>CM029790.1:1497500-2995000 GCA_017562165.1 Ectropis grisescens | reverse complement strand
TAAGAACGTCTAGGTTGTGGAATGCTTTGCCTGAGTGGATTTTGCGCGTTGGTTACAATCTTGGTATCTTCAAATCGAGAGTGAATCGGTTTCTTCTAGGTAAGCACGCTCCATCGTAGATCACATCATCGCTTAACATCAGGCGAGATGGTGGTCAAGTGCGAACCTATTACACATAAAAAAACATATCAATCAAAATACTAGTTTCTCTATTTCTCCAACGGAACATATAACTTGGTACTTTCGTCCTTCTTCCAAATATAGATACAATGTTAAAACGCCATTTTGAAAATGACGCCATAATCGCAAATTTTATACGGATGGAAACAAAATATTAGTTGTTCAAATTTGGGCAACTGGTGTAGGTAAGTTGGTAGTCCTTTCTCCCGAATTGGTTCAATTTGAGATAATGCATACGAGTGCAGTGACATGCAGCCGAGGACTACATCGTAGCGTAATAATAGACTCTTGGCTTTCAACTGGACAGGAGAGCAGTGGAGTAGTCGCGTCTTTGTTATACTGCATTTATTTTAAAGAAATCCTACAACGAAGCTCCGGGCATGCCGACAGAAGTGAGGTCACAATATTTGGGATTACATTAATAAATACTAATTTACATAGAGAATATTTCAAGCTATAGTATAATACTGGGCTGCGCTCGTCATCCGGAAATATAATGAGATTTGTTTCTGTACTCTGTCATTTCTCTATTTATCTATTTTCTTCTCTATCTTCTTATCTATTTTATTCTCTATTAATCGTTTAAGTATAAATACTTACACGATTATATTATTTCTATTTAACTTATTTATATTTTACAATATTTCTTATTTCATATTTATATTTCCCGTCAAAAAACATAAATGTGAAATGAGAGCCAAGTTCAACAAGTATTATAATAAATGGCTTAGTTGTTGACTTCAAAAACAAAAGAAGTGAGTCTAAATAGGTGCCAAGTTCAATGACCAATCGTGAAATTGATTAAAAGAACATACCTAGCAAATTTTGCAAGAACTTATTTTTTTTTGTTTTCTTACTCTGACCATAATAGGTATATTAAACCCTCAGAACCTCAGATCTTAGTTGGTTCGTCAAACTCCGCACTCAAATATCAAATTCTGGACTCTAAGAGTACATCGTATCGAGTGGGGAGACGACTAATGCAATGCAATCGCGTTCTGCAATATCTGCGGAATGCAATATGGAATCGCTAACGTGTCGCTACAGTTTTTATTGTGGTACATAGAGTCTGTCTGGGGAAGCACTCAAACCGTACCTAATATGCAAACATCACTGTGTTCTAGTTTGAAGGGCATATCCAGATAAGTTACTATATATTTATTATAGATATGGAGATTAATCATCTTATATCTATGGGTGACAAGCACTAGTTTATGATTTGGACTCTTTATGTTCCAATAGCTGCATGACACTGTGATTTGGACAGGCGTGTTGCTAACTATCAGGCAGATTTACTGCTCGTCTCGTCACTACATGCTATTTTAAAAAATATACTTTCCCAATTGGACTCTGCAAAAAGTCCTACCAAAGCCCTTGTATTTGGTTTGAAAAGTGACAAAACTAAATGCATCGGAGTCTCTATTCATTTCTTAAGTCCCATGTCATCCAAAGAGATTAAACACAGGCAGTACGCTGCCGCGACGAAACAAAACCAACGTCGAGTCGCGATAAATGAACAAAAATAAAAAATAAGAAAAAAGTTAAATGTCAAAGTGTCAAGTGGACTTTTTTAAAAGTGTCAATTGTGCTTTATGTTATTTCGCCAATATAGGTAAAGCGAGTCCGTTAGTTCGGCTTGAGAAATATTATTGGAGTTTTTTAGTGATCTCTATGGGAGTAATAAGTACTACGGTTGTATGTAGTACTTATTACTTCCACGGTGATCTCAAACTTAACAAATTAGCCTGTGTTTTTAAGATAATGTACCGTACCGTATCAATCTATACAGTTCAAAACTGCAAAGTCTTTCATAGTCTACCATGCTGGCAACATACTGGTCAAGTTGTGAGTTGACTGACTTCACATGTCTTAAAAAAGTAAAATCTGCGACAAGCAGGTTTCCTTACGATGCATTTCCTTCCTCGTTTTTAAGGGTAATGCCACGCACATGATGATGGAATTTGAACCAGGGGTCCTGAACTAGACTAGTCGAAACAAATGTATCATTTATGTTAATGTTGTAAGGTTGCAAAACGTAATCCTATTAATAAGACTCTACTGTCCGTCCTTCTGTCTGTCTATGAAACATCCAGCTTTCACGTCTATACTAACATTATAAAGCTGAAGAGCTGAATTTATTTGAAAAAGAATCGATGACCATCTAGAAAAGTAAGCATGTCCACGCCCTCCGGTTTTATCCGCTTAGTTTCCAAAGTGAGCTTCAACTTCTGAGTTATACATTTTCACTTTGCAGTTTCTATGCCTGCCATTTTTTTAATTTTAAAGAAGTTTTCATTTTTGACGCGAAACAGGTTACATTTTATTCCATTAGAATCGGTGATTCCCTTGGGATATTCAATGACATCTCATTCATTAGTGTGATTCTTATTTAGCGAAAAAAAAATTACGTGAAAAACGGTTGAGTCGCGATTACAAACTTTTTCGTTTGAGTCTTTGTTACGTCATTTATGAAACTAAGTCGCTTTTTCAAGCTTCGAGCAGTTGATGAGTAGTTTTTGTGTTTTGTATGTTTGAAAAGTAAATATTTTTTTACAAAACATAGCTTTACGCTGGTTTACTTAGTTTTAACCAAACGTTTTGGAAATAAAAAGAAAATTAATTTAAACATGGTTACCCCTAGGTAAGCAACATTACGACACTCTGGTAAGGTATTTTATGTTAAATTTAAGTTAAAGGTGGTATTTTAACGTTACCTACGTTAAAAATGTTAAATTACCACCTTCTCTTCACTTCGCATCACTTCGCTTCGCTTGTTTCTCCTTCGTTTCGCTTTGCTTCGCTTTCCATCTCTTCGTGTCGTGGTTTCCCCTCACTCCTTGCATTAAATTATCCAAATATATAACACTCTAACACTAAATAATTGTCAACAATAGCTATCAAATTAATCATCAGCGATATTAATATCATCTTCGTCTTGCGAAATGAGTTAGTCACTCTGCACTCGGTACTTGGCCCAATTAGATGTAATTTAGAAATAGACGCACGGATTGTGACCGAATATTTTTTTAATATTGACGTCATAATCACACAAAACACTCACTTTAATTTGAGTAAAGTTGACAGTCAAAACTTAGAATTGTAGTGTACTTCTAAAACAGTAGAAGTGAAAACTTAGAATTGTAGTGATATACAGAAATAATGTGTAATGTATGTGTGATGAATTTAAATATTTGTACTGTGCCTGGGTGTTTTCTATGTATAATAAGTGTGTATTTAAAAATATATAAGTATTATATCACCTATCTGGCTTCCATAGTACAAGCTTTGCTTAGTTTGGGGTCAGATGGTGTTGTGTGTGAAATGTCCACCAATATTGATTTATTTAATGTCTATTACGCATGGTGATGGCCAAAGACAATAACCCACTTGAATGATCGTACAACTTCGCCTCCTTCGCCATTTAGTAGCACGATTTCTCAGCTCAGCACAATGGGAACTTGATGTCTTTGTTTGCATCCTGTTCTGACCTTTGAAGCTTGTATAACTCTATCTCGTTTTGTTTGAACGCGCTAAGCACAGGAACTACTAAACCGATTTCAAAAATTCTTTCACCGTTGGATACCCACGTGATCCCTGAGAGATAGGCACGGGCGAAACCGGGGCAGACAGCTAGCATATCTTAAAAAAATACGTATTATGTAACTAAAGTTAGTTAAAAATTAACTATCATGTTGCATATATTAATATGGTAGATGCTCCTACAGGGGAACATCTCCTCATGACAAAAGCCTCAAAAACACATCTGCTCATAGTCGGAAGGACTGATTGCATGATAAAATTTTATATATATAAAAAAAATGTAGCCTAACTAATTTCAGGGTGTCGATATTTCGTGACGATGCGCACGCGCATCCAAAAAAAGTTATCACTTCAAAAGCTTTTGAACTGAAACGAAATTTATGCCATTCAAAATAGAGTACAATATTAAGATGTTAATAAAATTAATTTAGGGATCAGTCTATTTTGGCAAGATCACTGGCATATGGAGTTATAATAATAGCTTTTGAGTAAATTATAAGTCAGTTGAAATATTATACATAGGTTATTGAGAAAGATTGTTTTTTAACGTTAATACAAAATCAAATACAACATTTTCGATAACTTTTTAACATTGAGACACGTGCAAGTCAAATGTTTTATCATTTTTCCCTAACTCTAGCCAATTGATATTAAATTGGAGTTGTTGTATGTTTTTTTGAATAAAATGTATTTGTTTTAATTACTTTGTAAACAAATCTAGAAATTGAAAAAAATGTTAAATTATTTAATGTTTTTTTTTCTTGATTGTACTTTACAAATTTAGATAGATATATTTCGTGAATCTGATATTATGCGAACGAGCCAAAAGATATAATAAATGCTTGCTTTACCATATTGCATATCACTTGTAGATTGCAACAATGACAGATTATAAAACTCATGCAACAGCCCATTACCCCTGGCAAGAGATGTATGTACACGTGACATTTGCAGTCGGACGCACGCCAACTAAAATGAGGCCACACTAGACAACGCGGCGAGCTAACGCATGCCTAATCCAATCAATCTGGGACGATGGATCCCTGTCGCTTCCGGGGTCATATGTCAATATTGTATAATGGCATATCCTTTTTTTGAAGTGAACATTTCTTTGGACGCACCACAGACTGATTTTTGTGGGCTGTGAATTTAATTGTAGCGTCACGCTCGGGAATGAAAAGGAATATTCGGGTAAACTCGGGACCATTCAGCATTTCTAGATGCAATGCTCGTGGCTACGCCCTCCGGTTTCACATGCGTTTCCAAAGTAAGCTATCAGATTCTGAGTTGTAAGTTTTCACTTCTATTGGCAATTCCTATGACTGCCAATTTTTTATATAAAGGCCTGTTTTCATTTTGAATAGTGCGAGTGCGATTGCGAGACAGAAATCGCGACTGGATAGTGCGAGCACTGTCCAATTCTGGAGAAGACACCATGGTCACACCCCGGACACTCCACTAAAATTCCATACAAACGCCGGTGTTGACCTACCTACTCTTCACACAACTACGCAGATGTCGTTCGTACACACGCGTGAATGTGTGCGTTAGAGCTAGGGCTACTGAATTGTTTTATAGAATAGTTGTGCCCCTTGAGTTCACCTGGTGACGTAGTCTATAAACTTGCTATAATGTTGAGTTACATAAATAGAATGGAGCCAAATTATACTATTCTAATTAAAAGGGTGTTTGCACAGATTTCTAAATTGTTTCAGAAATCTGTGGGTGTTTGTATTGCCGCGTAAAATGAAACGAAACCGATGATAGATTAGATCAGGTACCTAGATATCTATTTCTGTTAGTAGGTACACATTCGCAATTTATTTTACACTTACCAATGAAGGAAACTTTATTCTGTTACTATGATTATTCCTCCAGGCATTATCAATCCGTGCTTGGGCACATACGAGTAAGTTACTGGCTGTGTAAGTTACGAACTTTGAGTCAAAAATGACTTGGTTATTATAAATAAATAAATATTGGTAGACAATTCACACACAATACCATCTGACCCCAAACTAAGCAAAGCTTGTAATATTATAAAGCAACGTTATTGAAAAGTTTCTAATCTTACGTTATTTTATCATTAGGAAATTAAATAAAGCTTTTAATCTTGTCCCGTTTAGTTGACGGACAGCCGTAAACAGAACAACAACCCACCATGATGATATTTCTTTAGGAATTCGATGTTCGATACCAGCCCTTCGTTGAGTGCTCCTAACGTATCCGAAACGGCCTGAGGGGCGAGGAAGCTTGAAATTGGCGGGGGGTTGGGAGTGTCCGTTCTATGTATATTATCTATTCTATGCCATGGTGTCATGTCAAAGCACGAAAACTCTCAAAAAGGAATATTTTTTCTCCGTTTTTGTTACATTCTTGATTCATGCTCCGCTCCTGTTAATAGTAGCGTCATTTTCTATAGCCTATAGCCTTCCTCGATAAATGGACTATCCAATAGAAAAAGAATCTTTCAATTCGGACCAGTACTTCCTGAGATCCTAGCGTTCAAACAAACAAACAAACTCTTCAGCTTTATAATATTAGTATAGAAGATATATTAGTATAATATGTTATGTTATATGTTAATAATATGTTAATGTTAATGTATAATTTGAATGTTTAGACGTTTGTTGCTCAATCACGTAGGAACGTTACAACGTATCAGTTTGAAATTAGATTTATGGTGGTTAATAAATCTAATTTCAAAAGGTTAGTATTAATGATCAAAGGATGGAATAAGATTACGTATACCACATAGCCTAGATGTCATAGCTAGAAATTTGAGGGGTAGAAATACGCGAATAATATACCTCATTGTTTCAACACCCTATCGACTATTTGCGGACTTGCTTTTAAACCGACTTCAAACAAAAAAGTAGGTTTCTTAATTCGTCCGCATAGGCATATTATCTTTTTAATGTCAAAAAATTTAACTGCTAACAGTGAAAACTACGTGACGTCAAGCGTAAAGTGTAAAAAAGTGTACGCGGAGTGTAAAAAAGTGTTCAGAGTGTAAATGAGTGACACAGAAAGCGCTTCCAGTTCCGAAGAGGACGTCGACTCTGGTATCGCTGAGGAGAGTCGCCAACGAGAGGACTGTATGGAGCTGGGAGATTTTATAGACTACTGGTGAGTGTTGTTGTAGAGTGTATACATAGTGTGATTATGCCAAACAGTTTACATATAGTCACCGTATATAACAAAACCGTTAATTGATCAATTCACTAGGTAGTTGATATTTCGGAAAATAACAAACGACGGTTGAAATGTATTATTTAACGTACGTATTTTAGTAAATTGATCAATTTACGGCGTCTGGCCGTTAAATAGTCCGACGAAGGCTTTAATACAGAGAAGGCTTTAGACAAGAGATTCATTTTTTTACAATGGTTCACCTGTCATGTCCTTGGGGAAATATGCCCGTCCGCTACCTAGCGAATTGATCAACTAACGGTTCTTGTTGTTTTCCGGTGACATATGCATACATAGTGGGTTTTTGATAAAGAGTTTATATTTACTACGTATAGAGTTACACCAAAAACACGGGTCTGACCGCTGCATCGAGCAACTCGATCTTCCGCGCAAGCACGGAAGGGGAGAGCCTTAGCTAAAAAATATTGTTCAAATCTTTCTGTCATTTCTTGCGGGAGGGGAAAGTTGCACACTAGCGCAAAGCCGCACTATTACATACAAATACCTGAGCCGATCCATTGCCGATCATACTCACACAGCCAAATCACTAACACATAAAAAATAAAGTATGTTACACTCCGCGAGGTATAAGCTGAGCTTTGCATTAGTGTGAGTGATCACCAATCAGGCAGGAGCTTGAAATTTTGTCCGCGAGGTATAGGCTGAGCTTTGCATTAGTGTGAGTGATCACCAATCAGGCAGGAGCGCGGCGAGACAGAATGGCGCCGCGCCTAAGGCCGGTTGTCACACCTACACTATCCATGTACACTCACACAAATGCAAAGCTCAGCTTATGCCTCGCGGAGTGTACCTGATAGAAATGCGTTAGCTCCAGAGTTCATCGTTCATCAGAACATTTCTTTCATTTATAAGCGTGACGATGAGCTTCATTCACAGCTCACGAAAAGTCTGTCTGCTTGGCGCCAAACTAAGTTTTAACTTCAAAATGTTACTATACTTATAATAAAATAAAAAATCAATGATCACACGAGACGAAACAATAAATTTTTTATAAATCAATATACAAAAGTGGTATCACAGTCTCTATTCGGTAGCTTGCTCTTCTTCAGCTGGTGCCTCGGGCTCTCCTCCCCCACCTCCCCTCGCCGTGGACCCCCCCGTAGCCACCATAGCCACCGTACCCCTCTGCGACCTGAAAAAAAAAATTGGTTGCCTGTAAAGTCGGTATACGGGCGAAAGTTTTACGTGACAACGACTTTGAGTGGTAAAATAATTTTACGGAAGGGACGCGTGCCTTTCACTTTTTATGTCTGTCTCTCTCGCTCTTAGGCGGGCTAACCATGCCCGAGTGGAAGGGACGCGTGCCTCTCACTCGCTCTCGTTGTGAGCGCATAACGTGAGCGGAGCGTAACGCAGTTTCTTGAAGTGTCACCCGGCAAACCAATTTATAAGACGTTGTCACGTCAAAAAATAGTCTTAAGTGAAATAACTTATTTTATAGCGAAACTTTTTTTGAGAGTAGGTACCCGCAGATATATTATAGCTCTAAGGGGGCATCGCACACAGATTTGACTGGCCTAGTGACTTAGTGGGTAGTAACATCGGTATAAACTACTAGATATGCCTTCCCAAACTTCAGGCGCACGAAATTATGCTATCGTTGGGAAGAGTGACCTCACTCTTTCCGTTCTACTCGGTTGCAGGAAGCGGTGAACGCCGGACATTTTTACCTATCACTATTCGTTGTCACAACCAAAATAAGTAGAACCACAGCATATCTCGCCGCTAGCGATTCTAGGGGTCAAGCAGATTGGTTGTGTGTGAATATATAATAAGTTTATTACTAATTTCAAGGTGCTCAGGGCACATCTATTGGTTTACATCAGTGGCATTAAGTTAGTAGTGGGTAAGCAAAATCACATTATTTTCGTTATGTTTTATTGGTTCTTTTAGGTTTTTGTTTGTGTTCCGTTGAAAGATGTCGGGTCCGAGATACAGGGCAACCTAGTTCTGAATGTGTTTTGTTTTGAAAACCAATGTTTTGTAAAACATCTCTTTTGTAAATAAAAACATATTTATTATTTTTAATCTACTTACGTTAACCCCACCACCGCCATCAGCGAAGTTAACCCCTCCGCTGTTATCAGCGAAGTTAACCCCTCCATTGTTGTCGGCGACGTTGACGCCGCCGCCGCCGGGGTACCCGTCGATTATGAGGTTGCCACCGAATCCAGGTTGCATGCCACCTGGCGAATTAGAAGAAGTAATGTATGGTAAGTACTTAAAATAGTACCTAGTAATGTATACAACATCTATAGTAATCTATACTCTGTACTAATATTATAAAGCTGAAGAGTTTGTTTGTTTTTTTGTTTGAATGCTAGGATCTCGGGAAGTACTGGTCCGGATTGCAAGATTATTTTTCTATTGAATAGTCCATTTATCGAGGAAGGCTATATGCTATAGAACATAATGCTATCTACTATCAATAGAAGCGGAGCATGAATCAAGAATGTAACAAAAACGGGGGAAAATATTTCTTTTTGAGCGTTTTCGTAGCGTGCTTTGACATGACAGCATGTGTCTAAGATTGCGTCATGAATATAAACCTTTGCTAATCAAATTTGTTTCTAAGTCTGAGTTGGTACGACCAATTACCGACAGGTGGCGTAGCAGGTAGCTGAAGAGGATTTTTGTTTGAAAGCGATATTATCAGGAATGACGGAACCGATTTCAGACATTTTTTCACCGTAGGATATGTACGGGATCCCGATGAGTGCTATATAATGTACCACGGGCGAAGCCGGGGCGGACATCTAGTATTTTATACGCAAGGCCGGCCTTATCTAGGCGCTTTGGGAGAGTCATGCCTTTGTATATGTACTAATATTTATTCTGTGCTTTGGCGCCCTTTTTAACCCTCGACTAAAGAGGGGTGTTATAAGTTTGAGGTCAATATCTGTCTGTCTGTGGCACCGTAACTCATGGGATGGACCGAGATAAACGCGATTTTTTTAATTTTAATGTAAGTTTCTTAGCAATGTTTGGTTAATACCTTTCAATTAAAGGTAGCCGTCACCACAAGATGGCGGATTTTTTTTTTCGCAACCTCTTAACATGGTTATGAAATGAAAAGCTTTGACAAGATAGCCGATACCACAAAATGGCGAATTACATAAAATCATTACTCCTTTATTATGGATATCAATTGAAAGGGCTTGACTAGTAGAATACTGTACAAATTACAAATCCAAAGTAGTCGGGGGTAAAACTTTTTAATTTTTTCCTTGTAGGAATACTTTTTTCATTAACCTAAAGTTTTTTACAATGTTTGCTATAATGTTGACCTGAACTCCTGTCTCGATACTCTTCATTTAAAAAAATAATGAAAAATCTTTAGGGAGTTGGTTTTTCGAAAAGATGTATGCATGCGCAATTACGCTAACGCGCGAAAAGAAGTAGGTATAACTTAAAATCATACCAGGGTGGTATCCAGGGTATCCCTCAGCCACATTGACACCCCCGTACCCGCCACCAGCGACGTGTACCCCCCCTCCAGGGGCGAAGCCCATGTCAGGTTGGATCTGGATACCTCCGTCCGCAAACTAGAACAAAAATCATTTTACATTTATCTAAATCGGGCAGGGCCTTTATTAACAAAACTATTTTCGTACAATAAATTAAACCGACTTCAAAACCACAAATAGGCACTCAAACGCGAAAAATAAACTAAAATCATTATTATAAGCGCTACTCACTCATCTATTTGAAGTCGATGCCAGCCAAATCTAACAGTGGATAGATACTACTTACCTGTGCCTACTTACCACGTGCCTACATAGCATCAATCTACTAACTTTTGACCTGACTGGCACCGACTTCAAATAGATGAGTGAGTAGCGCTTATAATAATGATTTTAGTTTATTTTTCGCTTTTGAGTGCCTATTTGTGGTTTTGAAGTCGGTTTAATTTTTTGTACGAAAATAGTTTTGTTAATAAAAAGGTTAAAATCGGTTTAATTTTTTGTACGAAAATAGTTGATAAAAACTTAAAAGTGTAAAACGAGTTTTTACATTTACACAATTTCGTATTGGCAGGATCGAGTTTCATAACTTTTGTGAAATCTACAACTGCGTCATCCAGAAAATTGTACGCAAACTTTAGTTCATTGTTCATATTTCAAAAACCACTGGATCGATTTCGATAAGATTTATATGGGACCATTCGGGAAGCATAGAATATGGTTTCTTAACAAGAACGAAGATTAAGACGATTCGATTAAGATGCGAAAGCGACATCATTTCATGATTGATCTTTCAAAGACACAAGCAGAGATTTGACTTTACTTTTGTGATAAGAACGACTAGGCTCTGGAATATATGAGTGGGTATTCCCTGTTGGTTATAATGTTTGTGTCTTCAAATCGAGAGTTAATCGGTTTCTTCTAGGTAAACACGCTCCATGGTAGTCCGCATTAACATCGTCGCTTAACATTAGAATAGATGGCGGTCAAGTGTAAGCCTATAAAAGTTAAAAAAAAAAAGATGACTTCCTTTTTGTCGGCTTAAATTAGCCTTGGACCCAAATCCTTTTTTCTCTCTTGTTCTTAGGTAAAGAAACGAAATCCTTTCATGGTAGACATTACAAAGACTCGAATGAAAAGAATTTCGTAATTAGACTACCTTTTACCTAAACTGTTGGGGTCACCAGTAGAGATATATCGAGTAAAAAAAGAAGTGTGGCACTCGGAGACTGCCGCGGTAAAGCTATTGCATGTTGCATGCATTTTTATCAACATAAGCAATAGGAAGTTAACAATTTTTCGGAATTGCTTTTATTTTGAAGAGTAACATTTGTTTACCATAAAAATATCACGGGAAATCCGTTAAGTTGGCAACACTGCTAAGAGCATTTAGTCTGTAAAGCTAATACAAATAAGATTCAAAGTCAAATGACCGAGTGGGGAGGACGGCGTTACGGTCTTCCATCCCTCTTTCTTGTGAACATAAGAAAGAGATGCACGATCACTAAAATTCGGTCCCCAGGCCCGCGATAAAAGCTATGCAATAGCTTAAAAAAAGACTACAACGCTCCACGATTTTACCCGCCTAGTACCCGTTGCAGATGTTTTTCGTGGCGGCAATCGTGGCATTCGTGACAGCAAACCTAACAACTAACATTTTATACTTATATCAAAATTTGGATGTATGAATCTTTATAGTATTGATCAGTAGATCGACATGTATGGTCTGGAAAGGTTGTCGATTCGCCACAAAGTTAATTCGCCACAAAAACAGCTGCGTGTAAATTCGCCACAATTCTATTTTTAACCCCCGACCAAAAAAAGGGGTGTTATAAGTTTGACGTCGATGTCTGTCTGTCTGTCTGTCTGTCTGTCTGTCTGTCTGTCTGTCTGTCTGTCTGTCTGTCTGTCTGTCTGTCTGTCTGTCTGTGTGTGTGTCTGTCTGTGGCACCGTAGAGCTCAAACGGATAAGCCGATTTCGATGCGTTTTTTTTATTTGAAAGTTAATTACCGTGCGGGTGTTCTTAGCTATGTTTGGTTAATATCGATTCAAAATGGCCGCCTCCACAAAATGGCGGATAAAATATTTCTTCACAACCTACCTCAATATGGGTATCAAATGAAAGGGCTTAACTAGTAGAGTACTATACATTATAACAAATTTCAAATCCAAGATGGCCGCCACAACAAAATGGCGAATTACATATTTTTTTTCACACTACCTCAATATGGGTATCAAACGAAAGGACTTGATTAGTAGAATACTTTGCACTATGACAAATTACAAATCCAAGATGGCCGATATCACAAAATGGCGAATTACATTTCTTTTTTCACAACTCCCTTAATATGGGTATCAAATGAAAGGGCTTGACTAGTAGAATGTTGTACAAATAACAAATCTTAGGTAGTCGGGGGTTAGTCAAAATTTTTAATTTTGTTCTTGTTTCGATAAATTCTCGTTTATGAATTGTAAGTTCAACACAGTGTTTTTTCTGTTTTGACAGCAGAAAAATCAAAGAATAAATATGTAGTATATTGAACAAAGATCTTAATACACAGATGTGCCCTCCCAAACTTCAGGGCGCACGGAATCATGTCATTGTTTGTTTTATACGTCCAAGGCTATCAATAATATGATACTCACATAAACCCTCTCGCCATCGCCATCATTCACATTCACATCACCCATTATGACACAAAATAAAATAATATGTCAAAAAAATAAAATAATATGACTTATGAAACACAGGTGCGACACAGACTAGAGAGGACAAAAAACCAACTTACAAGCTGATTAGTTATCTGTTATCTGTAGATAAGAAATTTTACCGCTTAGCCGCGATAAATATGGTCAAGGAAAAGTTATAGGCTTGGTCAATGGTAGGGTTATGCAGAAAGGGAGTTTTTAAAGAGCAGAAATATACTATTCTCGTTAGTTCGTCCGGAAGACTACAAAGTCTTGATCATCGCCGAAAAATTTACAGCCTATCGGTTTTTGATCGGATACACTTTGGAGAGTGTGTGACTGATTTGCATAATCTGATACCACCTTGCCCTTTTTTCTATCGGAATGCTTGTAGCTCGAAAAAGTGACATCGTTTCATGGTTGATGCCCCAAAGACACGAACGAAGAGATTTGACTCTACTTTTGTGATAAGAATGTCTAAGCTGTGGAATACGTTGCCTGAGTGGGTTTTCCCCGATGGTTACAATCTTTGTGTCTTCAAATCGAGAGTGAATCGGTTTCTTCTAGGTAAGCACGCTCCATCGTAGACCGCATTGTCGCTTAACATCAGGCGAGATGGAGGTCAAGTGTAAACCTATAAAAGTAAAAAAAATTGAAACATATTTTGTTTTTTCAAATTATAAAAAAACTTACAAAGATATTGATCATCAAACTTCCAGAGTGGGGGGGCTGTGACGTCACTCTGTCGTGGAAATCGTACCATAACGTGACATCACTCGAAAAGCACTATGTTATCTGCCTCAATTTTTGTTTGTGAAACTTAAAATACGTGTAAGTACCTTATTTTTTAATAGTCTAACTAACGGATTAATTAGTTTTTTTTTGTTATGTCATCTCCCCTAATAGGCCAGACGGCATTACCACCTTCTCCTCTAATATTGCTTTATGATCAAATTTCGATAATATGGCGACTACTAGTAAGAATAAAAATTTATTTTCAATGTATAACATCTTCCTTCTCCGTCGCTGGATATTTTTATGACAGTGATTTTGTGAAAAGGGTCGGAAGTGTGTAACAGGAAATCGAAAAGCGCGCGCTATTTGAATTGACCAATGAACGCGCCCGGAGGCTGAGATGGCGCCAATCCATTTTTCGAAGGTTGGTACCACGTCATGCTGTCGAGCAACATAGTGTGTGTACTTATAAAACAAGAATAAACTATTTTTTTACAAAAAATTAAACCGACTTCAACACCACAAATAGACACTCAAAAGCGAAAAATAATTTAATAAGTATAGGTAATTATTATAACCTCTACTCACTCATCTATATGAAGTCGGTGACAGCCAAATCTAACAGGTAGTAGATAGATACTACTTACCTATGCCTACTTACTTACTACCTCGTACATAGTATATCTGCTAACTTTTTAACTAGCCTGGCACCGACTTCATATGGATGAGTGAGTAGAGGTTATAATAATTACCTATATTAAATTATTTTTCGCTTTTGAGTGTCTATTTGTGGTGTTGAAGTCGGTTTAATTTTTTGTAAAAAAATAGTTTATTTTACCCTTTTTAGTGCTAAACAAGTTTTCACTAATGCATTTACACGATTTCGTGTTGAGATCTCAATACATGAATTAAACCCAAACACTGGGTAGTTCCTGTAAACCGTTAAGAAATTCCCTTGACTGTCCTTTATCTTCATCATCAGACCACTAATGACAGTCACAACCCATTCAAAATCGGTTCATAAACGACGAAGTTATCCGCGAACACACATAAAAAAAAAAAAAAGGAACATACATACGGTCGAATTGAGAAACCTCCTTTTTTGAAGTCGGTTAAAAAAAATAATTGGCAGTCATACTATAACTGCCGATAGAAGTGAAAACTTATACTATGAACTATATAACTCAGAATTTGATAGTTTACTTTGGAAACTACGCGGGCGAAACCGGAGGGTGGGGCCATGAGCATGGCCATCTAGAAAAGCTGCTCAATGCTGAGCAATGGGAAATGCTGACGCGTTTCTAGACGACCAATGGCCATGGTCCCGAGTTTACCCGAAGATTTCTTTCCCGAGCGTGACGATAGGTAATTATTTGGATTTTTCATGTTCCAATAGCTGCGTGTCACTGTGCTGTTATGTGGCTGGCATTTTGCTTACCATCAGGCACATGTCCTGCACGTCTCGTCACTCTAAATTATAAAAAAAACTCTAGAATTCAATTCACAGCCCACGAAAAATCTCTCTGTCTCGCCAAAAGAAGTTTTCACTTATAATGATCAAAGTAACCCTTGGATTTGAAATTTGTACAGTATTAGACTAAAAGACCCCCTTTTATTTCATACCCATATTGCGGGAGTAGTGAAAAAAATAATTTAATTCGCCATTTTGTTATTTATGAAATAGGTACCGTAGTACGTACGCAGGTACGTACGAGGGTCAAACTGAAAGTTCTTAGAAAATCAAAAACTGATTACATTAGCCAGTTATTAGTTTTATTATATCTTTTCAAAATATTGTTCATTCACGTCAATACACCGCTGCATGCGATGGAACCACTGGGAAAAGCACTTTGCCCACTCGTCATTAGGGGTCTCTTCAATGGCATCGCGATACGCAGCCACTGCTTCTTCAGCATTCATAAACCGCTTTCCTTTAAGTTTTTCTTTAATTTTTGAAAATAAATAAAAATCACAAGGCGCGAGGTCGGGGCTATACGGCGGGTGACCCAGTAATTCAACGTTTGATGTCGCCAAATAGTCGATCGTTCGCTTGGCGGTGTGCGATGAGGCGTTGTCGTGGTGAAGGAGGATCCTACTGCGAGGTCGTTTCTCTCGAACTTTTTCCAAGACAAGTGGCAAACAATTGGTAGTGTACCATTTTGCAGAAACTGTTTTTTGATCCTCTAACACAATTGTTGCGAAATGACCTATCCTTCCAAAGAACGAGGCCACCATTTTTTCCTCGCACTTCGATCTCTCTTCACTTTAGTTGGCAACTCCTCGAAAGGAAACACCCACTGAGCAGATTGTCTTTTGGTTTCAGGATCATAACAGTAAATCCAGCTTTCGTCACCTTTTAGTATGTCGAACACAGCATTTGAGTCACCTCCGTTAAATCTTTCAATCATTTTACGGCACCAATCCACACGATGGAGTTTTTGAGCCTCAGTCAAATTATGAGGTATCCACCGGGCGCAAAGCTTCCTGACCGCTAAATGTTCGTGTAGGATTTTGTGCACTTGACTCATACCGATGCCTAAGCTTGTCCGAATCTGCTGATAGGTCACTCTTTGTCAGTCTCTATCATACGCCGCACAACACAGATGTTATCTTCAGTCGTCGCCGTAGAAGACCGTCCCTCACGTAAATCATCAGTGAGATTAGTGCGACCACTTTTAAACTCATTAAACCAGTTGTAAACAGTCGCACGAGATGGGGCTTCATCGTGAAAGGCCAATCGTAGTCTATCATTACTTTCTTGTTGACTTAAATGACATCGAAAGTCATAAAAAATCATTGCACGAAAATTTTCTCGTGTTAAATTCATGTTGACGTGACACAGACAATTTTCAATTTGCCGCCAAATCGTAAAACAAATGAAAAATTAATGAAGTATATACTCAGTAATATTGGCAAAGAGTTCTATTTTCAAATTATAGAATTATTTTTTTATTATATTGTTTATAAGTGGCCAGTTCTAAGAACTTTCAGTTTGACCCTCGTAATTATTTAATAAATATATTTATAAATATTATCTTAATTAATAATTAATCTGGCATCAATGGAATGCGTATTGTTTTCGAAAAAACTCGCACTTAGCTTAAAACTTATCAGATAGCGAAACGACCACAACATATCGCGTTCTTAAAACTACCTATTTTAAAGTCGTGTTATCAAGATAATGGCACCAAGTAAATCAGTTCTTATAATTTATAATACGCCAATTGATTTGTTAAACAAGGTTAGGCAGATTACATTGTACTTCCCAAAAGGGATCACGCCAAAGAGTTTGCATATACTACGTATAGAGCAGCGAGCAACACGGAAGGGAGTCGGCATACACAGCGTTTCCCCTCTGTCAAAGTACAAGTCCACGTGGACCATGCAGTTTGATAATATACTGTGGCTGAGGGCGGGGCTAGATTTGTGAATGGTGCTTTATTTTTTACTAGATGTCCGTGGACTTCGCCCGTGGTACATATATAGCACTCATCGGGATCCTGTACGTATCCAACGGTGAAAGAATGACTGAAATCGGTTCAGTCATTCCTGAGAATATCGCTTTCAAACAAAAAACTTCTTCAGCTACCTGCTACGCCACCTGTCGGAAATTGGTCGTACCATCACAGATTTAGAAACGTAATGTAAACGAAACAGGTATGTAATCTGTGATATTCAATGACGCAATCTTAGACACATGCTGTCATGTGTCATGTCAAAGCACGAAACGTACGAAATCTCCCAAAAAGGAATATTTTTTCCCGATTTTGTTAGGTACATTCTTGATTCATGCTCCGCTTCTATTAATAGTAGCGTTATGTTCTATAGCCTTCCACGATAAATGGACTATCCAATTGAAAAATAATCTTTCAATTCGGACCAGTACTTCCCGAGATCCTAACGTTCAAACAAACACACACACTCTTCAGCTTTATAATATTAGTATAGATGTGATAGTGATTTGGCTGTGTGAGTATGATCGGCAATGGATCGGTACAGGCATGTTTTGAATGTAATAGTGCGGCTTTGCGCTAGTGTGCAACTTTCCCCTCCCGCAAGAAATGACAGAACGATTTTAACATTTTTTTTAGCTAAGGCTACTACTCCCTTCCGTGCTTGCGCGGAAGATCGAGTTGCTCGATGGTATAGAGTGAGAACAAAGGCTTTACACCGAAAGAACGGGTCTGATCGCTCTTGTCTTGTCTCTCTTGTTTCTCGAAGTGTCATACTTTTGTCGCGGCACATCACTCTGTTGCCATAGAAAGTAGGTATGCACGTCTTCTTCTTACAACCGTACCAACCGTACAAAGGAACCGTGCGGAAAAACCTGATCTATTTACTTATTCTCTATCTAAGGATCAAACACTCTTCCAAGTCTTTATAATAAGTATGTATTTATAACTATATCTTATACCTTGAAACGACCAATTCTTGTAGGTATCCCTATATATATAGAATCTGAATCTCGGAAACGGCTCGACCGATTTTCATGAAATTATGTATACGAGGGGGTTTTCGGGGACGATAAATCGATCTAGCTAGGTTTTATTTTTTTTAAACATCATTTTATGCGCGTTTTTAGATAATGAAAAACTCCTACAATGTCATTAGAATACGATAACTTATTTCGCCACTGTTCGGAACATGCTCGCCCTCGGAGTCAACAGGCCCCGGTTCGAATCCTGATGGTTACACTCGGGACTTTTCTTTTTGTTCTTTTTTTCTGAGAAAATCTTATACTTAGAGCCTTTTATAAACGCTTTGAATTCTAAGTATCTAAGTAGGTCTAAGGTCTAAGTAAGTCATCACTACGTAATTCGTACCTGCCTAAATATCATTTAAAAAAACCGAGCAAAGCTCGGTCAACCAGGTACACTCCGCGAGGCATAAGCTGAGCTTTGCATTTGTGTGAGTGTATAGTGAAGTAGTGTAGGTGTGACAACCGGCCTTAGGCGCGGCGCCATTCTGTCTCGCCGCGCTCCTGCCTGATTGGTGATCACTCACACTAATGCAAAGCTCAGCCTATACCTCGCGGACAAAATTTCAAGCTCCTGCCTGATTTGTGATCACTCACACTAATGCAAAGCTCAGCTTATACCTCGCGGAGTGTACTATGTATTATATCAGCTATTTGGCCGCCATAGTACAAGCTTTGCTTAGTTTGGGGTCAGATGTTTGTGTGTGAATTGTCCACCAATATTTATTTATTTAAGTCTTGAAAATCGCCACAAAATTGCTAGCTTATCGGTTTTCATTGGTTACATTTCGGAGAGTGTACAACTGATCTAAATGATCTAGCCACATTATCCTTTTTTCTGTCGAAATACTGAAAGCTCAAAAAAGCAACATTGATTCATGTTTGACAAAGGAAGAGGCAGGCGCGGACGGAAGGGGGGGTCACAGAGGACATGATATGACTCCCAAAATCATATACGTTAAACTAAAAATCTAAAAAAAAACAAAATATTTAAAAGTACAAAGACTATTTTTTAACGCGGGAAAACAACTGGAACGGCATCTACGCGGGTAAAATCGTGGGGCGCTACTAGTAAAGTTTTGTTTTACTCGATTTATTGTATTTCTACTGGTGACCCCCAAATCTGAGGCTGCGTAATGTTGACCCCCTCCAAAATTCGAGGCTGGGACCGCGCCTGCGAAGGTTTCTTTCTAGTTTTGTGTTAGAAACGTTTAGGTTGTGGAACGGGTTGCCAGATTATGTTTTCCCGATAGTTACATTCTTGACGTCTTTAAATCGAGAGTGAATCGGTTTCGTCAAATATAATTATTATAAGCGCTACTCACTCATCTATTTGAAGTCGGTGCGAGTCAAGTCTAACAGGTTATAGAACTTACCTACGCCTACTTATTACGTAGGTACATAGTATTATATTATTAGTATTATATCATCTTTTTAATTTGAATAGCACTTGCTTCAAATAGATGAGTGAGTAGCACTTATAATAATTTTATTATTTTTCGTATTATTTTTTAATATTAAATTATTATTTGCTTTTGAGTGCTATTTGTGGTTTTAAATTCGGTTTAATTTTTTGAATAAAAATACTTTTTTCACTACTTCCTCAATATGGGTATCAAATTAAAGGACTAGTAGAATGGTGCCCAAATTACAAATCCGAGATAAGTACCTAGTCGGGGGTAATTTTTTTTTTCATTTTGTTCTTGTTTACTTGATGTCACGCACGTGGTCATACGCTTGCCTTCGAAACATGGACTGGAGCAAAGATTGTAGAACTCAAGATTAGCCCTGAACATCTTGTCATTGGTAACAAACTGCGTCTGTGACATCTGTCTCTATCTAAGACATCTATGCCTCTGTCTAAGACATCTATCTCGCTCGCACTAGTTATAATTGATATTATTCTCTCTGTCACACTTTTTAAATAAATACACGGGTAACTCACGTTTAATATAGTCAGTCCAGTCCGACTCAAGTTTCGATCGCGTCCGGCGATCTTTTTCAAGGAGAGTGCGCGCGCGGTTTCGCAGCTCGTTTAGCACTGTCACACTGATGGTAGTTAAAATATTTTTAAATGCAGTACCTACTTACGCATGAAATGTAAAAATTCCATTAGATTTATTTGAGGTTTTATAATTATTAGAACACTTTTTGAACGCACAGGATCATAATCTTTTATATTCATGTTCAAAATCAGTGATAGGTAAAAACAACCGGCGTCCCCCTCTTCCTACAACCGACTAGAACGGAAAGAGTGAGCTCACTCTTCTCAACGTGAAGTTTGGGAACTCAAGATTAGCCCATCTTGAGTTCTACGATCTATGGACTGGAGCAGTTAGAAGGTTAATCACGAATTGATATGCGTCGAAAATCTGTTGGTATGTAAAACCGGTGTCAGCCTATTCAAGATATATAACGGTTTGCTGTCTTTAGAACACTTTCAATGGTGGCTTCGGAGCTTGATTAGCCAGCTGGTTTCCTCAATCTTTGAATAATTAATTATTCTTGTCTGAGAAACTAAAAGGAGTGCATTTAAAATCACTGTATAAACAGCCCACTAAATGTTCCTACAGCTGGGACTCGCAGCCTTATCTTCTCAAAGCCATAATCCATCACGCCATGCGGGCTGGTAGATGACACATGACCTCGAAAGTTTCTAGATACGTGTCGGTTTTCGCACGATGTTTTCTTTCACCGTTTTTAAGTTAGTGGGCTCATGACTTCGAAAAGACAGTGATGGCGCGTGGGATTTGAGCCTGGGACTCCGGATCGGCTGTCGCCGTTCTCCCGACTAGACTAGCTGTAATTTGTTGTAAATCACTTAATCGAGTTTCATGAAATTTGTTAGCCGGAAAAGTATTTTTTGGGTGAATTCTACTTTTGTGATAAGAACGGTTCGACTGTGGAATATATTGTCTGAGTGGGTTTTTGACGATGGATACAATTTTAGTGTCTTCAAATCGAGAGTGAATCGTTTTCTTGTTTGTAAATATCCTCCATCTTAGACCGCATCGTCGCTTATCATCAGGCGAGATGGCAGACAAGTTAAAAAAAAATATTTTTTATGTGCGGAAGTTTCCATTGTCGAATATTTTTATCCTAGAGTTCGAAATGTTTTAATTGGTTTTGAAAATTTATGTAGGTTCCGAAGCTTCAACATTGTATTATACACTTTCGCCGTTTTTACAAGATAATAGGTATTTAATGTCTTGTTGTTCGCGCGAAAAAGGCATAAATCTGTAAACGTATCATATTTTCCTTATGTGGCCGTTTTCGTGTTACTGTCTGATATTGCAATTAATACAATACTATTCTTTGTAAATGTTTAGTTCAACTTTTTCGTCAACTGAATTGTTTAGCACAGACTAATGCCAACAGAAAAATAGTTTTGTTTTTTTTAACAACAAGTGGAACGGCATCCGATATAACTCATCCGTCAAGCTACACTGACTCACCGTGTTGCTAACAGAAAGTGCAAAATGCACCCAACAAACAGAACGAAACGCAAATACAACAATTTCTATTTACAAATCAAAGAAACTTGAGTCTACCACCTCAGTCTCTCTCCGGGCGACCGCGTCGCTATACGTTCTCGAAATAGCCCGAAAAAAGCTAATCTCGCGTAAAACAAAACCACAAAAAAGTACAGAAAAAAAGCGCGGCAAAAGTGACGTCAAATTACAGTTGTGAATTTTTTTTATGAAAAAAAACTTTTTGTTTGTACAGTGAAAAAGCGCGGGAAAAGTTTAACGTCAAAGTGTGCTGTCATAATTTTTTCGTCTGTGAAAAGTCTTTATGGCCAGTGAAAACGGTGTAAGGTGATTAGTAAACAAATTAAAATGATTTGTTTACATGAGTGACCAATGGTGATATTTTAAGAGTGTTTACAGAAACACATTTTGCGTTGCGTCCTTGTTCGTCAGACTCAAACAGGATGGATCTGTGTGGCTTTATATCAAATATCTGTTAAATATAACGTCTTTCAACAATTTCGTTTAAATAAAAAAAAACAACTACCTTTTTAAAGCAAATATCACTTGTTTGTGTTTTAGGCATTAGTAGTGTATACATAAATAAACTACACGTCTACTTATACAATTTTATTAAATGTATTTAAACAAAATTCATTCAATTGCAAGAACTGATGTGGCCGACAAAGTGCATTGTTAGATAACACTTTATTTAAAAAACTTTAACTCTTAAATTTTGTAAGTTTTCTCGTCACTTACTAGGCAATCGACTAGGCCATATCATAAAAAAAAAATTGAAAAAAAACTGATTGGAATTATTTTCAATACGTCATAACTACCAGATACCAAAAAATATAGCATCATTATTATTATGTACCTATGATAGAAAAACTAGATTAGGTAGGTACCTAGGTACTCCAATTTTTTTTTATAGTATAGTGTCGGGACGAGCAGGATTGTGTCTGATGGTACACGCCTGCCCAAAACAACGCAGTGACACGCAGCTATAGAAACATGAAGAGTCCAAATCATTAGGTACCCAGTACTGCACTGCGCTTGACACCTAGAGATTTAAAACGTTTTACATTTGTTTCATCTTGTAATTTCTCTGGAAACATTAAATCAACTTGGACCGCCAAAATTGAGAAAAAATGCGATAGTATTGTTTAAAAAATCTAGTAACTTAGTCCACAAATGTCAACAAAAATTAACACACTATAATGTCAGTGTCAAAATAATATTTTAGATTCTAGAAATATCTGGAATCTAGAAAATATTGGAAAGATCCATGGTGATTCCAAGAGATGGAAAGGTATAATCTAGGTATAAGCTTTAATCTTACCTATTCTCTTTTGAACTTTCAGAATATAAACTCTGTATATTTTCTGAGCAGTATACAAATAATTTGAACGTATAGGTACAATATTTATATAGCCATTTTTGAAGTTAGGTTAACTTTATGAGAGTAAATGTTTATGAAACTTAAAACCGACGCCCTGAAATAAACTTATCAACATTTTTTTAAACATTGAAACTAATTTCAGATTAATAAGTACGTCTTTTTTTAACCGTAATAGGTTCACACTTGACCACCATCTCGCCGGATGCTAGCGACGATGTGACCTAAAATGGAGCGTGCTTACCTAGAAGAAACCGATTCACTCTCGATTTGAAGACACCAAGATTATATCGGGAAAACCCACTCAGGCAAAGCATTCCACAACCTAGACGTTCCTATCACAAACGTGGTGACAAATCTCTTCGTTCGTGTTTTGGAACATCTACCATGAAACGATGTCGCTTTTTCGAGATACGAGAAGTCCGTTAGAAGAAAGGCCTCTTCTAACCCATTATTCCGCAATGCCGTACAAAAATCATGCGACAAGGAGAAATGATCGACAGTTGCAACCCTTTACCTTCACCTGCACTCAGTTGAACAGCTTTCAAGTGACGGCATAGTTCTGAATATCATTAATTTTATACCCTTCTATCAAATGATTTCAATACACAGATGTGCCCTCCCAAACTTCAGGGCGCACGGAATCATGTAATTGTTGGGAAGAGTGAGCTCACTCATTCCGTTCCAGTCGGTTGCAGGAAGCGGTGAACGCCAGACGTTTTTACTTATCACTATTCGTTGTCAACAACCAAAATAAGTACTTAGAACCACAGCATATCGCGCCGCTAGCGATTCTAGGTGTCAAGTAGATTGGTTATGTGTAAACTATTTACGACATACATAGAGGCGCAGTTTATTACCAATTTCAAGTTAATCTGGGCACATCCATTGGTTTATATCGATGCTTCTATCAATCTATCATCCTACATAGGTATCCTGGTGGTTCATATGACCCATTAATTTTGTTCACGGGCTTGTAGTCTATAAAATATCTACATAAAATGTTGTTTTCAAATTCCGCTATTTGTGGTGAAAACAAAATATTTATAACAAAAGCTACTAAATCTTGAGATGTTGTTGACAATACAAAAACTATTTGAAGTGTTTAAGATGTTGCGGTATCCCAAAATGGATGAGTCGATAAAATTTTATATTGTCTATTCATTTTTATTTCTGACTATTCTTCAGAAGTCTTAGAATACTTTTATCTTTTATATTTAAAAATGTTATATTGGTTTGTGTACGCTTCAAAAACTCAAAAAGTTCTGCACCGATCGAGCTGAAATTTTAGAATGATATATAATCCGCATCAAGGACTGTTTTTATTAACCCCCGACCAAAAAAAGGGGTGTTATAAGTTTGACGTCGATGTCTGTCTGTCTGTCTGTCTGTCTGTCTGTCTGTCTATCTGTCTGTCTGTCTGTCTGTCTGTCTGTCTGTATGTCTATCTGTCTGTCTGTGTGTCTGTCTGTGGCACCGTAGAGCTCAAACGGAGGTTAATATCCGTGCTGATGTTCTTAGCTATGTTTGGTTAATATCGATTCAAGATGGCCGCCTCCACAAAATGGCGGATACAATATTTCTTCATAACCTACCTCAATATGGGTATCAAATGAAAGGGCTTGACAAGTAGAATACTATAAATACACCACAAAATGGCGAATTATATTATTTTTTTCACTACTACCTCAACATGGGTATCAAACGAAAGGGCTTGATTAGTAGAATACATTGCACTATGACAAATTTCAAATCCAAGATGGCCGCTTCCACAAAATGGCGAAATACATAGTCTTTTTTCACAACTCCCTTAATATGGGTATCAAATGAAAGGGCTTGACTAGTAGAATGTTGTACAGATTACAAATCTGAGGTAGTCGGGGGTAAGTCAACATTTTAATTTTGTTCTTGTTTAGTTTAGATCGACGGGAAGTGTGTCTGATGGCGAGCAACATAACACCACGGTGTCACAGCTATTGGAACCGCGCTCGATTTATCTCTACGCCCTATAACTTCTCTGGAAACATTGCCTTTCAAACCGGAACACAATGATTACCTAAGTCCAGAATATGGGTCGAAACGGGCCCTAGCACTGCACTGCGCTCGTAACCCAGAGATATAGGATAACATAATCTCTACCTATGCTTTATAATCGATCTGTAAATATTGCCCTTCAAATCGAATCATAATGATGTTTGCACATTACTGCTTGGCGGTAGAATAACTGGGAAAGTTGTGGTACTTCTCCAGGCGGACTCTAAAAAAAGCCCTACCTACTACAAATCATCCTAAAAATACTAGAAATGGATGAGTCGATAAACTTTTATATAATACATTTATTCTAATTTCTGACTATTCTTTAAATATCGTTCGTTGTCGTGTATAATCGACTTCAAAAAAGAAGGATGTTCTCATTTCGGCTGTTTTTTTTATACTTACGCGGTAGCTCCGGCAATAGGGGAAACGACTAAAAAAACTATTTCGTCCGCCAGTTAGATTAAAAAAAATATTGTACACGTCATTTTTCTTATATTTCACAAACAAAAACTGACGAAGATATAAATCTAGAGTGCTTAGAAGTCGGGTGACGTCACGTTATGGTACTATTTTTACGATAGAGTGACGTCACAACCCCTACTCTGGAAGTTTGACCTAAATCTTTATAAATTTTTGTGCCCATGCGCATGGCCATCTAAAAATGGTTACGCATTTTTTCTAGATGGCCAATGCAAAATGTTCACGCATTTCTAGATGATCAATGGCCATGGTCCCGAGTTTACCCGAAGATTTCTTATCATTCCCGAGCGTGATGCTAGAATTCAATTCACAGCTCACGAAAAATCTGTCCGTGACGCGTCAAAAGAAGTTTTCACTTCAAAAAATCACTTCAGCTTTATAATATTACTATAGATTTAATTAAAGTGAGTAATTAATAAAAGTATTAGTAGGTTTATGGTAGTAGTAACATTCATACTCCGATTTATAATGTTAGAAAGTCCGTTCCCTGAGCCCATATTATCTAATGCCATTTAAAACATGCGTCAAGACAATTTGATTAGTGAAAGTGTATTGAAAAAACGTGTTAAAAGTACTTTAGATATTGATGGTGTAGGTACCGGATTATTACGTGCGTAGGTATCATAGGCGATATCACTAAAAACAAATTGGTTCGTCAGTTTGAATGTAAAAAACTATTTTTTTAATAAATAAAATTTTAAATAAATGTTTCGTGTGACGTCACTTTATGGTACGATTTTTACTATTACGTGACGTCACAACCCTCTTTCCGGAAGTTTGATTTTTATTTTTTATTTTCTATCTATGTCTTTGTACATTTTTAACAATTTATTGTGCTTATTTTTCCATAATTTAGTGTAGTTATTATTTATTGATTGAATTATTACAAGAACAAAATTAAAAATTTTTACTAACCCCCGACTGCCTCGGATTTGTTATCTGTACAACATTCTACTAATCAAGCCTTTTCGTTTGATACCCATATTGAGGTAGTAGTGAAAAAAAAAATCGCCATTTTGTGGTGGCGACCATCTTGTATTTGATTTTTTTATAGTGTATAGTATTTTACTAGGCAAGCCCTTTCGTTTGATACCCATATTGAGGAAGTAGTGAAAAATAATATAATTCGCCATTTTGTTTTGGCGGCCATGTTGGATTTGTTTTTTTTTATAAAGTATAGTATTTTACTAGCCAAGCCCTTTCATTTGATACACATATTGAGGTAGGTTGTGAAGAAATATTTTGTCCGCCATTTTGTGGAGGCGGCCATCTTGAACCGATATTAACCAAACATAGCTAAGAACATCCGCACGGGTATTAACCTTCAAATAAAAAAACCGCATCGAAATCGGCTCATCCGTTTGAGCTCTACGGTGCCACAGGCAGACACACACACAGACAGACAGACAGACATCGACGTCAAACTTATAACACCCCTTTTTTTTGGTCGGGGGTTAAAAATGGTATATGTTTGACCCATTCGTACCCCGCGTTCAGACCTGAGCTCTGAACGCTGTCCACCATAAAGTATGATTGCCCCTATAATAAGTCAGACGACATCAGTAATAAATTAACAATCGATCAACGGACACTTGCATCGTAAACGTAACTATCAGTTGCTAAGATCAGCCGACTCAGATATTTTGCAATTCCCCGAATAATAAGTCAGTCGACATCAGTAATAAGTTAACAATCAGTAGTAAGTAACAGACACTTGCATCGTTCCCTGTGTTTCCACTGGGACCTAGCTGAGCGCTGTCCTCCATAAAGTACGATTTGCCCTTATAATAAGTCGACATCAGTAATAAATTAACAATCAATCGGCCGACACTTGCATGGTAAACGTAACCATCAGTTGCTAAGATCAGCCGACTCAGATAGATAAATAAATAAATATAAATAAATATTGGTGGACAATTCACACACAACACCATCTGACCCCAAACTAAGCAAAGCTTGTTACTATGGCGGCCAGATAGCTGATATAATACATATATAGTTTTAAATACATACTTATTATAAATAGAAACACCCAGACACAGTTTAAACATTTGAATTCATCACACAAATATTGCATTGGGTGGGAATCGAACCTTCGGCTTCGCAGCAGAGTTACTTCCCACTAAGCCACGAGGGCAGTCATACTTTCTTCTTCTTCTTTTGCAATTTCCCGAATAACCCGAATAACCGAATAAATTTCCCGTCAGTCGACGTCAGACAATAATCAAAAATAGTGTTTAATAGTGTGGCTGGCCTGGTGGCTTAGTTGGTAATAGGCCTGTGCAAATGTTTGTGTTGAATTTAAATATTTGTACTGTGCCTGGGTGTTTTCTATGTATAGTACAAAAATATGTATTTAAAAATATATAAGTATTATATCAGGTATCTGGCTTCCATATTACAAGCTATGCTTAGTTTGGGGTCACATGGTGCTGTGTGTGAAATGTCCACCAACATTTATGAAAAAAAAAGCTCCCCATACTGGCTACAATTCGGTAATGCCAGGTGATCCCTTGATCTTCCGGCGGCCCCAAGCCAAGGTCGTATGGTTGTGTGGTGTGAGCAGCGAGCAACACGGAATGGAGTAGGCATACTCAGCGTTTCCCCTCTGTCAGAGTACAAGTCCGCGTGGACCATGGAGTTTGATAATATACTGTGCCTGAGGGCGGGGCTAGATTTGTGAATGTTGCTTTATTTTTTATGTGTTAGTGATTTGGCTATTGAGTATGATCGGCAATGGATCGGTACAGGAATGTTTTGTATGTAATAGTGCGACTTTGCGCTAGTGTGCAACTTCCCCTCCCGCAAGTAATGACAGAAAGATTTGAACAATATTTTTTAGCTAAGGCTAAAAAATAACCGAGCAACTCGATCGAAAAAGTCGCTGTCGTCTAGTCAGCAACATGTATTTATTATATTGAGCTGTCTTCAATCTAGCTCGTCAGTTAAAACACAGTTATTCTCGTAAAATAAACCCAAACGATATTTTCTTGCATAATAACTCGTCTGCATAAGCCTCATAGACGCTATTCTGGTACATATTATAATAGGCATGACGACAGGTCCTGCAATTATATTAAATTGATTTGATATAATGACAGTATTCATACACAGAATAAAATATGTACCAATTTTAATTTAGATTATTTATTTACCATTGGATAACCCATTCAATTTCAAGTGACTTTTGTTATGAAACCAGTTTCCTAACCGCAATATTTAATATAGCTAACATACAAACTTTACGCGCGACGCATAGAAAATGCGACACAGTGACGTCACGCTTCAGTAGTGTTTTAAGATGAAGCGTTTTTGGGAGAGTCCAAAATTGTGATTTAAAAATCGTGATATCACGGGAAGTTTTTAAGATAACAAAGTAATTCTTTCGCCTATGTTTCAGTTGTTGAGTAGCCTTTTGAAGGCACATTAAATCAAAAATGGGTCTTCATGCCTATTTACTAGTAGGCTCCCGGCTGTTTTATCCGCGTAGCGCCTGTTTTCGTTATTTTCCTGGGAAAAGGTAGTCTGTGTTTTTCCAGGATATGTTCAATGTTCCAAATTTCAAATCGATCCGTTCAAACGTTCCGACGTTATTGAACTACAAATATCAAAACTTTCCCATTTATACCTTCTATTTGTAGAAAGTAAAATTCGGTTCATCCGTTCGGGAGTTAGGATGTCACAGACAGAGACATACACAGACACGTCAAACTTTTACTTACTAGCAGCGCCCCCAATTTTACCCGCGTAGTTCCCCCCCCCCCCCTTCCCGTTATTTTATCGGGATAAAAAGCCTGTGTTCTTCCAAGCTATAATCTTACTGCGTTCCAAATTACAATCCAATCCATTCATACGTCACAAACAATTATTTCAAAAGGACACACGCAGTAATATACAAGTCAATAGCCACAAACATCCAAATATCTAAACAGTGACTTTTATAATAATACTAGGACACCCTATCATATTTGCATCGAGGTTAAAAATAAATGTATAAAATCTCGATTAAGTTATCGATCGCGCCAGAATAGAAGTTCGAATCTATGGTCAGTCCCGGTTCCAAACAGGTTTCGCTCTAAACAGTTATTTTAACCATACCACACTTTAGGCTTATAAATTTCTTATTAGCCTCTGGCGGTATAGATTGACGCGATAAACTGACTCAGACATCGAAAAAAATAACCCAATTACTATAGACAAAGTTTTATAGTTTTTGAAACGCGTTGTGGAAAATGTGCATGGTGCCTAAAAACACTAATTAAAACGTCAGATTATAAAAAAATACTGTAGACGTATGTTTTGATTCGCAATCAAATAATTACGAAGATATCAATTAGGTAGGTACAGTGAAAACTTCTGTTGGCGCGCCTAGACAGATTTTTCGTGGGTTGTGAATTTAATTCTAGCGTCACGCTCGGCAACGATAACAAATTTTCGGATGAACTCGGAATGCTAGAGCGAGAAAGATAATATAGTGCACAAATGCGCCAGAGTGAGAAAGATAATATAGTCAACTCCTCTTCGCTGTTGTTGTGTCCCTGTGTTTAGCATATTTAGGTTTTTTTTCTTTTATCGTGACATTATCTTCTAGGTACTTACCACATTAATTGAACTTGTAACGAAATATTAAATTTGCATTTCACATCTATAGCAAAAAAGTTTTGGTTGTACCTAATGTAGATATTACTGTTTCATCACAGCACTTACACTATGTAAACACACAAAATGACTTTATCATTTTAGTTTTCACTTCTGCCGTGCGGTAATTTTTTTTTTTATATTTCTAAGTTTTGCAGCTGCATGAATAAAAAACCTTCTCCTGTTTAAAAGTAAAAGTTTGCTTTCGGGGTTACAAGGAAGTCATAATCCAATACAAATTAATTATTTAATTAAATTTTGCTACCGCATCAACTTTAAAAGCGTTTTAATGATTTATTAGTAAATCTTCTAATAAATTTTATAGAAGTCTACCGGAAATAGCTCCTATTTGGTACAAATTTGTATTTTTGAAGCTTCTGTGGAAGAGCGCTCGTTCGTGTATCCGGTAGAAAAGGCAGGATGTCTTGGAATTTCGCTAAATATATCCAGACTGCGCCAAACATGCATGATCGTAGACAACTGGCGCCGCTTTCGTTATTTACATAGAGAAACGTAGGTAGTCCTGTCATAAAAGCGACGTAGTTCATTAATTTCGCCGTAGGGTACTAGTGGCGTGGTTTCTGGGTTTCGTTTTGGCGGGAAATACTGACAGAGGAAAAAAAATGCAGTCAAGATGGCGAGTGAATACGACTTTTGTTTCGATATTTCAAAAGCACGATTTTGTTGTATTAATTACTACATTCTGACCTTGATACCTTTATGGTTTATATGATATTAGAAAATTGCAAATTTATCAAAAAAGTAGCTTATCTATTTGACTCAATAGCAGACAACCAGCTCTACCCGACTAGGACGTTTTACGTACAGTAGGTATCTAAACTAACATTAGGTACTCACATTGTTCCGATCTGCATTCGATGGCCACATAAATCTACAACTAACTTCCTCTCAAAATTAAAATGGCCGCCTCCACAAAATGGCGGACGAAATATTTCTTCACAACCTACCTCAATATGGGTATCAAATGAAAGGGCTTAACTAGTAGAATACTATACGCTATAACAAATTTCAAATCCAAGATGGCCGCCACCACAAAATGGCGAATCATATTATTTTTTTCACTACTACCTCAATATGGGTATCAAACGAAAGGGCTTGACTAGTAGAATACATTGCACCATGACAAATTTCAAATCCAAGATGGCCGCTTCCACAAAATGGTGAAATACATATCTTTTTTCACAACTCCCTTAATATGGGTATCAAATGAAAGGGCTTGACTAGTAGAATGTTGTACAGATAACAAATCTCAGGTAGTCGGGGGTTAATCAAAATTTTTAATTTTGTTCTTGGGAGCATCAGCGTTGCAACCGTGCGAAGCTGTGCGGATCGCTAGTATTCTTATATTACTGGCCTCGTGGCTTAGTGGGTAGAAACTCTGCCTGCGAAGCCGAGGATCGTGGTTTCCCACTCAGTGCAAATATTTTAGAGCCGGATACAGTGTGATGAATTCAAATGTTTGCACTGTGTCTGTGTGTGTTTCTATTTTTAATAAGTATGTATTTAAACTATATATGTATTATATCAGCTATCTGGCCGCCATCTTACAAGCTTTGCTTAGTTTGGGGTCAGATGGTGTTGTGTGTGAATTGTTCACCAATATTTATATTTATTTTTATTTACTTATTACGATAGTGGAAAGACTTTTCCAACATTATTTAATTCTATTTGATCCCGATACGCCAGTACAACCAACCACTCGAGATTTAAACAGTATTCGAGTAGTAATTCAAACACACATCTGTACTTGTGCTGTGGGGGCGACACAATCGTTACGCCAGATTTTTAAAGTGAAAACTCCTTTTGGCGCACCACACACAGATCTGTCGTGGACTGTTAATTGAGCTCAAGCGTCACGCTCGTAAATGAAAGAAATGCTCGGGTGAACTCGGATGCTACAGCATTTCTGGATGGCCATGCTTAGGACGTTAGAATTATGGCTATCTAGTCGAGATGGCCATGCCTAGAAGACTTATTCAGACGACACTGCTTTGAAGATTTATTCCAGACTAGCTACACCCTCCGGTTTCACCCGCGTACTTTCCAAAGTACGCGGTTAAGTAAGTTGCCAGTGATGTCTTATGGAACCGAGACGTGGTCCTTCACTGTGGGCCTCATAACGAAGCTCAAAGTCACACAGCGAGCTATGGAGAGAGCTATGCTCGGAGTCTCTTTGCGCGACAGAATCCGTAATGAGGATATTCGCAAAAGAACGAAAGTGGCCGGCATAGCTCATAGTAAGCAAGCTGAAGTGGCAATGGGCAGGCCACATCGCTCGCAGAACTGACAACCGATGGGGAATAAAGGTTCTCGAGTGGCGACCACGAACCGGAACACGTTGGTCGGCCTCCCACTAGATGGACAGATGACCTCACAAAGGTCGCTGGAAACCGCTGGTTGCAGGTTGTGCAGGACCGTTCGTTGTGGAAATCTAGGGGGAGGCCTGTGTTCAGCAGTGGACGTCTTGCGGCTGATGATGATGACTGTGTTATACCTCTTCTAACCCATTATTCCGCAACGGCGTACAAAAATCATGCGACAAGGAGAAATTATCCAGGGTTAGAACCCCCCTCTTCAATTGCACTCAGTTGGACAGCTTTGCTGAATCTTATTATACCCTTCTATCATCCTACATAGGTCTCCTGGTGGTTCATTTGGCCCATAAATTTTGTTCACGGGCCTGTAGTCCACACGGCTCACAGATAAAATCACACTTTATTTCCATATTCCATACATTTTTTGTGCAGATTCACAAAGAAAGAAACCGTCGTCCATAGAAATTATTAAATTTTTAGTTCTTAAAGTTGACCAACCCTACTCTATATATTCACGAGTTGGTCAGTTCGTACGTCATAATGCTTTAAACCAATAAATCGTTGGTTATGGTAGATCAACCTTATAATTGTTTGGTGGTCTGCCAACTAGTAAATGTATATGGCTTAGTGGTTAGATCGTTCGTTTTCAGTATAAAGATCTTAGATTCAAATCCCATAACCGCCATCTGTCGCACTAACTTCAAGTGTTTAACCTGTTTCAATTGATTATTGTTATTTTGGTGTGTTCAATGAAGTTTATCTATCTATTTATCATGAACAAACAGCCAGCTAAATGTTCCAAATGCTGACTGAAAGTAAAAGCCAAAGTCAAAGTTATTTATTGATAAATGTACAATTTACACGTCAATTTTAGAAGAAAAAAAACAAAATAAGAGCACACAAAGAGTTTACATTTTTAAACTTTAAATTGAACATTCTATTGTACGATAATAAGTATCGGATAAATAAGTGTCAAACATTAAAATATATGCACTTACTAGCGGCCCATTCCGGCTTCGCTCGGATAATAACCTAGATACCAACTGCAGCGCCACCTGCCGGGATGATTTGTGAATCTAAACCATCCTGGGCCCTATCCAAACGTATACAAAAAAAAAACACTCAAATCCGTCGAGCCGTTTAGGAGGAGTTTACTTACAACGAAAAGTGGCATTGATTTTTATATATATAGACTAGCGGCCCGCCCCGGCTTCGCCCGTGGTACATATATATAACCTACATCATTCAAGGATTACGTACATATGAAAGAACGGTGAATGATTTTTTTTAAATCGGTCCGATAGTTCCCGAGATTACCGTGTACTAACTATATATATGCTATAGACTACTTTTGATCCCCAAATTATCGTGCTGTTTACTGGGTCAGAAGTGACACCTGTAGACAACTGGCGGGGATGACTAATTAAATGACGATTGATCAGTTTTCGACCGGAGAGGAAAAATGATTAAATTACTAAAATGGCTATTAAAAAATAAGGGTTGATCGTAGAATGGTAAAAATTGAGCATTGTATGTATTTTTGTATGTTGTATCATAAAATAATAGAAATTAAAAATTTTGTCTAAAAAATAAAATAAAAAATTTAGGGGTGGACTACCCCTAACATTTAGGGGGATGAAAAATAGATGTTGGCCGATTCTCATAGATACCGGATAAGTACAAAAAAATTCATCAAAATCGGTCAAGCCGTTTCAGAGGAGTATGGCAACAAAAACTGTGACACGAGAATTTTATATATTAGATTACAATTGTAATGAACAATATCATTTTTTTACAATTTTATTGTGAGTTTTCCATCAGTATTTAAAAACTCGCTGTAACTATAAAAAAAACTTGAGAGGTGTCAAGGGACACCCGGATGGAACGAAGTTCCTTTCGATTAATTAGTGAAGGAATTATTTATTATACACAAAAAACCTGTATACACACAACACAAGAACAAAATTAAAAATTTTGATTAACCCCCGACTACCTTAGATTTGTTATCTGTACAACATTCTACTAGTCAAGCCCTTTCATTTGATACCCATATTAAGGGAATTGTGAAAAAGGAAATGTAATTCGCCATTTTGTGGTCGCGGCCATCTTGGATTTGAAATTTGTCATAGTGCAAAGTATTCTACTAATCAAGCCCTTTCATTTAATACCCATATTGAGGTAGTAGTGAAAAATATTATATAATTCGCCATTTTGTGGTGGCGGCCATCTTGAATTTGAAATTTGTTATAGCGTTTAGTACTCTACTAGTCAAGCCCTTTCATTTGATACCCATATTGAGGTAGGTTGTGAAGAAATATTTTGTCCGCCATTTTGTGGAGGCGGCCATTTTGAATCGATATTAACCAAACATAGCTAAGAACACCCGCACGGATATTAACTTTCAAATAAAAAAAAAACCGCATCGAAATCGGCCCATCCGTTTGAGCTCTACGGTGCCACAGACAGACACACACACAGACAGACAGACAGACAGACAGACAGACAGACAGACAGACCGACAGACAGACAGACAGACAGACATCGACGTCAAACTTATAACACCCCTTTTTTTGTCGGGGGTTAAAAAATAATCGTCGCGACACCACGCTGTTCAATGCGAAATAGAAATGAAAATATCTGGCTTGCTTTCTATAAGAGAGAGAGAGACAGACAGAGAAACATGCGACGCCGCACAGCTTACAATAGCAAAAAGTGTCGTGACAACTTTTCGTAAGATTTTTATCCGTCTAGCCCCCTTTCACTACGCGCAACTACTAAGCTACTAAGGAACTTCGTTCCAAAAGTTTGATCGATAAGCCAGCTTTTTAATCGGTTTTTGAAGCTACCCGAACTTGAGCTGATTTAACCATGAACATAATATGCGACTCGGGGCCTTCACTCTCGCTAGGGCTTTTGCGAGGAAAGAGTTGAGGTCCACCACGGTAGCCCAATGCGGGTTAGTAGATGACACATGACCTCGAAAGATTCTAAGTATATGTCGGTTTCCTCACGATATTTTCCTTCGCCGGTTTAAGTTACAGTACCTGGTTGACCGAGCTTTGCTCGGTCTTTTTAAATGATATTTAGGCAGGCACGAATTACGAAGTGATGACTTACTTAGACCTCCTAAAAGGCGCTAAATATAAGATTTTCTCAGAAAAAAAGGACCACCAGGATTCGAACCGGAGCCTGTTGACTCCGAGGGCGAGCAAAAAAAAGAACAAAAAGAAAAGTAACCACCAGGATGCGAACCGGGGCCTGTTGACTCCGAGGGCAAGCATATTCCGTCTGAGCCATTTAGACTTAAAGAACAGTGGCGAAATAAGTTATCGTATTCTAATGACATTGTAGGAGTTTTTCATTGTCTATAAACTATTTTTTACAAAAAATTAAACCGACTTCAACACCACAAATAGGCACTCAAAAGCGAAAAATAATTTAATATAGGTAATTATTATAACCGCTACTCACTCATCCATATGAAGTCGGTGCCAGGCTAGTTAAAAAGTTAGTAGATATACTATGTACGAGGTAGTAAGTAAGTAGGCATGGGTAAGTAGTATCTATCTACTACCTGTTAGATTTGGCTGGCACCGACTTCATATAGATGAGTGAGTAGCGGTTATAATAATTACCTATATTAAATTATTTTTCGCTTTTGAGTGCCTATTTGTGGTGTTGAAGTCGGTTTAATTTTTGTAAAAATAGTTTATTTTACCCTTTTAGTGCTAAACAAGTTTTCACTAATGCATTTACACGATTTCGTGTTGAGATCTCAATACATGAATTAAACCCAAACACTGGGTAGTTCCTGTAAGCCGTTAAGAAATTCCCTTGACTGTCCTTTATCTTCATCATCAGACCACTAATGACAGTCACAACCCATCTATGTAAAAAGTGCTCATCAATACAAATTCATCGAGCCCAAACACAAGGTAACTACTATGTCCCGTCGAGGAGTTCCCTCGACCGTCTTCCCGTTCCCTCATCAGATCGACTCCAGACCATCTTTAAACTATACTGCTTTAAAATGCTCAAGCAAAAACTTAACTAACGCACTAGTCATCTTTACAATTTTCGAAAGTTATCCTCGATATCTCTAGGATACCATCATCAGATCCTGGTTTCCTTATCATGGTACCACCCTTGGAATATCTCCTTTACAACAAAAAAAGAATCATCAAAATCGGTTCATAAACGACGAAGTTATCCGCGAACACACATAAAAAAAAAAAAAAAAAAGGAACATACATACGGTCGAATTGAGAAACCTCCTTTTTTGAAGTCGGTTAAAAAACACGCATAAAATGATGTTTTTTAAAAGTAAAACCTAGTTAGATCGATTTATCGTCCCCGAAACCCCCTGTACTTATACATAATTTCATGAAAATCGTTCGAGCCGTTTCCGAGATTCAGATTCATATATATATACATATATATTTACAAGAATTGCTCGTTTAAAAGTATAAGATAAGATTACGCATGTTGATTCACATCCCGCCGGCAACTTTTTAAGCCCAAAACAACGGTGTATTTTAAGGCCAGGTAGTTCTGTCAAATTAGGCATTTAACGCTGTCTTGTTCTCGCGGCCGTCACCGACCGCGGAATCCGTGCCACAGTGCAGAAATAACATTAAAATATTGGACTTTGTAATTTAAACTCATTTTTTGTTCAAGATTTGTTTATACTGTTTATACTAGTTATAACAATTTTGTGAATTGTGAAGTGAAACGAAGAAATATTAAATTTATCTATACTCGTAGATATACAAAACTCAAACTTTTCTTTTTGGTCACACTATAAGCTGAGAACGGCTTTTCCAATTTCATGCATCTTTTTAAAATGTTTCCTAATAATTCACAAGTTCGTCAAAAATTTTAAAAAATGTGCTGAAACGTAATGAAAGGCCAGTAAAAATAGAAGGTTTTTTGGTCAACTTTGCACTAAATATCTAGACCAATTTTTTTCTATGAGGTAAAAATCACTTACTGAGCATAAAATTACAAAATGCTCACAGATCCAGGTAGAGCTTCAAACGCCAATTGAAAAAAACTGTTTTAGCCGATATTTTGGGTACTAGGTATATATTTTGACAATAATTGTAGAAAATAAAATTTTGCATCTTTTGTTGATAGTAAACTTTTTTTGTAAAACTTACCGTTTACGATTTATAGCCCATTTAATGATACGATTGCGATGATGCCGATAATAGTGGATGTAAATGATGTGGTCTACGATGGAACTTGTTTCTCTAATAGAAACAAGCACAGTGTACCTCGTAACCCCAAGGTTCGAACCTTCGACAAAAACCCACTCTGGCAATGCGTTTCACAGCTTAGTTGTTCTTATTACAAAAGTGGAGACCAAACTCTTCGTTCAACTCTTCAATCATGATGATGAACGGTGCTGTTTTTTCGAGCAACGAGCAATATGATAGAATAACTTTAATTTAAAAACCACGACTACAAAAAAATCTACACGTAAAAAAATATTACCTACTATCTAAGGACACTTTGGCGAGTCAGACTAGTCTTAGAATATCTTTGTTACCAAAATCCATCCAGCCGTTTGGAAGTTATGTGGAAATAAAAGATTTACAAACATAAAAGATACGTGCGAAAAACATAACCCTTCTTCCATTCCGGTAAAAAGGGACATGTTTATGCTACTGGGAACAGAATACATAATAAATCGTAATCGGTAAGTTCGAAAAAAAAGTTTACTGGCAACAAAAGATGGGACATTTTATTTTCTGCAATAATAATAGGCTTTATAACTTTTTCAGAATATCAGCCAAAAATATTTTTTCGCTGGCGATGCTGGCGCTTGAAGCTCCACTTGGATTTGTTATTATTTTGTGATTTTATGCTCAGGAAATGATTCTAAACCTTATATGAAAAATACGAATCGGAAATTTAGTGCAGAGTTAAATTCTACAAGTAATATCAAATTTGGTCGAGTGTCTAAATTTCTATGAATAATATTAACATTTTCATACAAAAAACAAAGAAAAAACAATAAATTTTGTTAGTGTCACAAACTTGGAAAAGAAATAAAAAAATAAAAATTCTAACAAAACCATACGTGTATCTATGGAAAGGTGTTCAAATTTTTCAATTTCAATTTCAAGTTTAATTGTATTGAAGTTCCTAACATTTTTTTTCTAAACTGAATAGTTTGCGAGAAAGTCTTCCAAAGTGGTAAAATCTGTATGTGAGGACTTTTCTTCCAAGTACTAAGTACCTTACTACCAAAGAATTTACCTAAATGGCATATAAATGCAAGTTATCATTTATGATACCTAACTTGCATTTATATTAGGGGATTTACGCAGGGGATTTCTCCCCTCTCATTATTTCTTTATCCCGATCTCTGATTTAACGAACGAATATATTACCAATACTTATCTATTTTCCATTGCATCCGCATTGAATTTTTTACTGATGTGGTATCGACGTTAGTTTTTTGAGACTCCCCTTTTGGTCTACAACATAAAGTAAACAGCGTACTAATTAGTATCAGCGTCTATTTGCAATTCCAATGAAAACGGTATCAAAAATTAAGATCATAGCGTGCTTCACTAGTAATACCTACTGATATTGTTATACTGTGGCACTATGATCGTAATATTTAAAATTTATTGGTTGTCAAAATTGCAAAATCAAGCACAGGCCCGTCGTCCGTGAGCGCCGAAGCGCGACTGATCAGGCTTGCCGAACGGCGCGCTATATATATGGTAGATAATAAAACATAGTGAATAACTGATACTTTTTATCAAGTCAAACTCTGCGAATACATCTATAACTTTTTAGTGGCTTTCGTTGAGTACAAAAATTTAGTAAAAAAAATCATTAGTTTAGTCATAAACTTGTAAAAACTTTTGAAAAGGGGTAACTTTGGGATTTTTTCTATCAAGTAAAATTCATTAAATCGTGTTATTGACTCATGAATTGCACTAGATTAGATCCTTAACTGTTACATATATTTTTTTAGAATTGAATAACACTATTTTAAAGGTCTTAAAGTTGTTTTAAAAATTCAAAATTACGGCCCACACGCCCTTAAGTCATGTGCTATTCCAGATCTTTAATGTGTGGTCCAAATGTTGGTCGACCAGATACGTTCCATTTCGACGTGAGCAACAAACATCGAAACTTCCACATTCATAATATTATAGTAGAAATAAAAGTCGCGGTGAGCAAATGGTGAGATTTTTTATCGTCACGAACTCCTGGGTTTAACCGACTTCAACAAGAACAAAATTAAAAATTTTGATTAACCCCCCGACTACCTCAGATTTGTTATCTGTACAACATTCTACTAGTCAAGCCCTTTCATTTGATACCCATATTGAGTGAGTTGTGAAAAAGGCATATATTTCGCCATTTTGTGGAAGTGGCCATCTTGGATATGAAATTTGTCATAGTGCAATGTATTTTACTACTCAAGCCCTTTCGTTTGATACCCATATTGAGGTAGTAGTGAAAAAAATAATATAATTCGCCATTTTGTGGTGGCGGCCATCTTGGATTTGAATTATTTTATAGTGTATAGTATTCTACTTGTCAAGCCCTTTCATTTGATACCCATATTGAGGTAGGTTGTGAAGATATATTTTGTCCGCCATTTTGTGGCGGCGGCCATCTTGAATCGATATTAACCAAACATACCTAGCTAAGAACATCCGCACGGATATTAACTTTCAAATAAAAAAACCGCATCGAAATCGGCCCATCCGTTTGAGCTCTACGGTGCCACAGACAGACACACACAAATACAGACAGACAGACAGACAGACATCGACGTCAAACTTATAACACCCCTTTTTTTGGTCGGGGGTTGTACCATTGCACCAGTAGGTGGCTGTCTGTACATACTTGGGGTAAGACGTTATATTAAAGTTACGATGTCCATGAACAAGAGAGAGCGAATATCAAGCACCACGTACCTGGGACTGCCCGTCTCCTCGATGATGTTTCCTCGAATCGTTATGCTGCGCTCACTCCTAGATCGTACATTCCATATATGTACGAGTACGTTCCTGTCGTTGGTTCTCTTGATGTAGCTGACACAAATTATATCACGGATGACAAGGCGTTGAGCACTTTATGAGGATAGATTCTGAGTACTTCCACCGAGTTGAACCCCCAAAAGACGAGTGCGCGATGCTTGACAGTTGTTTAGAGCTGTTTCTTAGAACTACCCTCATGTTCGGCAATCGCAAAATTAATACAACGCCAGTGAGAACGATACAGGGGTTAAAAAGGAAATGGTTTAAAACCCGGACTTTTTGAATGCATAATACGCTTTACTTTATGTCAAGACTGCCATTCTCGCCCATTAAGATCAAAAACAAACCTATCTAACTCTAATGATCCCATTAGCACGTTCCGAATCATACTATGGGAAGTCTTTTGCCTTTCAAGCAGCCCAATTGTGGAACGAATTACCTATTTCCATAAGAAAATCTCCCTCATTGGAGTCTTTTAAAAGTCACGTCAAAGAATATAATCTGACGAAACTACAATCATAATATCCTATTATTCCACTTAGTTTCCTGTTACATAATGTGTCATTATTTACCGTCTACTCTTATCTTTAGATATCTGTCATAAATAAGTATCAATATTTTTATATACCTACATATATGTATTAGTATGTCATAGAAGTATGTAAGTCTAATACTTACACACTTCTATGACATCTATGTAATTTTTATTAGCATATGTATGTTTATTTTATTCTATTGTTAGTATATCTATATCTACGTAATTTGTATTTAACTGATGTAGTCTGGATTGGCACACCCCGCTATTAAAAACATCAAAAACCATTTCCACCCAAAGGTTGCCTGGAAGAAATCAGATAAGGCCGCCTGTTGTAGCACTAGCTGTTATTATTTTTCTTTGTCTGTAAATCTGTTTTTCTTTTGGTGTGAACAATAAAGAGTATCTATCTATCTATCTATCTATATGTTGTAGTGGTAGGACTCTTGGCAGAGTCAGCCTGGGGAAGTACCACACCTTTGCCAGTTACTCTACCGCCAAGCTGTAATGTGCAAACATTACTGTGTTCCGGTTTGAAGGGCTATGACATTCTTAGATCTCTGGGTGACGAGCGCAGTGCAGTGCTAGGTAACGATTTGGACTCTTCTTGTTCCAATAGCTATGTGTCACTGAGCTGTTATGTGGTAGTCATGTTATTTACCATCAGGCACATGTCCTGCTCGTCTTGTCAATATTTATAAAAAATAGTATTTTACGTGATCTCTCCGTCGATTTTAAATCGATTTAAATTTTTATGGTAAATCGTACTATTTTAAAATGTTTGGTATACCAGTGTAGTTTGTAGTCAGAGAGCTTACATATACTACGTATAGAGTTAGATTTCCCGCACGGTTCTTTTGTGCCAATCGTAAGCAGATGATGTGCATACTTTCTATGCAGTGCCGGATTAAGCCAGCGCGGGGCCTGTAGCAATTTCTGTCAAGGTACCTTGTTTTGCTTGCTCGAGCTATTTTTATTTTCTTTTTCCGGGCACAGATGCCCGGCCCACTACGCTAGTTCGGAGCGCAGGGCCACCAGTTCGCGCGGGGCCCGTAGCATTTGCTACGCTTGCTATATGGCTAATCCGGCACTGTTTCTATGGCAACAGATTGATGTGCCGCGACACAAGTATGACACTTCCACAAGAGCGACAAGGCAAGAAAGATGCTACCCGTGCTTTCGGTGTAAAGCGTTTGTGCCAACTCTATACGTAGTATGTAAACTCTTTGTTTGTAGTCAATAATATTAAATGAAATGTAGTTAAAACATAGAAATAGCCGTTGAAGGTTACAAAACATCAAAACATCGTTCTAACGCGCAAACATTTCAATGATGACGTACAATTTTCTATAAATTCGATTATTTATTGCAAATTTGTCATGATCTTACTTTATTATGAAATGTACTAACAACTAGGAACTCCATGATGTGTGTCTACTATAGAAAAAGAGACATCGTTTCATAATTGTCGTTCCAGAGACTCGAATGAGGATTTTTGAGTCCACTTTTGTGATAACGTCCAGGTTGTGGAATGCGTTGATTGAGTGAGATTTTTATCTTTCTTCATATTTCAGTTTTGGCGAAGATCAACTTGCTAACATGGAGAAGTTAGTTAAACATTTCTACATTGGTGACGAAGATATAAACAAGAACAGTGCTTTGGGCCTAGTAAACTTTCATTCCGATTTTAATTTCAATCACCCAACACAATAATCTTGGTGTACAATACACAGATGTGCCCTCCCAAACTTCAGGGCGCACGGAATTATGTCATTGTTGGGAAGAGTGAGCTCACTCATTCCGTTCCACTCGGTTGCAGGAAGCGGTGAACGCCGAAGTTTTTACCTATCACTATTCGTTGTCAGCAACCAAAATAAGTAGAACCACAGCATATCGCGCCGCTAGCGATTCTAGGGGTCAAGTAGATTGGTTATGTGTAAACTACTTACGACACTCAGAGACGCAGTGTATTACCAATTACAAGTTCCTTTTTTCAACTTTTATAGGTTTACCCTTGACCGCCATCTCGCCTGATGTTAAACGATGATGCGGTCTACGATGGAGCGTGTTTACCTAGAAGAAACCGATTCACTCTCGATTTGAAGACACAAAGATTGTGACTATCGGGAAAAACCCTCTCAGGCAACGTAGGCTAGACGTTCTTATCACAAAAGTAGAGTAAAATCTCTTCGTTCGTGTCTTTGGAACATCAACCATGAAACGATGTCGCTTTTTCGAGCTACGAGCATTCCTATTTTCGAGCATTCAATTCATTCATTTGTTTTTCGAGTTACTCAGGGCACATCCATGATGTGGTGTACCATATTAAAATCTAGAGTGAATAGGTTTATTAGTATATTACAGTGGTTAGGTGGTTACCCATAGTATTTTTTAAAGTATTATGTATCTGTAGGTGTATCTATACATAGAAGTATACATCTTTTTAGTTAAGAGTACAATTTTTGAAGTGAAAAGTTCTTTTGGCGCGCCATACACAGATATTTCGTGGACTGTGAGTTGAATTCTAGCGTCATGCTCGGGAACGAAAAGAAATCTTCGGGTAAACTCGGGACCATGGACCTATACTTCTACATCTGCATCTGTCACTGTCGTATTTCTTCGTCAACTAAGTATACATAATCAATTTATTATTTGTAATCTGATATATCTGATGATAGCTCACTAAAACTTAGTTCTTCGCTAAAACCACAAAGCTCTGCAATAAAATAGAAAATTGGCAGTCGCAGGAACTGCCGATAGTAAGTGAAAACTTATAACTCAGAATTTGATGGCTTACTTTGAAAACTATGCGGGTGGAACCGGAGGGCGTGGCTATGAGTATGGCCATCTAGAAATGCTGGCGAATTTCTAAATGGCAAATGGGAAATGCTAACCCATTTCTATATGGCCAATGGCCATGGTCCCGAGTTTACCCGAAGATTTCTTATCATTCCCGAGCGTGACGCTAGAATTCAATTCACAGCCCAAGAAATCTGTCTGTAGCGCGTCAAAAGAAGCTTTCACTTCAAAAATTGTTTTCCGAAAGCGTTATGTGACGATGATGCGACTTAATGACTTTTGTTCGCTCAAAAAAGTGCTCAAAAAAAAACAATTTTCATTCAATTCATGGTAGCCCTACAAAGGAAGTCCTAATGACGTCAACGACCAAACGGAACAAGATGGCGCCTAATAATAAACGAGTATTTTTTGACAAGACGTCTGTTTACAACGATTTTCGAATTTAGAATCAAAGGACAGGAAATTCGGAGCCATTGGCGGGAAGTGAAGTGACGTTTTATATTGACATCTGGTTATCTATAAATTGTGAATGTATAGAGAACGTAGATTTACGTAAGTTTCGCGGCTTTTTAAACGACTTTCAAAAATAAGCACATAAGAGATTGTTTTTGTATGTATGTTACTTGATAACGCCACTAATTGTGAATAGATTTTGACGATGTTTTTTCGTTTGGTAGATATATATGTTCCGGTAAGAGTGAATAATTGAAGATTATTAATAATTATCTATTATTGTAATAATTACCGAAAGTCGAGGTCAAAGTGATAAATTAATCACATTTGTCGGTTATTATTAATAATTTAACCCTAGTAGTGATAAATGTAATAAGTGGCCAAGGGTTGCGGGGCGGGGCGGTGTGTTTGACGTGCGAGAGGTTTAATGAGAACCAGATTTAATGAGAAATGCCTTGAAATAAAACCGGAGAAAGGAAAAAATCATCGTGTGAATAACCCGAGATTAATGTTTTAAAACCTAACCTAACCTAACCCATAAAACCTATAATAAAAAAAAACCCTAACCTAACCTACATATTTATAAATAAATACCTACTGGTCAAAAAACATTCGGTTTTCATTTATTTTATAACTTTTTCCAATATGTGTCGTGAATTATTAACAATTACTACTAAAAGTAATAATTACAAGTTAGTAAAAGTAATAAACTTCGGTCGTTTATTCACATTTACCAAAACATGTGGTTATTATTAATAGTTTTGTAAAAATATTAATAATTTTCAATTAATTTGATTTACCGTGACATATATACATTTTATCAAAATCGGTGTATATTTTGGAAATATGAACCAAAACCAACTAAAATTTACTTTCGTTACCCCGATGACTTAGTGATTGCTACCCATTGAATTTGGTGGAATGGCTGAATTTAAAGTTATAATAATTTTAACAAAAAAGAACCGACTTTCAACGGAAAAACTATAAAGTAAAAAATTTTTCCTCGATTTCTCTAGGATGTCATCATCAGATCCTGGTTTCCTTATCATGGTACCACCCTTAGAATATCTTCTTTACAACAAAAAATAATCATCAAAATCGGTTCATAAACGAAGAAGTTATCCGCGAACACACATAAAAAAAAAACATACATACGGTCGAATTGAGAAACCTCCTTTTTTGAAGTCGGTTAATAAATTGAAGGTTGTTGTTTGTTTTTTCGGAATTTTTTGAAAATGTTTCACAACTCCTTTGTTGTATTAAGTTAGTCGTTCTCTATATAAGTCACAAAGCAAGCGGCATTCGAATAAGGAACGTTCTTCGCGCCAATTAGGGTCGTTGGCATCAACTAAATATATATCGGCCAAGTTCGTGATGCATGTTTAAACTTGGACTTCACAATGAGAAATGTGGACGGGACGACTCTCGTTCCACGATAAACGTAATTTGGAAAAAACTCGAAACTTTCCCACTCCGTTTCCACTTCGATCCGTCGTTTCGTCCGTTTTAAGTGTTCTCATAGGCGTGACGACAGGTCCTGCAATTATATTAAATGATTTGATATAATGACAGTATTAAAATAGAATAAAATATTATATGTACCAATTTTAATTTTGATATTATTTTTTAGTTTAACTTACTTTATGCTAAAGCTGGATGGGCAAATCCATTTTAAAAGAACGAAATTATTAGAAAATGTACGTACCATTGGATAACCCATTCAATTTCAAGTTACTTTTGTTATGAAAACAGTTTCCTAAACGCAATATTTTATATAGGTAGCTACCATACAAACTTTACGCGCGACGCATAGAAAATACGACAGTGTGACGTCACGTTTCTGTAGTGTTTTGTATGAAGCGTTTTTGGGAGAGCCCAAAATTGTGAGCTTAAAATCGTGATATCTCGGGAAGTTTTTAAGATAACAAAGTAATTCTTTCACCTATGTTTCAGTTATTGAGTCGCCTTTTGATGGCACATTAAATAAAAAATGAGTCGACATGCCTATTAGAGGCATAGAACGTTTAAGTTATAGTTGGTCTAGTCGGGAGAACGGCATGAAAGTAGTCGGGAGGGAAAACTTCTTGGCGAGCCACAGAAAGATTTTTCGTGGGCTGTTAATTTAATTCTAGTGTGACGCTTGGAAATGATAAGAAATCTTCGAGTAAACTCGGGACCATGGCCATGCGTTAGCATTTCCCGTTAGCCATCTAGAAATGCAGACGTATTTCTAGATGGCCATGCTCATGGCCATGCTCATGGCCACGCCCTCGGGTTTCAACCGCGTAGTTTCCAAAGTAAGCTATCAAATTCTGAGTTATCAATCTTGGTGTCTTAGTAATCTTAAAATCGAGAGTGAATCGGTTTCTTCTAGGTAAGCATCTTTATCGTAGATCGTATTAACATCAAGTTTTAAATCTACAACAATAAAAAAAACTAATACAATAAAATTGGCAGTCATAGGAACTGCCGATAGAAGTGAAAACTTATAACTCAGATTTTGATAGCTTACTTTGGAAACTATGCGCGTGAAACCGGAGGGTTTCCATGAGCAGGGTGGTCTAGAAATGCTGAAGCATATAGCATGAAGATAGCCAATGGGACATGCTAACGCATTTCTAGATGGCCAATAACCATGGTCCCGAATTTATCCTAAGATATTTATTTCATCATTCCCGAGCGTGACTCTAGAATTCAATTCACAGCCCACGAAAAATCTGTCTGTGGCGCGCCAAAAGAAATTTTCACTTGAAAAAGTATTTTTATAAGTATAGGTGCATACATTTTTGACGCGTTAAATAATGTAATGTATTGCCAGTATGTGCTCAATAATGTCAGTAATTAATCAATAATGAAAGTGAAATTAATGTACATTGCCTTATTTATACCACAAGTTTTGTGGTGAAAAAGCTGAACTAAGTACATTATGCTAATGCATTATGCTAAGTACTGCTTTTTGTGATTCATTTTATTAACCGACTTACAAAAAGGAGGACGTTATCAATTCGACCAGTATGCTTTTTTAAGCTATTGTGATGCTCTTAGATAACTTTCATGGCAGTTCACTATTCCTACTGTCTTTAGTACTACCCTCTTATCTGTAGAACGGCTAAAAGTGGAACTATTGACGTCTGACATAGTCGGAAGTTGTCTATAATTTTTGAATCGGGCTCGAGTAAACTCGGGACCTCATTTCTAGATGGCTATGTTTAGAAGACTAATCTAGAAAATCTAAATGGCCATGCTTATAATACTAATCTAGATGGTCATGCTTAGAAGACTTATCTAGACTTGGTCGTCTACATAAGTCGTCTAACCATGACCACTTTGAAGATTTATTCCAGACTAGCAGCGATCTCTGGTTTCACCCGCGTAGTTTCCAAAGTGAGCTATCAAATTCTGAGCTTTCACTTCTATCGGCAGTTCCTGTGACTGCCAATTTTTGAAGCGAAAACTTCTTTCGGCGCACCACAGACTGATTTTTCGTGGGCTGTGAATTGGCCTCAAGCATCACGCTCAGGACTTAAAGAAATCTTCGGGTAATGGCCATGGCCATCTAGAAATTCGTCAGCATTTCTATATGGCCATGGTCATGGCCACGCCTTCCGGTTTCACCCGCGTAGTTTCCAAAGTGAGCTATCAAATTCTGAGTTATAAGTTTTCACTTCTATTGTAGGGACTGCCGATAGAAGTGAAAATTTTACTGTGTTTTTATTTTTTTATAAAGAGTGACGAGAAGAGCCGGTCATATGCCTGATGGTAAGCAACACGCTTGCCCATAACAGCAAAGTGTCACAGAGCTATTGGAAGACGAAGAGTCAAAATCGTACTCGTAGCACTGCACTGCGCTCGCAGGCTCGCACGCTCGCTCGCAAAAGACGATTCATCTCTATACCCTGTAATATCTCTGGAAACATTTCTCTTCAAACCGGAATACTGTGATGCACATTACTGCGTGGCGTTAGAATAACTGGCAAAGGTGTGGTACCTCACCACACCAGACGGACTCTGCTAAAAGTTCTATCACTAGCATTTCGTAATAAATACGTAGCAAGAATTTTCGATCGTGGCGCCATCGCTATATTCTAGTTATGGTGGTCGTTCTGTATTGCACAATAAGATGACGTTTAAAATAATCTGTCAATGTCAAAATATGGGCACGCGTCGAACGACAAGCTACGCGCCGTGCCAACTGCTGCTCCTAATTTTATTGTTTGTATCATGGTATAGGCGGAGAGGTGACGTCTTAATTTAGACAGATCGGAAAAATGTAATATAACTAGTAGTGCCACTCGGTTTTAGATAGATAGATATTCTTTATTGACACACCAAAAAAAAAAGGATACATAGCAAAACATAAACAAAAAATAGTAAATTAGTGCGACAGTGGGCGGCCTTATCACTAAAAGCGATCTCTTCCAGGCAACCTTAGGATGGAAAACAAAATGTTTTATTACCGGGATAAAAAGTAAATGTGATATTCGATGTTATATTCTAACTTTTTTTCCAAATTTCAACCCGCCCTTCTACCGCCTAATTGAATCGGCTATGGCTTTGTTATTCCTGTCTCTATAATTTCAAACGAAAAAAATGCGAGAGTTATATCAAAGCTAAGACAGTTTTAGTTTCTGTAGTGGTAGGCCTCTTTGCAGAGTCCGCCTGGGGAAGTACACCTTTGCCAGCTATTCTGCCACCAAGCAGTAACGTGAAAACATTACTGTGTTCAGGTTTAAAGAGCAATGTTTCCAGAGAAATTACAGGGCTTAGAGATATAACATCTTAGATCTCTGGGTGATGAGCGCAGTGCAGCGCTAGGTAATGAGTTGGACTCACTGTGCTGTTATGTGGCAGGCATGTTGCTTACCATCAGGCACATGTGCTGCTCGTCTCGTCACTCTTTATTTAAAAAAAAAGTTAAGCGGAAGACCCTCCGTTCCGTTTAGCTGTTACAAAGTGATGGAGTAACAGACATCCAAACTTGCATCGTATTAATATTACAAACCAGAAGCGCCCCGTGGTTTTGCCCGCGTAATTCTCGTTCCAGTTATTTTACTGAGTAATAATTATCTTCTAACGGTGACTACGAAATTATGAAAAAAACTATGAATCTAACCGTGTTCCAAATTTCAGCCCGATCCATTCATATGTTACAAAATGATTAAGCAACAAACATCCAAACATTTATTTAAACATATTACTTCCTACTAATATTTTATTTTTAATCAAAACTAGCCCTCCAGGCCACGTGGTTCGACTGCGTAGTTCGATCAATCGGACCACGTGAACTTTTTTTCCAGTTGGTTCGATTTTAGAATCACACCACGTGAACTACTAATTCTTGGGACCTCGTGGTTCGACTCCGGGGTCCGTGATTTTTGTCATTTAAATTCTTATTTTTTTACATATTTCTTGGATTAGGAGAAGAAGAGAAAAAAGGGGGGAGTTGGAAACATTTTAAACTTATTCTAGTGCTCGTCTGTTGAGCCGATCACTACCGATTGGGATTCTGATAGTAATTGACTCAACATTGTCATTTGCCTTACCCCCCCCCCCCTTGCTAAATCACATCGTAACGTCTGAACTGCTCGGGCTGAAATTTTGAACAAATATAGATTATAGTCTGAAAGAACACATAGGCCCTTCTACATAGGAACTACGCATCGAGACCTGGGCAGTGCTTCAGTCTCTCCAGCGATGCCGCATTGACTATCGCTATATCGAAGTGTTGAAGTGTATTTACAGCAAAGCCACAATGTCTGTCCGATTACAGGACCAGTGCACAAAACATATCCAGCTACAGAAAGGCGTGAGACAGGGAGATGTTATATCTCCGAAACTGTTCACTGCCGCGCTGGAAGATGTTTTCAAGCTACTGGACTGGAACGGATATGGCATCAATATCAACGGCGAATGCATCACTCACCTTCGGTTTTCCGACGACATAGTCATTGTGGCGGAATCGATGGAGGACCTCGGTGCTATGCTCAGGGACCTCAGTAGAGTATCCCAACAGGTAGGTTTGAGGGTGAATATGGACAAGACGAAGGTCATGTCAAATGTTCATGTCTCACCTGTACCGGTTATTGTTGGGAATACCACACTCGAAGTTGTTGACGAATACGTCTACCTGGGTCAAAAGATCCAACTCGGATGGGCAGCGTTCGGGAAACTTCGGCACATCTTTGAGTCCAAAATACCCCAATGCCTAAAGACGAAAGTCTTTAACCAGTGCGTGTTGCCAGTGATGACTTATGGAACTGAGACGTGGTCCTTCACTGTTGGTCTCATAACGAAGCTCAAAGTCACACAGCGAGCTATGGAGAGAGCTATGCTCGGAGTCTCTTTGCGCGACAGAATCCGTAATGAAGATATTCGCAAAAGAACGAAAGTGGCCGACATAGCTCAAAGAGTAAGCAAGCTGAAGTGGCAATGGGCAGGCCACATCGCTCGCAGAACTGACAACCGATGGGGAAGAAAGGTTCTCGAGTGGCGACCACGAACCGGGAGACGCAGTGTTGGACGGCCTCCCACTAGATGGACAGATGACCTCACAAAGGTCGCTGGAAACCGCTGGTTGCAGGTTGCGCAGGACCGTTCGTTGTGGAAATCTAGGGGGGAGGCCTATGTTCAGCAGTGGACGTCTTGTGGCTGATGATGATGATGATGATGATGTAAAATAATAAACTTTATATTTATTTAAATAAACTCGTCGTGTGTAAAATAATAAACTTTCATGAATATCATGACACTGGATTTTGAACAGAAGATGATAATTAAATTATTCGATCGTGATTGAATGGTTTTAGTCTAAACTCTAATGTGGTTAATACACGAATATGTAACTCACGTTTGATATAGTTAGTCCAGTCCGACTCAAGTTTCGATCGCGTCCTGCGATCTTTTCGGACTAGACTGATTAATATCGAACGTGAGTTAACCGTGTATTTATTTAAAACGTGATTGAGTCCTCTATACTGTTTTCGTTATTATTTCCTTCCCGCTTAATAGGCTGTTCTGGTTATCAACCAACCTCTCCGACTATAAATACCAAAAAAATCCCACAACACATGACTTCAATTGATCAAGCGTAGAAGATGATAGTAAATACACAACTTACGCGTCTTTATACTAAGTACTTCAACACATGGTCAACATGTTTTGACCGAAAGATGATGTACATGTCGGTTTCCTCGCGATGTTTTCCTTCGCCGTTTTAAGTTAGCGGAATCACGCACATTCGAAAAGACGCAAATCTGAAATCTCAATTTCAAAAATAAATAAATATTGGTGGACAATTCACACAAAACATCATCTGACCCCAAACTAAGCAAAGCAAAATATGGCGGCCAGACATTGAGTACATATAAGTACTATAGAGCACGCACTTTAGTTATTTATCCTCTATGCGGCCAGATAACTGATAATAATATACTACTTTTATAGTTTTAAAAACATATTTATCATATGTACATAGAAACACCCAGACACAGTACTAATAAAAGTGGTCAAGTGCACTTGAAACCAGAAAAAAAACATCATTGAGTGACAAGCGCGATACAGCGATAGGTAGTTATTTGAACTCTACATATTAAGGAGTTCCTTGGATTCAAGCAATAGCTCAAGTACAATTAAATATGTTGAAACAAGATTATTCTTGTTGAGTATTAATGTTTACTTATGTAAAGTTAGACAAATGCAACCTGACATTATTTTCACAGATCACTGTAATACTAGATATTATTTAATTTTTATACGTTTGACATGTAAATAATATTTTATTTTTTTAACTTTTATAGGTTTACACTTGACCGCCATCTCGCCTGATGTTAAGCGACGATGCGGTCTACGATGGAGCGTGTTTACCTAGAAGAAACCGATTCACTCTCGATTTGAAGACACAAAGATTGAAAGAAGATATTTACGAAATAAAGATTATGATTATTAAGATTAATTTAGCTGCGTAATACTGTGATATTAGGGAAGTGTCTTTATTTACCGCTTACTATCAGGGAAATGCTCGTCTCGACTATCCTGTTAGTTTTATAGTTGTGAAAGCTTGTTGCTCAATCACGGCCGGAACGGGTGAACGGATAGGGTTGAGATTTGGAAGATAGAATTAAATTATGGTCTGATTTCAGCATATGGGCTACTTTTTAACGTGAATAATTACGTAAAATCACAGCACTAGTTATGTTATAGTAGTCATATTTATGACAACAAAATATTTGGAAAATGTGTCTTATTCACATCCCTAGAATGAAGGATGAAGTACCTAAATGTATTGTAAGATATAAAAAATCACGAATTTAATATAGGTATTATGTTTACATTTTTATGTCATGTGACGATAACTTTTCGTTCTGCAATTGTACTTAGGCCTCGGTTCGTTACGATATATTTTTATTCTATTTTATTTTTTCTGTGTAACTAGGTCAAGTATTTAAAATAGTATTCGAACATTTCGAAAACCACTCAAACATTTTAACGTCAACTCTTCATCTTAAAAACAAAAACATAAATATTTTTTCAGTCTGTCACAGAATAAACAAGAGTTTGCTAAGAACCAGTGAAACAGTTTGAAAATCCGTTCAAAAACATTCAACGACAAAGCTTCGCGGCAAACGGACATGTTTCCGAACTGACAATGTTCCAATTTTTCAAACGAAAAGGCGGGAAGGTCGACGAGACACGAAAAGCTCCGACGACGGCCGAATGCCCAGTCGATCCGCGGCCCGAACACGATAGCACACGCAAAGATGTAGTGAACCTCCTTTTACCCGAAACAGACTACAACCAAAAAACGGGAGTCGGCGCCATCTTGCAAATCATGGCGGGAAAAAGGAAGCGAGGTAAACGAAAAAGGACCGAATCCTGTCGAGTGAGCCCGCCGAAAGAGACGCGAACATTACAGAGGAGCTCGTCGATACACGCTCAGAATGAAACGGCGCCTACACAAGACAAAAATAGCTCGCCCGCGCGCGCGGACGATTCAGAGTTCGTCAAAGCTTTGGTGCTGCAGAAATACGCAAAAACACCCACAGACAACAATCAACACGTGTCGTTAGTATACGTATCGAGCGAACCAGATTTGGATGAAAAACGACGCGCGGAAGCATTGCTCAGAGAAATCGCGCGCAGCATCGACTGCACTGTAGACAAACTCAACAATGAGATGGGTACTACAGACAGCAAGCACGGAAAAACCGAACACTCGTACGAATCCATACCGGAACGCAATCAGATCGATAAATACAAAGATGACGTGAAAAAAGAATTGAATTTACTGACGGAACCAGATAAAAACGAAGCAGAATCTCCGAATTCGGCGAAAAAATCGAATTTGAAACCTCCCAGATCCGATACGGAAGGTTGCTCAGATGATGACAGATCCGATAATGGAAGAAAACGCGTTACGTTTAGAAAACACATAATTTTCGATGATGGGGAACAGCAAACAGATGATGAAGCCGACTCCTCGTTTGAATCTCTCACATCTGAAGAAGAATACTTAGAAGACATAGAACTGGACGAAAACAAAGAGTTTTTAGAAGATATTCCATTAAACAGTTATTTAGGAGATGTTAAATTAGACAGTGAAAACAAAACAGTGATAAACATTAACGAAAGCGAACCTATAACGATAAAAATTGATAATTCCGACGAAAATTTCGATAGTAAAAAAATTCAGAGTGACAATAGTGATAGTGGCTTTTTAGATATAGGTGATAGAAACAATTCCGGTGACGACCTCACGAGTGTGAAGAGTGAATGTGGAGAAAGTGATAGTGAGAGTGAAACGGAAGAAATTATAGAAGAAATAATTGAAGAGGAGATAGAGGAAGAATTCGAAGTCGAAGAAGAGGAAGAGGCGGGAATACAGAAACAGGACGATGACGCGTGAGTATAAACTACATTCACAATTATATCTGGGTTAATTAACGAAATTAACGCATTAATCTTCCCGAAAAAACAACGATAATATCTAACGTTAACACATTATTGCTTGGCGATAAAATAACAGACGAAACTACGATGCTTCCCAAACTTCTAATAAGGTCTGCGTCTGCTCACACAGCTTAGGTTGTGAATTCGATTCTCTCCTAGTACAAACATTACATTTAATACGTGACACAAAATATATCCCTTTTTACGAAAATTGCGCAAAATAAATACGAAAGTACCAACGAGACAGAGTGCAAAATGCTATTTTTTTATAGGAAAAAAATAAATTATTAATTTAACTAAAACAAATGCATAAAACAATCAAACTTTCGTATTTCGCCAAGTGGTCAATATCTATATATATAAAACTCAAAGGTGACTGACTGACTGACTGACTGACTGACTGACTGACATAGTGATCTATCAACGCACAGCCCAAACCACTGGAGGGATCAGGCTGAAATTTGGTACACAAGTAGATGTTATGACGTAGGCAGCCGCTAAGAAAGGATTTTGATAAATTCTACCCCAAGGGGTGAAATAGGGGATGAACGATTGTATGAAACTTTTATTCCTTGGGCATATTTGCATGAAATTTCATATAAATTGAGTTCGGCTAAAATCATGAGGTACGTAATACAGAGTTTATTAAAATCCAACCCTCAAAGGGGTGAAATAAGGGATGAAAATTTGTATAGAAACGTTTTATTCCTTGGACATATTTGCATGAAATCTATATATATAAAACTCAAAGGTGACTGACTGACTGACTGACATAGTGATCTATCAACGCACAGCCCAAACCACTGGAGGGATCAGGCTGAAATTTGGTACACAAGTAGATGTTATGACGTAGGCATCCGCTAAGAAAGGATTTTGATAAATTCTACCCCCAAGGGGGTGAAATAGGGGATGAACGATTGTATGAAACTTTTTATTCCTTGGGCATATTTGCATGAAATTTCATATAAATTGAGTTCGGCTAAAATCATGAGGTACGTAATACAGAGTTTATTAAAATCCAACCCTCAAAGGGGTGAAATAAGGGATGAAAATTTGTATAGAAACGTTTTATTCCTTGGACATATTTGCATGAAATCTATCTATATATATAAAACTCAAAGGTGACTGACTGACTGACTGACTGACTGACTGACATAGTGATCTATCAACGCACAGCCCAAACCACTGGAGGGATCAGGCTGAAATTTGGTACACAAGTAGATGTTATGACGTAGGCATCCGCTAAGAAAGGATTTTGATAAATTCTACCCCCAAGGGGGTGAAATAGGGGATGAACGATTGTATGAAACTTTTTATTCCTTGGGCATATTTGCATGAAATTTCATATAAATTGAGTTCGGCTAAAATCATGAGGTACGTAATACAGAGTTTATTAAAATCCAACCCTCAAAGGGGTGAAATAAGGGATGAAAATTTGTATAGAAACGTTTTATTCCTTGGACATATTTGCATGAAATTTTATATAAATTGAGTTTGACTAAAATTATGAGGTACGTATTAAAGCGTTTATCGAAATTCAACCTTCAAAGGGGTGAAATAAGGGATGAAAGTTTGTATAGAAACGTTTTATTCCTTGGGCATATTTGCATGAAATTTCATATAAATTGAGTTCGGCTAAAATCATGAGGTACGTAATACAGAGTTTATTGAAATCCAACCCTCAAAGGGGTGAAATAAGGGATGATAGTTTGTATAGAAACGTTTTATTCCTTGGGCATATTTGCATGAAATTTCATATAAATTGAGTTTGACTAAAATTATGAGGTACGTATTAAAGCGTTTATCGAAATTCAACCTTCAAAGGGGTGAAATAAGGGATGAAAGTTTGTATAGAAACGATTTATTCCTTGGGCATATTTGCATGAAATTTCATATAAATTGAGTTTGACTAAAATCATGAGGTACGTATTAAAGCGTTTATCGAAATTCAACCTTCAAATGGGTGAAATAAGGGATGAAAGTTAGTATAGAAACTTTTTATTCCTTGCGCATATTTGCATAACATTTCATATAAGGTGAGTTCGGTTAAAATCGTGAGGTACATATTACAGCGTTTATCGAAATTCAATCCTCAAAGGGGTGAAATAAGGGATGAATGATGATGATTTTATTTCTTGGACTTATTTGCATAAAATTTTGTAGATATTGAGAACGGCCAAAATAATGAGTTATGTAGTACATTTACTTCCAAAATGTAACCCCTAAGAGGGTAATATGACATTCTTAAATTGTCACATACGTATTCTTTTTATGACGTAGACATATTCACTAAGGTCGGATTTCTCAAAATTCAACGCCTAAAGAAAGTAGGGAATTAAAGTGTGTATGAAACTTTTTATTCCTTGGACAAATTTGAATGAAATTTCGTATAAATTGAGTACGGCTAATATGTATTATAATGAGTTTTGTGTTTCGTGTTTTTTTTTTCAAAATACAGCGTCTAATGGAGTAAAATAAAGAAAGAAAGTTTGTGTGAACATTTTTATTTCTGGCGACATATTTGCTTTAAACTTTGTAGGATATGAGTACGGGAAAAATAATGAGCTATGTAATACAGAGTTTTCCTAAATTTAATCCCAAAGAAAGTATAATAGGGGATGAAAATATTATATTAACGCACAGGAGATAGGTACTTACATTTTCGCACATGTATTTATTTTATGAAGCAAGCAAGAAAGAAGGATATTTTTCAAATTCATACTACGTAATAGTGGATAAAATTTTGTACGAACTTTTTAACCCTTGGACATGTTCTAAAGACTATAACGAAGACCTTTGACGGACTACTTTTATATAACAACGTCTAGACTGAGCAAGGCGTTCACAGACTAAGTAGAGAAATACTCTAAGGCGCTGCTTGAATGGATTTTTCATGATGATTACAACGCTGGTGTATACAAATTGAGACTGAATCGTTTTTTTCTAGGATAGCAAGCTCTACCGTAGACCGCATCATCACTTAACTTCAGGCGACATTGCGGTCAAGAGTAAACATATAGCAGTTAAAACATTTATTTGCATGAAAATTAAATTAATTAACCATGGCAAATGAGCGTATTAGTTTTCCAAAATTCAACCCCTGAGATAGTAAAATAGGGAATTAAAAATACAGGTGAACGCATAAGCTACCCTTAGGCCAATTATAGACGAGCATTATTTATGTTATTATTTGACGCTCACGCTATCCAAGTAGGAATCTAAAATAAAAAAACTTACTGAACGCGAGCGAAGCCGCGGGTTAAAGCTAGTTCGTTCATAAAGCAATAATCATATTTTCAATTAGACCACAGACTATACTAACAATAACTAAAGAGTACCTATTCATGCTTTTGTGTTAAATACATACATGTGTACAGGTTGCGCAGGACCGTTCGTTGTGGAAATCTAGGGGGGAGGCCTATGTTCAGCAGTGGACGTCTTGTGGCTGATGATGATGATGATGATGACATACATGTGTTGTTTTTTTTTATTTGATGTATTTTATAAGCATAATTTTAAAAATATATTACCATTTTGCTCTCCTTGTCTACATAAACTACAATTAATATTATTTATTCTATATTATTAAGTGTGGGACAATTCATACAATTTTTGCGAATACACAAGTAGGTACTAGTTATGAGTACAAAATGTTTGCTTCACGTATTAACGTATCACGTATTAAAACGTATATTCTAAAATCTGAGCTTAATTGTCAGCTTTGTGTTATGGATTAAATTATTATTGATTGATTGATTGAAAAACACTTAAAGTCTCAATGGGGCGTTATCCAGATGCAAATTTACTTGTCAAAAATAGTTCTAAATTTTGCCAAGTGTGGCACCACTGTTTGTTTTTGTGAAATTTCTCTAAAAAAATAAAACATTGGCGCCACCTATAGTGAAACTGTCTTTGACAGATTTTTTGCATCTTGAAAACGCCCTATTATTATTTTATTGTGTATTTCAGTTTTGTATCAAGTTACATTCTAGAGTCTTTGTCTAATGTCAAAACAGGTCTATTATTTTTTATCCAACTGAAAGAAGAGTTATGTTTTCGCGCGTATCTTGTATGTTTGTAAATTACTTTATAGTCTCAATCACCCGAATGTCCTTAGATAATAATAGATTATTTTACATGATGTTTTTTATATGGTAATGTTTTGCAGTCGGGTTTTTTAAATTAAAGTTATTAATTATTTCATTTTATGCAGTGACGAGACGAACAGGACATGTGCCTGATGGTAAATAACACGCCTGTCTATAACAGCACAGTATTACGCAGTTATTGGAACACAAAACGTCCAAATTAGGGCACTCTATTTATTTCACTACAATCACCACACAGAGATACAAGATGCTTTATATCTAGTATCTAGTATATAGTACTCTGTGATTTCTTTTTAAACATTCCCATTTATACTAAAACACAGCAATGTTTGCAAATTAATGATTTGCGGTGGCATAAACATAAACAGCCCACTAAATATTCCCATAGCTGGCACTCAGGGCCTTTCTCTCGCAAGGAGAGAGTCAAAGCCGTAATCCACCACGCGGTCCTAGTGCGGGTTGGTGGATGACACACGACTTTGAAAGATTCTAGGTACATGTTGGTTTACTTGTTATTTTCTTTCACCGCTTTAAGTTAGTGGCGTTACGCACATGACATCGAAAAGACAGTGGTGCGTCTGTGAGTTGAACTCGGGGCTTCCGGATCGGCAGTCGCCATTCTCCCCGACTAGACCAGCCGTTACTTTTTTAGAGTAACTGGCAAATTGTGATATTTCCCCTCTCTACTTAGTCTGTGGTATTTCCCCAGGCGGACTCTGCAAAGACTCCTACCAGCAGACTAAGTAGAGAGATACGTCCTACCCTTAGATAAAGTACATGTAACCTCTTTGGTCCTACCACTAAACATTTTTAAGAACTCTAGTCCAAAACAGCTGACTTTTGTGCTCAGAAATGCATCAAGAATTTAAACATTCCGTTATTTATAGTCTGTTTATACAATTAGTCTCCGTTCCCAACATGTGGACGCATTAATGAGATGGATTGATCTATAGAAATACTTTCAGACATAATTTAACATGTAAGTTGTATGTTTGGAACAATAAGAATGTAGAGCTAGTATAAATAAGTGTTTATGATTAAGGATTGCACTTTAAATTACATAGTAACCATTCTTTACAAACCAGATTTTTTTTTACTTAAGTACTTACCTACATTTTTTTATAAATGTCCCTATTTTTTTTTAAATTGATTACTTAACTATTATCGTATCCTACTAATATTATAAATTACAAAGTTTAGAATTTTTTATGATTGTTGCTCAATTACGTTGCAACATATGCTTCAAAACAGATCGAGTAAAATTGGAAACATATTGGCTACTTTCTATCCCGGAAAACAATGGGGACAGGAAAGACGCGGGTAAAATCGCAGACTGCTGATAGTTATTGTATGAAAGTACCTATACAAAGAAATTCTTCCTTCTAGAACCACATCAACATAAGCCCGTCCGAAATTCCGAATACCTACTTAGGTACCTCGTAAAAATAAATTCAGACGCACTTTTTATTCCGGGAACACTTTGTCTTTGGGCTAAAAATAAAAACATCATAAACACTTTTTAGTCTTTGTTTTCGATATAAACTCTTTGCTGCGTCAATACAAAGCGAACGTTTCCCGCGCATTTTGACACTTCACGGTCGCCATCTTTGATGACGCACAGAGACGCGATGAAAGCATGTTTATTAGTGCGCCACCACCGAAATCCTGTGGCGAAAATGTTGAACTACATTTCTTGTTTAAAGTTGTTAATGTTTATCATTTGAGAATACGATAGAGGCGCTTTACATTTATCATACTGATGATGGCGCGGTGGCTATAGATGAACGTACATGTATCTTTGTAGGTTAATTAATAGTATTGACAGCTAAGGCTTATAAATATACAGTACCTGGTTGACCGAGCTTTGCTCGGTTTTTTTAAATGATATTTAGGCAGGTACGAATTACGTAGTGATAACTTACTTAGACCTACTAAAAGGCGTTAAGTATAAGATTTTCTCAGAAGAAAAAAACAAAAAGAAAAGGACCACCAGGATTCGAACCGGGGCCTGTTGACTCCGAGGGCGAGCGAAAAAAAAAGAACAAAAAGTAAAGAAACCACCAGGATTCGAACCGAGGCCTGTTGACTCCGAGGGCGAGCATATTCCGTCTGAGCCATTTAAAATTAAAAAAAAAGTGGCGAAATTAGTTATCGTATTCTAATAACATTGTAGGAGTTTTTCATTGTCTAAAAACGCGCATAAAATGATGTTTTTAAAAAATAAAACCTAGCTAGATCGATTTATCGTCCCCGAAACCCCCTGTATACATAATTTCATGAAAATCGTTCGAGCCGTTTCCGAGATTAAGATTCTATATATTTATAGGTATATAGAATATATACAAGAATTGCTCGTTTAAAGGTATAAGACTTGACCGACATCTCGCCTGATGTTAAATAACGATGCACTCTACAATACTTTGTGCTTACCTAAAAAAAAAACGATTTACTGTCGATTTGAAGACACCGACATTGCATCGGGGAAAGCCCTCTCAAGCAACGCATTCCTTTGTGCCATTTTTTATTTGTGGCGCTTGTTCATAATTTGCATGATTTAACACCACCTTGCCCTTTTTTCTATCGGAATGCTCGCAGCTCGAAAAAGCTACATCGTTTCATGGTTGATGTTCCAAAGACACGAACGAAGAGATTTGACTCTACTTTTGTGATAAGAACGTCTTGGGCTGTGGAATACGTTGCCTGAGTAGGTTTTCCCCGATGATTGCAAACTTTGTGTCTTCAAATGCAGAGTGAATCGGTTTTTTATAAGTAAATACGCTCCATTGTAGACCGCATTGTCGCTTAACATTAGGCGAGAAGGCGGTCATGCATAAATCTATAAAAGTAAAAAAAAATCGTGGTACTGTAATTTTTCTGTTTTGTATCACAGTAAAGAGTTATCTATCTATCTATCCTTTGCCTAAACATTACTTTTATGAAAGTCAAGTCTTTGGAATGACAACCATGAAACGATGTCGTTATATATCCCCCGGATCAAATCTCTCGCGCACCACTGTCTTTTCAAAGTCATACGTATAATGTTTAACTTATATAGAAGGAAAACATCGTGAGGAAACCGACACGTTCCTAGAATCTCTCGAAGTTATGTGTCATCCACCAACCCACACTGGCTCAGCGTGGTGAATTATGGCCTATCTACTACTAGCGAAAGAAGGCCGGTCGGCTGGAACGTCGTGAAGAACCATCACGATGTTTTCCTCCACTATTCACGTTCTTATAATCTTAATAGTGCAGTGCTAGGTAATGATTTGGACTCTTCATGTTCCAATAGCTGCGTGTCACTGTCCTGTTATGTGTCAGGCATGTTGCTTACCATCAGGCACATGTCCGGATCGTCTCGTCACCATTTATTAAAAAAAAATTGGTTGCCTGTAAAGTCGGTATACGGGCGAAAGTTTTACGTGACAACGACTTTGAGTGGTAAAATACTTTTTATGTCTGTCTCTCTCGCTCTTAGGCGGGCTAACCATGCCCGAGTGGAAGGGACGCGTGCCTCTCACTCGCTCTCGTTGTGAGCGCATAACGTGAGCGTAACGCAGTTTCTTGAAGTGTCACCCGGCAAACCAATTTATAAGACGTTGTCACGTCAAAAAACTTTTGGGCCAGCGTGGCGGATTGTGGATTTGACTTTTGCAATAGAAAACAAAAGATTCGAAATGTTATTTTCTACAATAATAGTTTCCATAACTTTTGCCCAGTTGCATAGTTTTAAAATAGTGCAATACAAACAACGATGGCTTTATTTAACTTGTTCAATGTTTATTTCTGCTCTTTTCCATTTACAAATATATATCGTCTCAACGACGTTCCACACAGAATAATCATCGTCATTTCTTTTTCTTATTTCGTACCAAAGACAAAATCCGTGTTGCCATTTATATTCAACACCAAGTTACCACAGATATTGCCAGAAGTACAAATACTTAATTCTATATATATCTTAAAACTATCTGGTACTGTTCTATTTCATAGAACAGTACGTTACATCATTAGGAATTCTTAACAATAGTTTCTAAGATACCGAGGGATAGAGATACATACGTTTCTTCAAGATGGTGCTTGACCATGCAGTTTAGGGTAAAAATCACAGACACTATTATTGTAGAAAATAAAATGTTGGATCTTTTGTTTCTAGTAAACTTTTGTGTAAAACTTACCATATACGATTTATGACTCCATGTAATAGTTCCGAGTTCACCCGAGGATTTCTTTCATTTACGAGCGTGACGATGAGCTTCGTTCACAGCCCAAGAAAAATATGTGTGCGGTGCGTCAAAAAAAGTTTTCACTTCAAAAAGTAGTATTTGTTATAATTTCCACTATTCAATATCAGTTCTGTAACGACATAATATTTCGGAAACAATTAAATATTAGCTAAATTATGGTTAAATGACAATATGATGATGATGACGCGTGGAAAATATCGAGATGTCGATAGTTTTTGGAACAGTCTTATCCATCTCTAGCGCAACTCCATTACCTACTCACAGCACGATATCGTTTTAGGTGTGTCACCGCACATTAGCTTTACGGAGACTAGTACTTCGCCTCAAGGTGTTCTGCGAAATCCTGGTTTACTTATTACTGTTATAAATAAATATTTATAACACAAGTTCCTTTGAACTGTTTATATTTTCCATTTCCGTCTATTTTCCGAATTACTTTAGTTTTAGACGAAAATGTGTAACAAAATTAAATAATAACAATAGTTTTGTTTATTATTTTAGTATTGTTTTGAACACAATTTTTTATTTATGACCAGACCAGCAGTGCCCTGCGGTTTTTGCTGCGTTGTTTCCGTTCCTGTTATTTAGTGAATTGATAACATTCTAGGGTTCCGTAGCCAAATGGCAAAATACGGGACCCTTATAGATTCGTCATGTCCGACCGTATGTCACAGCCACTTTTCTCCGAAACTATAAGAACTATACTATTGAAACTTGGTAAGTAGATGTATTCTGTGAATCGCATAAAGATTTTCATACAAAAATAGAAAACAACAATAAATTTTGGGGGTGTCCCATACTTAGAACTGAAACTCAAATTTTTTTTTCCTTCAAAACCATGCATACGTACGTGTGTGTTATCTATGGATAGGTCTTCATATGATATTGGGGTTTCTAACATTTTTTTTCTAAACTGAATAGTTTGCGCGAGAGACTTTCAAAGTGGTAAAATGTGCCCCCCAAATCGATATAAACCAAGATTGAGATCATTGCCCCCCTGGCCTGGCCTTTAACTTCTGAAATAAGAGAACTACAAAACTAAAAAAAATTATGATGTAATCATGTAAACTTTCAACGGAAATTGGTTTGAATGAGATCTAGTAAGTAGTTTTATTTTAATACGTCATAAATTCACTATTGTTAAAACACTGATTAAAGTAACAACGAACTACAAGAACTTTTATATTATGTTACTTGCTGCTATGGAAGCCTTCATGGCGAGTCCGACTCGCACTTGACCACTTTTCTTGGAAGTGTTAGTCTAAGCGTAATGTTTTCTTTTTTCACCCACTTAAAAAAAATAACAGATTTTGGTTGTATTTTTCTTTGTATCTATGATACGTCATAGCTCCGCCAATTTCGGAAGTCGGTTAAAACTAAGCAAATACCATTTCTAAACATTTTTGCCCATTCCCGCGCACAGCGAACAAAACATGTTTTTGGTTAGATCTAAAAAAATATATCTAAGTCTGTCTATAAAATAAATAACACAGTAAAAGTTCTAAAACTAAGCGTTGTCTGTCAATAACAAATGTTCTTTCACTACGAAAATAAACCCATAAATTCGATTTCAATTGCTCTGCGTATATACAGAGTGGTCCACTATTCCTCTCACGGTACCAGTGGCGTCGCATGATCGTAGGCAAAGCCGCATCACCAAGGCTCCTTTTCTTTTTGACCCCCCACCAAAAAAGGGGTATTATAAGATTGACGTCGATGTCTGTCTGTCTGTGGCACCGTAGAGCTCAAACGGATGAGCCGATTTCGGTGTGTTCTTTTTTTATTTGAAGGTTTACTTCCATGCGGATGTTTTTAGCTATGTTTGGTTAACATCAATTCAAGATGGCCTTATAATATATTATTAGGCCATTATAATATAATAATATATACTTATCTAAAATATATAAACAGGTATATTTGTATGGTGTAGGTATAAGAAAGGAAATACAAAACAGTAAATTAAAATGTAAAAACTATTAAACTTATACTACAATTTAGATAAATAGAACTGCAGGCAAGGCATTTTAAGTCCGAGGCCGTAGGCTAGGGCCCACTTTTCACTGAAAGCCAAGAGATGACATGATAAAACTGGTAGAGTTCACAGAGATTTTTTTACGATGCGCTCACACCGATACCATAATTCGTCATGATGACGTTGCACGTTTTAGCGAACACTACGCGTTGAGCATTTTTTAACGAAAAACTACTTTTGCCGCGCCACAAACAGATTTTTCGTGGGCTCTGAAACAAATTCTAGCGTCACGCGCGGGAATTATCAGAAATCTTCGGGTAAACTCGGGAGCATGGCCATCTAAAAATGCTCACGCATTTCCAGATGGCCATGCTCATGGCCACGCCCTCCAGTTTCACCCGCGTAGTTTCCGAAGTGAGCTATCAAATTCTGAGTTATACATTTTCACTTCAACCTCGTGGCTTAGTGGGTAGTAACTCTGCCTGCGAAGCTGAGGGTCGTGGGTTCGAATTCCACCCAGTGCAAATATTTGTGTGATGAATTCAAATATTTGCACTGTGTCTGTGTGTTTCTATGTATAATAAGTATGTATTTACAACTACATAAGTATTATATCAGCTATCTGCATATTACAAGCTTCGCTTAGTTTGGTGTCAGATGGTGTTGCGTGTGAATTGTCCACCAATATTTATTTATTCTACCGGCAGTTCTTGTGACTGCCAATATTATTATTTTTATAAAGAAAAACATATTTTGTTGACTGATTACGTTGCCCAGTTGACCACCCTGTAGATTCAACCTCGATACGCATTTCAATACGCCCAATCGAGACTCGGATCTGTTTACGCTGTATCACTGCAAATGTATGTACTGTATTAGTTTGAGTTTAGTCTTGAGCTGGTCTAGAAGTCGAGATATTTAGAGGTTTAACTCTATGTGGCGATGGAATTACTGAAGCGCGTGGGTAGGTAAGTTTAATGTGCGTAATGAATAAATAAAAGTTGTCAAGTACGAGTCGGGCTCACCCATGAAGGCTTCCGTAGCAGCAAGTAACATAATACGAAAGTTCTTGTAGTTCGTTGTTACTTTAATCAGTGTTTTAACAACAATAAATTTTTTGACGCATTAAAATAAAACTACATACTGGATCTCATTCAAACCAATTTTCGTTGAAAGTTTACATGGTAATGTACATCATACATTTTTTTTTAGTTTTGTCCTTATCTTATTTTAGAATTTAGAGGGGACACATTTTACCACTTTGAAGAGTCTCTCGCGCAAACTATTCAGTTTAGAATAAAATTATGTTAGGAACCTCAATATAATTTTTGAAGACCTATCCATAGATAACCCACACGTATGGTATTAATGGTTTTTTTTTTAGTTTCAGTTCAAGTATGGGAACAGCCCTAAAATTTATTGTGTTGTAAAGCTTAAAGCGGTTCACAGTATACAGCTAATGACCTAGTTTCAATAGTACCTATAGTTCTTATAGTTTCGGAGCAAAGTGGCTGTGACATACCGTCGGACAGACAGATAGACATGACGAATCTATAATAAGGGTCACGTATTTTGCCATTTGGCTCAGGAACCCTAAAAATAACAAATCAGTCATCTAAGTAGTTAGATTAATAAAAAATATAGTATACGTACTTTTTCTTATGTTTCACTCGCAAAAAATGACAAAGATTCACTTTTTAAAAGTTCCGAATGACGTCATTTCATTGTACGATTTTTTACGGAAACGTGACGTCACAATTCTCGCATTCAGGAAGTTTTATGATATGCGTGTATATCTTTGTCGATTTTTAGTAACTTGGTAAAAGAAAAGTTATACCTACGTCTTAAGTTTTCCCATTATCTACATAATAGTAGGGGAGCCCACGATGCTAAACGGGGAGTTACTCGAGCGTCATAGAGACCTATTGGATTGCAAAGACTAGGTAAAAAGTAGGAAAAAAATTTGAATAATGTTACCTTTTCCTTTGTGGGGGGCGCGGCTATAGAATTTCAAATTTGAAAAATCAGATTTATGCATCAATTAGCATTGAATTTTTGTTACTTCGGCTTGTGGAATCCTTGGATATTATATTTTTCAGATTCCTTGAATTATTTCCTTTAAACCACGTTAAAATAACCACGTTCGAGAATGTAGGAATGTTTTTTGAATAACTTTGTAGCCCTCCCCTTTCTTTGTGTCACTCTCAAATTGCCAGATTAGTGGAATTCTTAGCACGTAATTAACTTCCTATCCTAATCTGACGTACTCGAGAAATCTGATGACCAAAATTTTTTTTTTCCTGAGGATAGTATATTTTTGAACCAGTCATCATCCCAATTTACTTTAAATAATAACACAGTGTTTTAAAATAATTGCAGTCGATGGAAGTTAAGACTTATACCTAACTTAGAATTTTATTATTAAACAGTTGCGTAAAGCCTTTCCTTGTCACCTATATTTATGTATTAATTTACGAACATGCCGCTTGAGCGCGCTCAAGGGCGGATCCAGCTTTGGCTCCAGGGAGGGGGGTCACATACCTCCAGAGAGGGAGGGGGCGGGAGTAACACCGTAGTCAAGTCATAAAACTGTGCGATAATTAGGGTATCATCGTCATCATCAGCCGCAAGACGTCCACTGCTGAACATAGGCCTTAGCCCCAGATTTCCACGACCAGCGGTTTCCAGCAACCTTTGTGAGGTCATCTGTCCAGCAGTGGGAGGCCGTCTAACACGGCGTCTCTCGGTTCGTGGTAGCGACTCGAGAGCCTTACTTCCCCATCGGTTGTCAGTTCTGCAAGCGATGTGGCCTGGCCATTGCCACTTCAGCTTGCTTACTCTTTGAGCTATGTTGTCTACTTTCGTTCTTCTGCGAATATCCTCATTACGGATTCTGTCGCGAAAAGAGACTCCGAGCATATCTCTCTCCATAGCTCGCTGCGCGACTTTGAGCTTTATTATGAGGCCCACAGTTAAGGACCACGTCGCATATCCATAAGCCTTCACTGGTAGCACGCAGTGATTAAAGAGTTTGGTCTTTAAGCATTGGGGTATTTTGGACTCAAAGATGTGGCGAAGTTTCCCGAACGCTGCCCATACGAATTGGGTCCTTCGCTGGACCTCTTTGTCAAATCTTGTTGAATATTTGTTTGGATTCTACCTATATGGCCAGATATGTTTTGTGTACCGGTCATGTAATCGGACAGTTATTGTGGATTTGCTGTAAATACACTTCAATACTTCGATATAGTGATAGTCGATGCGGCATCACTGGAAAGACCAAAGCATTACCCATGTCTTAATCGAATCGAAGGCTTTCTCATAGTCTACATACGCTATGCATGGTGGCCGATTATTATACTCATCGGTTTTCTGTAAAATCTACCGAAGCCATCCACACGAATATGGTCTATAGTGCTGTCGCAATTTTGGAAACTGGTTTGTTCTGGTGGCTGGGAGTCGTCAAATCTGCATGTGAGACGATTTGTGATTATCCTCAAAAACAACTCATAAACATGGCTGAGAAGTATGTAATGGGTATGTAATTCTTCAACAAAGTGATGTCACCTTCTGTGACGAAGACACCACACTTCTACTCCAGGTTTCAGGCGTATTACCATCAAGTATGACGGAGTCGAATAGCTTCTGGAGAACTTTAAGTACCGTTTGTCCACCTACTCTCAGAAGCTCAGTCGTAATTCCGTCGTCGCCAGGTGCCTTGTTGTTTTTAACATGTTTTGAGAGCCATCCTAGTCTCGTACAGGCTGACTTTCGGGATATCTTCGGCAAAGTGACGAGTCAGGTCAGGACAGGTTGTCCTTGAGTAGAGGTGTATAACTGTTACTATTCATAGAACCTCTCAATCTCGTCCAAAATCTCAGGCTTCAACGTTAGCACTATTTTTCTTCAGTTTGGTCAGTTTTGCCCATGACCATGAGACAGATTGTTTGCGAACACTTTCGAGTCTTTGTTCCGCTTGATCGCTTTTTATCTATTTATTAAATTTTGCCACTCCACAGACTCTGGGGTCCGTGACCTTTGTCATTACATATTTCTTGGTTTAGGAGAAGAAAAGGAAAATAGGGTGTTGTGAACATTTAATTCTAATACTAGTCAGTCCGATTTCGTCTGTTGAGCCGATCACTACCGGTTGGGATTCCGATAGTAATCGACGCCGCCACCTCTCAACGCAGAGCCTCCACTACGGCCGCGTTTATGTCCTCCTTGATCGCTTCTTCAATACTCGTAATATTGAAGCAGTGTATGCCGCGTTGCACACGAGTAGAGATCTGTCTATTGAGCCGTCAGTAGACCGTCATGTCGACTGAAGACTGCAACCACATATTTACCTTGCCTAGCCGCCATGAGAATTAGAGTATGATCGGAAAGCTTTTGGGTTCTATTTTAGCGTCGGCTCTTATAGTATATATTTTCTACCAACTGCATGAACAGTTTCCACTAGCCTGTCGTTTATATCGTTCGCTGTTACTCACTTATCTAGGGATTCGAAGCGATTTTGAAGTTCGAGGTGAAAGTTATCGAGCTTTGAGCATAATTTGGTCAGAGCGTGGACCTCAATAGACATGACCTTTCAAGATTCAGCGTGCCTCTTGCCATACGGTGATCGCTGCCGGTCTACGATAAGTATTGGTACGTACACGATACGTGTACACTTGGTACACGATTGGTACGTGTTGGTACACGATAAGTAGGTACTGGGCCTAGCCCAGGGGGGGGTCATGACCCCCATGACCCCCCCCCTGGATCCGCGCCTGAGCGCGCTGTCACCGTAAGCAGTCGTCTTATGTTGAAATTAGTTAAAAATAGTAATATCGAGTGTTATACATAGTAATAGTTCGCTAAACGCGTAGAAAATAGTTATTAGCAGTGTGATAGTGCTATTTTTAATGAAATAATCGCGTAAATACCATTTTTACTTGAAATTATACCTGTGAAAGTGATCCCAAATACCGTGGAATAAAGTGCATAGTAAAGGATTTGGACTGGACTGTGGACTGGTTAGTGGTTAAATTCTTAGTGAAAATAAATGAGGGAACAGTGCTAAAGACTCAGATTTAAAATCAAAAGTAATAAAATCTCTTAATTAAAGAAAATAGTTTACAAATACAAAAATCTTTCAAAAAAAATCTTTATTGCTGTTTGCAGGTAAGATAAGATGATACAAAACATTTAAATAATTGACCCATACAAACTGGCCTCTTCTTCTAGAGGCATGCAATATGTCTGGCAACGCAGTTTCCATTGGTCTGAATTTATACAATGATAATAATAGTAATAGTCAGCTGATAAAGTCTTCTTCTTCTTTTTCATTTTTAACTTTTAATCGGTTGTATATTATATGTCATCTGATTCATCGTCTATTAATTTCTGGCTTCTATCCCGTTGTGCTATGTTAGTGTGATATGATTGGTGAGCACAATTACGCCAACGTCTTGTGCTTCAGCAGGATGCTGTTACGGGCTTTGACAAGTGTGTGGTTTCATGTAGAATGTGTGTGAATGTAGTTTGGAACATTTGTTTACATAACCCTCATTTTTTGTGATAAATTGAATTACGAAGTGGACTCATAACAGTGCTAAAAGAATTCCGTACCTACCTGTACCTACTACAATATTGCAAAAAGTCATCAACTACAACTAAACGTTACTTTCGACGCTTCCTCCAAGCGACGTTTAGCTCAATCAGTAAGACCTCGGCTATACGATCGTTCTATACCGGGTTCTATCCTGACTGATGTCCGTATTTATATTTTCGTTTTGCTCACTTTTTGAATTATTTTTTTCATTTAATTTTGTGTAACATTTATACAATAGCATAATACATGGAAGCACGAATCCATCTAAAGCTATGTGGGGAATCGTGAACACGGAGAGGGGGAAAAACAATTCGCCTAGGTTGAACTTTTCCGAGATCGTAAAAGATTGTAACGGCAGTAAGTTTAGTTCGCCAAAAAATGCCGTAAATGCTATGAACGTTCGGTTTTTAAATGCAGCTGCTGCCTGTGGGGCGCCTAAAGCTAATGCTGCTACTGTATGTAAAATTTTAGTATCTGCGCGTCAGGCGTCTGACCGTTCCCTCAGACTAACAAGTTTTTCGGCTGATGAGGTATTTCGCATAGTCTCCTCCAGAATACCTCCAAAAAAGTCAAAAGACATATACGGTGTGTCGATGGAGCTAATTAAACTAGCAATTTTGCCTCTAGCTCCGGTTCTCGCCACACTGTTTAATAAGTGTCTTAGGGAGGGGTCGTACCCGTCGCCGCTGAAGATATCGAAAGTGTCACCGATATTTAAAGGCAAAGGCAAACGGGACGATATTGATGGATATAGACCAGTATCGATTATACCAGCAATAGCCAAAGTATTCGAAAATGGCTTGAGTTCGCGATTAGTGGCCTATCTATCGGAAACCGAGGCGCTGTGTGAACAACAATACGCATACCGCGAAGGGAGGTCTACGACTTCTCTAACGCGTGAAGTGATTCGTAGCGTGTTGGCTGCCCGTGAACGTAAAGAGCAAGTAGCCGTCTTATGCTGTGACTTATCGAAGGCCTTCGATGTTGCAGACCATGAGACCTTAGCTTTAAAGCTGAAACACTATGGCATAGCTGGGAAATCATACGAGGTATTGACTGACATGTTACGAGGCCGCTCTCAAGTAGTGGATGCTGGCGATGGCGACAATAAATCAGACCCGTTGCCTTCGTCTATGGGAGTACCGCAGGGTTCGTCAGTCTCTAATATATTTTCTCTCCTACTAAACGATCTACCCGAAGCCGTGAAGGGTGCAGCCATATTCATGTATGCGGATGACGTGGCTGCCGTAGTCACAGCTCTTTCAATAGAGGAATTAGAAGAGAAATTAAATTTTGTAATAAACGGCTTAAATTCATGGTTTAGCGCCAACGGTTTTATGCTAAATTCAAAAAAGACACACTATATTCACTTTTGTCTGTCGGGACACCATACAAAACCGCTAAAAGTCTCGCTAAATGGTGTTAGGATTGAGCAGGTACAGAACACCGCGTTTTTGGGGTTCGAGATTGATCGCAGCATGACGTGGGAACATCACATCGACAAGATGTGTGCTAAAGTTAGCAGTGCGTGCTTTGCGCTAAGACGAGTTTCCCGAGTGGTGTCTACGGAAGTGTCACGTGCATGTTACTTCGCCACAGTGCATTCACGGTTACAATACGGCGCCGAGCTATACGCGCGCGCTGCCGACTGGAAGCGTGCGTTCCGCGCCCAAAAAACGTGCCGTACGTGCCATTGTTGGCGTATCGCAATGTACATCCGTCAGACCATATTTCAAGGAGCTTGGTATACTTACTTTACCTGCTATCTTGATCTATCAAGTGGCTGTGTATGTCAAAAATAATCTAGAATCGTACAACACGCGAGGAGAGAGACATTCTCGCAACATACGCAACGCCGACAAGCTGGATGTTATACCACACTCTCTCACGAGGTCACAGAAGTTTCGGCATCTTCAAAAACAGATTAAAGTGCTGGCTTATCGATCAAACTTTTTATAGTTACAGCGAATTTTTAGAGAGTGATGGCAAAGTTCCCATAAAAATGGTAATAAATAAATTTGACATAGGTTAGTACAATTGCAATAAAGACATTATACTCGTATAATGCTTGACAGTTTTCTGTACAATAATTATTGTAATACAGTAAAGTAGTAGTTTCAAACTTTGAAAATGTATACAATTTGTATGCTCTGTCTTTTGTTTTTATTTTTTATTAATTGACGTGTGAATTGTACATTTATGAATAAAGTACTTTGACTTTGACTTTAAATATTATTAGGAACAGAAGTGATTTTCACTTTTTTGAAACAACAATTAAACAAATCACACTATTATAGTTTCTATTGTCAAATTCTAAATGATTCCACAAAAATCATAGTAATTACAGAGAAAAAATATCTTTATGTTTAAGCACGTCCAGTCCAACCGAATCTCTCTACTTTGTCTGTGGCTCTGTCTCTGTGGTCGTGCTGTGCTCTATGCTGTGGTCCAACAGTGTATCTCTTTACTTAGTCTGTGGGTCCAACCATGAAAAGCGCCCCGCCCAAAGACGTTAAAAAATTCGAAATCTATGGTCCCGCCAAAAAGAAAAAGAAGGTCAACAGGTCAAGGTTCTAGGTTCCAAGGAGGCGGCAACTATCCTCATTAAACCGCTTTAGTTTCATCACACCATGCTTGGTTCCGCCCTCTGCCTTGGTGATATTCCTAATAATATACTCGTACTATTACTTATGATGTCCAACGCAGTTCCCGTTCCTTTTTTCCCCATGTTTTATAGAAATAAACATATCTATATTAATCTTTTCTTCAAGGGGTATGGTAGACTTGATCGAAACCTTATATGAATAACAAAACTTGAAAAATATTGATTTTGAGTCAACAACACCACAACATTCGGATTATGGAGAATTACGTTAAATTCTGATGGCACTGACAAACAAACCGCTGTCGCCATCTTTGGTGTGAAGCACGTTTCGTTCCATCAATCAACACATTGCGTGCGTCCGTCGCGCCAAAAAAGTATCCATCACAAAAAACTGTGATTGAATTGACTACGTAAAACGAAACGTCTTGCCGCCGGACCGGAATTTTATTAATAGGTACTTATATTTAGTATCAGCATTGCATCCGTGCGAAGCCTGGGCAAGTCGCTAGTTATTAAATAATTAAGCCTACTTACTATCCTTATTTTTTTTTCTAACTGACTTATGGCTGCTGGCCCGGAGGCCCCTACTGCCTATCTGACTATTGAGTTAGCGCCGGAGGCGCAGGACCCAAAATAACCTAACCTGACAACTATCATACTTACGAATCTAACCTGTAAGAAAAATCGAACTAAGTTACTATCCTATTTCTCGCTAATATTATAATAATTGTCAATGTTTGGATGTTTAGACGTTTTTGAAGTAAAAACCTCTTTTGGTGCGCCTCAACAGAATTTCATGTTAACTTTTTTCTTCACTTAGAGCATAAGTAAATAGATCCAGTTTTTTCGCACGATTCCTTTGTTCCAATCGTAAGCAGATGACGTGCATACTTGCTATGGCAACAGAGTGATGTGCCGCGACAAAAGTATAACACTTCCACGAGAGCGATCAGACCCGTGCTTTCGGTGTAAAGCGTTTGTTCCAACTCTGTACGTAGTAAATGTAAATTCTTTGTTTCTCCATCTTTCCAGGAAGACTGTGGTGACGCAAGAACCTAACTTCTGCAGCCATGTGGAGACGATCACAGAGCTTGGGGCCGCCAGGTCTGAGGAGGCGGAGCGAGCGAGAGAGCTGGTCATCGCGTGCCGGAAGCAGCTGGAGGAAAAGGGACAGGAGATAGAACGTGAGTCAACCGAAACTTATAATAACACATAGGTAGTTATTTGGCGCGTTAGGGCAAAATGATGAGAGTGTTTTTTACGATATGCGCGCTACTTATCGTCACGAAAAAAAATGGCAGTCATAGGAACTGTCGATAGAAGTGAAAACATATTTGATTGGGTAAACGGGAAAATACCGTTGGGGTAGACGGGTTCTGGAGTGGAGACCACGAATCGGTAAACGTAGTGTAGGACGCCCTGAGACCAGATGGAGTGACGATATACGAAAGACGGCTGGTGGCGGTTGGAAACTTAAGACCGAGGATAGGGCTGAGTGGCGTATTATACGAGAGGCCTATGTCCAGCAGTGGACGAACACGGACTGATGATGATGAAACGGGAAACTCTAATGTAATATGGTCGGTCAATCCGACTCGAGTTTCGGCCGCATCCGGCGGCCTTTTTCAAGGAGAGTGCACGCGCGCGATTGATGCCCGTTTGGCATTGAAAACTTGTAACTCAGAATTCGAAGAACAGAAGTTACGGTTGGTCTAGTATGTTACGGCTGGTCTAGTCGGGAGAACGGCGCCTGCCGATCCGGAGACCCCGGGTTCAAGCCCCACACGCACCACTGTCTTTTCGAAGTCATGTGCGTAATGCCGCTAACTTAAAACGGTGAAGGAAAACATCGTGAGGAAACCGACATGTACCTATGGTACCGTGGTGGATTATGGCCTTAACTCTCTCCTTGCGAGAGAAGGCCCGAGTCCCAGCAGGAGGAACATTTACTGGGCTGTTGATGATGAACTCAGAATTTGATAACTTACTTTGAAAACTATGCTGGTGAAACCGGAAGGCGTGATCATGAGCATGGCCATCTGAAAATGCGTTAGCTTTTCTTGATGGCCAATGGGAAATGCTATCGTATTTCTTGAAGCCCAATGGCCATGGTCTCGACTTTACCCGAAGAATTTCTTATCGTTTCCGAACGTGACGCTAGAATTCAATTCACAGCCCACGAATATGTTTGTGGTGCGCCAAAAAATTTTACTAAAAAAAAATACTTCGCCTGCGTATAGACAATCACTCGTCCGTCACCTAGTAATAACACAAAACATCTGATTCCCGACTTGGCCCGTGTCCAGTGCAGTCTCTGCGGACAACTTGTCTGTTATCGTGCTATGACTCATGACTCTCGTTTGCAAGTTCGTTGCTTTCTTTACTGCTATCGTCAGCCATTGTGACTGTTTCCTCAAGTATTTTCATTGTTTTTGACGTGACAACGTCTTATAAATTGGTTTGCCGGGTGACACTTCAAGAAACTGCGTTACGCTCCGCTCACGTTATGCGCTCACAACGAGAGCGAGTGAGTGGCACGCGTCCCTTCCACTCGGGCATGGTTAGCCCGCCTAAGAGCGAGAGAGACAGACATAAAAAGTGAAAGGCACGCGTCCCTTCCGTAAAATTATTTTACCACTCAAAGTCGTTGTCACGTAAAACTTTCGCTCGTATACCGACTTTACAGGCAACCAATTTTTACCAGTTTTCATCATTTTACCCGCCTCCAAAAAGGGAGGAGATTTTCAATTCGGTTGGATGTTTTTTTTTGTATTTACATATGTTAGGTACGCGATAACGCCACAAATTGTGAATCAATTTTGATAGTTATATTTTTTTACCCTCGACCAAAAAGGGGTGTTATAAGTATGTTGTTTGGTAGATCCTGATCCATAGGTGATCCCGTATAAATTTTATCGAAATCGTTGCAGTGGATTTTGAAATATGATCAAAAAGCTAAAATTTTGCTTTCGTGTAGGTATATAGATTGTTATGAATTTTGGTCTGAATTTGATTTTAAATTGAGAAAATAAATTATTAGGGTACCTTACATCAAGAAGCAAAAATGTCTCCTTATAAGATTAGTTAGTTGTCCGTCTGTCCGTGGAGGTTTCAGCATTGATTCATATCAAATTGTAGGAGCACGTATGTGTACGTGACAGATATAGTATATAAGTGGATGACAGCGGAGAGCGAGCTAGTCTCTCGCCCCGCGTCACTTGTACAGTTAACATCAATATAACCAGCAGTTTATACAGTGACGTGGTTTCATTCCATCTCCAGTACCAGTAGCACCTACAAAATACTCAAGTCCACTGTACCTACCGACATGCATCATAAAGCATCTGAAAAGTGTATCATCCAAATCCATCGATCTAAGCCATCAGTTGTGCCCTGAGCACCTTGAAATCGGTAATAAACTGCGTCTGTGTGTGTAGCGTAAGTGGTTTACACACCACCAATCTACTTGACCCCTAGAATCGCTCGCTTCCGGGCTAAAAGTCCGTTGGTAGTAGAGGCACCCATAGCAAGTTACAATGGGCCGATAAAAAAAAATCGGTGAGGCATGCTGTGGTTCAACTTATTTTCGTTGTTGACAACGAAAAGTGATAGGTAAAAACTTCGGCGTTCACCGCTTTTTGCAACCAACTAGAACGGAAAGAGTGAGCTCACTCTTCTCAATTAAAACATAATTCCGTGCGTCTTAAGTTAGGGAAAACACATCTTATGTTTTAAGTCGATGTCCAAATCGATTTCGAGTTAACAGAATCAGCTGATAGAGTCGATTGGTTTTCAGAATCGCTCGTCTCGCACTTGACCTTATTCACACAAAGGCACATGTGCCGCTATTTCAGACATCAGCGCGGTGTTCCGTTACGATATTAATAGATTTCTACATGCTTTACAATGTTTGTTACTGGAGGGAAATGTCCCTTTTAAATTTGTGAATCTATTAGTTACTAGCGACCTGCCCCGTCTTCGTCACGGGTGCAATGCTGATACCAACAATACGAATAATAAAAGTGGCCAAGTGCAAGTCGGACTCGCCCATGAAGGCTTCCGTAGCAGCAAATAACATAATATAAAAGTTCTTGTAGTTCGTCGTTACTTCAATCAGCGTTTTAACAATAGTCAATTTATGACGTATTAAAATAAAACTACTTACTAGGTCTCATTCAAACCAATTTTCGTTGATAGTTTACATGGTAATGTACATCACACACTTTATTTTATGTTTGTCATTCTCTTATTTTAGAAGTAACAGGGGGGTTACAGCGGGGACACACTTTTTACCACTTTAGAAGAGTCCCTCGCGAAAACTATTCAGTTTTAGAAAAAAAATGTGTGGGACCTCAATATCATTTTTGATGGCATATCCATAGACATACCATACGTATTGTTTAAATAAAAAAAAAAGATTTTCAGTTCTAAGTATACACCCCTATTTTTTTTCTATTTTTTGTGTCAAAATCTTAATGCGGTTTACAGATTACATCTACTTACCAAGTTTCAATAGCATTTATAGTTTTGGAGAAAATTGGCAGTGACATACACATACATACATGTGTGACATTGTGTGCCATTTGGCTACGGAACCCTAAAAATGTTTATTGTGGGTTATCCCAAACAGATAGATTTATATGGCCCACGGTCATGAACCCGAGTTTACCCGAATATTTCTTATCATTCACGCTAGAACTCAATTCACGGCCCACGAAAAATATGTCTGTGGCGCGCCAAATGAAGTTTTCACTTCAATATAAATGATAGGACTCAAAGTATTATTTACTTAATTTCAAGTGAAATCTTCGTTAGTTGGGCATTTTTGGTTTGGGAAAAAAGAAAGAAAATATTTCTTTACAACCTACCTCAATATGGCTATCAAATGAAAGGGCTTGACTAGTAGATTACTATACATTATAAAAAACAAATCCAAGATGGCCGCCACCACAAAATGGCGAATTATATAAGTTTTTACACTACTACCTCAACATGGGTATCAAACGAAAGGGCTTGATTAGTAGAATACATTGCACTACGACAAGTTTCAAATCCAAGATGGCCGCTGCCACAAAATGGCGAAATACATGTCTTTTTTCACAACTCCCTTAATATGTGTATCAAATGAAAGGGCTTGACTAGTAGAATGTTGTACAGATAACATATCTGACGTAGTCGGGGGTTAGTCAAAATTTTCAATCTTGTTCTTGTTAAAATTAATGTGTAAATTGTACATTTAAGAACTTTGACTGTGCTTTTTCTAAGAAAATTAATTTATTTTCATTTCAAAAATCTAGAATAGTTTAATTCAGCAGGATATGTATGAGCTATTTTGAATTCTCAATCCTGCCCTTGTCTTCACCAGTTACAGGCGTCATAGATTAAAAAGCGATGGACTTACCTCATTGATCCCGGATCCAGGCGAATCTAAATCTATTTTTATGTACGTCCTGCTATCAAAGTGTTATTTCACTGCTTCGCTGTTTATGACACGAGTAATAAATAAATAAAATTCAGAGTTGTTTAGATACGCTAAGCGAACATTCTAGACCAAACTATGTAAGCACACGCAGCGAACAGCGAACACGTGCGCGCACTCTCCTTGTAAAAGATCGCAGGACGCGGTTGAAACTTGAGTCGGACTGGACTGACTATATCAAACGTGAGTTACACTCCGCGAGGCATAAGCTGAGCTTTGCATTTGTGTGAGTGTACATGGATAGTGTAGGTGTGACAACCGGCCTTAGGCGCGGCGCCATTCTGTCTCGCCGCGCTCCTGCCTAATTGGTGATCACTCACACTAATGCAAAGCTCAGCCTATACCTCGCGGACAAAATTTCAAGCTCCTGCCTGATTGGTGATCACTCACACTAATGCAAAGCTCAGCTTATACCTCGCGGAGTGTACCCGTGTATTTATTTAAAATATGTATACTTTTTTGGTTCGCCCAAAATACTGCTTCACTGTTTAAAACGCGAAAGTTAGTAAGAATGTTTGTAGCTATGTTTCTTAAGCCTTCACCAGAACACTACTGAACTGATTTGGATGAAACTTGGAACATAGATAGATGATGGTCTGGAAAATCATATATATATTTTTAATATAACCTAGTATCTAACTCGAAGCAAACAAACTAAATAAAAAAAAATGGGTGCGTGTACTTATGTACGCGCGTGAGAAGTTATACTTCTTTTATTTTATTAAATTTATCGCCACCGAAAATTTATCCAATATATAACATTCAAATACTGGCAATACATTGTCCAATCTTTCAATAATTTATTTGATTTTTGAGCTGAGCCAGCTGAGCAAAGTTGACAGAGAATAGCGGCAACAACGCGTTACCCGCGTATTATGTCACGAGCTGGCAACGTCGCGCGTCTTCGCCGTACAATTACTATTATGTATTCTATGCCTAGTAGCGGCAACCGTACGACACTATCTGTGTTCACTCACACATTGACATAAATGAACAAAAAAATTCGATGTTATTTCTACTATTAATCTACAATTTTCTTCAACTAAATATGAAATACCGCAAATAAAGACCAATTTAAATGCCAACTATAGTCATTTCAGTGTAAAATTATACTCTCGTCGCCCATGAATGGTCAAATAGATTAGTATGAAAATTTGAAAATCGAACCACCTTAAGCAGACGACTTCATACTGTTAATTTTGTGTCACAGGTGCGCGCGCATCGTAAAATTTCACTCTCATCATTTTTTCATAACGCGCCTAAAGAAGTATAACTTCAATAAGTATCTACATACCTACCTCTATAAAATATGGTGGCTAAGGATTAAATAACGTTTTTTAAACCCCGACCAAAAAAAGGGGTGATATAAGTTTGACGTCGATGTCTGTCTGTCTATCTGTCTGTCTGTGTGTGTGTCTGTCTGTGGCACCGTAGAGCTCAAACGGATGGGTCGATTTCGATGCGGTTTTTTTATTTGAAGGTGCGGATGTTCTTAGCTATGTTTGGTTAATATCGATTCATTCAAAATCGCCGCCTCCACAAAATGGCGGACAAAATATTTCTTCACAAACTACCGCAATATAGGTATCAAATCAACTATTGAATAGTAGAATACTATACACTATAACAAATTTCAAATCCAAGATGGCCGCCACCACAAAATGCCGAATTGTATTACTTTTTTCACTACTAACTCAATATGGGTATCAAATGAAAGGGCTTGACTAGTAGAGTACTTTGAACTATGACAAATTTAAATCCAAGATGGCCGCTACCACAAAATGGCGAAATACTTTTATTTTTTCACATCTCCCTTAATATGGGTATCAAATGAAAGGGCTTGACTAGGAACGTTATACAGATAATCCGAGATCCGAGGTAGTCGGGGGTTAATCAAAATTTTTAATTTTGTTCTTGTTTTGGCTTTGACTATCACTTAGTGAGATACTTTTATATCAAAGTTAAACTGAGCAATTTTTTTCACATTGTTTTTCATCACAGGTATCATATACCAAAGGTATATTTAATATTAATATAATTATTATATATAATACTAGATGTCCGCCCCGGCTTCGCCCGTGGTACATTATAGGGCACTCATCGGGATCCCGTACATATCCAACGGTATAATATTATGACTGAAATCGGTTCAGCCATTCCTGATAATATCGCTTTCAAACAAAAAACCTCTTAAGCTACCTGCTACGCCACCTGTCGGAAATTGGTCATACCAACTCAGATTTATAAACAAATTTGATTAGCAAAGGTTTATATTCAATGACGCAATCTTGGACATTGGCGAAATTACGGTGACATTACCGAATGGAAGCAAAAATAAAAATTTGAAGTTGAAGTTGACATAATCGCTGTCATGCTGTCATGCCAAGTGTATCTCTCTACTTAGTCTGTGGTCAAAGCACGCTACGAAAACTCTCATAAAGGATTATTTTTCCCCGTTTTTGTTACAATCTTGATTCATGCTCCGATTCTATTGATAGTAGCGACATATATATAGCGATGACATATACAACGGTGAAAGAATGACTGAAATCGGTTCAGTCATTCCTGAGGATATCGCTTTCAAACGAAAATCCTCTTCAGCTACCTGCTACGCCACCTGTCGGTGTCAATTGGTCGTACCAACTCAGATTTAGAAACAAACTTGATAAGCAAAGGTTTATATTCAAGAGGGTATGTGATCTTCGATGACGCAATCTTAGACACATGCTGTCATGTGTCATGTCAAAGCACGAAACGTACGAAATCTCTAAAAAAAGGAATGTTTTTTCCCGATTTTGTTACATTCTTGATTTATGCTCCGCGTCTATTAATAGTAGCGTTATGTTCTATAGCCTAAAGCCTTCCTCGATAAATGGACTATCTAATAGAAAAAGTATCTTTTAATTCGGACCAGTACTTCCCGAGATCCTAGCGTTCAAACAAACAAACTCTTCAGCTTTATAATATTAGTATAGAAGTATAAATTCATTATGGTCTGTATTAAATTATCTTCATTCTTCCCTCCCATGCTACCCCATCTTTTCTCCATCACGCTGTCTGGGTTACAAATACGTTTGGCTGTTGACCTCAACACATCGTATCCTCGTCCGTGATTAACGTCACCGCTAATAATATCGTAACTTCGTAGAGAATGCAGCCGGAACCGTCCCACGCTCGGCGTCTGCTAAATTAATTGCCTCGCACTCATTTATAAGGAAAATCCATTAAAATCTGCGATGTTTTGATAAACATTATTTACTGAGGCGACTGCCAGGTTTCCGACGTTATATTACAGCTGAGTTTTGTTTTTAAGCGCTTCGAACCCAAGGGCAGTCCCCCCCTTTGACGTACCTGGGGTCACGACGCAGGCGCGGTCCGAAGACGAAGCACGGGGACATGACTTTCCAAAAACGTATAGGTCAGGGTAGGCGAACCAATGGCACGCTTGCCATTGATGGCACGCGACACAATATTTTAGGCACGTCGCCGATCATAAAACAAGTGTAAAAATGTGTTAAGTAGGTATATTATGACGATCGAACTAATCTGAAAGTCAAAATTATTTGATGGCACGACAATGACCCCATTAAACATTTTTTTAGAAAAAATGGCACATTGATGCGCAAAGGTTCGCCTACCCTGGTATAGGTACTTATATTAAATTAAAACAAAATAGCCTCACAGACTAGTAGTACAAAGACTAACGCGGGAAAACAATTGGAACGGCAACTTTTTAAGCTATTGCATAGCTTTTATCGCGGGCCTGGGGACCGAATTTTAGCGATCGTGCATCTCTTTCTTATGTTCACAAGAAAGAGGGGATGGAAGACCGTAACGCCGTCCTCCCCACTCGGTCGTTCGACTTTGAATCTTATTTGTATTAGCTTTACAGACTAAATGCTCTTAGCTGTCGAAGATTGACTAGATTGTATACTTCTCTGCATTTTTTTTTATGGTAAACAAATGTCACTCTTCCAAATAAAAGCAATTCCGAAAAATTGTTAACATGCCTATTGCTTATGTTGATAAAATGCATGGAACATGCAATAGCTTTACCGCGGCAGTCCCCGAGTGCCACACTTCTTTTTTTTTCATGAAGAGTGACGAGACGAGCAGGACATGTGCTTGATGTTAAGCAACATGCCTGTCTCATAACAATACAGTCACACGCAGCTATACACAGGAACATGAAGAGTCCAAATCATTACCTAAAACTGCACAGTGCTCGTCACCCAAAGATCTATTTTTCACATGTCCTGATCGTCTCCTCACTCTAAATAATGAGAATCTAGTGGAAGACTCAGATTAGAGACTTAAGATATTATATCTCTAAGCCTTGTAATTTCTCTGGAAACATTACCCTTCAATCCGGAACACAGTCATATTTGCACATTACTGCTTGGCGGTAAAATAACTGGTAAAGGTGTGGTACTTCCCCAGGTGGACTCTGCCAAGAGTCCTACCACTACAAAATAGCCTCCAAGGCTCCAAGTAACTACCATGCGCGGTCCGAGGGGAGGGGGTCACAGGGGACATGACCCCCCCAAAATCGTATAAGTTAAACAAATAATCTAAGAAAATTAAAAATATCTAATAGTACATAGACTATTTTTTAACGCGAAAACAACTAGAACGGAAACTACGCGGGTAAAATCTTGGGGAGCTACTAGTAAAGTATTTTTTGCTCGATTAAATTGTATTTCTACTTGTGACCCCCCACCCCCCCAAAACCTGAGGCTGCGTACTGGTGACCCCCTCCAAAATTCGAGTCTGGGGCCGCGCCTGGTAACTACGCGGGTAATATCGTGGGGCAATACTAGTAAAGCCTTTTTTACTCATTTATTGTATTTCTACTGGTGATTGTAGGTCTACTTTTTGTTTGGTAGATCATACTTAGATCTATTCTATGATCATAGTTCAGAGGTGGTCCCATATACATTTTATCGAAATCAGTGTGGTCCCGTGGTGTGGTGGTTTTTGAAGTATGAAAAAAACACTAAAATTTACTTTCATACTCTGCTTGCGAAGCCGAGGGTCGTGGGTTCCATTCCCACCCAGCGCAAATCTTTCTGTGATAAATTCAAACATTTGTACCGTGTCAGGGTGTTTCTATGTATAATAAGTATGTATTTACAACTATATAAGTATTATATCAGCTATCTGGCCGCCATAGTACAAGCTTTGCTTAGTTTGGGGTCAGATGGTGTTGTGTGAATTGTCCACCGATATTTATTTATATACCTCGATTACTTAGTGATGACTTCTAATGTGATTTGGACGAGTGTCTCCACCATCAACAGCCCCCTAAATGTTCCCACAGCTGGGACTCGGCCCTTCTGTCGCAAGAAGAGACTTAAGGCCATAATCCACCACGCTGGCCGAGTGCGGGTTGGTGGATGACACATGACTTCGAAAGGTTCTAGGTACATGTCAGTTTCCTCACGATGTTTTCCTTCACCGTTTTAAGTTAGCGGCATTACGCACATGACTTCGAAAAGACAGTGGTGCGTGTGGGGTTTGAACCCGGGGTCTCCGGATCGACAGGCGCCGTTCTCCCGATTAAACCAGACTTAGTGATGACTTCTTATTAAATTTGGGCGTGTCTGAATTTAATGAATTGTAAATTCAAGTCGGTTTAGCGTTTTTTCGGAGAAAATAAATTATATAACCTTCATTATTATTGTTTCAGAGTTAAAATGCGACCTTGCAGCGGCGTACAAGGAGTCCGAGCTGGTGAGGCAACGCAGCCGGTCACTGGAGGAGGAACTAGCCGCAGCCAGGAGCTGTTCCGCCGACCTGGCCGACCAGCTACGCCAGAGGAACGGTCAGTGGCCTTGAAGGCTGTTCTTTACAGCATACTCATTAAATATGGGAGATCGCTGCAGCATACGAGTAGCTATAGCTGTTCCACCAATCAGTGTACCAGGTATCCAGGCTAGTGCAACAGCACAGCTGCTTCTAGAAGCTATTCCATCAATTTGTATGACCAGCTGCGGCTGAGGTCAGTGGCTTTCATCAGTCATCAATCCCACCATCTCCTTTTTTAGACCAGGCTGCTGGTAGCTCTAAAAAGTACTTTTGCTGAATATTACTTCAGTTTTCTTATAATGTAAAGCAGGCAGTATAATATGCCTGCCCATAACAGTCTCACGCAGCTATTGAACCATGAAGAATCCAAATTCTTACTGAACGCTGCACTGCGTGGTCTGGTGACGACACCCAGAGAAATAATATCTCTATGTCCAGTAATTTTTGTGGAAACACTGAACTTCGAACCAGAACACAGTGACGTTAATAATAATGTAACATAATGCTTCGTATTTTTCAGAGGAATACGTACGAGAGTTAAGGGGGGAGTTAGAAGATGCGCTCACGAGGAGAGCCGAGCTCGAGTCGCGGCTACTCGCGTTAGAACGAGACAGAGATAGGCTCGAGACAGAGAAGGCGCAGAGCGAACAGAAGGCACACGAGGTGACTAGACTTTGTTTCTCTTCTACTCTTTAAGGGTCACACTTTCACAAATTTTGAATGTCTAATTTATAAATATAATCAAAAGCCTAAGAGTTAAGTGTTCCAACCGAGTTTCGAGATCCAAAAATAACGAAACTTTAATTCAAAATGTTATCTTTCCTTTTTTGCGGGGAAATTATATCGTCGGTTCGTTTCGGTCGCGACGTATAAGTACCCTAGTCTTCCTACTGAGCACTCTACTAGCCAGAGTGCTTAATGGGAGGACTAGGAGAGACTAAGGAATTTTTGGTCGATGAAAATATCAGCCTAGTACCATAAAGTCCAGCATCGGACTGTCCGTATAGGCGAGGTGGCAAGCGTAGGATAGTGTGTCTTGGGTCCTGGGCTTGTGACCACTATGGAGCCACCCGGGCCCTTTCTGTCTAGTCCAACCCTGGTCAAGTGTCTACAATTTATCGTACAAACTTTACTTCTCAAAATAAAATAAAAACTTCAAAATGTATTTGTTAATTTCCAGGCTTTAGCAGCAGCAGAAGCTAACACGTCAAAATGGCGGCTGGCACACGAAGCGGCGCGGTCGCAAGCGGCGGCAAGAGCGGAGCGGATGCTGTCGGACTGCGAGTGGAAGATGAGGGAACTGGAGAAACGAGCGAGAGATGCGGAGAGAGACAACAAGCAGGTGAGAAAGATACTGATATTGATAATATAAAATATTTTGAACACGAAGCAAGATAATATTTTAGTCTTAGTTATAGAAAAGCAATGTAAGACAACAAGCAAAGTGAGAAAGAAACTGATAATAATAATATAGGACATTTCAAAGACGAAGCAAGACATATAATATTTTTGTGTTAGTGACACGAAGCAGCTGAGAGACATAGGAACTTCCAACACCATTTTCCTAAAACAGAATATTAAAAAAATACGTTTACTGTATTATTTAAATGTTTCTGTTATTTATTTACAGCTAACAGAAACAGTAGAGCAAATGAAAGCGAACCCACAACCGTCGCCTGCGCAAGTCGCAGAACTTCAGCAACTCCGAGGGTTAGCTTCAGAGAACCAGCGATCTGTGCAATCCCTGACGCTGCAACTGCAGAGAGTGGAGACCAGGGAAGAAGCGCTGAAGCTGGAAGTTCATCGGCTGAAAGATCTGCTGGAGAGGGAAGAAACGATGAGAAAAGAGGCTGAGGAAAGACATTTACAGGTCAGTTTTCGTTTACTTTAGGTAATAAATTCTAGAGACTTCGAGGGTTAGCTTCAGTGCAGCAGCGATTCGTGCAATCCTTGACGCTAAAACTGCAGAAGGTGGAGCCCAGGGAAGAAGTGTTGAAGTTGGAAGTCAATCGTTCATCGGCGGAAAGACCTGCTGGGGAAAGAAAACGATGAGGTAAGAGGCTGAGGAAAAGCATTTACAGATCAATTCTTATTACCTTTAAGCCATGAACTCAAGAATCTTCAATGGTTAGCTACAGTATCAGCGAACAGTCCAACTCCTGACACTACAACCTGAACCTGACCTGAAGTTGGAGGTCCATCGGCTGAAAGATCTCCTGAAAATGAGAAAACAATGAGGAAAGAGGCTGAGGATGGATATTTATATAATATAGGTCAGTGTCAGTCAGTTATGATGTGTACTCAAAACAAAAATACTTAAGCGAGCCAATCAACCATTGTAAGGTTTCATGAATTTTTTTTTTTTAAACTTTCGGGCAATTTATTGTGTAAAATTCGCCCCATCTGTAGGTAGTCCTAATTTTTTTGTCATAAGTATCAGCAGTATGGTTAAAGCAACACGTCTATCAGGGCATTCATAAGAACAGCAATACAAAGTTAAAGACAGGTCGCAGCAAAAAAAAATTAGAGGCCCACTAATAATAAATTACAATTTTTCGCAAACATTAAACTTTGTAGCAATACAACAAACTTACCATAAAATACCTATCAGGTATCAGCAAAGCATAAAATGCATAGCTGCTAGGACATTTTCAGATTCTTCAAACATTAATTTATTGATATAACTAATAATATTTCAGACGGTCCAACGCTTAGAGCAAACCCACTCCAAGACGGTGGAGACGCTGAAATCCGACCACGCTTCCATCATGGCGTCCACGAGGACCGCGCTGGAGAGGAGCCACGCGGAACGGACGAGGGCGGCGCTTGCGCAGCTCAGGGCCGAGTCGGACCAGGACACAAGGAACGCTGAGAGGAAGCTGAGGGAAATCACTACTAAAGTGAGTATAGACTGATATTACATATACCAACAAAATAGCATTAAATATTGTAGTTGGATTCAAGACAATTCCAATAGGTATACGTTTCTTTGGAAGTTTCAAAAGAATATTATGTAAATGTGAACTGAATAAATGTTAACGTTATCTTAGATAGATAGATCGAAACACTTTATTGTTCTCAACAAAATAGTAAAAAAAATAACAAAAAGATGGATTATTAAAATTAGTGATAGAAATAGCGACTTTTACGCTAAGAACGATCTTTTCCAAGCCACCGGGCTTATAATTGGCTATATGGGCTATATTTTAAACTTGTTTCAGTACGAGAATCTGAAAGAACTCCTGGCCACCAAAGAAGCGCAGTTCGACTCGGCCATAGCTCAAGCACACAGCAAGGCTGACTGGGACATAATGCAGCTCAGACACTTACTAGATAAAGCAGACATCGATTACGCCAACAAAGTTGAAAATATCACAGAGAGATTCGAACTAGAAAAAGGTATGACTTGGTCGAGGTTTTAAGGTTAAATTTTTTAAATGAAAATTTCATTTTGTCCTTGTGGAAGAAATTATACGGGTGATTTTTTAACGATGCGCACGAATGTTTTATTCGACGTGCTGTCTCGTTTTTTTAAAGATTAGTTTATGTAATAAATTGTCAAAGTTTAAATAAAGATATAAGCTACTAAATCACACAATTAAAAATAACATCATAAATTCAACAATAAATTAATCAGTCACATAATCCCCTAACTTTACCCGCCACAAAGATGCTCATTAAACTGGCAGCATTACCCCGTTGAATAGTTATGGACAATCTATATAATTTTGCCTTTCCATCGGGTAGAATATTTTTTATGCATTTTTATTTAATTTTCAGAACAATTAATAGAAGAATGGTCAAAGAAATTGAAAACAGTAGAAGACGAGGCAGCAACATCAGCAGACGAAGCGAGGAGAGCGTTGGAGACAACTCGATCGAAACTCATCGCGGAGAGAGTAGACCAACTCAACAAGTTGAAGGATAAGCATCGGAATGAGATGGGTGAGCAGTCTGAACAGACCAATGTCATTATATTAAGGGGGTACCATAAAAAGAAGATGATGAGAGATGAATTTTGTGAGAGACGACGATTTGAAACAAGCGAATAATAGATTGAAAAAGTGGTATAATTAACGCCTAGCATCTTTAAAGTAGCCTAAAATAACTGAAGAGATTTCTGTGAGCGATAAGTTGTTGCTTAGTTAACTAATTTCAAACTTAATCTTATATGTACAAATCTTGTGTCACTGTTTGTGCTCGTACGCCTCCGATACTGCTCAACCGATTTTCATTAGTTTTTATTTTGTAGGTTTCTTTTCGTCACTTTTCGTATTTTAATCGCTATTATGCTATTTTTGAAACAAAGTTCCTTGCGGCAGGCTTAGAAGAGACAGAGATTTTGGATGGAGAGAGAAAAAAATGTGTTTCTAAACCCGTAAGAATAATATATAACGAAAGTGACGCGTAAAACTAAGTTTCTTATTATCCGAAGGAACTTCGTCCTTATCTGGTGTCCCAACACCAGATTATTTTCTATGACTATTGAAGTACGAATAAGGTCATTTAACGGAACTGTCACGTTATTTTAACATTTCGGCTGATGATTTAAATTGCTGTGTACCGTTAGTGACACCTCACCTATTACGTATTTTCAAATGATAAACATGAAATATTTCACGTGAATCTGGATGTAATTTTTCGATTTTTCATATTTCAGAGGAACAGTGGGAGCAATTCATGACTGATAAAGAAAACTGCTTGACCAGAATGAAAGCGGAATGCAGGCAAGAAGGAGAAGAAGAGAGAATAAAGAGAGAAAAAGAACTGCTAGAAGAAATCAGAGGTGAGAAAAATCAAATACGAGTAACTTAATTATATCAAGCAGTACAATATGTTCTCACTGTTGAGACTCGGGACCTTCTCTTGCAAAAAGAGAGTCAAGGCCATATTCCCCCACATAACCTTGATCACACATCTGATCATGATTACCATCGTGGTTTTGTTTTGTGATGTTTTCCTTCACCGTTTTAAGTCATTGGCATACCGCACATGACTTCAAAAAGGCAGTGGTACGTGCTGGAGATTTGAACGTGGAGCTCCGGATCGGCACTCAGTGTCTCCCGACTCCCGACTAGACCAGTCATAACTTAGGACTACAGTATATTTACCTCTCTATTAATTAGTTATGCAATTAACAGAAAAGTTCATATTTAAACTTCTAATTTGTTGTAATAAATGTTGTTCTATCGCTACACCCTCAATTTATATCAATTTCATATCTACTTTTTGTTGCAGGCCACGAAGTCATTTTAACTGATACCTGAAAATGTTAGACTTAAAATGTTCATTCTTACAAATAACTTTTTCAGAACTGAAGTCTCAACTGCACTCGAAATCGAGTGATTTTGACAATCTAGCAATGAAAACAGAAGCATGTGGGCGTACCTTGGCAGTAACTGAACAAGAATTGAGGTTAGTAACCTTTTGAGCTTATCTAAAACACCGCATAGTAGTTGCATATCTGGATGACATAGTTATCTTCCCCTGAACCCTAAAAGTTGAGCCGAAATATTCTGCAGGGAATTAATACTCGTAATGTAAACGTAAACTATATTAAAATGTGCCATTTCGAGGCATGTCTGATAAATTTAATCATAGATTATTACTTAATCAAAGGTTATAGTCACTAACATTTCAACCATGTCCCTTTACATCCAACTAAGACTGGTAGCTAAATTTTGTCCTAAAAACAAATTTAATTCCCTGATTTTTGACTAATGCATAACAAAATTTTAAAATATTGTCTTTTGGACGAAATTTGGCTACCAATTGCATGTCATCAGTGTATAACGTACATGTTAGTTGTAAATAACTAGTAATTCACACAAATCATAAAAACACGCATTTTCATCATTTTTCAAAATTATCTTCAAAAATGTCCAAAAGGCAGTATTATGACAAAAAATCTCAGATGGCTGAGAAGATATATTATTTTCTCAATAATTTTAAGGTTTTCTTAGGTTGTTGAGTTATAGACTTTTGAATTTTTGTGCGAGAAATAATGTATATTTTAAAACCAAGTGTGTCAATGTAAAATGATATTTTCTCCATTTATTGACCACAATACTTTAAGTAGAGGACACCTTTCTTAGTTTGTGGTAGAGAATGAGCAAAGAAAGTGATGTTGAAAGGATTTAATCTATGTCATCTTTCATAAGAATGAAGTGATTCCAGATATGATTGATGATAGGGATGACACAACGAATGAAAATATCGAGATTGTTGTTATTAACCTGACATAAAGTAAAGATAAGGAAAAGTACAGCCCTGATAATGATATAGAAACGTGTTTGGCTGTGTAAATCTAGAAATCCTAAGAATTATAAACTTAGGGGCCTATAGGGGGCTTTCTATCCCAAGGAAAGAGTGTAAAGCCTGTTCACTGGTCTAGGTTAGCGGGAGATGGATAACCTCGAATAATTCGTTGAATATGCAAGTTACCTCACAATGTTCTCCTCCGCCATTAAAGTAAATGGTGGATACAAACTTTTATATCGGCACTTGGAAACTTGTATCAGTTATTAATTGTAATCTACATTCCTTATAGTCATTTCATTCGTATGTAATCATTAAATGAAAGGGTATTATTTTAGACAGATTATGTTCCAATTCTCTGAATGACTTTGCCACGACTTTAGTTAGAGAGTGTGACTTGTATGTAGTTTATCTTGTATGTGTTTTGACGTTGTCGCAGCTTGAAGTCTCTCCTAATACTGGGCGCGGTTCTGACGGTGTTCGCCGGCGCGCTCACTGGATCATTCCGTCTCGCTCTCGTCGCTATGGTCCTCTCCCTCGCACTTTTCGTTTACACTCACGCTATGAATTTGTATCGTAAATAGACGAAAGACGCTTAATCAACGTACTTCTCTTTTTGAGGCATGAAACGAAGCAATTTTATTGTACCCTTAGATTCAAAAGTCATCAAATTCTTTATGTTCTTGTTGAATTCCATAAGATTTTTTTATTTCCATTGTTCGCTTTATTTTTACTATTTTTAGGTTAACTTTCTACTAATTTCCTATTTATTTACTTCATTTATGTAATTTTGTAAATTACGAAAACAATTTTCAGTAATCATTGCTGTGTATATTGCAAAGAGGTAACACCAATTTTGTCGGCTGTGTTATAAGTGTGAAATAATCTTAGAAGTCAATGCACATCGAGCAACTCGATCTTCCGCGCAAGCACGGAAGGGAATAAATAGCCTTAGCTAAAAATATTATTCAAATCTTTCTGTCATTTCTTGCGGGAGTGGAAAGTTGCATCATACTCACACAGACAAATCACTAACACATAAAAAAATAAAGCACCATTCACAAATCTAGCCCCGCCCTCAGCCACAGTATATTATCAAACTTCATGGTCCACGCAGACTTGTACTTTGACAGAGGGGTAACGTTGTGTATGCCTACGGAAGGGTTTCCGTGTTGCTCGCTGTCATTGCACCGATATAAATAAATCTTACAGCTATTGATAAATATACTTCACCAGTCAAAAGTATTGGCCACAAAATTAAATTAACACAATTTACCGTCGTGGGTATGAAATTTTATTTTATCCCATAAAGCGGTTTCTTCCAGATTACATTTTAATTTGCGAGGAATGTTAATTAGTTCATTTGATAACGTCTTTCGTCTATTGATCAAAATATGTCATTGTTGTAACACTGCCTAAAGGACTATTTTTACCGACATTCGAAGTCGAGTAGGTTCGAGATTTATCAGTATTTTTATGTACATATTTGTGTATTATCAATTTATCACCCTATTCAGTTTTTGTTTTCATCACTTTTTCAAAGAAATTACGTTATCATGACACAAAAAATGTAAATTATACATTTTGTTAAAATTAATGTCCAAATTGTTCATTTTGCTGATCAGTATCCAAATTGTTCATTTAGCTTGGTCAATGTTCGAATGTTCATTTTGTTGATAAATGTTTGAATTGCTCATTATGTTCATCAGTATTCGAATCCTTCATTTTATTCACTCAGTCACATCGTGATGATAAGGTTCTACATAAAACTGTATCAAACTGAAAAGGTCGTTTTTAACTGTTAATAAAAGTAATTAATAAATTTATCAAATGCACTTGTTCAGCAAAATTGTGTCATAACTATTCAGCTTGTTACTCGTATAATCAGCTAAGGGCTGGATACGAAGTATTTAGAACTGCCACTTACTACAATAGATCTGTGTGATCTTAGATTTCCAAATTAAAAAGTGTTCTAGTCAAAATGCTCATTTATGTTAATATTGTTTATAGTTAATTTTGTCGTACTATAAAAAGTATAACTTTTGAAAACCAAAGAAAAGGTTAGTTCTATGTTAAAAGAGACCACCTTGAAAGCAAACTACGCACTAATTTGTTTTATGCAACTACATAATACTCCGTTTATACAACTATGAGAATGGCGTCCTCATTAGCAACTGTTTCCGAACATTTACCTACTGCTAAAATGAGCGTTTTCAAGACGCAAAAATACCTGTCAAAGACAGTTCCCAATTTTACCATGGGTGGCGCCAATGTTTTAATTTGTTTGAGAGATTTCCCAAAAAGCAACAGTTGTGCCAAACTTTTTTTTTTTAAATAAAGAGTGGCGAGACGATCGGGACATGTGCCTGATGGTAAGCAACATGCCTGACACATAACAGCACAGTGACACGCAGCTATTGGAACATAAAGAGCCTAGCACTGCACTGCGCTCGTCACCCAGAGATCTAAGATCTTATATCTCTAAGCCCTGTAATTTCTCTGGAAACATTGCCCTTCAAACCGGAACGCAGTAATGTTAGCACATTACTGTTTGGCGGTAGAATATCTGGCAAAGGTGTGGTGCTTCCCCAGGCGGACTCTGCCAAGAGTCCTACCACTACAAAAACACTTGGCAATATTTAGTTTATTTGCAAAAAAAACTTTGGAACTTTGCTTTGGAAAGCTCCTCATTGTGTTTAAATCGCCGTAAATATGTAACATGATAAGTTTTTAAACGTAAAAATGTATTTAAAATGTTACATGCTTCATTTTGTGAAATTTCTGTGACAAAATCATATATTGACGCCCCTATTGTGGTGGAATTAAGAACTATATTCATCTGTGTCATTTTACGGTCGCTTATGATACCTACAACCTACACAAGTCATGTCGTCACCAATTTACGCAATGCAGTCGCCATGGCCGAAATTGGCATAGCACACATCATCATCATCATTAATTAATTGTGTTTCATTTGTTTGAACAATCACCGAAATTGTATCTATTAATGATTATGTAAAAATTCCATGATATAACGTTTTGAATTTATTAAAATTTATTGGAAAGTCTGATTTAATGCATAGAATCCTCAATTGAATTGTAATGTATTTATGTAACGTGTTTTTGTATTTTTGTACCAAAATGGTGTGTTTTTTAATTAAACTTATTTATTTTTAAATTTCTGTGTTCTATTTGAATCAACATATAAGATTTTGAGATGTAACGCTTTTTAAAATCTGTTTTTATTTTTAATCAACTATAATAATCGAGGTTCGAGGAAACTGCTTTTTACAATTTAACTGATAACACGACCATGTCTGCATCATGGACGTATAAAAAACTCGGACGTAGTCTCGCTAAAAGAAAAACTGTGTCACTAGAGTCGGCCATTTTGCACGTGTGCGTTGTTAAGTTGTCACTGATAGGCTGACACGCACACATATTCGCAAGTAGAGCGTGTAATGACCCACTAGTGTGTGCGTGTCAGCCTGTATGTGACAGCGTACACGTGCATATTACCTGGCCGACTCGATGGACACAGTTTTTGTTTTAGCAAGACTACTCCATATTTTAATGCGTCCATGGCACAGAACATTACTCATGGTCCATGGTCTGCATCGGTTCGATTTTTTTCAAAGGGGTTATACCTCTACAATTTCTATAGAAGTAGACAATGGTAATCCGCGGCATTTTTAACTCGTATGAAAATATCAGTCTACTCGTAGACTACATATTTTTTTATTGGCTTAAACTTCACAACACACATTCAAAACAGCAATAACGAAACGTAACCCGCTTTTTTATATTAGAACGCTTTAATGTAATGATATACAGCTTGGCAAAAAAGGCTAGATAATTAGCCTGTCACTCCCACTTTTGAAAATATTGACTGAATTTTAATTTTTAATTCATTTTTGTGATGAATATTTTTCATTTATTGTAAAGAATTTAAAGGAATTTAATAAACAAAATTCTTGTCACAGTTATTTTCAAATTTAGTTTGACATTGACAGATTAACCTGTCAGTTCTGCTTGTAGATTTGTTTGCCAGGCTGTAATTTTTTTACCCCTTAATATTTTATCCTATCCTTATTAACTTAGAGAAGCGTTGGAGAGAGAAAGAGATATGAGAGAGAAGAGATCAGAAGACACAGCAAAAGTGAAACAGATTGAGAAAGCGTCGAAGGAACAAATCGAGCATTTGACAAGGAAGACGGCCTGCTTGAGAAAACTGTGAGTACATACAAAAACATTTAGTTTTGTAAGCCATTTTCAGAACAAAAACTTGGTTGTCTGTAAACTCAGTTAGTTTACGGACGATAGTTGATTGATAGATGCGGCGCAAGCGTATTGGGACTTCGGGACATAACGGGACACTTTTTCGTGTATGCAGCCGGCGTTCATCGATTTATTAGACGTTGTTACCTCAAAAAAAATACAAGTATGAAATGAACGATATTGTTAATAAAAGACAAGAACAAAATTAAAAATTTTGACTAACCCCCGACTACCTCAGATTTGTTATCTTTACAACATTCTACTAGTCAAGCCCTTTCATTTGATACCCATATCGAGGTAGTTGTGAAAAAGAAATGTATTTCGCCATTTTGTAGTAGCGGCCATCTTGGATTTGAAATTTGTCATAGTGCAAAGTATTCTACTAGTTAAGACCTTTCGTTTGATACCCATATTGAGGTAGTAGTGCAAAAAATAATGTAATCAGCCATTTTGTGGTGGCGGCCATCTTGGATTTGAATTTGTTATAGTGTATAGTATTCTACTAGTCAATCCCTTTTATTTGATACCTATATTGAGGTAGGTTGTGAAGAAATATTTTGTCCGCCATTTTGTGGAGGCGGCCATTTTGAATCGATATTAACCAAACATAGCTAAGAACACCCGCACGGGTAATTAACTTTCAAATAAAAAAACCGCATCGAAATCGGCCCATCCGTTTGAGCTCTACGGTGCCACAGACAGACACACACACAGACAGACAGACAAACAGACAGACAGACATCGACGTCAAACTTCTAACACCCCTTTTTTTGGTCGGGGGTTAAAAAACGCCCCTCTTCGAGATTCGAGAAATAAGTACTATCAATATATTAATTCTATTACTAGCAATACCCGCGTAGTTCACGATCCGCTATTTTCTCGGTATAAATAGCAGCCTATGTACTATTTTAGGCTAGTCCTAACTGTTGCCAATTTTGTTCGTCCACGTGATTGAACCACAAATGTTCAAACTTTCAAATTAATAATTTTAAGCGTATATTATTTTTAAAGTGCAAAAAATTTTTTTTTTTTTTTTGACAACTATTTTGGGTTTTTAATAGCTGGATCGCCATATTATATTATATGTAGGACTCTTTACAAAGTCCGCTTGGGAAGCACCAAATCTTTTCCGGTTACTCTACCGCCAAGTAATGTGCAAACATTACTTTGTTCCGCTATAACGGCCAATGTTTCTAGAGAAATTACAGGGTAAAGTAATAAATCATTAGATCTTATATCTCCGGGCAAAGCAGGTATTTTAAATATTCATTGTTAAAATCTAGAGATTTTTATGAAATGAATACGTAGATAACCAATAAATAATGACATAATTACTAAAACTTAAGGAAATATTGAACGAACTATGCAAATAATAACTAAACTAAGCCAATCATGAAAAAACTTAGGAAATAATGCCTAAACTAGGCAAATAAAATGACAATAATGACTGAACGAACCCAATACTGACCACACTAAGCGAATAATGACAAAACTTAGGAAATAATGACAAAACTTAGAAAATAATGACAAAACTAAAAAAACTAGGTAAAAAATAACGATAATGACTAAACCAAGCAAATAATGACAAAATTGACTAAACTAAGTATATAAAGACAGCAATGACTTAACTAAGCCAATAATGACAAAACTTAGTAAATAAAGGCCAAACTAAAGAAATTAAGTCCGAACTAAAGAAATAATACCAAAACTAAAGAAATAACGACAACCCTAAAGAAATAATGTCAATACTAAAGAAATAATGAGAATATATAGTGGCTAAACTAAGCAAATAATGCAAATAACACGTGTCCCCAGTTTTGACGACATGCGGGCCCGCCTGGCGACGCGCGAGCGAGCGGCGGAGCAGGAGGCGCGGGCGAGGGACAAGGAGCTCCACCAGCTGAGGGGCGAAGTCGCCAGGCTCACCAAGATACTCGTCGAGCAGAGGTGATCACATTGTTGCTTCTTTTAAACATTGAGTGGGTTGTTTATGCAACTAAATCAAATCAAAACATGCTTTATTTGCACACTCACAAAGTTTAAAACAAAAATCCACAGTACAAATACCATTTCACATACAAGAACAAAATTAAAAATTTTGAGTAACCCCCGACTACCTCGGATCTCGGATTATCTGTATAACGTTCTACTAGTCAAACCCTCTCATTTGATACCCATATTAAGGGAGATGTGAGAAAATAAATGTATTTCGCCATTTTGTGGTAGCGGCCATCATGGATTTAAATTTGTCGTAGTGCAAAGTACTCTACTAGTTAAGCCCTTTCGTTTGATACCCATATTGAGTTAGTAGTGAAAAAAATAATACAATTCGGCATTTAATGGTGGCGGCCATCTTGGATTTGAAATTTGTTATAGTGTATAGTATTTTACTATTCAAGTCCTTTCATTTGATACCCATATTGAGGTAGTTTGTGAAGAAATATTTTATCCGTCATTTTGTGGAGGCGGCCATTTTGAATCGATATTAACCAAACATAGCTAAGAACATCCGCACCTTCAAATAAAAAAAAACGCATTGAAATCGGCCCATCCGTTTGAGCTCTACGGTGCCACAGACAGACACACACACAGACAGACAGACAGACAGACGGGGGTTAAAAACAGAGTTGGGTTTATTGTCGCAAATGTTTCCATTGCTCGGGGCATATCTCGCAAGGAGGGATTCAAGAAGGGTGGATTATGGAATCAGCATCAGCCACGTTGGCAAAATGCGGGTTGGTGACCCATGACCTCGAAAGATTCTATAATCTATCTAACAGACTAATTGTAGTCCGTTAGATAAACGGCTTGTAGTGGTAGGACTCTTGGCAGAGTCCGCCTGGGGAAGCACCACACCTTTGCCAGTTATTCTACCGCCAAGCAGTAATGTGAAAACATTACTGTGTTCCGGTTTGAAGGGCAATGTTTCCAGAGAAATTACAGGGCTTAGAGGTATAACATCTTAGATCTCTGGGTGATGAGCGCAGTGCTGTCCAACTCATGTTCCAATAGCTGCGTGCTACTGTGATGTTATGTGGCAGGCATGTTGCTTACCATCAGGTGCATGTCCTGCTCGTCTCGCAACTTTTTTATTAGACTAATTAGAAAGATATATCTTTTACAAACTTATCATCAATTCCAGCTCTCCTCGCCTCGGTGCCCGCACCCGCGCCGACGGCTGCGAGACCCTGCTCTCAGACGAGAAGGACGCGCCGCGCCGGAAGGGTATGTGACGCCGACAGGTGAGCTCTGCTTCGCTCTACGCATGCTACACTGTCCCGTAACTGGCACTTGCTAATATTATTGTTATATTTCACTTTTTAAATTTTGTTTCGTATTTTGATAGTCCATTTTTTATATTTTTTTTATGGTTTTATTGGAATTTCTTTTGTTTCGTTTTTTTTTTGACAATTCATTTGTGAGTTTTATAAAAAAAAAAACAAAGTTTTTTTTAATATAATTTTTTAATATTTTTTTTTTTCATTTTTATCCTTGTTTAATCGATATACGTGATTACTGATTACTCGCTGTACAAGTACGGAACATTTTTTGTATTTTTGGCTAATTAGAGTAGATACTATTTTTGAGTAGATTTTTGAAAATCTCATTGATGTCTTGTTACGTTATAAATTAATTAATAGCCATCATTGTCCATTTATTAGCCCTTTTAGCACAAAGACTTCATTATTTACTCTCCATGTTTTATTATTGTAGAATATACCAAGTTCAGTTAAAAATATTTAGTGTAGAGATTTACTACGATAACATGGCCCGCCCCTCCAAATTACTCTTTTAATGTGTGTAGTCACATCCTTACGAAAGAGTTTGTATGTAGTTGTAATTATTCGTCTGCAGTAGCAGTACGCACACATGCGTGGTGGTTCGTTGTATAGTCTTTTACAAATACTTTCAAACGTTTTGATTTCTGGAGGGGCGGGTCATGTTATCGTAGTAAATCTCTACCTAAAGTTAATTCCATTAAAAAAAATATTTCATAAACACAATTAAAAAACAGACTAAAAACCAAAATTCGTACTTAAAATTTTGTTTTACACAACAAAATACATATTTTAATATTTTAGAAACACCTAATCATAATCATATAATAATTTTCCAAATTTTACTGACATGTATTTTTTTATTATTTCGAAATAGATTTTCTACGTCACAGGTACCTACTATGTATGTAAATAGTATTATGTTCGGTGTTTGCATGATTTGTTTAGAATTTATATTTTTGTATTTTTTTACTATTTTTTATTTTATTTTATTTGTGTAGTAGTTTTCCGGTCTTATTCATTACACGTCTAGTAATTTGGATATTTTTTAAATGCTTCGATTACAAGCGATTTTTTATAAATTCGAGAGGGCGGTTTTAAAAATATTTTTAAACGGAATCTATTTAAATTAGGTATAGCGCAGTACTACTGCGCTAATATCTTCTTGCCTGTGTACATAAATACACAAAAAAAAAATTTTTTTGATTATCAATTTTTTTACTATTTTTAGTTGTAATTTTAACTAAAGATTTTATATAAAAAATTTTTTTGATTGACAGGTTATTAATTATATTATGAACATCGATATAAACCATTAGATGTGCCCAAACTTCAAGCGCAGGGAATTATGACATCGTTGAGAAGAGTAAGGTCACTCTTTCCGTTCTACTCGGTTGCTGGAAGTGGTGACCGGACGTTTTTACCCATCACTATATTCGTTGTAAGTAACCAAAATAAGTAGGACCACAGCATATCTCGCCGCTAGCGATTCTAGGGGGTCAAGTACATTGGTTGTGTGTAAACCACTTACGATGCACGCAGAGACGCAGTTTATTACCAATTTCAAGGTGCTCTGGGCACATCCATTGGTTTATATCGATTTTATGAATACGTCTTAATGTTATTTATAAGCCCTCTCCGTCAAGTAAAAAAATATCCATCAATTACACGGTCATGAATGAGTATCGTCATTAGATATATTTGTATATATATTTATTTATATGTAAATAATGTTGGTGCTAATCTATCGCTCTTATTCTCTTCATTGTTTTTTCTGAAGGTAGCAAATTTTCGCCTGTATAGTGTTAAATTTCTTTTTAGCTTTTTTATAAGTTGTCGTTTAGTTTAGTTCTGTAACAAGAAACTAGAAACTATAGAATAAGTGGAATATCCTCAAATATCCTGAATGAGTATTTCCCAAAGAGTTTACATATACTACGTATAGAGTTACGAACAAACGCTTTACACCGAAAGCACGGGTCTGATCAGTGTACTACTTAGTCTGTGGTCTGATCGCTCTCGTGGAAGTGTCATACTTTTGTCACGGCACATCACTGTCGCCATAGCTAACATACACCTCAGCTTACGATTGGTACAAAGGACCCGTGCGGGAAAACCTGATCTATTTACCAGTTCTTTATCTAAGGTATTTATTTCCTGACGGATGTCTTCTTAGAGTCAATTGATCATCTGTGTAAGTGCTCCATCGTACACTGTACACAACGTTGCTTAAAATCAGAAAATAAGGCGGTCACGCGCAAACCTTTATAAAAACAAAAAAAACAACATTTAAAAAGATGTTGTCCTGCTCATCACTGTTTATTAAAAAAAAACATTCTATTAATAAAATTATGGAGTGATAGTCCATCGGATGGGACTCATATTTATTGTTTTATCAAATTATTAAATGATTATTAAATCAAATAAAATATATTGTGAAATGAAATATATTTAAAAATCAACAAAGATACAGATCAACTTCAATCTTTTGGCTTCCATTCGGTAATGTCACTGTAATTTCGCCAATGTCCAGCGTTTGAGCATTAGGAGTATCTTTGTAAAGATACAGATCAAGATCCCAGAGCCGCCAGACGTCACGTATTTTCTGATGAACGAAATGCGGATGATGGAGAAGATTGATAATTGATATGAGTAGAGTAGTCGTTTAGGGGATGATTGGCCCCTTAGATCGGTCTGTCTTTTTGGAAAAGGCTTTAAAATAGCTGTCTGATATATACAAATGAAGTATGAGAATTTAAGTGAAGTCATTATTTTGGGAGTTTTAAAGCGTCTGTTAAGCAAAACTTTTATTTTTAAAGATATTGCCTACAACATGCGTGAATATCAGTTATTAGAAAATACTTACGTGAAGTAATATAATATAAATATAAATATAAATATTGGTGGACAATTCACACACAACACTATCTGACCCCAAACTAAGCAAAGCTTGTGTGATGGCAGCCAGATAGCTGATATAATACTTATATAGTTGTAAATACATACTTATTATACATAGAAACACCCAGACACAGTGCAAACATTTGAATTCATCACACAAATATTTGCACTGGGTGGGGATCGAACCCACGACCCTCGGCTTCGCAGGCAGAGCTACTACCAACTAAGCCACTAGGGCAGTCAGTGATGATGTAAAGTGATGTTTGTATGTATCTTATGGAACCCATATCTCAAAATTGGCCGTCTAAGCAAGTTAGCGGGTACGCATGTGTTTTTAGTACGTACTCTACTCAATCGTCCACATTTCGTTCATCAGAAAATACGTGACGTCTGGTGGCTCTGGGATCTTACTCTAACACTCTGTACAAAACTTTTTAATAATCTGACTTTTTTTTGTTATTATATCTATTTTACTGCCACATATAAATTTATACTAAAAAGTACATATTAAGTGTATCTATACTCCTCTTACCTATAGATTGGTTCGCAGGCGGCACACGCAATCCCGAGTACGTGCGCAAGCGCACCTGTCCACTCCCGGATCTACTGCGCAGCGACGTCATCAAAGATGGCCGCCCGCGCGCAAAAAGCGTCGACCTACCCGCGGTGCAAGTACCAGTCAGGATTAAGCAGTTGGAGGGAAAGAATTGAGAATAATTCGATTACATATATTAAAAATAGTTTATATTAGGCATTAGTACGAATATTTTAGCATTCACGGACGCTCGAATATGGTGACATATATTCGTAGGCACTACCAGTTTGATTCGTCATAACTATGGAGGGTAGAAATAAAAAGGAGTATGAAAAGTGTCCGTCGAAGTCTGAAATTCAAATCAAATACTCACGTCTATTTTCTCTTGAAGCTGTTATAAAATCGATCTTCTAAACCAAAAGAAACATCCGTTCATGAACTACAGTTATAAATAAATAATAAATAAATGTTGGTGGGCATTTCACACACAACACCATCTGACCCCAAACTAAACAAAGCTTGTACTATGGAAACCAGATAGCTGTTATAATACTCTTTTTTTTAATACATACTCATTTTACATAGAAAACACCCAGGCACAGTACAAATATTTCTATTCATCACACAGTATTTGCAGTGGTTTGGATCGAACCCACCACCGCCACCAGGCCAGCCAAGTTATATAGTTCATTAGCGTTACTAATATCTTAAAGCGGGTAAATTTTTCAACTTGTCCATCATATAAGATAGTCCTCCTTATCTCTTTCCTCCATAGTCGTAACTCACTTTGCCTTCTGTAAAGTTCTACTGTGAAATAAGAAAGTAAACTGTGAATGGTATCTTGAATGAGTTTTCAGTGGATGAAGAATATGTCAAATTATCAAGTATACATAAGTGACATTTATGTCAAATTATTAGAAAATGTATCAAATTATTAACATTGACAAATCGTAAAATTACCGCCACCCGTTATGAGATGGCGATAACGAGAACTATTTTGACATATTTTTTTTTTTCATTTTGAAAGCGCATCATTATAAATTATTATTTTACACAGTAGCATTGACAAACAATGGCATTTTCAAGATTCAATATTTTTATTATTATTATTCTCTTGTATTTATAAAAATGTCGAAAAAATGTGACTGATTTTATTAATTTATTTATCTCCCAATGTAAAATAGAATTATATTAGTTTTAAGGCCTGTATAATTTTACACTTTCCCAATTTTTACTCGTTTTGAGAATAATATAACAGAATCTAAATTATTTTTAATAATTCCCTGACGTTTCGGTCGTGATAAAACGACCGGGATCATGAGGTAAGACCGTTGCGACCGAATCGTCGGGGGGGATTGATTACAAAAAGATTCAGATAACGATAAATGCATAACATTTTCAATGATCAGTATGTAATAATTATATTCAGCACAGTACAATTCATTTCAACGAGGACTTTAAAACATATTCGCTCCGAAAAAAATGTTAGCGCTTAAGACCGTACGGCAGAAGTGAAAACTAAAATTAGAAATACTTATATTTAAAGACCAATAAATAATTTTAATAATTAAAAATATTTAGACATTGAAAATTAGAATATACCTAACAAGCGCAGCAATACGAGAATAACATTGCGGCTGAATGACAAGTGTATTCATGGCCAAGAAGAAAACAACAAGAAAAGAAACAAATTACGCGTGTATGCGATGCTTTGAAGCTTTAAAAAATCAACAGTTACTTAAAATTCTTTTGCATTCATTTGTTGGAGCGTACCATCGAATAAAAAGAGTTTATAAGTACATATATTTAATGTTTATGAATATGATGTGTTTGCACGAAAGTGACAATTTGTCAGATATTTGTCAGGAAGTTATCATAGTCTTAGTTTATTTATTTTGTTTGTTTGGAGTTTTCCAGATGCAAATTGACTTGTCAAAAACAGTTCCAAATTTTGCTAAATGTGGCACCACTGTTTGTTTTTGTGAAATTTCGCTTATAAAATAAAACATTGGCGCCATCTATGGTGAATTTGGGAACTGTCTTTGACAGATCTTTTTGCATCTTGAAAACGCCCTATTTTATTTGTAAGTCACAGATTACAGAAACTCTGTAATCTGTGGTTTACGTTTTTCAGTTATGTTGATTTCACAATATGTAGGTATTATTTAGTAGCGTCTAAGTTTAATTTAAATGGAAGTAGGTATTTAGTTTTTCGGATTTGTTTTAAAGTCCTCATTAAAATACTCATCCGATACTCTCTGGTAAAACTTTTAACCAAATAAAACAATACTCGATATAATTAATGTTCTATAGCATATGTTTCTATTTTTTGTCCAAAAAAGTCGTGACTGCTGTGAACTAATATATGTATGGTTGACGAGCGCAGTGTAGTGCTAGACAAAGATTTGAATTTTTATTCAAATGTGTAGCATTGATGTTATTTTAATACTGTAATAGTCATCGATATAAACCACTAGATGTGCCCTCCCAAACTTCATGTCCACGGAATTATCAAATGTAATCGTTGAGAAGAGAAAGCTCACTCTTTCCGTTCTAGTCGGTTGCAGGAAGCGGTGAACGCGGTTTTTACCTTTCACTAATCGTTGTCAACAACCAAAATAAGTAAAACCACGGCTAGCGATTCTAGGGGTCAAGTAGATCGGTTGCATATAAACGAATTACGCTACACACGGAGACGGAGTTTATTACCAATTTTAAGGTGCTCAGGGCACATCTATTGGTTTATATCGATGGTAATAATGTAATATATGGGCAGGTATGTCGCTTACTATAACGCGCATTTTACGCTTGTCCCGTTACTCTATCTTTAGATAAAATGTGTGTCTGTGAAGTCAGTTACGGACGATAATTTTACATGACAACGTCATTATATTTTATATAGATGCGTCACAAGCCGAACGCTTAGGCCGATTCTGCCTCTCTATCGCTTGTTCCGCGCTCTCTCCTGCTTTTTCGTGTGTTCATCGATTTATAAGACGTTGTCACGTCAAAAATACGTCGAATTTCAGTGGGATGAGAACGAGATTTCGTTACATAAAAATTACTGTATTCTCTGAATTTTCGATTTCGGACTTGTAGCCGAAGTTACGTTACGAGATTCGTACTTGCCCTGTTGATGTTAAAAGTTGTATTTACTCATTATAATGTAAATATTGCCTTTTTATAATAAACCAGTGAAATTAAAATGGTGATTTTATTTATTTCATCACACTAAGACGGTATAAAATTTATTTGGTAGGTATAATAAACTATTTTCGTACAAAAAATTAAACCGACTTCAAATTGATAAGTGAGTAAGCACTTGTAATAATGATATTAATTTATTTTTAGATTTTGAGTGCCTGTTTGTGGGTTTGAAGTAGGTTTAATTTTTTGTACGAAAATAGTTTATTTAACCCTTTTTAGTGCAAAACTAATTTTTATTAAAGCATTTACCCAATTTCGTAGTGACAGGTTCGAGTTTCATAACTTTTGTGAAATCTACAATTACGTCATCCAGAAAATTTAATGCAGATTTTAGTTTTTGGTTCATATTTCAAAAATCACTTGACCGATTTCGATAAGATTTATATGGGACCATTCGGAAAGCATATCTACTCATCCGAACATATAAATATATTATAAAATCGGTTCTCGAGAAATCTACCTGATTTCTCGTATGATTTCTCAAACATTAAAGAAAAAATCTTGAGAGGTGTCAAGGGACACCCGGATGGAACGAAGTTAAAATAAGAATTAACAATAATCCAGCAGAATCAACAACAAAATATAATACTACCATTGATGCACTTTTTCAAGACATTTAAATAAAATAGAATCCCAAACATATGTTTCCTACTTCAGTTACCACAAGCCAATTATTACGAAAATTGAGCCTACTGATTAAGTTTATTATATATTAATATTATTTATTATTTACAAAAAACCTGTATACTTACACTCAACAAAAATAATCGTCGCGACACCACACTGTTCAATGCGAAATAGAAATGAAAATATCTGGCTTGCTTTCTATAAGAGAGAGAGGAGAGACAGAGAAACATGCGACGCCGCACAGCTTACAATAGCAAAAAGTGTCGTGACAACTTTTCGTAAGAATTTTTTCCGTCTAGCCCCCCTTTCACAACGCGCGATAAGGAACTTCGTTCCAAAAACATTGGGTCGATTTGATAGCCTCCTCCTTTTTGGAAGTCGGTTAATAAGCTTAAGAAAGCTATAAAGCACTAGAGTTTACATAATTATAATGCTTTATCTAAGAACACTAGATTTCGTCGCTCAACATCATGTGAGATGGCGGTCAAGTGTAAACCTATAATAGTGAAAAAAAATAGAAGAATGCCATCGTAGTATTTTATCGCCGTGACAGTGATAAAAAGTATCCTTTCTCTGTGTATAAAAATGTTATGTTGGTTTATGTACGCTTCAAAAACTCAAAAAGTTCTGCACCGATCGAGCTGAAATTTCACTTGATATGTAATCCGCATCAAGGATTGTTTTTATCTAATGTTTGCATCACAATATGTCACAGCGAAACGTGGCAGGGTACAGCTAATTTACTATAGAGTAAGATCCCAGGGCCGCCAGACGTCACGTATTTTCTGATGGATGAAATGTGGACGATTGAGTAGAGTTAGTACGTACTAAGAACACATGATTACCCGCTAACTTGCTTAGACGGCCAATTTTGAGATATGGGGTCCAGAACATACTTACTTTACGTATTTTCTGATAACTGATTTTCACGTATGTGATAGGCAATATCTTTACAAATAACGTTTTGCTTAACAGACGCTTTAAAACTCTATTTGGAAGTTTTACGTGAGGTCTGGCGGCCCAGAGCCGCCAGACGACTAGGTATTATCTTTAGATCTTGGACTACTAGTTTCACGTACACTCCGCGAGGTATAAGCTGAGCTTTGCATTAGTGTGAGTGATCACCAATCAGGCAGGAGCTTGAAATTTTGTCCGCGAGGTATAGGCTGAGCTTTGCATTAGTGTGAGTGATCACCAATCAGGCAGGAGCGCGGCGAGACAGAATGGCGCCGCGCCTAAGGCCGGTTGTCACACCTACACTATCCATGTACACTCACACAAATGCAAAGCTCAGCTTATGCCTCGCGGAGTGTACCTACATTATACTGTTGTTTGACACGTAAAATTATATTTTATGAAAATAAACTTAGTAATACAAAACTAAGCTATTGTTTTAATAGCGCGAACCACAGTCCTGCAAGCAGCACACGTTCACGAGTGCGACGCGTAACGCCCTTCACTCTTCGAACATATTATCGGATACACTTCGGAGAGTGTGCCACTGATTTGCACGATCTAATACCACCTTCCCCTTTTTTCTATCGGAATGCTCGTAGCTCGAAAAAACGACATCGTTTCATGGTTGATGTTCCGCAGACACGAACGAAGGACTAGTTTTGTGATAAGAACGTCTAGGCTGTGGAATATGTTGCCTGAGTGGGTTTTCCCCGATGGTTATAATTTTTGTGTCTTCAAAACGAGAGTGAATCGGTTTTTTTCTAGGTAAACACGCTCCGTCGTAGACCCCATCATCGCTTAACATCAGGCGAGATGGCGGTCAAGTGTAAACCAAAGAAAGTAAAAAAAATATTCAAGGAAGATAATGCCACACAAACCCAATAACCATAGATTTAATACCCTTTTGATCGGCCATAAAACGAATCTGCTTAATTCATAAGTCACCAGCGGGGGCGCAGGGCGAGGTAAAAAGCCGCGCTGTGATAAGCCGAATATCCGTGGGACGTGTCACTACTTTCCACCAATGATTGGACAAAACGAGATAAGAGTTATGCAAACTTCTAAGAACAGAGCAGGATGCAAAGAAGGACATCAACTGATTCCGATTTCGTTTTTTTTTAATGTTCGTTTTAATTTTTTAGATTGGTGATGTTTTGTTTTTCTAATTATTGCTTTAAATAACTTGTGAAATGATATATCGTCCTTTGTAAAGGATGTCCTGCTATTCTTTCCGCGCCGTTTCACTGAGCAGAAACCCATATTTTATATTTTTGACGTGACAACGTCTTATAAATTGGTTTGCCGGGTGACACTTCAAGAAACTGCGTTACGCTCCGCTCACGTTATGCGCTCACAACGAGAGCGAGTGAGAGGCACGCGTCCCTTCCACTCGGGCATGGTTAGCCCGCCTAAGAGCGAGAGAGACAGACATAAAAAGTGAAAGGCACGCGTCCCTTCCGTAAAATTATTTTACCACTCAAAGTCGTTGTCACGTAAAACTTTCGCCCGTATACCGACTTTACAGGCAACCAATTTTTTTTTTACGGTTCTTTTGCCAGCACTCTTTCGTTTGAAATCAAAAGCTTGACTGACCGAACTCGCAACAGGTAACAACTCATTTTTGATTTAATGTGCCATCAAAGGTTATACTACTCAATAACTGAAACATAGGTGTAAGAATTACTTTGTTATCTTAAAAGCTTCTCATGATATCACGATTTTAAAATCACAATTTCGGAATGTCCCAAAAACGCTTCATACTCATTATTACATTCATTCATACTCATAATTACAGAAGCGTGACGTTACACTGTAGTATTTTCTATGCGTCGCCCGTAAAGTTTGTATGGTAGTTTGTTTGTAAGATATTAAATATTGCGTTTAGGAAGTTTCATAACAAAAGTAACTTGAAAGGGAATGGATTATCCAATGGTAAATACATTTTCTAATAATTTCGTGCTTTTAAAATGGACTTGCCCATCCAGCTTTGAATGATCATAAAGTAAGTTACACTAAAAATATCTAAATTAAAATTGGTACATATTTTATTATATTTAAATACTGTCATTATATCAAATAGTTTAATATAATTGCAGGACCTGTCGTCACGCCTATTATGCTTACAAAACGCTAAAGAGGAGCAGTTGTACGATCAGTCAAATGGGTACCTATATTGTCTTTGCCAATAACCCACTTGACTAATCGTAAGACATCCCTTCCTTCGCCGTTTAGTAGCACGATTACTCATTTGAGCACAATGGGAACCCGTTGATGTCTTTCTGTGCATCCTGCTCTGTCCTTAGAAGTTTGCATAACTCTATCTCGTTTTGTCCGATCATTCGTGGAAAGTAGTGCACGTCACACAGATGTTGGCTAATCACAAGCGCGGTATTGTGCCTCGTCCCGCGCCCCCGCTGGTGAGTTGTGTTAGTAGGCGAAATTCGTATCATCGCCGATCAACAGGGTATTTAATCTGACCACAAGGAGCATTCTTTGATAAACATTAGCTACTTTTTATCCCGTTAAAATTCTTGATATTCACCTATAGGTTACACCGCGGCAATAAAACACATTTATTTACACTTAAATCATTTTATTTATTTACACATCAGACACAGTATAAAATCCTTCTTTACCATTCGGATAGTACTAAGTTCAGGGGAAGTTCATTTCAACTAAAATTGGAAGGATTAAAAGTATCCCATTCTAATTAGTCTGTCTCAGCTGGACTGTGGAAATTTAAAAAAAAAAATTTTTTTTTTTAAATCGACATAAATATAAGAATCTAGAGATATTTTATTAGTGGTATTTACTGCGCTCGTCACCCAGATATCTAGGATGTTATATCTGCGTGTCACTGTGCTGTTATGTGACAGGCATGTTTACCATCAGGCACATGTCCTGCTCTTGTCGTCATTCTATATTAAAAAAAAAACACCTATGACTTAGATTACCTAATAATTTTTACGGAGATGAAGGGTGTTTACGAGGAGGGGGAGGGTATACAATCTTTTTTTAAAAATTGGGTTGCGTAATACTTGAATGCTCCCATGAGGAACCCAAAACCGATATAAGCGACGTATTTCTAAGACATGTATCTTCGGCCAACTCATACTCAGCGCGGCGGAGCCCCGACTCTCTCCTTGCGAGAGAAAGCCCCTATTCCCAGCAGTGGGAACCTGCAGTGGGCTATTGACGTCATCGTATGTGAGGAGGTAACGAGCGCCCTACGAGAGGTCCGGCGCCCAGAGCTTGAAGGTCCTGTCGTAGGAACACGTTGCGATGTACTTGTTGTCATACGAGATGTCTGTGCTCATCACCTGTCCACAGAAATCATATTTTTTTATAGATAGCTTGACACTATACATATAAATATTTTTTATGTGTATAGATTATGTGTGTGAGAGGGTGAGGGTGTATGTGTATGGGTATGGGTATGGGTGGGTGGGTGAGTGTGTGTGTGTGTGAGAGAGAAAGAGGGGGTATTTGTGTGTTCGTGAGAGAGAGGGTGTATATGTGTGTGTAGGTGAGAGAGGGTGTGTATGTGTTGGTGTGTGAGAGAGAGGATATATGTGTGTGTGTGTGTGTGTGAGAGAGAGAGAGAGAGATGTTGCGAGGCTGTGTGTCTTGCAGTGTTAATAATATAACACTGCAAGACTATAGGTAGGGCTTCTCGTGAGCACGGCGGTTGTAACGCTGCCGAAACGTCGAGGTATTTAAACAATGAGTTATTCGTGATTAAGCCCCGTAGTTACTATACAAACATTACGCCTAACATGTGGACATTTCATTTCATGGTGGACATTCCAAAGACACAGACAAAGAGGTTTGACTCTACGTTTGTGATAAGAACGTCTAGGCTGTGGAATGAGTTGCCTGAGTGGGTTTTTCCCGATAGTAATAATCTAGGTGTCTTCAAACCGAGAGTGAATAGATTTCTTCTAGGTAAACACGCTCCATCGTAGACCGCATCGTCGCTTAACATCAGGCGAGATGGCGGTCAAACCTATAAAAGTTAAAAAAAAAAATTCTTACTAATGTCAATCGCTATGCCACAAGCACGCCTGGCGAGCTCGCGTTTTTTTATGAATAAATGAAAAAAATTACTTCATTCTTTAGCCAAAATCACAGAGCATAAATCTTATGCCGTAAGAGTAAGAGAGGGTGTATATGTGTGTATAGGTGAGAGAGTGTGTATATGTGTGTATAGGTGAGAGAGTGTGTATATGTGTGTGTGTGTGTGTGAGAGAGAGGGTATGTGTGTGTGTGAGGGTGTGTGAGAGTGAGAGAGATGTTGTGAGGGTGTGTGAGAGAGAGAGATGTTTTGAGGGTGTGTGAGAGAGAGAGAGATGTTGTGAGGGTGTGTGAGAGAGAGAGATGTTGTGAGGGTGTGTGTGGGTGGGTGAGGGTGTGTGAGAGAGAGGATGTTCTTACTAATGTCAATCGCTATGCCGCAAGCACGCCTGGCGGGCTCGCGTTTTTTTTTTAATAAATGAAAAAAAATACTTCATTCTTTAGCCAAAACCACAGAGCATAAATCTTATGCCGTAAGCTAAAGATTTTTGAAGTTGCCCGCGGAATGCTACGATTTTTTTTTAGTGAAAAAAAAGGTAAGTTATGCTGCGAACACGCCACGCGTGTTCAACTAGGTTGAACTGGGATAACTATTAGAAAATAATGGTGGCACTGAATGGGTTAAAGGGTTTTTTTCAAATTTATTTTAAGGGGTTATTTATTTTATTTTACTATCACAAAGGTTACCTTATTGTCGTGGCCGGATAGAGTACGCAGCGGATGCCAGGCGGGGTTCGACCACAGCTTGGCGGTCTTATCGTATGATGACGTCAGCAGACAGTGCCCGTTACTACGCTGGTACCGGACATCTGGGGATTAAAGGGAAAAGTTTGATCAATATTAATACAGTAAAGTGGGCGGACTCTTGGAAGTCTTGAAAGTAAGTCGGGGAAGTACCACACCTTTGCCGGTTATTCTACCGCCAAGCGGTAATGTGCAAACGTTACTGTGTTCCGGTTTGAAGGGAAATGTTTCCAGAGAAATTACAGGGTTTAGAGATATAATATCTTAGATCTCTGGGTGACGAGCGCGGTGAAATATAAAAGTGGGATGATTATGTACGGGCGTTTTCCCAAAAAATAAATGTCTACCCCTCTTGTCAGCGAATGACGTTACTTGCAGTTTACACTACATATTATATTATATCATATATATCCAAGCGAAGCCAGAACGGGACACTAGTTTGGTATAAAATCCGGTCACAAAATGGAATGGTCTGGAAACTGACAAGTGACAAGACGGGGTCTTGTCACTTGTCATTCACAAAATCATCACAAATAAAATTACTGATCATTTTCAAGTTAAATTATTATTTAGCGCAGTAAGTTGTATACTAGAACGTGTATCTAAAGCTGCACTAGTAGGCTCATATCAGATTTGGCTGGGCAGGGAGAGAAAAACGAGTGGTGAAGGTGAGTGTTGATGTACGTCAGAAAGCTAAGAAGATCGTCTCTCTTTAAATCAAAATTATTTTAATTTCTTAAATTTTTATTATTTATGATAATAGTAGTTTATAATATTAAATAAAATAAAAATTAAGATACCTATATACAATAAAATATAAGGTTCAGTTAATTGATCATAGGTCTCTGGGTGACGAGCGCAGTGCAGTACTAGGTAATGATTTAGACTTTTCATGTTCCTATCAATAGCTGCGTGTCACTGCACTGTTATGTGGCAGGCATGTTGCTTACCATCAGGCACATGTACTGCTCATCTCGTCACTCTTTATTTAAAAAAAATTGGTATTATTCCGTAGACATTTTTGTGTAAAGCCCATATACGAACTTACCGCTATTGAGATGCGTATGCGCAGGTATCGTGTACAGACAGTTCCTCTTCCTCATATCCCAGATCTTGACCTGAAATAAAATCACATTGATTATTAAGTCGATAGCTTTCGAGAGAGACCATTGGAAGGAGAGAAGAGAGGCCTTTTTGAAACAAAATAATATAATAATATTGGTGGACAATTCACACGCAACACCATCTGACCCCAAACTAAGCAAAGCTTGTAGTAATATGGCGGCCAGATAGCTGATATAATACTTATATAGTTCTAAATCTGTACACACTAATCATAAGGGTACTCTGCCCCGTCATATATATACTAGCGACCCGCCCTGGCTTCGCACGGGTGCAATGCAGACACTAAATATAAGTACCTACTAATAAAATTCCGGTCCGGCGGCAAGACGTTTCGTTTTACGTAGTCACATTAAGTCACAGTTTTTTTGTGATGGATACTTTTTTTGGCGCGATAGACGCACGCAATGTGTTGATTGATGGAACGAAACGTGCTTCACACCAAAGATGGCGACAGCGGTTTGTTTGTCAGTGCCATCAGAATTTAACGAAATTCTCCATAATCCGAATTTTGTGGACATATGTTGTGGACTCAAAATCAATATTTTTTTTATGTTTTGTTATTCATATAAGGTTTCGATCAAGTCTACCGTACCCCTTGACGAAATTAACGTTGTACAAATTTTAAAACGAAACGTCTTGCCGCCGGACCGGAATTTTATTAGTAGGTACTTATATTTAGTAGCAGCATTGCACCCGTCCGAAGCCAGGGCGGGTCGCTAGTATATATATATATATATTGGTTATTTGATTTCCGTACCTGATGGTCCGCGGCGGCGGTGGCGAGCCGGCACTGGGCGGGATCCCACGCGGCGCCCAACAGCGGGCCCAGGTGTCCCTCTAGGAACATGACGCAGCGACCAGTGCGCAAATCCCACACGCGACCGAACGCGTCCATACCGCTGGAAACGAACAAGTCTTGAACATCGCCGCAAAATTGCCAGCCTATTGGGTTTTTTATCGGATACACTTCGGAGAGTGTGCAACTGATTTGCACGGTACCCTTTTTTCAATCGGAATGCTCTTAACTCGAAAAAGCGACATCGTTTCATGATTGATGTTCCAAAGATTACTAACTAAGAAAATTTACTCTACTTTTGTGCGTCTAGGCTGTAGAATACGTTATCTGAGTGGGTTTTCGCTGTTGGTTACAATCTTAGTGTCTTCAAATCGAGAGTGAATCGGTTTCTTCTAGGTAAGCACGCTCCATCGTAGACCGCATCGTCGCTTAACATCAGGCGAGATGGCGGTCAAGTGTAAACCTATAAAAGTTAAAAAAAAAAAACGATAAAAATGGTCAAGTGTGCGTCGAACTCGCGCCCGAAGGGTTTCCTTGCCATCTATACAAATAAATCAGCGTTTGTTTTGTAATAGTTCTCTGACGAGCTTGTTCACTGTATTTTGTTTCTCGCTCTAGCATCCCGAGTTTACCCGAAAATGTTTTATCATTCCCGAGCGTGACGCTAGAATTCAATTCACAGCCCGCGAATATTCTGTCTGAGGCGCGTCAAAAGAAGTTTTAACTTCTAAAATATAAGAAAAAAACTTGAGAGGTGTCAAGGGACACCCGGATGGAACGAAGTTCCTTTCGATTGATTAGTGAAGGAATTATTATTATTATTTTTTATTATTTATTACTTACAAAAAACCTGTATACACTCAACAAAAATAATCGTCGCGACACCACACTGTTCAATGCGAAATAGAAATGAAAATATCTGGCTTGCTTTCTATAAGAGAGAGAGAGACAGACAGAGAAACATGCGACGCCGCACAGCTTACAATAGCAAAAAGTGTCGTGACAACTTTTCGTAAGAATTTTTTCCGTCTAGCCCCCTGTCACAACGCGCGATAAGGAACTTCGTTCCAAAAAAGAAGGACTCACCCCGTCACGACGAGCGACCCGTCTCCTTGAAAAGCGATCGCGTAGACCGCCTTGGCGTGACCCTCCTGATGCAATACTTCCTTTGCTATAAATAGATTTAATAATAAAATTACAATTAAAAAAATAAAATTAATTGATTATTTAACAAGAACAAAATTAAAAATGTTGATTAACCCCCGACTAGCTCAGCTTTGTTATCTGTACAACATTCTACTAGTCAAGCCCTTTCATTTGATACATATATTGATGTAGTAGTGAAGAAAAAAAAATTTCGCCATTTTGTGGTGGCGGCCATCTTGGAAATGATTTTTATACTGTGTAGTATTTTACTAGTCCAGCCCTTTCATTTGATACCCATATTGAGGTAGGTTGTAAAGAAATATTTTGTCCGCCATTTTGTGGAGGCGGCCATCTTGATACGATATTAACCAAACATAGCTAAGAACATGCGCACGGATATTAACATTCAAATTAAAAAAAAACGCGTTGAAATCGGCAAATCCGTTTGAGCTCTACGGTGCCACAGACACACACACACACACAGACACCGACGTCAAACTTATAACACCCCTTTTTTTGGTCGGGGGTTAAAAAATATTGGCAGTCTTAGGGACTGTCGATAGAGGTGAAAACTTATCAAACTCAGAATTTGATAGCTCTCTTTGGAAACTACGGAAACCGGAACGTGAAACCGGAGGGCGTGGCTATGAGCGTGCCCATCTAGAAATTCGTCAGCATGTGGTCAGCACGAATGAGAAATAATGTGAAGTGTGTGAAGTAATACTGTGTGTGAATACAGATTAAAAATATAGCATTTATAATAAATTTACTACGTCATATAATATTAAAATAATATGATTTTCGATATTCTATTGATACAAACTATCATAAAATTAACATTAAACATTAATTTGTCATTCGTGTTAACATCCCTATTCGATAGCTTACTTTGGAAACTACGCGGGTGAAATCAGAGGGCGTGGCCATGAGCATGGCCATCTAGAAATGCTTACGTAATAGCCAATGGGAAATGCTGACGTATTTCTAGCCGGCCAATGGCCATGGTCCCGAGTTTACCCGTAGACTTCTTATTATTTGTGGTACCTACTTGTTGCTACTTGTTCTATCTGTATTAACTATTTTTTCTTTCTGTTTGTTTTATCAGTGAAAACTGTATTTGGCTTTAGTGTTTCCACTCATCTAAATTTTATGATTGTGTAATGCTGTTTGTTTTCCATTTAGAATAAAATAAAATAACATAAAATAAAAATTATTTCCGAGCGTGACGCTAGAATTCAATTCACAGCCCGCGAAAAATCTGTCTGTGACGTGCCGAAATAAGTTTTCACTTAAAAAAATACATTAAATTATTAAATTAAAAAATACACTGCTGTTATGTGTCCGGCATGTTGCCTACCATCAGGCACATGTCCTGCTCGTCTCGTAACTCTTTATTAAAAAAAATACTTAAAAATCAGAAAAAAACCCTTTGAAAACATTAGGAATACTTCAATTCACACCCTAATAAAATCAATATCTACCGAACTGCTGTATATTTAACCTCAAAATTCTTGTTTGATAGAGTTCAGGATATACTCCACAGTCATTACGTCTGTCTGTCATTACAGTCTTCATGTTCCAATAGCTGCGTGTCACTGTGCTGTTATGTGGCAGTCATGTTGCTTACCATCAGGCACATGTCCTGCTCGTCTCGTCACTCTTTTATTTTTTTAAAATATTCGCGCATCGATCCAGCAAGCGTTACTTTTCATCAGTACCGCCTTCGGTTGGTGAGGTGTAGATTGGGCCCTTTTACCGACGTCAACGACGGCCTCGACTCTCTCCTTGCGAGAGAAGGCCCGAGTCCCAGCAGTGGGAACATTTAGTGGGCTGTTGATGATGATGATGACCGACGTCAAAAGTTTCCTGTTTTAATTTACTAGCTAACTTCGTGGTGTCTGTGTTTAGGGACGCTGTGCGCGCGCGCACCGTAAAAATTATCTCTATCTTCTATTTATTCTCTCATAATTTTTCCAAACGCGCCAAAAAAGTGAAACTTCAAAAAACTGTATTGAAATTATCATCTACTTGGTCTCGAGTTCAATTTAAATGGTTACTGACCAGTCTCGAGGTGAATTTAATAGATTACTGACAAGTATCGAGGTCAATTTAATAGATTACTGACCTGGCTCGAGGTCAATTTAATAGATTACTGACCTGGCTCGAGGTCAATTTAATAGATTACTGACCTGGCTCGAAGTCAATTTCAATGACAACTGGCCGGTCTCGCGGCCAATTTAATTGATGACTGATATGTCACGATGTCAATTCAAAAGGTTACTGACCGGTCTCGATGTCAATTTATATGATTATTGACCGGTCTTGAGGTTAATTTAAATAATGACTGACCTGCTCCGAGTTTTATATAAATGACTACTTTCCGATCTCGAGGGCAATTTAAATGAAGACTGACCGCTTTCGAGATAATTTTAAATGATCGCAAAGTCAAAGTCAAAGTTTTTTATTGATAAATGTACAATTTACACGTCAATTTCAGAAAAAAAAAACAAAATAAGAGCAATCAAAGAGTATACATTTTTAAAGTTTAAATTGAACATTATATTGTACGAAAGTATCGTACAAATAAGTGTCAAAAATTAAAATATATGTACTTATTACAACTGTAATGATGAACAATGTCAATTATTTACAATTTTATTATGAGTTTGCGATCACTATATAAAAACTCGCTGTTGTAACTATAAAAAGTTTGATCGATAAGCCAGCTTTTTAATCGGTTTTTGAAGCTACCCGAACTCGGTGCTGATTTAACTATTTTAAGAAGAGAGAAGAGAGAGAGCTGACCGATCTCGAGGTCAATTTGAATGATTACTGACCGATCTCGAGGTAAATTTGAATGATTACTGACCGATCTCGAGGTAAATTTGAATGATTACTGACCGATCTCGAGGTAAATTTGAATGATTACTGACCGATCTCGAGGTAAATTTGAATGATTACTGACCGATATCGAGGTAAATTTGAATGATTACTGACCGGTCTCGAGGTCCCACAGCCGCCACGAGTTGTCGAACACGGTGCAGCCGAGGAACCGGCCCGACGGGTGGAAGTCTAACCGGGCCACTCTCGACGGGCCGTGGCCTTCCAGCGACGCTAGCGGGGACTCGCTGTTAGAAAAAAAAACATTTTTTGTGTTAATTACGTCATTTTTGTCAAGTGTGTGTGTGTTACTTGTGTTAGTCGTCCATTCTCCTCACCTCTACGCACTTGGCTCCGGGTAGTCAGGGTCTTATGCTGCATCTATCTTAATATATATAAATCTCTTGTCACGATGTTTGTCCGCGATGGACTCCTAAACTACTTAGCCGATTTTAATCAAATTTGGACACCGTGTGTAGATTGATCCAACTTAAAAGATAGGATAGTTTTTATTTCGATTAATGGGCTTTATGTGACAATTTATCCGAGCGAAGCCGGAACGGGCCGCTAGTATCTCTATATACAAAAATGTTATGTTGTTTTGTGTACGCTTCAAAAACTCGGAAAAAGTTCTGCTCCGATCGAGCCGAAATTTTACAATGATATATATTCCGCATCAAGGATTGTTTTTATCTAATTTTTGCATCACAATGTGCCACAGCGAAGCGTGGCACGGTACAGCTAGTGTGTTATAACATTACCAGAATGTTAAAACATTATATAACCTCATCTGTCGAAATTCCACAGACGCATGTCGCCATGGCGCAGGTCTCCGACAAATATTTCAATCAATTATTGATTCAATACTCAATAAATTTATTTATTGAGTAGTTACAAAAGTAGAGTAAATTCTCTTCGTTCGTGTCTTATTTATGTCAATTATTTCATTTGTCATTTGTGCATTCTGTGTAACTAGTGTTAGTTGTATAATTTGTGTTGTGTAATTTGTGCAACTTGTGTAGTTCGTGTCAATTGTGCAATTTGTGATAATTTTGCAAGTTAACCTCACCTGACAAAGTTCCACAGATGCACCGTACCGTCGTAAGCGCACGTCGCCATCGCGCAGGCCTCCGACCCGCCTTCGGTGCTGGTCTCCATCGACTCCTGGTTCTCAGGGTCTGATGCTGCGTCTATCTATGACAGAAAAAGAAAAAGAACATTTTGAGTTATAGCATAAATGAAAGCTTGCTTCTAAGTCATCATTCAGATACTCATTAACTGTATAATATGCCCTCTCTGTCAGAAGGCACTATAATTATTTCTTTTATATTCAAACATTTTTATGGTAAGTGACTGTAACTCATAGGAACCATTCAAAATACACTGTTTCCTAATAGTGTTGTGCTATCCACAGGAATTCTAATTTTATGTTTGTGACGCTCACTTTTTGTCCGTATTGTCGTGGTCCTAACGTGCTTACCTTCCTATAGACGTGGTCCTAATATGCTCACTTACTTATAGAAATCGTCCTAATATGTTTACCTTCCTATAGACGCGGTCCTAACGCGCTTACCTTTCTATAGACGCGGCTCTAACGCGCTTACCTTCTTATTGGCGCGGTCCTAGCGTGCTTACCTTCCTATAGACGCGGTCCTAGCGCGCTTACCTTCCTATAAACGCGGTCCTAGCGCGCTTACCTTCCTATAAACGCGGTCCTAACGCTCTGACCTTCCTATAGACGCGGTTCTAACGCACTTACCTTCCTATAGACGCGACCCTAACGCTCTTACCTTCCCATACACGCGGTCCTAACGAGCTTACCTTCCTCTGGAAGTGGTCCGGCATCACGGCGCTCGGGTGGAAGACGGCGCAGCTCACGTTGCAAGTGTGAGCCTTCAGGGTCTGAAGCAGTTGACAGCCGGGGACCGACCACACCTTGCTCAGACCCGACCTGGAGATTCATACGAATAAACTTTTTAACAAAAAAAATTGGCAGTCATAGGGACTGCCGATAGAAGTGAAAACATATAACTCAGAATTTGATAGCTCACTTTGGAAACTACGCGGGTGAAACCAGAGGGGGCTGCTAGTCTGGAATAAATCTTTTAAGCATCTAAATAAGTCTTCTAAGCATGACCACCTTCGAAGTGAACAATTTCTTTTGGCATACCACACACAGATTTTCCCGGGGGCTGTGAATAGAACTCGAGCACCACGTTCGTAAATTAAAGAAACCGGCTAAACTAGAACGATCTCGATGGCCATGGTTATGCCACGCCCACCGGTTTCACTCGCGTAGTTTCAAATTCAGAGTTATAAGTTTTCAGTAAGTATAGAAGTTATTTTTTGGTAATTAAATTAATGAAAATATACGTGAAACATATTTTTATTTTTTTTAACAGTTAGGTAACTGGCGAACTAATTAGTATTTTTTTAGGATTATAGCCTTTTGAGAACCTCCTCTTTTTTACGGTTGGTAAAAAATGTATATGATTAAACTCACCAACTGGCCGTGATCAACATCTTACTGTCATCACTGAATCTGCAGAAGCTGATTGGACGAGTGTCGCCGATCTGGAATAATTATAATAATATCACTTATTATTTCTATGTTTCGGTTTGAAGGGCAATATTTCTAAAGAAGTAGGAGAGACGACAAAAGAAATTGGCAGTCATATGAAATGCCGATAGAAGTGAAAAGTTATAACTTGGAATTCGATAGCTTACTTTGGAAGCTAAGTGGGTAAACCCGGAGGGCGTGGCCATCAGCATGGCCATCTAGAAATGTGTCAGTATTTTCAGGCTGACGCATTTTTAGATGACCATGCTATAATGGTTAAGCCACACCCTTTCAGCATTTCCCATTGGCTGACGGATTTCTAGAAGGCCAATGGCCATAATCCCGAGTTTACCCGAAGATATCTTATCATTCTTGAGCGTGACTCTAGAATTCAATTCAGAACCATGAAAAAATCTGTATGTGGCGCACCGTTAGAAATGCGTCAGCATTCACGCATTTCTAGATGGCCATGCTCATGGCCACGCGTTGCGATTTCACCCGCGTAAATTACGCGGGTAAGCTATCAAATTCTGAGTTATAAGTTTTCACTTCTATCGGAAGTTCCTATGACTGGCAGTCAAGTTGTAGGTAGAATAACTGGCACAGGTGTGGTACTTCCCCAGGCGGACTCTGCCAAGAGTCCTACCACTACTGTAGAATAACTGGCACAGGTGTGGTACTTCCCCAGGCGGACTCTGCCAAGAGTCCTACCACTACTGTAGAATAACTGGCACAGGTGTGGTACTTCCCAGGCGGACTCTGCCAAGAGTCCTACCACTACTGTAGAATAACTGGCACAAGTGTGGTGTGGTACTTCCCAGGCGGACTCTGCCAAGAGTCCTACCACACTGTAGAATAACTGGCACAAGTGTGGTACTTGAATAACTGGCACACTGTAGAATAACTGGCACAAGTGTGGTACTTCCCCAGGCGGACTCTGCCAAGAGTCCTACCACTACTGTAGAATAACTGGCACAAGTGTGGTACTTCCCCAGGCGGACTCTGCCAAGAGTCCTACCACTACTGTAGAATAACTGGCACAAGTGTGGTACTTCCCCAGGCGGACTCTGCCAAGAGTCCTACCACTACTGTAGAATAACTGGCACAGGTGTGGTACTTCCCCAGGCGGACTCTGCCAAGAGTCCTACCACTACTGTAGAATAACTGGCACAAGTGTGGTGCTACCCCAGGCCTGCCAGGCGGACTCTGGCCAAGAGTCCCACCACTACTGTAGAATAACTGGCACAGGTGTGGTACTTCCCCAGGCGGACTCTGCCAAGAGTCCTACCACTACTGTAGAATAACTGGCACAGGTGTGGTACTTCCCCAGGCGGACTCTGCCAAGAGTCCTACCACTACTGTAGAATAACTGGCACAAGTGTGGTACTTCCCCAGGCGGACTCTGCCAAGAGTCCTACCACTACTGTAGAATAACTGGCACAAGTGTGGTACTTCCCCAGGCGGACTCTGCCAAGAGTCCTACCACTACTGTAGAATAACTGGCACAAGTGTGGTACTTCCCCAGGCGGACTCTGCCAAGAGTCCTACCACTACTGTAGAATAACTGGCACAGGTGTGGTACTTCCCCAGGCGGACTCTGCCAAGAGTCCTACCACTACTGTAGAATAACTGGCACAGGTGTGGTACTTCCCCAGGCGGACTCTGCCAAGAGTCCCACCACTACTGTAGAATAACTGGCACAGGTGTGGTACTTCCCAGGCGGACTCTGCCAAGAGTCCCACCACTACTGTAGAATAACTGGCACAGGTGTGGTACTTCCCCAGGCGGACTCTGCCAAGAGTCCCACCACTACTGTAGAATAACTGGCACAGGTGTGGTATTTCCCAGGCGGACTCTGCCAAGAGTCCTACCACTACTGTAGAATAACTGGCACAAGTGTGGTACTTCCCAGGCGGACTCTGCCAAGAGTCCTACCACTACTGTAGAATAACTGGCACAAGTGTGGTACTTCCCCAGGCGGACTCTGCCAAGAGTCCTACCACTACTGTAGAATAACTGGCACAGGTGTGGTACTTCCCCAGGCGGACTCTGCCAAGAGTCCTACCACTACTGTAGAATAACTGGCACAAGTGTGGTACTTCCCCAGGCGGACTCTGCCAAGAGTCCTACCACTACTGTAGAATAACTGGCACAAGTGTGGTACTTCCCCAGGCGGACTCTGCCAAGAGTCCTACCACTACTGTAGAATAACTGGCACAGGTGTGGTACTTCCCAGGCGGACTCTGCCAAGAGTCCACCACTACTCTAGAATAACTGGCACAGGTGTGGTCCCAGGCGGACTCTGCCAAGAGTCCCACCACTACTGTAGAATAACTGGCACAGGTGTGGTACTTCCCCAGGCGGACTCTGCCAAGAGTCCCACCACTACTGTAGAATAACTGGCACAGGTGTGGTACTTCCCAGGCGGACTCTGCCAAGAGTCCTACCACTACTGTAGAATAACTGGCACTCTGCCAAGGTCCCTACCACTACTGTAGAATAACTGGCACAGGTGTGGTACTTCCCAGGCGGACTCTGCCAAGAGTCCACTACTGTAGAATAACTGGCACAAGTGGTACTTCCCCAGGCGGACTCTGCCAAGAGTCCTACCACTACTGTAGAATAACTGGCACAAGTGTGGTACTTTCCCAGGCGGACTCTGCCAAGAGTCCCACCACTACTGTAGAATAACTGGCACAGGTGTGGTACTTCCCAGGCGGACTCTGCCAAGAGTCCTACCACTACTGTAGAATAACTGGCACAGGTGTGGTACTTCCCCAGGCGGACTCTGCCAAGAGTCCCACCACTACTGTAGTCCACAAGTGTGGTACTTCCCCAGGCGGACTCTGCCAAGAGTCCTACCACTACTGTAGAATAACTGGCACAGGTGTGGTACTTCCCAGGCGGACTCTGCCAAGAGTCCCACCACTACTGTAGAATAACTGGCACAGGTGTGGTACTTCCCCAGGCTTCCCCAGGCGGACTCTGCCAAGAGTCCTACCACTACTGTAGAATAACTGGCACAGGTGTGGTACTTCCCAGGCGGACTCTGCCAAGAGTCCTACCACCACTACTGTAGAATAACTGGCACAGGTGTGGTACTTCCCAGGCGGACTCTGCCAAGAGTCCTACCACTACTGTAGAATAACTGGCACAAGTGTGGTATTTCCCAGGCGGACTCTGCCAAGAGTCCCACCACTACTGTAGAATAACTGGCACAAGTGTGGTACTTCCCAGGCGGACTCTGCCAAGAGTCCTACCACTACTGTAGAATAACTGGCACAAGTGTGGTACTTCCCCAGGCGGACTCTGCCAAGAGTCCTACCACTACTGTAGAATAACTGGCACAAGTGTGGATTTCCCCAGGCGGACTCTGCCAAGAGCACCACTACTGTAGAATAACTGGCACAAGTGTGGTATTTCCCAGGCGGACTCTGCCAAGAGTCCTACCACTACTGTAGAATAACTGGCACAAGTGTGGGCTTCCCCAGGCGGACTCTGCCAAGAGTCCCACCACTACTGTAGAATAACTGGCACAAGTGTGGTACTTCCCAGGCGGACTCTGCCAAGAGTCCCCACCACTACTGTAGAATAACTGGCACAAGTGTGGTACAAGTGTTTCCCAGGCGGACTCTGCCAAGAGTCCTACCACTACTGTAGAATAACTGGCACAAGTGTGGTACTTCCCCAGGCGGACTCTGCCAAGAGTCCTACCACTACTGTAGAATAACTGGCACAAGTGTGGTACTTCCCCAGGCGGACTCTGCCAAGAGTCCTACCACTACTGTAGAATAACTGGCACAGGTGTGGTACTTCCCAGGCGGACTCTGCCAAGAGTCCTACCACTACTGTAGAATAACTGGCACAAGTGTGGTACTTCCCCAGGCGGACTCTGCCAAGAGTCCTACCACTACTGTAGAATAACTGGCACAGGTGTGGTACTTCCCCAGGCGGACTGTGCTAAGAGTCCTACCACTACACAATACACTTTTTTTTTTATAAAGAGTGACGAGACGATCAGGACATGTGCCTGATGGTAAGCAACATGCCTGACACATAACAGCACAGTGACAAGCTATTGGAACATGAAGAGTCCAAATCATTACCTAGCACTGCACTGCGCTCGTCACCCAGAGATCCAAGATCTTATATCTCTAAGCTCTGTAATTTCTCTGGAAACATTGCCCTTCAAACCGGAACACAGCTTAGAGTAATGTTTGCACATTACACAACAACTAACCTGACTGCAGTATATAGACATGTGCGACGCCTTCCTCTGAGACTCTTGCTTCGCGGCCGCTCGCACGCTACCCGCTAACTTCAACTCTTCCCTGGCTTTGATCAATCTGTAGAACACATTTCCAATTAACTCACAATTAAGATAAGATAAGAAAACTCCTTATCCTTAGCCTTATCGCTTAAAGCGATCTCTTCCAGGCAACCATGCACGGATAGGATAATATAGACAAAAATGCAATTAAGTGACAATTAAGTGTTGAAAGTTGATAACTCTTGTGTAAAAGTTATTTTGATATTTGATAAATTATTTTTAATTTTAACGGTGGACAATTCACACACAACACCATCTGACCCCAAACTAAGCAAAGTATGTACAATGGAAGCCATATAGCTTATATAATAATACTTGTATATTTTTAAATACATACTTATTATACATAGAAAACACTCAGGCACAGTACAAATATTTGATTTCATCACACAAATATTTGCACTGGGTGGAGATCGAACCCACGACCCACGGCTTCGTAGGCAGATTACTACCAACTAAGCCACCAGGCCAGTTAACATAACGAAGTTGCCAAGGTGGTAGTAGTTAATCTTCCAAGTTTTAACTACATTCCTGCAAAAACAAAACAAAACTGTTGTTTCGTGTGCAGCACCGTGGCACAGTTCGTGAATTGTATCCCTCGTCATTACCGTTCCTTACTTAATCTTAAAGTTCCTATCTACATTCTTGCCAAAACAAAAAAGGAGGTTTGGCGTGCAGCTCCGTGGCACAGTTCGTGAAATATATCACTGTACTAAGAACATAGACTCACTCAGACAAACACCTGTACCTACTTAATCTTCTAAGTGTTATCTAAATTCTTGCCTAAACAAAAATATGTTGTTTTGGTGTGCAGTATCGTGTCACAGTTCGTGAAACGTATCCCACGATGTTGTTACAATTTCTATGTAGCAAGCTTGGCGTAAGGAAGCTAGTTTAGTTATTCTGGTGTGCAGCTCCGTGCCACAGATCGTGAAATGTATCCCTCGTCGTAGTTACCATTGCTTGGAGTAACACAGCGAGTAATGGTTGTTTTTGCTTTTAGAAGTGAAAACTTCTTTGAACGCGCGCCTAGACAGAATTTTCGTGGGCTGTGAATCGAAATTTAGCGTCACGCTCGGGTATGATAAAACTTTTAGGGTAAACTCGGCATGCTAGAGCGAGAAACAAAATACAGTGAACAAGCGCGTCAGAGCGAGAAAGATTTACCCTGTGTACCTGTGTTTATTATATTTATGTATTTTGATCGCGACATTAACTTCTAGGTACTTACCACATTAATTGAACTTGTCACGAAATAATAGATTGACGAAATATTAAAAATAAATCACATCCATTGCAAAAAAAAAAATTGTAATATACTCGTATTACTGTTTTATCACAGCACTTACAATACGTAAACACACAAAATGCTACCTATTTTCATCACAGCACTTACGCATACACTATAAACACAACATAGTATTTATGCAGTTTTAGCGAAATACCTATAAAATAAATACCTAAATATACTAAAAAATTTGCCAGTCAAACGCTATTTCCGACCCGCGTATTTTTTTTTTTTATTCTTGGTCATGAATACTCATTCAGCCGTATGTTATTCTCGTGTTGTTGTGTTTCTATTTTTCAATTTCTAAATAATTTGTACTTTTAATTATTAAAATTATTTTGTGTTCTATAAATATAAGTATTTCTTATTTTAGTTTTCACTTCTGCCGTGCGGTCTTAAGCACACGTATTTTTTTTTTGTCGCTGTGCAGCCCCGTGTCACAGTTCGTGAAACGTATCCCACGATGTAGTTACAATTTCTAGGTAGCAAACTTAAGGAAGCTAGTTTTGTTATTTTGGTGTGCAGCATTGTCACAGCAACGTGTCTTGTTGTTTAAGTGTGCAGCTCCGTTGTGCAGTTCATGAAATGTATCCCTCGTCGTAGTTACCATTGCATGGCGTAACACAGCGAGTAATGGTTGTTTTCTTTTCTTTTTTTGTCGTTGTGCAGCCCCGTGTCACAGTTCGTGAATTGTATCCCTCGTATAGTTACCGTTGCTTGGCGCGCGGCAGCGAGTAGCGCGCGATGGCGAGCCTGGCGCGGCGCAGCTCGGGCGCCGCCTCGTGGTACCAGGTGCCCTCGCGGCCGCGGTCGCGCGATATCCGAGCCTCCTCCTCTTCCAGCTTCTTGTTTATCGCGTCTTCGCCGAGGCTGGAAGACGGATAATACCCCTATTAGATCCAAGCACAGTAGCACATATGTGTAGGATAATACCCCTATTAGATCCAAGCACAGGAGCACATATGTGTAGGATAATACCCCTATTAGATCCAAGCACAGTAGCACATATGTGTAGGATAATACCCCTATTAGATCCAAGCACAGGAGCACATATGTGTAGGATAATACCCCTATTAGATCCAAGCACAGTAGCACATTTGTGTAGTGGTAGGGACTTGGCAGAGTCCGCCTGGGGAAGTACCACACCTTTGCCAGTTATTCTACCGCCAAGCAGTAATGTGCAAACATTACTGTGTTCCGGTTTGAAGGGCAATGTTTCCGGAGAAATTGCAGGGCTAAGAGATACAACATCTTAGATCTCTGGGTGACGAGCGCAGTGCAGTGCTAGGTAATGATTTGGACTCTTCATGTTTCAATAGCTGCGTGTCACTGTACTGTTATGTGGCAGACATGTTGCTTACCATCAGGCATATGTCCTGCCTGTCTCGTCACTTTTTATTAAAAACGATATGGCGGTGAGAAATAGAGTCGAAGCAGAGTGGGCTTTTTTGATGTGTAAAATGTGAGTGAGAGAGAGTGTGACATGTGAGAGTGTCACCGACATCAATACCCGTGGTCATGCAGGTAAAGTTTAATTTTCTTTTTTTTTCCTTTTATAGATCTGCAATCAGTCCAAAGCCTTTATTTACTAAAAGTAATAATATCAAACTATAATTGCTATTATAAGTGTGTTGATTTGTATTTTTTATTGTATTCATACCTATATATGTATATCTTGTGACGTTATCTTTGTGTTTGTTCATTGCAGAGGTTTAATGTAGTAAATATACAACTACTAATCATTAACAAACAAAACTCTACTACACCGACCAACTGCAAGAGCTACTGTTATTAAATCTGAATATCGACCAAATTCCAAAAGAACATCCAGTTGAAACACAAGACATTGGCGAAATTATGGTCATACCACTGAATGGAAGCCAAAAATAAAGAAGAAGACTTTAAGCGGATGAGCTGTGGGTGGCGAGTGTGCCCTCCAGTGAGCACACTCCTCTTATTCCAGTGAGGCTATCATTGTCTGTCCTGTAACCTCAAGATGTCATGCCTTTTAAGACGCTTGGGATAGTTCTGGCTATTCAGTCACAGCGCTAGGTTGTTTGGATGTGCTGATCAAGCGCGATCCCAGCCTCAAATTTTGGAAGGGGTCACCAGTACGCAGTCTAAAATTTGGGGTCACCAATAGGAATACTATTAATCGTGAATGGTTTTTTAGATTTTTAGTTTAACGTTAACGATTTTGGGGAGGATCATGTCCCCTGTGAGCCCCCCCCCCCCTCGGACCGCGCATGGTGCTGATAGTCTTTGAAAGACTATAAGGTAAAGTATTCTGCAACATTAGTGCTATTTAATACTAGAATTCTAAGTTATAAGTTTTCACTTCTTTCAGCAGTCTCGGACTGTAAATTGTTTGAAGTGAAAACTGCTTTTACCACGCTACAGACAGATTTTTCGTGGCCCGTGAATTTAATTCTAGCGTCACGCTCGGGAATGATAAGAAATCTTCGGGTAAACTCGGGACCATGGCGATTGACCATCAAGAAATACGACACCATTTCCCATTGGCCATCTAGAAACTCGACAGCTCTAGATGGCCGTGGTCATGGCCACGCTTTCCGGCTTCACCCGGGTAGTTTCCAAAGTGAGATTTCAAATCCTTAAGTTATAATTTTTCACTATTATCGACAGTTTCTATGAATGCCAATTTTTTTTTTTTGAAGACAGTTTGAAGGTTATATATATTTTATATAGTCTATGTAACTTTATAAACTTACTAGCTGAGTAAATCTCTCAACCGGACTCTTCTCTCTGCCGGACCCTCTCCGAACAGGCATACGGGCTCTCCCAGCTGTCGGAGACTCCTGCGAACCTGGCGACAAAACGGTCTTCAACTATATGGAGTGTTTATTATTTAAGTTATGGTTGGTCTAGTCGGGAGAACGGCGACTGCCGATCCGTAGACCCCGGGTTCAAAACCACGCGCACCACTGTCTTTTTGAAGTCATGTGCGTAAAACGCCGGTAATTTAAAGTCGGTGAAGGAAAACATCGTGAGGAAACCGACATGTACCTAGAACATTTCGAAGTCATGTGTCATCCACCAACCCGCACTGTGACCGCACCCGGACAGTGTGGTGGATTATGGCCTTGACTCCTTGCAAGAGACGATCCCGAGTCCCAGCAGTGGGAACATTTAGTGGGCTGCTTATGATATTATTATTATAGAGTGAAAACACAGTAAAATATCCATTCACATAGCAAGAGGAATAACACATATAGTTCAAGTATAATGAAACACGGTTTTAAAATTGTATACCTACCAATCTCCATAAATATGAGATACATTTTTTTGACAATTTTTACCTAAAAGCCACCACATAAATTGTCTACTTAGCAGATTTAATCCCCAGTTTTTTTACTACCAATAAAATACCTCCATGATGCACAGTAACTTTTTAACGTCCCCTAAGGGGGCATTCAAGTATTACATAACTAGAAATGAAAAGAAGGAGAAGACTTTAATCAGCTGACTTTATTTTATTACTTATTCTTTTTTAACCAACTTCCAAAAAGGAGGAGGTTATCAATTCGACCCAAATGTTTTTTCATTGTATAAATGAAGACTAAGACAAATTGTCTTGCCAGACATATTGCATGCCTCTAGAAGAAGAGGCCAGTTTGTTGGGTCAGCTTTTAAAATGTTATATGTCACCTTTTCGTACCTGCAAACAGCAATTAAGATTTTTGTATTTATAACACATTTTTTAATAATTTTATTGGCATTTTTTTTTCAATAGATTTAAATTAAGTGTTTTAAAAAAAATTATCTCCATGATGGGCTGTAATAATAATAATAATAATAGTAGCCAGGATCATCCACCAGCAACTTGCTCTTCGACACGGCCTTGTCGAGTCCGAGGTGCCGTACTATAAGTACGCACCTCTGCCAGTTCTCGAGAATGGTCGTGCGTTGCTCTACTGGGACCGCTCTATCATCACGGACAGGACTATTATCGCCAATAAGCCTGATATCGTGATGGTAGACCCGTCCGAGCGTTGGCTGTGATCGTCGATATCACCGTACCACATGACGAGAACCTCGTGAAAGCCGAGAAGGACAAGCTTAGCAAGTACCTTGACTTAGCTCATGAGGTTACCGCCATGTGGGAAGTTGATTCGACGATCATAGTCCCAATAGTCGTGTCGGCAAACGGCCTTATAGCGAAAAGTCTCGACCAACATCTCAAGAGACTTTCGCTAGACGGTTGGGTTAAGGGCCAGATCCAGAAGGCAGTCATCCTTGACACAGCACGCATCGTCAGGAGGTTCCTCTCTCTGCAGCCCTAACCACCGGTAGCTTGGGTCCTGCCCGCTGCTGGCGGCACACTAGTTTTAAGTTTTTATAATGTTTATATTTTATACTTATTGTAAAAAACTTAGAAATTAAGAAGAATGAATAAATGACTGAATAATAATAATATAATGCTTTATTACACCCACAAAATGGTTACATAGTATAGTCTTAACGTAATTGTACTTAAGAAACAGACTTTAACTAAACATTACTTACAACTACGCTAAACTAGCTAAATGGTTAGCTGTAACGTTTCACAAGACACCCCCTTCCCCCAAATTGTGATACGTAATACTTGAACGGTCCCTAAGCAACTTTTATTGAGAAAATAATGGGGTCGGCAAATATGCAGGTGAAATTACAAGAAGCTAGCAGTGATAATTACCTCATCATCATCAGTGGACACGTTCAGCTGACGAGCTTTCCGTCTGCGCTCAAACTCTTCAAGTAAAGCTTTCTTGTCTTTGGACATCTCTTCTTCGAGCTCCATGTATTCTGCAACAAATTATAATTGGTTAAACGTATACACTAAATTAACATTGTAAAAAAATCCCCAAATCCAATTGTTTCAAATTTCATCTAAATTTCCTGCACAAAAAAAAATGTCATATGCCGTGCAGCTCCATGGCACAGTTTGTGAAATGTATCCCTTGGTGTAGTTATGTTACTGTTTTGGTGTGTAGCCCCATCTTAATTAAAGATATCAAGCAGCTAAGGTCCCTTACAAGCTTTTGCAAAAATAACTGAATAATAGTGCTTAATTAACTCATATGCTTAATCAACACTGCTACATGACATACATTGACATGACATTCTTAATGTTCCCACTACTGGGACTTGGAGACGCCCATAATCCATCACATTGGCATAGGAAAAGTTAACGCAGATAGCAGAGTTATAAGGCAGACATTGTCAGTTCTTAAAAAAAATGACTTTCTACGAAAACATCACTTCATAAAGCTTTTGCTTATGGTAAAACGAATATTATCATTAAAATTGTTGGTAATGAGAAACTAGTATACCTGCACATTTGAATATACTCAGGTAGGAATGCAAGGTGGAGTTTCAGGCATAGTACAATATTATTTTCATTTATTTAGTGATAGGCGAACATATATGTATCTTTTGGTGTCGAAAATACAAATTACAGGTAATTGTCTGTTAAACTGATGTTATCTTTCACTATAAATTTGTTCAGTTAGTTATAAAATCCAAAATAACATCCTCAAGCAACCCGTTCCAGTTATTAACCACTCATGTTGCTGAGGATGTGATGTGCAGTGTTTGTCAGTGATGGTGCGCGGAACAAGAAGGGTTTATGCCCCGACTGACTCTCATATGCTCCTTAAATCTGTACAGGTTTCTTATCAGAACCAACCAGTGCAATCAACAACAACAGTAGTAACTTACCACTGGAAACTTGGATGTCTCCAAGCTCTTGCCCGCCATTGTCCTCGACTTCTCCCCTCGCCGCAGCTGCCAGAGCCGCCAACCGAGCTTTCTCCTGCTCCTCCAGAGACCCATAGTGTATATTCTTCGACCTTTTCACCAGAATAACGTCATCGTCATCGGACATTTTTGGAGGTTAGCAATTTGTTGACTTCCGCCTAGTAACCTTGGAATGTAAATCTCACTAGAATTTACCTATGTTTTGGCTATGTTAATACAAAAAAAAGAAAATTCGTTTAATTTACAGAGAAAAATATTTAGAACTTCGACAGCAGCAAAACGCGTCAACCAACAAACAACATACGAACGTTTCATTACACGTTACTTACCTAAAAGCATACAGCATGTTTTATCAGAAATTGTGTACATTATTATAACTTCTTAATGAACAAAGTTAGTCTATTTAATTTTTGCAGCAAAGAATCTTTGTGTCTATTCTACGTGTAGTTTTTCAAATGATAAGATAGTTATTTCAAATTTTCAAAACTATATTGTACAATGTACATACAATGCAGATTTTTTTAGAATTGCGTAGAACGAAAAAATACTATAGATAAATATTTCAATATTGCCATTTAAAACGAATTTGCCAATAAATGTACAACTTTTCGAAAGAGAATGAATCGTATTATTTGGTTGGAATCGTAATACCACGATTATTAATATCGGATCATGTAAGAAACATGAGTATGCAAGAGTGGCGAAGGTCATTTCCTACTCTGAATTTCAGAATGGCAACTGAAAGTCAAGCAGAGATATTCAGATGTTATGGACGTTTCAAATAGAACACGTGAAGAACAGCATGTTTAAGTTCTCTCATTGAATATCCTTAGGTGTGAACCGGGTAGCGATTCACAATCCATTCGGTTGCACCCGAACCGACTCAGTCGGTAGCGGTCCCGCACCCGAATTCCGAATGGATCGGAATTTGCGATTCTCGACGCCAATTGGGTTGGCGTAGGAATAGTCTTGGAACGAATATATTGATATTAGTTAAGAGATTGGTAATATCCACCGGATTAATGTATTAGTAATCCGATATATTCTGATATGCTAATATTTCATATTCAAATAATCTCAGGTATGACTATTCACAACTGGTTGTATAATATCACTCATTCGTTTGGATTCATTCCACAATGTGGGTCAAACATTAGGTACCATATTAATACTTAATCTGTGGTATGGATTCACATTTCACATGTTTGGGATTACTTAGCTGTTCATTGCCCGATACTCAACAGGTGATATTTGTAAATTGAACTGTCGTAATTATTTTTTTTGAACATTTTTAAAAAGTAATTGGTTTCTATCTGATCTTGCCATTTTCTTTTCAATTCATTGTCATCACTAGCAATATTAGCTTAGCAAGTAATAAATAACGGCATAATCTACGATAGATATTTCTCACTTTGGTATTAGTGCATCGGCCGTTGAAAAATATTACTAATCTAATATATTAGTATAAATATTATGATATTGTGAGACTAATGTATTTAGATTAGGTAATATTGATGAATATCGGTATTAACCCATCTTTACGTAGGAATGCCTTTTTTGGCCAGACCAAAGACAAGCTACTCTATCTAGTTTTCAAATATGGTAGAAAAGTTAACTCATGGTAGAAATATACAAATCGTCAAATAACCGGATTTTGGTTTATTTTGTGGTGCTCAATGGCTACCTTATATTTAAAACTGCATAATAAACAAGTAAATCAAACAATAACCTTAGGAAATTTGCATTTAAAACATAATAAGTCATTCGTATATACTTTTTACTTGTCAATCTGTTGATGTTGTCAAAGTCAACGGAATCATTCTTTGTTTTGTTTTTAAATCATAAACCTAAAAAGTTTATAGTTTTAACTCATAAAACACTCAATAACCGTATCAGGCAAATCAATATTACTGTTCCTACAAATGTAATCCATTACCTATTCATTGTCTAAATCTAAAAGGACTGTGATGTCCGAAACGACTGTGATGTCGTGGTAATCGCGTGATGTTGCTTAACAACAAAAAGTATGTAGTTTTAACTCATAAACCACTCAATAACCGTATCAAGCAGATCAATATTGCTATTCCCACAAATGTGATCCATTACCTAATCATTGTCGAAAAGGACTGTGATGTCCGAAACGACCGTGTTGTCGTGGTAAGTGGTAACCACGATGTTGCTTGAAATGCGAATGTCAAGCAACTTGGATTCAAGACTCATAAAATTGTCAAGAGTGTGAATTTGAATTTTGTGGAGGCAATCATCTTGAATCGATATTAACCAAACATAGCTAAGGACATCCGCACGGATATTAACCTTCAAATAAAAAACCGCATCGAAATCGGCTTATCCGTTTGAGCTCTACGGTGCCACAGACAGACACACACACAGACAGACAGACAGACAGACAGACATCGACGTCAAACTTATAACACCCCTTTTTTGGTCGGGGGTTAAAAACAGCACAGCTAATAAATACACCATCTCTGTTTTTAAACTTTATTGCTAAATTATGTTGAATATAAAGCATCAAAAAAATTCTTCAGATTAATTATTAAAATATTTACTGCATTTACTGATGTTTAATTTGAACTTTCAGTTATAATAATCACCTTGTACATTAGTACCAAATAAATTAGATACCCTTTTTCTGAAATACCAGGAAACTTTAATGAAAACACGGCCCAAAGAGCTTACTTATACTTTACCTAAGCGACGGCTTCATGAATGTAGATGTAAGAGGTACCTATAATAATATTAGCTAACAGGAACATGAGATATTCAGTAGGATTAAAAAAATAATTGGTTGCCTGTAAAGTCGGTATACGGGCGAAAGTTTTACGTGACAACGACTTTGAGTGGTAAAATAATTTTACGGAAGGGACGCGTGCCTTTCACTTTTTATGTCTGTCTCTCTCGCTCTTAGGCGGGCTAACCATGCCCGAGTGGAAGGGACGCGTGCCTCTCACTCGCTCTCGTTGTGAGCGCATAACGTGAGCGGAGCGTAACGCAGTTTCTTGAAGTGTCACCCGGCAAACCAATTTATAAGACGTTGTCACGTCAAAACTCATTTAGTGTCCATAATCTAACAAACATATTGAGAAAAACAGAGAAAATTTCAGTAAATACAATAATCTGAAAATTAGATTTAGCTATCCACGATAAAAAAGCTGTCCGAATCTCAACCGAATAGAAACAGCTGGTAGTCGGTTGCAAACGTCAAAAGTAATCAGAATCTCCGTTGTGAATCGCAAATTGCCCAAGCCAGTCGGTAGCGGCTTGTTTCCGTGGCTCAGCCCGAACCGAATGGATTGTGAATCGCTACGCCGGTCTTAGTGGAGGCAGCTTGTGCACAGTCACGTTTATGCATTTGAAAAAGAAAGAACATTGGTGGTATTAGACTGTTGGTATGCAAGTGCGACATACTTAAAAATAGGTCTTCCTTGAACATGCTTTGTACGAGTATTTATGAGGATTGGTAATTATGACTGTTTGCGAACTTTCTTTTCACACGTAGGATATATTTATCCATCTTCATTTCCATAGAAATGTAAATAAAATATTAGCAATAACAAATAAAAATTACGCTGTTGCGAGAGCCGATACCGGCTTAGATGATATCGTCATCATTACCGTATTCAAGAACAAAATTAAAAATTTTGATTTACCATCTGGCCTGGTTTGACTACCTTGGATTCGAAATTGGTACAGTATTCTACTAATCATCCCTTTCATTTGATACACATATCGAGGAAGTAGTGAAAAAAAACGTGTTGGATTTGAAGGTTGTAATAGTGTTAACTTAACTTAAGTGTTAGCTTATTTAGTATTCTAATAGTCAAGCCCTTTTATTTGAAAACCATATTGAGGGCCTTTGCGAATGGAAAATTATTCACCATTTTGTAGAAACCGCCATCTTGAATCAATATTAACCAAACATAGCTAAGATCAATTTCAAATAAATAACATTTCAATTTAAAAAAAATGGGTGTCTGTAAAGTCGGTTTATGGACGATAGTTTAATGTGACAACGTCATAACAAAACATTGATAAAATGATTGCATAAATGCAATCGAGTGGAAGAGATATAGTGATTGTAACGGGACACTTTTTCGTGCAAGCAGCCAGCATTCATCGATTTATTAGACGTTGGCACGTCGAAAATGTATTGAAGTGGGTCCATCCGTTTGAGAAATATGCTCAGGCACACACAGATACAGACACACATCGATATCAAGCACATACACCTCCCTTTTTTATCGGGGAATAAAAATAATCTGTGTGGACTTTAGTTTATTAATGTAAAATATTGTGGAAAAAAAAGTCTGTGCTTAACACCACAAGGCAGAACTGAAAACTAATTTTCACTTCTCCCATGTGGTGTGCGGTGCGGCTAAGAATTCAATTCTGATTTCGAAATGCTTTATAAGAAATAATTGTTATTGAATAATATAAATAAAAACAATAAGGCGATTTCCAGACGCAAAAAGACTTGTCAAAGATAGTTTTAAATATTGTAACTAACAAATTAAAACAGTGGCGCTACTTACGGTGAAATTGGGAACTGTATTAGACAGATCCTTTTACGTCTTGAAAACGCCCCATTATAAATATGAAATTTGAATTTAATACACACGACAGGGATAGATGCGTCTGAAGGAATAGTATCCATGGCCAAAAACAAATTTAAAAAAATATGTGTGCTTAAGACCACAGGCCAGATAATAATTTTAATTATTAAAATAAAAACGATTACATAATAAAAACGATAATTATAAATTGCGTCCGCTTCGCTCCGGAAAAAGACGGATAAGAGCACAAGCCAATCATCCGTTATTTTCATGCCACATCGGACCGTAAAATACCGGATTACCGGACCGTAACTTCATTGCAGTGCACAGACGCCCGTAAAGTGACTTGGGGAGTGGAAAATCATAGCTTGGCAATTTCTAACTTCTCTATATATCTATTCTCTATGTCTATGACTCCTTGTCTCTTGTCTATGTCTATGGTTTCTTCGTTGTTTACGTCAGTTTGATTGTAAATCGCAAATTGCGGATTGTAGTCTTGAATTCTTCATTTATTTGTCTTTTTGCGTTGTGGATGTTTAAACCGTTGTTTTTATTACCATCCATGAATTCATAGAAATGCAAAACTGGTGAAAAGCCAAAGGTACATATACATAACCTCAAAATCGTTGTGAGAGTAGGCGTTTTGAGTTTTTTGCTTGTAATTTTCTTGTGATTGAAGCTATGGCGCTGCAACTATCGCGGCGGGAAGTGGAAGACCTTCGCTCGTCGTTGGACCGCGCCATTTACCGAACTATCGGGAAATCTGATAGTTCTTTGCTTTCCACGGTTTCGTCTTGTTTGTCTAATGGGTAAGTTTCACAATTTGTCATAACAAACAGTAATAAGCCTTCGCTGAACGTCTCTTATTTATAAAAATACTATACTATAAGTGTGGCGTGTACAATTACTGACAAACTGCTCGACTGCCGATGATAACAATCCGAAAATGACAGAAAATAATGCTTTGCAAGATTCCCAGCTGTGGGAAGATTTAGTGGGCTGTTGATGAGGAAATTATTATCAGTATGTTTGCTGTAAAAAAATCTAGTTAGATTAATTATATCTAGCTGAGTACTGTCTTCTTGGTGATGGAAAACATCAGATGTAGTAGGTTTATTTATACATAGTTGTAGGACACTTAGCAGAGTTTGCCATGGAAGTATCACACCTATCTGCCACCAGCCAATCAGTAATGTGTAAACATCACTTTGTTCTGATATGAAGGGTAATGTTTGCAAGGAAATAAATCATCTATACTAATATTATAAAGCTGAAGAGTTTGTTTGTTTGTTTGAACGCTAGGATCTCGGGAAGTACTGGTCCGAATTGAAAGATTATTTTTTCTATTGGATAGTCCATTTATCGAGGAAGGCTATAGAACATAACGCTACTATCAATAAAAGCGGAGCATGAATCAAGAACGTAACAAAAACGGGGAAAAAATATTCCTATTTGAGAGTTTTCGTAGCATGTTTTGACATGACAGCATGTGTCTAAGATTGTGTCATTGAACCACAGATTACTGAATCGTTTTGTTTCAGTAATCTGTGCATTGGACCTTGATTTTTTTTTCTAAATCTGATTTGGTACGACCAATTTCCGATAGGTGACGTAGTAGGTAGCTAAAGAGGGGTTTTGTTTGAAAGCGATATTCTCAGGAATGACTAAACCGATTTCAAAAATTCTTTCACCGTTGGAAATGGACGAGATCTCGATGAGTGCTATATAATCGGGCGGACATCTAGTCTTATATATCTGGGTAACAAGCAAAATGCAGTGTTATGATTTGGAATCTTCATGTTCCAATAGCTGTGTGACACTGTTGTTTTAGGCAGGTATGTTGCCTACCAATAGGGAAAAGACCTACTAGTCTCGTACTACTATGAATAAAAAAACTGGCAGTCATAGGAACTGCCGATAGAAGTGAAAACGTATAACTCAGAATTTGATAGCTTACTTTGGAAACTATGCGGGTGAAACCGGAGGGAGTGGCCTGGCCATCTAGAAATGTGTCAGCATTTCCCATTGGCTGACGTATTTCTAGAATGCCAGGGTCCTGAGTTTACCTGAAGATCTCGCATCATTCCCGAGCGTGATGCTAGAATTAAATTCACTTACGAAAAATCTGTCTGCGCCAAAAGAAGTTTTCACTTAAAAAATAAGCCATTTTTATCCCCACAATTGAGAGTCCGATATTTATTTATTTATTGAATAATAGGCGAGCAGCTTTTGCTGATAGGCCTATACCTCAGTGTTGAAATAACAAATTATAGGTAATTGTCTGTTAAAATCATTTTCTCTAATTGATATTGATATTATTAATCTCACAAGAAAGTAAGGCCATAATCCACCAACCTGGTCATGTGTGTGTTGACGAATGTCACGCATCCTCAAAAGATGTTTGTTTTTTCTATCTATTATTTTATGCCAAAGTTTGTGAGTATAGATGGAGGTTTGTTACTCTTTCACATTAACAGTACAGAATGAAATTTGGTACATAAAGAGGTAATAGGGATGACACATAGGGAAAAACTGTGTATTTTACTATCTAAGTACTAGTACTTCATGTTAGATATATATTATTATCATGTTATGTATATGTTTTGATAGTATAATTCAATCTTCTTTCGATTTATTCTACATCTTATTAGCGCACCGTTTTTTTTTCACTGTCCAAACATTATTTTCCATCCTAAGGCCGCCAACTTGTCGCACTAGTTTTTTAAGGTTTATTGTAAATTTTGGATCCCATTCTTTTGGTGTGTCAATGAAGTTTGTATCTGTCTATCTGTGGTGTGATGCTAAACTTAATATAACTCATTCCAGGTACGAACGCCGTAAGATAATCGATCGTATATCATCTCACATCGACTCCAAGAAGGCGAGCAAGCTAGCCGACAAGGTGATAGCACTGGCTCAGGAACTGGTCTCCTCGTCCAAGTCGAGCAAACGGAAACATGAACCCGAGAAGGATAAGGATTCGAAACGGTATACTCTGTTCACATTTCATACATGATGTCAATTCAAATTCGATATGTAAGGAACTATTAAGCTATTGCATAGCTTTTATCGCGGGCCTGGGGAATTTTAGTGATTGTGCATCTCTTTTTTTATGTTCACAAGAAAAAGGGATGGAAGACCGTAATGCGGTCCTCCCCACTCGGTCATTCGACTTTGCATCTTATTTGTATTTACAGACTAAATGCTCTTAGCAGTGTTGCCAACTTAACGAATTTCCCGTGATATTTTTTATGGTAAACAAATGTCACTCTTCAAAATAAAAGCAATTCCGAAAAATTGTTAACATCCCTATTGCTTATGTTGATAAAAAATGCATGCAACATGCAATAGCTTTACCGCGGCAGTCTCCGAGTGCCACACTTCTTTTTAGTATTATTTATATTAAGTTTAACTATAATACAGCAATACCCCGACATACGCTACTCCGGTATACGCGATTTTGGACATACGCGGTTTCTCATTTACTCACTCCGCTCTGTCGGCCCTCGATCTACGATAAGCTCAGACGTGTTTCGCTTGAAATTGTTTTACGTATACAATGCACATTATTGATGTGTCATTAGAATGTAAAGTTTGACTTATTTACATGTTTATGATTATTTGTTTCATTCCATTCTATTTGTTTTTCTCTTTTTTTTTTCTTTTTTTCACTTGACATTCACATAAATTAATGAAATTGAAATTTTGTGCTAAGTTTGGAATGTAATAATAATATTGTTTTTTGTTTTTTTTTTTGTTTTCTTATTATAAATATAAACTTGTAATATTGACGTGCCCAGTGGTAATATAAGTGGTTATAAGGTGAATAAATATATTCTATTCTATTCTATTAAAAGCTATCTGAAAGAAAAAAAAGACATTCACAGGTGTGCATATTTAACTATGTGCAAAATCGCAACCTTAATTACGCGATTTTGACTTACGTTATGCGACAGCTGCGCTAATTATTGTGAATCAATTTATATAATTTTTTTTTTCTTTGTAATTTTTATCAAACTTGCTTCAATGATATTTATCGTTTACTTCGAAACTACACATGAAAATTAAAAAATTAAAAATTAAAATCTGATTTTGTCTTGTCGGAGAATCTTTAATTTGTATATTTTTTAACCCCCGACCAAAAAAGGGGTGTTATAAGTTTGACGTCGATGTCTGTCTGTCTGTGTGTCTGTCTGTCTGTGTGTCTGTCTGTCTGTCTGTCTGTCTGTCTGTGTGTGTGTCTGTCTGTGGCACTGTAGAGCTCAAACGGATTGACCGATTTCAATGCATTTTTTTTATTTGAAAGTTAATATCCGTGCGGATGTTCGTAGCTAGGTTTGGTTAATATTATTCAAGATGGCCGCCTCCACAAAATGGCGGACAAAATATTTATACACAACCTACCTCAATATGGGTATCAAATGAAAGGGCTTGACTAGTAGAATGCTTTGCATTATAACAAATTTCAAATCCAAGATGGCCGCCACCACAAAATGGCGAATTATATAATTTTTTTTCACTACTACCTTAATATGGGTATCAAACGAAAGGGCTTGACTAGTAGAATACTTTACACTATGATAAATTTGAAATCCAAGATGGCCGCTACCACAAAATGGCGAAATACATGTCTTTTTTCACAACTCCCTTAATATGGGTATCAAATGAAAGGGCTTGACTAGTAGAATGTAGTACAGATAACAAATCCAAGGCAATCGGGGGTTAATCAAAATTTTTAATTTTGTTCTTGTTATGATTGCAGGTCACGTCACGACGAAAAAGACAGGGATGACAAACGCGAGGACAGGCGGGATGAAAAGAAAGATGAGAGGCGAGATGACAAGCGAGATAAGGAGGAGTCGAAGAAAGCCAACGGTGAGGAGCTACCTCTACCAGCGACCACGGACGCCGACTCCATCGGGTCCAAGATTTCTGTGCTCAGCGCTGATAGGATAAAGGTAAGCCTTCAAAGCTATAAGGTCTGATCAACTCAGGCTGGTAACTCCGAGTTATAGTCGGGAGAACGGCAACTGCCGATCCGGAGACCCCGGGCTCAAAACCACGCGCACCACTTTCGGAGTCGTGCGCGTAATGCCGCTAACTTAAAACGGTGAAGGAAAACATCGTGAGGAAACCGACATGATCGTGAGGAACCGAGTGACGAGCAGGACATGTGCCTGATGGTAAGCAACATGCCTGCCACATAACAGCACAGTGACACGCAGCTATTGGAACATGGAGAGTCCAAATCATTACCTAGCACTGCACTGCGCTCGTCACACACCTCTAAGATGTTATTTCTCGAAGGCCTGTATGTTCCGGTTTCCGTAGTTTCCAAAGTAAGCTATCAAATTCGTGACTGCCAATAGGGAATATGCACGTAGTTTAAATTGGCTTGATTTTTTTTTCGTAGAATCCTTAATGTCCCGCCATTATGCCAAAACAATTATTTTATTATTTAGTTATTAATTATAAAAAATATTATTTTAAAAGTGCAAAATAGGCGCGGGAAATTCAAGTTTGCGAAACACATCACTATCTGTGGAAACCAAACGTCACATGGCATGTTTTCTGCTTTAACGGTGTCGATATTCGTACTGAGCTAGTAGTGTTAGAGAGAAAAGTCGTGTTCTCCATCGTTTGATTAGCTAGCACAACTCAAAAATCGGTACAAAGTAACTGCAACACTTGTAGTAAACAAACACAGGTCGTGGCCTGTGACGTCATGCAGGCGCGGAAAAGATGGCGGCGTTTAAACTGGACAAATTATATCGATATTTTAAATATTATTTTAAAAATCAATTTGTACATTTACAAGAGTATTTATATTTTTTATTGTGTTATAATAATGTAAAAAGTGAATTAAAAATATAAAAAATGCATGCATATTCCCTATTCTTTAATTTTGTTCTTGTTACTTTCAGCTAATGATGGTGAACGCCCAGAAAGAGATCGAGGAGCGAAAGAGAGCTCTGCTAGCGCTGAAAGGGGAGAGCGGGACGGGCGCGGCGCGCGCGGCTGCGTCCGCGCAGCCACTGAAAGCGGCTATACAGCAGAGCGGGGCCATCCCGCCGCCCAGTGTCATCAAACCACACCTCTTCTCTAAACCTGGTGAGTTACCTGCATTGTAGCGTGGAGAGATTTTTAGCACCGACCAAAAAAAGTGGTGTTATAAGTTTGACTTCGATGTCTGTCTGTCAATGTGTGTGTATGTCTGTGGCACCGTAGAGCTCAAACCAAAGGCCAATTTCGATGCGGTTTTTTTTTTAAGGTTTAATATCCGTGCCCTGTCATTTGATACCCATATTGAGATAGGTTGTGAATAAATATTTTGTCCGCAATTATGTGGCGGCGGCCATCTTGAATCGATATTAACCAAACATAGCTGGATGTTCTTAGCTATGTTTGGTTAATATCGATTCAAGATGGCCGCCGCCACATAAAATATTTATTCACAACCTATCTCAATATGGGTATCAAATGACAGGGCTTGACTAGTAGAATACTTTGCACTATGACAAATTTACAATCCAAAATGGCCGCTCCCACAAGATGACGAAATACATTTCTTTTATCACAACTCACTTAATATGGTTATCAAATGATAGAGCTTGACTAATAGAATGTTATACAGATAAAAATAAAAATAAAAAATTTTCTTGTATTTATTTATTATTTCCGTATTACAGCGGTTGCCCCCATCTCGGCGGAGGAGTTGGAGAAGCAGCAGAAGATAGCCGAGCTCCAAGCGAGGATACAGCGGAAACTGGCCGGTGAGTGAGACGAATTGAAATATAACTCTAGTTAGTTCGTCATCACATCATCAACATAGGCCTCCCCCTAGATTTAGATAGATAGATAGATACTCTTTATTGACACACCAAAAAAAAAAGATACAAAGCAAAAAAATAAACAAAAAAATAGTAAATTTGTGCGACAGTGGGCGGCCTTATCACTAAAAGCGATCTCTTCCAGGCAACCTTAGGATGGAAAACAAAATGTGGACAAGTCAGAAATTGGGGTGCGCAAATAAGAAGTACAAAAAAAACATACTTGTAGTAATAATTATTTTTTTCACAATTTATTTGTTATAATTAATTTCCCTATTTACAAAAATAGACGTCCACAAAGTCATGTCAATTAGAATAACCCGCCTCGAACCGTTCCTGGTGCAAATGTGCCCAAAACGCTGGCCGCATTGCCTCGCCGAATAGCGATGGCAATCCTCTGCCTCAGAAACGATCGGGAGTAACCACCTTGGTTACGTAGACGAATTTTTTTTTTAAATAATATTTCTACAGCGGTCCTGCGCAACCTGCAACCAGCGGTTTACAGCGACCTTTGTGAAGTCATCTGTCCCAAACTTATTTTGTCTGCTGCCCACTTTGAGAATTATTTTTAACGCCCCCATTTTTTACATACTCAAAAACCACTATTATCATTATTCACTCATTTAATCATTTTCTTAGGCTTACATTTTTACAATATTTGTATATAAAAACAACATAAAAACATTATAAAAACCTAAACCTAGTTTGCCGCCAGCAGCGGGGCAGGGCCCAAGCTACCGGTGGTTAGGGCTGCCGACTGAGGAACCTCCTGACGATGCGCGCTGTGTCAAGGATGACCGCCTTCTGCATCTGACCCTTAATCCAACCGTCTAGCGAAAGTCTCTTGAGATGTTGGTTATCATTATTATTATGTGCCTGTCTTCTCCCAATGTTGGGCAAAGGCCTCCCTACCCTCCTTCCACTTTTCCCTAAAACCACTATAACTTTAAATTAATTAATTATTATCAACTATATTAGCGGAGGTTAAACATTCATTCTAAACGAGACTTTTACTATCTATAACTTGCTAGAGTTAACTTCAGACCTGAGTCCAGTAGGTAGTACACAACGGACTCCAAACCTCTACACAACGCCCTAATTTTTGAAACGAAGTTCCTTATTGCGCGTTGTGAAAGGGGGCTAGACGGAAAAACTTCTTACGAAAAGTTGTCACGACACTTTTTGCTATTGTAAGCTGTGTGGCGTCGCATGTTTCTCTGTCTGTCTCTCTCTCTCTTATAGAAAGCAAGCCAGATATTTTCATTTCTATTTCGCATTGAACAGTGTGGTGTCGCGACGATTATTTTTGTTGAGTGTATACAGGTTTTTTGTAAATAATAAAAAATAATAATAATAATTCCTTCACTAATTAATCGAAAGGAACTTCGTTCCATCCGGGTGTCCCTTGACACCTCTCAAGTTTTTTTTTCTGTGGCTCTTTACGTGAGATGTTCAAGAGGGAAGGAGGTCGAGTTAATTCTCACGTAGGGGTGATCTCGTCAAAACTAACGTCATTTTGTTTTTCGCAAAAAATGATTTCATTCTGTGATAAAACTGGGAGAAATTGAGTAAAAAAATATGTGTAAAAATGTTTGAAATAACGTCTAGGCTGTGGAATACGTTGCCTGAGTGGGTTTTATCCGATGGTTACTGGAAGCGCCAGCCATTAATTATTTTTTATTCTTCGACAGTAGGTAAAGCAAAATGAACTGAACAGTCTCACTGGAAAATAAAACGAAACGGGGGTAGGGGGGATGTAATGAAGTGCACCAACCTTTCTTCCACGTACACTGCAAATCCAAGAACCCTCCTCGGTTCTGAGTTCTCCAGCAGACACTCGCGGGCGGCGCCGACGCCGCTATATTCTTTTAGAAGCGATACGCGACGATTTTCTAAAGGATAACTCGGAGTTCGAGCGGGGGTCAGCATATGAGACCCTGGAAGCTGTTCTGCAGCGGACAGGCACAGCTTGCGGAAAGTCTCGTCTTGTAATATTTATACAGAACTCGACGGGCGATTATTTGCGACTATTTTGACACTCTTCACTCGCGGGTTTCACGACAGTTTTTCTTGCGTTGGTTTTTACGGTGCGCGAGCGTGCCCAGTTGCACGTCTTTTCGCGGCGAGGTGCACAGGATGTCAGCGGAGGGGGTAGGAATAGTGAGACATTAACAATAATTTGAATAGTTAAAACCAAACTACGATAGATGGCGTCACCATATCCAGCCGCCCTTAAAGGGTCACCTTTAAAAATACAATCATAAAGTAGCGGTAGCGGAAAATAGGTAATACATAACGTATCATATAACGTCTAGTATGCGGGAATATAAAAGGGTGCGGTTAAATATATATATGCGAGTTAGAACTACGACTATCTAATATCTAAACTAAAATAAAAAATTTAGTGTTAAACAGTTACTGGCTCGGCAGAGGGCACAGGCGCACTACAGGACGCAAGTAGCTTCTCTTCGCGGTCTTGACAGTGACCACACGAACGACACCGTCTTTGGATGGATGAACTTTCTCTACAACAGCTAATGGCCATGCAAGAGGGGGTGCGTTGTCAGTTATTATCACTACGACTGTTCCTAGCTCGATGGGAACAGAAGGAGTATTCCACTTCTCGCGAGTTTGAAGGCCGTGTAGGTACTCGACTCTCCATCGCTCCCAGAACGACTGGACCAGTTTGTCTAACAGCGAGTGCCTGTTCAGCGCACTGAGGTTGTTCGACTCCTCAGCGGGCGCAGGCAGCGAGCACAGTGGCGCGGTGTGCAAAAAATGACTCGGAGTCAGAGCAGTGGGCTCTGCTGGGTCTGGACTTAACACGGTTAGCGGTCGCGAATTCAATAAGCACTCGATTTGTACGAGCACCGTGTTAAGCTCCTCATACGATAAAAGCTGTTGGCCGATCACTTTGAACAAATGCGTTTTAACAATCTTCACCATACTCTCCCAACATCCGAAATGCGGCGAAACTGGAGGTATATGTTTGAAAGTAATGCGGTTTTCCGACAGCTCCTCTTCAAAACGCGGCTTATATTCTTTATTTAAAAGTTATAGAGATCGCGAAGATACGAATTGGCCCCACGAAAATTCGTAGCGTTGTCGCAGGCAATGTCCTGGACGGGACCGCGGCGCGCGAGAAAGCGTTTTAATGCAGCTAAAAAAACTGGCTGTGCTGAGATCTGTCGCTATCTCTATATGCACAGCGCGGGTGGTCAGACAGGTGAATATGCACAAATACGCCTTTTGACTTTGTACTCCGCGACGCCTAATAGGAGTGTAAGCGATAGGGCCACCGTAATCACATCCGGTATGCGTGAAGGCTTTTAGAGCCGGTCGAACGCGGTTGTCCGGCAAATTAGCCATAAGCGGATATGTAGGTCGCGGTTTCAACCGAAAGCACGTATTGCACAAATGGAATCTTCGTCGTACAATGCGACGCGCGGATAAGATCCAATATTTTTGCCTAAGAAGTGACATAAGCAGCTCTGGACCCGCGTGTAAATGTTTTTTGTGGTAATAATCGATTAATAAGTCAATTACATGATCATGACGCGGTAAAATAATGGGGTGCTTGTGCGTAAAGTCTAGCTCGGCATTCACAAGTCGACCGCCTACTCTAATAAATCCATTATCCAAAAACGCGTTCAATTTGTTAAACGCGGGTGAACAAATTTTGTCTTTATGTAAATTATTAATTTCCTCTGGAAAATATTTGCGTTGAATGACCTTTAGTAATTTACCTTCAGCGAACTCTAAATCGTCAGCAGTAACGGCGACAGTGTGACGGCGAGGCAATAATTTTATACATCGACAGATGTAAACAATTATGCGTAACAATCTACTCCCAAGAGGAAATGCGTTGAGCTAGATTGTATATGACAGAATCTTCGACGGGTGTAGTTATAGGGTGTGCAAGTATCTTTTGCTCGGGCACATCGGCAATTGAATGTGTATCTGAGTTTATGGGCCACTGTGACGAGTCTAGCGAAAGCCAATCAGGGCCATGTAGCCAAAGATCGTGCGATACGAGTTTTTGTGGCATTAGACCGCGAGACAAACAGTCAGCAGGGTTCTCCGAACCTGAGACGTGATAAAAATCATCTGCGGATATGTTGTCAGTAGGTAACTTTGACAACGCGGTTAGCGACAAATGTTTGCCAGCGATGAGGCGAACCTTTGATCCAGTATAAAGCTACTTGTGAATCTGTGAAAGCGTATACTTTAACTGGATGGCGAAGTGATTTTATCTAAGACCACGCGCAACAACTTCGACAATATTACAGCTCCACAGAGCTTGAGTCGAGCGATGGTGTGCGGTGTCATCGGCGCGACCTTAGATTTCGAGCACACCAACTGCACCGAAGTACGGCCGTGTGACGTCACGCGTAAATAAACTACCCCTCCGTAGGCAAGCTCGCTAGCATCTGAAAATCCTACCACCGTAATTTCAACGTCGTCGGCTACACCTACATGTCGCGGGAACTTAATATCGTTTAAAGCGGGCAATTCTATGCAGAACTGTTTCCATAGCTTGACGATATGCGGGGCGGCACGTCATCCCACTCAACTTAAGTTGCCAGAGTTGTTTAATGAGCAGTTTGGCGAGCAGGACGGACGGCGCGACGAAGCCCATGATGTCCCACAACCGCGCGACGGTCGACAGGATGGTACGTTTCGTGCAGGTATTTTCAGCGGGGGAAGTAACTTTAAAATAAAAGCTATCAGTTTCGGTTGACCAATGCAAGCCCAATATTTTGTGTTGCACGGATCTATCGAACTCGACCTCCATGGGAGGTTTGTGAGATGCGGAATAGAATTTAAAACTTCATTTGAATTACTGTTCCATTTTACTATGTCCCACTGTGCACCTTTGAAGAAATGTATCAGCTCTTTTGACACGGTGACTCCATCACTTTCCTGTTGCACAGAAAAAGCGACATCGTCCATGTAAAGCGACGAAGCGGCTATCTCGCTGGCACGCGGATATTTAGCGCCGTCATCCGCGATCAGCTGATGTACTGTGCGAAGTGCATGGTAGGGACTGGATTTTAAACCGAAACAAACTCTGTTAAATTGATACAGGACTAGCGGTTCATGCGGATCAAACCGATACAAGATCCGTTGATAGCGACGGTCTTCGTCGCGCATGACAATTTGAAGAAATTGTTGACGGCAATCGCCGGTTAATGCGATGCGGTAAAGTCTGAAGTTTAATATAATTTGAAATAGATTGTCTTGTAAATTTGGTCCTGCATGTAAAATATCATTAAGCGAACGTCCGGATGCAGTTTTACTGCTGGCATCTAGAACGATGCGCAAGCGAGTCGAAGTCTTATCATTCCGGATGACTCCGTGGTGCGGTATGACGTATGAAGGAAACGACGAATTATCAGAGTCATCGGGAGGCGCGGGGGAAATATAATCTTTCGCTATATATTCCTGTATGACTTCGTCGTAAGCGGCTCTCATCTCTGGACAGGCTTGTAACTTCCTCTCCAAACACAAAAAGCGCTTACGAGCGATATTAAATGAGTCGCCGAGTGAAAAAGCGTCTTCACTAAACGGCAAGCCCACAGTGTATCGGCCACTCTCGGGATCACGAGCGGTGGTCGTTCGGTAAAATTCTTCACATTCAACATCCGCACTAGAAAGTTGAACGGGCGGAGCGGAGCATTCTTCTAACTCCCAAAATTTTCTAAACAAGTCTTCTATCGGTTCCTCGATTACGCAACAGGTCGTGAAAGTGCGCGCGGAGCGATTACAAACAGTAGGCACACATCCCATGACTACGTAGCCCAGTACCGTATTTATGGCAGGCGGAACCGTGGTATTACTATATACTGTATCGGGCAACAACAAGTGCGGAAACAACGATGCACCTATCAACGCGTCGATTTCACTAGGCGTAGAAAATGCATCGTCTGCGAGCGGTAATCCGCGCAAGTGTGAAAGCACCGATACGTCTACAACGGCGGAAGGTAAAATGTCTGTTATCTTATCTACTAGCAGTGATGAAACGTTAAACTTAATATTGTCATCGAAGCGAGAATGGAATTGAAAATCTACAGAACCTTTTATCACTTTTTCTGAACCTCCGAAACCCTTAATAAGCGTATGTTCTATCTTCCCGTGTTGTAAGCCCAAACGATCGCAACACTCCTTTGTTATAAAGTGTCTCTGCGATGCAGAATCTAATAAAACCCGTATGAAGTGTTTGTTGCCACCATCGTCATACGTAGCTACTCGAGCAGTAGCCAGCAGAACTGTAGTAGCGGCACATTGCGCGGTGTCTACGTGCGGCATACAAGGCAAGGAAGCGAGCGGCGCAGTGGATGTTGTACACAACGATACATCAGTGCGCGGCGTAGAACTAGTCGCTGTAGGTACGGACGGACGGTGATGCGCGGGCGCGGCGGCCGGGCGAGCGATAACCTGCGCGGTAGCTTCACCGGTAGCTGGGTTCGAATCCCGTTGCGGAAAATGAAGTAAAGTATGATGTTTCAATTTGCAAACTCGACAATTTGAATTGGAATTGCATTGCGAGACGCGATGTTTAATACTAGTACAATTTATGCACGCATTGTTTTCTTTAATAGTTTTAAAGCGTTCTTCAGGTGTCATTTTAATAAAAGCGGGACACTTAAATATGTGTAGATGAGTAATATTCATACACAAACATCCATTTTTATTAGCGGTATGTGAATCGACAGTTAAATAAGTTTGGTATTTCGGCTGCGAGCTAGTATTTATATTAGCGGATCGAGTGCGATTTGAAACTTTATTAGTGTGTTTCTCGAACGAAGGCACCCTTTGTAATTGCAACATTTTATTTTGATTTTAATGAACTTTAATAAGTCGTCAAGCGTTGGAATTTCAGATCGATCAGATAAACTCATCTCGAAGGCGTGCACGGTGTTCGTATCTAATTTACGAAGTGCGATGTGTAAAAATATAAAATCGGATAAATTATCAACTTGCAAATTTTTTAATGTTTGTACTGCACTGACAAACTTGTCAGTAAATAAATCAAAGTTGTCAGCAGAAGCTATTGTTATGGATTTAAAATCTAATATCTGATTTAAATGCGTCGATGCGAGTAAACGAGTATCGTCATATTTGTCGATAAGCGTTTGAATAATAAGTTGATAATTCTCCGGGCAGGGAGCGATACCTGCGCAAGCGGTCTGCGCCTTGCCTGAGAGTTTGCCTAACAAATAATATAACTTCTCAGCGTCCGTGAGCGATGGATTGTCGTGGACGGTTGATCTGAAGCTCGCGAAAAACAATGGCCATGAACGTATGTCACCAGAGAAGGACATCAATTCGATGGGCGGTAAAGTAGGTCTACCTTTATGAGGAATTGCACTATATTGACTTTGAGCTTGAGAAACAGCTGGTCTAGCGTATTGATCTCGTAAGGATTTTATGCGGCTGTATAATTGCTCAAATGCAATTAAACATTTATAATCGGGTGTCGCTTGCGGGTCGACTGTTAATAAACGGGAATTATAATCATCCAGAAGTTGTTTAAATTCAGTACGATAAGCGTCGATATTTGAACAATCACTGAGGAATGCGTGTCTCGTTTCTTTGTTCTTGTCGATGTCGGGACTGATGTCGTAAATATTTTGAAGAATTTCAAAAATTGCGTTACGTTTCGCTTTAATATTAATTAATGTAGCGTCCGCAACATCGGCAAGCTTAGAAGACGATGATTTAGACATAATTATTGATTATTATAATAATCAAGTAGGTAGATATTTATTACGTAACGAAAGGCGAGTGGTTTGAAAGTCCCTCGAGTGATGCGCGAATAATGTAGGTAGATAATATAATTTCGAGTCTACCTGACTATACAAATATGCTCGTACCTATGCAATCTGCCTCACCGAATAACTTATTTAATGCGATTATGGGATAATAAATATTATAATTAGTGCGGGGTATAGCACGGTATTTATATGAAATAGCTAAGCACTATAAGTACGCGGGTTAGCACACAATGTAATATGATTTACAATTGTGGCGCGGGAGTAGTAATTCTTATATAAAATAATTTATATCAATTGCGAAATTACTTATATATAACTCATACAAGTATATGCGAAAAAGCACACAATGTAATAACAATTGTGGCGCGGGAAAAATATTTTATATAAGTAATTACTTTAAGAAAACATGTAAGACGCGATTAGTAATAACTGAATACACTTGTTTTATAACATAACAAGGGCGGTTGGATAAATAACGTTAGGAAACTACTTAGGTTTTCACCTGGGATGAAGGACCACTAAAAGATATGGAAGCGCCAGCCATTAATTATTTTTTATTCTTCGACAGTAGGTAAAGCAAAATGAACTGAACAGTCTCACTGGAAAAGAAAACGAAACGGGGGTAGGGGGGATGTAATGAAGTGCACCAACCTTTCTTCCACGTACACTGCAAATCCAAGAACCCTCCTCGGTTCTGAGTTCTCCAGCAGACACTCGCGGGCGGCGCCGACGCCGCTATATTCTTTTAGAAGCGATACGCGACGATTTTCTAAAGGATAACTCGGAGTTCGAGCGGGGGTCAGCATATGAGACCCTGGAAGCTGTTCTGCAGCGGACAGGCACAGCTTGCGGAAAGTCTCGTCTTGTAATATTTATACAGAACTCGACGGGCGATTATTTGCGACTATTTTGACACTCTTCACTCGCGGGTTTCACGACAGTTTTTCTTGCGTTGGTTTTTACGGTGCGCGAGCGTGCCCAGTTGCACGTCTTTTCGCGGCGAGGTGCACAGGATGTCAGCGGAGGGGGGTAGGAATAGTGAGACATTAACAATAATTTGAATAGTTAAAACCAAACTACGATAGATGGCGTCACCAGTTACAATCTTGGTGTCTTCAAATCGGTTACTTCTAAGTAAACACGCTCCATCGTAGACCGCATCGTCGCTTAACATCAGGCGAGATGGCGGCCAAGTGTAAACTTATGAAAGGCTCCGACTGACTAGTACACTCCGCGAGGCATAAGCTGAGCTTTGCATTTGTGTGAGTGTACATGGATAGTGTAGGTGTGACAACCGGCCTTAGGCGCGGCGCCATTCTGTCTCGCCGCGCTCCTGCCTGATTGGTGATCACTCACACTAATGCAAAGCTCAGCCTATACCTCGCGGACAAAATTTCAAGCTCCTGCCTGATTGGTGATCACTCACACTAATGCAAAGCTCAGCTTATACCTCGCGGAGTGTACTAGGCTTAGGTTCAAAATGTTCACAACTCCCCCCTGTTTTCCCCTTCTTCTCCTAATCCAAGAAATATGTAAAAAATAATGTAATTGTAATGACAAAGGTCACGAACCCCGGAGTCTGGAGTGAATAAAATTAAAAAAAAAAAGCAGAAGTGAAAACTTCAATATTAACGCTGTGTTTAATTATAAGTATAAAAGTACTATCATCTATGAGGTAGAATACATAATTTAAACAATTCACATTTACGAATACACAACAGTGTATTTACTACACAACAGTCAAGCAATCAGCTGTCACCATCCTTGGATACGCGTGTAATGGAACGTTACATATTGGCTTTAAACAATATGTAAGCGTACATTACCTTCCTATTCATTCTAAAATCACTATTTATAGGAGACTATGTAGATACCTAGGTACTTACATACTGAATTTTCATACAACTAATATCTGTTCAATCGTGTCCTCACGATAAAGCATATTTTTTCTGATCATAATATTAGTATTCTTCATGTATTATTTCTATTATAAACTGTTAAAACTTACGTTTTTCTGAATATTTTATTTATTTTTATTTATGTCATCATATTTCAAACATCATTATTGCTAAGCAACCTCTACCATTTTCATAAGGTTGTATAGTTTTTAGGTCTAATTCTCTCTGGCCGCTAATTATAAAATATTCGCGCAAGCGCCCTGTGCCGCCTAAACAGAGCAGCACACTCAGGCACGGTAGAAAGAGTGGGAGATACTAGTTCCTCTCCCTTCCCCTCGATCTTACGCTTTTTCGATCAACATCACGTGACCCTGACGCGAGTTTGAAAGTTTTTACCCATACAAAAAAAAGTGCTCAGCGCCGCTAAAGCAGTTTTCACTTCAAAAAACCTATGAAAGGCAAAAAACAGGAACGGATACTTTTATTTTCTGTTTCTTTTGTCAGGTGGAGCCCTACAGAGCTCCGGCGCGGGTCCGGCGCCTCTCATTCTGGACCGAGAGGGCCGGACTGTGGACAATATGGGGAAAAGGGTCCAGCTGACCCATGTAGCGCCCACGCTTAAGGTAAGATATCATAGCTCAAAGCTTCAAAAAACCGATTAAAAAAGCTGGTTTATCGATCAAAGTTTTTATAGTTACAGCGAGTTTTTATATAGTGATGGCAAACTCACAATGAATTGTAAAAAATTGACATTATTGTAAAAAATTGACATTGTTCATTTCAATTGTAATAAGTACATATATTTTAATTTTTGACACTTATTTGTACAATGCTATTATCATACAATATAATGTTCAATTTAAAGTTTAAAAATGTATACTCTTTGTATGCTCTTATTTTGTTTTTTTTTTTTTCTAAAATTGACTTAAATTGTACATTTATCAATAAAGAACTTTAACTTTGGCTCTTGATTCTGGTCGTTTACACGGCTTCGAGATATAACATCTTAGATATCTGTGTGACGAGCGCAGTGCAGTGCAAGGTAATGATTTGGACTCTTCATGTGCCAATAGCTGCGTGTCACTGTGCTGTTATGTGGCAGGCATGTTGCTTACCATCAGGCACAGGTCCTGCAAGTATCGTCAGGTCGTCACGCATTAAAAAAAATTCACTGACGTAATGTTCTGTATAATTCCTTTCATATTTCGTTCGACATGGCTCTGTACTGGGTAAATTCAATAATTTAACCATACTTTGGTAATTTGTGTTCTTTGTAAACCCAATGATATTCGCCAACTGTATTTTAGGTAAATAAAGGTTCCTACTGCTGGGACTCGGGCCTTCTCTCGCAAAGAGAGAGTTAAGGCCATAATCCACCACGCTGGCCCAGTGCGGGTTGGTGGATGACACATGACTTCGAAAGATTCTAGGTACATGTCGGCTTCCTCACGATGTTTTCCTTCACCGTTTTCAGTTAACGGCATTACGCACATGACTTCGAAAAGACAGTGGTGCGTGTGGGGTTTGAACCCGGGGTCTTCGGATCGGCAGGCGTCGTTCTCCCGACTTGACCAGCCGTAACTTCCGTAACCATCCATGCTAATTACAAATCCAATCAATATAATGGGAACATGCATATGTATATTCTGGGTAAATCAATGCAATCATATATTTCACAGAAATATGTTTTGTGTAAATCCAATCAATATTTTGGGAACGTATGTGTATTCTGTGTAAATCAAATCAATCATATACTTTACAGAAATATGTTATGTGTAAATCCAATCAATTTTTTGGTGTAAATCAAATCAATCATATATTTCACAGAAATATGTTCTGGGTAAATTAAATCAATACATTGGGAGCATGTATTCGAGGTAAACCGATTTCTCTCGTTCCCAGGCCAACATCCGAGCGAAGCGGCGGGAAGAGTTCCGCGCCCAGCTGTCGGGGCAGAGCACCCACCCGCCGGAGGGCGAGGCGCCCTGGCAGGACCCGCGCGTGACGGCGCGGCCCGCGGCCCGCGCGCGCCGGCCGCTGCGCTTCCACGAGCCCGGCAAGTTCACGCAGCTCGCCGAGAGGCTGCGAGTTAAGGTATTTACATATACCGACGATTGACACATTTAGCGCAATCGATACATTTTGCACATGGACATTTCTGAAATATTTATCACATTAGATACATGTAATACACTTGACTTGATACATTTAACACAATTGACAAATTTAACACACTTGACACATTTAACATACTTGATACATTTAGCACATGTGATAATTCTGACATATTTATCACATTAGATACATGTAATACACTTGACTTGATACATTTAACACGCTTGAAACATTTAACGTACTTGACACATTTAACACACTTGATACATTTAGCACAGGTGACATTTCTGACGTATTTATCACATTAGATACATGTAATACACTTGACTTGATACATTTAACACACTTGACACATTTATCACACTTGACACATTTAACATACTTGATACATTTAGCACATGTGATATTTCTGACATATTTATCACATTAGATACTACATGTATACACGTATACACTTGACTTGATACATTTAACACACTTGACACATTTAACATACTTGATACATTTAGCACATGTGATATTTCTGACATATTTATCACATTAGATACATGTAATACACTTGACTTGATACATTTAACACGCTTGAAACATTTAACGTACTTGACACATTTAACACAGTTGATACATTTAGCACAGGTGACATTTCTGACATATTTATCACATTAGATACATGTAATACACTTGACTTGATACATTTAACACACTTGACACATTTATCACACTTGACACATTTAACATACTTGATACATTTAGTACATGTGACATTTCTGACATATTTATCACATTAGATACATGTAATACACTTGACTTGATACATTTAACACGCTTGAAACATTTAACGTACTTGACACATTTAACACACTTGATACATTTAGCACAGGTGACATTTCTGACATATTTATCACATTAGATACATGTAATACACTTGACTTGATACATTTAACACACTTGACACATTTATCACACTTGACACATTTAACATACTTGATACATTTAGCACATGTGATATTTCTGACATATTTATCACATTAGATACATGTAATACACTTGACTTGATACATTTAACACGCTTGAAACATTTAACGTACTTGACACATTTAACACACTTGATACATTTAGCACAGGTGACATTTCTGACATATTTATCACATTAGATACATGTAATACACTTGACTTGATACATTTAACACGCTTGAAACATTTAACGTACTTGACACATTTAACACACTTGATACATTTAGCACAGGTGACATTTCTGACATATTTATCACATTAGATACATGTAATACACTTGACTTGATACATTTAACACACTTGACACATTTATCACACTTGACACATTTAACATACTTGATACATTTAGCACATGTGATATTTCTGACATATTTATCACATTAGATACTACATGTATACACGTATACACTTGACTTGATACATTTAACACACTTGACACATTTAACATACTTGATACATTTAGCACATGTGATATTTCTGACATATTTATCACATTAGATACATGTAATACACTTGACTTGATACATTTAACACGCTTGAAACATTTAACGTACTTGACACATATAACACACTTGATACATTTAGCACAGGTGACATTTCTGACATATTTATCACATTAGATACATGTAATACACTTGACTTGATACATTTAACACACTTGACACATTTATCACACTTGACACATTTAACATACTTGATACATTTAGTACATGTGACATTTCTGACATATTTATCACATTAGATACATGTAATACACTTGACTTGATACATTTAACACACTTGACACATTTATCACACTTGACACATTTAACATACTTGATACATTTAGTACATGTGATATTTCTGACATATTTATCACATTAGATACATGTAATACACTTGACTTGATACATTTAACACACTTGACAAATTTATCACACTTGACACATTTAACATACTTGATACATTTAGCACAGGTGACATTTCTGACATATTTATCACACTGGATACATTTAATACACTTTACACATGTAGCCACGTGACGTTTTTGACATATTTATCACACTCGATACATTTAATACACTTGACACATTCAACTCACTTGACACATTTAGCACACGTGACATTTCTGACAGATTTAACACGTTTGACACATTTAACACACTTGACTTGAAACATTTAGCACACGTGCCATTTCTGACAGACTCACCACGCTTGACACATTTAATACACTTGACACATTTAACATACGTAACACATTTAGCACAAATTGCACAATTTTGATTCAACAAAGTTGATTCAACAAATTCAACATTAACAAAGTACGAGTAATTCTTTAACCTATGTTTCAGTTGTTGAGTAGCCTTTTGATGGCACATTATCAAAAATGAGTCGTTATGCCTATTTTACACAGTTTACATACACTCTCTCTGTCACACACACACACCCTCAATTGCACCCATTTGAAGTGTGTTTTTCTATCTCCAGGCTCAACTAGAAAAGCTCCAGAATGAAATATCGCAAATAGCGCGTAAGACTGGTATTTCGAGCGCGACGAAGCTGGCGCTACTATCAGCCGACACGCCTGACTCGCACAACGTACCTGACATAGAATGGTGAGTAATATTTTGTTTTGAATACTTACGAAATACTTTTTTTGAAGTGAAACTTCTTTTAGCGCGCCACAGACAGATTTTTCGTGGGCTTTGAATTAAATTCTATCGTCACGCTGGGGAATGATAAAAAATCTTCGGGTAAACTCGGGACCATGGCCATCGAGAAATGCGTCAGCATTTCCCATTGGCCATTTTAAAAAGCTGACCCATTTCTTCATGGCCACGCCCTCCGGTTTCACCGGCGTAGTTTCCAAAGTGAGCTATCAAATTCTGAGTTATAAGTTTTCACATCTATCGGCAGTTCCTATGACTGCATGCGCGGTCCTAGAGGGGGGGGGGGGGGTCACAGGGGACATGACCCAAAATCAGATATGTTAAATTGAAAGTCTAAAAAAATCAAAATATCTTATAGTTTTTTTTTTTTTTTTTAATAAATTAGCCACTCCACAGACTCCGGGGTCCGTGATCTTTGTCATTACAATTAGGTATATATTATTATTTTTTACACATATTTTGGATAAGGAGAAGAAGAGGAAAATAGGAGGGAGTTGGGTACATTTAATATCTAATTCTAGTGCTCGTCTGTAGAGCCGATCACTACCGGCTGGGATTCCGCTAGTAATCGACTCGACATCGAGTGTTTGCCTAATTGCCTTTTGCCATTTGCCTAAGCTGCCTCCTCCCGGCCCAGAGCCTCCACAACGGCCGCATTTCTGTCCCTGATGGCCATCTGTAGGTTGAAATCTCGGATGGTCTTTGGTGATGCAGCCCACGCTCGCCGCACGAAACGACCGATGGCGTCGTCGGTGTCGTCAGCGTAGTATGTGAAATATCTTATAGTTCATAGACTATATTTTAACGTGGGAAAACAACTAGTACGGCAACTACGCGGGTAAATTCGTGGGGCGCTATTAGTAATTTATTTTCTACTCGATTTATTGTATTTCTACTGGCCCCCCTCAGAACCTGAGGCCGCGTACTGGTGACCCACTCCAAAAAATTTGAGACTGGGGCCGCGCCTGTATGACTGACAAATGCCTGTTTTTTTTAACCCCCGACCAAAAAAAGGGGTGTTATAAGTTTGACGTCGATGTCTCTCTGTCTGTCTGTCTGTCTGTCTGTCTGTCTGTGTGTGTGTCTGTCTGTCTGTGGCACCGTAGAGCTCAAACGGGTGGGCCGATTTCGATGCGGTTTTTTTTATTTGAAGATAAATATCCGTGTGGGTGTTCTTAGCTATGTTTGGTCAATATCGATTCAAGATGGCCGCCTCCACAAAATGGCGGACAAAATATTTCTTCACAGCCTACCTCAATATGGGTATCAAATGAAAGGGCTTGACTAGTAAAATACTATACACTATAAAAAAAAACAAATCCAAGATGGCCGCCACCACAAAATGGTGAAATATATATAATTTTTTTTCACTACTACCTCAATATGGGTATCAAACGAAAGGGCTTGACTCGTAGAATACTTTGCACTATGACAAATTTCAAATCCAAGATGGCCGCTACCACAAAATGCCGATATACATTTCTTTTTTCACGATTCCCTTAATATGGGTATCAAATGAAAGGGCTTAACCAGTAGAATGTTGTACAGATAACAAACTCGAGGTAGTCGGGGGTTAATCAAAATTTTTGATTTTGTTCTTGTTATTTCGTTTCCAGGTGGGATAGCGTGATACTGATGACAGCCGAGGAGCGAGAGGCGAAGCGGCGGCGCGGCGGCGCCGGCGATGACTCGCGCTCGGACACGCAGCGCGTGGACGCGTGCAACACCGGCGGCGACGATATACTCGACAACCTCAACGAGGACGCGATCACCAACCTGGTGGAGCATCCGCAGCAGTTGCGGCCGCCGAGTGAGTGTTTTTTTTTTGTTTTGACACCTTTTAGCACAGATCGCACACTTAGCACATATTTCACATATAGCACAGACCGCAACAGTTGCGGCCGCCGAGTGAGTGTTTTTCGTTTTGACAGCTTTTAGCACAGATCGCATTCTTAGCACATATTCCACTTATAGCACAGACCGCAACAGTTGCGGCCGCCGAGTGTTTTTTCGTTTTGACACTTTTTAGCACAGATCGCACACTTAGCCCATTTTCCGCATACAGCACTGGCCGCAGCAGTTGCGGCCGCCGAGTGAGTGTTTTTTCGTTTTGACAGCTTTAGCACAGATCGCACACTTAGCACATATTCCACTTATAACATAGACCGCTATAGTTGCGGCTGCCGAGTGAGTGTTTTCTTTTTCTTTTGACACATTTAGCACAATATCACACTCGAGGCCAGCTGGCCCACGTTATGAGACCGGAAGTTTATTACATTCTTCCTGAAATAGTTAAATCCAGCAAAAATTGCGGCAGTTTAAAAAAAAATGGCTTTTCGATGAGAATTTTTATAGTTACAGCTAGTTTTTGGATAGTGATGGTAAAGTTACGATAAAACTGTTAAAAATGTACATCGCCTGATATGGTATAGTCGACACGTGCAACACTGGCGGTGACGATATACTCGACAACCTCAACGAGGACGCGATCACGAACCATGATGGAGCATCCTCAGCAGTTGGGGCCGCCGAGTGAGTGTTCATTTCTGTTTTGACACCTTTAGCACAGATCGCACACTTAGCACATATTCCACATATAGCATAGACCTCAGCAGCTGCGGCCGCCGAGTGAGTGTTTATTTTTGTTTTGACACATTTGACTGATCGCACTTATAGCACGGGCCGCAGTTTCCTTGCGGTGGTTCTTAGCTATGTTTCAAGATGGCGGCCTCCACAGAATGGCGGATGAATTATTTTTTTACAACCTCCCTCAATATGAGTATCAAATGAAAGAGCTTGGCTAGTAGAATATCAAATACTATGACAAATTTCAAATCCAAGATGGCCGCCACCACAAAATGGTGAATTACATAAATTTTTTTTTCACTATTACCTCGATATGGGTATCAAATGAAAGGGCTTGACTAGTAGAATCACTACATAGTATAAAACAAAGTCACTTCCCGTGTCTGTCCGTCCCTTTACATACATATATACTTAGATCTTTAAAACCCCCAAACAGATTTTGATGCGGGTTTATTTAATAGATAGAGTGATTCAAGAGGGATGTTTATATGTAAAATACGTGCATAAAATGAAAAAAAAAACAGTAATTAATGTAGCGTCATAAACAAACTATTTTTTGCGTTTACACTGTAAGCCCTGGCTGAACCCTATGAGCTAGATCAAAATAATGTAAAGCAAAATATTGTACCCCACAATCTACAAAAAAGTCTGCAATAGTATATGTCTATCTCTAAGGAATAACCCTCATTAACCATTTTTATTAGTACTGATATTTAGTATCACCATTGTACCTGTGCGGAGGCGGTGTGTGTCGCTATCATTGTACAAATTTCAAATCCAATTCAAAGGTAAACGGGGGGTAAATCATTTTTTTTTATTTTGTTCTTATTTTTTTTTTTTTTCGTTATTCAAAACCATAGAGGAAATATCTCCGAGAGTTGTAACGATTTACTTCTAAATTGTGCCCCAATAAGGCAATTTCGGGCAATATCAGTCGGCGCCCGGGCAAACGAAGACTAATCGTGACCAGGACTTCGACCTGTGGACATTCGATCTGTTGTTTCTGTTTAAAAATAAGGTTTTTTGTTAATGTAGTCGATAACATGTCTTCTTGTTCTGTAAAATTATGTGGGAACAGCTGCATAACTTCCAGTTATCAGAATAAGTTATTTCACCTTTCACTCATACGTTATGGGTCGTTACGCGTTCTGGTAATCACGAAACTATCGATTCCTATTGCTGGTAATAGCGGTTTCTGAAACTATTTTGACGTGACAACGTCTTATAAATTGGTTTGCCGGGTGACACTTCAAGAAACTGCGTTACGCTCCGCTCACGTTATGCGCTCACAACGAGAGCGAGTGAGAGGCACGCGTCCCTTCCACTCGGGCATGGTTAGCCCGCCTAAGAGCGAGAGAGACAGACATAAAAAGTGAAAGGCACGCGTCCCTTCCGTAAAATTATTTTACCACTCAAAGTCGTTGTCACGTAAAACTTTCGCCCGTATACCGACTTTACAGGCAACCAATTTATTTATTTTTTAAATAAAGAGTGACGAGACGATCAGGACATGTGCCTGATGGTAAGCAACATGCCTGACACATAACAGCACAGTGACACGCAGCTATTGGGACATGAAGAGTCCAAATCATTACCTAGCACTGCACTGCGCTCGTCACCCAGAGATCTAAGATGTATTATCTCTAAGCCCTGTAATTTCTCTGGAAACATTGCCCTTCAAACCGGAACACAGTAATGTTTGCACATTACTGCTTGGCGGTAGAATAACTGGCAAAGGTGTGGTACTTCCCCAGGCGGACTCTGCCAAGAGTCCTACCACTACAAATTTATTCTAATAAATAGTTTTTAGGTTTGGTGCAAAATAAAAACGTGTTCTGCAAATTACAGTATATTAATTAATTACACTTCAAGAAATCACGGTACAACATTCTCCATAGCGGTTTCGAACGATAACTGTTTGTATGCGGGAACACGTTGCTACGACGCGAGATCGAGCTACTCGTCTGTAGCTGGTTTAGTTAGAATAGCTAGATATTGCGCGATCCGATAGCGGTTTTTTGACTGTAGTAGAACAAGAACAAAATTAAAAATTTTGACTAACCCCTGACTACCTCGGATTTGTTATCTGTACAACATTCTACTAGTCAAGCCCTTTCATTTGATACCCATATTAAGGGAGTTGTGAAAAAAGAAATGTATTTCGTCATTTTGTGGAAGCGGCCATCTTGGATTTGAAATTTGTCATAGTGCAATGTATTCTACTAGTCAAGCGCTTTCGTTTGATACCCATATTGAGGTAGCAGTGAAAAAAATAATATAATTCGCCATGTTGTGGTGGCGGCCATCTTGGTTTTTTTTTATAATGTATAGTATTCTACTAGTCAAGCCCTTTCATTTGATACCCATATTGAGGTAGGTTGTGAAGAAATATTTTGTCCGCCATTTTGTGGCGCCGGCCATCTTGAATCTATATTAACCAAAAATAGCTAAGAACATCCGCACGGATATTAACTTTCAAATAAAAAAAAACCGCATTGAAATCGGCCCATCTGTTTGAGCTCTACGGTGCCACACACAGACAGACAGACAGACATCGACGTCAAACTTATAACACCCCTTTTTTTGGTCGGGGGGTTAAAAGTGCTGCTATTGTAACTATTGACGTCGCGTAACGACCACGACTACTCATACGTAAAATTAATGTAATTGTTTTGTTTTCGTTTCATCATCCAAAATCATAGAGGTCTAGTTACGCTGGTCGTTCTGTTGACCGGCTGTTAGCTGCGTCTCATTCGCACTCACCGACTCGACTGTCTCCTTTCCTTGTCGTTACTATATTCTAGAGTTGGTTGGTTGGTCAAAATTGACGTCACGCGCGGCAGAGCCAATCGGAGCGAGTCAGATGGCTTAGAGCTCGGGCAGAGTTGAATGCGAACATTATAGCTAGTTAATTACTCTCGTATATTCTCTCTATGTACACAACACAATACAGTTAACAACAAACTCAATTAAGTAGAGGTAATATTGTAATATGTTGACAAAAAACTGTACTTATTCCTAACTAATGTATAGGTCACAGTATAATTGTAAAAACTGTCAGTTTGCAATAAAACGAGTAAGATTGTAAATATACGGTAGGTTAGGTTAATTTATAATCTATAGTCGTAAGATTATAAACTGACAATATTTACAATATCACGGTGACATAATATACCTTACAAAATATTTGTGCATATTTCTTGTGTCCAAATAAAATAAAATTAATATTAAATTTTTACCAACTTACAAATAATTATTTTTTTATTCATTATTGTCCATGCCCATGTTTTTATAGAAACAATATTATTGACATCGTTTCAGAAATGATATAATGGACGAGAATACTAAAAAAAAAACGAATTAGTCCGATAGTTAGATTACGAGTATTAAAAAAATATTGAACACTTATTTTTTCTTATGTTTCACAAACAAGAAATGACGAAGATACAGTGCTTAAACATTTTTGCGTGACGTCACTTCATTGTACGATTTTTCAAAGACATGACGTACAACCCTCCCTCTGTGGAAGTTTGAAAATCGTTTGAAGATATACATCTTTGGCGATTATTAATAATTTGATAAAACAAGTGCGTGTGGGACTCGCGCACGAAGGGTTCCGTCCCATTAGCAAATAACGGCGAAACCACGTTTATTGTATAACCCCCCTTAATTATTTATTTTATTTAATTAATAAAATATCAAATATAACATAAAATCTAATATTCTGTGAATAGTTAAAGCGTCTACCTGTCACCGTTATTAATAGTATCGAGCAAGAAAAAAAATCAAGTTTGTTGAATGGGTGCCCCCTTTAAATATTTTTTTTTAGTATTTGTTGTTATAGCGGCAATAGAAATTTCAACTGCCCAGCTATCACCGTTCTTGAGATACGTCCTGGAGACAAACAGACGGACGGAGAGACAGCGAAGTCTCAGTAATAGGGTCTCGTTTTTACCCTTTGGGTACGGAACCCTAAAAATGCGTGACAAAAACTATCTCTCAAGCTTTACGTTTGACGAAATTACTCATAAATGCTAACTTTCCTGAATATCTGTTGACTTAGGGAAGAATTCACTGGTAACATACATTGTGACACTGGATTTTGTGTATTAAAGTTAGTGATGCGCTGAATAACACTTTTGCCAAGTAACGAGTATTTAACGAGTTAATTTTTTTTTCAACCGAGTACTCGGCCGATTATCTCGGTTCAATCGAATTCCCATTTCGCGCGTATAAACAAGTACACACTTGGCACAGACAGGTTACTACTCAGTAATTAGCATAATTTCGATTTTGATTTTATTAATTGAGATTGTCAACGATTTCCTAAATTAGTAATGATTAACACTATAGTTTTAATTATATGCCCAAATATTGCCTTTCTTAAACCGAGTATACTCGGCATTCAAACAGAGTTATCGGGCCGAGTACTAGTATCAAAAAACCCGCCGAGTACGCCGAATACCGAGTACTCGGCCCATCTCTAATTAAAATAATGTATTAAAGAAATTAACATGAAAATACGAAATACGTTATCTATTCGTAATCATAATAATAATCGGTATCAGTAACGTCTTGTATTCCGTCGTCTTTTTTACAAAAATATTTGGATATAACGTTAATACGTTTCATCGTTTCCGGGCATCCCATTTTGGTCGATATGATGGAAGCTCCGAAGACCTTTGGAGTGGTAGTCCTTACTCTTTTCCTCCTCCTACGTTTACGTAGCGTGTTCGTTGCGTTATGTCCGCCATATAACTGGTTATTGCTGCTATAACTTGGGTAGTAACCGTTCGTTCTGTTACTCGTTGCGCCGTAACCGCTATTCCATGAGTTGTAACCGTCGGTTGCGATATAACTGCCATACGGGATATATTGACTGTTGTATACGTTTGTGTTATAATTTTGAGGAATATTTGGGTTGTATCTAGACGAGTAATTTGCAACAGGGTAGTATACGTTCAAATTATTGTATGATCTATCTGCGTTGTTATAAGAGCTAGTTTGGGTATTCATTCCGGTGCTATAACTCCTCTTATTTCTAGTCTTATAATGATATTCGCCAATTAAAATTGACGGGGTTGGAACAAAATTAGAATTTACACTATTTGCGTTATTCGTTTGTCCTTCATGTTTTATGTGAACGTAGCGGTAGTTGGGGGTTGTGTAATAATTATTATTGTTATATAATTTCTTCAAAAAACGTGTGTTATATTGTTTTTCGCGTGTGATTTTATTGTCTTTCGGAGATTCTTTGTCTTTTGATGAACCATGCACAGTTGGCGAGACGTAAGGAGTTTTTGTGTATACATAAAATTTATTAGAAGAGGCAACAATTTCATCAGATGTGCTATAACGGTTATTTGACGTACCATACTCGTTATTAGACAAGCCTAAGTCGTTATTGAATAGACCATCACTATTATCAGATTCGCCATTTATGTTATTAGATCGGTCAAAATCGTTATTAGAAGCGGGACCGTTACGTCTTAAGTTAACAACGTTATTTAAACCACTATTAACGTTACTTAGCTTACTGTTATAACGGTTACCGAGATTAGCGTTAACATAGTTTCTTGCAGTTGCTAAGTTATTGTAGTTTTTTACGACAGAATAGCCGCTGTCGACTACGATAACTGAAGGTTCTGAAGTAGTAAATGTATTTTGATTATAATTTATTTCATCTTCATCGTTTTTAGCCGAGTATTCCACTTCATTTTTGACGTCCTCGTATATTGATTTCAATTGTTCTGATGACACATGTCTCTTTCTTAAGTTTTTTCCACCTGTTTTCATAAGATTTTTGTAGTCTTTATCTTTTGAAGCTTTAAGTTGATTTTCGAAGTGTTGATCTTGATTCTCTTGTTGAGATTTAGCGTGTCGTTTTTCGTTATAACTTTCAATTGAATTTGGAATCTTATTTTTATGAAATAATGATAGCAATTTCCCTGTAGGAATGTATCTCTTTCTTAAATTTCTATGAGTTTTCTGATTAATCGTTGGTACTGGATTATCTAAGTTATTGTAGTTTTTATATCCAGTGGTTTTAAGTGGAGTTTCTAATTTAAGATCTCTTGCTTTATTGTCTTTTTGAGATTTAGCGTATAGTCTATTATTGTTATATTCTAATGAGTTTTCCATTTTATGGTTATTATACACTGATAACAAATATTCTTTAGAAACATGTCTCTTTCTCAAATTTCTATTTGCTTTCTTCAGACGAATGTGGCTGGATTCTGACTCATACAAGTTTATGTAGTCTCCAATTTCTGTGCCTTTACGTGAAGTTTCTAAATTAACACCATTTTCTTTATTGTATTCTTGATACTTATCGTGTAAGTTTTCGTTATTATTCCCTTCGATACCGTTTAGTTCGTAATCAGCTGGTGGTGTATCTTTATTTTCTAAAGCATAGGGTTCGTTTTCGGTTTCAATGTTTTCCATACTCTCATAAGTTTGAAATTTGTTATCCTTCTGAAGTTCGTGATCCTTGTTGCTTAAGGCATACGGGTCAGCTCGCACGTTTTCATAGTTCTTATTGTCAAATGCATAAAGTTGGGATTCGACATCGCGTCTGACTCGAACGTTTTTTAAATGAGGATTCTTTTTGACATCTATCCCGTAATTGTTCAGCTGTCCCATCATGTTGAGCAAACCCATTACCAATACCAATACTGGCTCCATTTTGATGAAAATACTTTCGTCTTTAATGTATTTGTTCAAATCTTATTACTCTTTCGTGTCGTTAATTGACATTGTCTTACCAAAGTTTAACATTTGCTAAAACAATAGAATGATATCAAGGTTTCATTATCTTATTTCATTGTCAATGATTTAACTGTATCCCTCTTTCTTTTTCAAGATTTAACAAAATTCTTTTGTTTCACCAAAGTTTCCCAGTATCTCGCCAAGATTTAACAAAATTGTTTCGTTATTTCTGCAAAGTTTAGTATAGTCCTTTTGTTTCTAGAAATAGTTTAATAATTATCTGTATTTCGAAAAGCTTCAAAAGTGTTTTATTTAGAAATAGTCACTGCATCTTTCTTATTTGTCTCCAAACTTTAACAAAGGCGCCCGTCTATGTCTTCGATGTTTAACAAAGTTATTTGTCCTCCAAAGGTTAACAACGTTCTTTTGTTTTCATTTTCTTCTATAAGTAGATTCGGGGAAGTGTAGTAATTCGGATACTGAAACAAACAAAATATGTATGTTAAATAGTTTTATCTTTTTAACCCGTGACACGAAAAACAAAGCAGAAATAAGCTAATTAAATTTGAATATTCGATTGAAAATCACGTTTTGTTATCGTAAATTTTATCAATGTAATTAATTAATCTATTCTAATATAATACACCAGTCAAGTCCAGTACAATTTTTCCCTTTGGACGCGCTAATCTCAGGACCTTCTGGACCGATTTCAAATACTATTTCACGGTTAGATGTGTACGATGTACGTCATCAGCTCACGTCGCTGATGACGTAAGCATATTTATTGCAATTATTGACCTCCTCCCCTACCCCCTTGTCATCAAAAGTAAGCAAACCTGCCTGTGGAACGCCAAAAGAAGTTTTCACTTTCTAAAAAACCGTACCCAGATCCGAAATATCGTATTCATAACTCGCTTATTTGGACTATAGATTATAGATAGTTATGCCAGTTTCAACCTTACGACCCCTGGCATATGTAATCAGACGCTGATAATGGGTATGACGACTAATCCTGGAATTATATTGAACTATTAGATATCATGGCAGTATTTAAACAGAATAAAATACGTGCCAACTTTAATTTTGATATTTTTTTTGTTTAACATACTTTATGATCGTTCAAATTTGGATGGCCAAGTCCATTTTAAAAGTACGTATTAGAAAATGTATTTACCATTGGATAACCCATTCAATTTCAAGTGACTTTTGTTATGAAACCAGTTTCCTAAACGCGATATTTAGAAAATACGACACAGTGACGTCACGCTTCAGTGGTGTTTTTGTATGAAGCGTTTTTGGGAAAGTCCAAAATTGTGATTTTAAAATCGTGATATCACGGGAACTTTTTAAGATAACAAAGTAATTCTTTCACCTATGTTTCGGTTATTGAGTAGCCTTTTGATGGCACATAAAATCAAAAATGAGTCGTCATGTCTCTTAACTGTAATCAACACTAGCCAACCCGGCGAACTTCATACCACTATATTTTTCTCGTCACCTTTTTTTCTGAATTTCCTGCCATACAAACATTGTCCCGAAAATAAAGGATACATAAAACAAATAATCGGCCAATTTGGTGCAGTCATTCCATAGTTATGAGCGAACATACCAGTATTTATCGTTTGTTCAAATGTTTTGCAAAAGTCTCTAAACATTTTTGAATTGTTTTAGAAAATTATGAATTTTTCTGACAAACTAACAATTAAAATTTATAATTTTTACAGTTTCAATACCTTTTCTAATCCATTATTCCGCAACGCCGCGCCGTATAAAAATCATGCGACAAGGAAAAATTATCGAGGGCTAGAACCCCCCTCTTCGATTGCACTCAGTTGGACAGCTTTCAAGTGACGGCATAGTGCTGAATCTTATTACTTTATACCCTTCTATCATCCTACATTCCTGGTGGTTCATTTGATCCATAAATGTTGTTCACGGGCCTGTAGTCTAATACGTTTAAATCTACATACCACCTTTTTCAATTATCCTCAGAACACATTGTACTCCTGTAGTTTACCAACAGAATTGTGTAGGTACTTACTTTTTTAATGTCGCGAAGTTCACACACACATAACACACGGATCGTTTCCCGTATGATTTTAATTCATTTCTGTACACATGGAATTTCGATGTTTTTAGCCTAATTATTTGCTTTGTTGAATTTGAATATTGTTATTGTAATATACGACTGATTGAGGTCTAGCTATGACGCGTTAACTGTGGTATTGCGGTCAGTATACTAAAAATAATAACACGCGTATGTATTGCCAAGAGTTGATGATAAGCCGTAAAGGCGCATACATCATTTATACTAATATTATAAAGCTGAATAGTTTGTTTGTTTGAACGCTAGGATCTCGGGAAGTATTGGTCCGAATTTAATAGTTATTTGTTATACAAGAGTGCAAAGTTGATTTTTAACCGCGTGCTCAATTTTGATGACCGAGCAAGCGAAGGATTCCAAAATTGAATCACGAGCGCAGCGAGTGAAAAATCTTTGCACTCGAGTGCAACACGTAACTTTTCATTCCACCTCAGCGAGGAAATGACTAAATGCAAATTTTTTAATGTTTTCGCGCTAACGCTAAGCAAATTAAAAAAAGTAAGTACACCAAGGAGGTTCCGAGTCTGAGTTTTTAACATATAAAAAAAAAATTATGATGCATTCGGCACCAAGGAGGTAGAAATAAATAGGTTGAATTGAATTATATTTTGAATTCAAAACACACGATGTTCTAAATTAAAATTTACTTTAACCTCTAGAGGGTAAAAACGACTTTTGCGCCCGGATATCGAGGAGCAAAAGTACTCTTTCCGAGCTGGTGGGATGAAAATATTATTTTTCTATTGGATAGTCCATTTATCGAGGAAGGCTATAGAACATATCAATAGAAGCGAAGCATGAATCAAGAATGTAACAAAACGGGAAAATAACCCTTTTTAACCCTCGACCAAAAAAAGGGGTGTTATAAGTTTCACGTCGATGTCTGTCTGTCTGTCGATGTGTGTGTCTGTCTGTGGCACCGTAGAGCTCAAACGGATGGATCGATTGCGATGCGTATTTTTTTTATTTGAACATTAATTACCGTGCGGATGTTATTAGCTATGTTTGGTAAATATCGATTCAAGATGGCCGCCTCCACAAAATGGCGGAGAAAATATTTCTTCACAACCTACCTCAATACGGGTATCAAATGAAAGGGCTTGACTAGTAGAGTACTATACACTATAAAAAAACTAAACTCAAAAATTATAAAAAAAAATCACTACTACCTCAATATGCGTATCAAATGACGGCTTAACTAGTAAAATACTACACACTATGACAAATTTCAAATCCAAGATGGCTGCCACCACTATCAAATGAAAGGACTAGACTATTAGAATACTATACATTATAAAAAAAATCAAATCCAAGATGGCCGCCACCACAAAATGGTGAATCATATTATTTTTTTCACTACTACCACAATATGGGTATCAAATGAAAGGGTTTAACTAGTAGAATACTATGCACTATGACAAATTTCAAATCCAAGATGGCCGCTACCACAAAATGGCGAAATACATTTCTTTTTTCACAAATCCGAGGTAGTCGGGGGTTAGTCAAAATTTTTAATTTTGTTCTTTTTGAGACTTTTCGTACCGTGCTTTGACATGACAGCATGTGTCTAAGATTGCGTCATTGAACATTTGCCTATCAAATTTGTTTCTAAATCTGAGTTGGTACGACTAATTTCCGACAGGTGGCGTAGCAGGTAGCTGTAGAGGTTTTTTTTTTGTTTGAAAGCGATTTTCTCAGGAGTGGCTGAACCGATTTCAGTCATTCTTTCACCGTTGGATATGTACGGGATCCCGATGAGTGCTATATATGTACCACGGGCGAAGCCGGGGCGGACGTCTAGTACTAATATAAGAAGTTCTAACGTTGGGATTAAAAGATAAACACAATAGTACCCGGGTGACCGAGCTTTGCTCGTTATAAACTCTGATTATACCTAGATACTTACAGATAAAAGGCTCCCCGTAATTGATTTTCAAAAAAAAAAATGAAGGTACTTGACAATAAAATGGCAGTTATAGGAACTGCTTCAAATTTCAGAACTTTTTAGCCAAATAACATGTTGGTTATACAAGGCAAGTCATTTTACAATTGGTAGATATTTTCAAATAATTACAAGTACTTAATCATAAATAAGAAAAGGCAACACTGATTGCGTCATTGTCAACATCGTACTCTTTATTAAATAAGTTTTAATATGATTTAAATGTTACAAAACAAAGTGAAACAATTAAAATATAAAACCAGTGCATAAACTACTTCAAATAATATATAAAACATAGTGCATACACAATAAAATTTACTATAAAGTGCATAAAATCGTTCTATCAAATCTCAATAGAAATTCGTTGCTATACCAAGAACATTAGCATTATTCAAGTACAAAACGTTAGTGTAGAATGTGTACGACAAGACTGGAACTTGAATTGCTTTAAAATAGTGTGTAAACTAAAAACATCAGAAACTATAACCTCAAAAGTGATACATAATCATAAAAAGGGGCATTCCACAGTGACTGTTTGAAGCACACTTAGGATACTTCTTGATACGCTAATAGACAACTCGATCGCCACTAAGCCAAGAGATACTTATCTGTTCTCAAAGGGGGCGCTAAGCGATCTACAAACAAATATGGATGAAATAAAAACATGTTAATTAGTATGCAACAAGATATCAAGCAGCAAAAACAAGACATGCTGGAGATGAAAGAAGATATTAAAGGTACAATAATCAACAGCTTAAAAGAAAAGTTCAATAACCTAGAACTGAAAAACGAACTTTTGGAGAAAAAATAGAAGAGCAAACAATTAAAATTAACAACTTAGAAAGACAGTGTAGGCGCAGAAACCTGATCTTTTCGGCGTAGAAGAGACAGAAAAGTCGTACAATGAACTGGAAAAAACGGTAATAAATATAATAAATACATACATTAAAGTTTCATGCGACACTTACAACATAGAAGCGGTTAGAAGGGTGGGGAAAAAGGTGAAAGAGTTCGACCAATAGCAATAACGTTCAACACTTTAGGATTTAAAATAAAAATAAAAAAATAAACATAACCTTCAAAATACGCCCTATTACTTAAAAGAAGACTACCCAATCGAAGTCTTAGTTAAGCGTAAAGAGTTACAAATTCAACTACAGAAAGAAAAGATGCAGGAAACACCGCTTTTATAAAAACGACAAGATCATTATACTGAGCAACAAAATCCCCACAGAAACAGACAAACAAAGGAACCTATCAGAGTCACCTGAGGCACTCGACCCTGTCAACCAAAATGTTCAACAGACTAGCAAACATCCACCTAAGAAAAATAAAGGGGACCTGAAGAACTATATAATACATAGGCCTAAACTAATTCTCGCTCAGACAGAATCATGTCAACGCCAATCAAAGACATCAGATGATAACACAACATAGCAATCAAAATCAGACCCTCTTCCAACCCATAATCTCCCAGTACGGCCGGTCACCGCGGGAGAGTTCGACCAAAACCCCCCAAGATCAATTATCGAAACTAAAAATACCACCTACATTTGCACCCTAAATGTAAGATCATTATCTTCTGATCAAAAATATATTGAACTCAAAGCTGCACTAGAGGATATTAAGCATGATATAATAGGTTTGAGCGAAGTACGCCGCCTAGGAGAAAAGGTAATCGAAGATGACGAATACATTTTCTACTACATTGGCCAGACAAAGGGTCTATATGGAGTAGGTTTTCTAGTAAAGAAGAAACACAAAAATAACATCATAAAATTTACTGGAATATCTGAAAGAGTGTGCGTATTGAAAATAAAATGGAAAACCTGTGTTTTGCAGTAATTCAAGCGCACGCCCCCACTGAAAACTCATCACAGGAAGAAATAGACAATTTCTATGAGGACTTAGCTAAAGCTCACAATGCCACATCTACTGAGTACGTGTTTTCTATGGGTGATTTTAATGCGCAAATCGGAATTCCACAAAAGTATGAACGGTACGTCACAGGAGAGTATGGTTATGGCACCAGAAGCGCTCGAGGTACGAGACTAATTCAATACGCGCAGGAGTACAATCTAAAAATTTTAAATACAATGTTCAAACTAAATCCGAAAACCGCTGGACCTGGATATCGCCAGATAAAAATACAAGAAATGAAATTGATTATATCATGACCACAAAAAACCGCATGATCTCAAAATATGAAGTACTACCATCTTTCTCATTTGGATCAGATCACAGACTACTAAGAGCAACAATACACCTAAACTCAACAAAGAAAAGTAGGCGCAATTTCTCTAGTACATCCACTAAGCTAAAAACTCTAGCGGAGCAGGAAACATACCTTACAAACCTCTACAGCTATATACCAGAACTTATAAAGAATCAAAACAAATATAGTGTAGAGGCGTACTACCAACAAATCATGCACTACATCAAGAAAAGTCTAATGAACATTAAAAGAACACATAAAACAAAATCCTATCCTTGGAAGCGTTAGAACTCATGAAACAAAGAAACGACCTACAGAATAAGCCCAAATTAAGCGTGGCCGACAAAGAAAAACTAAAAACATTGTATAAACGTACCAATAAAGAAATAAAAAGATGTTACGCTACCTACAGAACAACAACTATACAAAGACACCTCAATACTACAAGATCTGCAAAAAGCTTATAAAGAGCTAAATCAAGCCAAAACATGGGTCCCTTTTCTCAAGTCTGGCAACAACAAATGCATTTGTCGCAAAGAAATCATAAATGCCGCTACAGAATTCTACGCTAATCTATACAGACAAACAGACATACAAACTCAAAACATGGTTTCCTGTAGCTACACAGATACCTCTCCAGCACCCCAGTTTACAGAAAGTGAAATATTGAAGCAGATAATGAGACTTAAGCCAGAAAAAGCCCAGGACCGGATGGAATCACCAATGAATGTATCAAGATTGCGAAAACTCTACTAATTACACCAATCACTATCCTATGGAATAAAATACTTGATGAAAAAGCTGTGCCACAACAATGGATGACATCGGAAATTATATTACTGTACAAAAAAGGTGACCCAGCTGATATAGGCAACTACCGTCCTATAAGCCTAATGCCTTGTTTCTATAAACTATTTGCGTCCTGTCTACTTGAAAGGATAGCCCCAGTAATTGACGCTCACCAACCGATCGAACAAGCCGGTTTCAGAAAGGGTTTCAGCACGATGGATCATATCCAAGTGGTTGACCAAGTGATAGAGAAATATTCAGAATTCAATAAACCTCTGTATTTGGCTTTCATTGACTACAAAAAAGCTTTTGATTCAATTTCACACGAGAGCATATGGGAATCGCTGAAAGCACTAAACACAAAGGAAAATTATATCAATATCCTAAAAAATATTTACTCTAACAGCACAAGTAGAGTTAAACTGGATAGAGTAGGAGAAGTAATCAACATAAAGAGAGGTGTTCGGCAAGGAGACCCCATCTCACCAAAATTATTCATAGCAGTCTTACAACATGTAATGGGAGAGCTGCCATGGTCTAATCAAGGGATCAATATAAATGGAAATTTTTTAAGTCACCTCAGATTTGCTGATGACATAATTTTATTTTCGGAAACCCCTGAACAATTAAACAAAATGGTGAATGAGTTAAATCAGGCAAGTATAAAAATTGGCTTGGAAATGAATCTGGAAAAAACTAAAATTATGACTAACCGCAGTGCAACACCAATCTCAATAAATAACGCTCCCCTCGAATTTGTAAACCACTATATATACTTAGGAAAACAAATCTCCTTTAGCAAGGAAAGAAACAATGAAGAACTTAACCGAAGGGTGGCGATTACCTGGAACAAGTTCTGGCACCATAAGGAAATACTAAAATCGCAACTTCCGCTAGCGACCAAGAAAATAGTAATGGATACAGGACTTCTACCGTGCCTCACCTATGGTTGCCAAACTTGGACCTTCGATCTCAAAACCAGGAACAAAATCCAGACTACCCAGAGAAGAATGGAAAGAAGTTGCCTAAGTATAAAACTGAAGGATAAGGTAAGGAACGTTGACATTCGAAAGAAGACAAAAGTATGCGATGCTTTAACTTTTGCAACAAAGTCTAAATGGAGGTGGGCGGGCCACGTAGCCCGTTACAGGGACGATAGATGGACTCTACGGTCAATAAAGTGGTCTGGGCCGAAAGGCACCAGATCAAGAGGTAGACCAAGGGCCAGATGGGCAGACGAAATTGTAGCGTGCGCAGGTGGAAGTTGGCTATACAGAGCTAATGACAGAGAAAGATGGCATTCCTTGGGGGGAGGCTTTTACCCGAACGGGGTCCATGCATCAAATAATTATGTAGTAAATAAGGAAAACAAATATTAATTAAACCAATTACAAAATATAATTTATAACTCCAAATCAAGAATAAAGTGTAATAAATGTAATTGTATAATAGGTTACTCCAATAATAATTGTTACCGTTTAATTATGTACTATGCATGGAATCAATTAAAGCTTTATTATTATTATTATTAATCATAAATAAATGGCACATTGAATTTATATTCTACTATACATTGTTCAAATCAATTTAGTGTCAGTGGTTAACATGTATTTTAAAAACAAAAAGATGTATTTTAGTAACTATGATCACAGTAAGATTAAATGTCAACAATTGGTTATAAAATTCAGTTATGCAAAATATAACATTGTCAAATTTAAAATTAATTAATTCCGTATATAAGCAATAAAACACAAAAGCAAAACAATAGATAGATAGGCCGATAGAAGTGAAAACTAATAACAGAATTTGATAGCTTACTTTGTAAACTACGTAGGTGTAACCGTCAGCAGGCCATATAGAAATGCGTCAGTATTTCCCATTGACTGACGCTTTTCTAGATGACCATGTCATGCCTACGCCCTTTCAGCATTTCCTATTACCTGACGCATTTCTAGATGACCAACGGCCATGGTTCCGAGTTTACCCGCAGAATTCTCATCATACGTCACGATCGGGAATGATAGAGATCTTCGGGCAAACTCGGGACCACGGCTATTGGCCATCTAGAAACGCGTCAGCATTTCCCATTGGCTGTCTAGTGCGTCAGCGTTTCTAGATGGCCATGCTCATGTTCACGCCCTCCGGTTTCACCCGCGTAGTTTTCAAAGTAAGCTATCGAATTCCGAGTTATACATTTCCACTTCTATCGGCAGTTCCTATTAGGGTTGTAACGGAGGCCTTCTTAGCGGAGTCGGAGGCTGATGCGGAGGCGACTGGTTTCACCTCCGCGGATGCGGAGGTTAACGGATGCGGAGGCGGATGTGAAAGTGGATGTAGAAAAAATAGTAGTTTATGGTTTATTAAAACTGTCAATAGTACAAAATATTTATTTTAAATCAAATACGTATGTATGTATATTCAACGACTTGTAGTACACTTAAATTAACATATAAAAAAAACATTTCCTTCTAGTAATGAGGCGTTTTCCAGACGCAAAAAGACTTGTCCAAGATAGTTCTAAATATTGCCAAGTGTGGCACCACTGTTGGTTTTTGTGAAATTTCTCTAACAAAATAAAACATTGGCGCCACCTACGGTGAAGTTGGGAACTGTCTTTGACAGGTCTTTTTGCATCTTGAAAGCGCCCCATTAAAATTAAGGAGAGGAAAATTTCGACAGGTTGATTCCTGTCGCATATCGTCATTTGACAAATGACGTTTGCACGCAACCCGTCCGCGTTCCCGCCGCGCACGCTTTGATTCTTGTTCATTTGCCGGGCGCAGCCGGACGGCTGACTCGTCACGAGCTTGCGTTTGATCAGTAAATAAACCTCCGTTATGACTCCGCAAAAATTACACGGATGCGGAGGCGGAGGTACAATTGGTTGCGGAACTTCCGCAGTAACGGAGGCGGAGGCGAAGTTCCGTTACAACCCTAGTTCCTATGACTGCCGTTTTTTGTATGTGTGTATGTTACGCGACGTATACGCCACAAAATGGCGAATCACGTTTTTGTTGATCTTACGTTTCCAATCGCTGCCATCATCCTATCGTATATCGTCACTCCATCTAGTCTCAGGGCGTCTTACACTAATTTACCGTTATCGAATTTTTGTTTTCACAAACGATAAACACAAAAAATTGTGTTTAGTATAGTCTTCACCTTACGGAATAACCCGGACTGATTATATTATATTTCTTTGTTTCTAGCTATGTTTTGATTTGCAGAGTTTAAAGGCGGCAAAAGGTTATCTTATGTTTGCTCAGTATGTGATTTGTATGACAAAGTTCTTTAATTTTATTTGACTTTTGAGCGAGTTTTTATATAGTGATGGCAAACTCACAACAAAGTTGTAAAAAATTGACATTGTTCATTACAATTGTAATAAGTACATATATTTTTACTCATGACACTTATTTGTACGATACGTATTATCGTACAATACAATGTTCAATTAAAATTTAAAAAATGTAAACTCTTTGTATGCTCTTATTTTGATATTTTTTTCTTCTAAAATTGACGTGTAAATTGTACATTTATCAATAAAGAACTTTGACTTTAAGTAACAAGTTTGTCGGGACGTTACCGGCTACATTTGGGAGAGTGTGCAGCTAATACCGCCTGTTACTCGATATTTTTGAAGTTAAAACTTTGTTTTATAGTTTAGAGCAGGGGTCGCCAACATTTTAGGAGTCATGGGCTACATGGTGAAAAAAGTAGATAAAAGCGGGCCGCGCGTCTAATTGTAATTCATTCGCACCATAGAATATTTTTTTGTGCCGGTAAGAATAAATTATATATTTTTGACGTGACAACGTCTTATAAATTGGTTTGCCGGGTGACACTTCAAAAAACTGCGTTACGCTCCGCTCACGTTATGCGCTCACAACGAAAGCGAGTGAGAGGCACGCGTCCCTTCCACTCGGGCATGGTTAGCCCGCCTAAGAGCGAGAGAGACAGACATAAAAAGTGAAAGGCACGCGTCCCTTTCGTAAAATTATTTTACCACTCAAAGTCGTTGTCACGTAAAACTTTCGCCCGTATACCGACTTTACAGGCAACCAATTTTTTTTTTCATCTTATTTAATGACATCACGGGCCGCAAGGACGTAAGTCGCGGGCCGCGCCTTGCCGACCCCTGGCTTAGAGTGACGAGACGAGCAGGGCATGTGCCTGATGGTGTACAACACGCTTGCCACATAATACCATAGCAGCTATTGGAATATGAAAAAGTCTTAGTTTTGGACCGTGTCTTCAGAGTAGGATTCTAAAATAATTTTAGATAGATAGATTAACGCTTTATTGCACTTAATATACAAGAACAAAATTAAAAATTTTGGTTAACCCCTGACTACCTCAGGTTTGTCATCTGTACAACATTCTACTAGTCAAGCCCTTTCATTTGATACCCATATTAAGGGAGAGAAAAAAAGAAATGTATTTCGCCATTTTGTGGAAGCGGCCATCTTGGATTTGAAATTTGTCATAGTGTAAAGTATTCTACTAGTAAAGCCCTTTCGTTTGATACCCAAATTGAGGTAATAGTGAAAAAATAATGTAATTCGCCATTTTGTGGTGGCGGCCATCTTGGATTTGAAATTTGTTATAGTGTATACATAGTATTCTACTACTCAAGTCCTTTCATTTGATACCCATATTGAGGTAGGTTGTGAAGAAATATTTTGTCCGCCATTTTGTGGAGGCGGCCATCTTGAATCGATATTAATCAAACATAGCTAAGAACATCCGCACGGATATTAACCTTCAAGTTAAAAAACCGCATTAAAATCGGCCCATCCGTTTGAGCTGTACGGTGCCACAGACAGACATCGACGTCAAACTTATAACACCCCTTTTTTGGTCGGGGGTTAAAAAGAAGACTAAAAGTAAAGTAGCAATGGGCGACCTTATCGCTTAAAGCGATCTCCTCCAGGCAACCGTAGGATGGAAAAAAGATTTTGGATGTTAATAGGCACATACTAGTTTAAGTTTGTCTCAATAAATATTTTGGCATTTATTTGTCAAAAGTCTAAATCATTACCTAACACTGCACTGCGCTCGTCACCCAGAGAAATAAGAGGTTTCATTTATATGCCCTGTGATTTCACCGGAAACATTGTCCTTCAAACCGGAACACTGTAATGTTTTCATATCACTACTTGCCGGTCCTACCACTGTGTCTGATGGGATCGAATTTAAATTATATGAACTAAATAATACCATGCACAAATTACCCATGACCCCAAACTAAGCAAAGCTATGGGAGCCAGATAGCACAAATAATATTTATAGTACCTGGTTGACCGAGCTTTACTCGGTTACTTAGAAAAATACCGATTTTCTCAAAAAAAAATAACTTGAAAAAAGAAAGGCGGCCGGCTGGATTCGAACCCGGACCTACCATATTTATGACCGCCCAACTTCCCGGCTGAGCTAATATACTGTCGCGCGACGTCGCGAAATTTACCGTCGCATTCTAATCTTTATGTAACAGTTTTTCATTGTCTAAAAACGCGCATAAAACGGCGTTTTTTTTTAACAAAACCTGTCTAGATCGATTTATCGTCCCCGAAATACATAATTTCATTAAAATCGTTCGAGCCGTTTCCGAGATTAAGATATCCTACAAGAATTGCTCGTTTAAAGGTATTAGATAACTGTAAATATAAATACATACTTATTATACACTAGCTGTACCCTGCCCCGCTTCGCTGTGGCACATTGTGATGCAACAATTAGATAAAAACAATCCTTGATGCGGATTGTATATCATTGTAAAATTTCAGCTCGATCCGTGCAAAACTTTTTGAGTTTTTGAAGCGTACACAAACCAACATAACATTTTTATATATAAAGATAATTAACCTTGTAGTTAAGTAAATATTTGTTATGTGAGTAAACTGTTTACACAGTAAAAGTATATTATAATTATATAATGATACATTAATAGCTGAACGTTTCTCGTTTCTTAGAATTTTCCTCCTCACTGATTGCGGTTTTAATTGGATAATATTAATAATATTATTTATTACTTACTAGTGCCCGCGGCATTACCCGTGGTTCCCGCCATTTTGCCGGGTTAAAAAGTTGCTATACTATTATTATAAAGCTGAAGAGTTTGTTTGTTTGAACGCTAGGATCACGGGAAGTACTGGTCCGAATTGAATAATTATTTTTCTATTGGATAGTCCATTTATCGAGGAAGGCTATTATAGGCTATGCAATATTACGCTACTATCAATAGAAGCGGAGCATGAATCAAGAATGTAACAAAAACGGGGGAAAAATATTCCTTGTTGAGAGTTTTCGTAGCGTGCTTTGACATGACAGCATGTGTCAAGTTAAAGCGATTGGGTCATTGAATATAAACCTTTGCTAATCAAATTTGTTTCTAAATCTGAGTTGGTACGACCAATTTCCGACAGGTGGCGTAGTAGGTAGCTGAAGAGGTTTTTTGTTTGAAAGCGATATTCTCAGGAATGACTGAACCGATTTCAGTCATTCTTTCACCGATATATACGGGATCTCGATGAGTGCTATATAATGTACCACGGGCGAAGCCAGAGCGGACATCTAGTATTTGATATAATGACAGTATTTAAATAGAATAAAATATATGCCTATTTTTTTTTTTTTTTTGTTTAATTTACTTTATGATAATTCAAAGCTGGATGGGCAAGTCCATTTTAAAAGTACGAAATTATTAAAAAATGTATTTACCATTGGATAGCCCATTCAATTCCAGTGGCTTTTGTTGTGAAAACAGTTTCCTAAACGCAATACGTAATATAGTTACCATACAAACTTTACGCGCAACGCATAGAAAATACAACACAGTGACGTCACGCTTCTGTAGTGTTTTTGTACGAAGCGTTTTTGGGAGAGTCCAAAATTGTGATTTTAAAATCGTGATATCACGGGAAGTTTTTAAGATAACAAAGTTTCTTTCACCTATGTTTCAGTTATTGAGAAGCCTATTGATGGCATATTAAATCAAAAATAAGTCGTCATGCCTAATATTAAGCAATTCGTTTTTGTCCACAGCGGAACCGCTAAAACCCATCTATATGCCTGTATTCCTAACGAAGAAAGAGCGCAAGAAACTTCGTCGGCAAAGCAGGAGAGAGGCATGGAAGGAGGAACAGGAGAAAGTGCGGCTTGGCTTAGAAGCACCTCCAGAACCTAAACTCAGGTATGGCTTGGCATAAAAGCAACTTCTGAACCTAAACTGAAGTATGGCTTGGCTTAGCAGCACCTCTGGAACTTCAGTCAGGTTTGGCTTGGCTTATATGCACCTCAAAAACTTAAGTCAGGTATGGATTGGCTTAGAAACACCTCCGGAATGTAAACTCAGGTATGACGTGGCATAGAATCACCTCCGGAATCTAAACTCAGGTATGGCTTGGTTTATAAGCACCTCAAAAACTTAAGTCAGGTATTGATTGCCTCTGAAACACCTTCGGAATGTAATCTCAAGTATGGCGTGGCATAGAAACACCTCCGGAATGTAATCTCAGGTATGGCGTGGCATAGAAGCACCTCCGGAATCTAAACTTAGGTATGGCTTGGCATATAAGCACCTCCGGAATCTAAACTCAGGTATGGCTTGGTTTATAAGCACCTCAAAAACTTAAGTCAGGTATTGATTGCCTCTGAAACACCTTCGGAATGTAATCTCAAGTATGGCGTGGCATAGAAACACCTCCGGAATGTAATCTCAGGTATGGCGTGGCATAGAAGCACCTCCGGAATCTAAACTTAGGTATGGCTTGGCATATAAGCACCTCCGGAATCTAAACTCAGGTATGGATTGGCTTATAAGCACCTCTGGAACTTAAGTCAGGTAGGCGAAGTCGGTTTTTTTTTGAGACAGAAAATATGTTGAATTTGTTTGTTTTTTTTTTTCAGAGAAATTTAATGACTGTATTTGTTCTAATTTCAGGATATCCAACCTGATGCGAGCGCTGGGCACTGAGGCGGTGCAAGACCCGACCGCCATAGAGGCGAAGGTTCGAGAACAAATCGCGAAGAGACAGAAGACCCATCTCGAGGCGAACAAGGCTCGGGCGCTTACGAAGGAGCAGAAGAGGGAGAAGGTAAATAAAACACTGTGCTTTTATGTGGCAGGCAGGTAGCTTACCATCAGGCACATGTCCTGCTTGTCTCGTCACTCTATACATAAAAAAACGGGTCAAGTGCGAGTCGCGTATAAAGTGTTCCGTATTTTTAACCCCCGACCAAAAAAAGGGGTGTTATAAGTTTGACGTCGATGTCTGTCTGTCTGTCTGTCTGTGTGTGTGTCTGTCTGTGGCACCGTAGAGCTCAAACGGATGGGCCGATTTCAATGCGGTTTTTTTATTCGAAGGTTGATATCCGTGCGGATGTTCTTAGCTATGTTTGGTTAATATCGATTCAAGATGGCCGCCTCCACAAAATGGCGGACAAAATATTTCTTCACAACCTATCTCAATATGGGTATCAAATAAAAGGGCTTGACCAGTAGAATACAATACATAATAACAAATTTCAAATCCAAGATGGCCGCCACCACAAAATGGCGAATTATATTATTTTTTTCACTACTACCACAATATGGGTATCAAATGAAAGGGCTTGACTAATAGAATACATTGCACTATGACAAATTTCAAATCCAAGATGGCCGCTACCACAAAATGGCGAAATACATTTATTTTTTCACAACTTCCTTAATATGGGTATCAAATGAAAGGACTTGACTAGTAGAGTGTTGTACAGATAACAAATCCAAGATAGTCGGGGGTTAATCAAAATTTTTAATTTTGTTCTTGTGTATTAAGTATTTATAACAGGAACGAAATGAAAAATGTTTATATACCGCCAGACTACCTGGGATTTGGTATTTGTACAGTATTCTACTAGTCAAGCCATTTGATACCCATATTGAAGGAGTAGTGAAATAAAATGTGAATCACCATTTTGTGGTCGCGGCCATCTTGGATTTGAAATTTGTAATAGTGTATAGTATTCTGCTCATCGAGACCTTTTATTTGTAGCCCATATTGAAGGACGTTGTGTAAAAAAAAATCCGCCATTTTGTGGAGGCGGCCATCTTGAATCGATATTAACCAAACATAGCTAAGAACCACCGCAAAGACACTGGCTTTCAAATATAAAAGCGCATTGAAATCGGTTCATCCGTTTGAGAGCTACGGGCGCCACAGACAGACAAATATCGACGTCAAACTTATAACATACCTAATTTTGGTTAAAATTAAAAATGGTTACATAAATTGAATATAGTAAACTCGGTGACAGCTGACTCACAGCTGACTCACAGCAGACTCATCAGACGCTCATCTTTCTCTCAAGGACACGGATCTTTCACTTCCGAACGTGACGATCAGCCTCATTCAATAAGCTACGAAACATTTTAAGTGCAGAGCATCCAAAAAAGTTTTCATTTAAAAAATAGTAACTGGTTGGACCGAGCTTTGCTCGGTTTTTAAAAATGATATTTAGGCAGGTACGAAGTAGTGAGTACGTAGTGATGACTTACTTAGACCTACTTAGATACGAATTAAATGCGTTTATAAAAGGATAGGACTAAAAGTATAAGATTTTCTCAAAAAAAAAAATAACAAAAAGAATTGTCCCGAGTGTAACCATCAGGATTCGAACCGGGGGCTGTTGACTCCGAGGGCGAGCACATTCCGTCTAAGCCATTTAGACTTAAAGAACAGTGGCGAAATAAGTTATCGTATTCTAATGATATTGTAGGAGTTTTTCATTGTCTAAAAACGCGCATAAATGATGTTTAAAAAATAATACCTAGCTAGATCGATTTATCGTCCCTGAAACCCCCTGTATACATAATTTCATGAAAATCGTTCGAGCCGTTTCCGAGATTTAGATTCTATATATATATACCTACAAGAATTGCTCGTTTAAAGGTATAAGATTATATTTTGTTTTACAGATCGATCGGAAGATAAAGGAAGACACGTCGATTGGCGTTCACGTGTCCGTATACAGGTAAGGAATATAAATCTATACTAATATTATAAAGCTGATGAGTTTGTTTGTTTGAACGCTAGGATCTCGGGAAGTACTGGTCCGAATTGAAAGATTATTTTTCTATTGGATAGTCTATTTATCGAGGAATGCTATATATAGGCTATAGAACATTGCGCTACTATCAATAGAAGCGGAGCATGAATCAAGAATGTAACAAAAACGGTAAAAAATATTCCTTTTTGAGAATTTTCGTACCGTGCTTTGACATGATAGGATGTGTCTAAGATTGCGTCATTGAATATAAACCGTTGCTAATCAAATTTGTTTCTAAATCTGAGTTGGTACGACCAATTTCCGACAGGTGGCGTAGCAGGTAGCTTGAGAGGTGTTTTGTTTGAAAGTGATATTCTCAGGGATGACTGAACCGATTTCAGTAATTCTTTCGCCGTTGATCCCGATGAGTGATAAATATATGTACCACGGGTGAAGCCGGGGCGGACATCTAGTGTAATAATATTCAGTTACGGCTGGTCTAGTTGGGCGTCTGCCGATCCGGAGAACTTTCATTTTGATTTTTTTTTTAACTTACTTTATGATCATTCAAAGATGGATGGATGGGTAACTCCATTTCAAAAGTATGAATTAAGTATTAGAAAATGTATTTACCATTGGATAGCCATTCAATTTCAAGTTACTTTTGTTATGAAATCAGTTTTCTAAACGAAATATTTGATATAGCTATCAAACGAACTTTACGCGCGACGCATAGAAAATACCAGACAGTGACGTCATGCTTTAGTAGTGCTGTTATGTGCAGCGTGTTTGGGAAAGTTTTTAAGATAACAAAATAATTCTTTCACCTACATAAATGTGTTTTAGTTATTGAGTAGCCTTTTGACGGCATATTAAATCAAAAAGTAGTCAAGTGCGAGTCGGACTCGCCTATGAAAGCTTCCGTAGCAGCAAGTAACATAAGATAAAAGTTCTTGTAGTTCGTTGTTACTTTACTTAACAATAGTGAATTTATGACGTATGAAAATAAAACTACTTACTAGATCTCATTCAAACCAATTTTTCGTTGATAGTTTACATGGTTACAATTTTTTTTTGTCATTCCTCCAATTTCAGAAGTTACAGGGGGGCACATTTTATCACTTTGGAAGAGTCTCTCGCGCAAACTATTCAGTTTTAGAAAAAAAAAATGCTAGAAACCGCAATATCAGTTTTGAAGACCTATCCATAGATAACCCACGCGTATGGTTTTGATGGAAAAAAATGAGTTTCAGTTCTAAGTATGGGACATCCCTAAATTAATTGATTTTTATCTATATTTTGTATGGAAATCTTAATGCGGTTCACAGAATACATCTACTTACCAAGTTTGAATAGTATAGCACTTATAGTTTCGGAGAAAAGTGGCTGTGACAGACAGACAGACAGACATGATGAATCTATAAGGGTCCCGTATTTTGCCATTTGGCTACGGAACCCTAAAAATGATACGTCATGCCTATTATAGTAATATCGCCTCATCTGTAATTATCAACTTACCGCATTTATATAAATATTTTTTTTAACTATAATAGGTTCGCACTTGACCACCATCTCGCCTGATGTTAAGCGATGATGAGATCTACGATGGAGCGTGCTTACCTAGAAGAAACCGATTCACTCTCGATTTGAAGACACCCAAGATTGTAACCATCAGGGGAAAACCCATTCAGGCAACGCATTCTAGACGTTCTTATCACAAACGTGGAGTCAAATCTCTTCGTTCGCGTCTTCGGAACATCAACCATGAAACGATACCGCCCTTTTGTGCAACGAGAAGTCCGATAGAAGAAAGGGCAAGGTGGTATTATATCATAATGTAATGTTATGTATTCCAGGGTGCGGGATCTGTTCGAGTGTGCCTCGGCCAAGTTCAAGGTGGAGGTGAACGCGAGCCAACTCCACATGACGGGGGCCGTGGTGCTGCACCGCGGCTGCTGCGTCGTGGCCGTCGAGGGGGGGCCCAAGCAGACCGCTAAATATAAGAGGTGAGTGAGCCGGAAAACATACCAAAATCTACTAAGAAACATACTAAAATCTACTAAAAAAACGCACCAAAATCTACTAAGAAACATACTAAAATCTACCAAAAAACATACCAAAATCTACTAAGAAACATACTAAAATCTACCAAAAACCTTACCAAAATCTACTAAGAAACTTACCAAAAAACATACCAAAGTCTACAAAAAACCTACTAAAATCTACCAAAGAACCTACCAAAATCTACCAAAAAACCTACTAAAATATACCAAAATCTACCAATAAACATACTTAAACCTACCAAAAATTTTGGTAACTTAAGGAGGATCCAATTCCACATGACGGGGGCCGTGGTGCTGCACCGCGGCTGCTGTGTCGTAGCCGTCGAGGGGGGGGCCAAGCAGACCGTTAAATACAAGAGGTGAGCCGGAAAACATACTAAAATCGACGAAAAAACTCTACTAAAATCTACCAAAAAACCCTACTAAAATATACCAAAACACGTACCAAAATCTACCAATAAGCATACCAAAACCTTGAGATACCATACTTGAGAGTGGGAAAAGAAGTGTGGGTATGGAATCGCCTCGTGGAACACCTACGGTCGAGGCTGTACGAGTATGTGAAGAATGAAGTGTGAAAAGGACTGGAGGTAAGGTGTCGCCCTGTGGAACACCTACACTGACTAAAATGGGTGTTATTAGTGTCATTCATATTAGTCATCATCATCAGCCGCAAGATGTCCACTGCTGAACATAGGCCTCCCCCCTAGATTTCCACAACGAACGCTCCTGCGCAACCTGCAACCAGCGGTTTCCAGCGACCTTTATGAGGTCATCTGTCCATCTAGTGGGAGGCCGTCCAACACTGCGTCTTCCGGTTCGTGGTCGCCACTCGAGAACCTTTCTTCCCCATCGGTTGTCAGTTCTGCGAGCGATGTGGCCTGCCCATTGCCACTTCAGTTTGCTTACTCTTTGAGCTATGTCGGCCACTTTCGTGCTTTTGCGAATATCCTCATTACGGATTCTGTCGCGCAAAGAGATTCCGAGCATAGCTCTATCCATAGCTCACTGTGCGACTTTGAGTTTCGTTATGAGGCCCACAGTAAAAGACCACGTCTCAGTTCCATAAGACATCACTGGCAACACGCACTGGTTAAAGACTTTCGTCTTTAGGCATTGGGGTATTTTGGACTCAGATTCAGATTCATATTAGTATTAGAATCATTATAAACGAGCGTAGATACAAGAGTTGAATCGCTATCTGGGCGGTTCCGATTGTACGCGCATTGGAGTAATAAAGAGTGAAAAGTAGAAAATATGTGGAACTATAATGTCGCCCTGTAAAACACCACCACAGACACTATTATTATTAGAATATGCATGATGACTAAAAAAAACGAATTAGTCCATCTGTCCCACCAAAGTCCACCAGTTCGATTATAGTAACACTAGATGTCCGCCCCGGCTTCTCCCGTGGAACATATATAGCACTCATCGAGATCCCGCACATATCCAACGGTGAAAAAATTTTAGAAATCGGTTCAGTCATTTCTGAGAATATCGCTTTCAAACAAAACACCTCTTCAGCTACCTGCTACGCCACCTGGCGGAAATTGGTCGTACCAACTCAGAGATTAGCAAAGGTTTTATATACAAGAGGTATGTAATCTGTGATATTCAATGACGCAATCTTAGACACATGCTGTCATGTGTCATGTCAAAGCAGGAAACGTACGAAAACTCTCAAAAAGGAATATTTTTTCCCGATTTAGTTACATTCTTGATTCATGCTCCGCTTCTGTTAATAGTAGCGTTATTTTCTATAGCCTATAGCCTTCCTCGATAAATGGGCTATCCAACAGAAAAAGAATCTTTCAATTCGGTCCAGCACTTCCCGAGATCCTAGCGTTCAAACAAACAAACAAACTTTATAATAGTCATAGTCATAGTATTTTATTCATAACGAAAATGTTACATGTCACAAAGTTAATCCATAGGGATACATCATGTGTACATTTTACACAAATATCAAAATAAAATTAAATAAAAAATTAAGATATAAACAAGAATCAACAATGTCACATAAATATTAATGTCAAATCTGTTTAACTTAAGAGCCCTCTCACAAAACGACAGAACTCAACTATAGGTAAAATCCTGCAACATTGTCAGCGTGCGTCCGTTCGATTCAGCTCGAGCGTTTAGGCGGACAGAACGATCTTGAGCCGTAACGGCAGTGTACTAAAAATTTTGATGAGATTTTCTGACGTGACAACGTCTACTAAATCGATGAACGTTGGCTGCGTGCACGAAACTTGATGACTTATTGTCCCGTTACGTTCGTTGTCCCGTTACGTTACGATAAATTATTCTTGCATTTCAAAAATCTGATAACTAGTAAAATTTCTTTTTTTATTTTAAGGGTAATATTTGTGCATTGGTTCTTAGCTATGTTTGGTTAATATCGATTCAAGATGGCCACAAAATGGTGGACTAAATATTTCTTCATAATCTACCTCAATATGGGTATCAAATTTAATGAAAATCTTGACCAGTAGAATACTATGCACTATGACAAATTTCAAATCCAAGATGGCCGCCACCACAAAATGGCGAAATACATTTAATTTTCACTACTCCCTCAATATGGGTATCAAATGAAAGGACTTGACGAGTAAAATACTATGCACAATGACAAATTTCAAATCCAAGATGGCCGCCACCACAAAATGGCGAAATACATTTCTTTTTTCCCTACTTCCTCAATATGGGTATCAAATAAAAAGACTTGACGAGTAAAATACTATGCACAATAACAAATTTCAAATCCAACATGGCCGCCACCACAAAATGGTGAGATACATTTCTTTTTTCACTACCTCCTCAATACGGGTATCAAATAAAAGGGCTTGACTAGTAGAACACTACGCACTATGACAAATGTCAAATCCAAGATGGCCGCCACCACAAAATAGCGATTGTCATTATTTTTTACTACTACCTCAATATGGGTAACAAATGAAAGAGCTTGACTAATAAAATACTATGCACTATGACAAATTTCAAATCCAAGATGGCCGCCACCACAAAATTGCGAAAGTCATTATTTTTTACTACTGCCTCAATATGGGTAACAAATGAAAGGACTTGATTAGTAGCATACTATGCACTATGACAAATTTTAAATCCAAGATAGTCGCCACCACAAAATGGCGACTGACATTATTTTTCACTACTTTTTAATATGGATATCAAATGAACGGGCTTGACTAGTAAAACTACGCACTATGACAAATTTCAAATCCAAGATGGCCGCCACCACAAAATGGCGAATGTCATTATTTTTTACTACGACCTCAATATGGATAACAAATGAAAGGACTTGACTAGTAGCATACTATGCACTATGACAAATTTTAAATCCAAGATAGCCGCCACCACAAAATGGCGACTGACATTATTTTTCACTACTTTTTAATATGGATATCAAATGAAAGGACTTGACGAGTAAAATACTATGCACAATGACAAATTTCAAATCCAAGATGGCCGCCACCACAAAATGGCGAAATACATTTCTTTTTTCCCTACTTCCTCAATATGGGTATCAAATAAAAAGACTTGACGAGTAAAATACTATGCACAATAACAAATTTCAAATCCAACATGGCCGCCACCACAAAATGGTGAGATACATTTCTTTTTTCACTACCTCCTCAATACGGGTATCAAATAAAAGGGCTTGACTAGTAGAACACTACGCACTATGACAAATGTCAAATCCAAGATGGCCGCCACCACAAAATGGCGATTGTCATTATTTTTACTACTACCTCAATATGGGTAACAAATGAAAGAGCTTGACTAATAAAATACTATGCACTATGACAAATTTCAAATCCAAGATGGCCGCCACCACAAAATTGCGAATGTCATTATTTTTTACTACTGCCTCAATATGGGTAACAAATGAAAGGACTTGACTAATAAAATACTATGCACTATGACAAATTTTAAATCCAAGATAGCCGCCACCACAAAATGGCGACTGACATTATTTTCACTACTTTTAATATGGATATCAAATGAACGGGCTTGACTAGTAAAAACTACGCACTATGACAAATTTCAAATCCAAGATGGCCGCCACCACAAAATGGCGAATGTCATTATTTTTTACTACGACCTCAATATGGATAACAAATGAAAGGACTTGACTAGTAGCATACTATGCACTATGACAAATTTCAAATCCAAGATGGCCGCCACCACAAAATGACGAATGTCGTTATTTTTTTATTTTTCACTAGGTACTTCTCAACATAGGTATCAAATGCAAGAGCTTGACTAGTAAAATACTACGCACTATGACAAATTTCAAATCCAAGATGGCCGCCACCACAAAAAAAAAAACTTAAACCTGCACGGGCACTAACTCTATAAAACTAAAATACCTAGGTACTTATATTTTAGATGTTATCGCACGAAATAATTATATTTACAGATGTTTGTACCGCGCTGAACCTGCATCAATCGCAAACAAAATGATTTTGCGTTTCACGCGTGCCCATCCCTAGTAATCCCCAACGTACATATCTATGTAGCTATACATCATCTGCCTACGACGCGCACTAGGCGTCTAGTGTGGTGTTAGCACTCTATACTTTAGTTATTTGTCATCTATGATTTTTAGCTAAGACAGCTCCCTTCCGTGCTTGCGCGGAAGATCGCGTTACTCGATGAGTCAAACCCTTCCAGTTGGATATGAAATTTGTCATAGTGCATATTATTCTACTAGTCAAGCCCTTTCATTTGTTACCCATACTGAGGTAGTAAGTAGTAAAAATAATGACATTCGCAATTTTGTGGTGGCGGCCATCTTGGATTCGAAATTTGTGGCAGTTCATAGTATTTTACTAGTCAAGCCCTTTCATTTGTTACCCATATTGAGTTGGTGGTAAAAAATAATGTCAGTAGCCATTTTGTGGTAGCGGCCATCTTGGATTTGAAATTTGTCATAATGCGTAGTATTTTACTAGTCAAGCCTTTGCATTTGATACCTATATTGTGAAGTAGTGAAAATAATGACATTCGCTATTTTGTGGTGGCGGCCATCTTGGATTTCAAATTTATCATAGTGCGTAGTATTCTACTAGTCAAGCCCTTTCATTTGTTACCCATATTGAGGTGGAAGTAAAAATAATGACAGTCGCCATTTTGTGGTGGCGGCCATCTTGGATTTGAAATTTGTCATTGTGCATGGTCAAGCCCTTTAAATTGATACCTTTATTGAGGTAGTAGTAAAAATAATGATGATTAATATTGGAAGTTCGTTGCTCAAACACGTCGGAACAGTCATTGGTCATGGCCATTGGTCGTAGTCATTGGTCATATCCGTTCCTCATGGTCATTGTAATTGGTCATGGTCATGGTCATTGGTCATGGTATAGAGGTAGTAGTGAAAATAATGACATCGCAATTTTGTGGTGGCGGCCATCTTGGATTTGAAATTTGTCAAAGTGCATAGTATTCTACTAGTCAAGCCCTTTCATTTGTTACCCATATTGAGGTGGTAGTAAAAAATAATGACATTCGCGATTTTGTGGTGGCGGCCATCTTGGATTTGAAATTTGTCATAGTGCATAGTCAAGCCCTTTAAATTGATACCTATATTGAGGTAGTAGTAAAAATTAATGATGATTAATTAATATTGGCAGTTCGTTGCTCAAACACGTCGGAACGGTCATTGGTCATGGCCATTGCTCATGGTCATTGGTCGTAGTCATTGGTTATATCCGTTCCTCATGGTCATTGTAATTGGTCATGGTCATGGTAATTGGTCATGGTATAGAGGTAGTAGTGAAAAATAATGACATTCGCAATTTTGTGGTGGCGGCCATCTTGGATTTGAAATTTATCATAGTGCATAGTCAAGCCCTTTAAATTTATACCTTCATTTAGGTAGTAGTAAACATTAATGATGATTAATTAATATTGGAAGTTCATTGCTCAAACACGTCGGAACAGTCATTTGTCATGGCCATTGCTCATGGTCATTGGTCGTACTTATTGGTCATATCCGTTCCTCATGGTCATTGTAATTGGTCATGGTCATGGTCATTGGTCATGGTATAGAGGTAGTAGTGAAAAATAATGACATTCGCTTTTTTGTGGTGGCGGCCATCTTGGATTTGAAATTTGTCATAGTGCATAGTATTCTACTAGTCAAGCCCTTTCATTTGTTACCCATATTGAGGTAGTAGTAAAAAATAATGACATTCGCCATTTTGTGGTGGCGGCCATCTTGGATTTGAAATTTGTCATAGTGCATAGTATTCTACTAGTCAAGCCCTTGCATTTGATACCTATGTTGAGAAGTAGTGAAAATCAATGACATTCGCTGTTTTGTGGTGACGGCCATCTTGGATTTCAAATTTATCATAGTGCGTAGTATTCTACTAGTCAAGCCCTTTAAATTGATACCTATATTGAGGTAGTAGTAAAAATTAATGATGATTAATTAATATTGGAAGTTCGTTGCTCAAACACGTCGGAACGGTCATTGGTCATGGCCATTGCTCATGGTCATCATGGTCATTGGTCGTGGTCATTGGTCATGGCATGGTCGTTCCTCATGGTCATTGGGCATAGTCATGGTCATGGTCATGGTATTGAGGTAGTAGTAAAAAATAATGACATTCGCCATTTTGTGGTGGCGGCCATCTTGGATTTGAAATTTGTCATAGTGCATAGTATTCTACTAGTAAAGCCCTTTCATTTGTTACCCATATTGAGGTAGTAGTAAAAATAATGACATTCGCAATTTTGTGGTGGCGGCCATCTTGGATTTGAAATTTGTCATAGTGCGTAGTATTTTACTAGTCAAGCCCTTGCATTTGATACCTATGTTGAGAAGTAGTGAAAATCAATGACATTCGCTTTTTGTGGTGACGGCCATCTTGGATTTCAAATTTATCATAGTGCGTAGTATTCTACTAGTAGTCAAGCCCTTTAAATTGATATATATATTGAGGTAGTAGTAAAATTAATGATGATTAATTAATATTGGAAGTTCGTTGCTCAAACACGTCGGAACGGTCATTGGTCATGGCCATTGCTCATGGTCATTGGTCGTGGTCATTGGTCATGACCGTTCCTCATGGTCATTGGGCATGGTCATGGTCATGGTCATGCATGGTCATGGTCATGGTATTGAGGTAGTAGTGAAAATAATGACATTCGCAATTTTGTGGTGGCGGCCATCTTGGATTTGAAATTTGTGACAGTGCATAGTATTCTACTAGTCAAGTCCTTTCATTTGTTACCCATACTGTACATACTTAATTAATATTGGAAGTTCGTTGCTCAAACACGTCGGAACGGTCATTGGTCATGGCCATTGCTCATGGTCATTGGTCGTGGTCATTGGTCATGGCCGTTCCTCATGGTCATTGGGCATGGTCATGGTCATGTGCATGGTCATGGTCATGGTATTGAGGGTAGTAGTAAAAATAATGACATTCGGCATTTTGTGGTGGCGGCCATCGCGTTCATCGACTTATTAGACGTTGTCAAGTCAAAAAAAATTTGACAGATTCTGCTTCTTCATGAAGTAAACAAGATCAAATGTGATGGTCCGATCCGAAAATCAGAATGAAACGTTATAAAACGCCAAACGAATTAAAATTTTGTGGTCGCACTATAATTATTCTAGTTTATGTCATAAACGCGCGAAATATTACGTAACCGACTCCCACGCTAACTGACGCAGGTCCTCCCCGACGGCCGCTCGCGGCATACTAAATTGCGCAGCGTAATTTATTGTAATTTCGACTGCTGGTAATTTATATTTTTGAAAAATTGACAACTATGATTTGAAAAGTAACTATAGAATTGGATTCTACAAAGAACAAAGTATTATCGTGTCTAATTTTTATTTTGGAGTTATTGTGTATTTTACACAGAGACAACGCTAAAACTGCAATATAAAACTTAAAATTGGCTTATGATTTTGTTTTTTTACTAATAAATGGGACCAAAATTCAGATATATGTGACTTGAATGAATTAATAAAATATGTGTATGATGTTCCCCATATTTTTTTAAGTATAAATTTTGAGTATCACTTGTAGATTTAGAAGTCTGAAACTGACACGGCGGCGACTTTTCGGCGAAATGGTCATGGGAGATCGTTCCCTACGACTAAAGGCTTTATTATTAGTAAAATTGAAACAAGGAAACGTCAACAAGAAAGATCGGCCTATTTTTTGAACGTAATAATCTTTTTCTAGATAATAATAAAGATGGAAATATCGGAACACAAACTTTTTGAATTTCGTGTGACGACGTGAGCCGGCTCTTAAGTAATCATAGTCATCGAATAATACATGAAAATAATTCATAACATTCATTAAAAGTAAGTAAAAATAATTAAAAAAATGGATATAAATTCAAAGATAATCATAACAAATTATGTCAATTTTATTTCGGTCAGATCAGAGTACCTATAAAATGCCTGTTCGATAAGCCAATTCTTTAGTTTCTGCTTGTATAAACTTCTTGTGGCAGCATCTCTAATTACGCGCGGCAGACGGTTATACACCTCTGTCGCCGCGACGTGCACCAGTTTGTCCGACTTATTAGATTATTACTTACCGATTAGTATAATATTAGTATAGATTGTGCACGTATTTTTTCTTTCGTTTCACAAACAAATATAAAATATTGGCAGTCGTAGGAATTTCCGATAGAAGTGAAAACTTAGATGTAGAAGAGAGAACTTAGATTTTGATAGCTTACTTTGGGATGTACGCGGGTGGAACCGGAGAGGGTGGCCATGAGTATAACCATCTACAAATTGTGAAGCATTTCGAGATGGCCAACGGGCAATGCTGACGCATTTCTAGATGGGTAGTGACCATTGACCATGTTCCCGAGTTAACCCGAAGTTTTCTTATCATTCCCGAGCGTGACGCTACAATTCATTTCACAGCCCACAAAGATTAAATACCCCGTTGATCGGCGATGAAACAAATCTCGCTTAAATTCTCAAGTCACCAGCGGGGGCGCAGGACGAGGTAAAAAGCCGCGGCCGCGCTGTGATAAGCCGAATATCCGTGGGACGTGTCACTGATTTCCACCAATGATCGGACAAAGCGAGATAGAGTTATGCAAAGGACAGAGCTGGATACAAAGAAAGACATCAACGGGTTCCCATTTCGTTTTAATTTTGTAGATTAATGATGTTACGTTTTCTTAATTATTGCATTAAATTAAATTAATTGTGAAAATGACATAATAACATATGACATAATAATACCGTCATTTGCAAAGCTGGATGTCCTGCTATTCTTTCCGCACCATTTTGAGTAGAAGCCCATATATTTTATTACGTTTTTTTTTGGCAGAACTCTCTTCGGTCAAAATCAAAAGCCTGACTGACCGAACTCGCAACAAGTATACTTAGTGCAATTATACTAATAAAACGCTAAGGAAGGGCACTCGTACGATCAGTCAAATGGGTATATTATCTTTGGGAGCCCACGAAAAATCTGTCTGTTGCGCGCCAAAAGTAGTTTTCACTTCAAAAATGAAGAGTGTAAGAAGATTTTTACAAATCCAATTATATTTCTCCTAGACTGATCCAACTATATTTCTCCCAGTCTCTGATCCAACTATGTTTCTCCCAGACTGATCCAACTATGTTTCTCCCAGACTGATCCAACGATATTTCTCCTAAACTGATACAACTATATTTCTCCCAGTCTGATCCAACTATATTTCTCCCAGACTGATCCAACTATGTTTCTCCCATACTGATCCATCTATATTTCTCCCAGACTGATCCAACTATATTTCTCCTAAACTGATCCAACTATATTTCTCCCAGACTGATCCAACTATGTTTCTCCCAGACTGATCCAACTATGTTTTTCTCCAGACTGATCCAACTATATTTCTCCTAAACTGACCCAACTATATTTGTTCCAGACTGATGCTGAACCGGATCAAGTGGGAAGACGACACGGTGAAGGATAACGACGGCAACGACGTGCCCAACTCGTGCCACCTCGTGTGGGAGGGCGTCGTCAAACAACGCTCCTTCGGCGAGATCAAGTTCAAGGTATGGCACTAATTAAAAAAAAAAACAATTTGATACCATACGATTAGATTTACATAGTTTGACCCATCGGCTCCCGAATGGCTTCTCAAAAAATAAAAGGTCCTATTGCAAAATAAACAATAAAAAGTAAATGAAAAAAAAACTAAGTTAAAATAAAAATAAACTGTATACAGAAACATATGGGATACATAAACGGATACACTAGTTTATCGTATTTTTAGTAGTGTATGTATTTAAAACTATTTAAGTATTATAATTATCAGCTATCTGACCGCCATAGTAAAAGCTTTGCTTAGTTTGAGGTCAGTTGGTGTTGTATGTGTATTGTCCACCAATATTTATTTAGAAAAAATTGGCAGTCATAGGATGTGCCGATAGAAGTCAAAACTTATAACTCAGAATTTGATGGCTCACTTTGGATACTAGGCGGATAAAACCGGAGGGCTTAGCCATGAGCATGGCCATCTAGAAATCCGTCACAATTTCTAGATGACCAATGGCCATGGTCCCGAGTTTACCCGAAGATTTCTTATCATTCCCGATCGTGACGCTATAATTCAATTCACAGCCCACGAAAAATCTGTCTGTGGTGCGGCAAAATCAAAAATATATGTTGTTTTAAAATGGCGACATTTGTCTCTACCCCAGGTGATGCCGACTGAGAAGCAAGCGCGCGAATATTTCAGCAAATTCAACGTGGAGCACTACTGGGACCTCGCGTACAGCGGCGCGGTGCTCGGCGCCGGCCTCGAGGAGCCCTAGGGCTCCGCTGACGGCCTCGATGACTGACCACGCGCACATCACTACTACCAATTCTTTTCAAATCTTTGTTAACGAAGATGCGTAGTCCCTCAGAAGAAAGATTGTGTAGTGCGCGAAAAATATCGAAGTTAAAGTTGAGTTGAGTAGCTCGAAATAGCGACATCGTTTCATGGTTCACGTGTCAAAGACTCTGAACTAAGTTAGGTTTGTCGACACCAAAGATTTTACATGTACTACGTATAGAGTTAGATTATCCGCACGGTTCCTTTGTGTCAATCGTAAGCAGATGACGTGCATACTTCTTATGGCAACAGAGTGATGTGCCGCGACAAAAGTATGACACTTCCACAAGAGAGACAAGGCAAGAAAGATGCTACCCGTGCTTTCGGTGGTAAGCGTTTGTGCCAACTCTATACGTAGTATATGTACTCTTTGTCTGTACTGTAACTCTTTGGTCGACACTTTCTTTACATTTATGTAATTGTCAATGAACTTTTTTTTTAACCCCCGACCAACAAAATGGGTGTTATAAGTTTAATGTCGATGTCTGTCTGCCTGTGTGTGTGTCTGTGGCACCATAGCTCTCAAACGGGTGGACCGATTTCGATGCGGTTTTCATTTGGTTTATGGTGGATAATATATTTCTTCACAACCTACCTCAATTTGGGTACCAAATGAAAGGGCTTAACTAGTAGAGTACTATACAGTATGATAAATTGCAAATCCAAGATGGCCGCCACTACAAAATGGCGAATTACATTTTTTTTCACTAGTCCCTCAATATGGGTATCAAATGAAAGGACTTGACTAGTATAATATTGTACAAATATCAAATCCAGCGGAAATCAACATTTTTTAATTTTGTTCTTGTTTCTGGTAGGGCTAAAACAGCCCTATTCTTTTCATGTATCTTACTCAATACTAGTTTGTGCTTTGTGAACGTGTGAACCATTTTGTGATTCGCATATTTCTGATGTAAATACCAAAATAAGCTTAATTATTATTTGTTAGATTTTAATTGAAGTTTACATATAAGGATGTGTATAAAATAAATGTGATAAAATCATACCATGTATAATTTTATTTATTACTCCTGTATATGTAAAAGGTACTTAGATAATGGACAGAGTGTTTTCTATTCAGCTGTAAATTCAAATAATACAATATAGTGAAATCATCACTGTGTTCCGGTTTGAAGGGCAATGTTTCCAGTGAAATTACAGGTCATAGAGTTAAAGTATCATATTCACAAAAATGTCTACCTACCCCACTTGGCACTTTCCGGAACCGTTTATTTCCTTTGACACTACCGCTTGGCATTACTGGTAGAGTGATGGGAAATTTTATTTACCCGTGGCACTACTGCTCTTATTGGCGTATTATACTGTAAAATTTCCCGTGGATTACCTCATTACCCATGTTTATTATATTATTATGGCACTACTAAAGTTTAAAAAAAGTAAAATACACTCCGCGAGGTATAAGCTGAGCTTTGCATTAGTGTGAGTGATCACCAATCAGGCAGGAGCTTGAAATTTTGTCCGCGAGGTATAGGCTGAGCTTTGCATTAGTGTGAGTGATCACCAATCAGGCAGGAGCTTGAAATTTTGTCCGCGAGGTGTAGGCTGTGCTTTGCATTAGTGTGAGTGATCACCAATCAGGCAGGAGCTTGAAATTTTGTCCGCGAGGTATAAGCTGAGCTTTGCATTAGTGTGAGTGATCACCAATCAGGCAGGAGCGCGGCGAGACAGAATGGCGCCGCGCCTAAGGCCGGTTGTCACACCTACACTATCCATGTACACTCACACAAATGCAAAGCTCAGCTTATGCCTCGCGGAGTGTACCCGTGCAGACACCATAGGAAGACATTCCATTTTGTGATCTGATTTAAACCTAATTCCGGCTGATCCCTCTACTCTTTAACTAAAGAAACCGTCTGAACTTTACAAACACCTAAGAGTTACAAAAACGCATGTTTTGGGAAAGTCGCAAGACGAATTAATTACATCTACAGTTTATATTTCTACAGTTCATAATATTTTCTGCTTATTTAGTATCATAAGTTGATAATTATTGTAAACAATCCATTCTGTTTTCGGCGGAGGGTATTGCTACGCCATCTTACAGGTTTTCCTAGTTTGGGTACCAATGCACTTCTACATGGATCAACACAAAATTACAATTACATCTGTATGAAATGTTTTTGTAATGTTCTAAGCAAATAAATATATTTCATTTCAAAAGACAAAAGTGGTTTAGACCTGGAATCTAGACTTTCTAGAATTCCATAAACAATTTATGGCAGGTGCACAAGTAAATACTGCTACATGGTAAAAACCTTTCTACAACAAGACGAAATTGACGGTTACAAAGTGCACGCTATGAATATAGAAATGCAAAGTGAGTGGTTAACCATAGGTGAGTTCTGTATCCCATTAGCTCTAAAGAGGCGCACCTTGATCTATGACTGGTCTCCTGCCTTATTAAAATTTTACCTAAATGCATTCCAAATGACCAGAGTAACTTGGTAAGGTGGGGAAAAGCCTCTGAAAAATGTTGCTATACTTGTGGAGAGGCGATATGTACAGCAAGGCACATATTGGTGGGATGCAAGGTGCTCCTTAATAGGGGTCATTACTCACGCCGCCATGACAGAGTACTTGAAATCATACGTGAAGCCATGAGCCTCTCAGTAGCTAGAGCCCAAAAGGGATTGACGACAAACAAAAGACAAATTAACTTTGTAAAAGAAGGCTCAACTTCAAACTCCAGGAACAAGCCTTACTCAATCCTGGGTACAGCACCTGATTGGACTATTTTAATGGACACGTATGAAAAGCACTACAGAATCCCAGAGGATGTGGGTGTTTCATCTTCTAGACCGGACATTTTCCTTTTTTTTTTAAATACGAAACGCATAGTCCTTGTAGAACTTACCGTACCGTGGGAAACTAATATACCTAAAGACCACGCGATGAAACAAAATAAGTATTACGACCTCCTAAACGAATTAACAAAAAAGGGCTATGTAGTTAGTTTATACGCTGTAGAAGTGGGAGCGAGAGTTATACATTTGGCTGTGCAGGGAGAGAAAAACGAGTAGTGATGTAGTGAAGGTGAGTGTTGATGTATGTCAGAAAGGGGCCCCTTAAACCTACGCCCGAGTCACAAGTCTCGGAATCTACTCGAATTTCCTCTCTGCCACACGATGGACCCAGCACCCGCACGGTGAATCCATGGAATGCTAAGCAGTTCTCAATTAGTAGATTATATAAACCCAGCTCTACTAAAAAATTGTTCGCTGAGAACCCTAGCTGGTCGAGGTGATAAATATCTGCATGCTAATTTGGAGAGAATTTTAATTTCACAACGGTTTAATCTCCCATGTCACCAATAAAATTCGTCAGTTACCGAATGAAGTTAGCAATTACCAAAACAGCAAAACACGAAGCACGTGCTTACATGTAGTTAAGCTGTGTAGTTAAGTATTTGTTGATGTGAATCTGTCTCCGCATTAACTGATGCGGATGTGAATCCGGATGCAGAAATTAATGCGAATATTCCGCATTTGCGGATGCGTATGCGAATATTCGTAACATCCCTAATATGTATATAGGTACTTGAGAGGTTGAAGTTCGAACATACAACTAAAACGATAAAGAAATAAAAATACAACAAACTGACTTTCCAAATGTTTTATTTCGTTTTAGACAAAAAGTTATCCTTGGTACAATGCATCAAATCAAAACTTACAAAATAACAAGTAACGTAGATTATGATTAGTACAAAATAAATATCGCCGTCATTATAAGGTTAAGAACTCGTGGCGCGATTTTCACCCGCGACCGCCGCGGTTACGGGCGCGGTTACTTACAGCTTCTGTAGAAAGCATTATTTATATGTAAAAAACAAAACACAACTGACGACGTGTTTTACGCCCGCCGAATGAAAAAACATGGCGCTTTGACGTACGCGTCGTCCGTTTTTTTTTTTCTAAAATTTAGAATTTATAAAAATTGTGTTAAATTGTGAGGCTAAACCACAAGAAAAGTCATAAACCAAGAGTTGAAGTTGACATACGTAGAGTTTCGCAACCGCGATAGTCGCGGTCGAAAAATCGCTCCACGAGTTATTAGCCTACCTCTCACATAAAGGCTTCTTTAGTAAAAGGCCCTGTTTCGAATTATTTACTTGACGCGCCGAAACTTCATGTATATTTTTTTAAACACTATTTTTAATTAATTTTATTATTGATTTTACAGTTTCGTTCCAAATTACCTTACAGAATTAAATATCTAAACAACCTTTTATTTTTTAGACTAAATTAAGTGACCTATTCTGGAATGACAAAAATAATTAATTTGGGTGAACCGTAGATTTCGGGATGAAATTTGAAACACTGTTAGATTTTAGTCGAAAATACCACATAAGATTTTTTTTCTCAGAAAAAGTGAGGAACAGGAAACTATTCGAGTAAAGCCGGGGGCAATGCTAGTAATTAGATAAATAGATGTCAAGTTCCCTCCCAATTTTAAATACAAATACCCAAGGACACTTCATTGTTACAAAATTTGTTATTAAATACAAATAAAAAAAATTCGTCATTTATACATTTAAAAAAAACCTTACATAACATTAAATAAATTCGTGGTATATACAAATGGGAATGAATCTACTCAGATTTTAGAACTGAGTTTTTTTTTTATTTAAGTACTTAACTTAAATTATTAAGATTTAGAGCGAAAAAGGCCATAGTAACTTTTTTATGGCGTTTTTGGATTTTCAAACATAAATTTGAAGTACCTATACAAGGTTACAAGGGTAATCGGCCTGCATCCGTTTCAGGGTATGTTTTGTATATTTAAACAAACAACTTTTGTTAAAACTCAATACATATCCCGAAAAAAATATTGTTTGTTGTCCTCTCTAGCACTGTTTCGTGTTTATTCACTTCGGCACATTTTTATCGAGCGTTAAAGAGCGCGCGCGCTTTTATTAAGAATTGTTACGAAGCGTTAGATGCTTTTATACCGGGCACATACACTTTTTTTAATTTTGTATTGAAAAAACGTACGAATTTTTATAAATTGTGGAACAAAAGTTGACGTATTGTATAATATGTACATAACATCCCCTTAATGCATGCAGGCTGATTTACCAATAACCCTGTATAGTTAAGATAACATATTTTTCATCAATACAGAAAAACCTCAATAAATTATAATTAAATTTTAAACAAAAATAAATCTAAACAAATAGGTATTATTTATTACAATTCTTTTCAAAAATCAATACATACTTTACGTATTCAATGTTCTGGGTATCTCAAATTCATGGCAATACATTTCGTAGATATTATTTTTCATCTGTCAAACTAGTTTTCAGAACGCAAAAGAACCTGTCATTTAGAAAGGTTACTTTTTGATTGGGCCAAAGGTGTAAATTTTTCATTTTTTTAGAAAAATTTGGGAGGCATACGTCATTGACAATAATTTGACATATTTTTAATTTTTCACTCATATAGTTATTTTAATCACTAGTGACAAAAATGTTGCCATGTTTACTACCATGCATGTCAAAAAATAAAATTAAGTCAGTTTTGTCAACAGTAACTATTAGAATTTGACATTTTAATTGAAATTTTTGTAGAGTTTAAATAAGTAAATGGACTGAAAAGTGCAAATAGTTTTTTTTACTCAAGGTTTTAAATTTAGTGTCATAAATTTTTATGACACCATCATTTCTGTTTATAAAGATAAAACTACTCAGTCCCTTTGTCTTTTATAACCTTAATTCAAGATACCCAGTAATGATAGCTGATTTTAAATTCATTTATAAATACAGGGACATTCTCCCACCAGATGTAACTTAAATGTGCATATTGCCAAACAATTATGGTAGGGTTTGACAAATGTCAAGGTAAAAACAAAAATCAACCAAAATAGTTGATAAAACATAAATGTGGTTTCAAAAATCTGATGGTTGTTTATATTTTACTAAAGCTCATTTTACATTACTTTATGTCAATAGTAACCACAATTCGTTTCTACCAGAAATATGACATGTTGACAGTTTTATAGATATGTCAAAATTACATTGCAGCTCAAAATCAAATATTGGAATATAGATATTGGATATACAGTAGTTTTGATATGCTCAATATTTCGTTAAAATAAACTTGTCGTTATTTGATCAAGTGCAAATGTTTATGCAAATTTCGGCAAATCTAATTAATTACTATTGACAGAAATGACATACGGGACATATTTAGTGTCAAAAAATGTCACAAAAAATTGTCAGTGTTGTCAATAGTAACTAAGTATAAGTACTTTATTTGACAGGCATATAGATCTTAAATAAGTCATAATACATAACGTTTGAGCTCATAATCAAATATCGTTAGTACATTTCATGTGCGCGTGTAATTTATACGCACACTTTTGTTCCGTACAAAAACACATACAAATTCAGACTTCAGATTCATTCAAAAGTGCAGGTGGATTGACAAACTCCCAAGTAATTCTGGGCAATACATTTATACATATTGACTATATAAGAAGCTCGCGAAACGTGTGTGCATTATATAACGTAAAAAAATATCACATTGCAACGTTTATATAAATTGTATATGGGCTATGGAGACTTCTAAGGCAGAGAGCATTGTTTTTGTCATTTAAATTTCGAGCTGAATGATACAATTATTTTTTTCTCCAATTTGCTGTATAGAACTCTGATTGTGTTATAGTTTCTAATATGGCAATGTTACATTGACATTTTAGAAACTTATTTATAAAAAAAGTTTCTAATGTGGCAACACAAAATAGCAATGTTATATTGATATCTTGGAAACTTATTCACAGCATCACTTATCATTCACAAACAAATTGTAGAATTTTAGAGATGCCATTACAGAAACGTTTCAACAATGGTATTGAATGCCAAATTAGAAACACAGAGATATTTCTACTATGGCCAAAACTAATTAGGACAAAAATGGCATAATAGAAATAAAATCTGTTATCACCCAAAGGAATTAGGCCAGCGACGCTATTATAGAAACATCAGTAATGGTACATCTTAGATAGTTGCATCAATCAACCAAAATAGCCAATGACAGAAATCAAAACAGAAACAATACACTCTGACCTAAAAGGCTTTAACTATTGTAGATTGTGGAGGATAGGGGTAAGAGGGGGTTTGTGTATATGTGTATAATAAATATATCTTTATTTACACTATTACTAGGTGTGGCACGCAACGCGAGATACAGTCAGATTCAGTCTTATTAATAGGTTTCGCGTCTTGAAAGTATACATTTTCACTGAAATTCAATGCCATTGCACTAGCCAAGGTATGTCAAAGTCCATTTTCATCAATAGAGGTGAGTGAGACACCTAGCAGAACCAAGAAAATGGCTTTTGTTTAATTATAAATTTTGGCCTAATTAATAGATTGTTTTATCCATAATCGACATAACTTATATTAATAAACAATTGAGATTATTATTGAGACTATTACTTTATTTTCAATTGAATTTTGTAATAATCAGACATCAACAACAGAAAACGATCCAAATCTAAATAATGAACGGCCAGCTGGACCAACGGCTTTTGAATTTACTTCCTAGAAGGGTTCAAGTTCAGTGTCAAATGAAAGAGGGTCAAAAACCAGAAACGACGAGTTTTTGCATAACCGTTGTAAGTACAATAGAGATGTAAGTTCCCATACATTCATCAAGGGTAAACGCTTGGTGAATGGAGGGGTAGAATCATCTCATTGGTGGAGATAACTTTAAAATTTTACCAAGTTTCTAGAAATATCTGTTAAGACATGCATTGTAAATTGACATAAAAACAGTTTTTAATTCAATGGAAATTGATAGATAGCTTTAAAAAGATTGAGCTGCCTAGAATGATGTTTAAGCATTGCCATTTGCAAAGTACAATTAATCAAATTAAACCTAAAAATTTTAATTTTTTGATATAATGAAAAATGTAAGAAATGTTTTTTTTTTTATCATAAAACATTTAAAATTATTTATCAGAATCTTAGTAAAATTTCTCTTCTCATTATCATTATCCATTTTATTTAACGATCTGACATCAGCGTTTTAATATTATTTATGTCTGTATATTCTTTGGTTGTGTGAATCAATTTTTGTTCTTAGTTTTCTGATCTGCATTTTAAATCTATTTTTATTTAAAAAATTTAATCCTAATCTGACACATTTTAATCGACTGTCTCTTCACATGCTTAATCATTATTTTTAATTGCATTTGATCATGTAAATTCTACACTGGTTTGGAAATACCTTCCGCAACATTTGATCAAGTTGGATAAAGCCATTTTAAGGGGCTGCCTCATTTGTATAGTACTTTGACATAACTAATGTGTTAATTGACATATAATTATACAATTTGACATAATGTAACATCATCTGACATATGTAACATTGCATCATCTCTTGACATAACTATCATCATTTGATGATCAGAGATATACTATGCCATTTGATATGACACTGGCTAAAAAAAATCTATCATACATATGGCATTTATAACAATTAATTTTAATAATCTGTATTTGATACAGCATACTGCTGTATAGTATACTTTAAGACACGAGAACCACATTGTATTTCCCAGAACAACTTCAGGAGTTTCTTGGTGCGCTCAGCGCGGTTCAGGGCCCGCGCGGGCGGAAGCGCGCGCGGGGACGGTTTAACGGACTTACTCACTACTCTTACATACTAGGTTTTGCCACAAATTGACAAAACGGATATAAAATATCATCATATATGATTCGACTTGAATGAACATTTTTAACGCACATTAGGTAATGTTTGACTACCCACTTGCCTGATGGTAACTGGTGGTGAGGTAGAAGATAAAGATTTAAAATATACCCAAGTGTGTTGATTTTGAAAAGTTTTACTCTCAGAGAATAGACTCACAAAACAGGTAATTTAATCCTCTCCAAAGCTGTACATATGAGGAAAGTGTCCCAAATCCTTTTGGTGAGAAATAAATGACTTTGATTCAAAATGAATGCAAAAATAAAATATCTCTGATGATATTATCTGTCTTGGATTTGTGGCAAGAATTGGGGATATGATATTGTGGTTGTATTTATCTCGACAAAGAAATTCACAGCTTGATTTCAAAATTTTCATTCATCATATGTGAGAATTCCCGAAGTGAGTACATAAATATGAAACAAAGAGTTAAGTTTTCTACAACCACAACATCATTTAACTTGTATCAAAACTGCGAACAAGAAAATAACACTTATAAGCTAGGTTTTGATGGAATTAGGGTTTTTTTTCGTATGAATACATCAGATAATGTACAAAATAGTGATGACAGTCACCATCACATATTGAAAATATGGTATTTGTGAAAGTCTGGATTGTTCCTCGTCAATCACATCAAAACAGAACGGAAAAAACATGCTGATAAGTAGCAAGACATGTCATGGTGAGATTTTGATTGATCACAAACAATTACACATGAAACCATACATTTTGATGTTAGATTTAAAGTTAAATGTTTTACTTTAGATTGAATAGATCCAGACAAAGCCTTTGTACATGTCTATGACAGATGATTCAAGGATTACCTATTAACTTTTGGAAGTTTAAGGACACTTTCTTTGCTGACGATGTCGAAAAATCTAGAAGCAACATCCAAAATTTGTACAATCCTGATATATTCATATGAAACCGCAAAATTTTCACTTATCACATGTAAATACTCCACCACATGTAGCCCTGTAGGCTCAAACTGTGATAAGTCACTCCGGTATCACGCAACAAAGTCCAGCGGCCTGTTGAAACCTCCTTTCCTATTCATATACTGTCTGTACTTACGTTTTAATACTACGTGGACCTCTCCTTCGACATTGTCATCTACTTTCTTACCTTTGGTCGTGTCGAAGCCGCAAAAGCCCATAACTTTCAGCATTTCTTGTTCTTCGGGTGACTTTCCCTCCAAATCTGCTGGAGTTACAATGGGGCGTTCGCTGAAGGTTTTCTTTTGTTTCACGAAGGAGGTGGAAGGTCCTGGGGAGATAGAGCGCGAGCGGCGTCGGCGCGGCGACGGAGAGCGTCGTCTGTCGGGGGAGCGACGCCGGCGTTCTAGGGAACGTGAACGAGACCGAGTGCGGGGTCTTCGTCTGTCGCGGTCTCTATCCCGCTCCCTGTCTCTGCGGTCGTGTCTTCTATCGTCGCGCCGCCGCGGGCTAGGCGACCTTCCCATTATTAACTGTAATATTTAAAGAAATTAGAACCACACACTAAATCTTATTGACCCAAACTTTTTCAATGACTAAGTCATGCCTTAACAAAACATACATCAACAGTATATAAGGAAATACTGAGTATAAAATATTTAGTTAAAACTTACCTCAGTTTGTTATCAAATATTTAATTTTTAACAAAAAATAAACTAACAACACAACCTAGATCAACGCCATTTTTGAAAGTGTGTTTTTATAGGGTGGCCTTGTTGTCATGACGGTTACCCCAACTATACAGAAAATCGGGTAATATTCACTAAAAATTGTACAAATTTTCAAACTAGACAAAAATTTGTTTTAAATAATAAAGAAAGCTCGTAGCCCCTACCTGACTCTTCACATGATTTAAACGTATTATACGTACGTATTTTGCTGTAATTTAAGGTTCTATCATTGACTTTTGGGTTAATTTGGTTAGTTGGTCCATTATACATTGCAGCGTCGCTTAACATCAGACGAGATGGCGATCATGTAGTTACCCTTATTAGTTAAAAAAGTGTATTTTGACAAAATAATTTTCAATCTGATGTCATAGCGTGGCTAATGTTGTTCGTAACGACACTAGCCACATCATAATAATATTATCATGGATAATGAATTACTACTGTTACGTAGCACCACATATAAACTCGCTAAGGTAACGAACTGGCGCTTAATGGAATTCATATATGCTTACAAAAAGTTAAATAAGTTGACTGTAATAATTTAGCACAAAAAAACAGTAATGCAACCCTCCCTGACTGAATAATTACTGACGCTTGAAGATACGCGCCACGCAAGGAAGGGAGGTCTTCGACTTCTCTAACGCATGAAGTGGTTCGTAGTATGTTGGCTGCTCGTGAACGCAAACAGCAAGTCTTGTGATGTGACTTATCGAAGGCCTTCGATGTCGCAGACCATGATACCTTAGCTTTAAAGCTGAAACACTATGGCATAGCTGGGAAATCATACGTTGTGTTGACTGACATGTAACGAGGCCGCTCTCAAGCGGTGTTTGCTGGCGATGGCAATAATAAATCAGACCCATTGTCTTCATCTATGGGAGTACCGCAGGGTTCGTCAGTTTCAAACATCATGTTTTCACTCCTATTGAACGATCTACCTGACGCCGTAAAGGCTGCAGAAATATTCATGTATGCAGATGATGTGGCTGCGATAGTAACCACCCTTTCCATAGAGGAATTGGAAGATATATTAAATACTATAATTAACGGCTTAAACGCAAATGGTTTCGTGCTAATGGTTTAGGGTAAACTCAAAAAAGACTCATTTTATTCACTTTTGTCTGTCGGGTCACTATACAAAATCGCTAAAAGTCTTGCTTGACGGAGTCTGGATTGAGCAGGTACAAAATACAACATTTCTGAGGTACGAGATTGACCGCTGCATGATGGGAACACCTCATCGCCAAGATGTGTGCTAAAGTAAGCAGTGCGTGCTTTGCACTAAGACGGGTATCCCAAGTGGTGTCTGCGGATGTATCTCGTTCGTGTTACTTTACCACGGTGCATTCCCGGTTACAGTACGGCGCCGAACTATACGCGCGCGTTACCGACTGGGAGCGTGCATTCTACGCCCAAAAACGTGTCATACGTGCCATCGTGGGCGTGTCATAATGCACATCCGTCAGACCATATTTCAAAGAGCTTGGCATACTATTTGACGTTGCCTACAATCTTGATCTACCAAGTAGCTGTGTATGTCAGAAATAACTTAGATTCATAAAACATGCAAGGAGAGAGACATTCGCGCAATATACGTAACGCTGACAAACTGGACAGTATACCTCACTCTCTCGCGAGATCGAAAAACTGACTCAGATTATGGGACCGGAAGTTTGTAACACTCTTCCCAAAATAGTAATAAATCACGACCGAGTTCGGGTAGCTTCAAAAACCGATTAAAAGGCAAGCTGAAATAGTGATGGCAAACTCAAAATAAAATAGTAAAAAATTGACATTGATCATTACATGTGTAATAAGTACATTTATTTTAATATTTGACACTTATTTGTACGATACTTATTATCGTACAAAATAATGTTCAATTTAAACTTTAAAAATGTATTCTATTCGTTAGCTCTTGTTTTGTTTTTTCTAAAATTGACGTGTAAATTGTACATTTATCAATGAAGAACTTTGACTTTGATTTTAGCTGTTATATTTATTTTCAAACGAAAACCCATTGAACTCGCAACACTGTTAACGCTACTATGAATAACAATTAATTGTACTGACCCTTTAAAATACATTTTTATTTATTAGTTATATTGTGTTTCCAAAATTCCAAATGAAATTCCGAATTCCGCTCCCGTAATTGTTTTTTGTCATATCTACACAAAATATCACGAAAATTGTTAAAATCATTGATGAACACGCCAGGATTGTACGGTAAAGATTTCATTATGAACTCTCTTTTTTGTTTTTTTATTCGCTTTTTATACTTTCTACTATTCGTTTTTTTTATAATTTAGAGTGACGAGTCGAGCTGGACATGTGCCTGATGGTAAGCAAAATGCCAGCCATATAACAGCACAGTAACACGCAGCTTTTGGAACATGAAGAGTCCAAATAATTACCTAGCACTCCACTGCGCTCGTCATCCAGAGATCTAAGATATTATATCTCTAAGCCCTGTAATTTCTCTGGTAACATTGCCTTTCAAACCGGAACACAGTAATGTTTGCACATTACTGCTTGGCGGTAATTTAATAGTTAGACATTTCAATATTCTAAGCCGTCATTTTCATATTACAGATCACAAATCCTTACATTTTAAGGAAAATTCCATAACTTGGCAGCACATTTTTTTTCTTTTTCCAAGTTACCCACGACTTGTGTCATTTTTTCGCAGTTCCGATTTAAACACTAAAATATATAGCGAATTGTAAATAAATCGAACATGCATTCCATGTAACATGTAATCATCTATAATAGCCTTCTACTATGCGAAAGTTAATCCGTTTATCTGCCTGTTTTTTGTGTTTTATCCCTAAAACGATTGATGTATTATGATGCAATTTCGAAAAACAGTAGATTGAAACATGACGTCACTTTCTTTATCACATACATACTTCATAGTTTCCTTTTAATTGCGAAAGTTTTATTTGTAAGACTGTTATTAGAATGAACTTTTTGCGTCTTGATTATTATACAACTGCTGGTATATTATAATAACCTTTAATACTATCCATTATTTTATTTGCAATCACACATTGAAGAACCATTATCCGAATGAATTGTAAATATGTAGTGATTCGGAACATTTTGGACATACGTTTCGTTATTGCACTCATGCAGTTGCGTTACTGGAACCAATGAGTATTTAACCACTAACTGGAACAGCAAACCTAAACTCCACCTTTGAAATCTCGTCAAACATTTTATTGTTGTTATTTTTAAAATTATATCATAAATGCCCCAAAAACAAAACGCTTTTGGTGTCCCATTTAGCCAAAATGCTTACAAATTTTCATACATGCGAGAATAAATGTTTCTGCGTGTATTGGAAATTAGGCAGAATAAAAGCTGCCATTTCCTCCAAATCCCATTAATTTGGGGGGAAATTACAGTGTTTCTGCCTATCGGCTTCTAGAGCATGGCCTTTGCTATTGAGCTTACTTACTATGTTAACGCACTACCCTACATTCATACCTAGTTAAATATGAAACAGAACTGTTTACACTAACGCAAAGCTGAATTATGATTAGAAATCGTTGTTATAATTCGTGTTCGTATGTGGGCTGTTTTCTGTGACTCGACATCTCGATGTATCTATTTCACGTGTGAATTGTTACAATAAAACATATAATTAAGTTCTTTCCATTGCCACTGCGCGTTGTTACAACGTCCTAAATTCGATGAGCGTAGGAAAATGTCAGGACTCTGTTAATTTTCGCAAATACTATCAGAATATTGTTAACGAAATAAAATAAAGTGATTAAAAAAAATAGGAGGACCCTTCTTCAATAGCTCATTAGTGTAAGCTGATGAAGATGATACTTCGTCTACAATGAGGCGTTTTCCAGACGCAAAAAGACTTGTCAAAGATAGTTCTAAATATTGCCAAGTGTGGCAATAACTAATTATTAATAATAACATTGGCGCCACCTACGGTGAAATTGAGAACTGTCTTTGACAGGTCTTTTTGCATCTTGAAAACGCCCCATTCCTTTTAAATTCAACCAACCGTTACTGTTTGGGATATTTGAGCTCTTTTCTGGCAACTTTCACGACGCCGCCAACGCCATCTAGAGGCATCTTTTTTGTCAACACCAGCGCCACTGTCGGCTGTGGTACGGCGAAAAATTGAAACTTACGCCGACATCGATTTAGCCCGGTGGCGTGTTGGAGATTTTCTTTTTTACGAACGAAATAAAGTAAAATCCGCGTTTTCGCGTTATGTATGTGGTGCTAGTGCTTTGAATATTATCAAGGAACCATCTGTGCATGTTTTTTATATCATGTTACTTTGTTTTAGTGCTTAGTGTGTGTTACAATAACTATTCCATACAAGTGCAGTGATTGTGCGGAGTGATTATAATAATCGTCTTTGCGGCGTCTCGGAGCCAACAGCCGGTAAGTAATGCTCGTATTCAGCTTTCTTTCCATTGCAATTGTTTACATTTCCAATGAGAACGGCATATTTATCGTGTGAAATGTATTTTTTGCGGGATTATATTAGGGTGTGTCATGAGCCTGGTTCGAATAATGGGGTCGTTTTTTTGCGGATACGATTTCCCGGCAATTGGTAGTAAGATTACTTCCAAAATTATAGGGTTCTAATGAAAAAATATGTACGTAATTTATCGATGCCGCCCACTAACGAACAATTTATCGCCTGAATTCCCCTCTACTGAAAAAACATAGTAAAATCTAATGAAAATGTACATTTCCTCGATATTTGTAGCAGTTTGAACGCAACTGGGTGTGCCTCTAATCAATTATATCAGCTCTAAAGTACCTACGACTATGACATCACCGATGCCTCGGGCGGGCACGGAAGCGTATAACCCTACCAAATGCAGAACTATCAAGTGTTCTTACGACTGCATCACTTGTTTGTTGTATTCAATTCGGCCGTATTACTTACAAGCTATTGTGGTACTATGCTGCAGGCTGTGGTAGCAGTTTAAGTATCTGATAGATAGATTTGTTCAAATTCAATGGATTTGATGGTTTTTATAAAGATTTCAGTGTAGCAATTGACGGAGATTGTGTGGCATTGATTTGAGTTCACAAATTAAATCATTCTTTTATGCTACATCTTCGATTAATATCAGTTTTATTGCTCGGTTTGGTGTGATATCTCATTGGTTAGCTCGTTTGATTTCCAAGACTGAGATTATTCTAATCCCGCAACCACCATTGAGTATATTATTATTACAAATCTTATTGGTTTGCCATTAGCGTTAAACAGAAACTGTGATCATGAGGAAACCCAAAATATTTGTAACATCTTGGTCGAGATTGCTCTAAGTAATAAGGCCGCCGTAATAATTAAAATGTAAAGCTTGTAATAGTTGTTTGTTTTTGTTGTGACTTATTAAAAGAGTTTTCTTATCTTATCTTACCTTTTTTGAGGACATGTAGTTTTTATTTAATTAATTATTGATATGGTTGGTTTTGTCGTTGCCTTACAACCTTACGATTTTTTAAACCAAATCAAAAAAAAAAACACTAAAGCACATTGAATAAAATTCATCACCCAGAATAGGTTATGTATCATTACAATTTTTGTATGGGTTTTTGTTTTGTGTTCTAAATATAAGTGTAATAAAGAATTTATCATCTATCATTACACACATACCTATATCACTACATAGTATAAAACAAAGTCACTTCTCTCGTCTGTCCGCCCCTATATTATATGCAAAGATCTTAAAAACCACCAAACAGATTTTAATGCAGTTTTTTTAATAGATAGAGTGATTGAATTGGAATTTTTACATGTATAATACGTGCATAAACTATGCACATAAAATGGCAGATAACCATGGATAATTATAATGGTTTCCAATGTAATGTCATAAATAAACACATTTTTTGCGCTTACACTGCAAACGCAGACTGAAGAACCCTATGAGCTAGATCAAAATAATGTACAGCAATATTGTACCCCTTCAAAAGGTCTACAAAAAAGTCATCAATGGTGTGAGTCTATCTCTTAGGGATAACCCACAATAACCATTTTTATTCATATTTTTAGTACCAGCATTTGCACTCGTGCGAAGCTGGGGCGGGTCACTAGTTTTTAATAAAAGTAAATCTTACCACAATATATTGTAATAGTCTAATAATGATAATAGAACGTAATAGATATGGCTTTGTTAACAACTTAAACATGTAGGTTAATTGGTCAGTAGATAAAAACTAACATTGATTACCATTTAACATGTGATAACTCTGCTATGCTCAGAAATAAAAATAAATCATTTCTAGTGGTGCTAGAAAGCTTTGTAGGGTTTGTCAGTTTTACCGCAAGTTTGTAATGTGTGCAAACATTACTGCATTCCAGTTTGAATGGCAATGTTTCCACATCGCAGAGGACGTAGAGATTTTTTTTTTTTAAATAAAGAGTGACGAGACGATCAGGACATGTGCCTGATGGTAAGCAACATGCCTGACTCATAACAGCACAGTGACACGCAGCTATTGGAACATGAAGAGTCCAAATTATTACCTAGCACTGCACTGCGCTCGTCACCCAGAGATCTAAGATCTTATATCTCTAAGCCCTGTAATTTCTCTGGAAACATTGCCCTTCAAACCGGAACACAGTAATGTTTGCACATTACTGCTTGGCGGTAGAATAACTGGCAAAGGTGTGGTACTTCCCCAGACGGACTCTGCCAAGAGTCCTACCACTACAAAATAAGTAGAGATAAAAGTATCTTATATCTCTGGGTGATTAGTGCAGTGCAGTGCTAGACAGTGAATTGGGGCTCTTTGTGTTCAAATAGCTATGTGACATGTTGCTTTTTGTACAATATGATACAAAAATACATTATTATACCAGAAAAACAGTGATTAATCTTAAAATTCATACATTTTGGGCACAAAGGCTGAACTTAATTAGTTTGACAGGCCCTTAACGGGGTTCTTTTGTGCACTCACTCTCTTAATTGGGCCATTGTGCACGAAAAGGGTGATCTTATCATTAATAGCAATCTCTTTCAAATCACTATCATGAGCTGGTCATTCTGTATTATAACAAGAACAAAATTAAAAATTTTGACTAACCCCCTGACAACCTCGGTTTTGTAATCTGTACAACATTCTACTAGTAAATCCCTTTCATTGGATACCCATATTAAGGGAGTTGTGAAAAAATAAATGTATTTCGCCATTTTTTGTTAGCGGTCATCTTGGATTTGAAATTTGTCATAGTGTAAAGTATTTTACTAGTCAAGCCCTTTCGTTTGATACCCATATTGAGGTAGTAGTGAAAAAAATAATATAATTCGCCATTTTGTGGTGGCGGCCATCTTGGATTTGAATTTTTTTATAGTGTACAGTGTGCTACTAGTCAAGACCTTTCATTTGATACCTATATTGAGGTAAGTTGTAAAGAAATATTTTGTCCGCCATTTTGTGGAGGCTTCAAGATGGCCATCTTGAATCGATATTAACCAAACATAGCTAAGAACACCCGCACGGATATTAACTTTTAAATAAAAAAACCGCATCGAATTCGGCCCATCCGTTTGAGCTCTACGGTGCCACAGACAGACACACAGACAGACAGAAATCGACGTCAAACTTATAACACCCCTTTTTATGGTTGGGGGTGTTAAAAAAGAAAAGTATCATCAAATACAATTTTTTTTACTGCTGTTTGTAGGAAGATAAGGTGGTACAAAACATTTTAAAAGTTGACTCATATACAAACTGGGTTCTAGAGGCTTCTAGAGGCATGCAATATGTCTCCAGTCCGTTCCTATTCGTCTGAATGATAAAAATAATGGTCAGCTGATAAGTCTTCTTCTTATAATTTTTCAACTTCAACTCTTGTATAATGGCTATTATTGTGGATTAGCCTCACAATTCCGCCAATGTCACATAGAAAGACATACCGTCAAATGAGGAGATTTAAAGGTGCTGTTCGGTGGATATAGTTCTTGAAGCAAGTGTTTTTCCCGTTTACTGAAATACAAATTGTTAGTTGTAAATAACTACAGACGATCACAGAACAACACATAAATATTATATATGTCGCAGCCGGATCGTATAATCCGCTGTATTACATTACGGCTAGCCGTTTTGAAAACTAGGGCCGTTTTGTAAAGCGGCGGTTTGACGATTAACCAGATTGAAAGTGGCTGATTAAAAAACAGCCGGAATGTATTCGACGCCATCCGCCGTATTGAAGAACGTATCGCAATGACAATGCGGCTAATCGTTGAATCGCCGCATTACAAAACGGCCCTGTTTTTCAAAACGGCTAGCCGTAATGTAATACAGCGGATTATACGATCCGGCTGCGACATATATACCAAACACTTAAATAATAAAACATACAACTATAAATATTTATAATTTTATCTTATTTTGTGTTTTAGCTTTTTGGTCTCGGAATCTTTCATATGTGCTTATTTATATTTTTCTTTCTTATTTTTGTTAAAATCTAAACTGTACTGTGTTCTTTTGTAGGAGTAATAAAGAGTTTTTTTATTATTATTTATTAATCTGCGGAATCGGTATTGTATTATGTCATCTGATTTATCTTCTATTAATTTCTGGTTTCTAAAATCAAAATCAAATTTTCAAAATCTGAATAAAAAAAAAAAATAAAAAAAAAATTGGTTGCCTGTAAAGTCGGTATACGGGCGAAAGTTTTACGTGACAACGACTTTGAGTGGTAAAATAATTTTACGGAAGGGACGCGTGCCTTTCACTTTTTATGTCTGTCTCTCTCGCTCTTAGGCGGGCTAACCATGCCCGAGTGGAAGGGACGCGTGCCTCTCACTCGCTCTCGTTGTGAGCGCATAACGTGAGCGGAGCGTAACGCAGTTTCTTGAAGTGTCACCCGGCAAACCAATTTATAAGACGTTGTCACGTCAAAAAGATTCTGTTGATGACCTCATGGCTTTTTCAAGTCTGTCAAACACATTAGGACCGTAACGAACAGATAGTTCACGAAAACATGTCTTCGACATTAGTGGCAAAAAACTGAAGATGTAAAAGTACATTTGAGCATTACTCATCCAACTTTTTACAATAATACAATAGAGAGTTTTTTTGTGTACATTTTTCTTTATAGACTTTTTTTATTTGATGTCAATGTGGAATAGAATTTTTAGTATGATTGTCTACTCTATGGAGCATTGTTCTACTGTTTTAGAGCTGGCAGCATTGGGCCACTTCAATTCAATTCAATTCAATTTATTTCTTCGAACCATTATTTTACAAAGAAAACTTGGTAACGTCAAATACAAAATAATAAAAGAGTTTAAATACATAAACAAGTGACAATATTTAACAGTAAGCGGCTGTAAAGAGGCCTTGTCCAACGGATTCAACTATTTTAATTAGCTAAATCCTTTGTCAAAAGCTTTATATAAAGCAAAAAATAAATAAGAAAAATTAAATCTAAAATTTTAAATTACGATGTTAAAATACTCTTAATTAATTGGTAGTTACATTTGTGATACACTTTTTTGCCATACATTTTTGTCCTTAATGAAATCATCAACATTATAATAGGCTTTTTCCATTAAATAGGTCTTTACAATATTTTTGAACCTTTTTCATTGAGACCTGCCAACTGATCTGGTATGACATTATAGAAGCGAACACTGTTTCCTATAAAAGAATTACATGTTTTTGTAGTCTACACTTGAATTACCAATTTGTCTTTGTAGTGTGCCTTAGGGTTTTATCTGATACTTTACCAATGCTTTTCTTATTCTTTCTGGCATACATTATGCATTCATAAATATACAGGGAAGCGGCTGTTAAAATATTTATATTTTTAAAAACCTTCCTCAAAGATTCTCTAGCGGGTAATTTGTACATTGCGCGGATTGCTCGTTTTTGCAATATGAAAACTGAATTTCTGTCCGCTGCCGACCCCCATAATAGAATTCCATAGGACATGATGCTATGAAAATACCCATAATAAACTAATCTAGCGGTGGTGACATCTGAGATTTTCCTAATCTGTCGAATGGCATGGGCAGCTGAGCTTAGTTTATTTGCGAGCTGTTCAATATGTGGACTCCATTGGAGTTTCGCATCTATAGTAACACCCAAAAAAACTGTAGACTGGACTGGTTCTAAAGTCTTCATGGGAGATCCCTTTGATTTATTTCCGTCAACTTCAACAATCTGCACCCGGTCTTTAAGATATGACGTGATAAGGTCCAAAGCTAGTTTTGAAATCCCATAGAATTCTAATTTCTTTAAAAGTATGTCGTGATGAACGCAATCAAATGCCTTAGATAAATCGCAAAATACACCAATAACGTCGTGCCGATCTTCCCATGCACTCGTTATATATTTGGTGAGCTTAACACCCGCATCAGTGGTTGAGCGTCCTTTAGTAAAACCAAATTGATGGTCATGTAGCAAATTGTTGACGTTAAAGTAAGAAATGAGCTGGCTTAGTATTAATTTCTCAAATATTTTACTGATGCAGGGTAACACTGAGACAGGTCTATAATTTCCAGGTTCATCTTTGTCGCCGGATTTAAATAAAGGCACGACTTTACTATGCTTCATCAAGTTTGGAAACATACCATTACTAATGCTAGCGTTAAATAATTCAGCAAGATAAGGTGCAATTTTCACCACTATACCCTCTAATACTTTCACTGACATGCCCCATAAATCCTCACTATTTTTACTTTGATCTCTTTAAAAGTTTTTAGTATTGTTGTGGCAGTAACATGATGAAACGCGAATGAAGAAGAGGATTATTTACATTATCTTTCAACATTGCGTCAGCAAGAGAAGGAGAAGACAACAGATGTTTGGTTGTCTCCAAAGGAATTCCAGCAAAATAAAGTTCGAATGCATTTGCTATTTCACATTTGTTTGTAATAATTTTGTCATCAATTTTAGTTTGCTAACTTTATCTGTCCTTTAGACTTTCCAGTCTCTTTATTAATTACGTTCCATGTACTTTTTATGACGTTGTTGGAGTTTTGATTTGATCCCGAACGTAAATTGCCTTGGCTTGAATACATGTCCTTCTGAAAATGCTTGAATACTTTCTGATATGACTTTTGTTGCGTCATCAGTGCAATACGTCTTGAGCTCGTACAAATTATATAAATTATTTCGACTTATAAATAGACCTGGAGTAGCCCATTCGGCAAATTTTGGCTTAGAGTTAATATTTATTTGTTTTGTCTGAAAAATATTATTGAATTGAGTATTTAACATATCAAAAAATAAATTATAATTAGTGTCAAGATTATCAATTGTCATGTCATAATCAAAATAGTGAAAAAGTTTTCTATCTCAGTGTTCAATGTTTCAATTTGAACCTGTGTTATAGGCCTAACAACTTTCTTTTCCGCTACCTTTTTTGCATCTATTGGAAAAGTAACACTTAGTCCTCTATGGTCTGACCGAAGTCGGTCTAGGATTTCGGAGTGAAGATACTCGCAATTAACGAAAACATTGTCTATACAAGTTGCAGACCTTCCTTTCTTAGTAGATGCAATCCTTGTTGGTTCTGTGAACACTTCTACCATGTTGAATGATTGACATAATAGTAGTACATTGTTTTTTGAGCGGGATTCAGTTAGCAAATCAGTATTGAAATCGCCGCACATCACTATATGTTTACTTTTTTTAGAAATTTTACACAAAGCTTCTTCTAAGGCAGTTAAGAAGGTCTCAATGTTGGCACTGGGAGGCTTATACACACATAAAATAATATAAGTGTCCAACTCTACACATGCTAGTTCACAATGACGTTCAATTGTACATTTTCAATATCTTTACGTCTTTTAAATTTGACGTTATTGCCTACAAAATTAAACATCCTCCTCCCACAGCCGTTTCCTACAAAAATACTACCAATAGCATAATTATTCAGATTAAAGTTCATTTCAGTTTCCTTTAGCCACGTCTCAGTAAAACAAATTATATCAGGACGATTTGAGCATACCAGGTATAACTCAATCTCCTCAATTTTACATAACAAACGATTTATATTCTGATACAATATTTTCAAAGAGTTTGTTCCAAATTCCTTATCACTAATTTTTTTGCTGCAAGGGAGACTTTGAGCATTTTGATTTTTTGTTGAAACATGATAAGGTCTCCCTGTTGTCATGGAAGTCAGTTTAAAGCATTGTCATCGACTATTACAACATTCGTTAATGTTTTGACATCAGTGTTTCGATGATTTAACAAAACAAAAGAAATTAGTTTTGCTAATTTAATTTTTAAATGTCTCGGTAAAAACTGCTTCTCTTTAGTCAGACTAAAATTATGTATAAACTTGTTTATATCAAATAACAAGAAATCTCGATCTCTGTTAGAGACGAGATTGTGCAAAATCATATTTAATGAATGTATTCTCTGGTTTTGTTTTTCAGTCAAGGATGAGGAATACGGAAATGTACACAGTATAATTTTACTGTCTCTTCACTTTGAAATTGTATTAACGATTCTACACAATTTAAAAGTATACTTTTATTTACTCCCCATGTATTGCCCATCATTATCACAATGTTTGATTTTTTTGTAAATTTACTGAGCACTACTTTATTTATTAATTGTCTAAACGAAGTGTTAGGGATGCATGTGTTAGTAACATCAAACCCATTACTTTCATTTCTGAAGATGTGACCCATTCCTATACCAATTTCATCACAAAATAGCAAAAAACATACATTTTTTTCACTACTACCTCAATATGGGTATCAAATGGGCTTGACTAGTAGAATGTTGTACATATTATAAATCCGAGGTAGTCGGGGCTAAATCAAAATCTTTACTTAATTTTGTTCTTGTATTTTGTTTTATTCCTCTTAACACACATATTAACCAGGGATGTAACAGAGGTATTTTTATCGGGAGTCAGAATCGAAGTCGTAGGCGCAGGCAGGGTCAAAAGTAGTGAGCAAATTTATATTTTACTGGGATCAAATACAACATTATTTAGTCACACTTTTTTTCATTTTGAATATAAAATAAAACACATGGCTTAGTGGGTAGTAGCTCTGTCTGCGAAACCGAGGGTTGTGGGTTCGATTCCCACCCAGTGCAAATATTTGTGTGATGAATTCAAATGTTTGTACTGTGTCTGGGTGTTTCTATGTATAATAAGTATGTTTTTAACACTATATAAGTATTATATCAGCTATCTGGCCGCCATAGTACAAGCTTTGCTTTGTTTGGGGTCAGATGGTGTTGTGTGTGAATTGTTCACCAGTATTTATTTATTTATTTATTATTTATTACATCAGTAACAAAAAAAATTACATGTTTTCAAATAAACAAGAATTTAAATTAGATGAATAGAATCCCAAAGTAGCATAATATGTGTATAAATGAACATAAGAACATATGAATATTTAATTAACAAAAACTGAAACAAATTAAAATCAAATTAAGGGATTATCACTAATGCTTATACACCTTACCTCCGATTAAAAACATCGTATTAAAAGTTTCGGAGCCGAAGTAGGAACCGGAGTTGTAATAATAATCGGAAGTTCCGACTTATCGGAGCCGGAGTCGGAGCTCCGTAACATCCCTAGTATTCACACCTCTGTGATGCTCCTCGATAACTAACATTTTTATTTTCTGTTTACAAAAGTAACAGTAAGTAGAGTAGATTTGTAACTAAGCTTTTGTTAATAGTCTAATCCATTATTGTAGATATTTATTAGTTGTTAATAGTCTAATCCATTATTGTAGATATTTATTAGTAATTAGCTGTAGCACATTGTGATGCAAAAATTAGATAAAAACAATCCTAGATGCGGATTATATATCATTGTAAAATTTCCGCTCGATCGGTGCAGATCTTTTTGAGTTTTTGAAGCGTACACAAACCAACATAACATTTTTATAGATAGAGATTACTTATGAGTATCTGATTAATTGAGACATTAAATGATTCATTGAAACACCCAGATTATAGATGATCAGATGTGTATTGAAAGAAATTGGAACAGATTTTTTGTTAATAAAAGTTATAAAAAATTTAAAACTGTCCATTATGCCCGGGATACATGAGACTAGTTTTTGAAGCTAGGTTAGCAAGCTAGTACCTCTAGCTTTGTGAAGACTCATTTAGACTTCGTGTAGTTACTCCTAATCAATGAGACGATCTTCTTAGCATTCCATGGATTCACCGTGCGGGTGCCGGGTCCATCGTGTGGCAGAGAGAGAAAAAACTCGAGTAGTTCCCGAGACTTGTGACTCGGGCGTAGGTTTAAGGGGCCCCTTTCTGACGTACATCAACACTCACCTTCACCACTCGTTTTTCTCTCCCTGCCCAGCCAAATCTGATATGAGCCTACTAGTGCAGCTTTAGATACACGTTCTAGTATAGAACTTACTGCACTTCTGGATAAGCCAAGGTCTTTCAGTAGGTTATAGAGAGATTTTGCTGGTATACCTCTCGCTCCCACTTCTACAGCGTATAAACTAACTACATAGCCGTTTTTTGTTAATTCGTTTAGGAGGTCGTAATACTTATTTTGTTTCATCGCGTGGTCTTTAGGTATATTAGTTTCCCACGGTACGGTAAGTTCTACAAGGACTATGCGTTTCGTAGCTCTAGAAAAAAGGAAAATGTCCGGTCTGGATGACGAAACACCCACATCCTCTGGGATTTTGTAGTGCTTTTCATACGTGTCCATTAAAATAGTCCAATCAGGTGCTGTACCCAGGATTGAGTAAGGCTTGTTCCTGGAGTTTGAAACACATTACATCTGACGAAATGGGACTGGACCTGTTATGCCAGCGACCCAAGGCCGTCCTTCGCTCTTTTAAGGAGCTTGGCTGGTTTGGGTACGCTGGCAGGGGGGAAGTGCACAATACACCCCTAGCGGGACGCCAGTGCAGGCCAATCACCCCCACCCTGAATTAGCTAGTGTAGTAAGCTTAGTTAGTTAGTTTGGCGGGGCCTTTTCCGCACCTAGTCTCTTTATTGGGCCATTGTGCGTGACTCATACTTCCCTTTTCTACTCCAACCAGCCTAGGCCGTCCCAGAAGGCAAGCATCATATTAAGGTTGCGATAGGCATCCGGAACAGACGACGGAGATTGGAGGAATTCTGCCCGTTGATGCCCCACACTGCTGCATTCCATGAGTACATGCTGTGGCGTTTCTTCTTTCTCCATGCATCCTCTGCATAGAGGACTGTCTGTTACACCTATGGTAAAGAGATGCTTATTTAAGGGACAGTGACCAGTTAGTGTAGTAAGTTTGCCAGCTTACTATCACTAGCTTGCTATTCTAGTTAGAAAAGCTAGCCTCGCATCGCTCGGGCATAAGGCACTAAACTTCAGGCTGTCGTAACTGGCAGATACGAGGGTCAAACTGAAAGTTCTTAGAAAATCAAAAACTGATTACATTAGCCAGTTATTAGTTTTATTATATCTTTTCAAAATATTGTCCATTCACGTCAATACACCGCTGCATGCGATGGAACCACTGGGACAAGCACTTTGCCCACTCGTCCTTAGGGGTCTCTTCAATGGCATCGCGATACGCAGCCACCGCTTCTTCAGCATTCATAAACCGCTTTCCTTTAAGTTTTTCTTTAATTTTTGAAAATAAATAAAAATCACAAGGCGCGAGGTCGGGGCTATACGGCGGGTGACCCAGTAATTCAACGTTTGATGTCGCCAAATAGTCGATCGTTCGCTTGGCGGTGTGCGATGAGGCGTTGTCGTGGTGAAGGAGGATCCTACTGCGAGGTCGTTTCTCTCGAACTTTTTCCAAGACAAGTGGCAAACAATTGGTAGTGTACCATTCTGCAGAAACTGTTTTTTGATCCTCTAACACAATTGTTGCGAAATGACCTATCCTTCCTTAAACCAGTTGTAAACAGTCGCACGAGATGGGGCTTCATCGTGAAAGGCCAATCGTAGTCTATCATAACTTTCTTGTTGACTTAAATGACATCGAAAGTCATAAAAAATCATTGCACGAAAATTTTCTCGTGTTAAATTCATGTTGACGTGACACAGACAATTTTCAATTTGCTGCCAAATCGTAAAACAAATGACAAATGAATGAAGTATATACTCAGTAATATTGGCAAAGAGTTCTATTTTCAAATTATAGAATTATTTTTTTATTATATGTATTGTTTATAAGTGGCCAGTTCTAAGAACTTTCAGTTTGACCCTCGTATCCAAGATGTCTGTTTGAACCGAGTATCAACCGAGTACTCGGCCCATCTCTACTTTTAACCAATTAAGTATGAATACAGAGTCTTTTTATAATAACACAATAATAAAAAGCCTTGACTTGGCTCATGAGTCATGTGGTTACCGCCATGTGTGATGTGGATTTGTCTCGACGATCGTAGTCCTGATGGTTGTGTCAATAAATGGCCTTATACCGAAAAGTCTCAACCAATATTATAAGTGACTTTCGCTAGACGGTTGGATCAAGAGTCAGATGGACGCTGCATTTTATCTTCGACACAGCATGATCCTTGCCCTGTTTGCTATCGGAATGCTCGTAGCTCGAAAAAGCGACATCGTTTCATGGTTGATGTTCCAAAGACACCAACAATGAGATTAGACTCTACTTTTGTGATAAAATAACGTCTAGGCCGTGGAATACGTTGCCTGAGTGGGTTTTTTCTGATGGCGACAATCTTTGTGTCTCCAAATCGAGAGTGAATCAGTTTCTTCTAGGTAAACACGCTCCATCGTAGACCGCATCGTCGTCGTTGAAAAGAGTGAGCTCACACTTTCCGTTTTAGTCTGCTGTAGGAAGCGGTAAACGCCGGACGCTTATATAGCTATCACTATTCGTTGTCAACAACCAAAATAAGCAGAACCGCAACATACCTCGCCGCTAGCGATTCTAAGGGGTCAAGTAGATTGGTAGTTGTAAACCACACACGCTAAACACAGAGACGCGGTTTGTTAACAATTTCAAGGTGCTCAGGGCAAATCTTTAGATTTACATCGATGCTCGTCTCCAACATCTAATTCTTACAAATCCTCTAACCGATCTGAACTGCCGTCCACGCCGCGTTGGCGCCACGCCAGTCGTGACGTCATTGCGCGCACGCACCCGGTCTATTTAGGATCTAGATGAGACGATTGAAAGGAAAAGTGGCTTGATTCATCCATTGTTGACACGGAATCAGGGCTGTTGGACATTGGACATTAAAAGAACAAAATTACAAATTTTGATTAACCCCCGACTACCTCAGATTTGTTATCTTTACAACATTCTACTAGTCAAGCTCTTTCATTTGATACCCATATTAAAAAGAAATGTAATTCGCCATTTTGTGGTGGCGGCCATCTTGGATTTGAAATTTGTTATTGTGTTTAGTATTCTAGTAGTCAAGCCCTTTCATTTGATACCCATATTGAGGTAGGTTGTGAAGAAATATTTTGTCCGCCATTTTGTGTGAGGCGGCCATCTTGAACCGATATTAACCAAACGTAGCTCTAAGAACATCCGCACGGGTATTAACCTTCAAATAAAAAAAATGGCTTCGAAATCGGAAATCGAAATTTTTATCTCTTATAGGTTTACTCTTGACCGCCATCTCGCCTGATGTTAAGCCACGATGCGGTCTACGATGGAGCGTGTTTACCTAGAAGAAACCGATTCACTCTCGACTTGTAAACACAAAGATTGTAACCAACAGGAAAAACCCACTCAGGTAACGTATTCCACAGCCTAGACGTTCTTGTAACAAAAGTAGAGTCAACTGTCTTGTCTTTCTCGTGTCTTTGGAACATCAACCATGACACGATGTCGCTTTTTCGAGCTACGAGCATTCCGATAGAAAAAAGGGCAAGGTGGTATTATAGATCATGTAAATCAGTCGCACACTCTCCCGAAGTGTATCCTTATTAAATAATATTGATTTTAGGAACACAGATGATAGCACATAGGCTACTCTCTATCACGGAAAAATAGGAACTGCATGGCTATAACTGATCTACCTAAATTTTAAAGGCCATTTGTTCCGTATTGCAACTTGCACGAATATTTCCCGAAATAACGCATTTCATAATCTCGCACCATTATTTAGTAAACATACGATTCGGAACCGTATAATGTTAATATTCATGTATTTGGCGCTCGGCCATCGATTCGATATCGGCTATTGGTACTGTTGTGGGGTTTTAAGGGTCACCGTACGTTTCTGGGCGAGTGATTTATTGCGAACGCATTGCAGTATGATCGTTTTTTTTTTTTTTTTAACTTTTATAGGTTTACACTTGACCGCCATCTCGCCTGATGTTAAACGATAATGCAGTCTACGATGGAGCGTGTTTACCTAGAAATAACCGATTCACTCTCGATTTGAAGACACAAAGATTATAATCATCAGGGAAAACCCACTCAGGCAACGTATTCCACAGCCTAGACGTTCTTATCACAAAAGTAGAGTCAAATCTCTTCGTTCGTGTCTTTGGAACGTCAACCATGAAACGATGTCGCTTTTTCGAGCTACGAGCATTCCGATAAAAAAAGGGCAAGGTGGTATCAGATCATGCAAATCATTCGCACACTCTCCGAAGTGTATCCGATAAAAAAACCGATAGGCTAGCAAGTTTTCGGCGATGTTCAAGACTGAAGTCTTTTTCGCACAAGAGTATCATTGCCTATGAGCCTTTTGGCACGTCTCTCGATCGATCGCTTTTTTGAAGTGAAAAAAATCTATTGGCGCACCACATACAGTCACACCCTCACCACTCGCTATACGGCGCGCGATATTAACCTACTCGTTCGCGTCCACCCGGGTGTACTAAAATCACAGGGGCGCCGGCCGCTTGCCCGAGCTGACGTGCGTACGAACGCCGAGTGCGCGCATAAATAATGTCGCGGCGTTATTGTATTGTGGATGGCTGCAATAGCAATACAGCATGTTGGAAAAATTGCAATGGTATGTAAAGCATAAGTATATTATATATTTACATTTAATATATCTATTATATCTGTATGACGTGATGATAAACTTAGCCAAAATTATAAAATTCTAGAATTCGAGTAAGTATCTGAAAGTTTGTTTTTTCGGAGAAAATTTAATTGTTTGAAAATAAAATAAAAATATCAATTTTTTTAGTCGTTTCAGTCTTTTTTTTACTTGCATAAAATTAGCCTGGATCCCACAAAACAGGTCACCATAGTTTGGGATCTAGTTCACACTAGCAAAACATGTTAAGTATTCATTCTTTGTACCTATTTATTGTCACATATATGTATTCTTTGTATATGTATATTGTCGCTTTGTATTTAACATCCGGGAGCGCGTGAAACTGTTTTTTAATAACTTTAAGGCGGTAGACGCTAGGTTTTGTAGCTAGGTTTCTTGTGATTTGGTCTTCGTTATTGATACAATAACTTTTTTTTTTTCATTTTCATTCCATTTAAATAAACAATAAAGAAAATTACAATTTGCAGTTTAGTTTTGTTATCATCTTATCATATTTTGTACAACCCTAGCACGTTTGGTCAGTGACGTAAGCAGACGACAAGCCACACGGGGCGCACGGTATTCTCAACTTTGCGTGCTTGTGCAAAGGTGTATTTTTGCTTGCAAGTAACAGTAGGTAAGTAGTTTACGAAAGTTTAGGTTATTATCGTGTAGGTATTTGCGCTTTTGTATGGCAGTGATGCATCTGTTACGAAGTAACTATTTTCTGATCTGTGATACAGTGGGCTATCTTATGTGGGCTGTGAATTGAGCATAAACGTCACGTTCGAAAATGAAAAAATCTTCGGGTAAACTCGGATGATCTAGACAGCCATAGTCATGGCCACGCCCTCCGGTTTCACCCGCGTAGTTTCCAAAGTGAGCTATCAAATTCTGAGTTATAAGTTTTCACTTCTATCGGCAGTTCCTGTGACTGCCAATTACTTACATTATTTACACTTGATCGCCATCTCGCCTGATGGTCGATTTTTTTTTTTTTTAACTATAATAGGTTCGCACTTGACCGCCATCTCGCCTGATGTTAAACGACAATGCAGTCTACGATGGAGCGTGTTTACCTAGAAATAACCGATTCACTCTCGATTTGAAGACACCAAGATTGTAACCGTCAGGGGAAAACCCACTCAGGCAACGCATTCCACAACCTAGACGTTCTTATCACAAACGTGGAGTCAAATCTCTTCGTTCGCGTTTTTGGAACATCGACCATGGTCGATGTGTCGAAACGATGATGCGGTCTACGATGTGGCGTGGTCACCTAGAAGAAACAGATGTAACTCTCGATTTGAGCATACACAAAAATTGTAACTATCGGAAAAACCCTCTCGGGCGACGTATTCCACACCGTTGACGCTTCTTATCACAAAAGTAGAGTCAAATATCTTTGTTCGTGTCTTTGGAACATCAACCGTGAAACGATGTCGCTTTTTCGAGCTACGGACATTCCGATAGAACAAAATTAAAATTTTTGACTAACCCCCGACTACCTAGGATTTGTTATCTGTACAACATTCTACTAGTCAAGCCCTTTCATTTGATACCCATATTAAGGGAGTTTTGAGAAAAGAAATGTATTTCGCCATTTTGTGGGAGCGGCCATCTTGGATTTGAAATTTGTCATAGTGCAATGTATTCTACTAGTCAAGCCCTTTCGTTTGATACCCATATTGCGGCAGTAGTGAAAAAATAATATAATTCGCCATTTTGTGGTAGCGGCCATCTTGGATTAGATTTTTTTTTATTTATAGTATTCTACTAGTCAAGACCTTTCATTTGATACCCATAATGAGGTAGGTTGTGAAGAAATATATAATTCGCCATTTTGTGGAGGCGGCCATTTTGAATCGATATTAACCGAACATGGCTAAGAACATCCGCACGCATATTAACCTTCAAATAAAAAAACCGCATTGAAATCGGCCCATACGTTTGAGCTCTACGGTGCCACAGACAGACACACACACAGACAGACAGACAGACATTGACGTCAAACTTATAACACCCCTTTTTTTGGTCGGGGGTTAAAAAAGGGCAAGGTGGTATCATCGTTTAACATCAGGCGCGATGGCGGTCAAGTGTAAACCTATAAAAGTTTAAAAAAAATCGACTAATTAGTGATCACTAGTTATGATGTATAGTAAAATTCATCTCTAGACAGTTAGAGACGGTTCGAGGCAGAGGATCGCGCTTGCTTGGGCTCAAGGAGCGGTATCGTACCGTTACGTCACCGCGGCTGAGCTTGATTACAGCCAGGACCGGTTTGGGCAGGTTCGGAGGCGTAGCGAGAGCGAGGCGATGTATAGGCATAGAATAGATAATATAGATAGAACGGACACTCCCAACCCCCCGCCAATTTCAAGCTTTTCACCCTCACCCCTCAGGCCGTTTCGGATACGCTAGGAGCACTCAACGAAGGGCTGGTATCGAACATCTAATTCCTAACGAAATATCATCATGGCGGGTTGTTGTGCTGTTTACGGCTGTCCGTCAACTAAACGGGACAAGATTAAAAGCTTTATTTAATTTCCTAATGATAAAATAACGTAAGATTAGAAACTTTTCAATAACGTTGCTTTATAATATTACAAGCTTTGGTTAGTTTGGGGTCAGATGGTGTTGTGTGTGGTTTGTCTACTAATATTTGTTTATTTATAACGAAGTCATTGTTAACTCAAAGTTCGTAACTTACACAGCCAGTAACTTATGTGCCCAAGCACGGATTGATAATGCCTGGAGGGATAATTATAGTGACAGAATAAAGTTTCCTTCATTGGTAAGTGTAAAATAAAATGCGAATGTGTACCTACTAACAGAAATAGATATCTAGGTACCTGATCTAATCTATCATCGGTTTCGTTTCATTTTACGCGGCAATACAAACACCCACAGATTTCTGAAACAATTTAGAAATCTGTGCAAACACCCTTTTAATTAGAATAGTATAATTTGCCTCCATTCTATTTATGTAACTCAACATTATAGCAAGTTTATAGACTACGTCACCAGGTGAACTCAAGGGGCACAACTATTCAATGAAACAATTCAGTAGCCCTAGCTCTAACGCACACATTCACGCGTGTGTACGAACGACATCTGCGTAGTTGTGTGAAGAGTAGGTAGCTCCACAGCGGCGTTTGTATGGAATTTTAGTGGAGTGTCCGGGGTATGGTCATAGAATAGACAATATAGATAGAACGGACACTCTCCACCCCCCGCCAATTTCAAGCTTCCTCACCCCTCAGGCCGTTTCGGATACGCTAGGAGCACTCAACGAAGGGCTGGTATCGAACATCTAATTCTTAACGAAATATCTTTTATATTATCTTTTATATTTTTTTATTATCTTTTATATTATACAATTTCATTTCATTTCATTTATCATCATGGTGTGTTGTTGTGCTGTTTACGGCTGTCCGTCAACTAAACGGGACAAGCTTAAAAGCTTTATTTAATTTCCTAATGATAAAATAACGTAAGATTAGAAACTTTTCAATAACGTTGCTTTATAATATTACTAGCTTTGCTTAGTTTGGGGTCAGATGGTGTTGTGTATGAATTGTCTACCAATATTTATTATTTATAATAACGAAGTCATTTTTAACTCAAAGTTCGTAACTTACACAGCCAGTAACTTATGTGCCCAAGCACGGATTAATAATGCCTGGACGCCTGGAGGAATAATTATAGTGACAGAATAAAGTTTACTTCATGGGTAAGTGTAAAATAAAATGCGAATGTGTACCTACTAACAGAAATAGATATCTAGGTACCTGATTTAATCTATCATCGGTTTCGTTTCATTTTGCACGGCAATACCCACAGATTTCTGAAAAAATTTAGAAATCTATGCAAACACCCTTTTAATCAGAATAGTATAATTTGGCTCCATTATATTTATGTACCTCAACATTATAGCAAGTTTATAGACTACGTCACCAGGTGAACTCAAGGGGCACAACTATTCAATAAAACAATTCAGTAGCCCTAGCTCTAACGCACACATTCACGCGTGTGTACGAACGACATCTGCGTAGTTGTGTGAAGAGTAGGTAGCTCCACAGCGGCGTTTGTATGGAATTTTAGTGGAGTGTCCGGGGTATGGTATAGGACAGCAAAAAAGTGTAGTGTTAAAGCAGTGGTTGTTTTATTTATTCTACGTAAAGGAAAATTACATAGGAATTAGAATAGGTAAGGGACACTGTGATAATACTAAAATCTATACTACTTAATATTATAAAGCTGAAGAGGACACTGTGATAATACTAAAATCTATACTACTTAATATTATAAAGCTGAAGAGTTTGTTTGTTTGAACGCTAGAATCTCCGTAAGTACTGGTCCGAATTGAAAGATTTTTTCTCTATTGGATAGTCCATTAATCGAGGAACGCTATAGAACATAACGCTACTATCAATAGAAGCGGAGCAGGAATCAAGAATGTAACAAAAACGGTAGAAAAATATTATTTTTTTGACATGACAGCATGTGTCTAAGATTGCGTCATTGAACATAAACCTTTGCTAATCAAATTTGTTTCTAGATCTGAGTTGGTACGATCAATTTCCGACAGGTGGCGTAGCAGGTAGCTGAAGAGGTTTTTTGTTTGAAACCGATATTATTAGGAATGACTGAACCGATTTCAGTCATTCTTTCACCGTTGTATATGTACGGGATCCCGATGAGTGCTATATAATGTACCACGGGCGAAGCCGGGGCGGACATCTAGTAATTTAATATAATTGCAGGACCTGTCGTCACGCCAATTATCCCGGAAAAATTACGGGAACAAATACTATGCGGATGAAACCGTGTGGCGCCGTTAGTTCACCGCATAATTTGGGGCAAACTTGAACATCCGTTACGCTAACAAATACTCTAAATTAGCCCTAATGACCGGGCCGTGAGTTCGGGGCAAACAAAGCTGAATGTACAATGTACTGTAATTAATGATTAAGTACCTACGTTATAGACTGCAGGTCCGTGAACAAAATTTATGGAACTTTATGGAACCCAATGCCTATCATGCCATAATCAAATTACCAAATTTACTCTGTAAATCGTCGGAAAATCATAATTTTTTCTGACAAACTTAATAATTTAAAAAATTAAATTTATAATTTTTCTAGTTTCAATACCTCTTCTAATCTATTATTCCGTAACGCCGTACAAAATTCATGCGACAAGGAGAAATGATCGAGGTTTAGAACCCCCCCCCCCCTCTTCAACTGCACTCTCAGTTGGACAGCTTACAAGTGACGGCATAGTGCTCAATCTTATTACTTTATACTTTATATCTCCTGCTGTCTATTAGTCTTTGAATGATATCAATTCCAAACAGTGCTGAGTTTTATTCTGAGTGCTAATTTCGCGCTGCGGTTTCGCCTGCGTTTCAAAGGTCTCTTTGAAGTGAAATCTTCGGGCTAAGTATCAGCTGGAGGCTCTGGAATCGATCGAGAGACGTGCCAAAAGGCTCATAGGCAATGACATTCTCGTGCGAAAAAGACTACAAAGTCGCGAACATCGCCGGAAAATTGCTAGCTTATCGGGTTTTTTATCGGATACACTTCGGAGAGTGTGCGACTGATTTGTACGATCTGATACCACCTTGCCCTTTTTTCTATCGGAGTGCTCGTAGCTCGAAAAAGCGACATCGTTTCATGGTTAATGTTCCAAAGACACGAACGAAGAGATTTGACTCTACTTTCGTGATAAGAACGTCTAGACTGTGGAATACGTTGCCTGAGAGGGGTTTTCCCGATAGTTACAATCTTAGTGTCTTCAAATCGAGAGTGAATCGGTTTCTTCTAGGTAAACACGCTCCATTGTAGACCGCATCATCGTTTAACATCAGGCGAGATGGCGGTCAAGTGTAAACCTAAAAAAGTTTTAAAAAAAACTTCGGAGAGTGCAACTGATCTGTATGGTCTAATACCACCTCGGCCTTACTTCTATCGGACCACTTGTGTCTCGAAAAAAGCGACATCGTTTCATGGTCGATGTTTCAGAGAAAAGAACGAAGATTTGACTCCACGTTTGTAATAAGAACGTCTAGATTGCGGAATGCGTTGCCTGAGTGGGTTTTCCCCGATAGTTACAATCTTGGTGTCTACAAATCGAGAGTGAATAAAGTAAATGATTATTATACATGAATAATAAACGTATAAATAAAAAAAATATGTTTTTATTTCAAACCTTACTTTCAAAAGCATTTTGTCAAAAACGGAGAATTCTTGTCGTTGTCATCTTTATAAAAATTTTAGCTTATTTCGGTCCGCATTGGTTAACATCAGGCGATCAGGCTAACCTAACCTAATCCAAGATTCATGTAAAAAAGAAAACAAATTACAAAGGTCACGGACCCCGGAGTCTGTGGAGTTGCTAAATTAAAAAAAAAAAAAAAACAGGCGAGATGGCGGTCAAGCTTAAACCTATAACCGATAAAAATAATACCAAGAACTGACTAAGTGCTTCACACAGAGACATAGCATTGTCTGACTACTTAGCAGAGTTTCGCTGAAATCATAACCCTTGAAACCGGAACGCGATGTTATCTCTACCACCGATTCTTAGAACAAGCAATGGGGCTATGAAATACCGATAGCCGGTACCAAATTTTGAATAGGTACACGAGACAAGCTGAAAAACTTGTCACATAGCTCTCGTATCTATACTAATATTATAAAGCTGAAGAGTTTGTTTGAACGCTAGGATCTCGGGAAGTACTGGTCCGAATTGAATGATTCTTTTTCTATTGGATAGTCCATTTATCGAGGAAGGCTATAGGCTATAGAAAATAACGCTACTATTAATAGAAGCGGAGCATGAATCAAGAATGTAACAAAATCGGGAAAAAATATTCCTTTTTGAGAGTTTTCGTATGTTTCGTGCTTTGACATGACACATGACAGCATGTGTCAAAGATTGCGTCATTGAATTTCAGTAATCTGTGCATTGAATACAAACCTTTGCTAATTTTTTTTTCTAAATCTGAGTTGGTACGACCAATTTCCGACAGGTGGCGTAGCAGGTAGCTGAAGAGGTTTTTTGTTTGAAATCGATATTCTCAGGAATGAGTGAACCGATTTCAGTCATTCTTTCACCGTTGGATATGTACGGGATCCCGATGAGTGCTATATAATATACTATACCACGGGCGAAGCCGGGGAAGGCATCTAGTTAAATATAAAATGAGTCATGCCTATTAGAGTTAGTATTAGAGACACTGTCCTGTTATGGGCAGGCGTGTTGCCAACCTACTGTCCTGTGGGTCTACAGCCGAACGAAAACTGTCTTAGCTTTGATGTTTCACTCTGTTTTCTTTTCGTTTGCAATTATAAAGATGGCAATAGCAAAGCTAAAGCCGATTTAGTTTGGCGGTAGAAGGCCGGCTCGCTTTCACTCTTACTGTAACAAGAACAAAATTAAAAATGTTGACTAACCCCCGACTACCCAAGATTTGTTATCTGTACAACATTCTACTAGTCAAGCCCTTTCATTTGATATACCCATATAAAGGGAGTTGTGAAAAAAGAAATGTAATTTTGTGGTATCGGCCATCTTGGATTTGACATTTGCCATAGTGTAAAGTATTCTACTAATCAAGCCCTTTCGTTTGATACCCATATTGAGGTAGTAGTGAAAAAAAAATATAATTCGCCATTTTGTGGTGGCGGCCATCCTGGATTAGAATTTTTTTATAGCGTATAGTACTCTACTAGTTAAGCCCTTTTATTTGATACCCATATTGAGGTAGGTTGTGAAGAAATATTTTATCCGCCATTTTGTGGAGGCGGCCATTTTGAATCGATATTAACCAAACATAGCTAAGAACACCCGCACGGTAATTAACTTTCAAATAAAAAAAAAACGCATCGAAATCGGCCCATCCGTTTGAGCTCTACGGTGCCACAGACAGACACACACACAGACAGACAGACATCGACGTCAAACTTATAACACCCCTTGTTTTGGTCGGGGGTTAAAAAAAAAGTGACTCCAATGTATTTAAAATTCGCTCTGTTAAAAAAATATTTTTTTGCATAATGGAACGTTGCAACAATGGCTCTTGGTGAAACTTTCTTTGAATAGAATTTATATGCATCTTGAAAAAAGGCCTCATTAAAACCTTACGTGAAAAAAATCATTTGTCCGATTTTTTTTTGGCTCAAGATATACGTATCTGCTTTTACGTAAGTTTCCGATAAGATTAGGCACAAAACAATAACACGGAGCGATAAAGTCGCGTATTTTGGACTACTTACTTTTTTCTAAAAAAAAAATGATAAATGACAGACAATAATGTCATTTATCAAATTTTTTTTTGGTGAAATCTTCTTTGTACACCACAGACTGATTTTTCGTGGGTTGTGAAAGAAATTCTGTGTCTCGCTCGTAAGGTCGTAAGTGAAAGAAATATTAGGGTGAACTCGGGACCGCCGAGTGTGCTAGAGCGAGAAAGATAGCCTGCCGATAGTTGCTGCTGTCTGTGCTGTCTTTTTTAACCCCCGACAAAAAAAGGGGTGTTATAAGTTTGACGTCGATGTCTGTCTGTCTGTCGGTCTGTGTGTGTGTCTGTCTGTGGCACCGTAGAGCTCAAACGGATGGGCCGATTTCAATGCGGTTTTTTTTATTTGAAAGTTAATATCCGTGCGGGTGTTCTTAGCTATGTTTGGTTAATATCGATTCAAAATGGCCGCCTCCACAAAATGGCGGACAAAATATTTCTTCACAACCTACCTCAATATGGGTATCAAATGAAAGGGCTTGACTAGCAGAGTACTAAACGCTATAACAAATTTCAAATTCAAGATGGCCGCCACCACAAAATGGCGAATTATATAATATTTTTCACTACTACCTCAATATGGGTATCAAATGAAAGGGCTTGATTAGTAGAATACTTTGCACTCTGACAAATTTGAAATCCAAGATGGCCGCTACCACAAAATGGCGAATTACATTTCCTTTTTCACAATTCCCTTAATATGGGTATCAAATGAAAGGGCTTGACTAGTAGAATGTTGTACAGATAACAAATCTAAGGTAGTCGGGGGTTAATCAAAATTTTTAATTTTGTTCTTGTTATATTTTTATTCTTGTCCATGGATACTCGTCCTGCAGCCGCGTCTTTCACTGTCGTGTCGCTGTGTTATTATTTTTATAAAATTTCTCAGTTTAGTTTTCGCTTCTGCCGTGTGGTCTTAAATACACTCCTATTATTTTTTTCGGTGAAGTAAGTGCACTGCAACCTCCATATTCGTAAGGAGTAAACTTTATGCATCACTGCTGGTACTCAAGACCACCCCACAAGGATAGTCGTGGACTGATGACGTAATGAAACATATTTATAAATTTTGAGTGTTAGCTTTCTGTACTCTCCGTTCAACATAATAAATACTCGTGAAATAATTATTTCAATACGTTAATCAGTTTCCCAAGATATATCATTTTAAAGTAGGCGGTCCTAGTTAGATGCGCTTGACGTCATACCACAACACTCGCTCAATCCGTTCACAACTGGAAGCGATGGAACAAAACAAATCACTGCGCAAGTAAACTACTGCTGGGGAATTGCGACTAAGCGGAGTGGAGCGTTGTGTAATGACGTCACACGCGGTATATATTTTTTGCGAACTTTGAATGCATGTTACAATTATATTTAAATACTTTGTATTTTTGAACAAAACAAAAACTAGTGTACCTGTATTACAGAGAAATTTTACTGTAACAAAGTTTCAAGTGGTTTTAGATATGAAGGCAGTGCTGCCACCATAGATTTTACATATACTACGTGTAGAATTGGCACAAATGCTTTACACCGAAAGCACGGGTAGCATCTTTCTTGCCTTGTCGCTCTTGTGGAAGTGTCATACTTTTGTCGCGGCACATCGCTCAGTTGCCAGAGAAAGTATGCACGTCATCTGCTTACGATTGACATAAAGGAACCGTGAGGAAAATCTAACTCTTTACGTAGTTTATTTATTTATGTAATTTCTTTGTACTACCTACTGTAGGCACAAGGGGAAAGGCAATACGCAAATCGTTCGAATCCCACGCACACGACTGTCTGAAGGAAAACATCGTGAGGAAACCGACATGTACCTGGAATATTTCGGAGTTCATCCGACAACCCGCACTTGGCCACGGCGGTGGATTATGGCTTTGACTCTCTCCTTGTAAGAGCATCAGAGTCCCAGCTGTGGGAATATTTAGTGGGCGGCTTGTGGTTTGTTCTATTTTGACGTGACAACGTCTTATAAATTGGTTTGCCGGGTGACACTTCAAGAAACTGCATAACGTGAGCGGAGCGTACTCCGCTCACGTTATGCGCTCACAACGAGAGCGAGTGAGAGGCACGCGTCCCTTCCACTCGGGCATGGTTAGCCCGCCTAAGAGCGAGAGAGACAGACATAAAAAGTGAAAGGCACGCGTCCCTTCCGTAAAATTATTTTACCACTCAAAGTCGTTGTCACGTAAAACTTTCGCCCGTATACCGACTTTACAGGCAACCAATATTTATCAATTTATTATCCTTATTAATATTTTATTTAATAAGGAGTAACCAGACGAGCAGGACATGTGCCTGATGGTATACAACATGCCTGTCACATAACAGAACAGTGACACGCACTGTTCACGAGTCTTCTCGTGACCACGGCGGTTGTAACGCTGCCGAAACGTCGAGGTATTTAAACAATGAATTATTCGTGATAAAAACAATATAGTGACACGCAGCTATTGGAACATGAAGAGCCCAAATCATTACCTAGCACTGTACCTTGCTCGACACCATTATATTATCTCTAAGCCCTCTAATTTCTCTGGAAACATTGCCTTTCAAACCGGAACACAGTAATGTTTGCCCATTACTGCTTGGCGGTAGAATTACTGGCATATGTGTGGTACTTCCCCCAGGCGGCGTTTGTATGTGGTATTTTTAATTCGGCAAGATATCTCTCGAATAGCGTATCTTTCAGTACGGCAAGCCTCAGAACCAGTCTACAGAACTTGACTAAGTTTGCGCGTAATCGTTAAAAGCCGTTTACTTTTATGCATGTTGCAGTACTACCTAACGTTAACGCGCAACCTCTCGAGTATTTCGCCAAATGCGAGTTTATCATCATAAAATCTTCTGCGTTTTTTTTTTTTTTAAATAAAAGTGACGAGACGATCAGGACATGTGCCTGATGGTTAGTAACATGCCTGACACATACCAGCACAGTGACACGCAGTTATTGGAACATGAAGAGTCCAAATCATTACCTAGCACTGCACTGCGCTCGTCACCCAGTGATCTAAGATGTTATATCTCTAGGTCATCTAAGATGGCACATGTCCTGCTCGTCTCGTCACTAATTAAAAGAAAAATATGCTGTCACGTCAACGAACGGTACGAAAGCTACCAAAAAGGAATATTTTTCTCGTTTTTGTTACATTCTTCATTCATGCTCCGCTATTATTGATAGTAGCGTAATATTAGAAGTAATGCCTATAGCCTTCCTCGATAAATGGACTATCCAATAGAAAAAAAATCTTTGAATTCGGACCAGTACTTCCCGAGATCCTAGCGTTCAAACAAACAAACTCTTCAGCTTTAAAATATTAGTATAGATTTGACCACAGACTAGCAATAAACAAAAGAGTGGGTATATTTATGTGTGTGTGTCAAATCCCATATACTTACTACCCAGTACTTAGTACCTGGTTGACCGAGCAATTGCTCGGTTTAAATGCGTTTATAAAGGGCTCTAAGTAAAAGATTTTCTCAGAAAAAAAAAGAACTATAAGATAAGACCCGAGTATTATAACCATCAGGATTCGAACCGGGGCCTGTTGACTCCGAGGTCGAGCATATTCCGTCTGAGCCATTTAGACTTACAGAACAGTGGCGAAATAAGTTATCGTATTCTAATGACATTGTAGGAGTTTTTCATTGTATAAAAACGCGCATAAAATGATGTTTTAAAAAAATAATACCTAGCTAGATCGATTTATCGTCCCCGAAACCCCTTGTATACATAATTTCATGAAAATCGTTCGAGCCGTTTTCGAGATTCAGATTCTATATATATATACCTACAAGAATTGCTCGTTTAAGGTATAAGATGTGACACTTTAGCTTTCGTGAACATCAGCTGACTTGGCGAAGAGCTGACTGGGAACAAACATGGCCCTGGACTTTTACACATTAATATTATTGTTTTTAAACTTTTGCGATTTGAACACATAATGTTTATATTATACTTAGTACCTACAGGGCTTAATCACGAATAATTCATTGTTTAAATACTACGTTACAATCGCCGTGGTCACGAGAAGACTGAAAAAAATGCGGGTCGTCTCGTTGCGAAATGAGGGTATCTCGATCTACCCTCATTTGGTCTTCAAAAAACGGCGTTTCGTTTCGTTTTTGTAGTGGTAGAACTCCTAGCAGAGTCCGCCTGGGGAAGTACCACACCTTTGTCAGTTATTCTATCGCCAAACAGTAATGTGAAAACATTTCTGTGCTCCGGTTTAAAGGGCAATGTTTCCAGAGAAATTACAGGGCTATCTCTATATAACATCTTAGATCTCTGGGTGATGAGCGCAGTGCAGTGCTAGGTAATGATTTGGACTCTTCATGTTCCAACAGCTGCGTGTCACTGTGCTGTTATGTGGCAGGCATGTTGCTTACCATCAGGCACATGACCTGTTCGTCTCGTCACTTGTTATTAAAAAAAAAAACAAGTCTATTATCGCCTCACAACACATATGGTACAGCCAAAAAAACCGCGTCCCAGTTCCTTGCGCGTTTCACTTACCCACATAGCGGTGTTCCGGTCGCTATAAATAGACGCATGTGGAACGGATCGCTTCCCCGTGCGAGTAACATATGGGCTACTGGCTCTAGTGTTCGTTTTTGACGGGACAACGTCTGATAAATCGATGAACGCCGGCTGCATGCACGAAAAAGTGTCCCGTTACGCTTATTGTCCCGTTACACTCATTGTACGCTTGCGCCGCGTCTATCAATGTTTTGTTATGACGTTGTGACGTTAAAATATCGTCCGTAAGCCAACCGAATTTTACAGACAACCAGCATGAAGAGTCCGAATCATTACCTAGCACTGCACTGCGCTCGTCACCCAGAGATCTAAGATCTTATATCTCTAAGCCCTGTAATTTCTCTGGAAACATTGCCCTTCAAACCGGAACACAGTAATGTTTGCACATTACTGCTTGGCGGTAGAATAACTGGCAAAGGTGTGGTACTTCCCCAGGCGGACTCTGGCAAGAGTCCTACCACTACAAAACATACATAAAATACTATAGGTTATGACGCGTCTATTTTTCAAATCAATCAATCAAAACTCAACGGACATCAGAAGACGTCTGCACCCGACGCGACGCCACTACACTAACACCAAACCCCTTCGAAACTCGAAACACGACTTGTGGTAAAATATTTGAACTGCAGGTCTACTACGAAGTCCGATAAACGATATATCGGCCGAAGTTATGGACGTTTTATACCACGAAACACAATCGGTCGGTTGATGACACAAAAACTGTCAAATCAGCGTCGGTCGGGATGAACGAAACGCCCGATCAGATCAACCGCCTCACGATCTGAAAGTCTAAGTAGCACAACGTCAAACAAAGCGAAAAGTCTAGTGAGCAATCTGCCTAGTTAGCTAATCGCCCATGTAGCAAAACGTCTAACTATCATCAGGTCTATGTAACAAAACGTCTATTTAGGAAGTCGTTAGTTTTTCATTATGTACACTTAAGATCATAATTAGTAAAAGTCGTATAAAAACTATATTTTTTTTATTTGAAATAAACTAAAATAATCTTCTTCAACACAACAAACAAAAGTAAACAAACAAAAGATAAAGTCTTCCTAAACATATTTTTTTAAATTACGCACCTAATATTCTTTTGATATGGCCAATGTTTATCAAGAATTCAAATGGGCTAACTTTTTGACCTTCAAGCTTATGCAGTTCTCTTTTATATTTGGCGTTAAACATTATATCGATCTTTTTCCTCTTATTTCCTTCAAATAAAATATTCTTGTATTTACGATCTTGCCAAAGGGCTTCTTTTCTAAGGGTTTTGAGGAATAGCAGAAAGGTTGGTTTTGATTTTATATTAGTATTCAGCCGCCTGTGCCGTCCTTCGAGAGCGTTGTTTGTGCGAAAATTATAATAGCTAGGACAACTTATTATATCTGCCAATGATTGTAGCCATTGTCTTTCAAAGTAATGTAAAAAAATATTCATTTCCTCACTTTTGATGGCATTGTCAACAATGCTTGTCCAACATTCTCTAATGTGTTGAGAAGGTAGCAGAGGTAAATTTGAACATACTCTGACAGTTTCTCGGCACTCTCTGTTTTCAGTAAGACCCAACGTTGAAGCTTTTTTCCAAACGGCCTTATTAAGATGATAGTAACAGCCAGTTATTTGAGTGTTCGGAAAAGCTTTTTTATTCCATTGATAAGCGCCATCTCATAATCGCATTTAATGACCGACATGTCCATGTTAAAAATGCTGCTTGATTAGGTCAAAGAGGCGTTCGTACGTATCTTGCGTTTTGTTAGGAAGCAATGCATATATAACTCCCATAATACAAGTTGTTTCATCACAACTATTAATATCAACGTGAATTGATAAGAGCTCATAGAATGGCTTGGGTGTAGCTTTGAATGTTGCATCAATAAAAACATTTTTCCTTTCAAAGTTTCAATGCATTTTCTACTTATAGGTGTTGAAAAATTAAGATTTTATTATTATTACAACCATCTTCACAAACAAGGAATTTATCGGCCAGAATTTCAGGAATTTTAACATCATTTAAGTTTTTGTACTCAGTTTTTGAAACATTGAAATATGTACGACGGGCCCTGAACAATGTATCTTTCTTTGAGTTAAAATCAGGTACCTGTTCAATTTCATCCACTTTTCCGAATTCTTTTTCAAATATTTTCTGAACAGGCTTTGCGTGTTGGCAAACTAATTTCTTGCATTTATCCATTACTATGTCCGTTCTATTTTTATCAAAATTAGCTTTACAGGTATGTTCTTTCAACTGACGAATTATCTTATTTTCATCTTTATTAATAGTAACAGATGCACTACACTCGTTACGCTGGGAGCATCTCCATAGAGTCGACCCTCCTTTATTCGTTAAATTTAAATTGTACCTATGACCACTCAACAACAGCACACGCCTTTTCTTTTGACTTTCGATGAAAGTAAATGTTTGTTTTTCATCCATTTTAGAATTCGGAAGTCAGATCACCATATAATATTGAACACGATCACTTATATGTAGCCAGGTTATGAATGGCAGTAGTAATCGATACCGGAATCATGAGTACCTAATGTCAATCAAATATCACACTTGACAATAAGTGTCGCTACTAAAAAGATTACATGCCAACAGAAAACAAATCAAGGAGTTTGCATGTATGTAATACTTGCCCTCACATGGTATTATAATGATATTTATTTTTGTGGTTAAGTGTCCAGGCATTTTAAGAAATTGACGACTTCCTAAATAGACGTTTTGTTACATAGACCTGATGATAGTTAGACGTTTTGCTACATGGGCGATTAGCTAACTAGGCAGATTGCTCACTAGACTTTTCGCTTTGTTTGACGTTGTGCTACTTAGACTTTCAGATCGTGAGCCGATCAACCGACCGATTGTGCTTCGTGGTATAAAACGTCCATAACTTCGGCCGATAATATATCGTTTATCGGACTTCGTAGTAGACCTGCTGGCTTAGTGGGTAGTAACTCGGCCTGCGAAGCCGAGGGTCGTGGGTTCGATTCCCACCCAGTGCAAATATTTGTGTGATGAATTCAAGTATTTGTACTGTGTCTGGGTGTTTCTATGTATAATAAGTATGTATTTAGAACTATATAAGTATTATATCAGCTATCCGGCCGCCATCTTACAAGCTTTGCTTAGTTTGGGGTCAGATGGTGTTGTATGTGAATTGTCCACCAATATTTATTTATTTATTGCATTATTTATTTATTGAAACAACTACTTTTAGAATGAATAATAAAACAAGCTATTATAGAGGCGCGCGTCGACAATACCAACTAGTAGTGAGTGATATGCAGCAATAGCTACGTGTGTTAAATTGTAATTTAACTGCCATAATTCACGTCTTATGGTCTAAACCTGTAACTACGCTTTCCGCAAAACAATATTGGTCCGTTATGTCGTGATATACGATTGTGGCGCTGTGCATCCAACACGTACAACATGTGCCGCGTTACGAATACATACCAAACTGCACTAAGTTTTGAAAAGCCGTCAATATTTGGAACTACTCAAACAGTATGGAATATAATTCAAATGTTGTGTAATTTACTATTGTGGTGACCCCCATCAGAAAACTATACGAGAGGCCGGGGGGTCTACCGCCTAACAAAAACTGTCTTAGGTTTGTTATTGCCGTCTCTTTTCTTGTCTCTTGAGACTATAGAGACAGCAAAGCCATAGCTTATTTAGTTGGTCGGTAAAGGGGCGGGTTGAATACCAAACTGCAATAAGTAATGAACATCAGTCAAATTTTAGAACTAAACTTACCGTATATAGTAAAACTAGATGTCCGCCCCGGCTTCGCCCGTGGTACATATATAGCACTCATCGGGATCCCGTAAATATACAACGGTGAAAGAATGACTGAAATCGGTTCAGTCATTCCTGAGGATATCGCTTTCAAACGAAAATCCTCTTCAGCTACCTGCTACGCCACCTGTCGGAAATTGGTCGTACCAACTCAGATTTAGAAACAAATTTGATAAGCAAAGGTTTATATTCGAGAGGTATGTAATCTGTGATATTCAATGACGCAATCTTATACACATGCTGTCATGTGTCATGTCAAAGCACGAAACGTACGAAATCTCTAAAAAAGGAATGTTTTTTCCCGATTTTGTTACATTCTTGATTTATGCTCCGCGTCTATTAATAGTAGCGTTATGTTCTATAGCCTATAGTCTTCCTCGATAAATGGGCTATCCAATAGAAAAAGAATCTTTCAATTCGGACCAGTACCTACTTCCCGATATCCTAGCGTTCAAACAAACAAACTCTTCAGCTTTATAATATTAGTATAGATTCAAGTGTTAGGTGAAATGCGATTGTGGAGACGCTTATCCAACAGGCAGTAGTTCGTCCCGTCACTCCCGTCTCGAATCCGGATCTCGGACCCGTTAGACCGGTTGTCCGAAATCGGCGGACTCGTTTTAAATCTTTCGACGAGGACGAAAGGATCTGATATTTATTCAGTTTTCCCTTCTTACGTAAAAAATGGTACGAGTTAATAACAAAATGAAATGTGTGTGTGTGTGTGTGCTTAAGACCACATGGCAGAAGTGAACACTAAAATAAGAAATAACTATCAATCATTTCATTAAAACAATTGAATAATTTTAATAATTAAGTTTTTTTAAATAAGTTGTGACGAAACGAGTAGGACAACCTGATGGTAAGCAACATGCCTACCACATAACAGCACAGTGACACGCAACTATTGCAACATGAACGAGTCCAAATCATTACCTAGCACTGCGCTGCGCTCGTCACCCAGTGATCTAAGTTATATCTCTGATAGAATATATGTGAAGATATGTTAAATCTCTAAGCCCTGTAATTTCTCTGGAAACATTGCCCTTAAAACCAGAACACAGTAATGTTCGTACATAACTGCTTGGCGGTAGATTAACTGGCAAAAGTGTAGTACTTCCCCAGGCGGTCTCTGCCAAGAGTCCTACCACAACTAAAAAAATAACCACTACCACTACTAAGTAAAATAAAAACGGTTACATATTATAAATTGAATTTAGTTAACACTGCGACACGACAGTGAGATGTGCGGCTGAAGGACTAGTATCCATGGTCAAGAATACATTAAAAAAAATTCTTCAAAAGTCCCCTTCTCCTTCCTTCAAAAGAACGCCGTACAAAAATCATGCGGCAAGGAAAAATGATTGAGATTTAGAACCCCCGCTCTTCAACAGCACTCAGTTGGACAGCTTACAAGTGACGGCATAGTGCTCAATCTTATTACTTTATACCCTTCTATCATCCTACATAGGTCTCCTGCTGTATCAGATGACCCATAAATTTTGTTCACGGGCCTGCAGTCTAATAGTTTATCGGACTTCGTAGTAGACCTGCTGGTTTCATAACAAAAGTCACTTGAATTGAATGTATTAATCCAATGGTAAATACATTTTTTTCTAATACTTTTGTGCTTTTAAAATGGACTTGCCCATCTTTGAATGATCATAAAGTAAGTTAAACTAAAAAATATCAAAATTAAAATTGGTACATATTTTATTCTATTTAAGTACTGACATTATATCAAATTATTTAATAATTGCAGGACCTGTCGTCACGCCTATTGTTTAAATCGCTTATAGCGTAATTTTAAGGATTCTTAAAAAAAAAAAATTACATCTTAGTCCCAATATGGTAGTCTCGTTATGTAAAACGTTTAATTTATCCTATAAAAGACGTTGAGTAATTATCACTTAGATACTTTGACATTGACTTATGCAGCCTTCGCTAATGTCAATAAGTGTCGATGACCCCTACTTAGAAAAACTAGTACCACCAAATTTTTACCGTTGATCTTCGGCGCTAGTATCGATTCTACAATCTACAGTGATATTCTTATACTTGTATTATAAAAGATTTTAGTTAAAAATTTGCCGCTGTGCCGGCGACATGAAAAACTTGCGTCACCACTCATCACTATTGATTATTTGGCGCCACTGTCGATTCTACAATGATGAGCGTAAGTAAAAATTTGTCAGTCATTGGAACTGCCGATGGAAGTGAAAACTTATAACTCGGAATTTGATACCTTACTTTGAAAACTACGCGGGTGAAACCGGAGGGCGTGGCCAGGAGCATGACCAATAGGCTGACGCATTTCTAGATAGCCAATGGCCGTGGTCCCGGATTTACCCGAAGATTTCTTATCATTCCCGAGCGTAACGCTAGAATTCAATTCACAGCCCGCGAAAAATCTGTCTAGGCGCGCCAAAAAGAAGTTATCACTGCAAAAACTAGGCTAGCCGCTAGAGTTGCGAAAACTGTGACTAACTCCGAACAGAAATACAATTTTAAAATTTATCAAATCGCCTCGTCGTCGGAGTAATTCTTCAAGTGGAGCGAGCACTGATACGCTATCGGGCGTGATAAGGGAGTCGATATCGGGACTCCTCGCCTACGGTCTCGCAATCTTATCGGCTGTATTATCAGACTGAATGGTTATACTTCTGTGAAATGGCTTAGTGCATGGACAATGCATTTTTGGTTGGTTTATCATGTCGTATGTACCTACAGTGAGACATGACATTGGTTGTGTCAGTTTACTAGGTATCGAGTAGGGATAGCAATCAAACAGATCCCGCCTGAATTTAAGGGTATTCCATCTGTGCCGGTGTTTTGGCTCGGCGCCGGGTCACATGGTAAAACAAGGACAAAATTAAAAATTTTGATTAACCCCCGACTACCTCAGATTTGTTATCTGTACAACATTCTATTAGTCGAGCCCTTTCATTTGATACCCATATTAAGCGGGTTGTGAAAACATACATGTATTTCGCCATTTTGTGGAAGCGGCCATCTTGGATTTGAAATTTGTCATAGTGCAATGTATTCTACTAATCAAGCCCTTTCGTTTGATACCCATATTGAGGTAGTAGTGAAAAAAATAATATAATTCTCAATTTTGTGGTGGCGGCCATCTTGGATTTGATTTTTTTATAGTGCATAGTATTCTACTGGTCAAGCCCTTTCATTTGATACTCATATTGAGGTAGGTTGTGAAGAAATATTTTGTCCGCCATTTTGTGGCGGTGGCCATCTTGAATCGATATTAACCAAACGTAGCTAAGAACATCCGCACGGATATTCACTTTCAAATAAAAAAACCTGCATCGAAATCGGCCCATCCGTTTGAGCTCTACGGTGCCACAGACAGACAGACATCGAAGTCAAACTTATAACACCCCTTGTTTTAGTCGGGGGTTAAAAAAGGTTTAACTGGCCCGGTGATATATTTACTGGATCAGATGTCCGAGTTGGTATCTTCTTTTCTCCCTTTATTGAGGACCCTTGATTTGTGCCACCTGGTCCAGTAAATCAGCATTGCACCCGTGCGAAGCCGGGGCGGGTCGCTAGTAACAGTATAAAAAAAAAATTGGTTGCCTGTAAAGTCGGTATACGGGCGAAAGTTTTACGTGACAACGACTTTGAGTGGTAAAATAATTTTACGGAAGGGACGCGTGCCTTTCACTTTTTAACCCCCGACAAAAAAAAGGGGTGTTATAAGTTTGACGTCGATGTCTGTCTGTCTGTCTGTCTGTCTGTCTGTCTGTCTGTCTGTCTGTCTGTCTGTGTGTGTGTCTGTCTGTGGCACCGTAGAGCTCAAACGGATGGGCCGATGCGGTTTTTTTTATTTGAAAGTTATTATCCGTGCGGGTGTTCTTAGCTATGTTTGGTTAATATCGATTCAAAATGGCCGCCTCCACAAAATGGCGGACAAAATATTTCTTTACAACCTACCTCAATATGGGTATCAAATGAAAGGGCTTGACTAGTAGAGTACTAAACGCTATAACAAATTTCAAATTCAAGATGGCCGCCACCACAAAATGGCGAATTATATAATATTTTTCACTACTACCTCAATATGGGTATCAAATGAAAGGGCTTGATTAGTAGAATACTTTGCACTATGACAAATTTCAAATCCAAGATGGCCGCTATCACAAAATGGCGAATTACATTTCCTTTTTCACAATTCCCTTAAATGGGTATCAAATGAAAGGGCTTGACTAGTAGAATGTTCTACAGATAACAAATCTAAGGTAGTCGGGGGTTAATCAAAATTTTTAATTTTGTTCTTGTTATGTCTGTCTCTCTCGCTCTTAGGCGGGCTAACCATGCCCGAGTGGAAGGGACGCGTACCTCTCACTCGCTCTCGTTGTGAGCGCATAACGTGAGCGGAGCGTAACGCAGTTTCTTGAAGTGTCACCCGGCATACCAATTTATAAGACGTTGTCACGTCAAAATTACATAAATACACGGGTAACTCACGTTTAATATAGTCAGTCCAGTCCGACTCAAGTTTTTGTTGTATAAAAAATTGCTTAATATTCTTACGTTAGCGGTAAGGTCGCCAATTGTCACTTTATACGTCCGACCTAGACGCGTGAAGTGAGCAGAAGGTCTATCGTAGTGATTGTGCGCGGCGACCGTTAAATTTGAGAGCTCTAATTGGGTGACCTCAAGTACCTCGTTATCATTGCTGATGGCCTGATGTCATATCCACAGGCTGAAGGTCGCCACGAGAGCGCGGGTGGGAGTCGAGACGTGGATGTACCTAGTATGCAGGGTTTAGTGAATACCCGTAGCAAGACAAAATGCGCCTTTTTAACTCCCGATGCTAAGACGACGGAGTGTTATAAGTTTGACGTGTGAGCTACTTAGGTTTCTTAGCTGTGTGGTTTCTTCAGGTACAAGTTCGCGCTGAGACCGCGACGGGAGACCGCGATAGGCACGAGATATTATGGAATTGTATGGGCCCCAGTTTGCGCCGAGACCGCGACATGTGTCGCTGTCTCGGCTATAGGCTATATAACATTATGCTACTATCAATAGTAAAATATTTGTAGTGGTAGGACTCTTGGCAGAGTCCGCCTGGGGAAGTACCACACCTTTGCCAGTTATTCTACCGCCAAGCAGTAATGTGCAAACATTACTGTGTTCCGGTTTGAAGGGCAATGTTTCCAGAGAAATTACAGGGCTTAGAGATATATGATCTTTAGATCTCTGGGTGACGAGCGCAGTGCAGTGCTAGGTAATGATTTGGACTCTTCATGTTCCAATAGGCTGCGTGTCACTGTGCTGTTATGTGTCAGGCATGTTGCTTACCATCAGGGACATGTCCTGATCGTCTCGTAACTCTTTATTAAAAAAAAAAAATAAAAAAAAAATAGCAGCGGAGCATGAATGAAAAATGTAACAAAAAGTACAAAATTAAAAAAATATATTAACCCCCGACTACCTCGGATTTGTTATCTGTACAACATTCTACTAGTCAAAACCCTTCCATTTGATACCCATATTAAGGGAGTTGTGAAAAAAGAAATGTATTTCGCCATTTTGTGGAAGCGGCCATCTTGGATTTGAAATTTGTCATAGTGCAACGTATTTTACTAGTCAATCCCTTTCGTTTTTGATACCCATATTGAGGTAGTAGTGAAAAAATAATATAATTCGCCATTTTGTGATGGCGGCCATCTTGAATCGATATTTGCCAAATATAGCTAAGAACATCCGCTATTAACCTTCAAATAAAAACACATCGAAATCGGCCCATCCGTTTGAGCTCTACGGTGCCACAGACAGACATCGACGCCAAACTTATAACACCCCTTTTTTGGTCGGGAGTAAAAAATAATAGTATGAAAAAAATCAAGCTGTATGTGAGTATGTGCGTGTTGGCTATACTGTAACCAAATATCTCAAACAAATAAGACATAGCAGTCAAAACGAATGATTGTAATCAGAATTGTCATTCCACCATGACAGAGGATTCTGCGCTCCTGATGACGTAACGCGAGGCCAAAGCAATCCACGCCGGAGGAAGCAGTAACCGGCTTAATAGCGATGACGCAAACACTGAATTTGATAACTATAACTGGCTTGCTGCATTGTCAGCCAAATGGGGGACTGGCTATCTTGAAAGACGATGACAAAGTTATTATTATACTTAGCTGAATCCTGCGCACGTTTCTACGCCACCTATCGAACATTGGTCGTACCGACTCAGATTTAGAACCTCAAGTTTACTCAGAAGACTCTTGTTCCATAATAAAAAGTGGCCCATTTTTAACCCCCGACCAAATAAGGAGTGTTACAAGTTTGACGTCGATGTCTGTCTGTGGCACCCGTGTGGAACTCTACGTTCTAACGAATGGGCCTATTTCGGTGCAGTTTTTTCATTTGAAGGTATATCCGTAATATCGATTCAAGATGGCCGCCTCCACAAAATGGCGGTCAAAATATTTCTTCACCACCACCTCAATATGGGTATCAAATGAAAGGGTTTGATTAGTAGAATACCATACACTATAACAAATTACAAATCCTAAATGGCCACCACCACAAAATGGCGAATTACATTAATTCACTACTACCTCTATATATGGGTATCCCGAAGTAGTCGGGGGTAAATCAAAATTGTTAATTTTGTTCTTGTTCTATAATAAAAAGTGGCCTATTCTAGTTCTTCCAGGCCACAATATGTGTTTGATATTCAGCAGGATCCGTTCGATACGTTGCGATGTGATTGAACAGCAAACATCCAAACACTGACATTTATAATATTAATCGAATGGGGAATGTTAATAGGTATGTAAAATCACTTGAAACTTTGTTGCAGTAAAGCTTCTTTATACTACAGATAGTTACACTAGTTTTTGTTTTGTTAAAAAATATCAAGTAGTTATAATTATACAAGCATTCAAAATACGCAAAAATGTCTACCGCGTGTGACGTCATTGCACAACGGCATAGAATAGATACAACGGTCCACTCCGCTTAGGCGCAACTCGGCAGCTGTAGTAGCTAGCAGTAGTTTACTTGTGCAATGTTTTCTTTTTAACCCCGACCAAAAAAAGGGGTGTTATAAGTTTGACGTCGATGTCTGTCTGTCTGTCTGTGGCACCGTAGAGCTCAAACGGATGGGCCGATTTCAATGCGGTTTTTTTTATTTGAAAGTTAATATCCGTGCGGATGTTCTTAGCTATCTTTGGTTAATATCGATTCAAAATGGCCGCCGCCACAAAATGGCGGACAAAATATTTCTTCACAACCTACCTCAATATGGGTATCAAATGAAAGGGCTTGAATAGTACAACACTATACACTATAACAAATTTCAAATCCAAGATGGCCGCCACCACAAAATGGCGAATTATATTATTTTTTTTCATTACTACCACAATATATGGCCGCTCCCAAAAAATGGCTATATACATTTCTTTTTTCAAAACTCCCATAATATGGGTAGCAAATGAAAGAGCTTGAGCTAGTAGAATGTTGTACAGACAACATATCCGAGGTAGTCGGGGGTTAATCAAAATTTTTAATTTTGTTCTTGTGTTTCATCGCTTCCAGTTGTGAACGAACTGAGCGAGTGTTCTGGTAAGACGTCACGTGCACAGCTCACTTTAAAATTATATATCTTGGAAACTAATTGAAGTATTGAAATAATTCTGACACTAGTATTTATTATTTTGAACGAAGAATACAGAAAGCTAACACTCAAAATTAGTGAACATTCTCCATTATGATTTAGTGTAAAACTGCTATGCATGCACAGATAGTCGAGCACCGATGAATTCGCGGCGAAGCTATCTCTCTCCCGAATCAGGACCGGTATCTGGTTTCGACCGTGAATTAAATATGGAGGTCGAAACAATGGCGCCACTTTCGACAGTCGAAGCACAGAGTAGCCATACGACAGAGAAACATATACCATATATACTATACTAGACGAATGGGTATATCGGTCAAACAAATCATTAGTCATGTATGTCAATGTGGTATTTTTAGAATGTCAGATATGAGAGATAAATGGGTCAATTAACATTTTCATACGTTTATCAAATTTCACTAACAAATTCTGTAATTATATTTACCTTTTCCGTCGCAATGAGGCATTTCCAAGGTGTATAAATTACCTGTCAAAGACTTACTAATACCAGTGAGGACTGCTCATTACGTTATTACGTAGGTGCATGTAGATCTTTAATGCTAAAAACTTAAAATATTAAAGTAGTTTTATTTAAGTAGTATTTAGTAAATAGATAGTAAATAATTTCAATTTCTACGAAAAAAAATACAAAAACCAACTAAATTACTCGACTCGACAAAATTTCATATTTTTTGTGAAATCAACTAAACATTTATTTTTATTACGACTCTCCTCCGTAGTAGCGTTTTATAAGCATAATTGCACATCTAACCTACCGTTGAACCTGTTGATGTCTGTCTTTGCATCCTGCTCTGTCCTTAGAAGTTTGCATAACTCTATCTCGTTTTGTCCAATCATTGGTGGAAAGTAGTGCCACGTGACATGGATATTCGGCTTATCACAGCGCGATTTTTTACCTCGTCCTGCGCCCCCGCTGGTGACTTATGAATTTAAGCAGATTCGTTTCATGCCCGATCAACAGGGTGCTTAATCTATGTGGTTGCATCTCTGCAAACCTACTAATCCGTGTGAAGCCTATACGTTGTACGTGCGTACGCGCACCGTCCGCGGGTCATCGAACCCCATTGTCCTTCAGACACGTAGCTCGGTTTAGGGAACCTAAATAGATCCCTGGAGTGAATGCTAAACACAGTTAATGCTGTGACTCAAGTTGGTGTCGTATGCCCTAGTATGCATGATGACTGCAAAAAAAAAGAATTATACGGTCAGTAAAGTATGTATATTATTTAAAAAAAATAAATTGGTTGTCTGTAAAGTCGTTTGGTTTACAGACGACAGTTTAACGTGACAACGTCATAACAAAACATTGATAGATGCGGCGCAAGCGTACAATGAGCGTAACGGGACATAACGGGGCACTTTTTCGTGCATGCAGCCGGCGTTCATCGACGTTGACGTTTTGTTTATTAGACGTTTGTCACGTCAAAATTGGCAGTCATACTGCCGATAGAAGTGAAAGGAAAACTTATAACTCAGAATTTGATTGGTTCGCGAAGTTTCCAAGTAAAATTTCGCGGGTGAAACCGGAGGGCGATGCTAATCTGGAATAAATCTTCAAAGTCATCTAAATAAGAAATGGTCCGAGTTAACTCGAACATTTCTTTCATTTACGAGCGTGACGCTTAAGGTCAATTCACAGCACACGAAAAATCTGCATGTGGTGGCTCAAAAGAAGTTTTCGCTTCAAAAATATTGTAAACGTGAACCTTAGAGCAAGGGTTCCCAAACTTATTTCGTCTGCTCCCCACCTGTAGAGTAAATTATTCTTTAGCGACCCCCTGAATTCACAGGTACATAAAACAACTATAACTTCAAATTACATTAGACTAATATCGTGTACATTTTGTAAATAAATATATATATAAGTACTCAAATAGATAATAAATAGTCTGGAATAACATAAGCTTAGCAAAATTACATTAGTTAACTATTGTGAGCTATATTAGCGAAGATTTAAGATTCATCCTAATCGAGACTTTTACTTAGTAAAAGTTAACCGCAAGAGTTAACATGGACCCAATAGGTCTCTACAGAACGCTCCCCTTTAGACCTCCAGCGCCCACAAGGGGGCGTTATCGCCCACTTTGGGAATCATTGCCTTAGAGTTTCGAGTGACGCCACTTTATTGTACGATTTTTACGAAGGCGTGACGTCATAAAATTCCACTCCGAATGTTCGATTATCTATTTCCTTGTCGGATTTTAATGCTAGGTACTATAATAAATGTCAAAGGGAAAACTATTACTGTGTTCTGGTTTGAAGGGCAATGTTTCCAAAGAAATTACAGGGCTTAGAGATGTAACATCTTAGATCTCGGGATGACGAGCGCGGTTCAGTGCTAGGTAATGATTTGGACTCGTTCATGTTCCAATAGCTGCGTGTCACTGTGCTGTTATGTGGCAGGCATGTTGCCTACCATCAGGCACATGTCCTGTCTCCATCTCGTCGCTCTTTATTAAAAAAAAAAGGTTCTAGTCAAAAGTGTTATTTCGACGCAGTTAACCCTAAGGTCGTCCCCGTTCATGACGAAAGTCATCGTCCAATTGAGATTCGAGTCCAAATTGGTCCGTTGACAGACCGAGTGTGAATCAATTGCCGTATCTTGATTGAGAAGGCAAGGGGTTAAATATAGGATTACAATTGCTTTTTTACGTTCTTATTGAACACTATTCGTTCGCCCCGGCTTCGTTCGGCATCTATTTTGTCGGATTCAAGATAATATATCTCTAAGCCCTGTAATCTCTCTGGTAACATTGCCGGTACACAGTAATGCTTGCACATTACTGCTTGGCGGTAGAATAACTGGCACAGGTGTGGTACTTCCCCATGCGGACTTTGCCAAGAGTCCTACCAACCACTACTACGTCAGCGTAAAATTGTAAAACTGACAGATTATATATATAATCCAACCTCCACAGGCTTCGGGGTGCGTGACCTTTGTCAATTGTTATATTTTTTACTTGAATCTTGGATTAGGAGAAGAGAAGGAAATAGGCCCCCCCCTATTGACGGCCATCTGCAAATTGAACTCTCGAATGGTCTTCGGTGTGGTACTTCCCCTGCAAAAAGTCCTGCCACTACAAATATGTACAATGTACAACCTACATCATCCCATATCACAGAATGTTGTAACGTACGAAATCGGCTCGGAATGGTGGTAACTAACCGACCTCGTTCAAAGAGTGTTGATAACCTACGGGGTCAAATGAATCTCTTATTCTTTCATCGTTGAGGGCAGTGAACCGATGAGATGGTTCCTATTTTAATCTTTGACCTCGTCGGATAAAGAAGATTTAGTTTTTAAATGTATTTCGCCATTTTGTGGTGGCGCCGCCCATCTTGGATTTGACAGACACGACAGACATCGACGTCAAACTTGTAACACCCCTTATTGTGGTCGGGGGTTAAAAAGGTGTGGATCTTTTTAACCCCCAACCAAAACGAGTGCCGGCATTTCAGCTATCTGGCCGCCATAGTACAAGGTTTACTTAGTTTGGGATTAGATGGTGTTGTGTGTGAATTGTCCACCAATATATATATAATACAACAATATTTTGTGGTGGCGACCATCTTTGAAATGTGTTGTATTGTATTAGTATTCTACTAGTCAAGCCCTTTCATTTGACACCCACATTGAGGTAGGTTGTCAAGAAATATTTTATCCGCCATTTTGTAGAGGCGACTTTCTTGAATCGATATTAACCAAATATAGCTAAGAACCACTGCATGGATATTAACCTTCAAATATAAAAAACAGCATTGAAATCGGTCCATCTGTTTACGCTCTACGGTGCCACAGACAGACACACACACAGACAGACAGACATCGACCATCGACGTCAAACTTATGACACCTATTTTTTTGGTCGGGGGCTAAAAATAGGATAGGGCTCAGTAGCGTATCTTAGGAGAGGCAACCTGTGGACTAGACCGGGTTGATGATGATGTGATCCGCTAATTCGCCATCATCCGCTGTCCACGCACGGCCGAGCATATAAATGGCTGATCACAATGCGGCTTTTGTGTGGCCGTTCCGCCCCAGTTGACGAGCTGAGTGGATGACCCCGGCGCTCGCGACTGCAGCTCGGTGATGTAACCGTGTGACAGTTCTAAGTTCATTACAATTGGGTGATGTGCCGATTCTACTACAATAGATAGATAGATAGATACTCTTTATTGACACACCAAAAAAAAAGAAACAAAACAAAAATAAACAAAACAAGAACAAAATTAAAAATTTTGGTTAACCCCGACTACCTCGGATCTCGGATTTGTAATCTGTACAACATTCCGCTAGTCAAGTCCTTTCATTTGATACCCATATTGTGGTAGTAGTGAAAAAATAATGTAATTCGCCATTTTGTGGTGGCGGCCATCTTGGATTTGAAATTTATTATTATGTATTGTATTCTACTAGTCAAGCCCTTTCATTTGATACCCATATTGAGATAAGTTGTGAAGAAATATTTTGTCCGCCATTTTGTGGAGGCGGCCATCTTGAATCGATATTAACCAAACATAGCTAAGAACATCTGCACGGATATCAACCTTCGAATAAAAAAAACCGCATTGAAATCGGTCCATCCGTTTGAGCTCTACGGTGCCACAGACAGACAGACAGTCAGACAGACCGACAGACAGACAGACAGACAGACATCGACGTCAAACTTATAACACCCCTTTTTTTGGTCGGGGGTTAAAAAAAATTTAGTAAATTAGTGCGACAGTGGGCGGCCTTATCACTAAAAGCGATCTCTTCCAGGCAACCTTAGGTAATAGGTGTGGCGACTAAAACGAACTAATTAGTCCGTCAGTAGATTGATAAATAAAAGCTGCCAAGTGCGAGTCGGGCTCGCCCATGAAGGGTTCCCGTAGCACCAAGTAACACAATACATGAGTTCTTGTGGTTCGTTGTAATTTTCATCGATGTTTCAATAAATAGTGTGTAGGTATTTATGACGTACAAAAAAACTAATTACTAGATCGAGTTCAAATCAATTTTCTGTGGAGGTTTGTATGGTAATAAATTTACATCATAATTTTGACGTGACAACGTCTTATAAATTGGTTTGCCGGGTGACACTTCAAGAAACTGCGTTACGCTCCGCTCACGTTATGCGCTCACAACGAGAGCGAGTGAGAGGCACGCGTCCCTTCCACTCGGGCATGGTTAGCCCGCCTAAGAGCGAGAGAGACAGACATAAAAAGTGAAAGGCACGCTCCCTTCCCCTTCCGTAAAATTATTTTACCACTCAAAGTCGTTGTCACGTAAAACTTTCGCCCGTATACCGACTTTACAGGCAACCAATTTTTTTTCATTTAGTTTTGTCATTCTCTTATTTTAGAGGTTCCGGGGCGGAGGGCAAGGTACACATTTTACCACTTCGGAAGTGTATCTCGCGCAAATTACTCAGTATAGATAATAATTATGTGTATTAGAAAAAACCTCAACATCATTTTTGAAGACCTATCCATAGACGTATGGGTTTGATGAAAAAACTTTTATGAGTTTCAGTTCTATGCATGGGGTAACCCACAAAATGTATTGTTTCTTCATATTTTTGTGGAAAAAATCTTAATGCGGTTCACAGAATACATCTACTTTCCAAGTTTCAACAGTACAATTCTTATAGTTTCGGAAAAAAGTGGCTGTGACATAATGACGGACGGACAGACAGACAGATATGACGAATCCATAAGAGTTAGGTTTTTACGTTTTCCGGAACCCTAAAAAATGCCAGTAGTAATAGGGACGGCCGTGAAAACTTATAAATCAGAACTTGATAGCTCACTTTGGAAACCACGCGGGAAACTTCCTGGTTTTAACCAGGGGGCGTGGCCATTACCACGGCCATGGTCCCGACTTTACCCAAAGATTTCTTTTATTTATGAATGCTTGAGCTGGAGCCCACAGCTTCACCGCCCACGAAAAATCTATCTGTGGTGCGCCGAAAGAAGATTTCAACTTCAAAACTACTTCCCCAGGCGTAACTACTCTGCAAAGAGTGTTGCCACTACAATATGGTACATTGTACGCACGCCTACTGTGTGAAATCGGATCAAGTGCTCCATTACAGATGATCTAATACCGCCGAGGCACACCCCGACCTTGGCGCTATTTACAGCAGCCATTACCGGAGTTGCCATGTTGTATTCACGGTACTGCCGAATGGAAAGAATCGTCCTTTTTATTAACCGACCTCAGAAAAGGAAATTGGCAATTCCGTTGTATGTTTTACCCGTCTATGTACATATTATGTGACGTTCCGCCATTTTTGAAGTGAAAAGTTCTTTTAGGGACAGATTTTTCGTGGGCTGTGAATTAAATTCTATCGTCAGGCGAGTTTGGGCTCATTTGATTCGGGTTAAGCTCAGCGAGCAACACGGAAGGGAGTAGGCATACACAGCGTTTCCCCTCTGTCAAAGTGCAAGCCCACGTGGACCATGGAGTTTGATAATATACCGTGGCTGAGGGCGGGCCTAGATTTGCGAATGGTGCTTTATTTTTATGTGTTAGTGATTTGGTTGTGTAAGTATGATCGGCAATGGATCGGTACAAGTATGTCTTGTATGTAATAGTGCGGCTTTGCGCTAGTGTGCAACTTTCCCCTCCCGCAAGAAATGACAGAACGATTTGAACAATCTTTTTTAGCTAAGGCTACTCCCTGCGGTGCTTGCGCGGAAGATCGAGTTGCTCGATGGGTTGAGCTAGATGGTAACCTGGGCCTGGCTATGGGACTGGAAAATAGCTATTAATTTAAAAATAAAGCTTGTTTTTTTCATTTATCTTACGATTAATTTCTTTGTTGCAGGGTCGTGCATGAGTTCTATAAGAAGCTTCCTGTGAAGCCTGTCACGACTTACTACTGTAAGTATTTATAACCTCATTATCCCAAGTTAAATATTAGTATTTAAAATATCATTAGCCCATAACATTCAGAGATCCCGTACATATCCAACGGTGAGCGAAGTGTTTGAAATCGGTCCAGTAGTACTTGAGATTAGCTCGCACAAATAAATAACCTCGTCAGCTTTGTACTCGTAATATTGGTATATATGAGTAATGTCATTCAAAGATATATTGTATTATAGTATAGTAGATAGATAGATAGATAGATAAACTCTTTATTGCACTTATTTAGAAAACAAAATAACAAAAATATTCAAAACTTAAAAAAAAAAACAAAGTAGCAATTGGCGACCTTATCGCTAAGAGCGATCTCTTCCAGGCAACCGCAGTATGGAAAAGGAGATAAGAAGAATAAGAAGACGGGGAAGTACAAATAATGAGTGGAGGATACTTACAATTCTACAATTTGGAAAATTAACTATACTACTTATAATATATAATTAAACTACAATACCAATTCCACTAAAACATGCTACATATACTTACATATTAATAACTGTACACTCTAATACATAAATACGAATATAACATACACTAATAGATACATAAATATCATGTTTTACCAATGGAGATTTATGAAATAGATTTAAATTATATAAGATTAAATAAGAGTAACGATTTCAAGTAATTGATCACGTAGACAAATATAGTTCATTCACCAGTTTCTTGAAGGTGGCTAGCGATGGAGCTTGTCTGGTTGATACTGGCAAAGCGTTCCATAGTTCAGTAGCCCGAAAAGCAAAAGATTTGCCGTAGAAATTTTCACTGCGTGCTGAAGGCATTTGGAGCACCAAATTGTTCTTGGATCGGAGAGGCAAAGAGTGTGCATCGCTCCAGAAAGTAAAAACATCTTTCAGATAACGAGGTGATGAGGGGTTAAATAATACATTATAGAGTAGAGACAAAGTATGAGCATTCCGACGAAGGCGAATGGGGAGCCACTTGAGCTGCATACGAAACTGAGATACGTGATCATATTTGCGCAAGCCAAATATAAATCTTATAGTAGTGGTATATAGTATAATAGTAGGGTAAGCGTAATTCTATGGAACTACGCCTCAATGGTCGAGTGTTTTTAATACGTTTTATTATAGGTTTACACTTGACCGCCATCTCGCTTGATGTTAAGCGACGATGCTGTCCACGATGGAGCGTGGTTTACTAGACTGAAACCTATTCACGCTCGATTTGAAGACAATTGGAAAGAAAGACACATGTGAGCATCCAACGCTTATGCCCGATCTACACGAGGCTAGTTTTTCAAGCTAGAATAGCAAGCTAATACTCCTAGCTTTAACCAGTGCGTGTTGCCAGTGATGGCTTATGGAACTGAGACGTGGTCCTTAACTGTGGGCCTCATAACGAAGCTCAAAGTCACACAGCGAGCTATGGAGAGAGCTATGCTCGGAGTCTCTTTGCGCGACAGAATCCCTATTGAGGATATTCGTAAAAGAACGAAAGTGGCCGACATAGCTCAAAGAGTAAGCAAGCTGATGTGGCAATGGGCAGGCCACATCGCTCGCAGAACTGACAACCGATGGGGAAGAAAGGTTCTCGAGTGGCGACCACGAACCGGAAGACGCCGTGTTGGACGGCCTCCCACTAGATGGACAGATGACCTCACAAAGGTCGCTGGAAACCGCTGGTTGCAGGTTGCGCAGGACCGTTCGTTGTGGAAATCTAGGGGGGAGGCCTATGTTCAGCAGTGGACGTCTTGCGGCTGATGATGATGACTCCTAACTTCATGCAGACAACGCTACGCAACGCTAATTTTGTCTACACGAAGCTAGAAGTAATCTAGGTATCCTAGCTTGAATAACTAACCTCGTGTAGCTCGGGTATTAGACGTTCTTATCACAAAAGTAGAGTCAAATCTCTTCGTTCAAGACATCGGAAAGTCGACGTCACCGTTTATGGCATGATATAAAGCCATGCATACAGAAGCGACGCCGCAGCGGCGGGATCGATGCCCCTAATTGGTACATTTTATTGTTTTCGTCTAGGACGGGGCACGTCTAGGCTATTAGTATCGACCTTAATACTCAAATTGGCTAGGGTTACGCACCGTGCAAACGCCTAAGACCCCTAGCACACGGCGTATTTTAAACGCGCTGACGACGCGCGTATACGCTTTTCAAACGAGATTCGAACGCAACTTTTTAACCTGAGCAGATAGAGACATAGAGCGTTGGTGGACCGCGCCAGACACAACGATACAGACGCGCAGTAGACTCTCGCTTTGATCCAATACTCCTTGTCAGTTGTACTATGATGCCTCTCCTCCGTCCCATTGTACGCGCTTAAAAACGAAGTTCGAACGCAATTCACTATACGTATTGCGGGTTTGAATCTATAAAATATCACAAATAAATAAGTAAATAATTTAATCTAATAATTTAATAACCAATTTTTATATTTATTTAAATATAAAAATTGGTGGACAATTCACACACAACACCATCTGACCCCAAACTAAGCAAAGCTTGTAATATGGCGGCCAGATAGCTGATATAATACATGTATAGTTTTAAATACATACTTATTATACATAGATAATATATAATCATACGCGCGTTTCTGAAACGTGCGGCGTCTGCGCGTTTAAAATACGCACTGTGCTAGGGTCTTAAATAACCGTTGAACGCGTCTGAAGGCTAAACTCATCTTTAAAGTATTTTTGGTTCATTCGTACTATACAAAATTCGTATTACACAAAAATGGCGAACGCGCCTAAAGTTGTAGTAACTTTTTTTTTTTCACAGTAAATAATGACAGGACGAGAAGGACATGTGTCTGATGGTAAGAAACACGCCTGCTCGTAACAGCACAGTGTAATGCTGCTATTGGGAACATGAAGAGTGCTAGTGCTCAGTAATAATTTGCATTACCTAGCACTGCACTTGTTACTTAAGGATATAAGACGATTTATCTCTATGCCCTGTAGTTTCTCTGGAAACATCCCTTGCCCTTCAAACTGGAATACTTGCATATTACTGATGTTTGCATATTGCTGCTTGCCTTTAGAATAACTGACAAAAGTGTGGTATTTCGCCACGCCGGTTCTCCAAAAAGAACCACTACAAAAAAATTATTCGCGAGACGGGAAAGTACAAATAAAGAGTAGAAATGTAATAAACTTCACTACTTACATCATGTTTTCTGTGAATAAATAGTAAAGAGACCTCCCCCCCCCCTCTCTTCATTCTTTCCAGTAATACTTATTCATGACGTCAAACGAGTCACCCCTATAAACCCTTAAATATATTTCGGGATTCCGAGACTGCTGTCTAGGGCTGTCACATGATTGTCCGTACTAATATTATAAATGCGTATGTAACCCTGTATGTTGCGATTTCACGGTTAAACTATTAAATAAGTAAAAAGATTTGGTGTCGGCTAAGTATGCAAGTATGCTGCCGGCTCCGAATCGATCAAATGACAATTATCCAATGGTAAATACATCTCTAAATATAAAAATGTTATGTTGGTTTGTGTACGCTTCAAAAACTCAAAAAAGTTTTGCACCGATCGAGCTGAAATTTTACAATGATATATATATATAATCCGCATCAAGGATTGTTTTATATAATTTTTGCATCACAATGTGCCACAGCGAAGCGTGGCAGGGTACATCTAGTTTTTTAATAATATCGTTCTTTTAAAATGGACTTGCCCATCCAGCTTTGAATGATCATAAAGTAAAAGTTAAACAAAAAAAAAAAAATACGGGCGAAAGTTTTACGTGACAACGACTTTGAGTGGTAAAATAATTTTACGGAAGGGACGCGTGCCTTTCACTTTTTATGTCTGTCTCTCTCGCTCTTAGGCGGGCTAACCATGCCCGAGTGGAAGGAATGCGTGCCTCTCACTCGCTCTCGTTGTGAGCGCATAACGTGAGCGGAGCGTAACGCAGTTTCTTGAAGTGTCACCCGGCAAACCAATTTATAAGACGTAGTCACGTCAAAAACTTGAAAGTATTGATCATCACCACGAAATTGCTAGCTTATAGATGTTTTATTACATTCAAGAATGTTCGACTGATCTAATATACCACCTTGCTCTTCTTTGTTTAACTGCTCCTAGATCGAAAAAAAAACAGATCATTTCATGGTTGACTTTCCATAGACTTGAACTATGAGGTTTGACTCCACTTATGTCTGTCTTTCTATTGTTCTATGGTTGGCGCCAAAGAGTTTACATACACTACGTATAGAGAGGACACACATGCTTTACACCGAAAGCACGAGTAGCATCTTTCTTGCCTTGCCGCTCTTGTGGAAATGTCAAACTTTTGAAAAACACTCTGTTGCCATACAAAGTATGCACGTCATCTGCTTACGATTGACACAAAGGAACCGTGCGGAAAATCTAACTCTATATGCAGTATAGTATAATGTTAAACTCTTTGGTTCGCGCAGACCATAACATAGGTAGTTATAAATTGTATTTTAGGTAGGTACTTAACAAGTTGGCAGCCCTAGCGTTACTCGTCTAACAACACCCTTGAATCGCTGGAAGCTATTTGTTTTTACTGCGAAAAGTACGAATGTAAGTAATGCATTAAGGGGCTACCCGACCACCCCACGGTGAAGGGATGCTTACGACCTTTAATAGCAGATCAGGAAATGCACAGAAGGCAAATTTCCGTTACAAAACTATTCGTAATAGATGTAAAAAGTTCAGTGCTGCGTTTTCAGATGAGGATGATTAATTTGAAAAGAAATTGGCAGTCACAGGAACTGCCGATAGAAGTGAAAATATAGGTAACTCAGATTTTGATAGTTTACTTTGGAAACTTACGCGGGGTGAAACCAGCGTCATTCCCGAACGTGACGCTAGAATTCACACGCCTACGCAACATTGTCTGTGGGGCGCCAAAAGTAGTTTTCACTTCAAAAAAAGGCCACATAGGGACTATGGAAGTGAACACTTATAACTTTTGAATTTTAGCATTAAAGTTACCCCCCTCGTATCCTGCTAATATTATAAATGTCAATGTTTGGATGATTCGTTGCGTTTCACAAGACACCCCCTCACCCCAAATTGCGTTACGTAATACTTGAACGACCCCTAGGCTGCCTTTTATCCCGGCAAAGTAACGGGAATCAGTTCAGTTGCAGAAATGGGGATTAATTTCTTCCCGCCTACAGTACTCTCATCGTAACAGAAAAACAGAATAAATTTGTTTCTCAGAGCGATTAACAAAAGTAACGCTTCTCGACTAATAAATTTGCATGATAATCGAATGATCACTCACCGGCTAATGAGTCTATTATGTCGGCGCGAGAAAATCAAGGTAATATTGCTCACGCTTTACATCTACCTAGCATTTTAATATATAACAAGAACAAAATAAAAAAATTTTGACTAACCCCCGACTACCTCGGATCTCGGATTATCTGTATAACGTTCTACTAGTCAAGCCCTTTCATTTGATACCCATATTAAGGGAGTTGTGAAAAAAGAAATATGTTTCGCCATTTTTTGGTAGCGGGCATCTTGGATTTGAAATTTGTCATAGTGCAAAGTATTCTACTAGTCAATCCCTTTCGTTTGATACCCATATTGACGTAGTAGTGAAAAAAATAATATAATTCGCCATTTTGTGGTGGCGGCCATCTTGGTTTTGAATTTTTTAAAAGTGTGTAGTATTCTACTAGTCAAGCCCTTTCATTTGATACCCATATTGAGGTAAGTTGTGAAGAAATATTTTGCCCGCCATTTTGTGGAGGCGGCCATTTTGAATCGATATTAACCAAACATAGCTAAGAACACCCGCACGGATATTAACTTTCAAATAAAAAAACCGCATTGAAATCGGCCCGTTCGTTGGAGCTCTACGGTGCCACAGACAGACACACACACACACAGACAGACAGACATCGACGTCAAACTTATAACACCCCTTTTTTTGGTCGGGGGTTAAAAAAAATGGTTGTTATTAGACGTTGTCACGTCAAAAAAACTATTTTCCAAATCATCAAACAAATATCCAAAGTTTGACATTCATAGTATTAGTAGGATCCCGATGTATAAATATTTATTCGTCTCATTAATATTAATAGCGTCACCTTGTGTCTTAATAATCTCGATATATAACGGTGATCGATTGACGTAACTTTTTCCCTGAGTATTTTTAGCTCCACATGTGAATAGAGAAGAGAGGTTTTAAGCTATTGCATGGCTTTTCTCGCGGGCCTGGGGACCGAATTTTAGTGATCGTGCATCTCTTTCTTATGTTCACAAGAAAGAGGGATGGAAGACCGTAACGCCGTCCTCCCCACTCAGTCATTCGACTTTGAATCTTATTTGTATTAGCTTTACAGACTAAATGCTCTTAGCAGTGTTGCCAACTTAACGGATTTCCCGTGATATTTTTTATGGTAAACAAATGTCACTCTTCAAAATAAAAGCAATTCCGAAAAATTGTTAACATCCCTATTGCTTATGTTGATAAAAATGCATGCAACATGCAATAGCTTTACCGCGGCAGTCTCCGAAACCACACTTCTTTTTTAACCCCCGACCAAAAAAAGGGGTGTTATAAGTTTGACGTCGATGTCTGTCTGTCTGTTTGTCTGTCTGTCTGTTTTTCTGTCTGTCTGTGTGTGTGTCTGTCTGTGGCACCGTAGAGCTCAAACGGATGGGCCGATTTCGATGCGGTTTTTTTTTATTTGAAGGTAAATATCCATGCTCTTCCGTGTTCTTAGCTATGTTTGGTTAATATCGATTCGAAATGGCCGCCTCCACAAAATGGCGGACAAAATATTTCTTCACAACTTACCCCAATATGGGTATCAAATGAAAGGGCTTGACTAGTAGAATACTATACTTTATAACAAATTTCAAATCCAAGATGGCCGCCATCACAAAATGGCGAATTACATTATTTTTTCACTACTGCCTCAATATGGGTATCAAACGAAAGGGCTTAACTAGTAGAATACTTTGAACTATGACAAATTTCAAATCCAAGATGGCCGCTACCACAAAATGGCGAAATACATTTCTTTTTTCACAATTCCCTTAACATGGGTATCAAATGAAAGGGCTTGACTAGTAGAATGTTGTACAGATAACAAATCTGAGGTAGTCGGGGGTTAATCAAAATTGTTAATTTTGTTCTTGTGTCATTCTTGAAGCAAAAAGGAGCATTTTACAAATATTGATTATAACTGACAACCTACCTACTACTACGTAGTAACTACTGTATATAGGCATCTGCAACCTCAAAGACTATGATGATTGCTTTGCCAACTCGAAGAGAAGCTTGAAGTTGCCCTTGTTATGTAAAGATTAGCGGCGCACCGCTGTTTATCCCGTGCAGTTCCCGATCCCGTAATTTTTTCGGAATAAAAAGACCACGGAATGCAGCTGAAACATGAGTGGGATTGGACCGACCATATTGCACATGAGTTACCCGTAAACTTAATTAAATATGTTAAAATCCGAACACTTTGCAATTACAATTGCGTCTTACTACTTCGCTAAATCAGAGCGTAAAGAAGACTTGTTATATTTTACGGATTCACCCAGCACTTCACGGCAACTGTTTTTTTTTCTGGACAAATTAAATGTCTTTCACATTAAATAGTTTCAAGATATGACGTCAAGGAATAGTAAACTCACATATGTTAGTAAATAAACTCTTTTTTTTATACAAAAAAAATTGGTTGCCTGTAAAGTCGGTATACGGGCGAAAGTTTTACGTGACAACGACTTTGAGTGGTAAAATAATTTTACGGAAGGGACGCGTGCCTTTCACTTTTTATGTCTGTCCCTCTCGCTCTTAGGCGGGCTAACCATGCCCGAGTGGAAGGGACGCGTGCCTCTCACTCGCTCTCGTTGTGAGCGCATAACGTGAGCGGAGCGTAACGCAGTTTCTTGAAGTGTCACCCGGCAAACCAATTTATAAGCCGTTGTCACGTCAAAAAAGTAGCCTATGCGTTATTCCAGACCATTATTTATTTATGTATCATATTTTATCCAAACGGGTCCGGGTCACGCATCCTTACCATCCACGAAGCTCAGGGATTGACATACCGAGTCGGTCATCGTAATTAAAACTAAACATGAAGCTGCACGAGAGCGTACCCCATGCGGTTGTTGCAATCGCACACGGGGACCTTTACATACTACGCTGACGACACCGACGACGCCATCGGTCGGTCGGTTCGTGCGGCGAGTGTTGTCTGCATCACCGAAGACCATCCGAGAGTCCAACCTACAGATGGCCATCAGGGACAGAAACGCGGCCGTAGCGGAGGCTCTGCGCCGGGAGGAGGCGGCTTAAGCGAAAGACGATGTCGAGTCGATTGCTATCGGAATCCAACCGGTAGTGATCGGCTCCACAGACGAAATCGGACTGTCTATTACTAGAATTAGGTTTAAAATGTTCACAACACTGATGTAAAGCAGCCTATGTGTTTTTCTAGACCGCTGATTAAATAGCCTGTCGATCGGCGATGTAACCAATGTTGCTTAAATTCACAAGTCATCAGCGGGGGCGCGGGACGACGTGAAAAGCCGCGCTGTAATAAACCGAATATCCGTGTGACATGGCACTAGCTTCCATCAATGATCGGACAAAACGAGATAGAGCTATGCAAACTTCTAAGGACATCAACGGGTTCGTTTTAATTTTGTTATGTTTTTCTAATTATTGCATTAAATTACTTAAGTACTTGTGAAATGATATACCGTCCTTTGTAAAGCTGGATGTCCTGATATTCTTTCCGCACCATTTCACTGAGCAGACACCAACATTTTATATTTTTTTACGGTTTTTTGCCAGCTCTCTTTCCGTCAAAATCAATAGCCTGGCTGACCGAACTCGCAACAGGTATAGTGCAATTATGCTTATAAAACGCTAAGGAGGGGCAGTCGTACAATCAGTCAAATGAGTATTGGCTTTGCTGCTATCTATGTTCCAAATTTCAGCCATATCCCCCTTCAGTTTCAGTAGTTTTTACGTGAAAGAGTGAGAAACATCCATCCATACTCACAAACTTTCCCGTTTATTAGTAAGATCTGGTGTATCGTACATTTATGGCTCTAGATATCTAGATATAAGTATTTTTTCTGTAATTTTCACGGTGTATCATAATTGGGTTTTTTTCGTTAGTCTGTCTATAGTCTTATAAATATCGGTGCGCTTGCGCAGGTGATAACTTCCGGAACGCTCGTTCCGCAGGACGCGCCAATTGGGGACGAGCGGCGGGCGGAAGCGACCGGCCCCCGGGCCTGTATTCCCTTTCACTGGGTATCAAAACGCGCGCGTTTACAGGTGTAACCTCAACTGAGATGAAGGAAAGAAATTATACAATTTTCTATGAAAAAAAAAACGCAAACCGTCCTTAATTTAAACGAAACTAAGATTAGGGGGCATCTATAAATTACGTGAGATAATTTTAACGATTCTTCGATCCCCTCTTGGTGAGATATTTTGTTCAACGCCCCCCCCCCCCCCTCACGTGCCAATTTTAATCATTTTTGACTCAATTTCTCCCAACTTTCCCAAAGGAAGAACACATTTTTTGGCAAAAAGAAGACGTGAGATTTGCCGAGATCACCCCCTTCCTCGCGTGAGATTTGACTCGACCCCCTCCGCCCCATTGAACACCTCACGTAATTTATGGACACAGACAGATTACTACACAGATTTTACTATCTCAATATTCTCAATGCTGCTCAAAGCACCTAAATTAATTTATCACTTAAAAAGATTATGTGTTTATGAGTTACTACACTCTTTGATGAGTCCGTTTGGAGAAGTACCACACGTTTGCCAGTTATTCTACCGCCAATCAGTAATGTGGAAACATGGCTGTTTTTCCGGTTCGAAGGGCAATGTTTCCAGTGAAATTGCGGGGCATAGTGATAACATCTTATAATCTCTGGGTGACGAGCACAGTGCTGTGTTAGCTTAGTTCCATGATTTTTTTGCTCACCCGAAAAGTGCTCATTGAGTTTTTCACTTCAAAAACGTATCAAGAGTTTTAGTACCTAAGTGCATACGAAAGAATAGCAACAAGTCACCGCCAAAAATATCACATGTCGCATCACACAGACCGGAGATCGACTTGTGAATCATTACGGCCAATCATGTCCAAGGTTTATTTAGATTGGGATGCGCGAGCGCATCGTTCGTGTACCTTCGTATGTATGTTTTATGTAACTACTAGCTCGTCACTTAACTCATTTTTAACCCCCGACCAAAAAAAGGGGTGTTATAAGTTTGACGTCGATGTCTGTCTGTCGGTCTGTCTGTCTGTCTGTCTGTCTGTCTGTCTGTCTGTCTGTCTGTCTGTGGCACCGTAGAGCTCAAACGGATGGGCCGATTTCGATGAGATTTTTTTTATTTGAAAGTTAATATCCGTGTGGATGTTCTTAGCTATGTTTGGTTTATATCGATTCAAGATGGCCGCCTCCACAAAATGGCGGACAAAATATTTTCACAACCTACCTCAATTTGGGTATCAAATGAAAGGGCTTGACTAGTAGAGTACTATGTACTATAACAAATTTCAAATCCAAAATGGCCACCACGACAAAATGGCGAATTATATTATATTTTTCATTACTACCTCAATTTGGGTATCAAACGTAAGAGCTTGACTAGTAGAATACTTTTCACTATGAAAAAATTCAAATCCAAGATGGCCGCTTCCACAAAATGCCGAAATACATTTCTTTTTTCACAACTCCCTTTATATGGGTATCAAATGAAAGGGCTTGACTAGTAGAATGTTGTACAGATAACAAATCCAAGGTAGTCGGGGTTTAATCAAAATTTTAATTTTGTTCTTGTACACTAAAAAGAGTAAAATAAACAATTTTCGTACAAAAAATTAAACCAACTTCAAAACCACAAATAGGCACTCAAAAGCGAAAAATAAACTAAAATCATTATTATAAGCGCTACTCACTCATCTATTTGAAGTCGGTGCCAGTCAGGTCAAAAAGTTAGTAGATTGATGCTATGTAGGCACATGGTAAGTAGGCACAGGTAAGTAGTATCTATCCTATACCTGTTAGATTTAGCTGGCACCGACTTCAAATAGATGAGTGAGTAGCGCTTATAATAATGATTTTAGTTTATTTTTCGCTTTTGAGTGCCTATTTGTGGTTTTGAAGTCGGTTTAATTTTTTGTACGAAAATTGTTTATTAGTTGGTAGGATTTGTTATTGTCAAAACTAACTTCAAGATTTTTGAGGGTAGATTAAATTTTTCGTTTTCATTTGAGTTATATCTGGCGCCACCGGAGCCGATATGGGTTCCGCGCAGTGAGCAACACGGAAGGGGAGTAGGCATACACAGCGTTTCCCCTCTGTCAAAGTACAAGTCCGCGTGGACCATGGACTTTGATAATATACTGCGGCGTGAGGGCGGGGCTAGATTTGTGAATGGTGCTTTATTTTTTATGTGTGATTTGGCTATGTGAGTATGATCGGCAATGGATTGGTACAGGTATGTTTTGTATGTAATAGTGCGGCTTTGCGCTAGTGTACAACTTTCCCCTCCCGCAAGAAATGACAGAACGATTTGAACAATATTTTTTGGCTAAGGCCGTGCTTGCGCGGAATATCGAGTTGCTCGATGGTTCCGCGCCACTTGATGGGCTAGCGTTCCGCCCCGGCTTCTCCCGTCGTTCATAAATAGGATATCGCACTCTGGGATCGCGTACATATCCAATGGGGGAAAGAATTTTTGAAATCGGTCCAGTAGTTACTGAGTATAGCGCGTTCAAACGAAAAACCTTTATAACATTAGTATAGATGAGTTTTGGAACGAAGTTCCTTATCGCGCGTTGTGAAAGGGGGCTAGACGGAAAAAATTCTTACGAAAAGTTGTCACGACACTTTGCTATTGTAAGCTGTGCGACGCCGCATGTTTCTCTGTCTGTCTCTCTCTCTCTTATAGAAAGCAAGCCAGATATTTTCAATTCTATTTCGCATTGAACAGTGTGGTGTCGCGACGATTATTTTTGTTGAGTGTATACAGGTTTTTTGTAAATAATAAATAATCAAAAATAATAATTCCTTCACTAATTAATCGAAAGGAACTTCGTTCCATCCGGGTGTCCCTTGACACCTCTCAAGTTTTTTTTTTATTAAGTAATTTTAGCCGCTCCACAGACCCCGGGTTCCGTGACCTTTGTCATTACAATAACATTTTTTTACATGTTTCTTGGATTAGGAGAAGAAGGGGAAAACATGGGGGTGTTGTGAACATTTTGAACTAAATCTAGTACTAGTCAGTCCGATTTCGTCTGTTGAGCCGATCACTACCGATTGGGATTCTGTTAGTAATCGACTCGACATCGGCTTTTGCCTAAGCCGCCTCCTCCCGGCCCAGAGCCTCCACCACGGCCGCGTTTCAGTCCTTGATGGCCATCTGTGAGTTGAATTCTCGGATGGGTATAGATGAGTTTAAAATAGTAGTATGGTAGTGGTAGGACTCTTGGCACAGTCCGCCTGGGGAAGTACCACACCTTTTCCAGTCATTCTACCGCCAAGCAGTAATGCCCAAACATTTTTGTGTTCCGGTTTGAAGGGCAATGTTTCCAGAGAAATTACAAGGCTTAGAAGTATACCATCTTGGATATCTGAGTGACAAGCGCAGTGCAGTGCTAGGTAACGATTTGGACTTTTCATGTTCCAATAGCTGCGTGTCACTGTGCTGTTATGTGGCAGGCATGTTGCTTACCATCAGGCTCAAGTACTTCTCGTTTCGTCATTCTTTATTTAAAATATATTGTATTGTTAGTACACTGCGTCTGCTCTGATTGTTCATTAGATATGTCAGTATTTGTGTTATAAACAATACCGATCACACAGTGTGTCATTACAAATGCAATCACATTACGTGCGTCCGTCTCGAAGCACATGTGTGGCCTACAAAACGAACGTGTTGATATTGGACATTAAAACGGCCGATTTATCCGGTCACGCGGACGAGGGCGACACTATCGAAGAAACAATGAAACCTTACTTCGCTGTGTTGAGTACTTTTTAACCGACTTCGAGAAAGGAGGACAATCGACAACAAACAAAAGACTGGCACCGATTTCAAATAGATGAGTGAGTAGCGCTAATAATAATTTTTAAGTCATTTATTTTTCGCTTTTGAGTGCCTTTTTGTGGTTTTGATGTTTTTGTATAAAAGTAGTTTATTGGCTTTACCGTAATGCATAATAGCATAGCATAGTTTTATGTTCCGACGTGATTGAGCAATGATCCTTCCAATAATTCAAAATTTTAAGTGTATAATATTAGTCGAATATATAAGAGAAGATAGCAACTTAGCAACAGATATATTATAACTAATTGATTCGTATTTATCAACCAAATTCATAAAAAATGTCTTGGACGGTCTACTCTCTTTCTACGAATAACGTCGAAATACGTTAGTTAGTTAAGTTAGTACCTGGATGACCGAGCTTTGCTCGGTAACTTGACACATACTGATTTTCTCAAAAAAAATTAACTTGAAAAAAAGAAAGGCGGCCGGTTGGATTCAAACCCGGACCTACCATATTATGACCGCCTATCTTCTCGACTGAGCTAATATAGAATATACTGTCGCGTGACACCGTGAAATTTACCGTCGCATTCTAATATACATAAGTAACAGTTTTTCATTGTCTAAAAACGCACATAAAACGGCGTTTAAAAAAATAAAACCTGGCTAGATCGATATACCGTCCCCGAAACCCGCCGTATACATAATTTCATGAAAATCGTTCGAGCCGTTTCCGATATTCAAATTCTATACATATATATATACCTACAAGAATTGCTCGTTTAAAGGTATAAGATATGCTCGAAGTTTAACTCTTCTAAGTTCGAACTCTAATTACGTCAAACAATGTTTGATCGGACGGATCGAAGTACAACGGGAGTAAGAAAGTCGCGAGTTTATTTCGAAATTACGGGTTTAGTAGAGAGAGAGTAGACATCCTGGTTGCGAAACGAACCCACGAACCACGAAGGAAGTAAAAAAATAAGTCCACTTTTAGTTTCGTATTTCGCCAAATGTTGCCACACATTTGTAAGTTTATATGGACGTTATACGTCACGCAATGTGCAGTGTGCAGTTGTAATTAATCATCTATACATACAAATAAATAAAATTGGAGTGTCTGAATGTAATATCAAAGTAACAGCTTTTTACTACGTTCAAGTGAAAGTATAATGCTATTTCTAAAAAAAACAATTTTTGAAGTGAAAACTTCTTTTGGCACGCCACAAACAAACAGATTTTTCGTCGGCTGTCAATTGATTTCTAGCTTCACGCTCGGGAATGATAAGAAATCTTCGGGTGAACTCGCGACCATATCCATTTCCCATCTAGAAATACATGCGTCAGCATTTCTAGATGACCATGCTCATTGCTCATGGCCACGCCCTCCGGTTTCACCAGCGTAGTTTCCAAAGTAAGGTAAGTTCACTTCTAACGTCAGTTCCTATGATGCCAATTTTTATTTTATTCCTATATTTCGTTCCTTTGAACAGTAGAACCTTTATTTCGGAAGGGGAACCTTCCCTCGACAAATATAGGTCAAGGCTTTGGAGCGACCCATGAAAGAAAACATATTTTCGTTTCATGCAGACCTCTATTGACAGTGTTCTTAAACCGAATCGATTTTCAGTATTTGCTACACAAACAAAAAAAAGCTCAGGGCACATCCAATGGTTTATATCGATGAAACTTATGAGTTCGTGTCATTGAAATGCAATAAATTATAACAGCAGTAAAATAGTATAATAAATCTGTAGCTAGGTATATACGGGTGAAGTATTGTTCAACATTTTTATACCTTTAAACGAGCAATTCTTTTATTTTAATCTGAATCTCTTAAACGGCTCGATCGCTTTTCATTAAATTATATATGCGTTTCGGAGACGATGAATCGATCTAACTAGGATTCATTAAAAAAAAACGCATTTTATGCGCGTTTTTAGACAATGAAAAACTATTACATTATCATTAGAATGTATTTTTTTTTATAACTATAATAGGTTCGCACTTGACCACTATCTCGCCTGATGTTAAGCGATGATCAGATCTACGATGGAGCGTGCTTACCTAGAAAAAATTGGTTGCCTGTAAAGTCGGTATACGGGCGAAAGTTTTACGTGACTTTGAGTGGTAAAATAATTTTACGGAAGGGACGCGTGCCTTTCACTTTTTATGTCTGTCTCTCTCGCTCTTAGGCGGGCTAACCATGCCCGAGTGGAAGGGACGCGTGCCTCTCACTCGCTCTCGTTGTGAGCGCATAACGTGAGCGGAGCGTAACGCAGTTTCTTGAAGTGTCACCCGGCAAACCAATTTATAAGACGTTGTCACGTCAAAAACCGATTCACTCTCGATTTGAAGACACCAAGATTGTAACCATCGGGGAAAACCCACTCAGGCAACGCATTCCACAACCTAGACGTTCTTATCACAAACGTGGAGTCAAGTCTCTTCGTTCGCGTTTTTGGAACATCAACCATGAAACGATGTCGCCCTTTTGTGGAACGAGAAGTCCGATGTAACGATAAATTTCGCAACGTTAAGCGACAGTGTAGTAGCCCAAGCGGGAAGTTGGGCCGTCGTGAAATAGTAGATCCTGGTTCGAATTCAGACGGCTCCTCTTTTTTTTCAAGTTCCTTCTTTTTTGTGAGAAAATCTATTACTGGGAGGCCTTTATCTGTAGGTATCTAAGTCAAAACTTTAAGCTTTAAACCGAGTAAAGCGCGGTCGCTCAGGTACTAAACATTGGTGAGTGCTGTTACAAAAATTCTAACTTATGTTCAATTCTATCGACCGTCCCAAATGACTGCAAATATTCTCTTTGTTTCATCTAAAAACGTATCACGCTAATCGGGCCACAGTGAGTAATGGCATGTGTTATTTGTTATGCGATAATTAATGCAGGGACCGGCGCCAACGGCCACATCATATCTGTTACCCAATTTGGTAATGTAAGAGTTACTGGTTCGTAGTATTAGTCACATATCAACTCCTAACTAGTGATCGCAGAGTCGAAATAAAGCAAAATTAATCTATACTAAAAAAAATTGTACCCGAAGATTTCTTATCTAGCTTGACGCTAGAATTCAATACACAGCCCACGAAAAAACTGTCTGTGGTGCGCCAACAGAAGTTTTCACTACAAAAATACTTCAAGCAGAATGTCACAAAAGTCAGAAGTTTACCCCTGAAATCGTCCCTTCCACCCTGTCAGGGTAAACAAAGCCTTTGTCTGGCCTTGTACGGATGCGGAGAAAGGGAACTAGGTCAGGATTGTGCGCAGTGCCCCGCTCGGTAATGTCTTAACCGTCGGGCCCCTGGAGGGTAATGTCTTCAGTACGGTAAATAACGGAAACTCATACTTTTACAAACTAATACAATTTTAAAAAATCGACATTCCGTAGCAGGAGCCATCTTCGATTAGTAATTTGTCATAGTGTATCATATTGTTCTACTAGCCGAGCCTTTTCGTTTGATACCCATATTGATGGAGCTGTGAAAAAATATGCTATCCACCATTTTGTGGTGGCGGCCATTTTAGATTTGCAATTTTTCATAGTGTATATTATTCTGCTAGTCAAGCCCTTTTGTTTGATACCCATATTGAGGGAGTTGTGAAAAAATATGTCATTCGCAATTTTGTGGTGGCGGCCATTTTAGATTTGCAATGTATCATAGTGTAAAGTATTTTACTATTTAAGTTCTGCAATGTGATAGCCATATTGAGGGAGTGGTGAAAAAATATGTTATCCGCTATTTTGCGGCAGCGTTACCATCAGACATAAGACATGTGCATGATGGTAAACAATAAGCAACTGACGCGGCCCACAACAGCACAGTTAGTTACACACAGCTATTAGAACATGAAGAGTCCAAATCATTACCTAGCACTGCACAGCGGTCGTCACCCATAGATAAGATTGAGATGTATTGCCTCTATGCTTTGTAATTTCACTAGAAACATTGGCTTCCAAACCGGAACAAAGTTATGTTTTCACATTACTGCTTAGCAGCAGAATAACTGGCAAAGATGTGGTAATGATGGTGTTGTGTGTGAATTGTCCACCAATATATATATTAATTCCCCTGGTGGACTATGCAAAGAGTCCTACCACAACTAACTATGAATACCATATTATAGAAAGCTAATGAAAGGCCGCTTTGGCGGGTAATGCATGTCCTAGAAAGAAGTCTCTCTTGAAAGATTCTGGTTTCCACAATACAGTGGTGAAAGCGGGATGCGAACCCATGATTTGATGATAATGGAATCGAACGTTTTTGCCAATAGGCCACTATGAATAAATAAGCATACTTTCTCTCAAAACAAATTGTTCGTTCAAATATTGGCATCAGAAAGTGGTTGGACTATACGATGTAAGTGGATGTATGTACTCAACCTTTGGGTTTCAATGTCAATACTCACTTTCTCAAAGAAAAAATAAATTACATTTACTCTTCTACCATTTCGAGTGGCAAGGTTCGCTTTGTCGAACACGTTTTCAATCAGTAAATACGTGAAACTAAACAATAACGTGTTATTTTTAACGAAACCCTCTGACGGGTTCCTAAATCCAATTTCCCTTCCAACTCTTTCCCATTGTCAGGATAATACTCAGGTAAAACATGAATAATGTTCGTGGTAAAATGTATCTAATTATGTTGTAGTATGGCTCATTTTTTTCCAAGAGACGTTGTAAACAGGTTTTCCAATTAAAGAGAACAAGGCGCGGCAAAAAATTCATCTACTCAGAAATACCGACGTGCGTGCGTTCAGTAATCCAGTATCGATCGGTCGGGCCAGGACTTGTGGCGCCCAACGTGGAGTTACTATGCGATGCGGACTTCGTCCTTCGAGCTCGTTTCAATCTAAACAGCGGTGGCCGTAAGGTTTAGTTTTGCTTGCTAATAATAAAAGTAGTCGTGTTTGAGCTAAGTTTGACTGTAATTCTATAATGTTGGAGTCTATTTTCGATAGGAATCATGACGATGTTGTTAGTCGCACGAATTTAGACGTAAACGGAAAATGTTAAGGTCGGTTTTGCGCTGTCTATTAACATATTGTGAGAAGTTCAATTTTGTGTTGTAAGTAATTTAGGTCTATAAAAAGATAACAGACGTTTCAAACTGATATAGATAGCATGTTCAAAATTTTATGGTTCAGTTTCTGTTAACTTTTGAAATTGACTTAGTTTTATGGATTTATGATACGATATAAAACTTTATTTAGGACGTAATGAATATCTTTTATGTTCACACGGTTGAAACGTTTTGATAGTTCTCTAATACGGCGTTGTTAAGGACCAAACATCAAAATTTTTGTATTGATTATTTTAGTAGGGGATCAGCGTGTGCTTTGCTTTTCTAGTGATCTCTTCTAGCATCGAGCTTGCCACTTCTTTGGTTTTCAAAATACAATACCCTATATTGGTGGTACCACAAAGTTGATAATAAGTGACATTTAAAACGACTAATAAACTTGAGAGGTGTCAAGGGACACCCGGATGGAACGAAGTTCCTTTCGATTAATTAGTGAAGGAATTATTATTATTTATTATTTACAAAAAACCTGTATACACTCAACAAAAATAATCGTCGCGACACCACACTGTTCAATGCGAAATAGAAATGAAAATATCTGGCTTGCTTTCTATAAGAGAGAGAGACAGACAGACAGAGAAACATGCGACGCCGCACAGCTTACAATAGCAAACAGTGTCGTGACAACTTTTCGTAAGATTTTTTTCCGTCTAGCCCCCTTTCACAACGCGCGATAAGGAACTTCGTTCCAAAAGTTGAGGCGATGGTTCGCGTCGCGACCGCGACAGGCACTTGACATGATATAGTTTTGTATGGACGCCAATTCGCACTGAGACCGCGACAGTAGACCGAGACACGTGTCGTGGTCGCGCCGCGAACTGGCGCCCATGCTAACCTATAATGTTAAGTGCCTGTCGCGGTCTCCTGTCGCGGTCTCAGCGTGAACCTGCACCTTTATTGCCACAAACTCCGCTAAAAGCGATCTCTTTCTGGTACTAAAAGAAAATTGATTACTGGCACAGAGAATATTGACGCCGTATCTCTGGCTGTGCTGGCTAGTGACGAGCGCAGAGCAGTGCAAGATAATGATTTGGACTCTTCGTGTTCTAACAGCTGCGTGCCACTGTGATGTTGTGGGCAGGCATGTTGGTTACCACATGCATTGCACATGTCCTGCTAGTCTCGTCACTCTAATACTATTAAAAAAAAAAAGAAGTGTGGCACTCGGGGACTGCCGCGGTAAAGCTATTGCATGTTGCATGCATTTTTATCAACATAAGCAATAGGGATGTTAACAATTTTTCGGAATTGCTTTTATTTTGAAGAGTGACATTTGTTTACCATAAAAAAAAAATGCAGAGAAGTATACAATCTAGTCAGTCTTCGACAGCTAAGAGCATTTAGTCTGTAAAGCTAATACAAATAAGATTCAAAGTCGAATGACCGAGTGGGGAGGACGGCGTTACGGTCTTCCATCCCTCTTTCGTGTGAATATAAGAAAGAGATGCACGATCACTAAAATTCGGTCCCCAGGCCCGCGATAAAAGCCATGCAATAGCTTAAAAACTAGAAGTCGTTTAAAAAGTAACTTAAACACTGTTACTAAGCAGCTATCGACTAGGTTTATATTTAAAACTCATCTTAACCTTGACTTTTCTAACACGCATCATTAAATCATCGTTTAAAAATCTTTACAAAACTTCATTTCACGCTTGATAAGACGTCTAACGGTCTCCTATTTTGCCGCGTAAAGTACTTATCATCGTGATACTGATGTTGTGAAACGTTCGGTTTGTCTGTACGTTTGTTGAGTAGCTGTTTTATATATATGCAAGGAGATACTAGACGTGCCATCGAGCAACTCGATCTTCCGCGCAAGCACGGAAGGGAGAAGCCTTAGCTAAAAAATATTGTTCAAATCTTTCTGTCGTTTCTTGCGGGAGGGGAAAGTTGCACACTAGCGCAAAGCCGAACTATTAGGTACATACAAAACATACCTGTACCGATCCATTGCCGATCATACTCGCACAGCCTTGCTATTGCTATCTGTACAACATTATACTAGTCAGCCCTTTCATTTGATACCCATATTAAGGAAGTTGTGAAAAAAGAAATGTAATTTGCCATTTTGTGGTAGCGACCATCTTGGATTTGAAATTTGTCATAGTGCAAAGTATTCTAATAGTCAAGCCCTTTCATTTGACACCCATAATGCGGTAGTAGTGAAAAAATTATATAATTCGCCATTTTGTGGTGGCGGCCATCTTAGATTTCAAATTTGTTATAGCGTATAGTACTCTGCTAGTCAAGCCCTTTCATTTGATACCCATATTGAGGTAGGTTGTGAAGAAATATTTTGTCCGCCATTTTGTGGAGGCGACCATTTTGAATCGATATTAACCAGACATAGCTAAGAACACCCGCACGGATATTAACTTTCAAATAAAAAAAACCGCATCGAAATCGGCCCAACCGTTTGAGCTCTACGGTGCCACAGACAGACAGACAGACAGACATCGACGTCAAACTTATAACACCCCTTTTTTTGGTCGGGGGTTAAAAAATAAAGCACCATTCACAAATCTGGCTCCGTCCTCAGCCACAGTATATTATCAACTCCATGGTCCACGCGGACTTGTACTTTGATAGAATGGAAAGGCTGTGTAAGCTTACTCCCTTCCGTGTTGCTCGCTGAGACGTGCAGATCAGCTACACACTCCGAAAGGTATTATGTAAAGAGTGAAGGAACAAGCAGGTAAACAATGTGTCTGTTGGTAAAACCACAGTTTCACGCAGCTATTAAAACTTAAATAGTCCAAATAATTACCTAGCACTGCACAGCGTTCGTCACCCAGAGATAGAAGATGATTCATCTTTGAGAAATTCAGAGATTTTACTGGGAACATTGCCCTTCAAACCTGAACAACTGTACCGCAACCGAATCACAAACTTTTGAAAAATTCGGGCCGCTTTTATCTACTTTTTTCACCATGTGGCCCATGGCTCCAAAAACGTCACTGACCCCTGGTTACACGAATCGCGGTGTGCTATATAATTTATCTATAAACAATTTTCGTACAAAAAATTAAACCGACTTCAAAACCACAAATAGGCACTCAAAAGCGAAAAATAAAACAAAATCATTATTATAAGCGCTACTCACTCATCTATTTGAAGTCGGTGCCAGCCAAATCTAACAGGTATAGGATAGATACTACTTACCTGTGCCTACATAGCATCAATCTACTAACTTTTTGACCTGACTGGCACCGACTTGAAATAGATGAGTGAGTAGCGCTTATAATAATGATTTTAGTTTATTTTTCGCTTTTGAGTGCCTATTTGTGGTTTTGAAGTCGGTTTAATTTTTTGTACGAAAATTGTTTATTTTACTCTTTTTAGTGTACAAGAACAAAATAATAAAATTGGCCAACGTTTTCGCAAGTATCGAACCCCGAACCGGAACGCGGTGAGACGCCCACTCGCCAAGACGCCACGAGCGAAGGGCATCGGTGAGTCATCGCGGCCGTTGAACCCTGCGCCCGCGCACTCTGTCTAGCTCAAAATTGAAATAATGCTTGGATTTTGGGCCTTAAGCCCGGACTCCACCAAAGCTGCGATGGGCGATGTTCGAAGCGAGAAGATGTGTGTTTCTACAAACCATTTTTTTTGTTAACTTAAATAGGTTCGCACTTTACCACCGTCTCACCTGATGTTATGCGACGATGCGATCTATGATGAAGCGTGCTTACGTAGAAGAAACCGATTCACTCTCAATTTGAAGACAGATTGTAACTATCGGGGAAAACCCACTCTGGCAACGCATTCCACAACCAATCTACTCTTTAAAAAAATATGTTCAAACCGAGAAGATGTGTTTTTCTACAAATCTACTCTTTATCCAAAATAAATATCATATATCAACTAATAAAAAATGCAATAAATTTTCCGTGAAATCTTGGTTCCAAAATGCCAGTTTTTTTACTGAATATAAATACTTAAGGTACTCGTACAAGTTCGCGTTGAGACCGCGAAAGGTACTTGACATTACGGAATTGTATGGGCGCCAGTTCCATAAAGTCAAGTGCCTGTCGCGGTCTCCGGTCGCGGTCTCCTGTCGCGATCTCCGGTCGCGGTCTTAAAGCGAACTTGTTGTACCTTTAATGTAAAATCTCCTCACTCTCCATATTATAAACGAGCATGTTTGTAAGAATGTATGTTTGTTACTCTTTCACGCAAAAAACTACTGAAGGGATTTGAATTAATTGTAGACTATAATGGTCTGGAATATAGGCCATTTTTTATCCCGGGAAATGTATTGGAGCGGGACATACGTGAGCGAAACCGCTGATTAAAAATCATCATTGAAAAGATGCAATTACGAGAAAAACCGCCATTAATTGGATTTCCCACTTAACACAAACGGATAGCCAATTTAATAACGAAGATTATGGTAGAAACATTTTTTTCGTAAGACCAAAATAAGATTTTATTACGGGTTTATACAAAAATCTAAGCGTAAAGCCAGTAACAAATCCTGCTGTTTCTCTCTTGCTCTCTTTTGGGGAGTGTGAAGAGGGAAGACATATTTTGGTCAAGGTTTAGACTTAATCTTCAAGCAGACATCTGATCGGGTTAATCGCATCAAACCAAAATCGATTCTGTAATGCTAGGATGGTAATTGATGATTTGTCCAGCCTACTTTTTGGTTGCCGTAAACTTGGGAAAATATTTTTTGTTAGGTTACAAGTGAAATCAAAATTAGTCCTGGCAAAACGACAGTGAGACCATTCGACGCGGAACTTTTCGCTGATTTCTATGATGGTTCTTAATCATAAGCAGCCCACTAAATGTAGGAGGTACCCATTGTTGGGATTCGGGGCCTTCTCTCGCAAGCAGAAAGCCATCAAGGCCATAATCCAAGCTTGCCCAGTACGTGTCAATCTGCTTATGAGTATTAAATATTATTTATGTATTTTGGTCATATTTATTGAATTACACCACCTACAGCACACGATTTCTACTACTATTAGTCCATTCATAGGTTGCCTGGAAGAAATCGCTTTAAGCGATAAGGCTGCCCTTTGCTCTGCATAAATTATTATCGTTCTACTTAGTTCTAAGGTTTATGGTGTAAATTTGTGGATGTAATAAATAATTATATATATACGTGTCGGTTTCCCCAAGATGTTTTAATTTTCGCATTCAGACATACAAACTATCACATTAATATTGATATGATTGCCCCGAATAGTAAATCACGCCGAGTCGCACCCTCATAGCGCACACTTCCCATGGCTGCGCTAGTGGCAGACATGATTATGACAATTAGCGAGCTGAGAGCTCCATTGTGGGGCCAGAGGTCGGGGAACTCGGGAATGCGGTGATCTCAACAGTGACTATACACGCGGGCTTGTTCCATCGCTCGTGGCTTAGGACACGTCATCTCGTTACCGCGGAAGTATGATGTGAATGTAACTAGTGGTCGACCAATTCGACCACAATTCAAATTTTCTTTATTGTGTCATCGTTATATGCATTACCATTGCACCTTGCGGGAACACCTTGTAGGGGCGTCAGATCCCCCCGCTTTCAGCTCCAATGATGTGCTGGAATCTAGCGGCGTGTCGCCATCTCGGGAAGGTCTATCCAGGCGCGGTCGCAGCCTCTAATTTTGGAGGAGGTCACCAATACGCAGCCTCAGATTTGGGGGGAAGGGGGGGTCACCAGTAGGAATACAATAAATCGAGTAAAAAGTACTTGACTAGTAGCTCCCCACGATTTTATCCACGTAGTTCCCATTCCAGTTATTATCCCGTGTTAAAAATAGTCTTATGTACTATTACATATATTTTTTTTAGATTTCTTAATTTAACGAATACGATTTTCCAAATCCCCTGTGAACCCCTCCTCCGCCCTCGGACCGCGCATGGGTCTATCCCTAGGTGGAGTGGACCGGAGGGTTTACCGCCTAACTAAAACTGTCTTAGCTTTGATATGGCTCTCCTCTCCTCTTATATTTTGCCTTGAAATAATAGAGACAGCAATAGCAAAACCATAGGCGGTAGAAGGGCGGCTGGCCCTAAACGTCCGACGCCCCAGACCCTCCAGCAGAGACAGGATGTGAGCCTGAGAAATCGCCGAATCGTGTCGCGTGCCCGCTTCTGCCTCAGTGAATGAGCTCCATCATCATTAACTCCATTCGCTCCTCCGCCTTGGACGGATTCTCACTGTCGAGCATCTTGGCTGAGATGGTCGACAGGCAGAGGTTCGCCCTCACGACCGTTGATAGCTGCGGATCCGCCTCTGTGACCACATGCTTGTTATCCTTCCACTGAGCACTATGCTAATCAGAGTGCTAGCGGAGGTCCCTCAATTGCTAGACTTTAGAAACTTACTTACTTTACTTTGTCGATAAGAGTATCAACCGAGTAACCTTCCCAAGTCTTCCAGTCCCTTTTCCAGAACATCCAAGACGCGATGATCGAAGAGCATGGAGCGCTGATAGAAGTTCCCTTCTCGGCTGGGATTAGCCATCACACAACATGATGCCACCGAACATAGTTCTGTGGAGGTTCCCGAGCCTCGTGCTCCTCCACCGAACGTAGTTCTGTGGAGGTTCCCGAGCCTCGTGCTCCTCCACCGAACGTAGTTCTGTGGAGGTTCCCGAGCCTCGTGCTCCTCCACCGAACGTAGTTCTGTGGAGGTTCCCGAGCCTCGTGCTCCTCCACCGAACGTAGTTCTGTGGAGGTTCCCGAGCCTCGTGCTCCTCCACCGAACATAGTTCTGTGGAGGTTCCCGAGCCTCGTGCTCCTAACGTTCATCCGTTCGTTATTCGTCATAACGTTCAATCGGTCAACCAGGTACTGTATAATAATACGTGCACAAAATAGCAGAGAAACACGGATAATTTTAAAGGTTTCTATAAACGTTGGCGGAACCCTATGAGCTAGATCAGAATAATGTACAGCAATATTTGTACCCCTTCAAAAGGTCTACAAAAAGTCTGCAATACTATATGTCTATCTCTTAGGAATAACCCACAGTAACCATTTTTATTAGTACTTATATTTAGAATCATCATTGCACCCGTGCGAAACCGGGGCGGGTCTCTAGTAATATAAATAGATATAAAAAAAAACGCTTATTTGAGTAAATGCTTAAGATAGAATACAGATTACAGATATTTAACATTAAGATAGTTCTTTATCAATGCACGGTATAAATGTAAGTAGGTAGGTAGGACTAGTTATCTCAGCAAAATCAATTGCACAATTAATGCGTGCCCTGTATCCCACACTAGGGTGGTCCTGTGTTGTGGGATACAGTGCCTCTCCATCTACATAGAATTTAAATACATAATAACAAACTGAACTAGGCACGTTTATCTTAAAATAAATATTTTTTTTAAGCTATTGCATAGCTTTTATCGCGGGCCTGAGGACCGAATTTTAGTGATCGTGCATCTCTTTCTTATGTTCACAAGAAAGAGGGATGGAAGACCGTAACGCCGTCCTCCCCACTCGGTCATTCGACTTTGAATCTTATTTGTATCAGCTTTACAGACTAAATGCTCTTAGCAGTGTTGCCAACTTAACGGATTTCCCGTGATATTTTTTATGAGAAACAAATGTCACTCTTCAAAATAAAAGCAATTCCGAAAAATTGTTAACATCCCTATTGCTTATGTTGATAAAATGCATGCAACATGCAATAGCTTTACCGCGGCAGTCCCCGAGTGCCACACTTCTTTTTTGTTAATACAGGAAGGTACTTACTGAATAAAACAAATTAGATTATGTGTGATAACTAGAAATACAAATAGATTTTGCAACTTTTGATAGTGGTGGTATATGATGGCCACCCTAAACACCATCAAGGCCCACCTTACGACAACGTCACGTCACGAGCGACACGGCGGAGCGACGACCCCGTATCGACCCATATTCCGGGAAAGCTCGGATGTTCGTCAACACCGCACTATACGTGTTCAGGTCTGCCTTTACGACCCTGCGCGTGGATTCTGGGAGCGCGATCTCGACGATGAGCTCGACTGTGTTTAATAATATGTTGTAATCATTTGTGTAGTTAATATTCAGTTAATTAACATCGGCCTTATTATATCGGCCCCAAGTTTCGGCAGCTTCAAAAACAGACTAAAGTGCTCGATCAAACTTTTTATAGTTACAGCGAATTTTTAGAGAGTGATGGCAAAGTTCCCATAAAAATGTAAATAAATAAATTTGACATAGGTTAGTACAATTGCAATAAAGACATTATACTCGTATAATGCTTGACAGTTTTCTGTACAATAATTATTGTAATACAGTAAAGTAGTAGTTTCAAACTTTGAAAATGTATACAATTTGTATGCTCTTTCTTTTGTTTTTATTTTTTATTAATTGACGTGTAAATTGTACATTTATGAATAAAGTACTTTTACTTTACTTTTTACTTTTTAACCCCCGACAAAAAAAGGGGTGTTATAAGTTTGACGTCGATGTCTGTCTGTCGGTCTGTCTGTCTGTCTGTCTGTCTGTCTGTCTGTCTGTCTGTCTGTGTGTGTGTCTGTCTGTGGCACCGTAGAGCTCAAACGGATGGGCCGATTTCGATGCGGTTTTTTTTATTTGAAAGTTAATATCCGTGCGGGTGTTCTTAGCTATGTTTGGTTAATATCGATTCAAAATGGCCGCCTCCACAAAATGGCGGACAAAATATTTCTTCACAACCTACTTCAATATGGGTATCAAATGAAAGGGCTTGACTAGTAGAATGTTGTACAGATAACAAATCTAAGGTAGTCGGGGGTTAATCAAAATTTTTAATTTTGTTCTTGTACATTGCCAAATATACGATTGGTATAAATTGTCTCGAAATGTAGAATATAGCCGTTATATCTTGTTTTATTTTTACCTCTTAAATATAACACCGCCAGATTATATCTTACTTTACTATGTGTACTTACAGTATTATGTAATTGTAATAATTTATTTGTTTGACATCTGTTTTAATTTATTGTATTTTATGAATGAATGAATTATTTGAATTGACATAGTGATTTGAATTATTGTCTGACATTTTGATTTTTTTTCCACATGGATGTTATGTTTTATTAATTACATCTTGTGTAATTTTTATATTGAATTTTATTACGTGTAATATTGTTTATGAATAAATATGATTATGATTATCCTGTCAGATTAAAATGTAATCTGTTTTTTTTGTGAGTATAAATATTAATTGTTTTGTTCAGCGTATGGGGTTAACAAATATTGACTGATCCACGAATGCGTAGAGTCGGTATCGAGTTGAGGGGTCATGTCACAGCGGCGAGGAGCTCGACGTCGAGTTCACTCGAGTTAGCCGTTTCAGAATAGACCGTCTGCAATGTTGTGGTCGTAAACGGAACTAGCTTTTGAACGCGTTATTATGGGTGTACATGTTTTTTTTATTCTAGTATAGAGTGTCGAGACGAGCAGGACGTGTGCCTGATGGTAAGGAACACGCCTGCCCATAACATCACAGTGTTACTTTTAATACATTCATGTTCGTAATTTACAGTAAATTCATTTTTATACGCGAATCTCGTTATGCAAACAGATAACTCTATTATCGAAGACGCGATAACTGTTGGCGGATGTGTGCGGTTTTTTTTAAATAGCATTATTCAAATTATAACATATCGTACGGTGTATCAATTTAAAATAAATATCAATAATATATATATAATATGAATAAATAATCAATATTTTAAAGCTGAAGAGTTTGTTTGTTTGAACGCTAGGATCTCGGGAAGTACTGGTCCGAATTGAATGATTATTTTGACGTGACAACGTCTTATAAATTGGTTTGCCGGGTGACACTTCAAGAAACTGCGTTACGCTCCGCTCACGTTATGCGCTCACAACGAGAGCGAGTGAGAGGCACGCGTCCCTTCCACTCGGGCATGGTTAGCCCGCCTAAGAGCGAGAAAGACAGACATAAAAAGTGAAAGGCACGCGTCCCTTCCGTAAAAGTATTTTACCACTCAAAGTCGTTGTCACGTAAAACTTTCGCCCGTATACCGACTTTACAGGCAACCAATTTTTTTCTCTAAACTGAATAGTTTGCGCGAAGGACTCTTCCAAAGTGTTAAAAACTGTGTCCCCCCTGTAACTTCTAAAATAAGAGAATGACAAAAATAAAAAAAAGTGTATGAGGTACATTACCATGTAAACTATCAACGAAAATTGGTTTGAATGAGATCTAATAAGTTGTTTTATTTTAATACGTCATAAATTGACTATTGTTAAAACACTGATTGATTAAAGGAACAACGAACTGCAAGAACTTTTATATTAATGCTACTTGCTGCCACGGAAGCCTTCATAGGCGAATCCGACTCGCACTTGACCACTTTTATTTTTTACTCCTTTTGTTCTTGTTAATAAGAGTCATATGACAGTCGGCCTCAACTGACCTCTTATGCTTAACGATTTTTGGGCCAGCGCAAAAGGCTCAGAGCCCTACTAATCTGAATTTTAAAACTAATTATACTTCTATCTATCGTCACAACTCGATACGATACCAAAAGTCAAATATGAGTCCCGAGCAATGTGCTAACCACAAAACCGAAAAGAGTACGGTAAAAGTAACAACGTTTTTAGAATACGCAGACAGAGAGAGGGATAACTACAGACGTACAAAGTTGGAACACCGTATTTATCGTAGACTAGCACCGCCCCGCAGTTTCATCTGTTTTCGATTCTTTCGATAAAAAAACAGCTTATGTGTTATTCCAGACCATTATCTATCTGTGGACCAAATTTCATACAAATATCTACAGTAATTTTTGCGTGAAAGAATTACAAATATACCTCCATACATTCTTACAAACTTTCGTTTTTATAATATTAGTAGGTTATCCTACTAATACAGTAATACCCCGACTTACGCTATCCCGGTTTACGCGAACTCGGAGATACGCGGGTTTTCATTTGCCCTTTCCGCACTGTCAGTGTTCGGTTTATGACAAGGTCGGGTGTATTCATCGTCGGATTGTTTTTACGTGTGCATTTTACCACGTTACATTTACCTCGATGTGCACCGAGGTAAATTTAATTAAGTCGTCCAAAAACAAAAAAATAAGTCCTGATTACGCAAACTTATAAATATTTTATATATAAAAATTACGCGTCACGTTGTTTGTCCGCGATGGACTCCTAAACTACTCAACCGATTTAATAAAACTTGCACACCGTGTGCAGTTTGATCCAACTTAAACGATAGGATAGTTTTTATTCCGATAGTTTGTCTTTATATGACAATTTCCGAGCGATGCCGGAAGGGGCCGCTAGTACATATAATAATTTAAAAAAACCGAGTTACGCGAATTCGACTTACACGACTGTCGCTTGGTCCCACCTATTGCATACGAGTAAGTCCGAGGTATTACTGTATTATACAAGGTCAAAGTTTGGATGTTTTCATATTTCTTGCTCAATCACGGCTAAACGGTAGGATTTGATATTTAGTAAGTACATTAGAACATGTTTTGGCTTAACAGAAAAGACAAAATCAGAGCGAATAGTTCTTAAGAATCTGCTACTTTAATCTGTGACCCCGCGATACGTAGTGCGCGGGCGCCCGTTGCCCGTTTACAAACGAAATAAAAAACAAATAAAATTGGTGAAAAATTTAAATTTGGAACGAGCGGAAGCGCATTCCACCGGCGACCGTTGTCTATTTCGGTCGCGTTTCGGCGTGCTCCACAATAATAATAGGGCTTGTTATGAAACTAATTATCCCTTTTTGAAAACATGAGTATGACTCTTTTAAAACATAGTTATGAGCTTTTTAAAAACATAATTATAAGCTTTATAAAACGCTAGTGGTTCGTCTGGGCTTCGCCCGTGGTACATATTATATAGCCTATACATTCAGGGATTACGAACATAACCAATGGTGATAGTTTTTAAAATCGGTCCAATAGTTCCTGAGACTAGCGCGTTCAAAACAGAAAACGTCTTCAGCTTTAAACATTATAGATTTAGTATATATATAGTGGCAGTGCCTTTACTATCAAAACTAAAACACAATGAGAACTACACTACGCTACAAATATACCTAACTACTTACACTAAGCACACCTGAATTATCCATAGACCAATCAAGGTCTACATATAATCAAGATGTTCAAGCCCACTACCAATGGGAAGCGTACCCAGCATGCCGGCGGCATTATGGCATATGCTGAATGGCAATGGTTATGCGTTGGACCAAAGATTTAGTTGCTTAGGACAAATACAGACAGATATTAATGTTTGCTCGTTCATTGCGTTAACTAGCGGTTTTATTCCGCTTCATATAACACGGTAAGTCAATTAAGAATTTACAATTACTACATTATCTTTTGAATGCAAAAACTAAAATTTTCTCTCTTTTTTTTTTTTTTTATAAAGTCTGTGAAATACGAGCGAAATTAACTATTTATATGAAAAGAAGATCAAGAAAAATAAGGCTTCAATCAGCTGACTATTATTAATTTTTTTTCATTGTATAAATTAAGGCTACAACAAATTGTCTTGCTCGACATATAGATAGAGATATACTCCTTATTGACACACCAAAGTAAAATTAAACACAGAACAAAAGAACAATACATTTTACAGTAGTGCGACAATGGGCGACCTTATCGCTGAAAGCGATCTCTTCCAGGCAACCTTAGGATGGAAAATAATATTTGGACAAGTATTCGGGTTGTGCAAATAAGAATTAAATAAAGCAATACATATATGTATAGCACTCATCAGGATCCCGTACTATACAATGGTGAAAGAATGACTGAAATCGGTTTAGTCATTCCTGAGAATATAGCTTTCAAACAAAACACCTCTTCGGCTACCTGCTACGCCACCTGTCGGAAATTGGTCGTACCAACTCAGATTTATAAAAAAATATTGATTAGTAATTGGTGTTTAATCTGTGATATTCAATGACGTAATCTTAGACACATGCTGTCATGAGTCATGTCAAAACACGAAAAGTACGAAAACTTTCAAAAAAGAATATTTTTTCCCGATTTTGTTACATTCTTGATTCATGCTCCGCTTCTTTTAATAGTAGCGTTATGTTCTATAGCCTATAACCTTCCTCGATAAATGGACTATCTAATAGAAAACGAATCTTTCATTTCGGACCAGTACTTCCCGAGATCCTAGCGTTCAAACAAACAAACAAACTCTTCAGCTTTATAATATTAGTATAGATTGTGTCGCGCCATAACTGAAAGAAAAAAAAATAACCTAACATCAATCCGTCCATTCATCTCTATCTGAGCCGTTAAGTGGCCGAGTATTCTAAGGTTCCGCATTCCACGACGAGTCGGGCTGTTTTGACAGGTCGCTCGCGTGAAACAACATGGGGAACCATAGCGGGGCAGGCCATACTTATGCGGACGGAATGGAGGGCTGCTCGTCTTGACACTACATCGTTAAAAAAATGGCGCTGATTGCACAGATACATTTATCAGTGCTCAAGCCGGTGAAAGGTTATAGACATTGTGCGAATTTATTTAATTTTGACAATGTAATTTTTATTTTGGTTATAATTTTTATCCAATAATTAAGACTTCGACAGTACTTGTGTGACATTTGAGATTGATTTAATGATCTTGATTTGTTGTGTAATTTATTGGGAACCTTACCTGAAATAAATGAATTTTATTGAATGGGAACGGCCGATAGAATTGGAAACTTATAACTTAGTGTTTTAGTGGTAATTATCACTAATGTTTCACAATATTATGTCGCCTGTGTAGCTACAAATAAACTGCTACCCATCCGAAACGCTTCGAACGCGCACTGCCCGCTCCGGTGCCGCTACGCCATCGATATGCTACCCCTACAATAGCATATCGGTAACACGAACCCATAATATTTTCCCCCTTAACAAAAAAATATCATCGTGGCTAAAATAATTTTCACTTCAAGTTTAATATACAGTACCTGGCTGACCGAGCTTTGCTCGGTTTTTTGAAATGATATTTCATAGTCATAGTCATAGTAGCGCTCCGCTCAGGCTTTGTGGGCGGGCTGTTTCCGCAACTCGACGTCTTGGTGCGCCTGTTTTGCGTGTGGGGAAGTGGGCTTCACTCCCGCCAACCCAACTCCAACAGAAAGCCCAGCAGCTTCTTCACGTTGCCGCATGCTTCACGGAGCGTCCCCGGTGTGCCCAGGAACTTCGCTCGATGACCCGCCACTCCCGTGCACTCCATGAGCACATGAGCGGCCGTTTCTTCAGCCTCAAGGCAAGCTCTGCAAAGAGGACTGTCGGTAATACCTAGTCTGAATAGATAGATAGATAGATAGATAGATAAACTCTTTATTGCACTTAAATTATAAAGAAAAATAACAATAACACAGAACAAAAACATACAGAAAAGTAGCAATTGGCGACCTTATCGCTAAGAGCGATTTCTTCCAGGCAACCGTAGGATGGTAAAAAAAGAAATTAATTATGGAAGACGGGGGAGTGCAATTTGGAGTACAGATACTTCCGAATGATAATTTGATAATACTAACTAACAATTAATTTCAAATACAACAATATAAATACATAAATCAATTTTACGTCCTAATACACAAATATTTTATAATAATAGACTAATACATAATTAATAATAACATGTTCAATGAATGAAAATAATTGAAGATATAGAATACAATTTTATTATGATTTCAAGGAGAATAATGACTTCAACATCTATGTATGTGATGACTGTAACAAATAGAATTCTTTGACTTGTTTCTTAAAACAGCAAGAGAAGGAGCTTGCCTAATGGTGACGGGCAAGGCGTTCCACAACTGGACAGCTTGGAAAGCAAATGATTTGCCATAAAAAGTTTCGCTGCGGGCCGGCGGTGTTTGAAGGAACAAGTTATATTTTGACCTGAGAGGTAGACCATGTGCATTGCTCCAATAAGTAAAAAGTTTTTCAAATACCGCGGAAAAGAGGATTAAATAATACGCTATAGAGAAGGGACAAAATATGAGCATTCCGACGAAAGCGAATGGGGAGCCACTTGAGCTGTATACGAAATTGAGACACATGATCATACTTGCGTAAACCAAATATGAATCTTATACAATAAATTTTGGAGACGCTCAAGTTTATCTAGCTGATCTTCTTTGAGGTCAAGAAAGCAGACGTCTGCGTAGTCCAAGATGGGAAGAAGAAGAGATTGTGCAAGCGCAATTTTGGTAGCAGTGGGTAAAAAATTACGCAATCGTCTCAATGACCCGCCTGATGCAAACAGCTTACAGCTGATCGATTTCAGGTGGGATTCCCAGCTTAAAGTGCGATCAAAAATAACGCCAAGATTCTTAACTGATTCGCTGTACGGTATAACGACCCCATTAAAAACAATCTCAGGGATTGCGGGCCAATCGACTCTAGCTATCATGTAAGCACTGCCGAGTATAATAACTTGGGTTTTGTTGGGGTTTACATCTAAGCCGAAGGAGTTACTCCAGTGTACAATTTGTTTAAGATCAGCATTTACGATGTCGATAGCCACACTTAGGTCAGAGAGTCGAGCTTGCGAGTAAATTTGGAGATCGTCTGCATAAAGGTGGTAGGAAGAAGTTAAAAAGTGAGTAATAGAATTGATAAAGATGGCAAATAGAAGTGGTGATAGCACGCCGCCTTGAGGGACTCCAACATTTGTATTACACCAAGACGAAAAATTCTCGTCGAGGCGAATACGTTGTCGGCGTCCATACAAGTAACTGTGAAACCAATTGATCACCGATGGAGATATGTTAATAGAACGCAATGTCGCCAGCAAGATATCGAAATCGACGACATTAAAGGCATTACTGAAGTCTAACAGAGCTAGAACAGTAAGCCTGCCGTCGTCCATACCTTTGCGAATGTCGTCGGTGATCTTAACAAGAGCAGATACAGTGCTATGCCCGGGACGGAATCCGGATTGGAAGGGATTAAGAAGGTCTTGTCTGTTAAGGAATTGGTTAACTTGAGAGTGGACAAGACGCTCAAGGACTTTGGACAGAAAAGGAAGAATAGATATAGGACGATATTCGGAGAAGGAGGTAGGATTAGGTTTCTTTGGCAAAGGAATGAGCTGTGTGCCTTTCCAGGTAGCTGGAAAAACACCACAAGCGATTGAGTTATTAAAGATGGAACATAAGTCGGGAAGGATGGCGTCAAGGATGGGCAGTAGCATGTTGCGACTGATATTATCACCGCCAACAGCGTTGGAAGAAATCGACATTACACTCTTCTTAACATCACTTTCAGTGAATCGATTGAACGTAAAAGGAGAATAATTAGGAGTTGGAATGGCAGAAAGATAATTTATTGTAGTATTTTTTACTGCATTCGTCATAGTGAATGGAGAGGAAAAATGTAGGTTAAGAGCATTTAAGTCTATTTTATTTGAAGTTAAATTTTGAGGTGATTTGCCAACTCCCATAGACTTGAGAAACTTCCAGACTTTACTTGGATTTTCATTATTGACAGCTTTGTGAACATGTCGGCGCATTGCATCTCTACACACCTTATTGCAGCGATTACGGGCCTGAACGTATTTATCTCTGTTAAAATCTGTGGGACGCGATTTATAGCGTGATTTGCTGCTGCTTTTTGTGGATCAGTGTCTTAATATCATCGGTGAGCCACGGGGCTGGGAGATGTTTAATCTTGATTTTCCGTAGAGGAGCATGAACATCGTATAGCTGTGTGATGAGGGCATTAAACATAGAAACTTGATCATCCACCGAGTTTGCGTTAATGACGGGTTCAAAGTTAATCTTCTTAGCGTCATCGAGAAGAGATTGATGATCCATACTACCAAAGTTGCGTTGCAGAATGATTTTAGGTTTAGATTTAGGAGGCTTAATTTTATATGACAGAAATATTAGATCGTGGTAAGAAAATTCATCAGCAGAGTACTGACCATGGATAGAAACATTGTTAGGAGAAGAGATAATCATCAGATCTAACAGAGACGGAGCACTGTTAGGAAAATGGTGAGTAGAATTTAGAGGAAGAATGTTTAAGTTATAGGAATTAACAAGTGATTGAAGTGAAGAAGAGCGAATATCATTTCTTAGAAGACAAGTGTTGAAATCACCCATGATAATGGTGTGATTGTAAGAAGGTATAAATTCGTTTAGGAGAGCCTCAAATGAAGAAAAATAATTGACGTTTTTGGAAGGGCTATAATAGACTCCGAGAAGAACTTTAGTGTGTGAAAGAATTACTTCAATAAGAAGATGTTCACCCGCACATGCTGGGGGTGGTTGTGGCGATTTGCTCAGAATGGAGAAAGGAATGTTGGCCTTAAGGTAAATTGCCACACCTCCTCCAACACGGCCGTCGCGATCATTTCTTATTAATACAAACCCGGGTAGAGAATAGGAGGTAGAAGGAAGACACGGACGAAGCCAGGTTTCGGAGACTAAAATAGCATGGATGTTATTATTATCAAGGGACGTCAACATTTCAGGATAGGAAGACGGAATGCTCTGCGCATTAATATGGATGACATTAAAATTTTAGGCATACCTGAAAAAGTGCACTCTAAAAAGCCAGACAAAGGCTGAGTTTTATTAAGGCTCTCATTGCTGCTTGGGGAACCAGAAGAACCTGATAAAAATTCGTTATCACTATTACATTCATCGTCGCTAAATATATTAATCATGATACTATATAATAATAAATAAAATAAATAAATAACAATTAAAATGTATATATATATATATTACTGTATGTATGTATGTATAAATGTATAAACGTGCTTTATACAAATATTGTAATAGTACAATAAATAAAAGATTATACCTATTATAAAAAGTTTAGTTGTTATAATAAACACCTATCGGGTTGTGCGGGAAGAAATTGCGTCTTTCACATCACTGGCAAACAAAAGATAACCACTCACTAATAAACTATTAATTGCACAATACGTAACGGGAACATGATAAATTATTTTACAAAAACCACAGACAAAAACACTTCAGTAATTTGGCAGAATATAAATTACGCAAGGCAGAAAAGGAGAAAAAAGTCTGTGACATTGACAGTAATAAATGTTAGTGACAATTGGAGGTTGTCTATGCCGACTACAAATCAAAGTACCTGCTATTGGGAAGCAATCAAATAAAATAATAAAAATATTAAGTGATATTGACCGAATTACAATGCTAAACCAGGATTTAAGTTATTAATGAAGAGTTTAAGAGTTTGTACTTCAATCAGCATAGTCAAAATAACAATAGTACGGAAGAAGTGACGTGAAAAACTATGGATGTTAACCGGCACATAACTTTTACAATAAACGAAATAAACAACAAAACACTAATCTACCACAAGAAGGCCGGCACTACTTTGGTACTCTTCTTGCTGACTTTGGCGCTTTCTTCACCGGTTCTACCTCGAGTTTTTTCAGCTGCAACGGGGCCGGCGCCACTAATTTGTCCAATTCCGATAGATTGCTGATGTAGTGACGCTTGCCATCTGAATCAAGCACGATAATGAGACCATCTCGTGTCCAACATCTCCCGATGCCGAAGCGCTCGCGGGCTGACATAAAAGCGTCATGCCGAGGCTTCGTTAGAAACTCGGATATGGTTATACCAGATTTCTTTAAGGCTGTTTTTGCGTACCATAGGCGCTGACGCATTGCCAAGTTACAAACCTTCAAGAGAATAGGTCTGGTTTTCTCGGGGGCAGATGAACGTCCCATGCGATTACACCTGCTGACATCTGCAGTGGTGAACTCGGAAATCTTGAGCCGCTCTGAGATCACCTTCACAAGAGTGGCCGCTGTATCCTCGCCTTTGACCTCAGGGATCCCGTGAAAGAGGAGAATTTTACGTCTAGCACGCATCTCATGCTTGTCAGACTCACTTGCGAGGAGGGAAATTTGATCCTGTAACGACTTCAGGGCTTGCAGAATGAATCCCCGGAATGTAGAAAATTCATCTGCCAATGATGGTGATGCCTTTGTTGTGGAGGGTGAGCACTGCAACTGTCCTTGGAAGGTGTCCATTCGCTGCAGGAACAAGGCCTGCAGCCTCTCTTGCGACTCTAAAATAGCCTCCATTTAGTGGCAGTGAAAGTGTAGATGTGGCTATGAAAAGTGTTTTCAAAAATTGTGTTAATTGTGCACTTCAAGGATTAAATTCACACCTAGGAATAGGTGTTTATTGTACAAACCGTGACCTGTCAGTGCGCCCGTGACCAGTCGCAACTGTTGACGATTCAGGCTTAGCAGCTGCCGGGTGTACCGTGAGTTACGGCCCCCCAGTGCCGCTCTGGACTGACTACAGTCCGACCTCTTGGTCCAGTTGTCGTTATGCTCTTTCAGTGACCTCTCTCGCAGCCATTTCCGTACCTGCGACAGTGGGAGCGGGACAATCGGTTCAGGGCCCTGAACCTGTTCCGCTGATGCCCTCCTCGCCAGTTCGTCCGCCGCGTCGTTACCTCTCGATCCGCTATGGCCTTTAATCCATTGGAGAACGATTTGATTGTGTTCACAAACCTCCGTCAGAGACTTGTGGCATTCAAGGACTAGTCCCGAAGCGATGGTGTTGCTCTTTAGGGCATGTAGGACCGCCGCGCTGTCAGAGAGTATGCGGATGTTATAACCCTGCACCCTCCTGTCGGTGATTATGGTAGCAGCCCTCGTGATGCCCACGCATTCTGCCTGAAAGACGGAGTTGTGGGCCCCGAGAGATGTGTGGTACCTGATATTCAAGTCTTCCGAGAAGGTGCCGGATCCAACGCCCTCGTTGGTTCTCGAACCATCGGTGAAGACCATCAACTCGGTGGAGCTATGATCCCCGGAGGAGGCTCCTCGAGTTGAATTTTGTATTCTTATCAAATACATACTGTTTGGGTATTCTATCACTTATCGCCAGCAGCATGGGTTGATGCTTCAGATTGTCTTGAAGGACCCGCGTGTGAGGAATACCTGTGTCATGCCAGAGACCGAGAGTCCGTAGTCTTATTGCAGACATCGCCGCCTCCTGCTGCACGTGTGAATGGAGAGGAGGCAGATCCAGCATTATCTCCAGGGCTGCCGTTGGTGTAGTGCACATACCGCTGGTAGTCGCCAGACATGCCAACCTCTGAATTGTTGCAGCTTCGCGATGGTTGTAGCCAGTGTCGTCCTGGTCCACCAGACCAGAGCCCCGTAGGTGATTATTGGCCTGATCACTGTGGTATAAAGCCATAGGGTGACCTTTGGGTTAAGTCCCCATGTCTTACCTATCATTCTACGACATTGATAGAAGGTGATACAGGCCTTGTTGATCTTGTTCTCTAAGTGCTTGTTCCAGTTCAGTTTGCTGTCGAGGATCATCCCTAGATACTTTACCTCGTCAGACAGCTGTAGCGTCACGCCATACAGACCTGGTAGTGTGTACAAGCCCAGAGAGCGTTTGAGTGTGAACATGACCGGTTCCGTCTTTGACGGGTTCACTGTTAAATCGTAGTCCGTACACCATCTCTCTACTAGTCTTAGAGCCGCGTGCATCAGGTCACAAGCGGTGCTGGCGTGGATACTAGTTATAAGTATTGCTATATCGTCGGCGTAGCCTATCGTGTAGAAGCGCTGCGCGTTCAATACCTCGATTAAACAGTTAACCACCATATTCCATAGCAAGGGCGAGAGGACTCCCCTTTGGGGCATCCTTCGCAACTAATGCTATTTTGGTTGCATTACCTGGTGGTCGTACGATGCGATGACTCAACATTTTACTATCCAACCTGATAGTAAGGCGTCCACTCCATGTTTGTTCAGAGCTGATTTAATGCTAGAGAACTTTGTCTTGTCGAAGGCTCCCTCAATGTCTATGAAGGCGCCCAGACATACAGATTTGGATTGGATGGCTGCCTCAATTTCACTTACGATAGCATGAAGTGCTGATTCAGTTGATTTACCCGCACTGTAGGCATGTTGATTCCTGTGCAGTGGAGTCAATAAGAGCGTTGTGTCTCTAATATGCCTATCGCATAGCCTTTCCAGCGTCTTCAGCATGAAGGAGGTGAGGCTGATAGGCCTATAGGACCTAGCGTTTGTGTAGTCACTCTTACCTGGTTTGGGAATGAAGATGACATTAGCTTCCCGCCACTTAAGGGGATGTATTGGAAGGCCAGACACGCTCGTAGGATTGTTGTTACAGATTCCGCGAGCTCAGCACCCCCACTGCAGCATATGGGGAAAATGCCGTCCGGTCCGGCCGCCTTAAATGGTTGGAAGCTGTTGATGGCCCAGAGAGTTTTTTCATACGTTACTACTTTCTGGGCGGTCTGCCAGTCATTTTCTGAGGGCGAATAGCTGTCCGCCTCCCAGTTTATGCTCTGGGTGAGCTGACAACCTGGGAAGTGTGTTTGGAGTAGTACCTCATACGTCTCATCTAGAGAGACAGTATATGCTGTCGTTCCTGCATAGGGACCCAATGTTTTGTTGTGCCCCTGCGGATAGGATCCTCCTTACCCGTGCTGCCTCATTGCAGGATTTGATGTTGCTACAGAATCCGCGCCAGGATGACGAACTTCTGTAGCGTAGTCGTTTCTTGTATTGTGCTTTGGCCTCTTTGTAGTTGTCCCAGTCCTGGTCCTCACTGGTGTTCATGGCCCTGTTTAGGAGTCGCCTAACCTTTTTCCTGATTCTTTCGAGCTCGGGACCCCACCATGAACTGTCTCTGTTACTGTTCCTGGCGGTTGAGGTTAGAGGACACGATGTGTGGTAACTTCCTATAACTATGTCAGTGAATAGGTTTACCTGTGTTTCGATGTCTTGTTGGTTGCCTGGCCTAGTCTGGAGCCGAGCCGACAACTGGGTGCCACTTAGCTTACCTTGCACTGTTTTGGCAAAAGTGGCCCTGTTAGTCTTCCTCGGGTTCCTGGTTGGCTCAGGAATCATCGTACATGCCTGTAGGTCGAAGCGGATCCATCTGTGGTCGGAACAAGATGCCTCGTCCGACACGTGCCAGTCCTGGATAAGTTCCGCCGCTCCCTCCGTTGCAAGTGTCACGTCGATGATCGTTCTACTACGTCTAGTGACGAATGTTGGTTTAGAGCCTCTATTAATAATAGCTAGCTTGGTAGAAAAGAGATAGGTAATCAGATCATCACCTCTCTTGTTGCTTGCCTTCATACCCCACGCTGGATGGTGTGCGTTGGAGTCTGCTGCGATGATCAGCTCCTGGGCTTGGCGCTCGCAGTGCTCGACCAGTCTTGATACCTCTGGTGGTGGCGCTGTCTCGTCATCTGCCATGTAGGCAGAGGCCATCACCAGGTTCGGGAGGCTCGAGCCCTGAGCCTGCAGGATACTGACGGTTACCAGATCCCTGGAACAGAACTCAGTTAGCGTATACACAGAAATGTTATTTGGAATTAAGATACAGGCTCTTGGTGCTTGTGGTCCACTATAAGCGAGTATCTTACCTCCGGTGTTGTTGAGGCCGCATATCTTCCCCCCCCTGATCCACGGCTCCTGGATCAGGGCGATGGCCCCGGTGTTCACCTCCAACCATTTGCGCAATTGAGCCGTTGCTGTGCGACTGTGTTGGAGGTTGACTTGCAGGACTTTAAGGGTCCTGGCTGAAGGGGGTCCCGTCGCCATCGGACAGAGTGCCCTCCACCTCAAGCTCCAGCCTACTCATCCTCTTGGCCCAGCCCTCATCGTCGGATTTCTCCTTCGACTCGGTCTCAGTGGGCACAGGCACTGACAGAGGAGGCACCACTATCAACTCGTCGTCACTCCTGAGAGCGATATCAGAGGAGGCTGGTGGCGCCGGAGTAGTGTCCATGTCCTCTCCAGTCCCCCCTTGCGGGGGCCGGGAGCGGTCACAGACTCAGCCACTAGGTTGGGTAGTTCAGTGATGAACTTCCCCTAGGGCCCCGAAACTTGACGTACGCGGAGCCCAGGCTAAAGCCCAGTCTCCGGTCTCTGGACACTATGTCCTTGGCGACACCCTCTGGTATGCTGAGGACACAAAAAGTGTCTTTTTCGGTTGCGTCAACCCTCAGCAGAGTCCACTGGTCTACTTGGGCCCAGGGTTCTGTAGCTTTAGCAGGCAAGCTATTACGCTTGGCTTCGGCCACGACCCCGGTAAGACCAGTCCGCAGATGATTCTCTTGGGTATGTCCACCTGCCTTATCACGGTGAGCTTCTCACCTGATTGCAGGCACACATTCCCAATGGCTGACTTTAGCCAACTCAGCGTTTGGAGGTTTTCGCACCATAGCTTGACAACCCCATCGGCTACGATGGGTTTGCCTCGGAAAACCGGTCCAAACGGCGTTGCTTCGGACACAGAGAGCGATAGTTTTACAATCTGGTCCTGAAGGCCTGCCAGTACCGAGTTGGCGTCTGCGTGGCTAAGGCGTCTCGTCACTGCCGTCGTGACGGCTACTACGAGATCTCCTTTGCCACGTCAACGTAACCAGGCTTCTGCCTCGTTGGTGTGGGCCCAGACTTCGTCTTTTGGACGTGGACTGAGGAGGGTCTCCTCCGGCCTCGGCCTTTAGACGCCCTAGGCGCTGGTCCCTTCCTTTAGGGTTCCGCTCGTCGTCTCCGGTCCCGTCCGCCCTGACGCCCTGCTGGGGTGGTTGGGCAGATTTCTCCGCCCCTCCCGTTGAGGCCGGTCAGACGGGCCAGCGACATCGGTGTGGCCCAGGAAGCGTTTTGAATGGCGCGTTTGGCTCGTCCTTTCCTCCGACGTTTGAGCTAGGCTTCGCCTTACGTCCCGAAGTAGAGCTGGTTCTGTCGTCACTAGCTTGTTTTTGTGACGACTTCTTCTTTTTCCTGCTCTTGTTGTGCTTAACCAGCGTCCAGGATTCATCAACACCTAGGTGCTGAGATCCAGACGGCTGGCTTGATGGGCAGGGTTCGTTGGAGTTCCCGTCCTCCGGTTTCCCTTTGGACGGGCCTCCACTACCCTGTGGTGTTAGGTCACTGCGGTTTCAGGTTTCCCCTTAACCGCAGGTGATGATTTTCCAGCGTCACCCTTGAGGGCGACAGCCTGTCGCTCAGCGTCACCTTAGGGGCACCAGCCAGATGTCTGGCGTTGCCCTTCCAGGCAACAGCCGAGCGATGGGCGTCACCTTTGGGGCGACAGCCGGACGTCGGGCGTCACCTTTTGGGGCGACAGCCTTCGATTTTTTGTGTGTGTGTTTGTGAGGGTGTGTGTGTGTGTGAGGGTGTGTGATGGTTTGAGGTTGTGTGATGGTTTGAGGGTGTGTGTGTGTTTCGTGTTGTGTGTTGGCCTTTAGGAGGCCCGGTGTGCGCACAATTTGCCCCCAGAATACGAGGGGCAGACCGAGCTAGGCTCGGTGAGGGATTCTCCACTAGTGTGACTAGTGGTACCCTCCTGGGGTAGTTCTCTGTTTAACTGTGCCGACATGTTGGATGTGTTGGGCTGGTGGTAATACTCACACACTACCCGCCCTTGGTAGGTGTGGTACGATCTTTTAAGGGGGTATTTAGGGGCCCCCAGAGCCTTGTGGGCTCGGGTTGTGGTTTTTGGCCGCCACGGTTCGGCACTGCGGGAAAGGGATGGATGGAGTTTGGGATAGGGTATGGGAGTTGGTATAGGGTGTGGGAGTTGGGGTAGGGTATGGGAGTTGGGATAGGATAGGGAAGTTTTGGTACGGCCAGAGGTTTCAGTTATACCAATTACAGAGGGTAATTGGTCTAGTAACAGGCGGCAACCTCGTGAAGGATAGTCCACTGGCCTTGTTTAGGGGATCTGTGCGACCTGCGCTACTCCCTAAACCGTTTGACAAACTCAGCATCGGACAGATGCTGAGAATAGGGGGTTCATCAACCAAACTAGTGTTTGGTTGATCAACCCCCCGCCCTGAAATGATATTTAGGCAGGTACGAATTACGAAGTGATGACTTACTTAGACCTACTTAGATACGAATTAAATGCGATTATAAAAAGCTCAAAGTATAAGATTTTCTCAGAAAAAAAAACACAAAAAGAAAAGTCCCGAGTGTAACCATCAGGATTCGAACCGGGGCCTGTTGACTCCGAGGGCGAGGGCGAAATAATGTTTAAAAAAAAAAAAAAAAAACATAGCTAGATCGATTTATCGTCCCCGAAACCCCCTGTATACATAATTTCAGGAAAATCGTTCGAGCCGTTTCCGAGATTCAGATTATACATATATATACCTACAAGAATTGCTCGTTTAAAGGTATAAGATATATTCATATATAAGATATATTCATAGATACGAATTAAATGCGATTATAAAAAGCTCAAAGTATAAGATTTTCTCAGAAAAAAAACACAAAAAGAAAAGTCCCGAGTGTAACCATCAGGATTCGAACCGGGGCCTGTTGACTCCGAGGGCGAGGGCGAAATAATGTTTAAAAAAAATAAAACATAGCTAGATCGATTTATCGTCCCCGAAACCCCCTGTATACATAATTTCAGGAAAATCGTTCGAGCCGTTTCCGAGATTCAGATTATACATATACAGGGTGACTGGTGCAGGACCGGCCATAGCAAAATCACGCATGGAGGAGGTTATATGCTACCTATTAAAGCTTACTTTCCCTAACTAAAGTTTTATAGTTTAGGAGATAGGTTAATTTTTAAACCTTTTTAAAATTTTCCCGAAATTTGACCTTAAAGCTGCTATAACTTTTTTATTTAAAGTTCTAGTGAATTATTTTTTTTTTGTTAGCACAGACAAATGTTTGATCAAACCTATGTCGGAACTCCGCTTAAACAAGGACAAAAAAAAAAGATATTACGCTTGAAAAAGGAAAAATTACCGAAAATAAAAACATTAAGATCATTTATTTTTTTAATAATTAAAAACCACTAACTTTCAATAATTTATAAACTCTAAATAAACTTCTAGTTCATCACCTATCCAACGGTACCAAATGTATAATAAAAAATGTACAAACTACATGTACATATCTAAAACCTCATCGTACAAACACACGTACTACAAAATGTGGATATTTAGCAGCTAGTAATTGATAGGTTTTCAGATTTCTAAAGCTAATTTAATCAATAATAGTAAACAAAATTTGGTCAGTGTTGGTATTAGTAATTAAATAAAACAAGTGCTTAATGGTACATTATTTATTTTGACGAATACAATGATACGAGTAAGAAAAAATTGTGAATTGGAAAAGATATCGGGCATTGAAAGGACATTGTTATTTTAGGTTCTGCTCGAATTGCTGTCCGCAATTTCTAATACGTGCCCGACATCTCTTCCTAATTTCTGTCGCAGTTAAATTTAATCTAATCTCTTCTTTCATAATCACGAAAGCATCATTAATTTTTGTATCAACTCCTCTTTGTGTTAAGTTGTCCTTTATTGTAGACCAGCTCTTTGGCTCGACCCCAAACGTAGAAATCCAGAGGTGTTAAATCTGGGGATCGGGCCGGCCATTCAGTTGGTCCACCTCTCCCTATCCATGACTCAGGAAATGTGTTGTTGAGTAGTTCTCGGACTTCCAGCCTGAAATGTGCCGGGCACCCATCGTGTTGAAACACAATGGGCATTTCGTCGTTTAAAACTTCCGACAGCAGATCAGGCAAGACGTCCATTAAAATTCTAGATAATTTTCCCCATTTAAGATGTCAGGTAGGAAATGGGGCCCAATGATAGTCCGACCAATCACACCGGCCCATACATTCACAGAAAATTTCCGCTGGAATGATGTTACCCTCTTATTGTGTGGGTTATTAGGGGACCAATGGTGTAAATTGTGGAAGTTGTGAATTCCTTCTCGGTTGAAATGTGACTCATCGGTCCACAATATGCGTTTGAGGAATGTTGGGTCGTCGACATCTCTGTGCAGAATCAAGCGACAAAATTCGTCCTCCTTGCATAGTCACCAGTTTCAAGCCCTGTCAACAAGCCAAAACCAACTCTTAATGGTTATTAAATTTGATTCGTGAATGTACTTTTCACATAGTTGTAGCGACTGAAAAAAAAAAAAAACATTGTTAAATACATTGTAACATCTAAGCTAATTAATCTAAATAAATTAATTAAAATTACCTTGAACTGGTGTGTAATGATATGGGTGTTGATTGTCACGATGCATTACTGTCCAGACCTTCCATTGGCTGACGCCCAAAGCTTCAGCTACCACTCTGGTACTAGTAGTGGGGTCCTCCTCAAATGCTGCCAAAATCTGCTCGTCAATTTCGACAGGTAATTGACGTGCACTGTTTCGGGGTTCTCTGGCGTTTAAGTTACCCGTTTCCCTTAACCGACGATATGTTGTAGAAAATGTGTTTCGGTGAGGTACACTTCTATTTGGAAATCACTCCTGGTAAATACGCCGCGCTTCACGGGCAATACAGTCAGCAGCGCCGTACGCCAACAGCATATCGGCGTATTCTTCGTTTGTGTATTCAGGCATTTGAATACGAAAACAAACAATAACGAAACTTAACGAAAACAGTCAATAACAAAACAATCAACAAGATAACAGTTCACTAATAACAAGGAATGGTGAAACAGAACAGAGCACGGTCGGTAGTACGTAGGAGCGGTAAGACACGACTGAACATGATATTCAATGCAGTGAATTCTCTCCAAAATCAGATTCCTTTTTCGTAAGAAAGAGACAAAACATGACATCGCATTCCTAAGCTCTGACGTCATGCTAAGGGACCATTGCCGCTGTTTGTTTAACAATAGTAACAATAAACCTTTACCTGAGTAGACCGGCATTTACAATAGAAATCACGATTTTTTATAATTTAATAACTTTTTGGATACAAATTTGGTACCGTTGGATAGGTGATGAACTAGAAAAGTTATTTATAGTAAAATAAATTATTGAAACTTAGTGGTTTTTTAATTATTAAAAAATAAAATGATCTTAATGTTTTTATTTTCGGTAATTTTTCTTTTTCAAGCGTAATATATTTTTTTTTTGTCCTTGTTTAAGCGGAGTTCCGACATAGGTTTGATCAAACATTTGTCTGTGCTAACAAAAAAAAAAAGAATAATTCACTAGAACTTTAAATAAAAAAAGTTATAGCAGCTTTAAGGTCAAATTTCGGGAAAATTTTAAAAAGGTTTAAAAATTAACCTATCTCCTAAACTATAAAACTTTAGTTAGGGAAAGTAAGCTTTAATAGGTAGCATATAACCTCCTCCATGCGTGATTTTGCTATGGCCGGTCCTGCACCAGTCACCCTGTATATACCTACAAGAATTGCTCGTTTAAAGGTATAAGATATATTCATATTATTTATTGTTGAAATAAAATTTTATAAATCATAATCATCCACAGCCTTTCTTATCCCACTGTTGGGTATAGGCCGCTCTTTTTTTCATGCCATCTTCCTCAGTCCTGTGCTAATCGAGTCCAGGTTCGACTCTCGATAAAGATGGTATCGTCGACCCATCATGCAGCTGGACGACCATGTCTCCGCCTGCCTTGCCTCGGTATATAGGGATATATTTTACACGTCAACTAAAAATATACTCCTGTACCTTTCAAGTGTTAAGTGATAACAGAGCCACGGAATGAGATCCGTACTCTTCCGCAGTCAGACCAGTCGAACGCAGTTCTTGCCTATACGTGCGTACGTCTAATGTTTCAATAAGTGTGGTTTTACCCTATCGCTGCGCTCCTTTCGTCACGTCTGGTCTTTATTAGTATTGTCTGTTGAGTGCCGGGTTTTGGGAGATTTGCAGGGATCATGAAGAAATGAGAACTATTTTTAACTACCAAAAAGTAATTATTGAAAGTTATTAATGTGGCTGGTGTAGTAAGTTACGGCTGAATCTAGTCGGGAGAACGGCGTCTGCCGATCCGGAGACCCCGGGTTCAAACCCCACACGCACCACTGTCATGTCCGTAATGCCGCTAGCTTAACAACGGCGAAGGCAAAACATCGTGAGGAAACCGACATGCACCTAGAATCTTTCAAAGTCATGTGTGATCCACAAACACGCACTGGGCCAGCGCTCTCTTCTTGCGAGAGAAGGCCCGATTCCCAGCTGTGGGAACATTTTAGTGAGCTGTTGATGATGATGATGATTAATGTGTTGTTTTTGTGGAAGTGTCATACTTATGTCGCGGCTACATAACTCTGTTGCCATAGAAAGTATGCACGCCATCTGCTTACGATTGACACAAAGGAACCGTTCGGAAAATCTAACTCTATACGTGGTATATGTAAACTTGATAGAGTTATTGGAGATCCTCCCAAAATTATTTATTTAAATTAATGAGTATAATTAATAAGTATGTACCTATTTAAAACTATATAAGTAGTATATCAGCTATCTGGCTGCTTTGCTTAGGTTGGGGTCAGATAGTGTTGTGTGTGAATTGTCCACCAATATTCATTTATTTATATGAAGCTGTGGCCGCTCCTGGTTCATAGTGTTATTAGTGGTATAGTGTAATAGTTGCGGCAGGTCGTTTCCATGGTTCTCGACATGTGTCAAACGGCGTCATGTCATACAGCGGCTATATTGGGACCGCGTTGTTCTATTTCCGTTCTAGAATGTTGCATCTATGTCTGTTTGTATGCGTTCTCCGTAAACAGTCGCGATTGTACATCGAATTTCCGTGTTAAGACACGGAAATTTGATAAGTAAATAGAAAATAAATCAAATTTAGCGAAGCTGCTGCCTAGATAGCTGATAAATATATTATCTTGAAAAAAATTGGTTGCCTGTAAAGTCGGTATATGGGCGAAAGTTTTACGTGACAACGACTTTGAGTGGTAAAATAATTTTACGGAAGGGACGCGTGCCTTTCACTTTTTATGTCTGTCTCTCTCGCTCTCATGCCCGAGTGGAAGGGACGCGTGCCTCTCACTCGCTCTCGTTGTGAGCGCATAACGTGAGCGGAGCGTAACGCAGTTTCTTGAAGTGTCACCCGGCAAACCAATTTATAAGACGTTGTCACGTCAAAAAATATATACATTACGTGTCACGCTGTTTGTCCGCGATGGAATCCACTTTTTGTTTTACTTTTATAAGTTTACACTTGACCGCCATCTCGCTTGATGTTAAGCGTGGAATTGTTCTTTGACAGAGGGGAAACGCTATGTATGCCTACTCCCTTCCGTGTTGCTCGCTGCCAGGCGGACTGCCAAGAGTCCTACCACTACAATACAAAGTTGCAAGTAACGCAGTCATAGAGTTAATACGAGTAAGCTCTCGAGAACAGGGTATTGCATCACATACGTAGTTACGTACACGTCGGACTGGTCGAGTGCATTCGTCAGTTTGGAAAGTATGTTAGTCAAATATGAGCTTAGTACTATCCCGCTTCCGAGAATTACCTTAAACGGTCAGAACGAGTTGTGTTTAATGGTGTATGCGGTTATACAGATAGGGGCTAATAAGTATGGAAAGACGCATCGATATATACTAATACTAGATGTCCGCCCCGGCATCGCCCGTGGTACATTAAATAGTACTCATCAGGATCCCGTACATATATAACGGTGAAAGAATGACTGAAATCCGTTCAGTCATTTCTGAGAATATCGCTTGCAAACAAAACACCTCTTCAGCTACCTGCTACGCCACCTGTCGGAAATTGGTAGTACCAACACAGATTTAGAAAAAAAAATTGATTAGCAAAGGTTTTATATTCAAGAGGTATGTGATCTGTGATATTCAATGACGCAATCTTAAGACACATGCTATCATGTGTCATGTCTAAGTACGAAAACTCTAAAAGGAATATTTTCCCCCGATTTTGTTACATTCTTGATTCATGCTCCGCTTCTATTAATAGTAGGTAACGTTATGTTCTATAGCCTATAGCCTTTCTCGATTTATCTCGAAATTATGTACACAGGGGGTTTCGGGGACGATAAATCGATCTAGCTAGGTTTTATTTTTTAAAAACATCATTTTATGCGCGTTTTTAGACAATGAAAAACTCCTACAATGCCATTAGAATACGATAACTTATTTCGCCACTGTTCTTTAAGTCTAAATGGCTCAGGCGGAATATGCTCGCCCTCGGAGTCAACAGGCCCCGGTTCGAATCCTGACGGTTACATTCGGGTCTTTTCTTTTTGTTCTTTTTTTTCCTGAGAATTTTTTTTACTTAGAGCCCTTTATAAACGCATTTAAACAGAGCAAAGCTCGGTCAACCAGGTACTAATATTGTAAATCTCAAAATTTCGATGTATTTTGCTCAGTCACGTCGGAACGGCTGAACGGATTGTGTTGAAATTTGGAACACAGATTTATAGCCTGGAATGAAGAAGCATAGGCTACTTTTCACCTCCTAAAAATAACGGTATCGGAAACCACGCGGGCAGAACAGCAGTGAGTATTACGTTATTGACGTCTGGGTGACGAGTGCAGTGCAGTGCTAGGCAATGATTCTGACTCTGCATGTTTCATTAGCTGCGTGTCACTGTGCTGTTATCTGGCAGGCATGTTGCTTACCATCAGGCACATGTCCTGCTCGTCTCGTCACTCTTTATTTAAAATAACTATAATCTTTCCTAACATTGGTTGAATTATCATAACTTCATATTATTACCATGTCTGTCCGAAGGGTCAACCGCAACTGAAACTGTCTTAGCTTTGATATAGCTCACTCTTTTCTTTTCGCTCGAAACGACAAAGACAGCAATAGCAAAGCCATAGCCGATTTAGAAAGGACGGTGTCTGTCTCAATAGCGAGCGACGGGCATGGCATATAGGTCAGAGTAATTTGTTTCAACTAACTGACAAATTAAGAAATATCGCTCGCGGTGACCGAGCCATCTTTGGATTAAATATCATAGATATAAACCAATGGATGTGCCCTCCCAAACTTCAGGCGCACTTAATTTTGTTTTCGTTGGGAAGAGTGAGCTCACTCTTTCCGTTCTAGTCGTTTGCAGGAAACGGTTGAAGGGTCAGGTCCTTATCTCAGAAAATGAAAAGCCTTTACTCTGATTTATAACGGCTTTAATGGAATTTTATATAATCAGTTTATACGTTCAGTGTCCAATTAAAAAGTAGGTGATGTTCATTTGCATAGATAATATAACAGTCTGATACGATGTTGCCATTGCTAAATATCACGAAGCATAGACGCACTCAAATGAACATCACACAGATTAAATATACTATAAAGTAATATTAAAATACAGTAATTAGCTCATGAACCTTACACGGTGAACGTCGGACGTTTTTACCTATCACTAGTCGTTGTCAACAACTGAAATGAATAGAACCACAGCATATCTCGCCGCTAGTGATTCTAGGGGTCAAGTAGATTGGTTGTTTGGAAACCACTTACGATACACAAAGATACGCAGTTTATTACAAATTTCAAGGTGCTCAGGGCACATCTATTGGTTTATATCGATGATAAATATTATGAATGGGAAAGATTTGATGTATGGACGTTTGGTGCTCAATCGTGTCGAGACGGATCGGGTTGAAATTTGGTTAGTAGGTATCTTCCCACTCACTCTCACACCGGTCGCGATCCGAGGTTCATAGGTTCCCTCAAAATCATATACGTTAAATTGAAAAATCCAAAAAATTGCAAAATGTCGAACTCTATAATGTAAATAAAGATTTGCTTAATGCCGCTAACTTAAAAACTGTGAAGGAAATCTACCGATCTGTACCTAGAATCTTTCGAGGTTATGTGGCACCCACACTTGGTTGACGTGGTAGATTCATCGTCATCATCAGCCTATCTTAGTCCACTGCTGGACATAGGCCTCTCCCATGGCTCGCCACCCAGCCCAATCCTCGGCTATACGTCTCCATCCACTGCCTGCTGTCTTCCGTATATCGTCACTCCATCTAGTCTCAGGGTGTCCCACACTACGTTTGCCGATTCGTGGTCTCCACTCAAGAACACGTCTACTCCAACGGTTATCGGTTCTGCGACAGATATGACCTGTCCGTTCCCACTTCCGTTTGGTAATGCGTTGAGCTATGTCGGTTACCTTGGTTCTCTGACGGATCCCATCGTTCCGAATACGATCCCTCATGCCTGGGCTACACTAACGGGAAATGCCATTAATTATCGCGTTAACGGACGGTAGTGTGGCCCCAGCATAAAAGAGAAACTCCAAGAGGCTCATAGGCAATGACATCCTCGTGCGAAAAAGACTGCAAAGTCTCGAACATCGCCGGAGAATTGCTAGCTTATCGGTTTTTTATCGGATACACTTCGGAGAGTGTGCGACTGATTTGTACGATCTAATACCACCTTGCCCTTTTTTCTATCGGAATGCTCGTAGCTCGAAAAAGCGACATCGTTTCATGGTTGATGTTCCAAAGCCACGAACGAAGAGATTTGACTCTACTTTTGTGACAAGAACGTAAAGGCTGTGGAATACGTTGCCTGAGAGGGGGTTTTCCCGATAGTTACAATCTTTGTGTCTTCAAATCGAGAGTGAATCGAGGTAAACACGCTCCATCGTAGACCGCATCATCGATTAACATCAGGCGAGATGGCTGTCAAGTGTAAACCTATAAAAGTTAAAAAAAAAAAATTGGTTGCCTGTAAAGTCGGTATACGGGCGAAAGTTTTACGTGACAACGACTTTGAGTGGTAAAATAATTTTACGGAAGGGACGCGTGCCTTTCACTTTTTATGTCTGTCTCTCTCGCTCTTAGGCGGGCTAACCATGCCCGAGTGGAAGGGACGCGTGCCTCTCACTCGCTCTCGTTGTGAGCGCATAACGTGAGCGGAGCTTAACGCAGTTTCTTGAAGTGTCACCCGGCAAACCAATTTATAAGACGTTGTCACGTCAAAAACAGCTCTTTCTATAGCTCGCTGCGCGACTTTAAATTCATGGACAGCTTTAACTGACAGTGTCCAAGTTTCGGCACCGTAGACACGTGGTGGATTATGCCCTAACTAAACTCTCGACACGTGAGAGAAGACCCCCGAACCCAGCAGTGGGAACATTAAGTGGGCTGCTCACGCTGCGTCGGTGACGTAACTGTGGATATTAGATAGATAGATATACTCTTTATTGACACACCAAATAAAATTAAACACAGAAAAAAAAACAATACATTTTACAGTAGTGCGACAATGGGCGACCTTATCGCTGAAAGCGATCTCTTCCAGGCAACCTTTGGATGGAAAATAATATTTGGACAAGTATACGGGGTGTGCAAATAAGAATTAAACAAAGCATATACATATAATATATTGGAAAGAAAATAAGAATTATGATAAAAATAGAATAATTAAATACCTACATAGTATAATACATACTAATAAATACAATATAAATATAATTGTAATTGCAACTGGAGAAAATCGACAAACAACAGGATATTGTCCGTGACCTAGGCGTGATGTCGTTAGGAAGCCCCGCGCGCCCTACATCTCGCCAAGGTACGTGTAATCCGAAGCGGGGCAGACGATCGCGTTTACCGAACGGATTTTTAAAGCAAGAACTTCTTTAGGAGCACTTTTGGCGTGAAGAAAAATGTCGATTTCGCGTCATCGTCGCCTAACGCTTTCCGAAGACTTTGTATGTTGCATTATTTGCAGTTTCAGCAAAGAACTACGTCAACTGAGCTATCAATCTTCCGAGTTAGGTTTCACTTCTATTGGCAGTCCCTATGACTGCCATTTTTAAGCTATTGCATAGCTTTTATGGCGGGCCTGGGGACTTGGGGACCGAATTTTAGTGATCGTGCATCTTTTTCTTATGTTCACAAGAAAGAGGGATGAAAGACCGTAACGCTGTCCTCCCCCATTCGGTCATTAGACTTTGAATCTTATTTGTATTAGCTTTACAGACTAAATGTTCTTAGCAGTGTTGCCAACTTAACTGATTTCCCGTGATATTTTTATGGTAAACAAAATTAAATGCCACTCTTCAAAATAAAAGCAATTCCGAAAATTTTTTTACATCGCTATTGCTTATGTTGATGAAAACGCATGCAACATGCAATAGCTTTACCGCGGCAGTCTCCGAGTGCCACACTCATTTTTTTTTTATAATACTGGACATGAAAAAAAATGTCAAACATAGGAACTGCCGATAGAAGTGAAAACTTATAACTCAGAATTTGACAGCTTACTTTGCAAAATACGCGGGTGAATCCGGAGGGCGTGGTCATGAGCATGGTAATCTAGAAATGCATCAGCATTGCCAAGAGCCAGTGGGAAATGCTGACTCATTTCTAGATGGCCAATGGACATGGTCCCGAGTTCACCCGAAAATTTCTTATCATACCCGAGCGTGACGCTAGAATTCAATTCACAGCCCACGAAATATGTCTGTGGTGCGCCCAAGAGTTTACACTTCAAAATACTACCAATAAATTTTAGACGAGTACCGCAATAGTACTCGGATAGTAGTCGTGACCTCCGGTTGGTCTCGCGTCATTACCACGGCCCTGAGTAAAGGTCTATTTAAACCTGAGCGGTATTCGCTACCGCCTGCGGTAGGAAAGACCGAGTGGGTAAGTGGTAATATTACTGTTCACACCAAAGCTGATTTCGCCAAACAAGCAAATAAAAGTGGTCAAGTGCGAGTCGGACTCGCCCATGAAGGCTTCCGTTGCAGCAAGTATCATGATATAAAAGTTCTTGTAGTTCGTTGTTACTTACTTTACTTGTGACGTATTAAAATAAAACTACTTACTAGATCTCATTCAAACCAATTTTCGTTGAAAGTTTACATGGTAATGTACATCATGCATTTTTTTTAGTTTTGTCATTCTCTTATTTTAGAAGTTAAGAGAGGGGGGAGGACACATTTTACCACTTTGGAGGTCTCTCACGCAAACTATTCAGTTTAGAAAAAAAATATGTTAGAAACCTCAATATTTTTTTGAAGACCTATCCATAGATAACCCACACGTACGGTTTGGATGAAAAAAAAAACACTTTTGAGTTTCAGTTCTAAGTATGGGACACCCCTAAAATGTATTTACCTAAAATGTATTTACTATATGTTTACAGAATATATATACTTACCAAGTTTCAACAGTATAGTTCTTATAGTTGCGGAGAAAAGTGGCTGTGACATACGGACAGACAGACAGACATGACGAATCTATAAAGGGTGACGAATCTATAAAGGGTCCCGTATTTTGCGATTCGGCGACGGAACCCTAAAAATACCGCCTACCCAGGCGGTACAAACCGCTTTCGCTCTAGCCGCGGAACTTCATACAAAATACCGCACGGATCCCGCGCGGTATATCCCTCCACCCACAGCGGCAGCGAATAGCGCTCCGATTTGAACAGGCCTTAATAGTGTCCGCGGGAGGTCGACGACCCTTCACCGTAGGGCTGACCTACGGACCTATTGTTTCTCGTATTAGATTATGATTTATGACTCTTGTAGCGATAGCTGACGGAACAGGGAAAACTTCCTTATATGGCGCCATGGACGTATAAAAAAGTCGGACGTAGTCTCGCTAAAACACTAGAGTCGGCCACATTTGCACGTGTGCGTTGTCAGGTTGTCACTGATAGGCTGACACGCACACATATACACAAGCGCGTGTAATGGACCCACTGATGTGTGCGTGTCAGCCTGTATGTGACAGCTCACACGTGGTTATTATGTCGCCGACTCGATGGACACATTTTGTGTTTTTAACCCCCCGACCAGAAAAGGGGGTGTTATAAGTTTGACGTCGATGTCTGTCTGTCTGTTTGTCTATCTGTCTGTCTGTCTGTGCGTGTGTCTGTCTGTGGCACCGTAGAGCTCAAACGGATGGACCGATTTCGATGCGTTTTTTTTTATTTAAAGGTCAGAACATCCATGCGGATGTTCTTAGCTATGTTTGGTTAATATTGATTCAAGATGGCCGCCGCCACAAAATGGCGGACAAAATATTTCTTTACAATCTACCACAATATGGGTATCAAATGAAAGGGCTTGACTAGTACAATACTTTGAACTGTGACAAATTTCAAATCCAAGATGGCCGCCACCACAAAATGGCGGATTATATTATTTTTTGCACTACTACCTCAATATGGGTATCAAATGAAAGGGCTTAACTAGTAGAATACTTTGCACTATGACAAATTTCAAATCCAAGATGGCCGCTACCACAAATTGGCGAATAAAATATATATGTTTTCACAACTCCCCTAATATGGGTATCAAATGTAAGGGCTTGACTATTAGAATGTTGTGCAGATAACAAGTCTGAGGTAGTCGGGGGTAAATCAAAATTTTTAATTTTGTTCTTGTAGCGACCGATTTAGAATTCAATTCACATCCCACGAAAAATCTGTCTTTGGCACGCCAAATGAAGTTTTCGCTTCAAAATTAAAACTCTGTATAAAGCTCCCCGGTTATTAACGGACCCCAAAAAGGGATGAGGTTCTACAAAGAACCTTCATTCATCTTTACTTGAAAACAAGGGCTGGACGTGTTAAATCCTTTAATATAATATCCATACATCAGTATCTATATATATAAATATATAAAAGTAGTTTGTTACACCATTTATAACTCAAGAACGGCTGAACCGATTTGGCTGAAAATTTGTGAGGAGGTAGCTCAGTACCAGCAAAAGGACATAGGATAATTTTTACCACATTCCCGTGAGACGTCAAAAAACGACAAACGACGAATATCCCGTTCGCCCGCGTTCCCGTGTGACGTGACATAAAACGTAAACGACAGCTAAACGTCATTTCATCATCACCGTGATGTGACATCACCGAATGGGCTTCCATTTGGTGATGAAAAGAAAAAAAAAATGAAGTTGATGAACCTTTGCTAATCTTTGTTTCTAAATCTGAATTGGTACGGTACGGCCAATTTCCGACAGGTGGCGTAGCAGGTAGCTGAAGAGGTTATTTTGTTTGAAAGCGATATTCTCAGGAATGACTGAACCGATTTCAGTCATTCTTTCAGCGTTGAATATGTACGGGATCCCGATGAGTGCTATATAATGTACCACGGGCGAAGCCGGGCCGGACATCTAGTAGCATATAAAACAAATCAAGCAATTATCTCTCAAATACTTAGAAATGTATTGGAATGACAGTCAGACATTTTCTTGAGGCGACACTATTATATTCCTGTCTGATACTATATTTGTAAATGTTTAGTTCAACATTTTCGTCAGAAGGCTTAGTTTAGATTGGTTTTTTGGCTCGCGATTTGTTACACTATTCTTGTCCATCTCTGTGTTCTAGCGACACTGTCGTATTAATATCTGATTTTAGGTATTATTGTTTTCTAATGAGCAGTACAGAATTTTGGTCAAAAGACACGCGAATGATGTTAATTTTTTCGTCGGTTCTTTGTTTTAAAGTTGAGCGTCCACTGACCTGTCGAACGATTAGACTGTTCTAGTGAATAGGGATGTTATTACTACTCACAAATTAATGTTTAGTGTTAATTTTATGATAGTTTGTATCAATAGAATATAGAAAATCACATTTTTTGTAATTTAATATTACTTAGTAAATCTTTTTATGTATAAAAATATTCTGCACTGATCGAGCTGAAATTTTACAATGATGATGATGTATCCGCATTAAGGATTGTTTTTATCTAATTTTTGCATTACAATTTCCCACAGCGAAGCGTGGCAGGGTACAGCTAGTTTATTATAAATAAGTAAATATGTGGTCACGTGACCAATGTGGCTTATTACGTCACTAACCGCAAAACAAGCTGTCGAAGACTGGCTAGACTGTTGACTTCTCCGCGTTTTTGTAATAGTTTGAGATCTTAGCGACGGTCTTTAGGTCTACGGAGCGCACAAGGGGACGCTATCGCCCACTTTGGGAAAGGCTGGTGTATAGAGTGAAAAAACGAGCAGGACTTGTGCCTGATGGTAAGCAACATGCCTGCCCATAACAGTACAGTGACACACACAGCTATTGGAACATGAAGATTCCTAATAATTTCCCTTGCTTTGAAGCTAGCTTCCCAGCAAGGTTTTAGATTTTTTTTTTTAATAACGAGTGACGAGACGATCAGGACACGGGCCTGATGGTAAGCAACATGCCTGACACATAACAGCACAGTGACACGGAGCTATTGGAACATGAAGAGACCAAATAATTACCTAGCACTGTACTGCGCTCGTCACCCAGAGATCTAAGATCTTATATCTCTAAACCCTGTAATTTCTCTGGAAACATTGCCCTTCAAACCGGAACACAGTAACAAGTAACCGGAACACAATAAAGTTTGCACATTACTGCTTGGCGGTAGAATAACTGGCAAAGGTGTGGTACTTCCCCAGGCGGACTCTGCCAAGAGTCCTACCACTACAAAAATGGATGCTTCATCTAACCGCGTTCTTATAAACGCGCCTTGTCTCACCGAAACCTGTAATTATGGATCATAACGAACATCGCCCACGTTTCGAACTTGTTATTTTGATGTATAATCGTTTTTTTTGTGATAAATTGAGCTAGCGTTAGAGTACAGTTTCGTTATGAGGCCTCAGTTTTGTTATATCTACTAGCATTATTAACTAGATATCCGCCCCAGCCCGAAGTACCATATCTATGCTTATATTATAAAGCTGAAGAGTTTGATTGTTTGTTTGAACGCTAGGATCTCGGGAAGTACTGATCCGAATTGAATGATTATTTTTCTATTGGATAGTCCATTTATCGAGGAAGGCTATAGGACATAAAGCTAGTATTGTATATATCACTCAGGGATCCCGTACATATCCCACAGTGAAATAATTTTTTGAAATCGGTTTAGTATTTCCTGAGAAGATGGCCATGCCATGATGGTCAGGACACGCCCCTCTTTCAGCATTTCCATTAGCAGACGCATTTCTATATGGCCAATGGCCATGGTCCCGGTTTCCCCGAAGAATTTTTTATCACACCCGAACGTGACGCTAGAATTAAATTCACGGCCCGCGAAAAATCTGCTGAGGCGCGCCAAGAAAAGTTTTCACTTCAAAAAGAGAAATGTAACCTTATAGTTAACATTTTACGTATCGCAATGAGCACAAGGTCAAAAGTTCATTGACAAATGCGAAAGTTTAATAAACATAATTAAGTACCTATGGTAACTGACGTATCACGAGAATTTGCGCAATATCAGGCGAGTTCGCACAGATTAGGGACAGCGAGAGACCTAACTTACGACATATTTATAAACTTCATTTTGTCAACGGATATTGCGTTAGTGAAATATCGCTCGGTTACAGGGTATTCGATCTGCATCTTATATACTAGGATTTCTACTATTTAAAAGACATTATTTAAAACAGATTTTTGTAATTTTTGATTAATTGTCTACTACTTCATGTCATTACTTTTATCGTTAAATGGAAAACAAAAAGTTATAAACAAAAACCTGTTTTTTTTGACGTGATAACACGTCTAATAAATCGATGAACGCCGGCTGTATTCACGAAAAATTGTCCCGTTACGCTCAATGTCCCGTTACGCTCATTTACGCTGCGTCTATCTCTATTCCGCTCATTTCATCAATGTTTTATTACGACGTTGTCACGTTAAATTATCGTCCGTAAACAGACTTTACAGACTACCATTTTTTTTTATTAAACTTTCTGTTAGTTTCTATCTACGAATCTAAACTATAATATATGAGGAAGAGTCTACGAGGGAAATCTACGCATATAATGCGCCTTCTTCGTGTATTGTTATAGAGTCACAAACTCCTTTAGCATTAAGGTTTCATTCAAATCAAATTATTTAAACATCGAGTAGGGCATTGTCAATGTCTGAGCGTAGTCGTGGTGACAACATTATTGGTTCGTATTGTGGACAGAGCAGCATCATTGGAGTAATATCGATGCATAAATATGAGAATTGTGTAGACAAGAGAGTGCTAGTAAAGTTAATACAATCAAGTAATCTTAAGCCACGAACACGCTGCTTGAACTTTTCTGTAATATGGAATTGTGACGCTAAATATAAAATTGTAAAGACTTTAATGATTTTCATTTATGGTAGCACTGAACATTAACGCCCACAATTAGAATCCTATATGCTATGATAAGGCCTACCTGATGTCGATGGGAAACTCACACAAATAATGTTTCCCCGACATATTATAATCTGTGTTCCGAATTTCAACCCGATCTGTCCAGTGGTTCCAACGTGTCTGCTAGTTGCGCAACGAACATAGAAACTTACAATCTTTCACATTAGTAATATTAGTAGGATTGAAACGTGTATATCTGTTCTTTCATATTCCGCGACCGTCTTGCAAAATGTTCCTTTGCGAATCCACAACAGCTTTTCGTAATCTCAGACCGACATTAAAACAATTGTCTGATAGGTTTCGGTGCTCGTTTGGCTGATTGCTATCTCGGTTCTCAGGGCATATCGTCTGAGATTTTGTTGGTTCAATGACGTATAATTAAAATTTACATTGTACATAATATCGTCCTTTTTTGTTTGAGGCGATTTTAGTTTAGTTAGCACCAAATAACTATAATAAGTGCAGTGTCCTACTGTCGCCATCAGGGACAGAAATGCAGCCGCGGTGGTGGCTCTGAGTAGTGAGTGAGTGGCGACTTATAAAAAAAAGAAGTGTGGCACTCGGGGACTGCCGCGGTAAAGCTATTGCATGTTGCATGCATTTTTATCAACACAAGCAATAGGGATGTTAACAATTTTTCGGAATTGATTTTATTTTGAAGAGTAACATTTGTTTACCATAAAAAATATCACTGGAAATCCATTATGTTGGCAACACTGCTAAGAACATTTAGTCTGTAAAGCTAATACTAATAAGATTCAAAGTCGAATGACCGAGTGGGGAGGTAGGCGTTACGGTCTTCTATCCCTCTTTCTTGTGAACATAAGAAAGAGATGCACGATCACTAAAATTCGGTCCCCAGGCCCGCAATAAAAGCTATGCAATAGCTTAATAAACAAAATACGAAAAAAAAACAGTTTCCTACTCCCCCTATTTTCCGACGTTCCAGGAATCTTTCCGAGGTCATGCGTCATTTTCCAACCCGTGCTCGATCAGCGTGGTGGATTGTGACCAAAGATTACATAAATATACTACGTATAGAGTTGGCACAAACGCTTTACACCGAAAGCACGGGTAGCATCTTTCTTGCCTTGTCGCTCTTATGGAAGTGTCATACTTTTGTCGCGTACTCTGTTGCCATAGAAAGTATACACGTCACCTGCTTACGATTGACACAAAGGAACCGTACGGAAATTCTAACTCTATACGTGGTACATGTAAACTCTTTGTTTGTGACCTAGACAGAATTCACAATCAAATACTAAATGAATAAATGTTGGGGAACAATTCACACACAACACCATCTGACCCCACACTAAGCAAAGCTTGTAATATGGATATAACTGATATAATACTTGTGTAGTTGTAAATACATACTTATTATACATAGAAACAGACAGACACAGTGCAAATATTTGAATTCATCTCACAAATATTTGCACTGGGTGGGGAATCGAACCCACGACCACCGGCTTTGCAGGCAGAGTTACTACCCACTAAGCCACGAGGTCAGTCAAAAAAATTAAATTGTATTAACGTCGCCCATCTCTTTCTTTCCAGAACAGAGCGAGCGAGAGGCAGCCGCGATGGCCGACACAGACACCGAGACACTGCCGAACGGCACCGCCACCCTCACCGAAGAAGAAGAGGAAAGATTGAAGCAGCGTCCGGCAGACATCGACGCCGTGAGTACACCTTCCGGCCTTGTCCTACGCGGAGGAAATGTATTTATCGATACCCTTCTGCCTAAAGGCCGTCACAGACGTAGCTATAATATATATTTTCACTAGCGGCCCGTTCCGGCTTCGCTCGGATGTTGTCACATAAAGCCCAATAATCGAAATAAAAACTATAATATCTTTTAAGTTGGATCGAACTGCACATGGTGTGCGAATTTTATTATAATCGGTTAAGTGGTTTAGGAGGAGTCCATTGAGGACAAACATTGTGGGGTGCGAGGTTCGGGAACCTCCGCGTGGTGTACCCTGGGCATCACACAACAACTTGCCCCGGTGGCATCTTGTTGTGTGATGGCAAATCTCGGGCGAGATGGAAAGGGCTTCTACGCGTGAACCCGAGAGGGTCACGTGTAGAAGTCTAGGTGGTGGGGGGGGGTCCCCTGGGAGCTGTCTGCTAAGCTGGGAGCTCGCAGGTGGACTAGGGGAGGAGATCCCTCAGGGGTCGTAGAGAAGCTATGCGTAGCGACATCTGGCGTTTTCGCTGGTTGTCGCTGCGCACAGCAGCCAATTCTCAAGGTTTGGGGGTCGCCGAGGAGAGTGTCTGGCACGCGAGACCGAGATTGAGCTGCTTACAGGGCGCGGTCTCGGGCTTGCGATCCACGCATGGTCGGCGGGAGGCCGGCCGCTAGACCCCACCCAGGGGAGCTATACCCTTTCATTTAGCAACACTACAAAAATAATGAACATAAGCGGTTTTAAAGGATTTACCCAGGAGGGTCCCCGAGAGGGGGAATCCCTCCACGCTTCGGCGTGCTGCCCCACGTACTCTGGGGGGGGGGGCGAAAACAGCTTAGATTTTCACAACAACGACCATGGCTTTCGCACAACGGACTCTGACCGCACACGGAAGGGAGCTGAGGAGGAGGAGAAGAAGAAGGAGGCGCGCGTGGTTCTGACGCGCATCGACCTGGCGACGGAGGAGGAAACGGATGGCTCCAGCGACATTAGACTGTCGTTGTCCGGCTCTTCTGAGGACTCTCTCGGAAGAGGAGCTTGGGCAGGGAGGGCTACGACAGCTGCCGCTCCCGCTCCTGCTCCGGGTCCAGTGATACCCTGGAGGGCCCAACGGCCACCAAGGTACCTGCAGTCCGGAGAGGGAGAGGCAGAGGAAGGCCACCTACGACTGGGATGTACGTGGGCATGGCGAAGGCGGTGAAGGAGCTGAACTGCGCTCGGGAGGAGCAGATCAAGCTCGATGCGGAGGCCGAACTGGCGAAGAGGCAGCGTGAGCGCAACGACAGGGCACGGGCGTATTTCCGTAAAGACCCGCGACTCCCTGGCACTCATGATGCGGCTGCGCTCGAGAGGGTCATCTCGGACTCGGTGGCCACAATTACAGAAGTGGCCACCAAGTCCAAGAATCTCAAGGGCACATTCATTCACGCCCTTAAGGATGCTGCACACGTGGTGCAGAACACGTACACCGAGATGCGCGGGCGTACGATGTCGGAGGAGGTGGCCTTGCTCGTAGAGGCCAACCATAAGCTCACGGCGGAGCTTAAGGTATTACGCCAAGAGGTGGAGCAGCTACGAGCAAGGCCACTGCCGGCTCCGGCTACTGCTCCTCCCAAGGAATCACCACCTTTGGAGGAGATTATGCGGGCGGTCATGATGCAGGTGGGCACCATGATCAACGCCCGCTTCGAGGGGTTGGAGGAGCGGCTGCTCCCACAACAACGCCACAGGCCGCCTCTTGCGGGGGACAGGCACAGGGAGGAGCCACCGCCGGTGGCCAGCACCTCGAAGACGGTGCCCTCTTCTGCCGGTCCACTGGCAAGTGGATCAAAGCGGCGTAAGAAGAAGGCCGGGAGCACTCGTGCCCCGGTAGAAAGTCTTCTCATGGAACCCACTTCTGCGACTTCGCAACCGGCTCCCTCGTTGGAGACTTGGTCAGAAGTCGTTAGACGGGGTTCCAGGAAGAACAAGAAGAAGAAGAAGTCAGCGCAGGGACCAAGGTCTTCTGCGCCTGACCGAGCCCTGGCTGTCAGGCCGTCTCAGGCTAAGACGAAGGCCCCTAAACTCCGCCCCCTCGCACTGCAGCCGTGGTGATCACACTGCAACCGGGAGCGGAGGAGGGGTCTCACTTACGCCAGAGTATTGGGGAGGCCAGAGGTCGTATTGACCTCACCAGCCTGAACTTCCCACCCTTAAGAATGCGCACTACGGCCACCGGAGCGCGCATCCTTGAGGTGCCGGGAGATGAGAGGAGGCTAAGGCTGATTGCCTGGCCTCCAAACTACGGAAGTGTTTGGAGACTCGCCGGAGTTGACGGTGTCACGTCCGACCCTCACCGCAGATTTGCGTGTAAGTGGTCTAGATGACTCCGTCAGCTCTGACGAGTTAGTGGCGGTTCTGGCGCGGGCGGGCGGATGCCCAGCGCCAGAAATTAAGGTAGGCGAGCTAAGGCGAGGCCCAGGAGGTATGGGCACCGCCTTTGTCCGATGCCCTGTCGCTGCTGCCAAAAGTTGGTGGCCAACGGCGGGCGTCTGTTGGTGGGATGGGTCGCGGCGTCGGTCAAGCTTCTCGAAGCAAGACCGCGCCGCTGCTTTAGGTGCCTTACACTGGGTCATGTTCGGGCCCAGTGCAAGTCAGATGTTGACCGCAGCGAACAGTGTTATCGCTGCGGTCAACTTGGCCACAAGGCCAGGACTGCTCTGCCTCCCGCACTGCACCCTCTGTGCAACAGCGGGAAGGCCGGCGGAGCACCTCTCCGGGGCAAGGCTTGTGCCGAGCCCCCGTCAAAAACTGGGGTAAGTAGGAGATCCGCTGCGACCAGCTCTGGGTCGCAGCTGACTGGCTCTTCGGCACTAGAGCAGAGGGACAGCATGGAGGAAAGTTAGTATGGCACCGATACTAACTTTCCTCCAGGCGAATATCAATCACTCCGCCCGTGCACAGGACCTTTGCTCCAGTCCATGGCAGAGCGATTGATAACGGTGTGTGTGGTTGCTGAACCATACCGGGTCCCTCCCAGGTCGGACTGGATCGGGGACCTGGACGGGCTGGTGGCGGTCACCACACAGTCACCGGCTCTCTCACCCGCTCTCGACAAAGTCACGAGGGGAAGTGGCTTTGTCGCGACTGAGGTGGGAGGCATAGTTGTGGTGGGTGTTTACTCTCTCCCAACAGGGCCCTTGTTGAGTTTGAGAGATTTCTTGACGAGGTAGGGGCCCTGGTGGGACGGAGTCACCACGCCCAGTCATCGTCCTCGGTGACCTCAATGCCAAATCGGTGGCGTGGGGTCATCAACGACAGATGTGAGGGCAGGGAGCTCGGGGAGTGGCTCGCAGTAGTGGGGCTCTGTGTCCTCAATAGAGGCACAGAGCACACGTGCGTGCGGCAATGGGGAGGCTCGGTGGTCGACGTGACCTTTGCCACCCCGGAGCTTGCGCGCCGTGTCCACGGTTGGAAAGTGCTAGTCGATGAGGAGACACTGTCCGATCATCGCTACATTTCGTTCAGTGTCTCACCGTCGACGGCGGAGAGACGACAGGGAGCCTCCCTGCCGGTGACGGGCCCGAGATGGGGGCTGAAGCGCCTGGACATTGAAAAGCTGCAGGAGGCAGCCATTGTCCAGGCGTGGAACCCTGCTCCATCGCCACCGGTGGACCTCGACGTGGAGGCCGATGCGCTGTGCGTGGCGATGTCGCACGTTTGCGACGCTGCCATGCCGCGCGTTAAGGCCCTCCCTCCAAAACGTCAGGTCTACTGGTGGTCGGAGGAGATTGCGGAGCTTCGACGAAGCTGTGCGGCGGCGCCGCTACCAGCATTACCGGCGGAGGAGGCTCCAGGAGCCAGAAGAGCTAGGCGCCCGCTATGCCGCCTACAGGGTAGCGTCAAGAACTCTCCGTGTTGCTATCGACGAGGCCAAGTCGGCTTCGTGGAGAAAGCTGCTGGAGACGCTAGATCGGGATCCGTGGGGGCGTCCCTACTTATTGGCAAGGCGAAAGCTTCGCCCTGGACGCCCCCGTCACCAGCATGCTGGAGCCACTATTCCTGCGGCGGGTGGTTGAGGGCTGTTCCCGGCCAGCCCGGGAACTGACTTTGTCCCTCCCACTGCGATGATAGCAACACGGACAGCGGACTCCGTTGAAGAGGAGGAAGACGAGATTCCCGACGTCTCCGAGGGAGAGTTGGGAGCCGCCGTCCTGAGAATGAGGGCCAAAGACACGGCACCGGGGCCTGATGGTATACCCGGCCGTGCTTGGGCCCTCGCTCAGGACGCCCTAGGCCCTCGCCTCCGGGATCTCCTGAGTCGCTGCATGCAAGAAGGGAGATTCCCGAGGCGATGGAAGAGAGGAAGCTCGTTCTCCTCCGAAAAGAGGGGCGACCCGCGGACGAACCCTCGGGGTATCGTCCGATAGTGCTGCTTGATGAGGTGGGCAAGCTTTTAGAGCGTATAATTGCTGCCCGCCTCGCCAAGCACCTCGACAGGGTGGGCCCGAACCTGTCAGAGAGACAGTTCGGGTTCCGTAGAGGTCGTTCGACAATCGATGCAATTCGTCTTGTCAACGACCTCTACAAAGATGTATCGAGCTCCAGTGGCGGGGTGTTGTTGGCGGTGTCGCTGGATATTGCGAATGCCTTCAACTCACTGCCCTGGATCACGATAAAAGAGGCGCTGGGGTACCATAGAGTACCCCTGTACCTGCGGCAACTCCTTGGGGACTATCTCTCCGATAGAGAGATAGTCTACCCAACGAAGGACGGAGAGGAAGTCAGCCCCATGTCACGAGGGGTTCCACAGGGGTCGGCTCTTGGGCCACCCCTGTGGAATCTCGGCTACGACTGGGTGCTGAGGTGCGGTAACCTCCATGGCATCAGCCTAATATGTTACGCTGATGACACGCTGGTTACCGCAAGGGGACAGAACTTCCGCCAGGCGGCGGTGCTGGCCACTGCGGGTGTAGCGGCCGTGGTGGCCAGAATCAGGAGTTTGGGCCTGGAGGTGGCGCTCCATAAATCGGAGGCCATCTGCTTTCATGGACCCCGACAGGCGCCACCTGCAGGTGCCAACATAGTGGTGGTGGTGTGGCCATCCCTGTCAAGCCGACACTGAAGTATCTCGGTGTCGTGCTTGACAGCAGATGGAATGGGGCCGCATCTGCGTCAACTTACCCTAAGTTGACGCAGACTGCGTCAGCATTGGGCCGACTTCTGCCCAATATGGGAGGCGGTGGAGGGCGCTGCCGCCACCTTTACATGGCAGTGGTGCGATCGATGGCCCTGTATGGTGCTCCCATATGGGCAGGAAAGCTGGCCCGATCAGATGAAGCCCTCCTTCATAGTGCCCAGAGGGTGATGGCTGTGAGAGTGTGCCGGGGTTACCGCACACTCTCACATGAGGTGGCATGCGTCCTCGCCGGTTCACTGCCCTGGTGCATAGAGGCTGAGGTGTTGTCCTCGGTCTACTGGCGCCGGGTCCGTGCGGAGGAGGACGATTTGCGTCCCGCCCCACAGGAGGTGGTACGGTGGCGCAGGGATGCCAGAGCTAGGGCTCTGGAGAGGTGGAAGGAGCGGATCCTCGCAGGACCCACTCAGAGAGGGGCCGGCGCTCGACGGCTCCTTGAAGCGATAAGGCCCATTCTCACTGAGTGGGTCCAGAGGAAACACGGAGTCCTCACCTTCCGGACTACACAGATGCTCTCGGGACATGGTTGTTTCGGGAGATATCTGTGTAGAGTTGCCGGAAGGAGGAGACCCGATATGCCACCGGTGCGGCTGTGCGGAAGATACCGCACAACACGCGCTGGAGGCATGTCCGGCAGAGGAGGAACCGCGGCAAGCCTTAGTCGCGGTCGTGAGAACAGACCTCTCATTGCCGACCATCTTGTCCAAGATGCTCGACAATGAGAGGTCGTGAAGCTTTGTCTCCTTCTGTGAGACTCTTGTCTCACAGAGGGAGATGGAGGAGCGAGAGAGGAGGTGGACCCTCTCGCTCCTCCTAGGAGGAGGAAGCGGACAAGGGGGCGAGCCACTAGGGCTCGCACCCCGTCACCGCTTGGAGGGCCTGGGCCATCGGGCGCGTAACAACGCCTGATGTCCCGCTCTCTCTCCAGAGGCGGAGACGCGCTGTTTTGGGTTTTCAGCGCGTCTCTGGGGCCAAATGCGGGGGTTCCGACCCCCCCGCGAGGCGGACCCGAAAGGGTGATGGAGGTGTCAGAGTTACGCGGGCGAGTGTGAAAGCGGTTCCGTAACTCTGACACTTTGCCATACACAGGTGAAACCTGTGGAGGGTTTTTAGTCGGTAGGGGTGTCACTCTGACACCGAGCCCGACACATCGTGCGTTACTGCATTTTCCCTCCACTAAAAAAAAAAAAAAAAAAAAAAAAAAGGACAAACATTGTGACACGAGATTTATATATATTAAGATATTTCATAGCTGGACATATTTCCGTGTATTTTCTATACAAATGCTCGAGTGTCCACACTCGCAGCTATAATATATATATTTTCATAACGTCACCCAACTATACCGTAATATATGTTAAAGCATATTAATATATATTATGGTATAGCAAGACATATTTCGAATGTACAGCGTGTTTCAACATTGTCCGAGCACAACATCACTAGTTGTTTTACAAGCTTATATTTATTAGTTTCACCTATCCCTATATTACCCAAGATCAGATGATAGATCTTGAAGTGGGCCATAGGAACTCTGTAATGAAATGACGAAACTTCATCAAATCTGGGATCGTTCTAGTTGTCTTGGTCTGATGAAATCGGTTCATCAGTTTGGGAGCTACGATGCTACAAACACAAACACAGTTATGTCAAACTTATAACACCCCGTCGTTATTGCTTCGAGGGTTAAAAAGATCAAAAGACTCGTGACGTGCGCTCAGACAATGTTGAAACATACTGTAAACTCAAAATATGTCTTGCTATGTTAATATGCCATAATATGAATATATTACGGTATATTTTGCTGACGTCACGAAAATATGAGAATATATATTATAGCTACGTCTGTGACGGCCTTTAAGGTCGGTCGGGTTATATCGGACTCGATCGCGAGTGGTGACTCTACTGACTATAACCTTTTTTTATAAATAAACAGTTACGAGACGAGCAGGACATGTGCCTGATAGTAAGCAACATGCCTGCCACATAACAGCACAGTGACACGCAGCTATTGGACCATGAAAGTTTTAAATCATTACCTAACATTGCACTGCGCTCATCACCCAGATATCTAAGATGCTATATCTCTAAGCCCTGTAATCTCTCGGGAAACATTGCCCTTCAAACCGGAACACAGTAATGTCTTCACATTACTGCTTGGCGGTAAAGTAACTGGCATAGGTGTAGCGTGTGGCACTCCCCCAGGTGAACTCTTCTAACAGTTCCTACCACTACAGACCTCCACGTTATAAACAACAAAGGAACCTTCCTGTGCCGCATATGGTTAGAACGTCTGGTAGCTCCCGCATTCTTCCACGCTCCTGTCGGGTTGCGTCAGTTACCGGGCCCACCTCAAACGATAACGCCCCGTCAATGGACCATCTGAATCATAGATTAAGCACCCTGTTGATCGGGCATGAAACGAATCAGCTTAAATTCATAAGTCACCAGCGGGGGCGCAGGACGAGGTAAAAAATCGCGCTGTGATAAGCCCAATATCCATGTCACGTGGCACTACTTTCCACCAATGATTGGACAAAACGAGTTATGCAAACTTATAAGGACAGAGCAGGGTGCAAAGAAAGACATCAACGTGTTCAACGGTAGGTTAGATGTGCAATTATGCTCATAAACGATCGTACGACTCCCCCTCCGTAGTCATCAGTCAAATGGGTAATTGTCTTTGATCTGAATCCAAAATCCAGAGACCTCAGGAACAAGTCTGTAAGCTCTCTCGTCTGGACAACCTTCCGTCTGACAACCGTCTCCCGCGACGGGCCAAATTTCGTTCGGGCCACGTTCAGCCCATCGTCCGGCTGCAGATGGCAGCGCGCTGATATACCGGCATTCCTCTTCCCAAGCAGACACCAGCCACCCACCGCGTTCGTCATCACACGTTGGCGACCACGCAAGGCCGCGATGGGCGGGGAGAACGGCGCACCGTAGTCCGGAACCGCATTCCCGCCGCGGTCGCTCTTCTATTTCTGAGAAAACGCACACGTTGTTCTGTAAACCTGTAATGTACAAAATGCTTTTCAGGAGATTTTCTATTTAGATATAATAACTACTGATGTTAAGGCGAAAGCTTGTTAGCATGGATGGATGGATGTTAGTGACGCTTTCACGTAAAAACTACACAACGGAAAGGGATGAAAATTGGAACATGGATGGATTATAATCTAGAAAATCTCCTAAAAAGCATTTTGTACATTACAGGCTTACAGAACAATGTGTGCGTCTGAAAGAACAGAGGCTACTTTTTATCCCGAAAATAAAAACCGGGAAGGAAGAGAACGGGAACTACGCGAGTAAAACCGAGGGGCACTGCTTGTTTTTGTAGTGTTAGGTGTTTTCCTTTTGATTAAATTTTATACTTTCTCAATTATGTACAGTCTATAGATATAATTGATTGAATAAATAAATTTTGGTAAAATCCATGTTTACAATTTATATTTTTTGGACTAGTACTGACTATACTAATTTGTCCTTCCAGGATGTCCGCGAAATGGAGCGTCGCAAGCGCGTGGAGGCGCTGATGTCATCCAAGCTGTTCCGCGAGGAGCTGGAGCGGGTCCTGGACCAGCAGATCCACGAGGGAGGAGACGCGCCGCTGCTGCAGCGCATCAGGGAGATGGTCGGCGGGAGGCTGCATAGTGGGGCTCTCAGGGTGAGATCCTGCTTCTGGTTAACATCCACAGTTATTGTTATAGTTAGTGGAGCGGGTATATTGAAACTGTAGATCCATTGGAGAGACGGGTCGCTGATGGAACCCATCTGCGAGATGGTCAGTGGGAGGCTGCATAGTGAAGCACTGAGGGTGAGATTATGGCGCTGACGAACTTCCATAATTGTAGGACAGTGAAGCGGTTGTTGGAACTGTATGTAGATCCATGGGGCAGAAGCGTCGCTGATGCAGCACATAAGGGAGATAGTCGGCGGGAGGCTGCATAGCGGGGCTCTCAGGGTGAGATCCTGGTTCTGCCTAACTTCCACAGTTGTAGGGCTATGGACCAGGTGTTGGAACTGTAGATCCTTGGGGGAGACGCATAACTGATGCACCGTATCAGGGAGATGGTCGGCGTCAGGCTGCATAGTGGAGCACTCAGGGTTATATCCTGTTCCTGACAAACTTCCACAATGTGCCTTAGAACAGTGTCGACTGATTATCTACTTACGAAAAATTAATTTTGTTAAATGTATGTCCTTCAGATCCGAATGGTAGATCCCATTACTTTTACTCAGGGTAAGCTTTTAACTGAAGCTGAAATTTACTGCAATCAAACTTCGAATGGTTTTCTAATGGGTTTTTTTATCTGCATCATCGCTTACGTACTTACACAAAAGATGGTAGCTTTCGGATGGTTTGCTATGGATCTGATGGTTTCTGACTAACTGCCTTGGCCTTACGCAAATGATGAGGGGAAGAAACGACAAACGCCGTTTGCGTTTGTCGTTTCTTGTCGTAACTTGCCAAGAGGGTCTGATGATTTTCATGAAATTTGAAATTGTTTTAAGCTTCGAAAGTGTATTCTATTGGTTTGCTTTTACTTCTATTTTTTAACCGACTTTCAAAAAGGAGAAAGATTTCCAAAAATACTATGTAGGCATGTGGTAGGTAGGCATATCCACTACCTGTTAAACTTGGCTAGCACCGAAAAGATGAGTGAGTAGCACTTGTAATAATGATATTAATTCTCATCTTATTTTTTTCGCTTTTGAGTGCCTATTTGTGGTTTTGAAGTCGGCTTAATTGTATGTACGAAAATAGTTTTAATCACTGATTATCGTGTAAATTGTACATCTTCTTCTATATATAAAAATGTTATGTTTGTTTCTGTACGCTTCAAAAACTCAAAAAGTTCTGCATCGATCGAGCTGAAATTTTACAATCTATATCTATACTAATATTATAAAGCTGAAGAGTTTGTTTGTTTGTTTGTTTGAACGCTAGGATCTCGGGAAGTGCTGGTCCGAATAGAAAGATTCTTTTTCTATTGGATAGTCCATTTATTGAGGAAGGCTTTAGGCTATAGAAAATAACTCTACTATTAATTGAAGCGGAGCATGAAACAAGAATGTAACAAAATCGAGAAAAAATATTCCCCTTTTGAGAGTTTTCGTACGTTTCGTGCTTTGACATGACACATGACAGCATGTGTCAAAGATTGCGTCATTGAATTTCAGTAATCTGTGCATTGAATATAAACCTTTGCTAAATTTTTTTTCTAAATCTGAGTTGGTACGACCAATTTCCGACAGGTGGCGTAGCAGGTAGCTGAAGAGGTTTTTTGTTTGAAATCAATATTCTCAGGAATGAGTGAACCGATTTCAGTCATTCTTTCACCGTTGGATTTGTACGGGATCCCGATGAGTGCTATATAATATACCACGGGCGAAGCCGGGGCGGGCATCTAGTGATATATAATCCGCATCAAGGATTGTTTTTATGATACGATGTGCCACAGCGAAGCGTGCCAGTGTACAGCTAGTTCATGAATAAAATAACTTTGATTTTAAAGAAACATGAAATAATGTATTTTGTAAAAACAATATATCAATGGTTCCAGGGTCCTTCCTGCGTGCTCCCCATCAACGACATCCGCGGCATCGAGGGCGTGGGCTACGAGAAAGGCGAGAAGATCCTCCGCTGCAAGCTCGCCGCCGTCTATCGCCTCGTCGACCTGTTCGGCTGGACACAGAGTGAGACACCGTTCCACCGTACTCTTCTCTTTCTTACTCTTCTGCTTACATGTGTAAAAATATAGATAGCGTACGGACAAATATGCGCCGCACGTTCGCACAGCTATGAGTTACCGCGAAGTCGTGTTTTTTTTTTAATTAACCTATGGCAGCTGGCTGCGAGTCGCCTAAACTACCGAGCTTACTATTCGGGTTAGCGCCGAGGGCACAGGACCCAAAAGGAACCTAACCTATGTAAAACCTATTGATATGCTAGTGCTGTAGCATGGGCTGATACCTGGGACGCGTTACGGCTGCTAGCACGAGGGCAGCAGCAGCTAAGATTCACTGCACTGCGCTCGTCACCCAGAGATCTAAGATGTTATATCTCTAAGACCTCTAATTTCTCTGGAAACATTGCCCTTCAAACCGGAACACATTAGCGTCTGCTTGGCGGTAACATAACTGGCAAAGGTGTGGTACTTCCCCAGACGGACTCTGCCAAGAGTCCTAATCGTCCTAAATATAATATGTTTGCAATTGTTTTAATTTTTAATTCTTAAATATATTCAATAGTTTTTTCTCATTTTAGTTTTTTCCCTTTTGCCGTGTACACACATAAAAATAAAGAAGTTTGGCACTCGGGGACTGCCGTGGTAAAGCTATTGCATGTTGCATGCATTTTTATCAACATAAGCAATAGGGATGTTAACAATTTTTCGGAATTGCTTTTATTTTGAAGAGTGACATTTGTTTACCTTAAAAAATATCACAGGAAATCCGTAAAGTTGGCAACACTGCTAAGAGCATTTAGTCTGTAAAGCTAATACAAATAAGATTCAAAGTCGAATGACCGGGTGGGGAGGACGGCGTTACGGTCTTCCATCCCTCTTTCTTGTGAACATAAGAAAGAGATGCACGATCACTAAAATTCGGTCCCCAGGCCCGCGATAAAAGCTATGCAATAGCTTAAAATCTTGATAGAGTAGTGACTTGTTATAAATGTATGTGTTTCAGCTTGCGTGAACGGCCAGATCACCGCCCGCCTGAACACCGCAGTGGAACAGGTTCTGACCACTCCCCGGGGTCTGCTCCCCCACGAGGTGACGGCCTCCTCGCTGGTGAAGGTCGACATGCAGGGCATCGTGCAAGACCAGGGCACCACCAACTTCCCTGTCAACGTTGAAGGTGAGAGGTCATAGAGAACATACAATAAATTGAAAATGATATACTTTGTAATGTGCTAACGACTCCTCGCGGTCTGATCTTCCACGAGGTGACGGCTTGTTTTGTTTCTTTTTTTAACCCCCGACCAAAAAAAGGGGTGTTATAAGTTTGACGTCGATGTCTGTCGGTCTGTCTGTCTGTGTGTGTGTCTGTCTGTGTGTGTGTCTGTCTGTGGCACCGTAGAGCTCAAACGGATGGGCCGATTTCGATGCGATCGATTCAAGGTGGTCGCCTCCACAAAATGGCAAACAAAATATTTCTTCACAACCTACCTCAATATGGGTATCAAATGAAAGGGCTTGACTAGTAGAATACTATAGTAGTATACGCTATAGCAAATTTCAAATCCAAGATGGCCGCCACCACAAAATGGCGATTTACATTATTTTATTAATTAATACCTCAAAATGGGTAACAAATGACAAATAACAAACTTTTTATTGAGACAAAAACTTAATCTAGTATTAAAATTGTTGTTGGACCCCACTCCGAAGACACAGTCCAAAACTAAGACCTATGCAGTCGCTGTCTCGTCTGACTACTGATTAACTGATAATAAATATGACTGCCAGTCTCAATCCCGAACGCCGGCCTCAGAGTTGGGTCACATTACATAATTATAATCCACATTTACACATTTTTGTCACTATCCGGCCCCAGCTCAGCATAATGCCGATTGTTTCCAATAACAAACGAAAGAGCTTGACTAGTAGAATGTTGTACAGATCCGAGGTAGTCAGGGGTTAATCAAAATTTTATAATTTGTTCTTGTCAGTATATACTCTTTTTTTTTTTTATTAAATTTAGCAACTCCACAGACTCCGGGGTCCGTGACCTTTGTCATTTGTTTTCTTTTTTTTTTACATGAATCTTGGATTAGGAAGAAAAGGAAATAGGGGGGACATCAGTATATACTAGTACTAATTATTTCTTGTTCAGTCATCATGTATCTCGATGTTCGCAGGTTTCTCGCTGCACGCGGCCGTGCACGCCGCCCGGCCGGACATCCGCTGCGTGCTGCACGTGCGCTCGTCGGCCGCGCTCGCGGTGTCGTGCATGCAGCACGGCCTGCTGCCCCTCAGCCAGGAGGCGGCCGCGCTCGGCGAGTACAGCATCCACCAGCTGCCGCGGGGTGAGTGGAGCGGCGCCGGCTGCGACCGGACGTCCGCTGCGTGCATGCTCGAAGGGAGAGAGAAAGGGACCCTGACAAACCAGGGTTAAGAGTTAGGCGTTGGGTCGTGCATACTCAGAGACTGATAAACTAGGGTTACGAGTCAGGCATCCGGTTGTGCATACTCAGAGACCCTGTTAAACCAGAGTTACGAGTCAGGCGTTGGGTCGTGCATACTCAAACAGAGACTGATAAACTAGGGTTACGAGTCAGGCGTCGGGTCGTGCATACTCAAACAGAGACCCTGATAAACCAGGGTTACGAGTCAGGCATCCGGTTGTGCATACTCAGAGACCCTGTTAAACCAGAGTTACGAGTCAGGCATTGGGTCGTGTATACTCAAACGGAGACTGGTAAACCAGGGCTACGAGATAGGTATAGGGTCGTGCATACTCAAAGAGAGACCCTGATAAACCAGGGTTACGAGTCAGGCATCCGGTTGTGCATACTCAGAGACCCCGATAAACCAGGGTTACGAGTCAGGCATCCGGTTGTGCATACTCAGAGACCCTGATAAACCAGGGTTACGAGTCAGGCATCGGGTCGTGCGTACTCAAACAGAGACCCTGATAAACCAGGGTTACGAGTCAGGCATCGGGTCGTGCGTACTCAAACAGAGACCCTGATAAACCAGGGTTACTAGTCAGGCGTTGGGTCGTGCATACTCAAACAGAGACTGATAAACTAGGGTTACGAGTCAGGCATCGGGTCGTGCGTACTCAAACAGAGACCCTGATAAACCAGGGTTACGAGTCAGGCATCCGGTTGTGCATACTCAGAGACCCCGATAAACCAGGGTTACGAGTCAGGCATCCGGTTGTGCATACTCAGAGACCCTGATAAACCAGGGTTACGAGTCAGGCATCGGGTCGTGCGTACTCAAACAGAGACCCTGATAAACCAGGGTTACGAGTCAGGCATCGGGTCGTGCGTACTCAAACAGAGACCCTGATAAACCAGGGTTACTAGTCAGGCGTTGGGTCGTGCATACTCAAACAGAGACTGATAAACTAGGGTTACGAGTCAGGCGTCGGGTCGTGCATACTCAAACAGAGACCCTGATAAACTAGGGTTACGAGTCAGGCATCCGGTTGTGCATACTCAGAGACCCTGTTAAACCAGAGTTACGAGTCAGGCGTTGGGTCGTGCATACTCAAACAGAGACTGATAAACTAGGGTTACGAGTCAGGCGTCGGGTCGTGCATACTCAAACAGAGACCCTGATAAACTAGGGTTACGAGTCAGGCATCCGGTTGTGCATACTCAGAGACCCTGTTAAACCAGAGTTACGAGTCAGGCGTTGGGTCGTGCATACTCAAACAGAGACTGATAAACTAGGGTTACGAGTCAGGCATCGGGTCGTGCATACTCAAACAGAGACCCTGATAAACCAGGGTTACGAGTCAGGCATCCGGTTGTGCATACTCAGAGACCCTGTTAAACCAGAGTTACGAGTCAGGCGTTGGGTCGTGCATACTCAAACAGAGACTGATAAACTAGGGTTACGAGTCAGGCGTCGGGTCGTGCATACTCAAACAGAGACCCTGATAAACCAGGGTTACGAGTCAGGCATCGGGTCGTGCATACTCAAACAGAGACCCTGATAAACCAGGGTTACGAGTCAGGCATCGGGTTGTGAATACTCAAACAGAGACTGATAAACTAGGGTTACGAGTCAGGCATCGGGTCGTGCATACTCAGAGACCCTGTTAAACCAGAGTTACGAGTCAGGCGTTGGGTCGTGCATACTCAAACAGAGACTGATAAACTAGGGTTACGAGTCAGGCGTCGGGTCGTGCATACTCAAACAGAGACCCTGATAAACCAGGGTTACGAGTCAGGCATCGGGTCGTGCATACTCAAACAGAGACCCTGATAAACCAGGGATACGAGTCAGGCGTCGGGTCGTGCATACTCAAACAGAGACTGATAAACCAGGGTTACGAGTCAGGCATCCGGTTGTGCATACTCAGAGACCCTGATAAACCAGGGTTACGAGTCAGGCATCGGGTTGTGAATACTCAAACAGAGACTGATAAACTAGGGTTACGAGTCAGGCATCGGGTCGTGCATACTCAAACAGAGACTGATAAACCAGGGTTACGAGTCAGGCATCCGGTTGTGCATACTCAGAGACCCTGATAAACCAGGGTTACGAGTCAGGCATCGGGTCGTGCATACTCAAACAGAGACTGATAAACCAGGGTAAGAGTCAGGCATCCGGTTGTGCATACTCAGAGACCCTGATAAACCAGGGTTACGAGTCAGGCATCGGGTCGTGCATACTCAAACAGAGACTGATAAACCAGGGATACGAGTCAGGCATCGGGTCGTGCATACTCAAACAGAGACTGATAAACCAGGGATACGAGTCAGGCGTCGGGTCGTGCATACTCAAACAGAGACTGATAAACCAGGGTTACGAGTCAGGCATCCGGTTGTGCATACTCAGAGACCCTGATAAACCAGGGTTACGAGTCAGGCATCGGGTCGTGCATACTCAAACAGAGACTGATAAACCAGGGATACGAGTCAGGCGTCGGGTCGTGCATACTCAAACAGAGACTGATAAACCAGGGTTACGAGTCAGGCATCCGGTTGTGCATACTCAGAGACCCTGATAAACCAGGGTTACGAGTCAGGCATCGGGTCGTGCATACTCAAACAGAGACTGATAAACCAGGGTAAGAGTCAGGCATCCGGTTGTGCATACTCAGAGACCCTGATAAACCAGGGTTACGAGTCAGGCATCGGGTCGTGCATACTCAAACAGAGACTGATAAACCAGGGTAAGAGTCAGGCATCCGGTTGTGCATACTCAGAGACCCTGATAAACCAGGGTTACGAGTCAGGCATCGGGTCGTGCATACTCAAACAGAGACTGATAAACCAGGGTAAGAGTCAGGCATCCGGTTGTGCATACTCAGAGACCCTGATAAACCAGGGTTACGAGTCAGGCATCCGGTTGTGCATACTCAGAGACCCTGATAAACCAGGGTTACGAGTCAGGCATCGGGTCGTGCATACTCAAACAGAGACTGATAAACCAGGGTTACGAGTCAGGCATCCGGTTGTGCATACTCAGAGACCCTGATAAACCAGGGTTACGAGTCAGGCATCGGGTCGTGCATACTCAAACAGAGACTGATAAACCAGGGTAAGAGTCAGGCATCCGGTTGTGCATACTCAGAGACCCTGATAAACCAGGGTTACGAGTCAGGCATCGGGTCGTGCATACTCAAACAGAGACTGATAAACCAGGGTAAGAGTCAGGCATCCGGTTGTGCATACTCAGAGACCCTGATAAACCAGGGTTACGAGTCAGGCATCGGGTCGTGCATACTCAAACAGAGACTGATAAACCAGGGTAAGAGTCAGGCATCCGGTTGTGCATACTCAGAGACCCTGATAAACCAGGGTTACGAGTCAGGCATCCGGTTGTGCATACTCAGAGACCCTGATAAACCAGGGTTACGAGTCAGGCATCCGGTTGTGCATACTCAGAGACCCTGATAAACCAGGGTTACGAGTCAGGCATCCGGTTGTGCATACTCAGAGACCCTGATAAACCAGGGTTACGAATCAGGCCTTGGGTCGGAATCATAAGAAAAAGACCTAGACAAATCAGTGTTACATCTCGGGAGTCGCGCATCCTTACAATCTTTAAAGTTCAGGAACATACGAGTAGGTAATTGCCATCAAACCAAGGGAAACATAAAGCGAATAGAGCGATAAGAAGAGAGCGCGCCTCATATGCTGATGACACAGACGATGCCATCGGTCGGTTCGTACTCCCAGAGTTGGCTGCACCAACGGACACCATCCGAGAGTACAATTTGCAGGTGGCCATCAAGGACAGAAATACGGCCGTGTTGGATTCCCTGAGCCTGAGCGTCTTTTGACGATGTTCAACCGGTATTGATCAACTCCACAGACGAAATCGAACAAGAGATGCACCAGAATTAGCTTAAAAATGGTCCTCACTTATTGTAAACTACCTACCGAAAATATTACTAACTTTCCCACGTCTTTAATAGCCCATGCGGACGCCACTGGTGTTCTTATTGTAATGTAGATATATGAAGACTCGGTCTGTTCAATAATAACCGTTGTAACAAGTCAGTAATTGAGGGATTTTGTGTCGTTTCCAGGGATCCTCGACAACGAGGAGAAGGATAAGCTGGTCCGCGCCCTCGGCCCCCACTCCAAGGTGCTGATCCTCTCGAACGCGGGCGCGCTGTGTTGCGGCGCCACCCTGGAGGAGGCGTTCCATCGCGCGCGGCTGCTCACCGCCGCCGCCGACGTGCAGCTGCGGCTGGCCAGCGTGCCCCTCGAACACCTCTCGCTGATACCCGAGGAGACCAGGAGACAGGTGAGGGGGCTGGGTGGAGGGGGGAAGAACTGTTCAATGGAGCGGGGAGGAGACTGGGGACTGTTTGAGGTGGAGCTGGTCGAAGATTCTTAATAGGTGACTGGGGGACTGTGTTAGATGGAGCTGGTCGAAGATTCTTAATAGGTGACTGGGGGACTGTGTTAGGTGGAGCTGGTCGAAGATTCTTAATAGGTGACTGGGGGACTGTGTTAGATGGAGCTGGTCGAAGTCTCTTAATAGGTGACTGGGGAACTGTGTTAGGTGGAGCTGGTCGAAGATTCTTAATAGGTGACTGGGGGACTGTGTTAGATGGAGCTGGTCGAAGATTCTTAATAGGTGACTGGGGACTGTGTTAGATGGAGCTGGTCGAAGTCTCTTAATAGGTGACTGGGGGACTGTGTTAGGTGGAGCTGGTCGAAGATTCTTAATAGGTGACTGGGGAACTGTCTTAATATGGAGCTGGTCGAAGATTCTTAATAGGTGACTGGGGACTGTGTTAGGTGGAGCTGGTCGAAGATTCTTAATAGGTGACTGGGGGACTGTGTTAGATGGAGCTGGTCGAAGTCTCTTAATAGGTGACTGGGGAACTGTGTTAGGTGGAGCTGGTCGAAGATTCTTAATAGGTGACTGGGGGACTGTGTTAGATGGAGCTGGTCGAAGTCTCTTAATAGGTGACTGGGGAACTGTGTTAGGTGGAGCTGGTCGAAGATTCTTAATAGGTGACTGGGGGACTGTGTTAGATGGAGCTGGTCGAAGATTCTTAATAGGTGACTGGGGGACTGTGTTAGATGGAGCTGGTCGAAGTCTCTTAATAGGTGACTGGGGAACTGTGTTAGGTGGAGCTGGTCGAAGATTCTTAATAGGTGACTGGGGAACTGTGTTAGGTGGAGCTGGTCGAAGATTCTTAATAGGTGACTGGGGAACTGTCTTAATATGGAGCTGGTCGAAGTCTCTTAATAGGTGACTGGGGGACTGTTTGAGGTGGAGCTGGTCGAAGATTCTTAATAGGTGACTGGGGGACTGTGTTAGGTGGAGCTGGTCGAAGATTCTTAATAGGTGACTGGGGGACTGTGTTAGGTGGAGCTGGTCGAAGATTCTTAATAGGTGACTGGGGACTGTGTTAGGTGGAGCTGGTCGAAGTCTCTTAATAGGTGACTGGGGACTGTGTTAGGTGGAGCTGGTCGAAGATTCTTAATAGGTGACTGGGGGACTGTGTTAGGTGGAGCTGGTCGAAGATTCTTAATAGGTGACTGGGGAACTGTGTTAGGTGGAGCTGGTCGAAGATTCTTAATAGGTGACTGGGGAACTGTCTTAATATGGAGCTGGTCGAAGTCTCTTAATAGGTGACTGGGGACTGTGTTAGGTGGAGCTGGTCGAAGTCTCTTAATAGGTGACTGGGGACTGTGTTAGGTGGAGCTGGTCGAAGATTCTTAATAGGTGACTGGGGAACTGTGTTAGGTGGAGCTGGTCGAAGATTCTTAATAGGTGACTGGGGAACTGTGTTAGGTGGAGCTGGTCGAAGATTCTTAATAGGTGACTGGGGAACTGTCTTAATATGGAGCTGGTCGAAGTCTCTTAATAGGTGACTGGGGACTGTGTTAGGTGGAGCTGGTCGAAGATTCTTGATAGGTGACTGGGGAACTGTCTTAATATGGAGCTGGTCGAAGTCTCTTAATAGGTGACTGGGGACTGTGTTAGGTGGAGCTGGTCGAAGATTCTTAATAGGTGACTGGGGAACTGTCTTAATATGGAGCTGGTCGAAGTCTCTTAATAGGTGACTGGGGACTGTGTTAGGTGGAGCTGGTCGAAGATTCTTAATAGGTGACTGGGGAACTGTCTTAATATGGAGCTGGTCGAAGTCTCTTAATAGGTGACTGGGGACTGTGTTAGGTGGAGCTGGTCGAAGATTCTTAATAGGTGACTGGGGACTGTGTTAGGTGGAGCTGGTCGAAGATTCTTAATAGGTGACTGGGGAACTGTGTTAGGTGGAGCTGGTCGAAGATTCTTAATAGGTGACTGGGGACTGTGTTAGGTGGAGCTGGTCGAAGATTCTTAATAGGTGACTGGGGAACTGTGTTAGGTGGAGCTGGTCGAAGATTCTTAATAGGTGACTGGGGAACTGTCTTAATATGGAGCTGGTCGAAGTCTCTTAATAGGTGACTGGGGACTGTGTTAGGTGGAGCTGGTCGAAGATTCTTAATAGGTGACTGGGGAACTGTGTTAGGTGGAGCTGGTCGAAGATTCTTAATAGGTGACTGGGGACTGTGTTAGGTGGAGCTGGTCGAAGATTCTTAATAGGTGACTGGGGAACTGTGTTAGGTGGAGCTGGTCGAAGATTCTTAATAGGTGACTGGGGAACTGTCTTAATATGGAGCTGGTCGAAGTCTCTTAATAGGTGACTGGGGGACTGTGTTAGGTGGAGCTGGTCGAAGATTCTTGATAGGTGACTGGGGAACTGTCTTAATATGGAGCTGGTCGAAGTCTCTTAATAGGTGACTGGGGGACTGTGTTAGGTGGAGCTGGTCGAAGATTCTTAATAGGTGACTGGGGAACTGTCTTAATATGGAGCTGGTCGAAGTCTCTTAATAGGTGACTGGGGGACTGTGTTAGGTGGAGCTGGTCGAAGATTCTTAATAGGTGACTGGGGAACTGTCTTAATATGGAGCTGGTCGAAGATTCTTAATAGGTGACTGGGGAACTGTCTTAATATGGAGCTGGTCGAAGTCTCTTAATAGGTGACTGGGGACTGTGTTAGGTGGAGCTGGTCGAAGATTCTTAATAGGTGACTGGGGAACTGTGTTAGGTGGAGCTGGTCGAAGATTCTTAATAGGTGACTGGGGACTGTGTTAGGTGGAGCTGGTCGAAGATTCTTAATAGGTGACTGGGGAACTGTGTTAGGTGGAGCTGGTCGAAGATTCTTAATAGGTGACTGGGGAACTGTCTTAATATGGAGCTGGTCGAAGTCTCTTAATAGGTGACTGGGGACTGTGTTAGGTGGAGCTGGTCGAAGATTCTTAATAGGTGACTGGGGAACTGTGTTAGGTGGAGCTGGTCGAAGATTCTTAATAGGTGACTGGGGGACTGTGTTAGGTGGAGCTGGTCGAAGATTCTTAATAGGTGACTGGGGAACTGTCTTAATATGGAGCTGGTCGAAGTCTCTTAATAGGTGACTGGGGACTGTGTTAGGTGGAGCTGGTCGAAGATTCTTAATAGGTGACTGGGGAACTGTGTTAGGTGGAGCTGGTCGAAGATTCTTAATAGGTGACTGGGGAACTGTCTTAATATGGAGCTGGTCGAAGTCTCTTAATAGGTGACTGGGGGACTGTGTTAGGTGGAGCTGGTCGAAGATTCTTAATAGGTGACTGGGGAACTGTGTTAGGTGGAGCTGGTCGAAGATTCTTAATAGGTGACTGGGGGACTGTGTTAGGTGGAGCTGGTCGAAGATTCTTAATAGGTGACTGGGGAACTGTGTTAGGTGGAGCTGGTCGAAGTCTCTTAATAGGTGACTGGGGAACTGTCTTAATATGGAGCTGGTCGAAGTCTCTTAATAGGTGACTGGGGGACTGTGTTAGGTGGAGCTGGTCGAAGATTCTTGATAGGTGACTGGGGAACTGTCTTAATATGGAGCTGGTCGAAGTCTCTTAATAGGTGACTGGGGGACTGTGTTAGGTGGAGCTGGTCGAAGATTCTTAATAGGTGACTGGGGAACTGTCTTAATATGGAGCTGGTCGAAGATTCTTAATAGGTGACTGGGGAACTGTCTTAATATGGAGCTGGTCGAAGTCTCTTAATAGGTGACTGGGGACTGTGTTAGGTGGAGCTGGTCGAAGATTCTTAATAGGTGACTGGGGAACTGTGTTAGGTGGAGCTGGTCGAAGATTCTTAATAGGTGACTGGGGAACTGTGTTAGGTGGAGCTGGTCGAAGATTCTTAATAGGTGACTGGGGACTGTGTTAGGTGGAGCTGGTCGAAGATTCTTAATAGGTGACTGGGGAACTGTGTTAGGTGGAGCTGGTCGAAGATTCTTAATAGGTGACTGGGGAACTGTCTTAATATGGAGCTGGTCGAAGTCTCTTAATAGGTGACTGGGGGACTGTGTTAGGTGGAGCTGGTCGAAGATTCTTGATAGGTGACTGGGGAACTGTCTTAATATGGAGCTGGTCGAAGTCTCTTAATAGGTGACTGGGGGACTGTGTTAGGTGGAGCTGGTCGAAGTCTCTTAATAGGTGACTGGGGGACTGTGTTAGGTGGAGCTGGTCGAAGTCTCTTAATAGGTGACTGGGGGACTGTGTTAGGTGGAGCTGGTCGAAGATTCTTAATAGGTGACTGGGGACTGTGTTAGGTGGAGCTGGTCGAAGATTCTTAATAGGTGACTGGGGAACTGTGTTAGATGGAGCTGGTCGAAGATTCTTAATAGGTGACTGGGGAACTGTGTTAGGTGGAGCTGGTCGAAGATTCTTAATAGGTGACTGGGGAACTGTCTTAATATGGAGCTGGTCGAAGTCTCTTAATAGGTGACTGGGGGACTGTGTTAGGTGGAGCTGGTCGAAGATTCTTAATAGGTGACTGGGGGACTGTGTTAGGTGGAGCTGGTCGAAGATTCTTAATAGGTGACTGGGGAACTGTGTTAGGTGGAGCTGGTCGAAGATTCTTAATAGGTGACTGGGGAACTGTCTTAATATGGAGCTGGTCGAAGTCTCTTAATAGGTGACTGGGGACTGTGTTAGGTGGAGCTGGTCGAAGATTCTTGATAGGTGACTGGGGAACTGTCTTAATATGGAGCTGGTCGAAGTCTCTTAATAGGTGACTGGGGACTGTGTTAGGTGGAGCTGGTCGAAGATTCTTGATAGGTGACTGGGGAACTGTCTTAATATGGAGCTGGTCGAAGTCTCTTAATAGGTGACTGGGGGACTGTGTTAGGTGGAGCTGGTCGAAGATTCTTAATAGGTGACTGGGGAACTGTCTTAATATGGAGCTGGTCGAAGTCTCTTAATAGGTGACTGGGGGACTGTGTTAGGTGGAGCTGGTCGAAGATTCTTAATAGGTGACTGGGGACTGTGTTAGGTGGAGCTGGTCGAAGTCTCTTAATAGGTGACTGGGGACTGTGTTAGGTGGAGCTGGTCGAAGATTCTTAAAGGTGACTGGGGAACTGTGTTAGGTGGAGCTGGTCGAAGATTCTTAATAGGTGACTGGGGAACTGTGTTAGGTGGAGCTGGTCGAAGATTCTTAATAGGTGACTGGGGGACTGTGTTAGGTGGAGCTGGTCGAAGATTCTTAATAGGTGACTGGGGAACTGTGTTAGGTGGAGCTGGTCGAAGATTCTTAATAGGTGACTGGGGAACTGTCTTAATATGGAGCTGGTCGAAGTTTCTTAATAGGTGACTGGGGGACTGTGTTAGGTGGAGCTGGTCGAAGATTCTTGATAGGTGACTGGGGAACTGTCTTAATATGGAGCTGGTCGAAGTCTCTTAATAGGTGACTGGGGGACTGTGTTAGGTGGAGCTGGTCGAAGATTCTTAATAGGTGACTGGGGAACTGTCTTAATATGGAGCTGGTCGAAGATTCTTAATAGGTGACTGGGGAACTGTCTTAATATGGAGCTGGTCGAAGTCTCTTAATAGGTGACTGGGGGACTGTGTTAGGTGGAGCTGGTCGAAGATTCTTAATAGGTGACTGGGGGACTGTGTTAGGTGGAGCTGGTCGAAGTCTCTTAATAGGTGACTGGGGGACTGTGTTAGGTGGAGCTGGTCGAAGATTCTTAATAGGTGACTGGGGAACTGTGTTAGGTGGAGCTGGTCGAAGATTCTTAATAGGTGACTGGGGAACTGTGTTAGGTGGAGCTGGTCGAAGATTCTTAATAGGTGACTGGGGGACTGTGTTAGGTGGAGCTGGTCGAAGATTCTTAATAGGTGACTGGGGAACTGTGTTAGGTGGAGCTGGTCGAAGATTCTTAATAGGTGACTGGGGAACTGTCTTAATATGGAGCTGGTCGAAGTCTCTTAATAGGTGACTGGGGGACTGTGTTAGGTGGAGCTGGTCGAAGATTCTTGATAGGTGACTGGGGAACTGTCTTAATATGGAGCTGGTCGAAGTCTCTTAATAGGTGACTGGGGACTGTGTTAGGTGGAGCTGGTCGAAGTCTCTTAATAGGTGACTGGGGACTGTGTTAGGTGGAGCTGGTCGAAGATTCTTAATAGGTGACTGGGGAACTGTGTTAGGTGGAGCTGGTCGAAGATTCTTAATAGGTGACTGGGGAACTGTCTTAATATGGAGCTGGTCGAAGTCTCTTAATAGGTGACTGGGGACTGTGTTAGGTGGAGCTGGTCGAAGATTCTTGATAGGTGACTGGGGAACTGTCTTAATATGGAGCTGGTCGAAGTCTCTTAATAGGTGACTGGGGACTGTGTTAGGTGGAGCTGGTCGAAGTCTCTTAATAGGTGACTGGGGACTGTGTTAGGTGGAGCTGGTCGAAGTCTCTTAATAGGTGACTGAGGGACTGTGTTAGGTGGAGCTGGTCGAAGATTCTTAATAGGTGACTGGGGACTGTGTTAGGTGGAGCTGGTCGAAGATTCTTAATAGGTGACTGGGGAACTGTGTTAGATGGAGCTGGTCGAAGATTCTTAATAGGTGACTGGGGAACTGTGTTAGGTGGAGCTGGTCGAAGATTCTTAATAGGTGACTGGGGAACTGTCTTAATATGGAGCTGGTCGAAGTCTCTTAATAGGTGACTGGGGACTGTGTTAGGTGGAGCTGGTCGAAGATTCTTAATAGGTGACTGGGGGACTGTGTTAGGTGGAGCTGGTCAGAAGTCTCTTAATAGGTGACTGGGGACTGTGTTAGGTGGAGCTGGTCGAAGATTCTTAATAGGTGACTGGGGAACTGTGTTAGGTGGAGCTGGTCGAAGATTCTTAATAGGTGACTGGGGAACTGTGTTAGGTGGAGCTGGTCGAAGATTCTTAATAGGTGACTGGGGACTGTGTTAGGTGGAGCTGGTCGAAGATTCTTAATAGGTGACTGGGGAACTGTGTTAGGTGGAGCTGGTCGAAGATTCTTAATAGGTGACTGGGGAACTGTCTTAATATGGAGCTGGTCGAAGTCTCTTAATAGGTGACTGGGGACTGTGTTAGGTGGAGCTGGTCGAAGATTCTTGATAGGTGACTGGGGAACTGTCTTAATATGGAGCTGGTCGAAGTCTCTTAATAGGTGACTGGGGGACTGTGTTAGGTGGAGCTGGTCGAAGATTCTTAATAGGTGACTGGGGAACTGTCTTAATATGGAGCTGGTCGAAGATTCTTAATAGGTGACTGGGGAACTGTCTTAATATGGAGCTGGTCGAAGTCTCTTAATAGGTGACTGGGGAACTGTGTTAGGTGGAGCTGGTCGAAGATTCTTAATAGGTGACTGGGGAACTGTGTTAGGTGGAGCTGGTCGAAGATTCTTAATAGGTGACTGGGGAACTGTCTTAATATGGAGCTGGTCGAAGTCTCTTAATAGGTGACTGGGGGACTGTGTTAGGTGGAGCTGGTCGAAGATTCTTGATAGGTGACTGGGGAACTGTCTTAATATGGAGCTGGTCGAAGTCTCTTAATAGGTGACTGGGGGACTGTGTTAGGTGGAGCTGGTCGAAGATTCTTAATAGGTGACTGGGGAACTGTCTTAATATGGAGCTGGTCGAAGATTCTTAATAGGTGACTGGGGAACTGTCTTAATATGGAGCTGGTCGAAGTCTCTTAATAGGTGACTGGGGGACTGTGTTAGGTGGAGCTGGTCGAAGATTCTTGATAGGTGACTGGGGAACTGTCTTAATATGGAGCTGGTCGAAGTCTCTTAATAGGTGACTGGGGGACTGTGTTAGGTGGAGCTGGTCGAAGATTCTTAATAGGTGACTGGGGGACTGTGTTAGGTGGAGCTGGTCGAAGATTCTTAATAGGTGACTGGGGAACTGTGTTAGATGGAGCTGGTCGAAGATTCTTAATAGGTGACTGGGGAACTGTGTTAGGTGGAGCTGGTCGAAGATTCTTAATAGGTGACTGGGGAACTGTCTTAATATGGAGCTGGTCGAAGTCTCTTAATAGGTGACTGGGGACTGTGTTAGGTGGAGCTGGTCGAAGATTCTTAATAGGTGACTGGGGGACTGTGTTAGGTGGAGCTGGTCGAAGTCTCTTAATAGGTGACTGGGGAACTGTGTTAGGTGGAGCTGGTCGAAGATTCTTAATAATAGGTGACTGGGGAACTGTGTTAGGTGGAGCTGGTCGAAGATTCTTAATAGGTGACTGGGGAACTGTGTTAGGTGGAGCTGGTCGAAGATTCTTAATAGGTGACTGGGGACTGTGTTAGGTGGAGCTGGTCGAAGATTCTTAATAGGTGACTGGGGAACTGTCTTAATATGGAGCTGGTCGAAGTCTCTTAATAGGTGACTGGGGACTGTGTTAGGTGGAGCTGGTCGAAGATTCTTAATAGGTGACTGGGGGACTGTGTTAGGTGGAGCTGGTCGAAGATTCTTAATAGGTGACTGGGGAACTGTGTTAGATGGAGCTGGTCGAAGATTCTTAATAGGTGACTGGGGGACTGTGTTAGATGGAGCTGGTCGAAGATTCTTAATAGGTGACTGGGGAACTGTCTTAATATGGAGCTGGTCGAAGTCTCTTAATAGGTGACTGGGGACTGTGTTAGGTGGAGCTGGTCGAAGATTCTTAATAGGTGACTGGGGACTGTGTTAGGTGGAGCTGGTCGAAGTCTCTTAATAGTGACTCTGTGTTAATAGGTGACTAATAGGTGGGGACTGTGTTAGGTGGAGCTGGTCGAAGATTCTTAATAGGTGACTGGGGAACTGTGTTAGGTGGAGCTGGTCGAAGATTCTTAATAGGTGACTGGGGAACTGTGTTAGGTGGAGCTGGTCGAAGATTCTTAATAGGTGACTGGGGAACTGTGTTAGGTGGAGCTGGTCGAAGATTCTTAATAGGTGACTGGGGAACTGTGTTAGGTGGAGCTGGTCGAAGATTCTTAATAGGTGACTGGGGAACTGTGTTAGGTGGAGCTGGTCGAAGATTCTTAATAGGTGACTGGGGAACTGTGTTAGGTGGAGCTGGTCGAAGATTCTTAATAGGTGACTGGGGAACTGTGTTAGGTGGAGCTGGTCGAAGATTCTTAATAGGTGACTGGGGGACTGTGTTAGGTGGAGCTGGTCGAAGATTCTTAATAGGTGACTGGGGAACTGTCTTAATATGGAGCTGGTCGAAGTCTCTTAATAGGTGACTGGGGAACTGTCTTAATATGGAGCTGGTCGAAGTCTCTTAATAGGTGACTGGGGGACTGTGTTAGGTGGAGCTGGTCGAAGATTCTTAATAGGTGACTGGGGAACTGTCTTAATATGGAGCTGGTCGAAGTCTCTTAATAGGTGACTGGGGACTGTGTTAGGTGGAGCTGGTCGAAGATTCTTGATAGGTGACTGGGGAACTGTCTTAATATGGAGCTGGTCGAAGTCTCTTAATAGGTGACTGGGGGACTGTGTTAGGTGGAGCTGGTCGAAGTCTCTTAATAGGTGACTGGGGACTGTGTTAGGTGGAGCTGGTCGAAGTCTCTTAATAGGTGACTGGGGACTGTGTTAGGTGGAGCTGGTCGAAGATTCTTAATAGGTGACTGGGGGACTGTGTTAGGTGGAGCTGGTCGAAGTCTCTTAATAGGTGACTGGGGAACTGTGTTAGATGGAGCTGGTCGAAGATTCTTAATAGGTGACTGGGGGACTGTGTTAGGTGGAGCTGGTCGAAGATTCTTAATAGGTGACTGGGGGACTGTGTTAGGTGGAGCTGGTCGAAGATTCTTAATAGGTGACTGGGGGACTGTGTTAGATGGAGCTGGTCGAAGATTCTTAATAGGTGACTGGGGAACTGTGTTAGATGGAGCTGGTCGAAGTCTTAATCAGCAAGCAACGCGGAAGGGAGTAGGCATACACAGCGTTTCCCCTCTGTCAAAGTACAACTCTGCGTGGACCATGGAGTTTGATAATATACTGTGGCTGCGGGCGGGGCTGGATTTGTGAATGGTGTTTAATTTTTTTGTGTGTTAGTGATTTGGCTGTGTGAGTATGATCGGCAATGGATCGGTACAGGTATGTTTGGTATGTAATAGTGCGGCTTTGCGCTAGTGTACAACTTTCCCCTCCCGCAAGAAATGACAGAACGATTTGAACAAAATTTTTTTGCGAAGGCTCGATCTCGATGCTTTCTATAGGTGACTGGTGAACTGTCTTATATGGAGCTGGTCGAATTCTCTTAATAGGTCCAATGTGGTAGAGGCGGAGGTGGTAAAGAACTGTTTAATGGACAAATACAAATACAAAAATCTTTATTGCTGTTTGTAGGTAAGATAAAATGATACAAAACATTTTAAAAGTTGACATACTACCTACCTACCTACATACCATACAAACTGTCCTCTGGAGCGATGAGGAAACAGGTTATTGGGGAACTGTAGCTGGTCGATGTCTCTTAATAGGTGACTGGGGAACTGTGTTAGATGGAGCTGGTGGAAGGCTCTTAATAAGTCCAAGGTGCAAGAGACAAGTGACTTGGGAACTGTCTTCCAAGGTGGACCTGGTCTCCAGACTCGTGGCCGGAGAACTCTCTACATCGAGAACAGTTTTTGATCAGCAGGTCTACTACGAAGTCCGATAAACGATATATCCGTAGTGGTAGGACTCTTGGCAGAGTCCGCCTGGGGGAAGTACCACACCTTTGCCAGTTATTCTACCGCCAAGCAGTAATGCGCAAACATTACTGTGTTCCGGTTTGAAGGGCAATGTTTCCAGAGAAATTACAGGGCTTAGAGATATAAGATCTTAGATCTCTGGGTGACGAGCGCAGTGCAGTGCTAGGTAATGATTTGGACTCTTCATGTTCCAATAGCTGCGTGTCACTGTGCTGTTATGTGTCAGGCATGTTGCTTACCATCAGGCACATGTCCTGATCGTCTCATCACTCTTTATTTAAAAAAAAAAATAAAAAAAAAGTTATGGACGTTTTATACCACGAAACACAATCGGTCGGTTGATGACACAAAAACTGTCAAATCAGCGTCGGTCGGGATGAACGAAACGCCCGATCAGATCAACCGACCGATTGTGTTTCGTGGTATAAAACGTCCATAACATCGGCCGATATATCGTTTATCGGACTTCGTAGTAGTCCTGCTGATGTTTTAACTACTGGCGGCTCGTTCGAGCGAAGCCGCACAGTCACATTCACACATTCCTACTTTGTACTGTTTTTTTTACTTTTATAGGATTACACTTGACCGCCATCTCACCTGATGTTAAGCGACGATGCGGTCTACGATGGAGCATGTTTGCCTAGAAGAAACTGATTCAATCTCGATTTAAAGACACCAAGACTATATCCATCAGGGAAAACTCACTCAGGCAATTCATTCCACAGCCTAGACGTTCTTAATACTATGAATGTGAATGTTTGGGTGTATGAAGGTTTAGATGTTTGCTGCGCAATTACGTCGGAACCTTCGATTGGATTGGGTTGTAATTTGGACTTTTCATCGCGGGAATCATCGTGTATACCTTTTCATTCGTTTATGTAAATAAATGTTTTTTTCATCCCACCAGCTCGGAAAGAATACTTTTGCTCCTCGATATCAGGGCGCAAAAGTCGTTTTTACCCTCTAGAGGTTAAAGTAAATTTGAATTAAGAACATCGTGTGTACTGAGGTTTTGAATTCAAAACATAATTCAACCTATTTATTTCTACCTCCTTGGTGCCGAATGCATCATACATTTTATTTTAATATGTTAAAAACTCAGACTCGGAACCTCCTTGGTGTACTTACTTTTTTTAATTTGCTTAGCGCGAAAACATTTAAAAATTTGCATTTAGTCATTTCCTCGCTGAGGTGGAATGAAAAGTTACGTGTTGCACTCGAGTGCAAAGATTTTTCACCTTGTGCTCTTTTGATTCCCTTGCTACGCTCAGGATTCTAATTTTAAATTCGCTTTTAGAATCCTTCGTTTGCTCGGTCATCAAAATTGAGCACGCGGTTAAAAATCAACTTTGCTTCTTGTATAACAAATAACTATTTTACTCGATTTATTGTATTTCTACTGGTGACCCCCAAGATCTGAGGCTGCGTACTGGTGACCTTCTCCAAAATTCGAGGCTGGGACCGCGCCGGACGCTATGTCTGTACCTGCATTTATTCCTGAATTGACTATAGTACTTATCATTACTCTGCTGTATTTGTTCCTGATTAAATTATATTTGACCCGGCACAGCATTCATGAGGATACTGTTAGAATACCTGTAGGATACATATACCGTGTTAGCTAACACGCTGTTACATCCCGTTCCACGCTGTTAAAAAATCAACTTCGCACTCTTGTATAACAAATAACTATTGTCGTTTTCAGATGTACGAGGCGAGCAACAAGGCGCCCGCCGACGCGACCAAGTGGCGCGTGGGCGGCGAGGAGTTCGAGGCTCTGATGCGGATGCTGGACAACGCCGGCTTCCGCACCGGGTACATCTACCGGCACCCGCTCGTCAAGGTCAGTGACCCAGCGGTGCAGCACGACCGAGGTCACGTGTCACAATTGACACGTCACCACCAGGAGACCAGAGGGTCTACCGAATAACTAAAACTGTCTTAGCGTTGATACGGCTCTCTCTTTTATTTTCGCTTTATATGATAGAGACAGCACTAGCAAAGCCATAGCCGTTGTAGTAAGCCGGTAGAGGGCAGAGGAGAGATATCAAAGTATAAAAAGCTATTTGAAAATCGCTCCACTCCTGGGCCACGTAAACCAAAACGTAAGCGAAGTAGACCTTATACCCAAAGTTAAGGAGCTATTCCGTGAGCGAAGGCGCTCCTGTGAACTAGAAGGGGAGGATGTAGAAAACCGTAGCACATCCCTTCAACGGTCGACTCGCGGTTGTCAACCTGTGCAATATTTAAACCAGGCGAACTCCGAATCAGCGGTCACAGAGGATATTATGGCCTCGACAAGATCAGTGACCCTAGTAACACCGGTACAATGGAGCCCAGGTCAGCTCATGTTGCTTAAAAGCTATGTCTTCCAGGCAACTGTAGGAATACAAGATTTGATAAGGGATAATAAATATGGAGAATATTAAATATAATAGTTGGGGTGAATAGGGTGAAGTATAGATATACGAGTAATATATAGCTAGAATAGACCACCCATAGAAAACCAAGGCTATGCATGGCATGACGACTCATTTTCCATCAAAATACTACTCAAATAACTGAAACTTAAGTGAAAGAATTACTTTGTAATCACATAAACTTCCTGTGATATCATGATTTTTAACCGACTTCCTAAAAAAGGAGGAGGTTATCAATTCGACCCCTATGTTTTTATGTGTGTTACCTGATTTCTCGAGAACCTCTGCACCGATTTTATAATTTATTTTTATGTTGAGATGGGTATGCTTCCCGAATGGTCCCATATAAATCTAATAGAAATCGGTCGGGTGGTTTTTGAAATATGAACCATAAACTAAAATTTGCGTACAATTTTCTGGATGACGTAGTTGAAGATTTCACAAAAGTTATGAAACTCGATCCTGTCAATACGAAATTGTGTAAATGGATTAATGAAAACTTGTTTTTTAACCCCCGACCAAAAAAAGGGGTGTTATAAGTTTGACGTCGATGTCTGTCTGCCTGTGTGTCTGTCTGTCTGTGGCACCGTAGAGCTCAAACGGATGGACTGATTTCGATGCGTTTTTTTTTCAAAGTTAATATCCGTGCGGATGTTCTTAGCTATGTTTGGTTAATGTCGATTCAAGATGGCCGCGTCCACAAAATGGCGGACAAAATATTTCGTCACAACCTACCTCAATATAGCTGTATCAAATGAAAGAGCTTGACTAGTAAAATACTATACACTATAACAAATTTCAAATCCAAAATGGCCGCCACCACAAAATGGCGAATTATATTATATTTTTCATTACTACCTCAATATGGGTATCAAACGAAAGGCTTGACTAGTAGAATACTTTGCACTATGACAAATTTCAAATCCAAGATGGCCGCTACCACAAAATGGCGAAATACATTTCTTTTTTCACAACTCCCTTAATATGGGTATCAAATGAAAGGGCTTGACTAGTAGAATGTTGTATAGATAACAAATTCGAGGTAGTCAGGGTTTAATCAAAATTTTTAATTCTGTTCTAATACACTAAAATAAACTATTTTCGTACAAAAAATTAAACCGACTTCAAAACCACAAATAGGCACTCAAAAGCGAAATATAAACTAAAATCATTATTATAAGCGCTACTCACTCATCTATTTGAAGTCGGTGCCAGTCAGGTCAAAAAAGTTAGTAGATTGATGCTATGCAGGCACATGGTAATTAGGCACAGGTAAGTAGTATCTCTATCCATTACCTGTTAAGCCTTGTTCGCATTAGGCTAGCAAATTAGTCTAGTAGAGAGTAATTTAGTAGCTAAAATACTCGCTACTATTCAAAAATCGTTCGCACCGTGCTTTAGTACAGTTCACAAGTGAGTAGCGTTTCGCGACATGAAGATCCTACAACGCAATAAAATAAATGAATGAATAAGCTAATCTTGTCGAATCGTAATGGCTATTTTAGAAGAGGTGAATTAGGAAATTTGTGTGATCAATAAAATAAGTTATTCCACAGACAATTTCGTATATGGAAAATTGTTTGAAGATATTTTACTCTCCAGACTAATTCCACAGAATAGATATCTAATTCTACAAGTTTGAATCTGTTTAATCGGCGAGCCAATGAGCGCACCGCTCGCAACGAACGCGTGGCGGGGGGTGCTACTCGCCCGTTGAAAATAGAACAAAATGGATTGACTCGACTAAATCACTTCCTAAACTACTCGACTAAATTTTCACTGTTCATACACGTTTAGTTGCTAAATTACTCGCCACTAGGCTAAATTACTAGCCTAATGCGAACAAGCCTTTAAATTTGGCTGGCACCGACTTCAAATAGATGAGTGAGTAGCGCTTATAATATTTTAGTTTATTAAATTACAATTTTGGACTCTCCCAAAAACGCTTCATATAAAAACACTATTGAAGCGTGACGTCACTGTGTCGTATGTTCTATGTGATGCGCGTAAAGAAGTATTAAATATTGCGTTTAGGAAACTGGTTTCATAACAAAACTCACTTAAAATGGAATGGGTTGACCAATGGTATTTTTTGACGTGACAACGTCTTATAAATTGGTTTGCCGGGTGACACTTCAAGAAACTGCGTTACGCTCCGCTCACGTTATGCGCTCACAACGAGAGCGAGTGAGAGGCACGCGTCCCTTCCACTCGGGCATGGTTAGCCCGCCTAAGAGCGAGAGAGACAGAAATAAAAAGTGAAAGGCACGCGTCCCTTCCGTAAAATTATTTTACCACTCAAAGTTGTTGTCACGTAAAACTTTCGCCCGTATACCGACTTTACAGGCAACCAATTTTTTTTTTAATAATTTCGTTTTTTTTTAAATGGACTTGCCCATCCAGCCATCCATCCAAAGTAATTAAAACAAGAAAATATCAAAATTAAAATTGGTACATATTTTATTCTATTTTAAATACTGTCATTGTGTCAAATTGTGTTTATATATAAATCAATGCCACTTTTCGTTGTAAGTAAACTCCTCCTAAACGGCTCGACCGATTTGAATGATTTTTTTTCGTATACGTTTGGGTTGGGCCCTGGATGGTTTATATTCACAAATCACCCCGGCAGATGGCGCTGCAGTTGGTATCTAGGTTATTATCCGAGCGAAGCCGGAATGGGCCGCTAGTAGTTTAATATAATCCAGGATCAGTCGTCATGCCTATTGCGGACTTGTACATGTACATGTAATCAGATTTTAATATGTGAAATGTCTGTCTGTCCCTAGAACGATGTGCCCCGTCCCAAGAACGACGTGGAAGTGCCCCCGGCTGTATCCTCGCTCGGGTATCTTCTTGAAGAGGAAGAGCTCTACAAGCAAGGGTATGTATATGTTTTTTTTTATAACATAGAGTAGTGTTGTAGTGGTAGGACTCTTGGCAGAGTCCCCCCTGGGGAAGTACCACACCCTTGCCAGTTATTCTACCGCCAAACAGTGATGTGAAAACGTTACTATGTTCCGGTTTGAAGGACAATGTTTCTAGTGAAATTAAAGGACAGAGATGAAACATCTTGCATCTCATGGGGACGAGCGCAGTGCAGTGCTAGGTAATGATTTTGACTAGTCATGTTCCAATAGCTGCATGTCACTGCTGTTATGTGGCAGTCATGTTGGTAGCCATCAGGCACATGAACTGCTCGTCTCGTCACACTTTATTAAAAAAAAAAAAGATAATAAAAACAAAATTGAATCGGATTTTGTCGTCACTGATATCAAATTGTTTGTATCCCAAATTGACTCGCTTGGACATTTCTCAGCAAAATTAATATTGCACTCCCGAAACGGCCAAACTGTTGTGACCATGTATTGTATTGAATGACATCTTTTGTACACAGTTACAGCAATAAATGATTCTGATTTCTGAAATGTGGACTCGTTGTCACCAGGTTGTGGAAGAAGGGCCAGGGCAAGACCGGCGAGCGTACTCGCTGGCTGAACTCACCCAACGTCTACCAGAAGGTGGAGGTCCTGGAGACGGGCACCAGCGACCCCAAGAAGATCACCAAGGTAGAGTATCTGAGGGTCGAGGCGGAGTAGGAGCAGAAGCGGAGGAGGGGGAGATATTGGGGGCGGAGGTGGAGATTTTGAGGATTTTTTGGGGAGATTTTTGGAGAGTCGGGAGAAATTGGGTTTAAAAGACGGGAGAAATGGAGAGTCAGCTATACGTCACTTTTGATTGCAATATATTTGCAATATTATTATTTGCAATATATCGAACTGAGATATTGGGTGTGGAGACAGTTATTGGGGGTTAGGGAGTCGGAAGATGTAGTTTGTGTGAAGGACTCTGGAGTATTTTGGTCAGTGATAAATAACTTTTGATTGAAAAACTCTTCTATAGAAATGTCTCACATCGTCCGATTCTTTCCAAACTATGACAGAATGTTTAATGAGTAGTGATCAATAATTTGTGTTGAATCGGGATAAACGCCTAATTTTCCCTCGAGGGTCGACTAAGAGAGACTGAAGTAACTGGAAATGAGCGAAAAGTAAAATTTATATTGAATTAACTTTCCTTTAGTAAGGAATGTGTCCGCCACTTCTTCCTATGTTATAGTTGCCGGCAAACAAGTTGACCCACTGAAGTTAGCTGCGCATAGATGCGTAGAAACGTTTTTAAGGTATCTTTGGTGGAACATGCGCGAACTTTCCCCTTCCACGTCACTTTTGGGTCAACTTGTTTGCCGGCCACTATATCTGAATTGATAAAAAAAATTGGTGTTTGTTGACCACAATACAGTTGCCAATGGCTCAAAATTAGTTATAATTCTACTTTAAAAAAGTAGCTGCAAGTTCTCAGTCGGTTTTCGGGAGATGTGAGAATACGGGAGTAACTGGGTGTGATGTAGGGAGAAGTGGAGTGTGAGGGAGTCGGGAGATTTAGAGTAGTCGGGAGTAATATGGAGAGGGAAGACGGGAGAATATGAGATATATTCAATGAACTAAGAAACCTGTCTTTGTCGTTTGGGACGGTGTCAATCTATGAAGCAGAAATTGTATGTACTAAGTTTGCACTTGTAAGGGACAAGGGATAGAGAGATATGATAAAATGTATAAGGGGGAAAGAGTAGAATGGTGCGAGATACGCTATTATAACTACTGTTGATAACATTCGCGCAAATGTCGCGCCACATTCGTAAATTCTCCACAAAATGAGGGTAGTACCGAAATGTTTTTGTCACGAGTTTATATATGGTGGTATCGATTGGGAATGAGGAGTTTGAAGAGAGAATGGTAGAAACCTAGTTAGGTAGATGCTGAAAATACTATAGAAATGAGACTACAATCTGTTTGCCGTTATCTGACGTAGAATGAGAACTGCAATGGCGAAACTTTGAAATTTTGAAATTGATTGAAATTGATTGAAATGCAGAAACGGGGTGTCTACTTCCGAACGAACACTTGGATGTTTCTCTTTCTTTACTTTGCGTTTGAAATGATAGAGATGGCAAACCCAAAGCTGTAGAAGGCGATAGAAGGCCACATTTTAAATAAACTACTTAAAAAAAATAAGTAGGTAAATGATGACAGAAAATTTGTTTAGTTTTTCGCTTGCTTACTAAAGCTACGGCTGGTCTAGTCGGGAGAACGGCGACTGCCGATCCGAAACCTCAGGTCCAGATCGCACGTCCAACAGTTCCATTTCCGAGTTACGTGCGTAATGTCGCAAACATAAAAAAAACTGAAGGACAAGATCGTGAGGAAACCGACAAGTACCTAGAATCTTTCGAGGTGGTGTCATCCACCAATCCGCCCTAAGCCAGCGTGGTGGATTATGCACTTGACTCGCTCCTTTCGAGAGAGATCCCTGACTCTCAGTAGTGGGGAACATTTAGTATGCTTATTTTTATACTTATCTCTTTACAAAAATTCTATGTTGTTTTGTGTACGCTTCAAAAACTCAAAAAGTTCTGCACCGATCGAGCTGATATTTTACAATGATGTATAATCCGCATCAAGGATTGTTTTAATCAAATTGTTGCATCACAATGTGCCACAGCGAAGCGTGGCAGGGTACAGATAGTTTTTTATAACGATTTTCGCTAGCCTTGTAATCTTTTGACCAACAGATAAACTATTTTTGAGACATTAAAGTTTATTTTTATCGTAGTTTTTATTTAGTTAGCCGCCATGTTTATTCATTTTACGTCAGCTAACGTTGCAAAAGTTTAGATTATTTTATGTCCTATAATACAAGTTCACAATTTAATCGCACATTTATTAAAATACATAATAAATAATAATTATTAAAATAATAATAGTTATAATAATGGTACGTTTTCTATTCTATAGTATTTAGCGGCATTGATGTAATGGTCCGCAGAGATTCTAAAACGCGTAGGTTCGTTGTTATTACGTAAGGCTTAAGGTTAACAATACTTGCCGAAACAGTTTAACCCTTAACTGTATTTTGGTATGTTAAAATCTATTCACCGTACGCTAGCGTAAAAGGTAAATAAAAATGGCGATCAGTACGTACTAAAGATGTCAAAATTGCCAAAGATGTCAAAATTACAAAGATGTCAAAATTACAAAGATGTCAAAATTACAAAGATGTTAAAATGACTAAAGATGTCAAAATTACTAAAGATGTCAAAATTACTAAAGATGTCAAAATTATTAAAGATGTCAAAATTACTAAAGATGTTAAAATTACTGAAGAGGTCAAAATTACTATAGATGCGGAAGGTACTAACGATGTCAAAATTAGTAACACTGTCAAAATATCTAACATTGTCAAAATTACTAAACATAACAAAATTACAAAAGATGAAAAAATTAATAAAGATATCAACATGACTAAAGATGTCAAAATAACTAAAGATGTCAAAGTTATTGACCTGTCAAGTGTCTGACCCTATCGGTTTCGTAGATTGACAGTTCGACGCCACATTTATTTATGTTTTACGCCAGCTGTAGGTGAACGGAGTGTAAATTTAAATTGTATCCGTCAAATTATATTCTATCCTAGAAAGTAGGGTGTACACAAAAATAAAAACGTCATCACAATTTTTTTATACAACTATTTGTACTCGACTTTTTCTTGGTTGTGTATTTTTAATTTTTTTTCTACAACCATTTTTACTCAACTGTTCTTGGTTGTGTAATTTTTTTTCTACTACTATTTTTACTCGACTGTTCTTGGTTGTGTATGTTTATTTTTTTGAAGATTTATTTTTTAAATATTATGTTTTACTGTCACATTCCATTTATAAAACTTTTTTTTCTATTGGGTATGGGTTAGTGGTATTTTTTTTCATAGTTTTATTTTTTTCGTTTCGTATTTTTGAATAATTGTTAACATTACACAGGTACACGGTGGACTAACTTGAAAGGGACTTACTGTACTGATTTGAATTTGATTTCAACTAATTTGAATAATTTTTTTTACAGTTAGTCGGTACTCTAAATTATATTGTTATAATTCTTTGATAATGAAGTAATATATTTGATTTCCTTCAATATGAAACAATTTTTTTGAAAATGAAGTGATTTATTTGATAAAAAAATAAAATGAATTCTTTGCAAATGAAATTAAATATTTGCAAATGAAACGAGTTCTTTGACGATGAAATGAATTCTTTGAAAATGAAATTAATTCTTTGAAAGATAAACGAATTCTTTTGAAAATGATATTAATTCTTTGAAAGATAAACGAATTCTTTTGAAAATGAAGTTAATTCTTGAAATATGAAATGTATTCTTTCACAATGATTCTGTTGTCTTCTTACTTTGGCGTTCAAAAATACATCGCCAACTAAGATGACTTAATTTTACAGTGTTTTTTTTTGTATTAGTACGGTCCTTTCGATTTGTTGCACCATTACTGCGTAATCCATTTTATAATGATTAATAGTTGAATAACGATTGTTACCCACATCTTTAATAGTTTATCTTGATATTAATTAAAATTAATATAAAATAAGAGATTGAACTCTGAATTTATTTTTGTTTTTTCGCTCAAGGTCTATAATAACAAGGTCTAAAATACTGTGTATTATTTAAAGTACTAAAAAAAAAATCAAACATTTTGATGAGACTATTTTATGTGAAGTTTTGTCAAGCCAAAGTTGCCAACTGTAATTTCGATTTTGTGGCTAAATCTATTGCGAAAAGTTTACTAGATCGCTTATACCAAAAGTTTATAGACTTGTTATCCTAAAAGTAGTAAAAAAATGTAAAAACTTTTTTTCATTTATGTGTTGGCAGTTGGCTTCAGATTCTACTGCCTACTAAATGCGAAAACTACATTGATATGTCTAAATACAGATACTGAAAATAAAAACCCGTAATGAAAAAAAAAACATATTTTTGCTGTTTTTTTGAGATAATAAATGCTACATTTAGCTGTTAAGTAGCCAAGTTGGTAACACTACTACTCTATATTTTGTTCCTATTTAAGGACATATGAAGCTTTTTTTTTTCGCTTTTAGCCAAATCATCGAAAATAATAATAAGCTAAAGATGTAAAATGTCAGGATTCATTATTATTATTAGACGTAGGTATAGATATTATATTCAGATATTAATATAAAAAATGATTATTTTATGTATATTTAGATTGTAATCGCTTCTCGCTAATATAAAAATATTTTATTATTATTTAGGATAAGTCCCAGGATGTTTTTAAAAACTTTTTAGTACATATTCGGATAAAAAAACCAAATTTCAAAAACCAAAGATTAAAAATAACTGAAAGAATGTAACGAAAAGCCAAAACTTTACAATAAGAACATAAAATGTCATAAAAAAATATTTCAGAGGCTATTTTTAACTCTAACATTATGATACTTGTTTGTTGCTGTGTTTTTAAAGGACTAAAAAGTTTTTAATTTCGATTTGGGATTTCGAAAGTTGCTTTTCTATACTGTGCTTGAAGAACAATGTTTTTATTCAATAAAATATAATAAAACATAATAATAACCGTTATTGATTACGCTTCTCTCACAATTTGAAATGCTTTTGACGGATTATACGATTACTTGTGAGATACAATGACATTAAAATACAAAAAAAAACAAATTATGAAAAATTTACAAAAAAAAACACATTTTACATATTTATATTCCTTGTCTTTTTCGCACATATTGTAACGCATAAATAAATAATATGTGTGAATAGACCGGACTGCCTTGAAATTCTAGATTTTAATTGTTTTGTACTGGTCCGCCATTTCAGGTAGCCTAATGTTCGGAACCTATTGATGAAAGAATATATTTTTTTATTTGAAAAGTCGTAGTTTTCCATAATTTGTTTTTCCCGCGACTAAAAAAATTTTTTTTCTTGTAATTTCGTATAAGTCAAGTATTGTGTTTGTGCCAACTAATAATTGTCGTTTTTTTCGTTTTTTTATGTTGTGTTTCCGTGTGTCACTAATATAATAATGTTTTGCAGTGGGTGGACGCTAACAACGAAGAGGTAATTTCTAAATGGAATATATATTTCTCTCTCTTTCTTTTTAACATTCTTTCTCTTTTTTTCTTTTTAATCGGAGGGTGGGGGTGTTGAAATCTTTGGATATAGGGAAGTTCGGTAGACAGTGGAAGTTATCTGAGGTTTATATTGAAAAAAAAAAAAAAAAGTTATGCAAATAGTAAAATTCGGTATTTAAAGAAATAATATCCATGTCGATAGATTTTTTTATGCAATACTTTCGGCTTGAACAACTATTCTTAAATTTTAGTCTATTGAGGCGCAATCTGTTCGGGACTTGTACAATTTTAGATTAATAACTACAATTAACGTTAGTAATCTTACATTTTAAATTGACAGAACATTAAATTGGGATAAAAAAAATGTTCAAATCATGCTAAGCGGTTAATAAATTTGTTTAAACGTCTCTTCCGATTTTTTTTAACGTCTATTAGCTTTAGATATGAAAAATAAAAAAATCTACTTTACAAACCGAACCGATTTTAACTAAAGAATATTTTTTTACTTCGTAAATCGAAATTGTTTTTTTAATGGATGTTTTTTATATGATACATTCAATTGTTTGTTTTCGGGTTATATATTCCAAATTATTTTTTGTTATGGGGCTATCTTGAGTTGGTCAATATGGATACACCTTCATACATATATTAGTAGTGGTGGGTAGTTGATGATTTTACAGTCGACGCAACGAGTGACGAGACGAGCAAGACATGCCCCTAGTGGTAACCAACAGGCTTGTACATAACAACACAGTGTTTCGCAGCTAATTGAATATGAAAACTCCAAATCACTGCCTGACAAAGCATTGCGCTTGTCACCAAGATATACAAGGTGATTTATTTCGTTGTCCTATTATTCCTCTTGAAACATTGCCCTTCAAACCGGAACGAAGGGTTTGTTTATTTAGATGTATTGTTCGGTCATTCAATGCCCACCACTATTTATTATTGTTTAGGGTATATAACTGTGGTATATATATTTTATTATTATTTAGGTCATCCCTAACATTATAATTATTTTTCAGTCGCTTAAATAACGAACGCTTTAACTAAACTAATAATTGAGAGAAAAAAAAACATGTCAAAAGCATTTCAAAAAATACCCTGGTTACTATAAAAGAATAAAATTATTTGATAAATAATAAAGTAATAATTTTATTCTTAGAATAATATATTTATTGAAAAACATCGAGTTTGTACAGTGTAGAGAAATAAAAAATATGGTATAAAATGTTGCCACATTTTAAATCCTGTCTCCCTGCACAACCTTTATTTCTTCCCATTTAAGATCCAAAATTCCGTGTTTATTTTTTAAATGTGTTTAGTTGATGAAACTGTTGCATGATTTGCTTAAAAACGATTTGAAATTTACAAATTCGATCCATAAAATTAAAGCAAAAAAAAAATGTTTTTGAAAGCTTTGCATGGGGAATGGCGATTGTAATTTTTTTTGCTGATTGAAAAAAATACTGTACATGCTCGATGAACCAGGACGAAGCGTATTTTTGTTTTGTTTTCCTTTTTTTCTCACCTCGTCTTCTATGCACTATGCCACTCACCTTTCCTTACTAACTAACCCCGGGGAGTCGGGAGATTTCCCGGCGTCTGGCAACATTTATACTAATTCGACTTTTTTTCTCTTTTCTTTACAAACTCGGTGGTTTCGGCGGGAATCGGAACCAATCTCGCAAACGTTGGAACCAAACGCTCGAATATTGGAACTAAATACTCGATTACTGGCACTAAACACGTGAACATTGGAACCATATAATTCGGAAACCGATCACCGCTGTCGTTGTATTTTGGTTCTTATCGACTACGGAAGTGGGTACAAGATGGATCGCCAGCACATTCGAGCACTCCGGTGAAGATCGACACACTCCAGTTTGTGCCTAAGAACACTAATCCGAAGGAATTCAAGAAACTCCAGCAGCAGGTATGTTTTTTTTTATTGTTTTTTGTGGATTGATCCAGGCTTGTAAACAGAATCAGTTTTATTTCGAAGACGTTAAGGTTCGATTTAGTTTAGCAATCAACTGAGGGTTGGGGAAAATTTGTTGATGATTATAATAGACACAATTTTGAAATTCATTCGTTTAGTTTGCTTTAGTGAAATAGAAACCTTGCAATTTGGTCTTTTGAGGCACCGTAAGGTTTATATTAGAGTATGAAATTTAATTATAATACCTTTTTGAAAAACAATACGTGAAACAATATGTGAAAGTATTGATGCTTGTTGCTCAATCGCGAAATTTGGAACACAGTTAAAATAACTTGGAATAGCACCTTTAATAATTATCCCGGGGAAATAATGGTAGCTACGCGAGTAAAGCCGCCGAGCGCTGTTAGTTTACAGTATTAGTAGGATTTTGTTTCACATATATTACTGTTTGTGCATAATTTAAAATTACAACCATATCTTTAAAATATGTATAACGCAACGGCCAGATCAAGGACAACCGTCGAGCGGACAAGATCAGCGCGGGCCCGCAGTCGCACATCCTCGAGGGCGTGTCGTGGGACGAGGCGAGCAAGCTGGCCGAGGACGCGGTCAACACGCACACCGGCGACCACGTCGTGAGTACACACGCACACGCTGACACAACTAGCGCGAGTAACGGACCTGTGCATCTACACGGCCATCCTGATGCTCACACGTCCTCACTTTCTCATACATTGTTCTCACCCACCTGTTCATTCATTCATTCAATCCCTCTCACACACCCCTTCTGATTTCCACTAGTCGCTCACACCCCTTCACTCACCCGACCCATGTATGTGTATAAAAACTGATACAACCGTCGTACGGACAAGATAGGACGAGGCGAGCAAGCTGGCCGAGGACGCGGTCAACACACACACCGGCGACCACGTCGTGAGTACACACGCACACGATGACACAACTAGCGCGAGTAACGGACCTGTGCATCTACACGGCCATCCTGATGCTCACACGTCCTCACTTTCTCATACATTGTTCTCACCCACCTGTTCATTCATTCATTCAATCCCTCTCACACACCCCTTCTGATTCCACTAGTCGCTCACACCCCTTCACTCACCCGACCCATGTATGTGTATAAAAACTGATACAACCGTCGTACGGACAAGATAGGACGAGGCGAGCAAGCTGGCCGAGGACGCGGTCAACACGCACACCGGTGACCACGTCGTGAGTACACACGCACACGCTGACACAACTAGCGCGAGTAACGGACCTGTGCATCTACACGGCCATCCTGGTGCTCACACGTCCTCACTTTCTCATACATTGTTCTCACCCACCTGTTCATTCATTCATTCAATCCCTCTCACACACCCCTTCTGATTCCACTAGTCGCTCACACCCCTTCACTCACCCGACCCATGTATGTGTATAAACACTGATACAACCGTCGTACGGACAAGATAGGACGAGGCGAGCAAGCTGGCCGAGGACGCGGTCAACACGCACACCGGCGACCACGTCGTGAGTACACACGCACACGATGACACAACTAGCGCGAGATACGGACCTGTGCATCTACACGGCCATCCTGATGCTCACACGTCCTCACTTTCTCATACAATCCCCTTGTACTCACTTACTCACACAACACCCCTTCATTCATCCATTAAATCTATACTAATATTATAAAGCTGAAGAGTTTGTTTGTTTGTTTGCTTGAACGCTAGGATCTCGGGAAGTACTGGTCCGAATTGAAAGATTATTTTTCTATTGGATAGTCCATTTATCGAGGAAGGCTTTAGGCTATAGAAAATAACTCTTATTAATTGAAGCGGAGCATGAGACAAGAATGTAACAAAACCGGGAAAAAAATATTCCCCTTTTGAGAGTTTTCGTATGTTTCGTGCTTTGACATGACACATGACAGCATGTGTCAAAGATTGCGTCATTGAATTTCAGTAATCTGTGCCTTGAATATAAACCTTTGCTATTTTTTTTTTCTAAATCTGAGTTGGTACGACCAATTTCCGACAGGTGGCGTAGCAGGTTGCTGAAGAGGTTTTTTGTTTGAAATCGATATTCTCAGGAATGAGTGAACCGATTTCAGTCATTCTTTCACCGTTGGATATGTACGGGATCCCGATGAGTGCTATATAATATACCACGGGCGAAGCCGGGGCGGGCATCTAGTGTCTTATATACCTCTACTCTCTTACACTAAGCCGCACACAACCATTCTCTCACCCACCCTTGTATATACGTATATGTGACTCGAGGGCTCGGTCAACACGCACACTAGCGACCACGCCGTGAGTGTACACGTACACCCTTGTACAACTAGCGCAAGATACAGTCTTATACACTTACACTGCCGCCCTGTTTCTCAAACGCCCTTTGTCCTCACCCACTCGCTCACACTCCTTTTCACTCACTTTCATGCTTACTTCTCTTAACTATTCGTACTGTCACACGATCCTTCAGTGAAACGTCCTCCCCCTTACTCACACGACAGCCACTCTCCACCCATTGAGATACTGATACCATGTCAGGTGTTAAGACTTCGGGTATCGTCGACAGGTACTGATGGGCGCAGCCTCCAAGGGCATCATCCAACGCGGCTACCAGCACAACGCGACCGTGTACAGCGCGCCGTACGCTCGGAACCCGTTCGACCACGTGACCGACACGGAAATCGAGGCGTACCGCCGTGCTGTCGAGAGGAAGGGCCGTGGCGACTGTGAGTTTATACTTACCCTCTGGCATTTTATTCCCCCTGATTCGCCTAATTTTGGAGGACTGTGGGAGGTGGGAAATCGACAAAATTTCATTTAAAAAGAGTCATCGGGGACACAACCTTGCAATACGAAGAGTTGTCTATAGTTTTAGTGCAAATCGAGGCCTGAGGGGACTGTGTGTATACAGCTACCCTCCTCTCTCTCGCTCTGTCTTTCTCTACCGCCGTGCGACGCCGAGATAGAGGCGTAAGGAAATCTTCGGGCGAACTCGGTACCATGGCCATTTATAAATCTTAACTCTAGATAGCTAACGTTCCTGAACTTCTATGATAAGCTAACCATTGGACTTTTTTGACGACCATTTTTTAAACGTGTCTTTTATTAACGGGAAACACAACGGGAAACTACACAACCAGAAATTAATACATGATGAATCAGATGACATATATGATACAACCGATTAAAAGTTAAAAATGAAAAAAGAAGTAGACTTTATCAGCCGACTATTATTATCATTGTATAAATTCAGACCAATGGAAACTGTGTTGCCAGACATATTGCATGCCTCTAGAAGAAGAGGCCAGTTTGTATGGGTCAATTATTTAAATGTTTTGTATCATCTTATCTTACCTGCAAACAGCAATAAAGATTTTTGTATTTTGTATTTTTGTATTTTGTATTAAAATTGTATATTATTAATCAGGTTTACTAAATTCCTGGGCAAGATGGGATATAAATTATAGATAATTATTACAAAAATGAATATTTATTTAACTTTTAGGTACTAAATCACAAATCTTAATGGGCACTTGTTTCTTTGAGATCAATAAGGCACTAAATCTTACAATGACTAAATTAGGAACAATTTTTTTTTAACTTTTTCTTTTGGTATTATAAAACTAACAGCTTAAGATTAACCGTAAGTATAAAATTACTTATTTTTTGGGACAAGTTGGGCAAAAGTCGACTGTATGTTCACCACAAATGGAAACTCTGCAACTATTACAGTGATTTTTTTGATATCAAAATGACGAGTATGCAGTAGGTATCTCAAAAACAAAAGTACTTACCGGCTAAACGTGACCACCACGCGACGTAGTCTAGCCGTCACTAAGTTGGCTCGAATCAGCGAGTGTGTAGGTAAAACCATTAGAATGGGATAGAGAGATATTTATTAGATGCTCGTCAAAGCATTGTCGTCTAAATAAGTAAATAAGCATGCCATTGTTCTTAAGTCCCATGTAACATTCTGAACATGTTTGTTTTTTTGTTTGTTTTACAGACGACACAGATCTCTCCGAGTCGGAGGCCATCAGCGGAGCGCAAATCACATCGCCAGTCTCCGCCACTGAAACTGAGGAGGAGTCGCGAGACGGTACGTATAGCCTCTTCCTGCGATCTCTCTGCGATCGATCTTATCGGATACACTTCGGAGAGTGTGCAACTGATTTGTACGATCTAATAACACCTTGCCCTTTTTCTATCGGAATGCTCGTAGCTCGAAGAAGCGACATCGTTTCACGGTTGATGTTCCAAAGACACGAACGAAGAGATCTGACTCTGCTTTTGTGATAAGAACGTCTAGGCTGTGGAATACGTTGCCTGAGAGGGTTTTTCCCGATAGTTACAATCTTTGTGTCTTCAAATCGAGAGTGAATCGGTTTCTTCTAGGTAAACACGCTTCATCGTAGACCGCATCATCGTTTAACATCAGGCGAGATGGCGGTCAAGTGTAAACCTATAAAAGTTAAAAAAAAAAGATCTCTCTGCGAATAAACGATAAATCCTCCTCGTGGCTTAGTGAGTAGCGAAGCCGAGGGTTGTGGGGTTCGATTCCCACCGAGTGCAAATATTTGTGTGATGAATTCTAATTTTGTACAGTGTCTGGCTGTTTTTTTTTTTAAATAAATAGACACAGAGCAGGGCATGTGCCTGATGGTAAGCAATATACCTGCTACATAACACATGCATAGTGACACGCAGCTATTGGAACATGAAGAGTCCAAATCATTAACAAATACTACACTGCGCTCGTCACCCAGTGATCTAAGATGTTGTATCTCTAAGCCCTGTAATTTCTCTGGAAACATTGCCCTTCAAATCGGAACCACAGTAATGTTTGCACACTGCTTGGCGGGTGGAATAACTGGCAAAGGTGTAGTACTTCCCCAGGCGGACCACTACAAAAAAAATGTTCTATGTACAATAAGTATCTATTTACAACTATGTAAGTATCAGCTAACTGGCTGCTATAGTACAAGATTTGCTTATTTTGGGGTAGATGGCGTTGTGTGTGAATTGTCCACCAATTGTTTATTTAGGCTAGCGTTTGACTCAGAATAATTGATAATTAGGAAACTCAGTTACAAAGTAAAATATTTTCCTAATGTTACCCCACAGTACGATGCCATACCAATGCCATGACATAGAGAATCCATAAATAAATATTAGTGGACATTTCACCCGCAACACCATCTGAGCCGAAACTACGCAAAGCTTGTACTATGGAAGCCAGACAGCTGACACATACATTTTTATTGTAAATACATAAGTATTATTACGTAGAACACACCCATAGTGAAGTAGAATTATTTTTCACTATTGCGATCTGCCCCGGCTTCTCTCTTACATAATATGTAGCCTATTTACATATCCAACGTTGAGAAAATTATTTAAATCGTTCCAATAGCTCCTAATATTAGGTCATGCAAACAAAAAACGTCTTTAGCTTTATAATATTAGTATAGATTATGAGCATATTCCTAATGCACTGTTTTTACTACTCTAATTAAATGTGTTTATTTCAGAGCATCGCGTGCTAAGAATTGAGACCACACAGGCTCCGGTACGCAGCCAACCGGAGGTGGTTCTCAGCGATGGTGAGTACTTTTTTTATATTTCACATTATTTATTTTAAAGAATCTATGGTATATGGCTGAGCTCATCACTCAGTGATGGTTTATCTCGTTTCCCTGTTTTTTTTGTTTGAATAATTTATTTTTCTCTGAAAACCAGACGACCATTGTGAAAATTTTGCTCAAAGACACCATAAACTGGTACATTGTTTGCACCTACAGTTCGTTTTTGTTCATTTTTCCAAAAGGGTTACTAAAATTTCGTTAAAATATAAATGGAATCACTTCTGAAGTACTCGTATTATGATATATACTAACCAAAAAATGAATTTTTAAATTCGATTCACTATTGACAGAGTGATTGCGTAATATGTATTCAAAAAAATAAGTACAAAAAAACATAATAAACCTCTTCCCTTTTTGGAGTCGGTTAAAAATTGCGTACGAAACCGTGTTTAAATTGAGTAATGTTTGCACATTACTGCTATACAGGGCAAGTAGATAAACCATCGTATATATCTGGGTGACGAGTACAGTGCATTGTAACGCAGTGATATGTACTACTCATGTTCGTATCGCTGTGTTGTTACGGGCAGACGGGTTGCTCCCCATCAAGCGTATCTCATTCTCGTCTTGGTTCTCTTTTTTAGGTACTTAATTTTTTGCAAAAATTAAATTTATTTGAAAATGGTTAAATACAGTTTTCAAACATTTTTATACCTACATGTTTTGACATTTGAAAAAGACTCTACAATGTAACTTGAAAGCTTGCAACGAAACTGAAGGAAATAATAAAATAATAATGTATTAACAGATATTTACAAATATATAAAAAGCAAAATAAGATTATTATACCATACCATAACAAGAACAAAATTAAAAATTTTGACTAACCCCCGACTACCTCAGATTTGTTATCTTTACAACATTCTACTAGTCAAGCCCTTTCATTTGATACCCATATCGAGGTAGTTGTGAAAAAAAATGTATTTCGCCATTTTGTGGTGGCGGCCATCTTGGATTTGTATTTTGTTATAGTGTATAGTATTCTACTAGTCAAGCCCTTTCATTTGATACCCATACTGAGGTAGTAGTGAAAAAAATTATGGAATACGCCATTTAGTGGTGGCGCCCATCTTGGATTTGAAATTTGTTATAGTGTATAGTATTCTACTAATCAAGCCCTTTCATTTGATACCCATATTGAGGTATAAAATTGAAGTGAAGAAATATTTTGTCCGCCATTTTGTGGAGGCGGCCATCTTGAATCGATATTCACCAAACATAGCTAAGAACATCCGCAAGGATATTAACCTTCAAATAAAAAAAACCGCATCGAAATCGGCTCATCCGTTTGAGCTCTACGGTGCCACAGACAGACACACACAGACAGACAGACAGACAGACATCGACGTCAAACTTATAACACCCCTTTTTTGGTCGGGGGGTTAAAAATAAACAAATTTATAAATTAAACATTCCGTCAAGATCACTACTGCGCGGCAGGGGTACCTAGAATGCTGGCAGTGTTGCCTCTTTGGATAGCTAAACTCAGCTTTTGGGCCAAATAGGCGCCAAAACTGGAAGCGAGGACCAACCGTTCCGAAAGATCTTTGACATAATTTATATTATTATGTATAATCTTTACATATAAAAATGTTATGTTGGTTTGTGTACGCTTCAAAGACTCAAAAAGTTCTGCACCGATCGTGCTGAAATTTTACAATGATATATAATCCGCATCAAGGCCGATCGATATCGATCGATAGGCCGATTTCGATGCGGTTTTTTTTATTTGAAGGTAAATATCAGTGCGGATGTTCTTAGCTATGTTTGGTTAATATCGATTCAAGATGGCCGCCTCCACAAAATGGCGGATAAAATATTTCTTCACAACCTACCTCAATATGGGTATCAAATGAAAGGGCTTGACTAGTAGAATACTATACACTATAACAAATTTCAAATCCAAGATGGCCGCCACCACAAAATGGCAAATTACATTATTTTTTTCACTACTGCCTTAATATGGGTATCAAACGAAAGGGCTTAACTAGTAGAATACTTTGCACTATGACAAATTTCAAATCCAAGATGGCCGCCACCACAAAATGGCAAATTACATTATTTTTTTCACTAATCCCTCAATATGGGTATCAAATGAAAGGCTTGACTAGTAGAATGTTGTACAGATAACAAATTTGAGGTAGTCGGGGGTTAATCAAAATTTTAAATTTTGTTCTTGTTATCTATTTTTTTTTTTTATTATTATTTATTTATCTAATTTTTGCATCAGTCACATATGTGCCACAGCGAAGCGTGGCAGAGTACAGCTAGTACTTTATATAATTAGTTACACAAAGTATTTTTTTTAAATACATTTTTTTTGGTAGATTATTAAATAATATAGAAACAACTAGTCGTACCAACTCGGAAACCTCGCGTAAAGATCGTCACATGATCAAATACATAGTTTACAGTTCTATAAACGACAGACAGACAAACATTCATTGTTATGGTATATATATAACATAAGATACAGACATATTGTGAGGTATTTCTCAACTGTCAAAAAAAGTTTTTTTATTTTTTTGAAGACTGTATGTAAAATGTTTTTTTTCCGCCTGTTTTGCGCATGGTACTTGCATAACGAGGTTGAATTTTGGATTTACTTTTTTTTTTTTGTAATTTTAGAATGTAGTGAATAAAGAATGACCGTATTTGTGCATTTTGGTTTAGTTTTTATTTTTAAGTTTTTTCCTTTTATAAAGAATTTGGGTATAATTTGTTTTTCGAATAGAATACTTTTTTAAGCGCGTTGTGCATTTCTTTGCATGAAAAAACCAATTGAACCCGAGAGACCGTTACGGACACTTCTATGTATGAGTATGTGTACATATGTTGTGTTTTCATTTTTGCACTACCGCCTAACAAAACCGTCTTTGGTTTTGCTATTGCTGTCTCTATAATTTCAAACGAAAATAAAAGAGTGAGCAGTATCAAAGTTAAGACAGTTTTAGTCAGGTTGGGATACCCCTAGGAGTGTCACTGTGTTAATTCGAAAATAAAATGGGCACACTAGCCGATTTGTTAAATTTTTTCGTGTTTTCAGTATAGGTGTATCATACATAATATATGTTATATATTTATAATATAAAGCTTATATAAATGTATGTATAGTTCATATTCAAATCGAAAAAAATATTTTCACCAAACGAATTATACCCCAGTTCCAAAACTAAAAAGTCTGTTGGATACATTTTCGCGTAGGATTTTTAGAAACGGTCCTCAAACTCTTAAGAAAGCAAAGGTTAAGCAGTATTGTGCATAACATTACGTGTTCCTGTTTGAAGGAAAATGTTTTCAGAGATATACAGGGAGAGTTGTAAGATGTAAGAGTTAATCCATCTTCGTCGTTCGTTTAAGAACATAATGAAATGATTTGGACTCTTCTTATTTAGCTGATGACAGTATGCTGTTAGGGCATGTCGCTTACCATCAGGGACATGTCTCGCTCGTCTCGTCTCTCTAAATTATATAAATAAATATACATACGGTTATTAGTGATTTTACTGTGAAAATGTATTGTACGGACTTTGTGGTGTTAAGTTTTTCCTTTACAAGTTATCTGTGATGTCAAATACTAGTAAATAGAGGCGCGTGAGTAGTTAATTTTCTTTTCCATACTACGGTTGTCTGGAAGAGATCGCTTTTAACGATAAGGTCGCCATTTGCTACACTCATTTTAATATTGTCTGTTTTGTTAAGTGCGATAAAGAGTTTATCTAAAATAAGACAGAAAAAAATTGGGTATAGTAATTTTTTCTTAGTTTATCTTATTTTGAGTATAGCGTAGTTTCCAGAGAAATTACAGGGCTTAGAGATATAACATCTTAGACATCTGGGTGACGAACGCAGTGCAGCGCCAGGTAATGATTTTGACTCTTCATGTTCCAATAGCTGCATGTCGCTGTGCTGTTATATGGCAGGCATGTTGCCTACCATCAGGCACATGTTCAGCTCGTCTCGTCACACTTTTGTCAAAAAGTTTTTTTTTGTTTTTTGTCTTAGTTTTACGGTCACGTAATTTTCTAAGAAGTCGCTGTAACTAAAAATATCGGTAAATTCGTGTAAAAGACTAGCATCGCCGCCCGGGTTTATTTTTATTCCGGCCCCTATTTTCCCGTGACGATAAGTAGTCGTTATGTGTTATTACAGACAGGGCCGGATTCAGAGGTGTGGCCCCGGGGCGAGGGGCTAATAATCTTTTCTTTGACCTCGTACGTTGAAATACACCCATATCGAGCAAATTTAGTTAGCTTAGGTTATAATTACGCAACCTTTAAAGATTACACGTTGTCACGGATTTCGGTGCACGTCCGCGTGCGCAACGAAAGCTCTCAAAAAACGAAAAAAAAAACATTTTTGTTACATTTTTTTATTCATGCCCGCTCCTATTGATAGTAGTGTAATGTTATATAGCCTATAGCCTCGATAAATTGACCAATGGAAAAAAATTCTTTCAATTCGTAGTTCCCGAGATCCTAGCGTTTAAACAGACAAACTCTTCAGCTTTATAATATTAGTATAGATTTCGTTGTTCCAATTTGCGTCACAGATGACTTGTGTCCATTGTTTTCGATTTGTCCTTCCGTGCATGCCTACAATATAGTTGTTCATTTGTAGTTGATACGACCGATTTCTTGAACGCGGAGCGCGCGCACGCCGACCGAACGAAAGGTGAGTGTTTCTTTGTATACTAACAGGGCTGGGGTCTAGGGAGGGACTTAAAACACCTTGTACGCTTTAATTATAGACAAATAGAAAACTCTTTATTACGACACAAAAAAAAATACAAATAACCACGAATGGTAGTCTTTTTTTAAATAATAATAGGGCCTGGGGGAGCTCTTAACACTTTAATTTAGTTGTTTTTTGTAATATTAAGGTTGGGACGTAGAAGGAAGTCATCGCCTACAGAACACATTTAATTTAGTTTTTTTTCGTTATGACAAGGCACCCCTTAGGAGGAAGTCAATGGGGAGAGGGACTAACACCCCCTTCTCATAACACTTAACACTTTAATAACAAGGTAGGGGAAGGGGGGACTAGAGCAGAAAGCGCACGGCCCTGTTAACCTAGTTAATTTGTGTATTCTGAGTGTTAAATTCTTAACTAAGGCTTATCTAATGAAGGCATCCATAAATCCGAAGTATGTATTCGACATCTATCGCTTCCTTGTCTTCGGAGGCAAGAAAGATTCAAATGGGCGTAGCCCCTTTTGGGCCCCTCCTAGTTACTCTGTCTATTCGCTTTCCGGCACTTACTAACTTTGTATATACATATATTGTCCTTTAATTTACTTTTATGTGTTTACGGTATTCTTTTTATTTATGTACACATTTATTTATGTTTATTATAATCTTTGTGTTTGTATAAATTTCCGTCGCTCGACGCTCGTTAAGTCAACATCATTTTCGATTCGTTCGTAATCTTTAAAACGATTTTGTTAAAAATAGTGAAGCTATATTGGTGAAAGTTACAAAAAGTTTAGTTAACAAGTGAAGGATTGCAGTGCCAAACTATTGTGAATATTGGACAAGTTGTTTTGGAGATATTTGCAATATACTATATGAAGTTTTAAGTTAACGGCCTATTTTTGCCGCTGCATTGCATTGTCGTATGCACTGCGCCGGGCTGAGTCATCGCTTCGTTTGTCCCGGGAGGACCCGAGTGCTGCCGAGCTGCGCGTGCGCTCGCTCCGGTGACCGTTGGATTGTGACTCATCGCTTGCATCGCTTGCACTGCGGCGTTCGACCTTGCTGCTTTGTTCGCTTATCTTTCACAACAGCTGAGCCGATTTGTTTATTATTTATTCTGACCCGCTAACTTCGTACGTATCTGGATAGCTGTTTAAGACGCTTTTAACCGCAAATATGAAATGTGCTGCATGCCTTGGTAAAATAGCTGTAGATAGCGAGGAGTACTTGTGTTGCACTGTGCGCGGTTGTGGCAAGTATTATCATATCTTATGCACTAATGAAACAAAACTTAATGATATAAACGCCAATACATTTATTTGCACCGAATGTGTCTGCATTGGTAAGAAAGGCGGCGATAACAGCTCAACACCGGTTGGTACGTCTAAGAGATTCCGAGACTGTAACGTTACCCTACGGCAGAAGACGGTGCAGGTTCGACAGTCTGACGAGATGAGTAGCGTTGTTGGAGAAAGCCAAGACCTTGCGGGTCTTTTTCGCGAATTACGTGATGAAACAGCACTGATGAGAGAAAAGCTTTTAAATCCAATGAGCTAATCGCAGATTACGAGACAAAGCTCCGCGACTCAATCTCCACTATCGCTGACTACAACAACAAACTTTCTCAGTCAGTATCTATCATAGCATCATATGAGGCACGAATACAGACATATGCATGCCAAATGGATAGATTATTGAATCATGTAAAGGAAGCTTCGCATGGCGGCTGTTCCAAAATGACAGAAATAGCGACGACCCAGACGACACCGTCTCACGCATCCGCTGCGGCGACACTGATCCAGCCTGTGCTGGCGGCTGGTGCGTCAGATCGTACGCCATCACTGGCGCCCCGGCCACGTCGTCAGGTCCCAGTTCCATTGTCTGCTGGATCTTCACATAAGAAGTCTGAAATACAGCTGCCTGCACCTGTTGAAGTATGTCGCCCTAGAACGGATGCAGAGATGAGTTCAATTTCGTTGTTATCTGACGGGGACGGTGCTCAACACTGGTTTGAAGTGAAGAAACAAAAAACTCGCCACCTTACTTCAATGTGTGGTGCGGCTGGGCCATCAGTTACATCCTTAAAAGCCGCGGAAACCAAGCGATACATTCATTTGTGGAATATGGCGTCGGATATTGAAGAGGTGCGCCAATACCTAAGCCAAATGTGCCCAAATGGAACATGTACTGTTGTAGAACTGACCGCAAGAGGAGATTACAAATCTTATAAAATTGAGTACCGTTAGCGTACTACGATAAGTGTTACTCAATTGACGTCTGGCCCATTAACGCCCGACTTAAAGCCTGGATTAATTACAGGAGACCTTCGAAGAATATAAATGCGAACACCACCTCAAACAACACGAATAGCCCCAGCCCTTTCGTAGACGTCCCTCCGATACGGCGGACGCGGTGTAACAACAAAGGGAATTTAACGGCTTACTATCAGAATGTTCGTGGAATTAAAGGCAAGTTGAAAGATTGGCGAAACAACTTGTTAATATCTGAATTTGATTTGGTGGCAGCTACGGAAACTTACTTGGATGCGTCTGTGTTGGATTCAGAGGTAGCAAGTGGGAACTGGAGTGTGTTACGTCGTGATAGGGGTACCCCTTGCGGAGGCTCATTACTAGCCGCGCGCGCGCCTATAGCGCTGCGTCGACATACTGAGTTCGAATCTATCGGTGGAGGCGAGGATCTGTGGGCGAGTTTTGAATGGAGTGGACATAAATTCTATGTATGTGTTGTTTACATTAAATCGAACGCTACCGATGATTTTATATGAAATGGTTCAGTAAAGTAGAAGATTTTATTAACGATTTGAAAGGGGCCGTGTTAATACTCGGTGATCTTAATATGTACACGGCGTCGAGTAATGTTAACAATTATTTTAATTATTTTTAACTTTTGTGATCTAAAGGAGAACAACGAAGTGCCGAATGTCAATGGGAGGATGTTGGATGTCGTTTTGACGCGATGGAGTTCCAATATTCAAGTCACAGTGACAGCCACAGAGCACATAGTGAAAATCGATCCTCACCATCCTCCCCTTAACATTGATGTCGAGTTTGTTTATCGACGCAACACGGACTCTATTGAGCCCTCTAATATTGATGTAGATAAGGATTGGAATTTTCTCAAGTCGGATCATAAAATTTTAGTAACCGAATTAGAAAATATAAGCTGGGTTGATTTTTATAAAATCGACGATACTCATTTAAGTACTCAATATTTTTATCGTAACATTTATGACATTTTGAATTATTTGTACCTAAAAAATGTCGACAATCCAAGGGATCGCGGTATCCTGTCTGGTTTACAAGGGACATTATTGTCGATCTCAAATGCAAACGCGAACTACATCGCGACTGGAAGCGAAATAAATCCATTGGAGCCTATAAACTATTCTCCAACATAAGGGCGGACCTCAAAACCCGCGTATCAAGCGCGTATGACTGTTATATAGCTAGTGTTGAACAAAATATCAGAGCGAGTCCGCGTGAGTTTTGGCGCCATATTTCTAGTCTGCGCTCCAAGGGTGGCTTTGAGCCTACCGTTGAATACAAGGGTAATGTGCTGAAAGGCAAGATGGCCTCTGCGGGTTTTGCGGAGTATTTCTCCAGTGTTTTTTTACCGGAGCTGCCATTATTGGATCCTGCGAGTGTCTCAAGTCAAGACCCATCCTTAGCAAGTAATTACATAAATGTGCCTGAAATCTTCCCGTGGGATGTAGCTGTTGCGATCCAAAACTGAAACCTTGCGGTTCCATTGGACCAGATTGTATTCCCCCGTGGCTCCTCAAGGAGGGCAGATCGCACTTAGTTGACCCGCTTTGCCATTTATTTAATATGGCTCTACGGCAAGGTATTTACCCAGCTGAGTGGAAGGTGTCGCGAGTCACTCCTATCCCGAAGACCTCCAACAAAATTTTGGTTGAGGATTATCGTCCTATAGCTATATTGCCGACCGTGGCGAAAGTTTTGAGCACGTCCTATACAAAAAGTTATTTCGACAGTCAGAAGCTTACCTCTGCAACGAACAACACGGATTCAGAGCTAGAAGATCAGTTAATTCCAATCTCTTAACACTTGTAGATTATATATCTTCTAGACTCGACCGTGGAGTGCAGGTCGATGTGGTTTATTTTGACTTCCGGAAGGCGTTTGATAGAGTAAATAACGACATTTTGCTACAGAAGCTCAGCGCATTGGGGTTTACCCCAAAGCTACTAAAATTTTTCGCTGACTATCTCCGTAACCGTCAACAGTACGTTCGACATGGCTTCTACGAATCTGAACTCTATCACACGCCTTCAGGAGTAAGTCAAGGATCGGTGCTCGGGCCTTTACTCTTTAACTACATGGTCAACGATCTTCCTGCAGTTGTAGAGCACTCGGAGTGTCTCCTCTATGCAGACGATTTTAAGATATTTCGAGAAATCAATACACTGGAAGATTGTTTGAAGCTGCAGGAGGATATTGATTCCACTCACGGATGGAGTTATAAGAACGAGATGGAGGTAAACTGCTCAAAGTGCTACGTCATGACTTTCGGTCGAATGCGGCACCCAATCGAGTTCCAATACAAGCTAGGCCAGCAAGCAATTGCTCAGGTAACTTCGGTTAAAGATTTGGGTGTGGTATTCGACCGACAGCTGACGTTTAATGACCATATAGTTACAGTGGCAAGAGATTCATACAGACGTCTCGGTTTTGTGTTACGTAACTCTGGGGATATGCTCAATATCGACGCTGTTAAGCTTGTTTTTAGTGCGCTAGTGCGTAGCAAACTCGAGGCAAGCGCTTGCGTCTGGCATCCGCATGAGAGCAAGTATACCCTTTTGTTGGAGAAGGTTCAAAAGGCCTTCCTCAGATACTTGTATAAGCGCCTGTATGGATATTATCCGTTTATGTATCCTACAAAATTCTTGCTGGGCACGCTAGGTTATAACTCATTAGAAGTTAGACGATCTTATGACCAGCTGACAACAATGTGCAAAATACTTCGAGGGAGAATTGATGCACCGGAGCTCTGTAGCCAGCTGGCATCCTTATTTGTTCCCAATAAGTATCTCCGGGGTAGAGGGCACCAGCTGTTTGCTCTCCCTAGGTGCAGAACGGTAGCGCATGCTGCGTCACCGGTGCCGCGATCTCTTGGTGCGCTCAACGCCATGCTAGACGCACAGTCAAAGTGCGATGTATTTGACGACGACTGGAGGGAATTGATGTCTCAGTGCTTTTACTTTTGTGAGAAAATGGAATGAGAATATGTATAATGAACAATAACTACTCATTCCCTCCTCTAATACTCTAATATTTTGACTTACTTATTGACTTGCGTGTTTTCTTGATTCATGTATCGCTTTTGTATCTGTTGTTTTTGTTTGATTTGTTATTTTTGTTTGGTTTTATTTTTACATCATTATTTAATTTTTTGACATCTTAAAGAATTTTTATCAATTTAATTTAATTAACATTTGAATTATTTTCTGTTTGCCTAATATATGAATGTGCGTAATTATCATAACATGACATAATTATTGTGTCATGACTCATGACATAAATTGATTACATTTTTTGTTTACTTTTTTCACAATATTTTGTTAGTAAATTAATGTATATATCATTAGTATAATTGGCGTTAAGCCGTTCTAATTGATTAATAAATAAATAAATAAATAAATAAATTTGCTTGTACTAATATTCTGTTTCGAACGATGGGCGAATGGCGGTAATAATGCTTATATTAAAAAAAACTTGGTTTCGAAAAAAGTTCGGCCGGTTTCGAACGTTTTTTTTAAAGATCATGCAGTTTGGCTGCACACTTTCCGGAAAGTATCCTACAAAAACCGATAGGCTGATTTCGAAAAAAAAAATATTGGACCACCTCTGAAGGATGATCTACAGAACAAAAAAGAATCATCAAAATCGATTGGCTATCGCGTAAAAAAAAACATGAATACATTAAAAAAAAACTATTTTTTTAATCTGTTAAAAATTCGTTTAAATCGGTCTAGCAGTTTTGAAGTTCTCAAACATCTCGACACGATAGTTTTATTTCGCATTCGCCGATCGTTTCTCTCTTCCTCTAACACGCATATATCTATCCTTTTCGCACGTAAAGACACCCGTGATCCGACGCCGTTTTCGGATGATGATGTGTTCCTACCGCCGGCCGGCAAAGCGGCGGTCATAACTGCGCGTGCGCACCATCGCGTACCGGGGAGAGGTGAGACGACACGATCACGGTGCGGGGAGTGAGTGAGAGAGAGAGAGAGAGACGGCTAGAGGCTGCTGCGTTTCTTTGTGTGCGAGGAAAGAATGGTTTGATGAAGACTATTATAAAGACGTTTTTTTAAGTTAATGTGCGTCCCACAGCAAAACGAGTTTTTTTGGTCAGTTTTCAGAGCTATCTACTAATCAGCCAAAACAAATATCAACTGGTAAAAATATATTAAATTTCTACAATATCTTGGCTTCAAAATGGTAGTTTCTTTTTTTTTTAAATGAATTTATTGTTTAAATAGTCTCTTCACAACGAAACCATAAATAAGTACAAGAACAAAATTAAAAATTTTGATTAACCCCCGACTACCTCGGATTTGTTATCTGTACAACATTCTACTAGTCAAGCCCTTTCATTTGATACCCATATTGAGGTAGCAGTGAAAAAAAATATTGTAATTCGCCATTTTGTGGTGGCGGCCATCTTGGTTTTTTTTTATAGTGTATAGTATTCTACTAGTCATGCCCTTTCATTTGATATCCATATTGACGTAGGTTGTAAAGAAATATTTTGTCCGCCATTTTGTGGAGGCGGCCATTTTGAATCGATATTTACCAAACACAGCTAAGAACATTTGCACGGAAATCAACCTTCAAATAAAAAAAACCGCATCGAAATCGGTCCATCCGTTTGAGCTCTACGGTGCCACAGACAGACACACACACAGACAGACAGACAGACAGACATCGACGTCAAACTTATAACACCCCTTTTTTTGTCGGGGGTTAAAAATAGAAATAATTGTAATTATCATGCATCTCGACTCGAAAACCCGCCATTATTTGGATTTTGTACTTACACCAACGGATAGGCAATTCCATTACGAATATTTTGGTAGAAATATTTTTTCAAAAGACCAAAACCTGATTTTATAAAGAGTTTATTCTAAAATTTGAGCGTAGAGCAGCAACAAATCCTACTGTTTCTACTGGTAAGAAATGCTCAAGGTCATTTGCTCGGGGCACGGTCTTAAGGCTATCACACACGTAGCTATAATATATTTATTAATGGACCGTAATATGATCACTGAATTACAGTGTAGATTGGTGATATCACAGAAATACATATTACGAGCAGTGCCTCGCGGTTTTACCCACGTAATTTATGTTCCCGTTATTTTTTCGGGATAAAAATAGCCTATGTGCTCTTCCGGACTATAATCTAACCGTGTTCCGAATTTCAGCCTGATCCGTTCTTACGTTACGACGTGTTTGAGCAACAAACATCCAAACATCGAAATTAACAAATAATAATGACATTAATAGGATGGATGTGTATGTGGTCAATCGAACCTTTTGTATAGAAAATACACGGAAATATGATATTACTATTGACTTATAATATGTAATATGCATTGTAGCTACGTGTGTGACGGCCTTTAAATATTTTTGTCGCGTTGTGGGTTTTTTTTTTAATTTGATAGTAAACACACGCTCACACACACACACAGAGAGAGAGAGGCAGATATAGAGGCTGCTGTGTTCTGGACGTCTACTCTCTTCCTACGAAAAACGTAATTTCGAAGGAAACTCGCGACTTTCCTACTTCGCTTCTACTTTGATCTGTCGGTTGGACCGTTAAAATGTTCTAAAGATACTCTAATTAGAGTATCTTTAGAACATTTAAGCGTCGAACAATGTTCTATCGGACGAAACGAAGTACGAAAATCGCGAGTTTATTTCGAAATTGCGTTTTTCATTGAAATACGTATTGTTGTGTGATGAAATAATTATTGGATAGGGAGTAATGTACATTTATTGGTGGACTATTGGTGGACTATTCACACACAATACTATCTGACCCCAAACTAAGCAAAGCTTGTGTGATGGCAGCCAGATAGCTGATATAATACTTATATAGTTTTAAATACATACTTATTATACATAGAAACACACAGACACAGTGCAAACATTTGAATTCAACACACAAATATTTGCATTGGGTGGGGATCGAACCCACGACCTTCGGCTTCGCAGGCAGAGCTACTACCAACTAAGCCACTAGGCCAGTCTAATGAAGTTATACTTCTTCTAGATCGTTATGATAAAATTATGAGAAGAGAGAGAGAGATATGTATAGAGGCTGCTGTGTGTCTTTGTGTGAGAGTGAGTGCTCGAGTACCTATTAATAAAGTATGAGATAGATATTAAATGGTATCTTTTAAATGTCTGTGGTGTTGTATATGTCCTGAGGTGGTGGTACTAAAAAAAAACAACTTTCCCAACTCTTCTTTTTCAACTTTCTAAAATCCAAATACTGACTTGCAAAGATCCGAACCTGCTATCCGATGACGAGGTCTTCTTAGACTCCGCCGCCTCCACCGTTACGTCGAGCATGTCGGGTATGACGTCGGGGGGTGACGTCACCGCAGCCCCCGGCCACGGTCGTCGTTAGGGCTCAGCATACGGCCGTAGCGCAGACGGTCAGAGGTGAGAGATGTGGGTAGTTGCGGAGAAGATTTTTTTGTCGGAAATGTGGGTAGTCGGTTCGGTGTGTTTTTCGTACTCGTAAAGTGTTTGGTGCTGTTCAAATGTCGCGGTGAAATTTGTCCGTCCTTGTGCAAATAGTAGAAAGGGGATGTGTGTTGGGGGTGATTAGTTGGGTCGGATTCGCTATCATTCATGACGGCATTTTGACGTGACAACGTCTTATAAATTGGTTTGCCGGGTGACACTTCAAGAAACTGCGTTACGCTCCGCTCACGTTATGCGCTCACAACGAGAGCGAGTGAGAGGCACGCGTCCCTTCCACTCGGGCATGGTTAGCCCGCCTAAGAGCGAGAGAGACAGACATAAAAAGTGAAAGGCACGCGTCCCTTCCATAAAATTATTTTACCACTCAAAGTCGTTGTCACGTAAAACTTTCGCCCGTATGCCGACTTTACAGGCAACCAATTTTTTTAAACTTTTATTTCGCTCCGTCTGAGGGTAGACAATAAAGCTGCCCATAGCGCCGTAGATCGATAATCTTCAAACAAATGCTTCGTCTTAAGTGAGGCAAAAAAACAGGTTGATTTCGGCGTAAGCAATATGTACTGAAGTTCGCCAAACAAAACTTTAATGGCGTGGAGTATGTACAGTGAAGGACCACACAAACCATCGTAATGTTTTTAATTGTCGGAGACGCATGCACTAGCACTGGGCCTTGATAACTGATAGTAGTTCCGAAACGGACTGAGCCAATATGGCTCACTATGATTTGCCTCACTTGTCTTGCGTGGACCTGGTTTCTAGGCGTTTTTATTCTATGCCACAAGTAGTTAAAAAAATCGTTTTTTATTTTTTATTTAATCCACAAAATTTACAATTACATTTACCTAAATACAACTCTGCCAAATTTCACGGCAGTTTGTAGGCAGCAATGCTCTCAGATCATTTTTAAATTAAATCTAGATTTGCATATGTACTAACATTTTGATTTCAGAATTTAATTATATGTACTTATACACACGGATATTGTGGGTATACATTATTACATTGTGGGGCTGCGGTATGTTAAAAACTATTGTGATTTAGAAAAAAGTCTAGCTATTTTAAAACATGCTTTATTTTTAAATTGTACTTTACTTTATCATTAAATATAGAAATTACAAATGTTGGTTTTGTGAATGTCAACTGGTTTTGTCTGAATGGTTAATGTCACTTTAGATGGGTTATTTTGTGTCAGATGATGTCTATTGGTTATTATATGTCAGATGTGTACGAGTATGTGTGAGCCCTGATCGGTGGATTGTATTCGTGGTTCTTTTGTTATTGTATGTGCTTTATCGTGTCTGTCTGTCATACCGTGTTTTAGTATAATCGTAGATATGTTGGGGGGTTTATTTCATGTATGGTACGTCTCATGTACGGCGCTATGAATTATTGTCTTATACCATGATGGCGCTATGTTTTGTTGTGTGTTGTTGTAATCTCTGTCATATTTGAATAAAAAATGAGTCTAATCTTGCTTGATGTCAGATTTATTCATAGAGTCGATTATTGCATTATCGGGTCCAAATTTCCTAAATTTTATTCTTCCACTAATTAATATCTCATCTCATATTCTTTTTTAGACCACTTATTGTCTCGTTTTATTTTCTCTATTTTATTTTATCAACTTTCAATGAAGGCTTTCAAAAAAAGAATGTTGCTATGGTGGATAAATTATTTAAGGCAGATGTCTATGTTAGGTAACTTAAAAACAACAATGCATCAAAAATCGATGTATCGCAGTCCGTCGATCATTTTGAAACCTTTTGATTTTTAGAAAGCCCTCATTCTGTTACTTCTTTTCATTATAAACGCTTTATTTATCATGCCTTAATAAGACAGAACATAATATCGTATTTTGTCTTTCAAATATAACAATTGGCAAAAGGTTCAATAGTTCGCTGCATCCCTTTCTCTCGCTTTAAATAGTGATGAAAAACAATGTTAGGAATCTGATCATAGGAAAAGGCCAACTACCGTGTTTACTTAACTAAAACTCATTTTAGTTTGAATTTGTTTGACGTCACAACCTTCGACATTTGCTATATCGATTGGAAGTGCTCAAAACTTTGACTGGTGTGAGTCTTGAGATAAGTTTAACGTATACCAAATATTATTCTCTGGTATACGTTGAACCGGCAGAAATGAATTTTCTAGGTCAAATAAAGTGTCATGTTAAGAGGTGACTGCCCAGATATGAAAATGTTTGCTTTTGCTAAAAAATTGCGGAAAACATCTGATAGGTTCGGTTTTTGGTTCGAATATGTTTCTACTGCTTTCCATCTTGCTACCACTAACACGCTGTCATGTTTGCACGCTTTCCCTGCTTACAGGTACGAAGGACGCTAACCCTCTCACCGAAGCACTGTCATCTAACAAGCGATCCTCCCACGACTATACCCGTAGCGCTAACTTTGATAATATCGTCAAAATATACGAAAGTCCAAACAAAAATGATGAAGTCAAAGGTTCTCATCCCAAGTGTAAAGTCAGTCTCAATTCTAGGCTCAATGATAATGCAGAACCGTTGGTTAGTAGTAGGTCAAGTTTGTATTCCATACCGTCGATTGAATGGGACGGGAAGGTTAGGGGTGACTTCGTTTGGCGGACGCGGTCCTTGCCAAGGCAAAGAGTTAGTTGCGATCCCCATAGACTGTATAGGACAAGGTCTCACGGTGGTTTTGTAAACGCTTATATAAAAGACCCTGAACCAACTCATTACCACTTGCCGAAGTGTCGATCCTGCGGCGCCACTAACAATACCTATGCTTGGGAACTGACAAAAGAAGAAAAAGAACGAAGAATCAAGTTACAAACGTCGGTTTATTTTTCTATGGACAATATACCACAGAAATGTATCGAAGAAAGAGAACCTCTCAAAGTTAAGGAAACAATAGTTCCTGTATTTAAAGTCGAGAGTCCTAAAGTAGATAAGCCGCCAGAGTTTGTTGAAAGTCAAGAATTTACGGAAGATAATTATTTAGGAGAGTTAGAAAATAGTTTTGCGTCCGAAAATCAGACTGTTATTGAAAAATCCGGGCCGGAAGTTGAAAACTATGGTACTAATGACCACGTTCAAAATGATATAAAATTCAACGATAATGGTGAAGTAAATAGAGTAGAATATGCGAGGGACCAAATAGACCCAGGGAATGAAAAATATGAAGGTGATAATGAAATGTACAGAGCCCAATGTGCTAAAGTTGAAGAAGTTACGGCAGAAGAAGAACTTGTGGAAACTGAAGGGGAATACCATAGCTTTACAGAAGATTTCGAAGATGCTTATGTAAGTCCAGTGAAAGATCTAGTCGAAAAAGACATCAGGGACTATTCTGTGCCTATTGATTTTTACTGTGATGATTATGTGAAACAAAGTGAGACCAGTCTAAATAAATCGCCTCTTAAACCGAGAGACATCTGTAAGACAACTCTGGAACCCATATTGGAGGAATCTAAAAGTTCCTACGGTGACAACTCTAGCATTTTGTCGGTTGAAGTCAGTAAACGTGATTCAGATGTGCAATATATTATCGACTCAGCTATTGAAGACGTTCTTGACGCCGCTATTACTACTGTAGAAATAGAAATACAAGAGATAGTACAAAAACAACCAGATATAGATATAAAGCTACCCGAAAACGAAGCGTATAATACGCATAAGCAATCTGATCCGAAACCCCTCGTAAATGAAGGATTAACAATAATTGATTCGCAAATTAAAGTACGTAAATATTCTGAAGAACATTTACAAGAAACAAAACACTTTACAGCTGATGAAACAAGAATACCAGACGGCCATAGAAAGAATTCTGTTGAATACAGCGTAGCGAGTTCTTCAAATGAACTCCTGACGCTAGATTCAACTGATGAATTTGAAAAATATGAAGCAGTTTCTGAGCTTCTAATTTGTTTGCTAAGTAGAATTGAGTACGAAAGTGTCAATAAAGATGTTTTTATTGATATCGATAATATGACTGAAATACATAACAATGCGTCATTAAAAAATGAGTCAATTAATAAAGGTAATGTTCCTACATTACCGGTGTCTCCTTATACGGAGGGTAATTCAAAAAACCATACATCTGATGACAACGATAAAATAGTTGACGAGGCTAACTTGTATGCAGTTGGTAGATGCGTCACGAAAACAGTACCTTGTGTGCAGTCTGATAAAGAACAGGAGAACTTTAAGGTTGACAAAACGAATAGCCTAGAAAATGTCAGTTCATCAGAAGATAATTCTGATACTAATTTTTCAATTACCAAGCTTGTACAGGATTTTGAATCCCAGCTACAATTAAACGAATCCATTCTTACCGAAGTAAGTGATAACAGTATTACTGAATCTTTCAAAGTCGTGGAAAGTCTTGTTTATTACATTTTCGATCGAGTTCAATACATATCAAAAAATAATCATAAGAAAAAAACTTCGAAAAAAGTTGTCACTGTTGTAGATCCAGAAGATGTACTTTACACGGCTCAATGTATTTGGATGATCACTGACGCAGATGTTCAAACAGAAAACATTGATGTGGATAAAACCAGTTACGATTTGAGAGAACAAAGTGATTGTGACTTGGAAATCAATATGAAATTGGAGTATAGACCTATTGTTACAAAATCCTTTGTCGACGCTGATGAAGAATTAATTGATCTAAATTTGTCATCGAGTATTGATGAAAGTGGTGTACAACCGGACTACTTTGAAAGAAATAATATCGCTCATACAGATTCAGGCTTAGAAAGAAACCTCGGATATAATATAAATAATAATTTTGAATTTCAACCTGGCGATTACCATAATTACAATGAAACTGACAATCATCAATCATTATCTGATACAGATACAACGTTTAACACATTTGAAAACTATATCTCTAAAGCTAATCAGCACGATGTTTCAACTCAAAACAGTGAAGAACCCGAAATGGTATCAATTAACCATTCTATAGAAAATTTTAGTCGTTTCAATGTTTCTGAATTTAATGAAAGGGACCTGAATAATAATACAGAAACGGAAAATCAACCAGTTATGCCGAGTATCGTAGTAGATCGTAGCAATATCGAAAAAAATGTAGACGATGAGTCATCTATAGATTGTGAAGATTTCAAAGAATTGCCAGACAATAGCGTCGAAATAGCTGTAGAAATAATTTGCAAATTGTTTGATGTTATTTCTTACGAAGACGACAATGTCGATTCATCTAGTACTCAAACTCACGTTTTGAATGAAACTTTTCTCCAGCATTCTGAGACACTTCAGAATGAGACACACGATGATGGCAATCTGTCCTGTGAAGAAGATTCAAAAGAAACAGTTATAAAAACAAGTACGGATGCGTATAATGTCGACCAAAGTTTAAATGAAACTTTCACAAAGCACGAAGATGAAATGAATATGGCTTTCGTCTACACGTCATCGTCACCCGAAAAAGGATTCAAAATTTTCGAATCCTGCACTGAGTCTCCTATAAGGAGCGCGAACAGTAGTTTTGTAAGTCAAAATACGACAGTTCTGTTTGAAAAAGAAAACGCATTTATAGGGCATCCTTTCAGAAACCGCGCTTCTGTTATTTCTATGTCACAAACAGAAAACAGCGGAGGACTGAAATACTGGATATCATTTGACGACAACGCTTTGGATACAATTGACAGATCGTTTTCCGATAGCGTTACTCAGCGAGTTTGGAGGAAAGTTAAAAGGGCGGATGAAGCCGTACCGAGTTTTTACGTAGTGAATCTTGAAAATAGTTGCGAAAATGATAAAAGTGATACATATCGTAGATCTGTGTTGATTCAAACTGAAGTTTCCAAAAACGACGATGAATTCAAAGAACGTATTGATTACATCCATAGTGGAAATTTAAATAACCCTGCAAACATAAAAGAGTTTCCTGATAATACAGACCATGCACAAGATAACAACCCAGTAGCACTAAGTTTATCAACACAAAATTCATTAGAAGTCACGACTCAAAATCCAGAAGATGCACCGGTTAAAATTGAAGATAACGAGAAGCTTAGTTTACAGAACTCTCTGGATATGCAAGTTTTTACTTCCCCCACAAATTCTGATTTCTATAGAACATGTGAATCCTTTCACGATCTGGACAGTACCAAGATGCGGTACATTTACAAAGTGAACACAAAGCAGAGGCTGTACCGTACGTGGCCTCCATTCGAAGATACTCTCTTTTACAAAATAATATCGAAATTCAGAATGTCCGAAAGTTTCGATCCTAGCGATTTGGACGCGACGCGAATTAGTACTATGTAAGATAGAAATTTTAAAGCTTTAAATATCCTACCCTATTAAAATCGTCTCAAAAAGCGACGGGATATGTTGAAGTAGGAAATAGTAAAAAAACGTGTTGTCGCCATTGGGACTTAGGCCTTCGAAACCACATCAAAACCACCTGTATTTCTCTTGATTGGCTTAATTAAACTTCATAAAAAATACCCACCGAAGCTTTTAATTCAGTAAAAACATAGGAAGCGTAAATAAAACCTCAATTTGAACTCGTCTTTTTATTTTTCAAGAACTCTTACAAGCAGGATTTCACACACCAGATAGTCTATTATGGTGGTCATTTCGATTAAAATTTCCGATAGCTCCCCTAAAACGGTTCGTGTGGTGTTTCTCCTGCTTTGACTTGAGTCTAGTCTGTTGGGGTTTGGATAACTCCTAGCAGGACCTTTATATAAAACAAGTAAATATGGGTGTACTATCCTCAGACTGATTCTGATCTGAATTCCGAAATAAGTACGTAAGAATCGGTCGAATCTTCGGTTGTTGTAGTACAGAAAATCCAAAGGGTGGGTATTCAATTAAAACAAATAGTATCGTGAAATAGAGCAATATTTTGTTCTCGTGAGTATTAAAATGAAATTTAGAAATGAAAGAAATTTAGAAAAAAATCTCAAAAATTCAAGAATGCCTTGGCCAATTTTGCATTTTTTTTTTGTATACTCACTGGAAGTTTTAATAATAATAAAAAAAGTCTTCGACAATAGTAAAAGCAAAACGTTTGTAGTCACAAATAATCTAGACATGAAAGTTGGAAAACTGTTACATTTATTTAATTTTGATAGAACGAAGTCTGTCCGGGCAGCTGCATGTTTACATAAAATGAATTAACAAAGTAGTTGTTGGTTGTAATGTATTTAAAAACCCACTAACACAACTTAGATTGGAAAAATAAATATTTTTGTAAACGGTTCATTGTTTTTCATGACGGTAAGTGATATATACACATAACAAAGCTGTAGAGCTACGGGTATAGTCATATTTTAAGAATATATTATAATTTTTTTAACATTTTCATTTCTAGCATGCTTATTTTATGTTTTGTGGTGTTTTGTGTGTATAATTTTAAGTTTGTTTAAATTTGGTTGGTGATTTTGTGTGTTTTATTTGATTTGTAAATACGCGTTGTTTAAAATTTAATACCACGTTTAAATAGCACACCTTGATATCATTAACTATAATGGAATATTTACTGTGGTTGCGCAAGCGATACTTCGATGGCACGCAAAATGGGTAAATTGACGAATGCGGGTAGTCGACACAAAAGTTTAAATGAATTGTAGACATCCTACCACCTGTTCTACTGTGTTTTTTGAGACGATTACTGCTTTTAGTTTAACTCGGATGCATATCAATGCCTTTGTCATTTGGACTACAGTTTGAAAGGCTATCTTTACCGTGTTTCAAATTATAAAGCTGTGATGCAATAAGCGTGATTTGTTGATTCGTTTAAGTTCAATCACCATTAATATTTGTCCCAAAAATAATGAGAAAGAGGGTAGTTCTTTATAGGCATGTCCAACTACTCTGTTTTAGAAATTGTATGACAACTGCGTAAATTCGTCACGTCTATTCGGGAAAATGGTGCATGAAACTGCATCGTAATATCAGGGGTCACTGCAACATCTAACCGCAATAAAAATGCTGTAATTAATAATAATATTATTCGAAACATTTAAACGTGGCATTAATTGAGAGGTCTAACTAATAACAGATATGTAGTGTTGATTAGGACCTACTACGACAGATACATTTCTAGATGTCAAACCGGCTCAACGTCAAAAAATATTGTAGGTACATATTTTACGTCAGGTTACTCGTACTAAGTAAACTGCAGGGTGGGAGCGAGAAAGAACGAGACACTGGCTTCAGTACACCTCGCCTCATTTGAAATGTGACTCTTTGATTGCTCAGTTCGAAAAGAGGGTAGTCTTGCAAATTCTTTATCAAATCATGTCCTACACAACACTACTGCTATGATTTGTCTATTGCTTTCTTATTAATTTGGTACTAAATTAAAATGAGGGCAATGACAGAGCCAAAATTGTTAATTTTAAGTTAGGCGTAATGGTCACAGCACAATAGCTACATTTAGCATCGGCGATCGACGTTTTTGCGACTTCTTTGAGGCAGTTACAAAATCGCGATGCTGCGATCCTGCATGCGTTCGATCGCGGTATTGATATTGCGCGTTTTTGCGACTGTTGTGGCCCTTAGACATTGTGTTTTGGTTTGTGGGTAGTCCGTTATAAAATGTACTGATGTTTATCTGTAAACGCGTGTATCAATGTTCCCCCCATTAAAGTGTTCCATATTGTATATTCTGCTTGTTTCATTCTTGTCTGTGTCATAAATTTAAATTGCGTTTTCTGCTAATGTCATTTTTCACTAAGCATGGGATTTTTAAGTTTCGAGTTTTTCATATTTGAAAACGTATGTCCGATAGAATTTGGTCTACTATTGCGATTAACCGGAGCGTTTTTTGGGTCTCCTGTTAGACTATGAACTTGGAAATCGAAACTTAAAAAAGTTGGTTTGTGGGGCGTTTTAAAAATTCTGAATATGAACGACATATCGGCGAATAAATATGTCAAATTGTTGCCTTTAACGCATGCTTGTCAAATTCGTCAACAAAATAAAACATTAACGCCACCTTTGGCGCAAGAAGGCGATTTTAGAAAGCAAACATATATGTCAAAGTTACGTAAACACTTGACAGGACTTCGTCGCGATTAAAACTATCATTCAATTACCTCGACGTTACGGTAGCTTTACAACCGCCGTGGTCACGAGAAGACTCAAGATAATAAAATTATAGTTTTGATAGTGTCTGAGTACTGTAAAGTGCTTACGTTACGTGATCAAATCGCGAAAAATAATCTGAAAAAAGTTCTAAAAAAACCTTTGACAAAATTTAGAGCTTTCTTTGAAGATATGTTTTGTGTTCTGAAAATGTCGCATTGTAAATAAAATATTATGCATATTTTTTTGCGCACTAAAAGGCCTTATTGTTTTTTTTTATTGCTCAAGCCATATTGTGTTGAAATAAAATGTCAATCGTGGGGTAAAATTTTGATGGAATTAAGAGTTTTTAATGTTTATTCGTTCGCCATACACAATCTGTCATACACCTTTGATATGTGGATTAAATAAACAGTTTGTTTCGTAAAATCATTTATTGAGCATATTTTTGGATAGTTAATTAGAACGCGGTTAGATTACTTATGGTTATTTTTTTTATCTAAAATATATTTTTTTGGCAATGGCAATGCAACATGGCTCGGCTTATTTATTGTTTGTGAATGGCAACACCGCTTTTTTCTGCACTCGCATGGCAAGCCGTCGGGTGGTTTCGGGAGAAACGCTTCCTAGTCATTACTAGAAGTAAGTGCTTTTGTGTTATTAACTTTTATTAACAGAAAATAGGTCAAGTTTAATTATTTTATACACTTTTTATGTCAGGTTGACAGTTGTCAAGTTTTGACTCTGGGCCACTAAAGTGGCCCTGTGGCGAAATAGTTGAACTACAATACTTTTATACAATGTGTTTCCCTTATTAGTGTAGAATGCAATAATAGCGCCAATCATTAGCCGTTTTGACAATTGGCGCTAAGTTTTATACTCAAAGGGGAATTGTTACAACATCAGATTTACGTCAATTACGTTACTATCGAACAAGTTAGTAAAATAATTTTATTCGGGCTTCAAGTGTAATTCACTTTTAAAAAATCCAGTAAATTAAATTGTACTTGCTTGTTAGCATTTTTTGCCGATTCTTTAAGTTTTTTTTTACCTTGTAGCATATAAACATAAAAAGCATGAATTGAACAAATGTACTTATTTTCCCTTCATATGACAACATTTAGCAAACCTTCAGATAACCTGTCAAATTGACATTATGAAGGGATACATGAAAACGGTCCAAATTTAAAAAAAATATTTTTGTATATAAAAAGGAGGTGATTAAAGATTCTGTTTAATGTTCTTAATATGAGTTCTAATTTATAATTCTATATATTTTAGGTACAACAGTTTTTTTTTTTGATGACAATGTTTGTGTGAAAATTAATATGTGTGTGTGGTATTTTCAGGCGAGCACACCGTGAATGGCGATCATTCCGACGCGCATCAGAGCACTTTCTCGCACAGCAGTAAAGAGGTACGTTTCAGTACAAAGAGTCAGACACAAAACATATACCAGGCCACTCGGAAAGTTTTACGAAAAAAAGTTTTTAATTATAAGACACTGGCCCCTTGTTATTATTTTGAAAACTTCTATTATTAAAAAGTAAAAAATATCTCTGTTCTATTTCCAAACTTCCCTCCGCATTTTTTTGAGAGCCATTTCAAATTTTCTTGTCTCAAAATAATGGATCTGCGTCGAGAACATTTTCGTGGTATGATTTTTTACGATTTGAAATGTGGCTTAAAACCTGATGAGTCATTTGATCGACTTCAGTATTTCAATTCATTTGATATTTTTATTTGATTAATATGGCTTTAATTTATTTTTCGCTTTGTTTCCCAGGGCTCCCCGTCGAAGGAGGTGTCGACGGAGGACTCTCCGAAGAAGGACAAGAAGAAGAAGAAGGGTCTGAGGACGCCCTCGTTCCTCAAGAAGAAGAAGGAGAAGAAGAAGGACAAGGCCAGCACGCCGCAGCCCGCCTAGATGTCAGTACAGGTTCATATTGCTCACTCAAACGTCCAAGGCGACTGTAGTCGCCCAAATAAATATTTTACTCTGACAAATGTAACAAGCGATTTCAATTTAAAAAATTAAACTCAGTTTATCCATTTTAGTACTTACGAAAAGAGTAAAAAAGCATATGTGTGTATTTTTATGATTTGTAAGGTTTTTGTTATTGTGTTTTTTTTTTTTACTTTAATAGGTTTACACTTGACCCCCATCTCGCCTGATGTTAAGCGACGATGCGGTCTACGATGTAGCGTGTTTACCCGTGTTTTGTGGTTTTGTGTATGTATAATTAAAATAACCTTGGAATTCTCCGCTCCGCTAAACTATATGGATGGGAATTTTCATACTCTTCCGTCCGCGTATATTTCGTAAAAAATGGGGTTCTAATATTTCTAACTTTCTAAGATTAATTTCATTGTAGAATATTTGACATTTAAATTGCTTAGTTATATATTGCGTATTTCAAGTCTTGTTTTTTTTTTTTCAGGTAAAACCCACAACTCCCCACTGCCATCTCGCTTTCAGAATACATGTAATTGTTTTTTATTATTAAATGTTAAGAGAAAAAAAATCCGGAACTACGTAACGGATGTACAACGTAACTTTACGTAAACGGACGTGGAACGTAACGGTACACGTGTCAGCTTATACGGTGTGTAGTTTGCGTGGGGTGTACATAATTGTGTGGTATAAATAAATCACGCTGTGTGAAAGACGCGGCCGCCATTTTGATTTTTATTTTTCGATCAATTTTTTTTATTTTTATTATGTAATAAATTGTATTTAAAATTACATTTCACTGGATGTATTTGATATTGTTACTATAATTGGCGTTATGCCGTGTTAATTAAATGAAATGAAATGAAAAAAAAAATTACGTGATTTTTTAAACAAAATAGCTTAAAAACAAGATGGCGGCCGCTGCGCCGCTCAAAATAGCGCTGCTGTTACTTTGGCAATGAAAATGGACTTTTCTATCACGTGAGTACACTTTTCCCAGAAAAAAATTTTTGGTCGAGAAAAAAATAAGAAAAATTATCAGAAAAGTCCGTTTTTTCAGCAAGTAATGAATAATACCCACCTATTGGCGTTTTTTTTTAAGTTTGGTGCACAGGCTGTAGTTTTATGCTATTTCCCTCTTATAGAAATTTTATATCAATCTCTGTCAAAAAAAGATTATAACTTGCTCCTTTTGAAATATAGGTGGCGCATATATAAAAATGCTCACTTCATGAGCATTATAAGGTTGCACAGAAACAGGTTTGTCTAGCTGAAAGGGAAGCTCGTCAATGTGAATAATGTTTATGTTTAAAAATCCGGAATCAGAATAAAAATCTATACTCAAATGTCGACTACACAGAAGTACTTTGAATTGTCAGATAATATGTACATGACATAGAGTTTACAAAGAATGGTTAATGATTTAATGCCACAAATGGCGGCCATATAGCTAAAAGCGTTGTCTCCCAGGCAGTATTTTTTTGAAATACGAAAAATAAAATATACTAACGCAGCGACAAACATCGCTAAGAGCGATCTTATCCAGGAAAAATTAAAAATAAACAAAAAAAAGTGGAATGTCGGTCTTTTGACATATGGTATGGTTTTTTTCATAAATTTTGTTTACTTTGATGAGTGGAACGCGCCTTATATGCTTAATCTGTGTAATGATGAGAAAGTTCTCGAGCTGAAGAAAGCAGATTTGTAAGCTATCAGATTTTTTTATAATTCAGCAAATTAAATGTGTTATTTTATTATTTATTTTGACTTACGCGATTGGTATTTTTGACTTGTGACTTGCCAACCGAGACTTCATGTCGAAACATTTTTTTTATTACTTTACGTAATTTTAGTTTTTCTTCTGAGTGTTAAGTACGATTTGGGCGAAAAAAATTAGGCAGCTTTTGAAATAAAAAAAAAATTAGTAGTACATATTTCGAACTATGGTTATTTGGAATTGAAATAAAAATACTCATGTTTTTTTTCTTCAAAATTCGTGTAATACCTTGCAAGTACAAGTTTTTTCGTGCAAATATCGTACTTAGCAATACTTTGGTGCATTCTTTACTTATTAAAACCGGCATGTAATGCTTTACTCTGGGGCCAGTGTGGAGGAGCCCTGATGCCACTCGTGCTTGAATTACTATTAATTAAAATAGTTTATCGTTTGGTTACACGAAAATATCTTTTATCAAAGTTAAAATACATTTTTCGTAAAAAGAAAAAAATTGTTTAAGTTTTTTTGTTAAATTTTTCTGCTAATTAAATGAGCTCTAATGCTTCAACTATTTATCCACAAAATTGATATGTTTTACTACAAAACATTTTTTTTTTAAATGAAATACACTTTTGTTTCAAAGAAACGCAATAATAATGATGATGGTGTCAATATTTCTGACATAAAAGAAGATATTTTTGTGTAACCCGAAAATTAGCTATTATTAAAATATAAAAACAAAATATAATATATGTTAGCACCTATGTAAATGTAAGATTGGCTAGCCTACGTAGAATGTTTAACTTATTTCAATTTTTTTTACATTTTGGACTTTAAATTTTGTTTATTTGGCTTGATCGTGTTATGTCAATTTTATTGAATTAATGATTTGAATGATATATACATGAGCACGATAAAGTTATAAATCTTATGAAATTATATGATTAACTAAACATTTAAAGTTATTTTGCTAAGTTTGTGTATATATCAATAGTGAAAATGTCATATCTCACTAATATAAACTGAACAAACTAGTTGTTTTGCCATGTTTGTTGACATATTATTTTTAGAATTATGGTAAATTTATTGTATGCCATAAAATGTTCTAAAATGTCAAGCCAAATGAACAATATCCTAAATTTTCGTTCAATACGGGGTCCATTTGTAATTTGAATGTTTTTATATTTGCTATTCCGGACCGCCGTGTATCAATTTGACATTACCTAGTTAAGTCTAGCGTTGTTAAAATGACAAGTTGATTTCTTTCAATGCGTGTACTGCTCAAAATAATTTGTCATAAAACGTGTTAAGTCATAAAATATTGTCAAGAGTTATGAATTGTTGTTACGTTTCTAACCCTGGTGGTCAGAGAAAAAATACTCAAATAACTTTGACATATTTTGACGAATTCTTTTTGTGAAATTGACATTTGTTTTTAAATGAAAAATTAACGAATTCTCAGTGGAATTTTGATGACAAATTGGTTATTTTGAGCGGCAAACGTAGACGGGGCTTAAAATCTGATAATCGGATTCTAGGCGCACTAAAATAACGATTGAAATACTCCCCGTATTTATAAAATTATGACTTTGGCAATGAACTTCGCAATCTTATGTATTTTTTATGAATAAATTTATTATTAGTTTTAATTGAAATTTTGTTTTTATTAATTTTTTCCTTTTTTTCATGAGAACTGTTAAATTTAAAGAATCTAAAATGACAACATTTCATTATTGAATCACAGAAATTAATTTATACTGTCCTAAATTTTTTGACATAATTGTGAATGTCATATATTTCATTTTTTTTTTCAAACGTATTGTAACCAAATTGAATTCCTTTCAAATACAAAGTGAAACAGTCTGAATCGCATGGAGAGTCTGTTTACCATATACATATAAAAGTTACTGAAACAACGAACTTAAATTCGTTTATTTAATTATTATATAATATATAATTAACTTCAGAATCTATTTTTGAAATGACAGTGATACGTTAACCCTTCTGACCTTTTTTTACTCACGTAAATTTTGCATACTCTGCCAAAATAATGGTGTAATATATATTTTTTTTTAATTTAAAACACATTGTAACAGTTCAAATGCTTAATATTTATTAATAAAAATTTATTAACTATAATTTAAAGTTTATAATTTAAATTAAAAGTTTAACAGTTCTCAACTTTACCCTGTCACAAATTCAATGGATATTTTTATGATTATTAAATATTATTATAGCAATTCTTAGATTTAAGTTATAGCTTAAAGTACGTTATGTTATGGTTTTGTAACGTGATTTTTTTAAATATATGCTATTTCGAAGATTATTATGGGGATCGTCTTTTATTTTTTTTAGCTAGCAACCCTGCAAGAAAATCCTATTAGTATTATAAATGTCAATGTTTGTATGTTTGTTACTCGATCACGTCGCCAGATCCGTTGAAACGCGTTTGAACGGTTTTGGTTGAAATTCGGAACACAGGTTATAAGTCTGGAAGAACAGTACGGCTGCTAACAATACAATACAATACAACAACTCTTTATTAAAAGCCACAAACAATAAGACTACTTTTGAAGTGAAAACTTCTTTGGGCGCGCCTAGGACAGAATTTTCGTGGGCTGTGAATTGAAATGAACCATCACGCTCGGGTATGATAATAGCTTTTCGGGTAAACTCGGGATGCTAGAGCGAGAAACAAAATACAGTGAACAAGCATGTCAGAGCGAGAAACATAATATAGTCCCTGTGTTTATTATATTTATATCTTTTTATACCGACATTAGCTTCTAGGTACTTACCACATTCATGTCATTAATTGAACTTGTCACAAAATAATAAATTTGCATTCAGTTTGACAGCTTTCAAGTGACGCCATAGTGCTGAATCTTATTACTTTATACCCTTCTATCATCCTACATAGGTCACCTGGTGGTTCATTACATTTTGTTCACGGGCCTGGAGTCTACTAGATAAATATTCATTTTGTGGTTTTCAGTGGCGCCGCATTTGGCGAAATTGGGAATTATCTTTGATATATCTGAATTCTGAAAACACGTGCGTTCGTCCAGCAAAAAAGTGTCGCCTTTCATGAATAGAATGATGCACATAATTAGTACCTTATCTTGTGTAATTGTGCCTCCAACGGCTTCAGATTTATAAGCAAAACTGATTCTGCTGCGCGAACGTTCGCTCCAGCAAAATATATTTACACTATGGGTTTAGCTGGATATGAAATATGCTAAAAGATAGCTTATATTATATGAGCATAAATGTGCAGTGAGTTTTTTGCTGGGCGAACGTCAATACGTCAAACGCCAAAACGTTCGACGCACAGACATAATTTCAATTTGTAATTTTCATTAACATGACTAGCATGGTTCAGGAGTTATTATAATATTTCCTAGAAAATGGAAAAAAACTTTGGCTCTCGAACGAACAAGACCAAGGACTTCGCGATTTCCAATTGACCCATTTGAATGAACATTAAAAGGCGGCTGCGCGAACGCACACCTTGAAAACGCCTAACGTTTGCAAGTTGTCTAATAGTCTAATAAGCGTGCGTCGCCCGCCACGTTCCCGGGCGATAATCTCACCAGCTGCGAAAAAGCGAAAATCAGCGGTCTCGTGACTTTTGAAATAAACGCGTAGTTCTACAACCGCGGCGGGCGCGGGCGAAAACCGCTCCGTGAATTCTTAGCCTAAAAGAGTAACGCACCAACTGGCAGCCTCATTCAAACTTCTTACACTGGCATGATTAAAAATATAGAAGATTTGTAACTTTTATTTGACGTAATTTGTCAAAAGTAATTGAAACACATGGTGTAGTAAAATTTCTGTGGAGATCTGAGAATGCATTTCAAATGCCCCAGTCGAATGGCGGAGCATGGGGAATGCTGAGAACATTAACCATTTTAAACTACAAGTAAGTTGATTAATTCGTAAAATATCTATTACTTTCAGCTCTCTGGGGGTTTGCCCGTGTAGATACTTTTTCATTTTCTTGGGATACATTTTAGCGTATGTGTTATTCCAGGTTATAATAATACCTATATTCCAAAATAACTGTATTCTAAATTTCACCACCTGATTAGAAGTTCCTATGTGATTGGGGAACAAACATCGAGACTGACATTTACAACACTAGCAGTGCCCCCACGGTTTTTTCTGTGCAGTTCTTGTTGCCATTATTTTGCCGGGATAGTTGCCAGATGTGTTCGTCCAGACTAAAATATTACTGTTCCGAATTTCAACCCGATCAGTTCATACGTTACAACATGATTGTGCAACAAACATCCATAGGAGGACAGCTAATAGGATTTTTGAAGTGAAAACATCTTTGGGCGCGCCTAGACAGAATTTTCGTGGGCTGTGAATTTAAATCTAGCGTCACGCTCGGGTATGATAATAGCTTTTCGGGTAAACTCGGGATGTTAGAGCGAGAAACAAAATACAGTGAACAAGCACGTCAGAGCGAGATAGATAATATAGTCCCTGTGTTTATTTAAATGTATTATGTATATTTAATCACAACCCAGTTTCAATAATGCGTTTCTCCTGCCTGTCATGAACTGCGGTGCTCAAATGTGGTCACTGACAGTGAAAGCGTTCCGTCCGTGAAAAAAGTAGTGAAACGCGAGTGGCATCGATATAAACCACAAGATGTGCCCTAAACACCTTAAAATTGGTAATAAACTCAGTCCGTGTGTGTAGCGTAAGTAGTTAGAATCGCTAGCGGTGAGGTATGCTGTGATTATATTTATTTTGGTTGTTGACAACGAATTGTGATAGGTAAAACGTCCGACGTTCACCGATTCCTGCAACCGACTAGAACGGAAAGGGTGAGCTCACTTTTGCCAACGATGACACAAATCCTTGCGCCTGAAGTTTGGGAGGGCACATCCAATGGTTTATATCAATGGCTAGCGGTAGATCCGTGAACTGAAGCTCCATGCCTCGTATTGAACACGTATTTAGAAGAACAGTTCGCGTTACAAAGCCGTGCTCGATTGGAGGACGCGTAACATAGACAGATTTTTCCAGCGTCACGCTCGGGAATGATAAGAAATCTTCGGGTAAACTCGGGACCATGGTCCCTGTTTGCTGACGCATTTCTAAATGACCATGCTCATGCCCACGCCCTCCGGTTTCACCCGCGTAGTTTCCAAAGTAAGCTATCAAAATCTGAGTAAGTTTCACTTCTATCGGCAGTTCCTATGACTGCCAATTTTTTATTAGGTAATTTTAACATAGCTGGGCTTCAAATGAAATGGCGTTACTAGTAGAATACTATCAACATCAAACAAATCCCGTTGAAAATTGTTGAGGTAATTTTGATTTAACTAGTTATTAATGTATCTGTATCATAGCCTGACTGGCCTCGTGGCTTAGTGGGTAGGAACACTGCCTGCGAAGCCGAGGGTCGTTCGTGGGTTCGATTCTCAGTCAGTGCAAATATTTGTGTGATGAATTCAAATGTTTGCACTGTGTCTGGGTGTTTCTATGTATAATAAGTATGTATTTACAACTATACAAGTATTATATCAGCTATCTGGCCGCCATGTTACAAGCTTTGCTTAGTTTGGGGGTCAGATGGTGTTGTGTGTGAATTGTCCACCGATATTTATTTATTATTTATAGGGTTTGGTATTCTCCATGTGCAAAACGAGAAGCTCTGGAGAGTGCATTAGAAAACCTTAGAAACCCCCTTCGAATGCGGCCGTAAATTACGTTGAACTTCATCAAATGTGAGTAAATGTGATTGTCTTACGTTCGCACGCCAGCAGTTAATACTACTTAAGCTTCTCTTGATTCCTTAAGTCCTTAACATTATTAACATTGCCCTGCAAACCGGAACACAGTAATGTTTGCACATTACAGCTTGGCGGTAGAATAACTGGGAACTGTGTGGTACTTTCCCAGGCGGACTCAAGTCCTACCACCATTAAACTGATGGTTAGTTAGTTTGGCAGCCTTTTCTGCACTCTTTATTAGGCCATTGTGCGTGACAGGTACCGACTTCCCTTTTCTACTCCAATCAGCCTAGGCCGTCCCAGAAGGCAAGCATCCTATTGAGGCGCCTGATTGCATCAAACCTGCTTTTAACAGCACACTATCATCCAGCTATTGAAACACATAGAGTACAAAGCATTACAACGTACCTACAAAGAACTGCACTGCGCTCATTACCCATAGAAATAAGGGTATTACACTGCCCGCTTGCCCGTCACTGCAAACCGCGCGACGCACTATACCCCCGCCCCCTGTAGCGTTGCTAGCCAAAATGCCCGGCAAAAAATACTTGCGCACCTCGCTATGCCCCGCGGATTTTACGCTTGCGGCGCGCGAGTCGAGATTCACGCAATCGTTCCTTGTGGATCAATTTGTTTTGAAAGATTATAAAGTGTTATATTTTTTATATTTAATATTAAACTAGCTATACAATGTTGTCTTTTGTTTCTCCGTTTACGATTCTGGTGAAGAGTTATGGTATGTTGAAATTGAGATAGCGCGTTTTAAAGCTCGTCTTTTTAAAAGCTCATAAGTACCTCTAAAATTGAAGCGATGACATATGGGTTTTAATCTTTGATTACGTGTATTATCTGTCATTTGTTTGTTGAAACTAAATTTAATAGTAAAATCAGAAAAACTAACATACACAGCCCGCACTGAATCAACACTCAATGACAAGATTGACAAGGAACGTTTTTTTTTTAATTTCTTTTCTTTTTTCTATGGCTTAGATACTCTACTGGAATGAATATGACGGGAACTTTAACATAGAACGAGATAAATAATACAAACTAAACCCTAGAGGAATAAAGACGAGTAAATTAAACTTTTTCGACCGCGGGAGCCATGTTAACTACAGGTTGACACGGGCATTTTGGAGTGCGACGCCATGTCAACTACTAGTTAACACGGGCATTTTAGACTGAATCGCGATGTTAACTACTAGTTGACACGGGCATTTTAGCATTTGAGATTTGTTAACTACTAGTTGACACGGGCAAGCAAGCGGTTATCACATTTAAAAAAGTATAAAGTTTGGAATTCCGTTTCCACCACCTCTTGGAAAAATACTCAATGAATTCGGGATGTGAACCTAATGGATGTGAATCATACTTTCTAGTTAATGAGCCTTCTTTTACCTTTATGCCCGAGCAACACGAGGCTAGTTTTTCAAGCTAGCAAACCAGTACTTTTATCTTCGTGTAGACAACCGCTACGCAACGCTAGTTTTGTCTACACGAAGTTAGAAGTGCTGGTTTGCTAGTTACTAGCTTGCTAGCGTACTAACACTTGCTTCCTAGACTTCCACATCCTATCACTTTTATATACCACACTTTTCACTCCTTCTTCCCCTCCGTATATAAGCTCCCGCTTCACTTTTCTGTGCGACACTCATTCGGTCGATCTTAGGTCGTCTACAAATCTCCTATTGTCTACTCCAGCTCATTCAAGCTCCTTTTACGGGTCGTCGTTCTGCGTGCAGGCTGTGGCCTTATGGAATGCTCTTCCTGCGGCCATTAGACGTGCGCAGAGCGTCGTTTCCTCATTCTCGTGTCGATAAGCACGCGAGACGGTCGCTTATTGATACCGCGCGCATCGAACCTACCTAGTACCAGTTCGCGAGAAGCCTATTGGCTCGGGGTCGTTTCCTGGCCGGGCATTCGGCCATGGGCGATCGCGAAACAAATATGGATTCTGAGGCAGAGAAACCGAAAGAGACAGAAGTAAGAAAAAGAACATATACAGAAGAAGAGAGTTGTATAAATGACGAAGCAGAATGGACTACAATTACATCAAAAACGAGCAAAAAGTCAAAACAAATAGACAGAAGCAAAACAGATATTTATATATCAAGTGAGTCACCGTTACCCAAACAGTTCGCTTTGGCCAAGATGTTTCATGATCTAAAAATGAAAGATATTCATAAAATTAAGTACTTAAATCCTTATAAAATTAGAGTAACATTTGAAGACGAAAAAAATAAAAGATTTATTTTCAATCGAAGAGTTAAAAATAAAGGATGGCGCTTCAGCAAATCTTCAGAGGTCAGTTTTTCGTACGGCGTGATCAAAGATGTGGATATGGAACTGTCTGAAGATGAAATCAAAGACAATATCTCATATGATGAATCAGCGGAACTTATTTCTCTGAAGAGATTGTCACGCCGTAATAAAGAAAATAATAATACTAAATGGTGTCCATCTGAGTCGGTGCGCCTCTGCTTCAGGGGCAACTTGCTTCCGACGCACGTTTATGTCCACGGAGTGAGAGTATCCCTTGAGCCCTACGTGTACCCTGTGACACAGTGCTTCCAGTGTTGGGCACTAGGTCATACAGCGAAGACGTGCACTGTAAAGAGGAAAGTGTGCCCCAAATGCAGTGGCGATCATGATAATTGTGTCACTAAAGTATTTACATGCGTTAATTGTTCCGGTCGACATATGGCAATGGCGAAAACATGCCCTGTGTATTTAAAGGAAAGAAAAATTAGACTCATCATGGCGGAATACAACTACACTTATAGCAAGGCGGCGCAACAATTTCCAATATTGACAAATAATGTCTTGATCGATCGGAACCCGCAAGTGATGACTCATCATGCTTCGAGTAGCTTGCAAAGAAGAGAAGCAGATTCTCTTCTCAACACCAGCTCGCAATCTAAACATGATGTTTCGGATGCACAATCTGAAAAAGCGCTATTTTATCTTCACGGAAGATAAAAAAGAGGATTAAGAAATCTGGTTACGATTGGGCTGGGTCATCTGAATGGGCTAACATCGAAGAGGCTAGTAATGATCATGAGTCGAAGCAAGAACAACAAACAAAAAGCAGTTTACCCAGAAAAACTACATTTGTTGAGCTTATCTCACGAATAAAAGACGTATTATTTATAAAAAGTTTAGATATCCAATCCAAGGTCAAGAAAGTGTGTAAGTTGTGTATTGAGTGGTGTATTATTTTGCTGGTAGACAATATTTCGGACTGGTCTTTCGTTGATGTTATTCAAGGATTTCTAAACCTTAATGGATAACAAAGACATCGTGAATTTGAATATTTTACAGTGGAATGCCCAAAGCCTAAAAAACAAATTGACTGTATTTGAGAGCTTGCTTTTTCAAGAAAAAGCTCATATCGCTTGTGTAAATGAGACCTGGCTAGCGAACAACAGCTCATTAAGAATTAATCAATACCATGTGTATCGTACCGACCGCGACAACCACGGCGGAGGTGTAGCGATACTCACTCACAGGTCTCTAAAGACACAGGTCAAGCACATAAGCTTGCATAATCGAAGTATAGAACTCGTTTGTGTTCAAATTTTCAATTGTAAATTAATCGAAAACGTAATCTGTGTATATTTTCCACCATCTCTTAATCCGTCTCAAAGAGACCTTGATTCATTATTGTCTTTATATAGTAAAAAAACATTGATTTTAGGTGATTTTAATATGCATCATTCATCTTGGTCAAATAAAACGGACAGTAAAGGTAAACTGTTATTCGACAGCTTAGTAGACAGTAACTATATAGTTTTAAATGATGGTCGTAACACTCGAATTAAATTAGTCAATGGTAATCTACAAAAATCAGCTCCAGATTTATCACTATCTTCATCTGATATCGCAGTAGAATTTAACTGGTCAGTTCTTCAAGAAAATCTCAAAAGTGATCATTTAATAATTAAAATTAGTGCAAGATACAGTAAATGTAAATATCTTATCAAAAAAAGAAATTTGAAAAAAGCTGATTGGAAGAACTATTCTAAATGCCTAAACGATATATCTCACGATCTTGAGATCCCAAATAATACCCAGGAGTTTTACGACCTATTTTTAAATATGATATTGAAGATATTTAAGTCTATTCTATGTCTAAGATATTGAAGTCATGGTTCGGATTGGCACATCCGGCTGATCCCTCTACTCTTTTTAGGGATCACAATAGTTTTGGGCTGAAACTAAAGAAACCGTCTGAACTTTACAAACACCTAAGAGTTACAAAACGCATGTTTTGGGAAAGTCGCAAGACGAATTAATTACATCTCTCCCAAAAGACAAAACTGCTTCAGACCTGAATCTAGACTTCAATTCCATAAACAATTTATGGCAGGTGCACAAGTAAATACTGCTGGGTTGGGTGCGAGAAAAAAAGGGAAGACCGAGACATGGTAAAACCTTTCTACAACAAGACGAAAATGACGGTTACAAAGTGCACGCTATGAATTTAGAAATGCAAAGTGAGTGGTTAACCATAGGTGAGTTCTGTATCCCATTAGCTCTAAAATGGCGCACCTTGATCTATGACTGGTCCCCTGCCTTATTAAAATTTTATCTAAATGCATTCCAAATGACCCTCCTGACCAGAGTAACTTGGTAAGGTGGGGAAAAGCCTCTGAAAAATGTTGCTATACTTGTGGAGAAGCGATATGTACAGCAAGGCACATATTGGTGGGATGCAAGGTGCTCCTTAATGGGGTCATTACTCACGGCGTCATGACAGAGTACTTGAAATCATACGTGAAGCCATGAGCCTTTCGGTAGCTAGAGCCCAAAAGGGATTGACGACAAACAACAGACAAATTAACTTTGTAAAAGAAGGCTCAACTTCAAACTCCAGGAACAAGCCTTACTCAATCCTGGGTACAGCACCTGATTGGACTATTTTAATGGACACGTATGAAAAGCACTACAAAATCCCAGAGGATGTGGGTGTTTCGTCATCCAGACCGGACATTTTCCTTTTTCTAGAGCTACGAAACGCATAGTCCTTGTAGAACTTACCGTACCGTGGGAAACTAATATACCTAAAGACCACGCGATGAAACAAAATAAGTATTACGACCTCCTAAACGAATTAACAAAAACGGCTATGTAGTTAGTTTATACGCTGTAGAAGTGGGAGCGAGAGGTATACCAGCAAAATCTCTATAACCTACTGAAAGACCTTGGCTTATCCAGAAGTGCTGTAAGTTCTATACTAGAACGTGTATCTAAAGCTGCACTAGTAGGCTCATATCAGATTTGGCTGGGCAGGGAGAGAAAAACGAGTGGTGAAGGTGAGTGTTGATGTACGTCAGAAAGGGCCCCTTAAACCTACGCCCGAGTCACAAGTCTCGGGAACTACTCGAGTTTTTCTCTCTCTGCCACACGATGGACCCGGCACCCGCACGGTGAATCCATGGAATGCTAAGAAGATCGTCTCTAAAGCAGCTGATATTCACATTCCATTTAAAAAGTTTAGTAATAATCCGGAGTCTAAATTTAAAGCGAAACCATGGTGGAACAGTAAGCTATCACAACAAGTAGCTAAACGGAGATTAGCGTTATCTCAATTCAGAAAAACCCGACACCTACTAATTTATCCATTTTAAATAAAATAATTACAGAGACTCATGATGCTATAAGAGATGCGAAAATAATAGTTGGTACGATTTATGTTCCTCCGTAAATGAAAAACGTCTTCATCAGAAATGTGGCAGCGCATGAGGTGGGTCAAAGGTCATAAATATAACGCCCAGCAAATCAGTGAACGGCAAGCTTCTAACTTACTTAACTCTCTTACACCCGATTACGTCACTCCAATTCGGCCAAATTTCGTAAATTATAATTCAAATCTAGATGTAGAAATCTCCATGCAGGAGCTTGAAGTATGTATTAAATCAAAGGATACATCTCCTGGATGCGATGATATATCGTATTCTATGATAAAACACCTGCCAAGTAACGTAAAATGCCTACTTCTTTTATTATATAACAGGTTCTTATCAGCTGGGTTTGTACCTGCTCAGTGGCGAACTATAAACATCGTACCTATTGTTAAACCGGGCCGGGACCCAAATGAAGCGTCATCGCTACGACCTATCTCACTATTATCGTGTCTTTGCAAAATATTTCATTCAATAATAAATAAGCGATTAGAGTGGTATGTCGAACACAATAAAATGTTTTCTAATAATACGGTTGGATTTAGAAAGGGAAGGTCCAGTATGGACAATTTAAGTAGTTTAACAAATAAAATTCAATTAGGTTTTTCGAATGATTTGACCACTATTGCTTGTTTTATAGATATTCTAAATGCATACAATAATGTGGATATTAGTGTGCTTTTATCAATATTAGACAAAATTAGAGTTGGCCTTAATATTTGCAATTATTTATGGAATTTTCTCAGTAATAGAACGCTTCAAATAAAAGTAGGGAATAAATGTTTAGCAAGAAATACTGGAACCGGTTTGCCACAAGGAGACCCCCTACCTCCAATTCTATATAATTTATGTACAATAAATATTTGTAAGATATTAGAAAACAAGGTTTGTATCTCCCAATACGCAGATGACTTCGTGTTATATAATCAGTGCAAAGATATCACAGAAGGAGGTCGAAACTTAGAAACTTCTATTAAATTAATGTGTAAATTGTTATTTAGTTTGGGGTTAGAGATTTCCCCACAAAAAAGTAAAGTCTGTGTTTATAAAAAAGGTATATACCGAGGGGGTATTCTCGATTTAAAGATAAATAATACTCCGATAGAAATCGTTTATGATGTAAAATACTTAGGCTTATGGCTAGACAGAGGATTGAGATGGAAAAAACATGTGAATGAAGTCTACGAAAATGCACAAAATTTATAAATATTTTTAAAGTTCTAGTTGGTTCTACTTGGGGGATACATCCTATACATATAAGACGCCTTTATCTTTCTATTGTTCGCAGTCGCCTCGATTATGCAAGCTTTTTGTATGATAACTGCTGTCGTACTGGAATCATAAAACTAGATAGATTACAAAACAGCTTTTAAGAATTATTGAGGTTTTATCAAAAGTACACCTATTCACGTTATGGAGTCAGAATTGTGCATTCCTCCTCTGCATGTCCGTCGACAGTACCTAGCGTCAAAGTATTGGCTCAGAGCAAAATCAATTCGTGATAATGAGATTGTCGACTTGATATCGGAGCTGTCCTGCCAGTTGAGCACACGATATTGGGCGCGAAAGAAAAAACCTTTGTTAGCGACTGTTCATAATATCCTTAAATATAATAGTTTTAATAGTAGCAATCAAATAGAAATGTTTAGTTTAAATACATGGGTTAGCAATATAGATATATCAGACGTATTAGTGACCAATATCGATATTATTGATCAACCCAAAAGATGTTATAATCCTGTAGAATTAAAGCTGAAGTGTGTAAATTATTTAAATGACAGTTACTCTGATTTTTATAAAATATATTCCGATGGATCTCTTCGCGATGATAATAGAGGAGCTGCTTTTTTTGATGCTGAGTCAGGACGCAATGTAAAATTTACTATAAAATCTAAAAACTTAGAACTCATAGCGTTAGCAGAAGCAGTGTCGTACTTAGGAAGTATTTCGTTTAATAAATTTGTAATTTTCACGGATTCTAAAAGTGCCATTCAACATCTAGCTAAGTGTACTACTGGATCTAGTTTCAGAGGTTTCCCTATAGCATATACTGTATTAAACAATATAAAAAATTTAAAAAACATGAATAAATGTATCAAGATCCAGTGGATCCCGTCCCATGTTGGCTTGGTGGGAAATGAGGAAGTTGACAATCTTGCAAAAGAGGCAGGCACAGACGGTGTCCCATTTAATTGTCTTCCATTCTTCAAAGATTTAATACCGTACTTAAAAAATGTTTGTTTTGAGAATTGGTCCGAATACTTTGACGAGAGATCTCTAACTAAAGGCGTCTGGTATAAAACAGTACAACCCTCACTTCCTCGTTCACCATGGTTTCTTAGGGCCGACATGGGGCGGAACGATATTGTTACAGCTTGTCGGCTTCGTTCTGGGCATGTTCCATTAAACAAGTTTGCCTTCATGATGCGAAAGGTCGAGTCCCCTTTATGTGATAGATGCGGTGCAAGTGAAGATGTGTATCATATTTTGATGGAATGTGCTCGGAACGAAAGCGTGCGTCGACAACTCTTTGTTAGCGATCACATCTTCTGGCAATTAGGAGGATGCAATATTGTACTGAGCGATCCTGACTCTCAAGACGCTAGAAGGTTGTATGATATCTATCACACAGCCCTCAAATCGAGAAATGAATTGTTTTAGACCTAAGTAGTATGATTTGTTACAAGGGTGACATTTAATTAAAACCCTGTTTAAATCCAATAAAGAGAAAAAAAAAAAAAGAGCGTCGTTTCGTTCAGGACGCAGATTCGACAGCATTTCCTGACAAAAGTTGTTCACTGACTTGTGTTTATCTTCTCGGCATTTTGTGTTTCGTATTATATATAAGTATATATTTATTTATTGTACATACGTATATTATACATATCAATTTATACCTATTTATTGTATATTCATTATGTAGTCTAAGTAATTTAGGTATATATAATAAAATTATTTAATAAACATTATTTATTTATATTGTTAATCGCACCACTGCCCAAAATTTTACAAATTTAGTTTCCTAATGAACCAAAAGGTTATCTGGAAGAGATCGCTTTTAGCGATAAGATCGCCTTTTGTGCCCATTATGTTTTGTTATTTTATATGTTACTTGTTGTCAACTTTGTTTTGTGGTGCCAATAAAGTGTTTTGTATTGCATTTTTTTTTTGTATTGCTTGCTTAGGATAGCAAGCAATACAAAAAAAAATGCAATACAAAACACAGCTTGAAAAAACTAGGCTCTTGTCGCTCGGGCTCGGGCAGCTGGAGAATTAGTACCTCCAAGCTAAACATAGTTTTAACTGTATATTTTTTTTTTTTTATTTTTTTTTTTTTTTTTTTTAAATAAAGAGTGACGAGACGACCAGGACATGTGCCTGATGGTAAGTAACAGGCCTGACACATAATAGCACAGTGACACGCAGCTATTGGAACATGAAGAGTCCAAATCATTACCTAGCACTGCACTGCGCTCGTCACCCAGAGATCTAAGATCTTATATCTCTAAGCCCTGTAATTTCTCTGGAAACATTGCCCTTCCAACCGGAACACAGTAATGTTTGCACATTACTGCTTGGCGGTAGAATAACTGGCAAAGGTGTGGTACTTCCCCAGGCGGACTCTGCCAAGAGTCCTACCACTACAAAAACTATATTCATTAAATTAACTAATTTGCTTCTTTTTTCCCACAAAGCCTATAGAGACGAAGCCTTGAAAGAACGATCGCCTTAGGTTGAAATTCGTCCAACAACATCCACACAGAAAAACATCCAGCCTAGAAACCTCAGAAGACTTGGCAGGAACCCAGCCAAGCAGAAGCAAAAAACGCGGAAACTTCCCCGTTCATAGCTAAAACTATCATCTAGACTTGGTCAGTTTACTCTTGAAGTCCACGACGACTCTGCAAAGAAATACGAATCAGGGTAAAGAACCGTCGAACACAGAATCAGAAACTGACCCAATCGTTTGAGTAGTCGTTTCCAAGCCTCAAGTCAAAATGTGTCGTGGCAAGAAATCCAACTCGGAAAGCAGTTGCGTATGGAGTGCTCCTTGCGGCTGCTCCCCAGATTTAGACGCTAAAGAATCCCAAAATGTGACCGCAAGCAGCTGCTTCATGCAAGGTCTTCTGTGCGACGAAAGACCCAGGCCAAAACGGAGGCCATACAAAGGAAGGCGCACAAAACCGGTGTGTTCGGTTGCTCAGCTCAATGCCAGTGCCAGAGCAAACTGTTGTGCTTGTTGCTGTCTTCTAACTGAGTATTTCAAGGAAATACTGAGGCTGTTTTTCATTAGAACTGACACTAGATTGTCGGAAATCTTGAGTGAGTTGTTTGACCTCGCTGGGTGTATTTGCAATGATTGTATCAATATACTGAAGAAGCTGCTTTGTTGCCTCTGTACATTGGGGTCGAAGATATGTTGATGTGTGTGGTTTACATGATTTGTTGTTTTTGTGGTAATTGTTGTTTTGATGATTAAATTATTTTAAAGCACAATTTAAGGTTTTCTTAAATGTAAACCAAAGTGGTTGTTGTGACTTGTATCTACCAAAGAATATATTTATATACTATTACCTATAGGCTTACGTTTGACCGCCATCTCGCCTGATGTAAAGCAACGACGCGGTTTGCGATGGAGCCTGGTTACTTGAAAATACCGATTCGCGCGGTACCGATTTGTGGCCGGTGGCGGTGTATCGTAATGGACTCTGAGGAAAGTTTAATCGATTTAGAACACATCCGTCAGATTCCTGTTTCGTCAGGTCACTTCTTTTTTCCGTATAGGTCAGAATTTTGAAACTGGTGACGAAACAGGAATTCTCGCGATTCCTCTTGCGACAGATTCCGCTTTCGTCAGATTCCGCTTTCGTCGGATTCCGCTTTCGTCAGATATTATTTTTATTTATTCCATATCTTAGGAATTTACATATCTCGTGGATGCTCAAACGAAAACTCGTCGAAACCTGGGCTGTTCTGGAGTCCTTACAGCGATGCCAAGTCGATTGGCGATACATCGAGGTGATGAGATGTTTGTACGACGCCGCTACGATGACGGTCCAAATTCAAGACCAGCAGTCGAAGCATATTCCTCTTCAGCGAGGCGTGAGACAAGGGGACGTAATTTCCCTGCACGCATTTTTAATTGTTCTCAAACGCACTAGAGGATATGTTTAAGACTCTGGATTGGGTTGGACATGGCCTAAACATCAATGGCGAGTATATCTCTCACCTACGATTTGCGGACGACGTCGTCATCATGGCAGAGTCGCTGGAGGACTTGCAGTGTATGTTGGACAGCCTGGCTGACGCTTCTCAACGCATCGGCCTCCGGATGAATTTGGATAAAACCAAAGTCATGTGCAACGAATTCGTTGCTCCGAGGGCGATTGCCGTAAATGGAATCACTCTTGAAATTGTACAGAAATACGTTTACCTAGGGCAGATGCTCGAACTAGGTAGAAGTAACTTTGAGAGTGAGGCTATGAGAAGAATCCAGTTGGGCTGGGCAGCATTTGGAAAACTTCGTCGAGTCTTCTCGTCACCTATCCCACAAAGTCTCACGACAAAAATGTATAACCAGTGCGTCTTACCCGTTATGACCTACGGTGCTGAAACGTGGACACTGACAGTGAAAATGGTCCGTAAGCTCAAAGTCGCTCAGCGAGCTATGGAAAGGGCTATGCTTGGGGTTTCTCTGAGGTATTGCATCCGGAACGAAGTAATTCGTCAGAGAACTAGAGTCACCGACATAGCTCAGCGTATTAGCAAACTGAAGTGGCAGTGGGCCGGTCACATCTGTCGCAGACCCGATAGCCGCTGGGGCAGACGGGTTCTGGAGTGGAGACCGCGAATCGGCAAACGTAGTGTAGGACGTCCTGAGACTAGATGGAGTGACGATATTCGAAAGGCAGCTGGTGGCGGTTGGAGAAGTAAGACCGAGGACCGGGCTGAGTGGCGTATCATAGGGGAGGCCTATGTCCAGCAGTGGACGAATATAGGCTGATGAGGATGTGGACGCTCAAACCCGCAGAACTTAGAGCCTCTGCAGTTGCGTAGAGACGTGGCCTCATTGGCAGTATTTTATCGCTTCTATCATGGCGAGTGTTCCGAGGAGCTCTTAGATCTGATCCCTCCTTCTCCCTTCCTATCCCGAACAACACGTGCTGGACTTGTATATGTACAGGATTCTTTACTTGAATTTTCATTACTTTATACTTGATAAAATCGGAACCTTTTTCACATTTAAGCCCTTTCACGTTTCAAAATTAGGTCATTTTGCGTCTAGGGGCTTTTTATTATTTTGTGAACAGTATAGGTGTAGGTACCTTTTTATGTTTAAGTTGTTATGTACATTAAAGTATATTTTTAAAATGTTACTGATTATGGCTTATTACTATCACTAAAATTAACTTTAACGTCAGATTCCACATTGGTCATTCCTGACGAAACTGAAAACTGACGAAAGAGTCATTAGAGGGACTCCACATTGGTCATTCCTGACGAAACTGAACGGATTTTACAAAAAAAAACTATTCTGACGAAAGTGGAATCTGACGGATGTGTTCTAAAACGTTTAATCACGCTGCTTGACATCGTAAATAATTTCTAATTTCTATATACTCGTACAACTGTTAAATATTTTATTTATCTATACTAATATTATAAAGAGGAAAGATTTGTTTGTTTGTTTATTTGTAATGAATAGGCTCCGAAACTACTGGACCGATTTCAAAAATTCTTTCACCTTTGAAAGCTACATTTATCCCCGAGTAACATAGGCTATATAATATTTAAAATAAATTTAGGAATCCTTACTAAAACTCCAATAATGTAACATAAGGTGTAAAAAAAAGACCTGAAAAATTCCTTACGTCGCGTGCGCTACGAAAACTATTGATGATAGAACAAAATCATTTACTACGACTTTGCAGAACTCATCATTATCTACAAAAAGTGTCGCGAGTCAATGTAATAAAATAAAGTGCCGCGCGGCCTCGCGCGATCGGCTCCCTACGCAGCGGTCGTGTGCGTGATCGTATGATTTTAGCTTGAAAAATTTTTGAATTCGCTTTAAATTCATTTCGTAGGTAAATAAGTATATGATAATAAATATTATATTTTAATGTAACTTTTCAAACTGCTTATAGTAGTATTTTATGGGTATTCATTCCTGTTCAAAATTTAAGCAAAAATTTAGTAAAAGGTAGTTTTCTGCGCCCATATTTTTAATTTTCTTTCAATAAGTACCTACTACTTACCTGATAATAAATATTATATTTTAATTATTCAAACAGCTTAGTACTAGCTAACTATATGATAGTTCAATAAGCAAAAATTTTGTAAAAGCCTGTTTAATTATTTATTTCCTTCTATTTTTCATTTTATAATGCCCTAAAATGCCAAAAAGATCAAGATATCAACTTTCTAAACATAGTTCCCAGGCGAGGGCAATAAAAATACGGCGTAATGATCGGAGAGAATACGCGTCGCAATCGCGTACTAGAGAGTCAAGTATCGAGCGTTCGCAGCGGCTTGCTGAACAAAATGTTATCACTGGCCCAGCAGCTGGTCAACTAGCTCATATACCGAGGATACCGATGATTCCAACTGATCTGCCAATCCCTTTTAAACGACTTCAGTTTCCGGTGAAATCATCTTTCGCGTTAACTATTAACAAGTCCCAGGGCCAAACCTTCGAATTATTAGGGATCGACCTACGAAAAGAATGTTTCACTCATGGCCAACTGTATGTTGGCCCACGTGTCGGAGCTCCTGAAAATCAATTTATTTTGCTGCCACAAAATAAAACTACTTCAAATATCGGGAAGTTCTGACTCACTAAAACTAATGGCATTTTTTTTGTAAATAATATTATATATGTATAAAATTTTAAAATAAAAAATACAAAAACACATTAATAAAAAAAATCATAAAAAAATTCAAACTCCCTTTATAATTTTACTTTTTTTTTAAGCCCGATACAAAAAAAAGGGTGTGTGTGTATGTACCCGTGCGAAGCCGGGGCGGGCCGCTAGTTCTATATAATTTTATTAAAATAAATTGACAAAGTTTAAATAAAGATCACACAATTAAAAATAGCATCATAAATTCATCAGTCACATAACCCACCCCTAACGGTACCTGGCACAAAGGTGCACATTACACTGGCAGCATTACCACGCTGAATAGCTATGGACAATCTTTGTGCCAAGTACAAGCCGGAGCGGGAGTCACCGCCATTTTCCCTTATGCGTTGTCCTAACTCTCTAACGAGCTCCCGCGTCTCCACTGCAATGGGGATAAAGTTATAGAGGGGTTCCAAGGACGCGTACTTTTGTCGCTTTTTATTAGCGGCATCTTCAGCTGCAGCTGCTGGCGTGCGGATTGAGCGGGCAAGATGACAAGCCGCAACAGTACTGACGCAAGTTGCGTCCCACACTAAACAACTTCCTTAAAACCGGGACACAGTAATCTTTGCACACTACTGCTTCGCGGCAAAATAACTGGCACACCTCTATCGTAGACCGCATCATCGCGTAACATCCGGCGAGATGGCAGTCAAGTGTGAACCTAAAAAAAGCGTTTTGAAGCCGGTTCCCGCCAAAGAGTTTACGTATAGAGTTAGATTATCCTCACGGTTCCTTTGTGTCAATCGTAAGCAGATGACGTGCATACTTTCTATGGCAACAGAGTTGATGTGCCGCGACCATCGATATAATTAAAGAAACGAAGATGAGGTATGCTATAATCTAAAGACAACATAACGTGGCGAAAATTTGTTTGAAAAATTTGAAAATTGAATTGTCAGCGAACGTACACAACTCCTTGTTGCGACTGAGACTAAATCAGGAGACGTCACCTGATTTTGCATCGCCATAGTAGAAGCGCGTTTGCCGCTTCTGTCGTTTTAAAGAGTTCGATGGCCGCGACAAAAGTATATAAATGTATGAAATAAAATGTATGAAAACTACAGGAAATAGTTCTGTGGAGGCATTTTGTGATAGTGGTCGATGGTCCATGTCCCCACGGCCACGCTTAAAACCAATTAGACAAACTGTTAGCGGCCGACTGAGTTGAGTGATTGTTAGACCTGGTACACTTGGCTAAATTTAGCCGCTATTGAATTCGGTGTAGTGTAGATAGAAGCAGAATAGCACGTGTTTACCTAGAGGTAACCGATTCACTCTCGAAAAATCATTGCGGAAAACCCACTCAGGCAACAAATTCCACAGCCTAGTTTTTTTTTTTAACTTTTATAGGTTTACACTTGACCGCCATCTCGCCTGATGTTAAACGATGATGCGGTCTACGATGGAGCGTGTTTACCTAGAAGAAACCGATTCACTCTCGATTTGAAGACACAAAGATTGAAACTATCGGGAAAAACCCTGTCAGGCAACGTATTCCACAGCCTAGACGTTCTTATCACGAAAGTAGAGCCAAATCTCTTCGTGTCTTTGGAACATCAACCATGAAACGATGTCGCTTTTTCGAGTTACGAGCATGCCGAAGTTCTTATCACGGAAGTAGATTCAAATAGCTTCGTTGAATGTTGTCGCAACGTAATTCAGTGGAATGTAGCATTCAGTAAGATAGCATAATAGACTGCAGGCCCGTGAACAAAATATATGGGTCAAATGAACCACCAGGAGACCTATGTAGGATGATAGAAGGGTATAACGTAATAAGATTTAGCACTATGCCGTCACTTGTAAGCTGTCCAACTGAGTGCAGTTGAAGATAGGGGGTTGCAACACTCGATCATTTCTCCTTGTTACATGATTTTTGTATGGCATTGCGAAATAATGAATGCGATTAGAAGAGATATTGAAACGGTATGGAACCAATGCCGTGCATAATCAAATGACCAATTTTAGGTACTCTGTAAATCACGAATTTTTCCGACAAACTAATAATTAAAATGTGTATTTTTTATAGTTACATTACGTCGTCTAATCATTATTTCGCAACGCCGTACAAAAATCATGCGACAAGGAGAAATGATTTGCTAACCCTTTTACTGCAGTCAATAGGGAATATGCATGTAGTTTAAATAGGCTTGTTTTTTTTTTTCGTAAAATCCTTAATGTCCCGCCATTATGCCAAAACAATTATTTTATCATTTAGTTAGTTATTAATTATAAAAAATATTATTTAAAAAGTGCAAAATAGGCGCGGGAAATTCAAGTTTGCGAAACGCGTCATTATCTGTGGAAACCAAATGTGACGTCACATGGCATGTTTTCTGCTTTAACGGTGTCGATATTCGTACTGAGCTAGTAGTGTTAGAGAGAAAAGTCGTGTTCTCCATCGTTTGATTAGCTAGCACAACTCAAAAATCGGTACAAAGTAACTGCAACACTTGTAGTAAACAAACACAGGTCGTGGCTTGTGACGTCATGCAGGCGCGGGAAAGATGGCGGCGTTTAAACTGGACAAATTATATCGATATTTTAAATATTAAAAAAAAAATCAATTTGTACATTTACAAGAGTTTTTTTTTTATCTAATATATAAAATTCTCGTGTCACAGTTTTCGTTGCCATACTCCTCCGAAACGGCTTGACCGATTTTGATGAAATTTTTTGTGCTTATCCGGTATCTATGAGAATCGGCCAACATCTATTTTTCAACCCCTTAAATGTTAGGGGTAGTCCACCCCTAAATTTTTATTTTTATTTTTTAGACAAAAATTTTAATTTCTATTTTTTTATGATACAACATACAAAAATACATACAATCCTCAATTTTCACCCTTCTACGATCAACCCTTATTTTTTAATAGCCATTTTAGTAATTTAATCATTTTTCTAGGAAATTATTTACATGGCATAACAACGTTTGCCGGGTCAGCTAGTTGTGTTATAATAATGTAAAAAGTGAATTAAAAATATAAAAAAAATGCATGCATATTCCCTATTGGTCAGATTACAAGTGCCGGCATAGTGCTGAATCTTATTACTTTATACCCTTCCATTATCCTACATAGGTCTCCTGGTGGTTCATTTGACCCATAAATTTTGTTCACGGGCCTGTGTGTAGTCTATACTAAATTCAGCCAAATATAATAAGCCTTTTAGCGCGTGTTAGTTTAACCCAGGGATTCCCAAACTTATTTTGTCTACAGCCCAGTTTGAGAACAAATTATTTTCTAACACCCACATTTTTTTCTTAAAAACCACTACCTATTACTTCAAATGCAATAAATTAATAATGTGAGCTATATTAGCGAAGATTAAACATTTCGTCTACCCCTAAGGATCTACACAACGCCGCCATAATTTTTCTGGGTCTCTTACCTTGGCCCATTAGGCCTGCAGCGCTCACAAGGGGCGTTATCGCCCACTTTGGGAAACGCTGGTTTACCTACTAGGGCCTACTACGTGTGTGTAGTAAAATAAAACAAATTAATTAATAAAAATCAAATTTTTATTTGGTAATCTTTTACAAAATCAACAATATTATTTTCAAAATAGTACTTAATACATAACACCAATTATTTACTTAGAAAAATCCTTATTTATCAATACCAGTAACGTAACCCATAACCTTAGCTAAACTGGACTGAGACCAAAAATTAGGTAATTTTTAACCGACAACTTAAAATAGAAGAAGGTTCTTAGTATGGCTGTATTTTTTATGTGTTATTACAAGAACAAAATTAAAAATTTTGATTAACCCCCGACTACCTAAGATTTGTTATCTGTACAACATTCTACTAGTTAAGCCCTTTCATTTGATACCCATATTGAGATAGTTGTGAAAATAGACATGTATTTCGCCATTTTGTAGAAGCAGCCATCTTGGATTTGAAATTTGTCACAGTGCAATGTATTCTGATAATCAAGCCCTTTCGTTTGATACCCATATTGAGGTAGTAGTGAAAAAAATAATATAATACACCATTTTGTGGTGGCGGCCATCTTGGATTTGATTTTTTTTATAGTGTATAGTATTCTACTAGTCAAGCCCTTTCATTTGATACCCATATTGAGGCAGGTTGAGAAGAAATATTTTGTCCGCCATTTTGTGGCGGCGGCCATCTTGAATCGATATTAACCAAACATAGCTAAGAACATCCGCACGGATATTAACTTTTAAATTAAAAAAAACAGCATTGAAATCGGCCCATCCGTTTGAGCTCTACGGTGCCACAGACAGACATCGACGTCAAACTTATAACACCCCTTTTTTTGGTCGGGTGTTAAAAATGGGAACAAACACCTATTTCATACAAAAAAAGATCAAAACCAAAATTGGTTTATCTATTCGCCATACGCCATCTAGAACTTAGCTTGAAACTATTCTTTTCATCCGTGGTCGTGGGTTCGATCCCCACCCAGTGCAAATATTTGTGTGATGAATTCAAATATTTGTACTGTGCCTGGGTGTTTTCTATGTATAATAAGTATATATTTAAAAAAGATATAAGTAATATATCAGCTTTCTGGCTTCCATAGTACAAGCTTTGCTTAGTTTGGGGTCTGATGGTGTTGTGTGTGAAATGTCCACCAATTATTTATATTTAGTCAAATTGGTTTACTTAGTAAAATAAATTTCAGCTAAAATGAACAGTTTTGAAAATAGTTAAAAAAAATTGGCAGTCATAGAGGCAGCCGATAGAATCGAAAGCTACAGCCACGGAAAATCTATAAAGGTCTCTGGGCGAACCGCTGCCCAGAGACCGCGACACGAGACCGCGACCGGAGACCGCGACAGGAGACCGCGACAGGAGACCGCGACAGGAGACCGCGAAAGGAGAACTGCGCGAACTGGCGCCCATACCATACCCATAGTGTATGGCGCTAATTAAACTAGCAATTTTGCCTCTAGCTCCGGTTCTCGCCACACTGTTTAATAAGTGTCTTAGGGAGGGGTCGTACCCGTCGCCGCTGAAGATATCGAAAGTGTCCCCGATATTTAAAGGCAAAGGCAAACGGGACGATATTGATGGATATAGACCAGTATCGATTATACCAGCAATAGCCAAAGTATTCGAAAATGGCTTGAGTTCGCGATTAGTGGCCTACCTATCGGAAACCGAAGCGCTGTGTGAACAACAATACGCATACCGCGAAGGGAGGTCTACGACTTCTCTAACGCGTGAAGTGATTCGTAGCGTGTTGGCTGCCCGTGAACGTAAAGAGCAAGTAGCCGTCTTATGCTGTGACTTATCGAAGGCCTTCGATGTTGCAGACCATGAGACCTTAGCTTTAAAGCTGAAACACTATGGCATAGCTGGGAAATCATACGAGGTATTGACTGACATGTTACGAGGCCGCTCTCAAGTAGTGGATGCTGGCGATGGCGACAATAAATCAGACCCGTTGCCTTCGTCTATGGGAGTACCGCAGGGTTCGGCAGTCTCTAATATTGTTTTCTCTCCTACTAAACGATCTGCCCGAAGCCGTGAAGGGTGCAGCCATATTCATGTATGCGGATGACGTGGCTGCCGTAGTCACAGCTCTTTCAATAGAGGAATTAGAAGAGAAATTAAATATTGTAATAAACGGCTTAAATTCATGGTTTAGCGCCAACGGTTTTATGCTAAATTCAAAAAAGACACACTATATTCACTTTTGTCTGTCGGGACACCATACAAAACCGCTAAAAGTCTCGCTAAATGGTGTTAGGATTGAGCAGGTACAGAACACCGCATTTTTGGGGTTCGAGATTGATCGCAGCATGACGTGGGAACATCACATCGACAAGATGTGTGCTAAAGTTGGCAGTGCGTGCTTTGCGCTAAGACGAGTATCCCGAGTCTGTCTTTGTCTACGGAAGTGTCACGTGCATGTTACTTTGCCACAGTGCATTCACGGTTACAATACGGCGCCGAGCTATACACGCGCGCTGCCGACTGGAAGCGTGCGTTCCGCGCCCAAAAACGTGCCGTACGTGCCATTGTTGGCGTATCGCAATGTACATCCGTCAGACCATATTTCAAGGAGCTTGGTATACTTTACCTGCTATCTTGATCTATCAAGTGGCTGTGTATGTCAAAAATAATCTAGAATCGTACAACACGCGAGAGAGAGACATTCTCGCAACATACGCAACGCCGACAAGCTGGATGTTATACCACACTCTCTCACGAGGTCACAGAAGTTAAGTCACATTATGGGACCGGAAGTTTATAACGCTCTTCCCAAAATAGTTATATCGGCCCCAAGTTTCGGCAGCTTCAAAAACAGATTAAAGTGCTGGCTTATCGATCAAACTTTTATAGTTACAGCGAATTTTTAGAGAGTGATGGCAAAGTTCCCATAAAAATGTAAATAAATAAATTTGACATAGGTTAGTACAATTGCAATATAAAGACATTATACTCGTATAATGCTTGACAGTTTTCTGTACAATAATTATTGTAATACAGTAAAGTAGTAGTTTCAAACTTTGAAAATGTATACAATTTGTATGCTCTTTCTTTTGTTTTTATTTTTTTATTAATTGACGTGTAAATTGTACATTTATGAATAAAGTACTTTGACTTAGTGTCAAGTGCCTGTCGCGGTCTCGGCGCGAACTGGCGTCCATACACATCCATAGTGTCAAGTGCCTGTCGCGGTCTCAGCGCGAATTCGTACCTTAAGAGGTGCGCCAAAAGCAGTTTTCCCTCTAACAATAGTTACAAGCGCTACGTTCTAGATAGCGGTAATGGTTCTTTGGCCCCGACGAAAAACGAAAGGGTGTTATATATTTGACTGTCTGTATTTGTGTGTGTGCGAGAGAGAGAGTGTATGTGTCTGGTATCGTAGCTCGGGAATGGATGAATCAATTAGATTTTGACCGTTTTTGTTTGAAAGGGATCAAAAATTTATCGACCAATATGGCCGCCACCACAAAATGGCGGATACATATTTTTACACAACTCCCTCAATATGAGTACCGATTGAAAAGGATTAATTACGCTACTCATAGTACATTAGGCAACTCAAAAAATGAGTTTTTGGCCTCCTCCCTACCATTGTCTTAAGATCGCATTTACCCATAGACATAGAGGAATGGACTGAGCAAAACCACACAATTGTGACCTACAGTCTAGAAAGAGCCAAAGCGACTGTGCGGCTAATACTTTTAAGTCGGTGCCAGTCAGGTTAAAAAGTTAGTAGTTTGATGCTATGTAGGCACATGCTAAGTAGTAGGTATCTATCCACTACCTGTTAGATTTGTCTGGCACCGACTTCAAATAGATGAGTGAGTAGCGCTTATAATAATGATTTTAGTTTGTTTTTCGTTTTTGAGTGCCTATTTGTAGTTTTGAAGTCGGTTTAATTTTTTGTACGAAAATAGTTTATTCACGCAGGCCCGTGAACAAAATTCATGGGTCAAATGAACCACCAGGAGACCTATGTAGGATGATAGAAGGGTATAAAGCAATAAGATTCAGCACTATGCCGTCACTTGAAAGCTGTCCAACTGAGTGCAGATGAAGACGGGACCCCATTTCTCCTTGTCACGTGATTTTTGTACGGCGTACAAGAATAATAGATTAGAAAAGATATTGAAACTATAAAAATTATACACTTATGCATTTTGTTCACGGGCCTGCAGTCTATAATCTAGAGATTTACTACGATAACATGGCCCGCCCCCTCCAAATTACTGTTTCAATGTGTGTAGTCACATCCTTACGAAAGAGTTTGTATGTAGTTGTAATTATTCGTCTGCAGTAGCAGTACGCACACATGCGTGGTGGTGCGTTGTATATACTTTTACAAATACTTTCAAACGTTTGAATTCTGGAGGGGCGGGTCATGTTATCGTAGTAAATCTCTACCTGCCAGACTAATTAGAATGGTATATTTTGGATCCAATCATCAATGCTAGAAAGAGACAACTACCGACACATTCGCTTTGTCTCTGTCGCATTCTTTTGCACGTATTCACATTCACAGCTGCATATAATACTCAGTCCATTCTCTGTATGTCTATGGTTTTACTGTCAAATATGTTAATTCTAGTTAAATGTGAATTGAATTAACTTCTCATGTCTTTAAGGTTGAAAATGTTCTCGATTTTTTTAAAGCGAAAACGTAATTTGCACGTTTTGAAAATCTTATGGTTTGGTGTCACTGACATGTTAAGTTAGCGGCGTAGCAGCGAAGCGGGATGTACGCATTAGACGGTTTTGGACATCGATATAAACCACTAGATGTGCCCTCCCAAACTTTAGGCACACGGAATTACGTCATGGTCGGGAAGAGTCTCTTTCCGTTCTAGTCGGTTGCAGGAAGCGGTGAACGCCGGATGTTTTTATCTATTACTATTCGTTGTCAACAACCAAAATAAGTAGAACCACAGCATATTTCGCCGCTAGCGATTTTAGGGGTCAAGTAGATTGGTTGTGTGTAAACCACTAACGATACACACAGAGACGCAGTTTATTACCAATTCCAAGGTGCTCAGGGCACATCCATTGGTTTATTTCGATGGCTTCGGATGGGTGAAATCTTGTAAAGTCGCGTTAGCGACATGCTTATTTAAGTAGCAGTCGGTTATTGCGAGCCCAACTGTATCCATGACTCAGACACAGAATTTTTAAATCTTATCGACTTACGAATAAGATTGAAATTGACTCAATTCACATCAAACTAGGTTAAGCGTAATAGTTCAGACAGATCCAAGTTAATAACAGTTCAAAGATGTGTTAAAAAACTCTTCTTGTTCACTAAATTCTATACAAGGCAAGAACATATTGAGATATTTTCATGGCGGCACTACACTTGGTGTAGTGCATGTGTGTTTTAGACGTGAATACACAAATACGCTACCGGAAATAAGTGTAGTGGCAGCATTACATAATTACCAAAAAATCTAAGACAATAATCTTCTGTTATAACCACCAATATAACTTGAAACACCATTATAAGATCATTGCAAAGAGCCCGAGAGCTCAATCTATTTTGGTCGACCTGTTTTGGCGAGTCTACGGTTCAAATTACATTGGAAGATGTGTTTTAGCTATTAGTCAAGGAGAACACTCCATTACTTCTAGACCTACTGCTTAGTACTATATGCCGACCATTTATCTGAGTCCTCGCCTGCGCGGTACAGGGGCGCGGGAGTATGACGACAAAAGGGACTGAGACAGGTGCATTAGTGAGATTGTATTTCGGATATTTGTACTATTAGGACCATTGAAATTGTTCCTAGTTCTACCAGGTAGTACTAAGCGGTAAGACTGTATGTAATACAAGAACAAATGCATTTAATTTTCATCTAGAACAAATATGCCGTATTTGGAATAACATATCAATACATAGTGTTTCGAATTTCCAATTTCATCTATACTTCATTAAAACATAAATTTATTTTACACTAAAAAAATAATTATAATAAAAAACATAGTATCACTACCCGTTCCTACCTTAACCGTATTTTCAAATTACAATATTACGAACAATCAAACCTATAGAATAGTATATACAGGGTTATTGGTCAACCTGCATTCTTTTCAGGGCGTGTTTCAAGAACAATAAATACGTCAATTTATGTTCTACAGTTTATGTAAAAAAAAAACAATACAAAACAAAAAACGTATTTTTTTTTAAATCGTATATTATTCCCATACAAAATAAAAAAAACACGTATATTTGCCCTGTCTAAAAACAACGAATCCCAAAATCCGTACTAAACGGTTTGAATCCACTTTTCTCGTACGTACCAGCTTTGGAGTGGAATAAGTTGCCGGCCTCCTTGTTCCCTGAGAGATACAATCTAGAACTTTTCAAGGTCAGAGTGAATAGGTACCTTCTAGGTCAACGTGCGTCATCTTCGACCACACCGTCGCTTACCATCAGGCGAGTTGGTGGTCAAACGCGGACCTATACGAGATAAAAAAAGAAAAATAACGAATTCTTCGTAACAAGAACGCGCGCGCTCTTTACCGCTCGATAAATGAAGCGCCGACGCGAATAGAGCTAAACAGAGCTAGATAAGACAACAAACACTAAATAAATAAATCGGGATACTTATCGAGTTTTAACAAAAGCTCTAAGGAACAAATGTGGTTTAAATACACAGTACATGTTACAGTGGTTTAAACGGATGCAGACTGATCACTAGTAACCCTGTATATAAAAACATGGCTTAGCAAAAAAAAAAAAATTGGTTGCCTGTAAAGTCGGTATACGGGCGAAAGTTTTACGTGACAACGACTTTGAGTGGTAAAATAATTTTACGGAAGGGACGCGTGTCTCTCTCGCTCTTAGGCGGGCTAACCATGCCCGAGTGGAAGGGACGCGTGCCTCTCACTCGCTCTCGTTGTGAGCGCATAACGTGAGCGGAGCGTAACGCAGTTTCTTGAAGTGTCACCCGGCAAACCAATTTATAAGACGTTGTCACGTCAAAAAATACGAGCATGACATATACCCGATGGTCTCTTCTATACTTGTGTCGCTATGCTGTTAAAGGCAGGCATGCTTACCATCAGGTAGATGTCGTGCTCGTTTCGTCACTCTAAAACATTAAAAAAAATTGTCAGTCATAGGAACTGCCGATAGAAGTGAAAACGTATTACTCGGAATTTGATAGCTCACTTTGGAAACTACGCGGGTGAAACCGGAGGGCGATGCCAGACTGGAATAAATGGACAAAGCATTATCGTGTACATATTATATGTCTTCTAAGCATGGCAATCTAGACTAGATGGCCGTGGTTAGATGTGTAATGGTAACCATGGCAACACACGACGGCCATGTAGAAACGCATTTCTAGATGCCCATGAATCCGAGTTCACCCGAAGATTTCTTTTATTTACGAACGTAACGCTTGAACTCAGTTCACGGCCCACGAAAAATCGTGGTTCGCCAAAAGAAGTTTTTTACTTCAAATATACAGTCTGACTGGTGAGATACTATCGATATTTTAGGAATGTACTCGGTCCGCGATTCTGGTTCTAATTATGTAATAAAATAAGGTACTTAAATTTTGGCCAAATATCTCAAGAAATAAATAAAGTATGGACACGTTTTAACGTGCGTACTGTGCGTAGGTAAACAGAGCGCCATCGACCGTCATGACATTGAACCGTGCGTCCGAGAGATAACGCAGCACGGGCGCCCGCGCGGTGACCATGCGTTTTGAATTTAATAACTGAACTTTCGGTTAAGTTTACTGAGTACTCAGTAGTTATTTTTAGTCAAGACATATTTTTTTTTTCATATTTCATTGCCAAGTATCACATCCTCTATTATCAATAGTATCTCACCAGTCATACTGTATATATACTTTTACGTAACATTAGTGATGTTTAAAACTAAAATTCCAAGTCAATAAGTTTTCACTTCTATCGCTAGTCCCTATGACAGCCATTTTTTTTCTTCCACCGTTCGGCTCTATCTGACATTCTATAGGTTTTATTGTTCGTAACCATTTTAATTAAATTTGTATAACGTATAACTATAAAGTATTTACACAGTATAACACTAACTACAACGCTCCGCTTCAATTGTACAGACCGTATTATCCGACATAATATATATATCTATAACAAGAAAAAAGGCGACAGAATTCACCTATTTTTTTTATTGTGATGTAAAAAAAGTTGGAAAACTTGGATCAATTCGCTAAATGACCAACGGATAAATAGGTATACACATTTATTAACCTATTATATAGCATAACACCATATAGTGTGCTATATAACCATATAGTATACTACATCACTATACAATATTCCATGGGATAATATGAATCACCAAAATTTAATTTAATTATTTTTCTAGGTTAAGTAGTTATCGTAATGAATATGCCGCAGTCAACTAGCTTATTTAGCCGTTCAATTAACGGCCTAGCTATTTAATAAACAGCGCCGTTTAACTAGCGTCCTGAATTATATTCAGCCATTTGATCATACAGCTAAACAAATAATTGGGATTGTTGACATTTATTTACTTGGCTACCAACTTTAAACAACAAATTTTATGACATTTTTATATATAAACTAATCCAGTTGCATTTTAGAGTATAAATTTATTTTGTTTAGAAATTTCATCTTTTTTATTTGTGACACATGCTCACCCTTTACTACGAATGGCCAAGCATTAGCCAGCCGGTTAATTAAATATTGTAACACGCGATACGTCTGAATATAATTCAGGCCGCTAGTAAACGGCGCTGATTAGTATACAGGCTAGGCTAATAATTTGAATAACTGACTGCGAAATGTTCTAGTAAATAATTTCATTTCCTTGAATAAAGGCTCTGCCCTGGTCACTATGGTTATATAGCATACTACATGGTTATATAGTATACTTTATGGTTATATACATTATTAGTTATTTTAACCTTTATTATGCAAAACTTATCATGGGGATCAATTGAGTGTTAAATACGTCTTTGACCGACTTACAAAAAAAAAAAAAGGGTTTTTCGGAACTCAATTCATGAAATATTTTTTTAAGTACGTTCGCCGATCATTCGAATACCCCTGAACCTATTTAGGATGGGGTTGGATCCTATACAGGGTTGTTGGTGATCAGGCTGCATCCTTTTATGTTACGTGCATTAAATACGCCAACTTTTGTTCTACAGTTTTTTAAAACTCGTATATTTTTATACCCATACAAAATAAAAATAAAGTGTATTTGCCCGGTCTAACTGCATCGAAATATTCGTAACAAAAGCGGGCGCTCCTTAACGCTCGATAAATTATGTGCCGTGAATAAACACAAAACAGCCGCTAAAAAGTACTAGAGAGGACTATAAACGCTATTTTTTATTGGGACATGTATTGAGTTTTGTAAAAGTTGTAGAACAAAAGTTGTTCATTTAAACATACATAACATGGCCTTAAAAGGACGCAGGCTGATTACCAGTAACCCTGTATAACTTTGAAATCATTGAAGTCCGTAAAATAATTCCAGCGCCTTGAATACGTAACCCCTTTTTTTACGCAATCGTGTACATAATTAATTTATATTCAGTACATTTAGAATACTTGAAAAATATTCAAAAAAAATATCTTCCGCTGTTAAATTAAATTCAATAATAATTCATTTCACTCATTTTACATATCGATATCTTATCTCGCAAAACCAATAACTTCGTAGTAGCAAATTTCACAGGGGCCACTATATCACCACTGCAATCTATTTATGTAACTGGTATTTCATTTTAAAAGTATTTATTACTTAATAAGAAATTCACGGAACACGGACACGGAATTCTTGTTTTTTCTTTTGATGCCATAATAATTTTTTACTAAGTTTTTGTGGACCCTGTGAAATTTGCTACTATGGAGTTATTTGTTTTGCGAATTAAGGTATCGATATGTATATCTTACTGGTACATATTTGCGGTAAAAAGTACAAATATGTTCACAAGACAGTTATCCTCACGTAACGTTAGCAAATCTGTGGAACGCACTTTCCGACGAAGTAAAAAAAGATCATTGATAGATTAATTCATTACAATAATATATTTTTGACCCAGATTTTTTTCATTATTAAATTAAATTTCATTATTATTCAATAACTTATTTTAATCCTTACCCGTTAGCAAAAAACAAGAGGTATTTACGACTGAAAAGGTTAGCCAACTCAGTTTATTTATTTATTATTGCTTTGAAATTCTCAATATTGTATCCAATTGGTTGATTAGGAATTCAATTATTTTACAAATCGTACTCAAAAATTTCAAAAACCACGACTCAAAAGGTTACTGTTGACTCAAAGTCTCATCTTACATTGCTTTTATTTGAAATTTTAATATTATACCTAAATTGTCTATCTTGATACTTTAAAATTTACAATACGAAAATTCTGATCCAAAATTTTGCCTACGCCTCAAAAGGTTATGACAGACTTAGTCTTCTGTACTGAATTGATTAAAAAAATTTAAATATTGTATCCAGTTCGCCAATTTAGTATAAGCATATATGGTAACTTTTCAAAATTCACAATACAAAAATTCTGACCCAAAATTGTCAGTACCACGACTCAAAAGGTTACTATAGACTCAAATCCAAAGTTATTTTGTTCTGGAATTGATTTAAAATTTCAAAATATTGCATACAATACATCAATCAAGAAACCTTCATAAAATTGAGACCCAAAAGTTTTCCAAAACCACGACTCAAAAGGTTAATGTCGACTCAAAGTCTCCCGTACGGAATTGATTTGAAATTGAAAATATTCTATACAAATTTATAAACTATTTAATAACATTACTATTTGATAATAAAATTGAGACCCGAAAGTTTTCCAAAACCACGACTCAAAAGGTTACTGCTGACCCAAAGTCCCTATAGGGACCCCGACACCATAATCCCTAAAATTATAGTCTTGGGTTCCGTGTATAGTCCTAACATGGATTCTTAGGTAACTAGGTCTAGTGAAAAACTTATAGCATATATGACATTGGTACTTCTTCAGCCCCTGATGCGTTTCAAGATGCCTTTTGAGCTTACCCTTTGTGATGAACCCTTTACCGCACTGCTGGCAAATGTAGGGTTTCTCTTTAGTATGCGTGTAGCTGTGTAGCTTGAGGTAGTACGGTAGCTTGAACGATTTTGAGCAAACCTAGGTGGGAGATAACAATAAGTTAGTAGATTCGTCTGTACTAATATATTAAAGAGAGAAAGAAATATTCATTACAAAACAAAAACACATGATTGGCTGGAAGAAATCGGTTATAGCGGTAAGCCCGCCATTTGTTTCACTAGATTGTATGCATCATTTTAATGGTGTGAACAATAAAGAATTTTCAATCATTCATTCATATTTACCAATATTTTTGTTTGTAATGAATAAAATTTTAAAAAAGCTGGTTTATTTATTTTGCCGAGTACAAATTGATACCGACTTGAAACAAGGAAGAGGTTATCAATTCGTCAGAATATATTCTTATAATATTATAATCATTAGTCACGTCGAAGTCCAATCTTAGTCAAGTTCAAGTTTAATATTATTATGGTCCAAGTATACATTTAGTCAAGTCAAAATGTAATTTTATTAAGGTTCAAGTATAGATATGGTCAAGTTCAAGTCATGTCATAGTCAAGTTAGTCAAATCTTAGTCAAGTCCAAGTCTAATCTTATTACAGGGCTTAGAGACATAACATCTTAGATCTCCGGGTGACGAGCGCAGTGCAGTGCTAGGTAATGATTTGGACTTTTCATGTTTCAATAGCTGCGTGTCACTGCGCTGTTATGTGGCCGGCATGTTGCTTACCATCAGGCACATGTACAGCTCGTCTCGTCATACTTTATTTAAAAAATTTAAGGTCCAAGTATACATTTGGACCTATGTAGTTCAAGATTAGATAATCGTAGTCAAGTCGAAGTTTCATTTTAGTGAAGTCCAAGTATAATCTCAGTCAAGTACTAATCTTAGTAAAGTCGCAAGTCTAATCTCCGTCAAGTCCACGTCCAATTTTAGTCAAGTCCTCGTTTAATTTTAATCAAGCCCAAGTCTAATCATAACCAAGTTTAAGTCGAATCTTACCGAAGTCCTAATCTAATATCAGTTATGTTTAAATATCATCTAAATCAAGTCAAAGCCTAATCTTAATTAAGTCCAACTTTAATGGCAGGCATGTACAAGTATAATCTAAATCAAGTCCAAGCCTAATCTCAGTATAATCGAGCGCAATGCAGGGCCAGGTAATGATTTGAACCCTTCGTGTTCCAATAGCTACGTGTCACTGTGCTGTTATGTAGCAGCCATGTTGCTTACCATCGGGCACATGCCCTGCTCGTCTCGTCCCTCTTTATTAAAAAAAAGTTCATTCTTTCATGGTCAAGTATAATCATAATCAAGTCCAAGTATAATCTCAGTCAAGTCAAAGTCTAAACGCAGTCAAAGCGTACACCCACCTGACAAGTGTGTTTCTTCTCCTCCTCCTCGTCGAAGTCCTCTAGCGCGAGCTTCGAGCCGTGCGTCTTCAGATGCTCCTCGAGATAGTAGAAATGCTGGAAGATCTGACCGCAAATGTTGCAGATACGCGACCTGCGATTATAGACGCAGATATTAGAAGACAAGAACAAAATGCAAAAAAAAAGATTGACTACCTCAGATTTGTAATTTGTACAACATTCTACTAGTCAAGCCTTTTCATCTGATACCCATATTGAGAGAGTTGTGAAAAAAGAAATGTATTTTGCCATTTTGCGGAAGCGGTCATCTTGGATTTGAAATTTGTCATAGTGCATAGTATTCTACTGGTCAAGCCCTTTCATTTGACATCCATATCAAGGCAGTAGTGAAAAAAATAATGCAATTCGCCATTTTGTGGTGGCAGCCATCTTGGGTTTGAAATTTGCTATAGTGACTGGTATTCTACTAGTCAAGCCCTTTCATTTGATATATTGAAGTAGGTCGTGAAGAAATATTTTGTCCGCCATTTTGTGGAGGCGGCCATCTTGAACCGATATTAACCAAACGTAGCTAAGAACCATCGCACGGAAATTAACCTTCAAATAAAAATAAGGCATTGAAATCAGTCCATCCGTTTGAGGTCTACGGTGCCACAGACAGACACACATAAATAGACAGACAGACAGACATCGGCGTCAACGTTATAACACCCTTTTGTCAACCTTTTTTTAACGTTATAGCCTTTTTGTCGGGGTTAAAAATCGATTTAATTAATAGAAAAGGGAATAGATGTACAATAAATTTTCATTTTATTTTTCACACAATTCTGTACACTAAGTCTATCAAAGAGTTTACATATACTACGTATAGAGTTAGATTTTCCGCACGGTTCCTTTGTGTCAATCGTAAGCAGATGACGTGCATACTTTCTATGGCAACAGAGTGATGTGCCGCGACAAAAATATGACACTTCCATAAGAGCGACAAGGCAAGAAAGATGCTACCCGTGCTTTCGGTGTAAAGCTCTTTGAAGTCTCTCAATTCGCAGATGTCTCACCTTTCATCCCCAGTGGAGTCGGGCAGGCTCGTGGTAGGAGCGCACACCTCGGGAGTCTTCGGTATCTTGCGAGCGTTCTGAAGCACCATGGCTAGGACCGCGTTCCGATTCTCCTCTAAGATGCTGTCGAATCGAAAGAGTTTTAAATTATGGTATGAAAACTAAATTCAAAATCGAGTGTAACTCTAAATCAAATCAAGGTCAAAACAAGGATCAAAGTCTAATTCTGAGTATATACTATGAGTCTAAGCCACATCCAAAGTCAAAACCGGATAAAGACTTATGTATGAATCAAAGTATACGTCTTTTAGTACTACGTCTTGTAAGTAAAAAACGGATCAGTCAAAGTCAACAGTGTAAGTCTAAACCGTAACTAAAGTCAAATCTAAGTCAAAAGTCTAATCAAAATTGTATCAAAATCTAAATTCGAGTGTAAAAATACAGAGTATAAGTCTAAGCCATAGCTAAAGTTAAGTCAAAGTTAAACTCTAAACCATAATCAAAACCGGATCACAGTCTAAGTCTAAACTAGTATCTAAGTCTAAGTCAAGCCATATTTATTTAAACCATGGCCCTAAACCGGAACAAAATCTATTTCAAATTTTAATAAGTCTGAGTATAAGTCTAATGCATTACAAAAGTCAAGAGTCTAAGACTAAGCTGTCTAAGCTATAGCTAAACTCAAGCCATTTTTATTTAAAGACAAAATCTATACCAGAGTCAAAGCTATACTCACAGCCCCTCCTTGATGTGCGAGCGCAGGTGCATCCGCGTGTGGTACCTAGTGTGGAACATGTGGGCGCACACCGGGCACTCGAACCGGAGCGTGTACTGAGACACCGAGTGCGAGGCGAGGTGTCGCTGTGGACGAATATATAAGGGTCAGAATCCTGTGGCACTCTCACACACACATACAGGGTTACTGGTAATCAGCTTGCATTTTAAACAAACCAATTTTGTACTAGAACTTTTGTTAAAAGATTTTTTTTGGAATATGTATTGAAAATATCCCAAAAAAAAGTGTTTGCTGTCCTCTCCAGGACTGTTAACTGTTTATTCACTTTACCACATCATTTATCGAGCATTAAAGAGTGCGCGCGCTCTTGTTACGAAAGAGTTCGATGCGTTAAGACCGGGCATATATATATATATTTTTAAATATAGAGTGACGAGACGATCAGGTCATGTGCCTGATAGTAAGCAACATGCCTGACACATAACAGCACAGTGACAAGCAGCTATTGGAACATGAAGAGTCCAAATCATTACCTAGCACTGCACTGCGCTCGTCACCCAGAGATCTAAGATCTTATATCTCTAAGCCCTGTAATTTCTCTGGAAACATTGCCCTTCAAACCGGAACACAGTAATGTTTGCACATTACTGCTTGGCGGTAGAATAACTGGCAAAGGTGTGGTACTTCCCCAGGCGGACTCTGCCAAGAGTCCTACCACTACTACTATACTATATATATACTACTATATATATAAGTATACTAGATGTCCGCCCCGTCTTCGCCCGTGGTACATATATAGCATTCATCGGGATCCCGTACATATCCAACGGTGAAAGAATGACTGAAATCGGTTCAGTCATTCCTGAGAATATCGCTTTCAAACAAAACACCTCTTCAGCTACCTGCTACACCACCTGTCGGAAATTGGTCGTACCAACTCAGATTTAGAAACTTTGATTAGCAAAGGTCTATTTTCAAGAGGTATGTAATCTGTGATATTCAATGACGCAATCTTGACACATGCTGTCATGTGTCATGTCAAAGCACGAAACGTACGAAAACTCTCAAAACGGAATATTTTTTCCCGATTTTGTTACATTCTTGATTCATGCTCGGCTTCTGTTAATAGTAGCGTTATGTTCTATAGCCTATAGCCTTCCTCGATAAATGGGCTATCTAATAGAAAAATAATCTTTCAATTCGGACCAGTACTTCCCGAGATCCTATCGTTCAAACAAACAAACAAACTCTTCAGCTTTATAACATTAGCATAGATAGTATTAAAATTAACGTGGTTGTTACACATATTTAGTTGGATAACGGGACATTCACGTATATACGGTCGGTTAATCCGACTCGAGTTTCGGCCGCGTCCGGCGGCTGTGCCAAACGGGCAGCGGTCGCGCGCGTGCACTCTCCTTGAAAAAGGTCGCCGGACGCGGCCGAAACTCGAGTCGGATTGACCGACCGTATATACGTGAGTGTCCCGTTATCCAATTAAATATTTATAATATTAGTATAGATTTGAAGTCAATGAAATGCTGTTACTTTGATATTGCATTCAGACACTCCAATCTTATTTATTTGTATTTGTATAGATAAATACCTGTAATTTGGAATGTGAGCTATATCCCTTGTTGCAAAATTCGCATAGGTTCTGTTTGCCCTCGGTTTTTCCTTTCGCTTGCGCTCCTTGGCATCTCTTCCGGTGATATACCTGGATCGAAATAATACAGTCTTAATATACATCAGGTGAGATGGCGGTCAAGTGTGAACGTATTAAAATGAGATGGCAAAGTTCCCATAAAAATGTAAAAAAATAAATTTGACATGGGTCAGTACAATAGGCGTGTCGACAGGTCCTGCAATTATATTAAATTATATAACGACAGTATTTAAATACAATAAAATGTGTACCAATTTTAATTTTGATATTTTTTAGTTTAACTTACTTTATGATCATTCAAAGCTGGATGAGCAAGTCCATTTTAAAAGTACGAAATTATTAGAAAATGAATTTACCATTGGATAACCCATTCAATTTCAAGTTACTTTTGTTATGAAATCGTTTTCCTAAACGCAATATTTAATATAGCTACCATACAAACTTTACGCGCGACGCATAGAAAATACGGCACTGTGACGTCACGCTTCGTAGTGTTTTTGTATGAAGCGTTTTTAGGAGAGTCCAAAATTGTGATTTTAAAATCGTGATATCACGGGAAGTTTTTAAGATAGCAAAGTAATTCATTCACGTATGTTTCAGTTATTGAGTAGTCTTTTGATGGCACACTAAATCAAAAATGAGTCGACACGCCTATTGTATTAAAGACATCATACTCGTATAATAAATACTTGACAGTTTTCTGTACATTAATTATTGTAATACAGTATAGTCATTTCAAACTTTGAAAATGTATACAATTTGTATGCTCTTTCTTTTGTTTTTATTTTTTAACCGTCTTCAAAAAAGGTTTCTCAATTCGACCGTATATATATATTTATTTTTTATGTGTGTTCGCGGATAACTTCGTCGTTTATGAACCGATTTTGATGATTCTTTTTGTTGTTGTAAAGAAGATATTCCAAGGGTGGTACCATGAGAAGGAAACCAGGATCTGATGATGACATCCTAGAGAAATCGAGGAAAACTTTTTTACTTTATCAGTTTTCTGTTGAAAGTCGGTTCTTTTTTGTTAAAATTAATTTTATTTTAAATAAATAAAGCTGACTGCAAAAAATCACCAGATAAAGACATTACATAAAACAATATTTATTATTATGTAAGAACACTATTTTCTAAGCGTAAAGTTCTTATGTTAGCTATATTGAATATTGCGTTTAGAAAACTCGTTTCATAACAAAAGTCACTTTAAATTGAATGGGCTATCCAATGGTAAAAACATTTTCCAATAATATCGTATTTTTAAAATGGACTTGCCCATCCAGCTTTGAATGATCATAAAGTAAGTTAAACAAAAAGATATCAAAACCAAAGTTGGTACATGTTTAAATATTGTCATTATATCCAATAATTTATTATAATTCCAGGATCAGTCGTCATGCCTACTAGTTTTTAGGGTTCCGTAGCCAAATGGCAAAATACGGAACCCTTATAGATTCGTCATGTCTGTCTGTCTGTCCGTCCGTATGCCACAGACACTTTTCTCCGAAACTATAAAAGCTATACTATTGAAACTCGGTAAGTAGATGTAATTTGTGAACCGCATTAAGATTTTGATACAAAAAATAGAAAAAAAACAAAAAATTTAGGCGTGTCCCATATATAGAACTGAAACTCAATTTTTTTTATCAATACCATACAAGTGGCGTATCTATGGATAGGTCATCAAAAATTATATTGAGGTTTCTAACATATTTTTTTCTAAACTGAATTGTTTGCGGGAAGGACTCTTCCAAAGTGGTAAAAAGTGTCCCCCCTGTAACTTCTAAAATAAGAGAATGACAAAAATAAAAAAAAAGTGTATGATGTACGTTACCATGTAAACTATCAACGAAAATTGGTTTGAATCTTACCTAGTAAGTAGTTTAATTTTAATACGTCATAAATTGACTATTGTTAAAACACTGATTAAAGTAACAACGAAGTACAAGAACTTTTGTATTATGTTACTTGCTGCTACGGAAGCCACCATGGGCGAGCCCGACTCGCACTTGACCATTTTTATTTTTTAACCACCGACCAAAAAAGGGGTGTTATAAGTTTGACGTCGATGTCTGTCTGTCTGTGTGTGTCTGTGGTACCGTAGAGGTCAAACGGATGGGCCGATTTCGATGCAGTTTTTTTTATTTGAAAGTTAATACCCGTGCGGATGTTCTCAGCTATGTTTGGTTAATATCGATTCAAGATGGCCGCCGCCACGAAATGGCGGACAAAATATTTCTTCACAACCTACCTCAATATGGGTATCAAATGAAAGGGCTTGACTAGTAGAATACTATACATTATAAAAAAAATCAAATCCAAGATGGCCACCACCACAAAATGGCGAATTTTATTATTTTTTTCACTACTACCTCAATATGGGTATCAAACAAAAGGGCTTGACTAGTAGAATACATTGCACTATGGCAAATTTCAAATCCAAGATGGCCGCTTCCACAAAATGGCGAAATACATTTATTTTTTCACAACTCCCCTTAATATGGGTATCAAATGAAAGGGCTTTACTAGTAGAATGTTGTACAGATAACAAATCTGAGATAGTCGGAGGTTAATCAAAATGTTCAATTTTGTTCTTGTTAGTGTTATAGCCTAATCCGTACCATAGGTCCTCGGTTGGTGTACTGGTGTCCACAGAAGGTGCACAGATAAGGCTTGGGTCCGACGTGCGTCGCTTCGTGAGCCCTGAGCGACTCCGCGTCGGGGTGCGGCTCGAGGCAGTAGTAGCATATCATGCTGTCCGTGTCCTTGTGACTCTTCTTGTGCACCTGAAGTGTCTCCAGGTGGAGGAACCTGGAAATGTGAGCGGTTTAGGGGCTACGGCTCGCTACTTCCTTTCTGTCTAACCTCGAAAAGAGTAATAGTAAAAAAAAATTGGTTGCCTGTAAAGTCGGTATACGGGCGAAAGTTTTACGTGACAACGACTTTGAGTGGTAAAATAATTTTACGGAAGGGACGCGTGCCTTTCGCTTTTTATGTCCGTCTCTCTCGCTCTTAGGCGGGCTAACCATGCCCGAGTGGAAGGGACGCGTGCCTCTCACTCGCTCTCGTTGTGAGCGCATAACGTGAGCGGAGCGTAACGCAGTTTCTTGAAGTGTCACCCGGCAAACCAATTTATAAGACGTTGTCACGTCAAAATGTATTTAGAACACCTATTAGCCTGCAGGCCCGTGAACAAAATTTACGAGTCAAATGAACCTATGTAGGATGATAGAAGGGTATAAAATAATAAGATTCAGCACTATGCCGTCACTTGTAAACTGTCCAACTGAGTGCAGGTGAAGATAGGGGGTTGCAATTTTAGATAATTCATCCTTGTCACATGATTTTTGGGCGGCGTTGGAGAAAAATGGATTAGATGAGATATTGAAACTGTATGGAACCAATGCCGTACATAATCAAATGACCAAATTTACTCTGTAAATCGTTATTCCGCAACGCCGTACAAAAATCATGCGACAAGAAGAAATGATTGAGGGTTGCACCCCCCCTTCCCTCTTCACCTGCACCCCCCCTTCCCTCTTCACCTGCACTCAGTTGGACAGCTTACAAGTGACGGCATAGTGCTGAATCTTATTATTTTAAACTCTTCTATCATCCTACATAGGTTCATTTGACTCATAAATTTTGTTCACGGGCCTGCAGTGGCAGGCTTTGGGCTCCGATGGGAAGGGAACATATTATTTTTTGAAGTTATAGAGGTTTTTAAGTTACCGAGGTTTGAGTTATCGAGGTCCTACTGTATATGTAAACTCCGTTTTAGAACACATCCGTCAGATTCCACTTTCGTCAGAATATTTTTTTTAACCGACTTCCAAAAAAAGGAGGAGGTTATCAATTCGACACCTATGTTTTTTTTTATGTATGTTACCTGATTTCTCGAGAACCTCTGCACCGATTTTAAAATTTCTTTTTGTGTTCAGATGGGTATGCTTCCCGAATGGTCCCATATAAATCTAATAGAAATCGGTCGGGTGGTTTTTGAAATAGGAACTATAAACTAAAATTTGCGTACAATTTTCTGGATGACGTAGTTGAAGATTTTCCAAAAGTTATGAAACTCGATCCTGTCAATACGAAATTAACGGATTAATAAAAACTTGGTTTTAAAACCCGACCAAAAAAGGGGTGTTATAAGTTTGACGTCGATGTCTGTCTGCCTGTGTGTCTGTCTGTCTGTGGCACCGTAGAGCTCAAACGGATGGGCCGATTTCGATGCAGTTTTTTTTTATTTCAAGGTTAATACCCGTGCGGATGTTTTTAGCTATGTTTGGTTAATGTCGATTCAAGATGGCCGCGTCCACAAAATGGCGGACAAAATATTTCTTCACAACCTAACTCAATATAGGTATCAAATGAAAGGGCTTGACTAGTAAAATAATATACACTATAGCAAATTTCAAATCCAAAATGGCCGCCACCACAAAATGGCGAATTATATTATATTTTTCATTACTACCTCAATATGGTTACTAAACGAAAGAGCTTGACTAGTAGAATACTTTGCATTATGACAAATTTCAAATCCAAGATGGCTGCTACCACAAAATGCCGAAATACATATTTTTTTCACAACTCCCTTAATATGGGTATCAAATGAAAGGGCTTGACTAGTAGAATGTTGTACAGATAACAAATCCGAGGTAGTCAGGGTTTAATTAAAATTTTTAATTCTGTTCTTGTACACTAAAAAGAGTAAAATAAACTATTTTCGTACAAAAAATTAAACCGACTTCAAAACCACAAATAGGCAAAAAATAAACTAAAATCATTATTATAAGCGCTACTCACTCATCTATTTGAAGTCGGTGCCAGTCAGGTCAAAAAGTTAGTAGATTGATGCTATGTAGGCACATGGTAAGTAGGCACAGGTAAGTAGTATCTCTATCCACTACCTGTTAGATTTGGTTGGCACCGACTTCAAATAGATGAGTGAGTAGCGCTTATAATTAAGCGGATTTTAGTTTATTTTTCGCTTTTTGAGTGCCTATTTGTGGTTTTGAAGTCGGTTTAATTTTTTGTACGAAAATAGTTTTTGTAAAATCCTTTCAGTTTCGTCAGGAATGACCAATGTGGAGTCCCTCTAATGACTCTTTCGTCAGTTTTCAGTTTCGTCAGGAATTACCAATGACCAATGTGGAATCTGACGTAAGGGTCCCTTTTGCCAGGTTCCACTTTCGCCATAATTAATAATAGTGATAGTAATAAGCCATAACCAGTCGTCATCATCATCATCAGCCGCAAGACGTCCACTGCTGAACATAGGCCTCCCCCTAGATTTCCACAACGAACGGTCCTGCGCAACCTGCAACCAGCGGTTTCCAGCGACCTTTGTGAGGTCATCTGTCCATCTAGTGGGAGGCCGACCAACACTGCGTCTTCCGGTTCGTGGTCGCCACTCGAGAACCTTTCTTCCCCATCGGTTGTCAGTTCTGCGAGCGATGTGGCCTGCCCATTGCCACTTCAGCTTGCTTACTCTCTGAGCTATGTCGGCCACTTTCGTTCTTTTGCGAATATCCTCATTACGGATTGTGTCGCGCAAATAATCAGTAACATTTTAAAAATATACTTTAATGTACATAACAACTTAAACATAAAAAAGGTACTTACACCTATACTGTTCACAAAATAATAAAAAGCCCCTAGACGCAAAATGACCTAATTTTGAAACGCGAAAGGGCTTACAGCGTCCACACACGAGTCACAAAATTACCGATTTTAACTAAATCATAAATAAATAAATTTGATCTGTTTATTACCGATTTAAGGTGCTCAGGGCACATCTGTCGGTTTATATCGATGCAAAGGATACTTACTTCTGATTGCAGAATTCGCAAACATGCGTCCATTTTTTTGCACTCCTTCCCTTTCTTCTCGAAGAAAGTCTTCTTCTTCTTTGATAGCAACAGTTTGGTTTTCGATTTGTCTAAGGATGCCCTGGAAATATACATAGATAAATAAATAAATAATAAGTGTACATTTTATATATTCTATTATAGTATATTTTATTTTATTAGCATTTGTATTAGAAAATTAAGGTTTATACAGGGTTATTGGTGATCAGCCAGCATCCTTTTAAGGGGATGTTAAATACATTACACTCGTCGACTTTTGTTCTACAGTTCTTAAAAAAATCGTATATTTTTTGACGTGACACCGTCTAATAAATCGATGAACGCCGGCTGCATGCACGAAATAGTGTCCCGTTACGCTCATTGTACGCTTGCATATTGATGCATCTATCAACGTGGTCACGTTAAACTATAGTCTGTACACCAACCGACTTCACAAACAACTAATTTTTCCCAAACAAAATTAAAAAAAGCAATGTATGCCCGGTCTAATATTATCGAACTCTTCGTAACAATTCGTAACTTTAACGCTCGATAAATGATATGCCGAAGTGAATAAACACTAACCAGTGCTAGAGAGGACAACAAACACAACTTTTTTTTAAAGATGTTTTGAACACATTAAATTGATGCAGGCAGATTACTAGTAACCCTGTATATGTCACCGTAGAATTGTCTACAGGCTACACCGTCGGATTATAATCTCACGGTAGGTTTATAGGTTAGGTTGTAATCTGACTGGTTTTACAATATCACGGTGTATAAATATGGTGTCTTGTTAGTGTTTCTTCGAAATTAAAGGTGGTGTATAAACATATTAAATGATGTATTATTGGTAAGGTAATATTATTTTTTTGGAGATTTTTTTTTAGAAGTTGAAGTTGCATAGTTAGGGTTTAAGGTACATTAATAGGGTGTATTTTAGAAAATTTGGGTGTAGTACATAATCATAGTGTACGAGTATTGTTAGTGTTTTAGAAGTTGCATAGTTAGGGTATGTGGTACATTGTAGGGTGTATTTTAGAAATTTTGGGTGTAGTACATAATTATAGTTTACCAGTATTGTTAGTGTTTTAGAAGATGAAGTTGCATAGTTAGGGTGTATGGTACATTAATAGGTGTATTTTAGAAAATTAGGGTTTAGTACATAATTATAGTGTACTAGTATTGTTAGAGTTTTAGAAGTTGAAGTTGCATAGTTAGGGTGTATGGTACATTAATAGGGTGTATTTTAGAAAATTAGGGTTTAGTACATAATTATAGTGTACTAGTATTGTTAGTGTTTTAGAAGTTGAAGTTGCATAGTTAGGGTGTATGGTATATTGATAGTGTATTTTAGAAAATTTGGGTGTGGTACATATAGTGTATGAGTATTGTTAGTGTTTTAGAAGATGAAGTTGCATAGTTAGGGTGTATGATGCATTATTATTAATTGAAGGTGGCATGCACACTTTGGCCTTATAAAGCCTTATTAGGGTGTAAATTTGGAAATTAAGGTGTGGTGCATTTAGAGCATTGTTAGAGTATTTTTTTAGACGGGAAATTAAAAGTCGTCATGCACAGTTTGGGCTTATGAAGCATTTTAGGGTGTAATTTTGAAAATTAAAGAGTGGTACATATAGACTCTAAAATATAAAGCATTGTTAGTGTTTTTTTTAGAAATTTAAGATTGTATTTACTGTTTGGGCTTATGAAGCCTTATTAGGGTATAATTAAGAAATTATAGATTAATTAGTTGGTAGCTGCCTGCGAAGCCGAGGGTCGTGGGTTCGATTGCCACCCAGTGCAAATATTTGTGTGATGAATTCAAATATTTGTACTGTGTCTGGGTGTTTCTATGTAATAATAAGTATGTATTTACAACTATAAAAGTATTATTTCAGGTATCTGGCCGTCATAATTACAAGCTTTGCTAAGTTTGGGGTCAGATGTTGTGTGTGAATTGTCCACCAATATTTATATTTATTTATTTATTTTCAGAGTGATTTTTACAGTTGAAGGTACAGTGAATATTTAGAGTGTAACCACTAACTTGTCCGGTTTCACTTCGATCTCGTTTCCTTCCGTGTCGGTCTCCACTTTCACTTTCGTTTCATCTTCCGGCTTGATTCTATCTTTACCTGCAAACATTATCATTATTTCAGTATAGATATTATCCCATCAAAAACATTTATGTTTTGTTTTTTGTTGATTTTGTTTTTGTTTTATTTAGTACAATAAAGAGTTTATCTATCTATCTATCTATCTAAATGAGAAATGAGCGCCAAGTTCAATAATCTGATATATGGCTTGATTGTTGACTTCGACAACAACAGAAGTGAGATGTAAATGGGTGCCAAGTTCAATGATCAGTCCTGCAATTGATTAACACAACATAGAATATTTTGTAAGAACTTAAAATGTATTGTTTTCTTATAATTTTACATACCATAATGAAAACCTCAGGTCTTACTTTATTTTATGTCTATATCTTAGTCAGTGATTATAATGACGATTTTAGAACGTTAATATCTAAATAATCGTTTGTTTATGAAATTAGGAGCACATATTGATCCTGCAAGTCTCAATGTGTGAGCAATTTCACAAGTTAATGTGCAATAGTTTAAGTTATGAGGAGGTCAAAAGTAGCTCCCAATGGTTCGTGTAATATTACACATCTTGAATGAACTTGGCTGGCCAGACTGCCGAGTGTCTAGATAGTACCTAGTAGAGCGATCAAAACTTTTATTGACGTATATATTCAAAACTTTAAAACAAACTTTCTAATGCGAATACTTTCGGCGCTGCTGTGTTTTTGAATGACGTCATATCGACATTTTCCGGGCGATGAACACTCCATATGCAGCATTGTAGTGGCATAGTTAGCCTGGGGAAGTACCACACCTTTGCCAGTTATTCAACCACCAAGCAGTAATAGGCAAACAATACTGTGTTCCGGTTTGAAGGGCAATGTTTCCGGAGAAATTACAGGGCTTAGAGATTTCATTTCTTAGATCTCTGGGTGGACGAGCGCAGTACAGTGCTAGGTATTGATTTGGACTCCTCATGTTCCGATAGCTGCGTGTCACTGTGCTGTTATGTGGCAGGCATGTTGCTTACCATCAGGCACATGTCTTGCTCGTCTCGTCACTCTATATATATAAAAAATAGTAGCGAAAAGTATCAACCAACATCTTAAGAGACTTTCGTTAGATCAAGGGTCAGATACAGAAGGCGGTTATCCTCGACAGCGCGCATCTCCAGGAGGTTCCTCAGTCGGCAGACCTAACCACCGGTAGCTTGGGCCCTGCCCCGCTGCTGGCGGCACCCTAGTCTTTAAGTTTTTTTTAATGTTTTTGTAAAAAAACTTAGAGATCATGAAGATAAATAAATGAGTGTATAATAATGGTAGCTGTGGGCCTCATAACGAAGCTCAAAGTCACACAGCGAGCTATGGAGAGGACTATGCTCGGAGTCTCTTTGCGCGACAGAATCCGTAATGAGGATATTCGCAAAAGAACGAAAGTGGCCGACATAGCTCAAAGAGTAAGCAAGCTGAAGTGGCAATGGGCAGGCCACATCGCTCGCAGAACTGACAACCGATGGGGAAGAAAGGTTCTCGAGTGGCGACCACGAACCGGAAGACGCAGTGTTGGACGGCCTCCCACTAGATGGACAGATGACCTCACAAAGGTCGCTGGAAACCGCTGGTTGCAGGTTGCGCAGGACCGTTCGTTGTGGAAATCTAGGGGGGAGGCCTATGTTCAGCAGTGGACGTCTTGCGGCTGATGATGATGATGATGATAATAATGGTCTAACATAGGCTTTTTAATCCGAGGAAAACAAGGTGATCGGGAACTAAGCAGGTAAAACCGCGAGTGTTGCTAGTCTAGTATCTAGTTTACCTTCCCAGGACTCGTCGTGCGTGAGCACGTGTCTGTGCATCTTGCTTGCGGTTATGAAGCCGCGACCGCAGATGTAACACGAGAACGGTTTTTCACCTGAAAAAGTACACAAAATATTTTTTCTGAATTAAGATTTAATTTTGATTAAATATTATAGAGGAAAAACTATACTATACGTATTCATGGTACAAGTTTAATAATATTTTTTAGGACCAAAAATATTTATAAAAAAATACCGGTATGAGTCCGCATATGCACCGCCAGGTAGGTGTTGGAACTCAACTGCTTGTTGCAAATGTCAGATAGTTTTACTGAACCATTTTATATACACACTAGCTGTACCCTGCCACACTACGCTGTGGCACATTGTGATGCAAAAATTAGATAAAAACAATCTTTGATGCGGATTATATATCATTGTAAAATTTCAGCTCGATTGGTACAGAACTTTTTGAGTTTTTGAAGCGTACACAAACCAACGTAACATTTTTATAAATAGAGAAAGGTTAGAGAGTTTTAAATCCAAATACATAATAGCAGAAATTATTAATTATTGAAAAAATATTTAAAATACCGGTAAGGACGCATAGCGTATCTACCGTAATACGGACAGACAGATGGGTCTTGGAACACTGCTGCTTGTTGCATATCTAGCAGGTTGTTTTGCAGTTGTGGGTTAATTAATGACCATGACAAAGTAATGATGTACACTACGTTAATTAAATGCAAGTAACAATGAAAGTTTTAAATCCAAAATTAACTCAACAATCTTTATTAATTTTAGAAAAATAACTGTAAACTTACTTAAATGGACACATTTATGGAACAATAGGGAACATGCATGTAGTTTAAATTGGCTTGATTTTTTTTTCGTAGAATCCTTAATGTCCCGCCATTATGCCAAAACAATTATTTTATTATTTAGTTAGTTATTAATTATAATTTTTTTTTTAAAAAGTGCATAATAGGCGCGGGAAATTCAAGTTTGCGAAACGCATCATTATCTGTGGAAACCAAATGTGACGTCACATAGCATGTTTTCTGCTTTAACGGTGTCGATATTCGTACTGAGCTAGTAGTGTTAGAGAGAGAAAAGTCGTGTTCTCCATCGTTTGATTAGCTAGCACAACTCAAAAATCGGTACGAAGTAACTGCAACACTTGTAGTAAACAAACACAGGTCGTGGCCTGTGACGTCATGCAGGCGCGGGAAAGATGGCGGCGTTTAAACTGGTCAAATTATATGGATATTTTAAATATTATTTTAAAAATCAATTTGTACATTTACAAGAGTATTTATATGTTTTATTGTGTTATAATAATGTAAAAAGTGAATTAAAATATTAAAAAAATGCATGCATATTCCCTATTGTAATAATATTTTATCAAAGTAAAAAATACCGGTATGAGTGCGCATATGCACAGCCAGGTATGTCTTGGAGCACAGCTGCTTGTTGCATATCTCGCAAGTAGTCTTGCCGCGCCGTTTCGGGTGCTCCGACGGCTCGGGAAGAGGCGACGGCGAACGAACCCACGTCTCCGACGGAAAGTACTCTTCGTCTGAACCTCCATCGCTGCGCCAGACAAATATAAACGTTAAATCCACTGAACTGTAAAGTTTAATCTTCTTTAACCGACTTCAATACGTTAAAATCATTGAATTGAAGGATTTACATTGAAATCATTGAAACGCGCGTTTTTTTTGGCGCTTTAGCGAAAATTGATAAGTGTAATTTTTACGATACGTGCAGACACTGTCACGAAATAACCACACCCTGAAGTCAGCTAGTTTTAGGTTCTTGCGTTGAGGATATTGTCTATATCTATTTTACGGCTAATTTTGACGTGACAACGTCTTATAAATTGGTTTGCCGGGTGACACTTCAAGAAACTGCGTTACGCTCCGCTCACGTTATGCGCTCACAACGAGAGCGAGTGAGAGGCACGCGTCCCTTCCACTCGGGCATGGTTAGCCCGCCTAAGAGCGAGAGAGACAGACATAAAAAGTGAAAGGCACGCGTCCCTTCCGTAAAATTATTTTACCACTCAAAGTCGTTGTCACGTAAAACTTTCGCCCGTATACCGACTTTACAGGCAACCAATTTTTTAAATAATATTTACTTATATAAATATTGGCGGACATTTATATTATTATCTTATTTGTCTAATGTTTTAAAGCATGTTACTTTTAAGTTCAGATCTGTTGGCCTAATTGTCTTTATGTATTATCTCTAATTTAATATTATTATTATCAAACCACTGTATTTTAACAAATATCGTTTCTAGGTCCACATAGTTTGGAATGTAATACAGTTCTGTACAGTATATCTTATGTTATAGTTTGTATTTATTACATTCTGTTTTGTGTGCTCATTGAATGAATAAATAAATACATTTCACACACAACACCATCTGACCCCAAAATAAGCAAAGCTTTGTACTATGGAAGCCAGATAGCCGATATAATACTTATATATTATTAAATCCATACTTATTATACGTAGAAAACACCCAGGCACAGTACAAATATTTGTATTCATCACACAAATATCTGCACTGCGTGGGGATCGAACCCACGACCCACGTCTTCGCATGCAGACTCACTACCAATTAAGCCAACAAGCCAGCCAATTGCTGGACTTGTTAATTACTTATTAAGACTAATAAATGATTTGTTTGTGTAATATACTCACTCGTTGCCGAAATCCGGTTCAGACAGTTCTTCCGGTTTATTCGTTTTTTCTTTAGCGGTGTCCGGCCCCGGTTCCGTTTTCGGTTTGATGTCCACTTTCGGTTCTACAAAGTTTACATAACTGTATGAAAACTAACTAAACTAAAACTAACTAACACATTAAAAATAAATACAGGGGTAATTCACGTTTCATCAGCGAGCAACACGGAAGGGAGTAGGCATACACAGCGTTTCCCCTCTGTCAGAGTACAAGTCCGCGTGGACTATGGAGTTTGATAATATACTGTGGCGTGAGGGCGGGGCTAGATTTGTGAATGGTGCTTTATTTTTGATGTGTTTGTGATTTGGCTGTGAGTATGATCGGCAATGGATCGGTACAGGTATGTTTTGTATGTAATAGTGCGGCTTTGCGCTAGTGTGCAACTTTCCCCTCCCGCAAGAAATGACAGAAAGATTTGAACAATGTTTTTTAGCTAACGCTACTCCCTTCTGTGTTTGAGCGGAAGATCGAGTTACTCGATGCTTTTGATATAGTCAGTCCAGTCCGACTCAAGTTTCGATCGCATCCGGCGAACTTGAGTCGGACTGGACTGACTATATCAAACGTGAGTTAGAGATTTACTACGATAACATGGTCCGCCCCTCCAAATTACTATTTGAATGTGTGTAGTCACATCCTTACGAAAGAGTTTGTATGTAGTTGTAATTATTCGTCTGCAGTAGCAGTACGCACACATGCGTGGTGGTGCGTTGTATATACTTTCACAAATACTTTAAAACGTTTTGAATTCTGGAGGGGCGGGGCATGTTGTCGTAGTAAATCTCTAACCGTTTATTTATTTAAAATGTTTACATAACTGTTAGTACATATTTGTCGGCGAACAGAGTCTCGCCATCATCATTATTGATCGCATCCTTTTGCCGTGGGCGTAGCGGCGAGTAGTGTTGGATGAAAATACGCAAACACAATGGAATTTATGAAGCACAGGTAACAAAGTATTTATTTATAGCGAAGTACGTATCGTATCGTACGGTGCTGAAACGTGGACACTGACAGTGAAAATGGTCCGTAAGCTCAAAGTCGCTCAGCGAGCTATGGAAAGGGCTATGCTTGGGGTTTCTCTGAGGGATTGCATCCGGAACGAAGCAATTCGCCAGAGAACTAGAGTCACCGACATAGCTCAGCGTATTAGCAAACTGAAGTGGCAGTGGGCCGGTCACATCTGTCGCAGACCCGATAGCCGCTGGGGCAGACGGGTTCTGGAGTGGAGACCGCGAATCGGCAAACGTAGTGTAGGACGTCCTGAGACTAGATGGTGTGACGATATTCGAAAGGCAGCTGGTGGCGGTTGGTGAAGTAAGTGACCGGGCTGAGTGGCGTATCATAGGGGAGGCCTATGTCCAGCAGTGGACGAATACAGGCTGATGATGATGATGATGACGTATCGTAGAACGCGCGATGGTTCAAGCTCAACCGCTCTGGCCGACTGCCGCACAAGAAGTGTCGTGCGCTCCGCTCGGCCGGGGGAATGTTGACTACATCGAACGCCGACAGATGGCTCTTGTGTTCCGCGTTGATGACGACATATTTATACTTTAAGCAGCTTACTAAATGTTCCCACTGCTGGGACTCACGAGCTAACACAAGGAGTCATACCCAAAATCCAGCACAGTTGCCCAATACCCAAATCATTTTAAATTTAAAATGTTTTACTTTTAACGATAACTTTAACTTGCGTTAAATTTCCGAGTTTTTTTATTATATAGAGTAACGAGACGAGCAGGCCATGTGCCTGATGGTAAGCGACATGCCTGCCACATAACAGCTCAGCGACACGCAGCTATTGGAACATGAAGAGTCTAAATCATTACGTAGCACTGCACTACTCTCGTCACCCAGATATCTAAGATGTTATATCTCTAAGCCCTGTAATTTCACTGGAAGCATTGCCCTTCAAATCGGAACACAGTAATGTTTGCATATTACTGCTTGGCGATAGCATAACTGGCAAAAGTGTGGTATCTTCCCCAGACGGACTCTGCTAAGAGTCCTACCACACAGTTATATGGTTAACACAGCGACACGACAGTGACAGCGGTTCGCATGATCTCAATTCACAGCCGACGACAATCTGTGTGTGGCGCGCCAATATAAGTGTTCACTTCAAAATTACGCAAAAGCGGCTAAACAAATTTTTACTTCAATCAACTACTCTCTTTGCGCGACAGAATCCGTAATGAGGACATTCGCACAAGAACGAAAGTGTCCGACATAGCTCACAGCGAGTAAGCAAGCTGAAGTGGCAATGGGCAGGCCACATCGCTCGCAGAACTGACAACCGATGGGGAAGAAAGGTTCTCGAGTGGCGACCACGAACCGGAAGACGCAGTGTTGGACGGCCTCTCACTAGATGGACAGATGACCTCACAAAGGTCGCTGGAAACCGCTGGTTGCAGGTTGCGCAGGACCGTTCGTTGTGGAAATCTAGGGGGGAGGCCTATGTTCAGCAGTGGACGTCTTGCGGCTGATGATGATGATGATGAACTTACTACTAATACTTCAATCAACTTAGTTATGTACTTAAAAAAATATTTCAATCAACCTACCCGCATGAGTCTTCAAATGTTCCTCCATCTTATTCCCATCTACCCTCTTGTTGCACACTTTACATTTAGTGGGCGGGTTTTTCCGTCGACGCTTCCTTACTATGGGGGAGTGGGGACGGACCCAGGTCTGCGAGGGGATGTACTCTTCATCTGAACCTGGATCTCTGAAACAAAAAAATGAGTTTACTAAAGGCCGTACGGCAGACGTGAAAACTAAAATATGAAATATCTATTAAAAACTTCTGAATAATAAAATAATAAAAATATACAAATTAAAACAAATAAATTGAATATATAGTACTAATAATGTGCTAATTACTGATATAAATAATTTTTATTTTATAGTATACAGTGGCAATACACAGCAGCAGACTATCTTTCTCGCTCTGGCACACTCGGCGGTCCCGAGTTCACCCGAACGAATCATTATAACGATGAGCTTTATTCCCAGCCTATGAAAAATTCTGAGTGTGGCGCGGCAAAGGATGTTTTCACTTAAAAAAAAACATTTATGGCAAATAAGAGTTTACATATACTACGTACAGAGTCGGCACAAACGTTTTACACCGAAAGCACGGGTAGAATCTTTCTTGCCTTGTCGCTCTTGTGGAAGTGTCATACTTTTGTCGCGTCACATCACTATGTCGCCATAGCCAACATACACCTCATCTGCTTACGATTGGTACAAAGGAACCGTGAGGAAAAACCTGATATATTTACTATTTTTTTTATCTATGGCCTGTATTGAATTTTGTCATCGTGACGTGCCTAGTGATGTAACCATACGACTCGGCATTTGATAATCACGATAAATCGATTCAAGTTTCTAGGAGTATTTGATCACGCTGCTTGTCCGCGATAGACTCCTAAATTACTTGATCGATTTTAATCAAATTTGCACACCGTGTGCAGTTTGATCAAACTTGCAAGATAGGTTAGTTTTTTTTTCGATGAATAGTGGCAGATGGTTTTCATTTCGATTTAGTTTTTACATGGTAATTATACGAGCGAAACCGGGACGGGCCACTAGTTATCCAACAAAAACACAACACTTACTCATCTTAACATCATCGTCTTGAAAGCTATGATCGTCTTGAAAGTTATGATCGTCATCGAAGCCACGATCACGGTCGTCTTTGTCGTCCACCTCTAGCTTGATCGTCTTTACCTCAAGTCGACTTTAACGTCATTTAACGTTACATAACATTACGCTAAGCAGACTACATTTCTTCAATAAATATACTATCTACCGAAAAATATAGTTTCAAGTCGAACCATTAGTTACCGAGATTAGCGCGTTCAAACAAACTCTTCAGCTTTATAATATTAGTATAGATTTGTCCAACAAAAACACAATACTCACTCATTCTTAACATCATCAGCCGGATCGTCTTGGAAACTATGGTCGTCATCGAAGCCACGATCGCGGTCGTCTTTGTCGTCCACCTCAAGCTTGATCGTCTTTACCTCCAAGTCGACTTTAACGCCATTTACCGTTACATAACATTACGCTAAGAAGGCTACATTTCATCAATAAATATACTATCTACCGAAAAATATATTTTCAAGTCGAACCATTAGTTACCGAGATTAGCGCGTTCAAACAAACTCTTCAGCTTTATAATATTAGTATAGATTTGTCCAACAAAAACACAATACTCACTCATTCTTAACATCATCAGCCGGATCGTCTTGGAAACTATGGTCGTCATCGAAGCCACGATCGCGGTCGTCTTTGTCGTCCACCTCAAGCTTGATCGTCTTTACCTCCAAGTCGACTTTAACGCCATTTACCGTTACATAACATTACGCTAAGAAGGCTACATTTCATCAATAAATATACTATCTACCGAAAAATATATTTTCAAGTCGAACCATTAGTTACCGAGATTAGCGCGTTCAAACAAACTCTTCAGCTTTATAATATTAGTATAGATTTGTCCAACAAAAACACAATACTCACTCATCCTTAACATCATCAGCCGGATCGTCTTGGAAACTATGATCGTCATCGAAGCCACGACCGCGGTCGTCTTTGTCGTCCACCTCTAGCTTGATCGTCTTGACCTCGAAATCGACTTTAACGTCATTTCCATTGGCAGTCGTTGAGCTTTCAACGTCTTTAGTTTCGTCGTAAAATTCTATGTTTATAGGTAGGGTAACCTGAAAAATTAAATAGAATTAGCAGTCATAGGGACTGTCGACATAATAGAAAATATACACATTCAAATCTTAGTAATTACTAGCGACCCGCCCCGGCTTCACACGGGTGCTATGCTGATACTAAAAATACAAATAAAAATAGTTGTTGTGAGTTATCCCTAAGAAATAGACATATACCATTGTTGACTTTTTTGTAGACTTTTTTAAGTTTACTGCAGTACATTATTTTGGCCCATCTCGTAGGTTCCCGCCAGCGTTTGCAAAGTAAGCACAAAACATGTGTTAATTTATGACATCACATTAGAAACCTTTAAAATTTAGTTTCTCTACTGGTGTATGCACATATTATACTCGTGAAAATTATCAGGGCGTGGTGGTGAAATATTAGTGTACAATATGTTTAGTGAAATAGTAGTGTTGGGATCTATTGTTGTTCCAAGCTGGGTAGGTCCCGTATTACAGGGATCGGTGACAATCGATTGTTGGAAAGTGATCTTCTAATTTGTAAGTCAATTTTAAACTTTGTTTTTAACCCTATTGACCAGCAATGATATCTTGGATCATTGCATCTATTGTTAAAATTTATGAGAATATTTGCTGTCGTTTTCATTTATTTACTATTTTTATCGCAAATTTAAGAATTCTACCTATACACAGCCCTTTTACAGCTGAAGCTATTAATTATGTATTCTTGTAATTAAAATTAATTATATTCAATATCAATGTAATGCCTGATAAATTTGTGCTTGACGAGTCTGCATGGAAATACTCATGATATTTAATTGTAATGGATATTTGTGAGTGTAACTAGCATTGACAATAAATGTTTTCTATTCTATTCGTACATATAAACCTTCCTCTTGAAACACGCTATCTATTTAAAAATCCCGCATCAAAATTTGTTTGGTAGTTTTAAAGATCTAATCATTACATAGGGATATAGGGGAAGATAAAGTGATTTTGTTTTATACTATGTAGTGATGATTAAACATCACTAATGCTGCATAATACGTCACCTATATAGCATATTAACGACTATAACGCATGTCGAGACGCGAGCTCTAACGAAAATATACCATTCTAACCATCCATATAAATCAATGGATGTACCCTCCCAAACTTCAGGCGCACGGAATTATGTTATCGTTAGGAAGAGTGAGCTCATTCTTTCCGTTCTAGTCGGTTGCAGGAAACGGTGAACGCCGCACGTTTTTACCCATCACTAATCATTGTCAACAACCAAAATAAGTAGAACCGCAACATACCTCGCCGCTAGCGATTCTAGGGGTCAAGTAGATCGGTAGCACACCCCGGACACTCCACTAAAACTCCATACAAACGCCACTGTGGAGTTACCTACTCTTTACACAACTACGCAGATGTCGTTCGTACACATGCGTGAATGTGTGCGTTAGCGCTAGGGCTACTGAATTATTTTATTGAATAGTTGTGCCCCTTGAGTTCACCTGGTGACGTAAAGTAGTCTATAAACTTGCTATAGGTAATGTTGAGTTACATAAATAGAATGGAGCCAAATTATATTATTCTAATTAAAAGAGTGTATGTATTGCCGCATAAAATCAAACGAAACCGTTGATAGATAGGTACCTAGATATCTAAGTATTTCTGTTAGTAGGTACACATTCGCATATTATTTTATAGTTACCCAAGAAGGAAACTTTATTCTGTCACTATAATTATTCCTCCAGGCATTATCAATCCATGCAAAAAACTGGACTTGAAAGTTACGAACTTTGAGTTAAAAATTACTACGTTATTACAAAGCAAAGTTATTCAATAGTTTCTAATCTTACGTTATTTTATCGTTAGGAAATTAAATAAAGCTTTTAATCTTGTCCCGTTTAGTTGACGGACAGCCGTAAACAGCACAACAACCCACCATGATGATATTTCGTTAGGAATTAGATGTTCGATACCAGCCCTTCGTTCAGTGCTCCTAGCGTACTCGAAACGGCCCGAGGGGTGAGGAAGCTTGAAATTGGCGGGGGGTTGGGAGTGTCCGTTCTATCTATATTATCTATTATTCTATGTCGGTAGTTGTAAGCCACACAGACGCGGTTTGTTAACAATATCAAGGTGCTCAGGGCACATCGTTTGATTTATATCGATGATTCTAACTAGTTAGTCAGGTAGATTGTAGAAAAATATGGTACATGTAGTTTTTTTACTAAAAAATGATACAGATGACCAAACTTCCGAAGGGGATGTGACGTCACGCTATCGTAAAAATCGTACCATAACGTGACGTCACTCGAAACGTTTAAGCACTATATCTTCGTCATTTTTTGTTCGTCAAACATCTATATTAATAATTTCGTCAAGGGGTACGGAAGACTTGATGGAAACCTTATAGGAATTAAAAAATATTGATTTTGAGTCGACAACATATGTCCACAAAATTCAGATTACGGAGAATTTCGTTAAATTCTGATGGCACTGACAAACAAACCGCTGTCGCCACCTTTGGTGTGAAGCACGTTTCGTTCCATCAATCAACACATTGCGTGCGTCCGTCGCGCCAAAAAAGTATCCATCACAAAATACTGTGAATTATGTGACTACGTAAAACGAAACGTCTTGCCGCCGGACCGGAATTTTATTAGTAGGTACTTATATTTAGTATCAGCATTGCACCCGAGCGAAGCAGGGTCGCAAAATAAATTGTCAGTCATAGGAACTGCCGATAGAAGTGAAAACTTATAACTCAGAATTTAATAGCTCACTTTGGAAACTACGCGGGTGAAACCTGAGGGCGTGGCCATGAGAGTGATAATCCGAGTTCACCCGAAGATTTGACTCAATTAATTGACTGGCCTTGTGTCTTAGTGGGTAGTAGCTCTGCCTGCGAAGCCGAGGGTCGTGGATTCGATCCCCACCAGTGCAAATATTCGTGTGATGAATTCAAATGTTTGTACTGTGTCTGGTTGTTTCTATGTATGATAAGTATGTATTTACAACTATATAAGTATTATATCAGCTATCTGACCGCCATATTACAAGCTTTGCTTAGTTTGTGGTCAGATGGTGCTGTGTGTGAATTGTCCACCAATATTTATTTATTTAATAACGAACGTTATGCTTGAACTCAATTCAGAGCCCACGGAAAATTTGTCTGTGGCGCGCCAAAACTATTTGTTCAGTACAAAAACAGGCGAACTCTGCAAAGAGTCCTATTGCTACAACAAAGACTACTTCATTAAAAAAAAAAAACATCTAACCACAGACACGTCCAAAGGATCGGAAGGTATTGAGGAGAGGGGAGGTTCGTCTTGCCTGAGCCTGATTTCACTTCTCTGCTGGAAAAGGTGTTTTTTTTAAATAAAAAGTTACGAGACGAGCAGGACATGTGCCTGATGGTAATCCTGCCAAATAACTGCACAGTGACACGCAGCTATTGAAACATGAAGAGTCCAAATCATTACCTGGCACTGCACTGCGCTCGTCACCCAGAGATCTAAGATGTTATATCTCTAAGCCCCGTAATTTCTCTGGAAACATTGCCCTTCAAAGCGGAACACAGTAATGTTTGCACATTACTGCTTGGCGGTAGAATAACTAGCAAAGGTGTGGTTCTTCCCCAGGCGGACTCTGCCAAGAGTCCTACTACTACTAAAAGTCATATTTTCATTGTCTATACAGGGTTATAGGTAATTAGCCCGTATCCTTTTAAGGGGATGTTTTTTTTTCTCTCTTCATTGGATTTAAACAGGGTTTTCATTAAATGTCACCCTTGTAACAAATCATACTACTTAGGTCTAAAACAATTCATTTCTCGATTTGAGAGCTGTGTGATATATATCATACAACTTTCTAGCGTCTTGAGAGTCAGGATCGCTCAGTACAATATTGCATCCTCCTAATTGCCAGAAGATGTGATCGCTAACAAAGAGTTGTCGACGCACGCATTCGTTCCGAGCACATTCCATCAAAATATGATACACGTCTTCACTTGCACCGCTTCTATCACATAAAGGGGACTCGACCTTTCGCATCATGAAGGCAAACTTGTTTAATGGAACATGTCCAGAAAAGGGGATGTAAAGTACATTAAATACGTTCACTTTTGTTTTATAGTTTATAAAAAAAACTCGTAATTTTTTTTACTATACAAAATAAAGCAGTGTTTTTGATTTGAAGAAATTTGCCTGGTCTAAAAGAAACACTTCGTAATAAATCGTAACAAGAGAGCGCGCGCTCTTTAACGCATAAATGATGTGCCGAAGTGAAGAAGTAAATAAGTTGTAGTGGTAGGACTCTTGGCAGAGTCCGCCTGGGGAAGTACCACACCTTTGCCAGTTATTCTACCGCCAAGCAGTAATGTGCAAACATTACTGCGTTCCAGTTTGAAGGGCAATGTTTCCAGAGAAATTACAGGGCTTAGAGATATAAGATCTTAGATCTCCGAGTGACGAGCGCAGTGCAGTGCTAGGTAATGATTTGGACTCTTCATGTTCCAATAGCTGCGTGTCACTGTGCTGTTATGTGTCAGGCATGTTGCTTACCATCAGGCACCTGATAGTCTCGTCACTCTTTATTAAAAAAAAAATAGTCCTACCAGTATTATAGTTGAGTCCTACCACTACAACAAATACTACTAAAAGAATATAACATCTACCACAGTCAGTTCCAAAGGATCGGAAGGTAGGGATCCGATTGAGGAGAGTGGAGGTTCGTCTTGGAGGGATTTCCGACGGAGACTGATTTCACACAAATGCTGGAAAAGGTACACCGTTTCATTGTCTATATTCTAAATCAAATATAAATCCTTACTAATACTATAAACCCGAAAGTTTATGAGTACGTAAGATAGATAGATAAACTTTTTATTGCACGAAACAAAAGAAAAGTTCTTTAAAACTAACAACCTAAAATAAACAAGAACAAAATTTAAAATTTTGGTTAACCCCCGACTACCTCGAATTTGTACAACATTCTACTAGTCAAGCCCTTTCATTTGATACCCATATTAAGGGAGTTGTGAAAAAAGAAATGTATTTTGCCGATGGGCCGATTTCGATGCGGTTTTTTTGTGTGGTTGTTAGCTATGTTTGGTTAATATCCATTCAAGATGGCCGCCTCCATAAAATGGCGGACAGAATGTTTCTTCACAACCCTATCCCAATATGGGTATCAAATGAAAGGACTTGACTAGAAATACGCACTATGCAACACAAATTTCATATCCACACAACACAACTACACAAATTTCAAATCCAAGATGGCCGCCTCCACAAAATGGCGGACAGAATGTTTCTTCACAACCCTATCCGAATATGGGTATCAAATGAAAGGACTTGACTAGAAATACGCACTATGCAACACAAATTTCATATCCACACAACACAACTACACAAATTTCAAATCCAAGATGGCCGCCACCACAAAAAGACGAAATGCATTTCTCTACTCCCTCAATATGGGTATCAAATAAAAGGGCTTCACTAGTAGAATGTTGTACCGCTTACAATTCCGAGGTAGTCGGGTCTAAGTCAAATATTTAATTTTGTTATTGTTATCACGAGAATATAACGGGAATGGGAAATATTCGAATAAATCCGGTCCTCATAGTATCTAAATACACTTACTTTGTCTTCCTTTTTGGGAACAAACAAATTTTCATCTTTAGCCACGTCGGCCGCACGCCCTGAAGGGTCACCACTCCCTGGTCCCCCTGAGGGGTTACCCCCAGGTCCTCCTGAGGGGTTTCCCCCCGACCCCCCTGAGGGGTTTCCCCCCGGTAACCCCCACGAGTCCTCAACCTTTGGCTTCTTATCACCTTCCTGTTTCAATTGCTCCTCTAACTCTTTTAAATATGGAAGAATTACGTTGTAATCTGAAAAGAATACATTCAGTAAGATACGCTACTTATATACAGGGTTATTGGTAGTCCAGCCTGCATCCTTTTAAGGGTACGTTAAGTACTTACATTGAATACGTCAACTTTTGTTCTACAGTTTTTAATAAACTATTGTTTCTATGAGATGGCGGTCAAGTGTAAACCTATAAAAGTAAAAAAAATAAATCTATATTATTAAAAAAAAAAAAACTGTTTCAAATTGAAATTAAATTCTGGCATTTCCCCATATTCAAAAGTAACCAATCACTTTGTCATCGAGTTAAATTTTAGCAGTTTTTTGTTCATATTTCCAATACGGCTACACCGATTCCGAAAAGAAAATATGTGGGAGCCTCTCTGAACTATGATGTGCCAAGCGAAAAAAGACCCATCATAATCGAATCATAATTGGCTGCGCTATCGTGTAACACACATACGAACAAAAGAAAAACATACACCCGAATTGAAAACTCCCTCTTTTTTGGAAGTCACTTAAAATTCGTATATTTTTTCCCCCACACAAAATAAAAAAGTAAATTTGCGCGGTCCAACAGCATCAACCTTGCTTCAAAAAACGCGCTCGCCCTGTAACGCTCGATTAATGATGTGCCGAAGTGAATAAACACTAAACTGTGCCAGTGCTAGCGAGGACAACCAATACAATTTTTTTGGGATATATTTTTTTGGTTTTAGAACAAAAATAGTTTGTTTAAGCATACATAACTTATTACCCTTAAACGGATGCACGCTTATAAAGTTATTTTATGTTAAATGTAACATTTACAGGTCAGCCATAAAATAATAACTAAAAATTGTATAATAATAACAATTATCCGTGTATAACTAAAGATTGGAAAAATAAAATTTAACAACATCATAAACACAATTACAATTATAATTTTAACAAAAAAGAACCGACTTTCAACGGAAAAACTTATAAAGTAAAAAAGTTTTCCTCGATTTCTCTAGGATGTCATCATCAGATCCTGGTTTCCTTATCATGGTACCACCCTTGGAATATCTTCTTTACAACAAAAAAATAATCATCAAAATCGGTTCATAAACGACGAAGTTATCCGCGAAAATACATTAAAAAAAAACCTCCTTTTTTTGAAGTCGGTTAAAAAGGTTTTTAATCAGAATAAAAAATCATACTACTAATTAATTCCATTATAGTAATTAAATTTTCCAACTTATAAATTGAGAACAATCAATAAATAATAATTACAATAAAAAAAATGGTCTAATCAAAATGAAAAATTCATTCTTTTTTTTTTAAATAATATTATAATTAATACTAATTAATTTAATTACCATTAACCAGTTATTTTATATTTACCATTACCAGTAACCCTGTATAATAAGTCGAATGAGCCAAATCACGTTACGGAAACTTTGCCGGATCTTTTATAATAATATTAGACTCACCATACGGCTCCCCTTCTAATTTATCATCTGGGTGTTTGCTGTCAAAATGCTTAACGAGCAATTCAAATCTAAAACGAAAAGAAAGACATCGAAATAAACACAAAAACAATCAATTTATTTCAGTAAAATATGTAGATCTTAACTATACAATATTTTCTTGCAACTATAAACAGGTACATTATTTTACTAGATGCCCGCCCCGGCTTCGCCCGTGGTACATGTATATTACTCAGCGGGATCCCGTACATATTATCCAACGTGAAAGTATGACTGAAATCGGTTCAGTAATTCCTGAGAATATCGCTTTCAAACAAAAATACCTCTTCAGCTACCTGCTACGCCACCTGTCGGAAATTGGTCGTACCAACTCAGATTTAGAAACAAATTTGATTAGCATCTTCATTCTGTGATATTCAATGACGCAATCTTAGAGACATGCTGTCATGTGTCATGTCAAAGCACGAAACGTACGAAAACTCTCAAAAAAGGAATATTTTTTTCCCGATTTTGTTACATTCTTGATTCATGCTCCGCTTCTATTGATAGTAGCGTTATATTCTATAGCCTATAGCCTTCCTCGATAAATGGACTATCCAATAGAAAAAGAATCTTTCAATTCGGACCAGCACTTCCCGAGATCCTAGCGTTCAAACAAACAAACACACTTTTCACCTTTATAATATTAGTATAGATTAGCCGGAACTAGGTAGAGGCTGGAAGTGCGAAAAGTGACACCACGACCCTAACCTCTGGCCATGCCGGAGAAATCTGTGGGGGGTTTTTAGTCGGACCATGTCGTCTCCCATGGTGTCGAGGCCGACATACCCCACCATGACCCTCCCTGCATGGTAAATGGTATTTCCCCCACATAAAAAAGGTAGATACAGTAAATATAACTTAAAAGCATAACCCGTTCTTTTACTGCAATAAAAAAGAAGCCTATGTCCCAAACTATAATATAACTGTGTATTAAATTCCAGCCCTATCTGTTCAGCCGTTCAAACCGGAATTATCAATATCTTGCGAAGTGAGAGGAGGGGTATACATTCTTGTGAAAACGCAAATAAGGTTTATAAATCGTTAGCCATTGTTAGAATGTGTCGCCACTACAATGAAATTGCTAATAGGAGTTCAGATTCCATTGATATTTTTGATCGAAAACTATCTAAATTTAGGCAGATATCAGAAATATTGTATTCACATCTCATTCACCTATAAAGTACAAACGAAAATCTCTTCGGCTATAACTTAATATTATTCTTATAATTTGCTTGTTTCTCATTATCTTTTCTATCTATCTTTCTATCTATCTATCTTTAATCTATCTTTTCCTTTTTAATCAACCCTTTTTTTATTGTTAAACTCAGAACTAATACTAGTACATATATAATCATGCTGTATGACAAAAATCGGGAAAAAATATTCCTTTTTGAGAGTTTTCGTATGTTTCGTGCTTTGACATGACAAATGACAGCATGTGTCTAAGATTGCGTCATTGAATATAAACCTTTGCCATATATTACATACCTCACCTCACTCTCGCTCACAGATTAAACACCTCCCTTTGCTAATCTAAATCTGAGTTGGTACGACCAATTTCCGACAGGTGGCGTAACAGGTAGCTGAAGAGGTGTTTTGTTTGAAAGCGATATTCTCAGGAATTAATGAACCGATTTCAGTCATTCTTTCACGGGATCCTGATGAGTGCTATATAATGTACCACGGGCGAAGCCGGGGCGGACATCTAGTCTAACTATACACTGTATCGGCTGTATTCTGTTGTACGTATTAAATGAAATAAATATAAACATACCTGCTAAATACTTTAAAGCATATTCTACACTGGTGTCGCACGGCTAGGTGTATCCGCTTCGTGTGCCTTCCCAGCTTGCTCGCCGTGATGAACCTCTGGCCACATTCCGCACACGTGTATGGCTTCTCATCTGGAAGCAACGAGGTACGGTTTGAAGGGTTTTTCTTTTTAAACAGTTTTAGTTACCTTAGCTTGTTTGTTTGGGTCAAATTTATAATAAAGGGTAATGTGCAACTATAATTATGAATAACCAGTTTGAATTAGCACAGTGTGTATGGTATTATATATATATATATCGGCGCAAATGCAACATGCTACGTCATCTCTCGAACAACGCTCCGAACGGGGCGTAAACAAGTGACTCACAACACTCGCCCCTCTACGATCGCCCCACCACAGTGCTATAAAAAGGCGCGCGCTGTAGCGGAGCACATAGTTGCTTCTCTGCGCTCGGACAGTAAACACCTAATCTATTGTAAATTCTTGTAATCTATGTTGATTATATGTGAATTTTGATTGAAGTAAAGTTGGGTGTTTTTTAATTATCCCTGAAATGGAATACTTCAATAATAAGGACATTGGCACAGCCGACGTCATGGTGTCTAAAACAATACTGGGCCATCCTGCGTCGTCATATATATACTAGATGTCCGCCCCGGCGTTGCCCGTGGTACATTATATAGTACTCATCAAGATCCCGCACATATACAACGGTGAAAGAATTACTGAAATCGGTTCAGTCATTCCTGAGAATATCGCTTTCAAACAAAACACCTCTTCAGCTACCTACTACACCACCTGTCGGAAATTGGTTGTACCAACTCAGATTTAGAAAAAAAAAAAAGATTAGCAAAGGTTTTATATTCAAGAGGTATGTAATCTGTGATATTCAATGACGCAATCTTAGACACATGCTGTCACGTGTCATGTCAAAGCACGAAACGTACGAAAACCCTCAATAAGGAATATTTTTTCCCAATTTTGTTACATTCTTGATCCATGCTCCGCTTCTATTGATAGTAGCGTTATGTTTTATAGCCTATAGCCTTCCTCGATAAATGGACTATCCAATAGAAAAATAATCTTTCAATCCGGACCAGTACTTCTCGAGGTCTTGGAGTTCAAACAAACTCTTCAGCTTTATATATTAGTATATATATATTGTCATATATAAAGAGATAAAAAAAAATGGCAGTTATAGGTACTGCCGATAGAAGTGAAGACTTATAAACTCAGAATTTGACAGCTTACATTGGAAACGACACAAAACCGGAACGTGAAACCAGAGGCCTTGAGTCATGGCCAATGGCCATGGTCCCGAGTTTAGCCGAAGATCTCTTATTATTCCCGAACGTGACGCTAGAATTCAATTCACAGCCCACGAAAAATCTGTCTGTGACGCGACAAAAGAAGTTATCACTTCAAACATATGAAGTACAGATCGCGTTACGTAAAAAGAACGCTGGTGGTCAAGCTGCGCAGTAGGCGATTTATAGGTCCATTTGGTGGAATAGGGATGTTAGCAACTTTTCAGAACTGCTTTTATTTTGAAGATTGACGCATGTTTAACGTAATAAATAACATTTTATTTCAAAATATTTGTATTTTCGATGAGTGAATATGCAATATTAGACTAATTTTGAATTTTGCCGCTAAAACACTAACGACTGACATGACGTCACTAGTCGCAAAACATTGGTTGCGATTCATGACTGTATGTCCAGTTTATGTGTTTTTTTATAATTACTTGAATACAAACAATCAAAATCGTCGTCGCTAAGATCGCAAACTACAATAAAAATGCAGAAAGTTAAACAGTTTAGTCACTTTTCGACAGCTTGTTTTGCGACAAGTGACGTAATAATTCATATTGGTGTTTCCAGTCACGTGACAACAGATTAAAAATATAGCATTTAAAATCATTTATAACACATTTATTACGTAATATTAAAATAATTAAAAATGTTTTTTTCGATATTCTATTAATACAAACTATCATAAAATCAACATTAAACATTAATTTGTGATTAGTGTTAACATCCCTATGAAGGGCGTTTCACGCGCCGCTTCTTTACCAGTGCGCTATTGGTTCGGCAGTCGATCCTTAGTTTCCGCGTTGTGTCCATGTTACGTTTGTTCTCAAAATACAGTCGCGTACAAAAGTTGATTGCGAAATGATTTTACACAGAAAAGTGAGAAATATTATTTATGAAGTATGTTTTATGAAGAGAGAGGCTGATAGTAATGCAATAGAATGAAATAGAGGAGGATTATTGTAAAAGCAATCATCTGGTCGATGTAATGACAGACGCATTTATCATTCACGTAGGGGATGATGATTCTGACACAAATGATGATGAAAGCTCCAGTGAAGACAGCGACGGCGATGAAATGGCGACCTCTAACACCAACACCGCGTGCTCATCTGGTTTGCATGTTACTCAAGACGACTTAATGGAAGGAGTTTCAACATTACGTAATTTTGTATTTAAATTAAACATTCTACACTCAATTAAATTTGTTTTTAATTTTACTTAGTGATATTCTGTCTAATATATTTTTCAATGCACAATATCTAATATACGAAGCCACGAGCGAAAGGCTAGTTAAAAAATAAAACAATAGGCTTAGTACTTTAGTACGCGACTGTACACATGAGCAAACGCATCCCTTCCACTTTCTTCTAGCGTTCGTTTTACATGACGGGAACTGTACCTACTACATAAATAAACTAATATGAAAACTGTACTCAAATGGTTTTCAAGTTAGCTGCATTACACACATGATATTAAAAAGAAAGTGGTGCGCTTGGGAGTCAAACTAGGGGCTCTGGATTGGCAGTTGCCATTCTCCCAACTAAACCAGCCGTTAGTTATAATGTCCGTCAAATGTCACATGCTATAAGTATATGAGTAGTTTTGAACAATCTCTATAAGTTAGTATCTTATACCTTTAAACCTTTAATAATAGCACCTTTAAACCTTTAAAAATTGCAATTCTTGTATTTACCTATATATATACATGTATTATAAAATCAGAATCTCGGAAACAGCTTGAACGATATTCATGAAATGATGTATGCAGGCGGGGACGACAAATCGATCTAATTAGATTTCTTCAAAAAAAAAACGCTTTTTATAAGGGTTTTAGACAATGAAAAACAATTATCATTAGAATGCGTCGGTAAATTTCGCAGCGATGCGCGACAGTGTAATAACTCAGACGGGAAGTTGGGTGGGCATGAGTTAGTAGATCCGGGTTCGAATCCCGCCAGCTCCTTTTTTGTTTTTCAATTTAGTTTTTTTTAGGTTAAAAAAAACTTACCAGTGTGTGATCTCACATGGATTCGCAGATAATAACTCAAAGCAAACTGTTTATTGCATCCGAAGCATTTGTAAACGTTCACATGGTTCTGATTATCATTCTTACTATTCACTGGATTATTCTCATTATTCTCCGATATATTCTCATTATTTTCAGCAATTTTTTTCAAATCGCTACAATTTTTATCATTACTTTCTTTCGGTTTGTCCGTAAAGTCTGTTGCTTTTTCCGTTCCAATGTACCCATCTTCCGGTTTGATGTCAATGTCACATTCTTGCTTGACTTTTGAGTTCTTTTTTTCTTTTTTCTTCGCTTTTTTAAGACGTTTTCGTTTCTTTAAATTAATTAATCTTAAATCGTAGCTCGTGAGACGGTTTGTGTGGATTAAGACGTGTTGATCTAGCTTTTGTAGGTCCGTATATGCTATATTGCATACTGAACAGCCGTAGAATGCAAAATCTTTGTCGGTTATCTTTTTATTCCAATAATTGCTGGTTTTTCCTTTAGCCTTCTTTCTCTTAGTTTCTGTTGGCGGTACTATGTCCGGTTTTATGTCCTCTTCTTCGACGTTTTCTGTGGGGTTGATTTCGTTTGACGGCTCGTCGTAGGGGTTTTGAGGGTAGCTGGTTTCCGTTGGCTCCGGTAATGTTTGGTATTGATCTTGAAGGTAGTTCGGTGGCTGAAAGATGACAATTCATCTAAAATTAAAATACTAAGAACAATAATAATTTTAACAGGACATATTACATGTCAAATGAGATTAGTGACAAGAACGTCTAGGTTGTGGAATCTGTTGCCTGAGTGGGGTTTCCCCTATAGTTAAAACATTGGTGTCTTCAAATCGAGAGTGAATTGGTTTCTTCTATCTATCTTCTATCGCTATCGTAGGGCACATCGTCGCTTAACATCAGGCGAGATGGTGGTCAAGTGAATCTATTAAAGTTTAAAAAAAGAAGTCAATAATTCACATTAGGTACTAAATAAATATTAATTACATTTCTGTTTTGTATTTTGCTATGTCACCCACAAGCTTAATAAATCATTTCAATTTTATTTTCAACCTGCTTGTACCCTGAGTAGCAACACACAACCTGTCTTAAATTTGTTGCGCCAAGTCAGAAAACTTCTTTGCTTCATGCACAACAACTGTGTAGGGGTAGGACTCTTGGCAGTGTCCGCCTGGGGAAGTACCACATCTTTGCCAGTTATTCTACAGTAGTGGTAGGACTCTTGGCAGAGTCCGCCTGGGGAAGTGCCATACCTTTGCCAGTTATTCTACCGTCATGCAGTAATGTGCAAACATTACTGTGTTCCGGTTTGAAGGGCAATGTTTCCAGAGAAATTACAGGGCTTAGAGATATAACATCTTAGATCTCTGGGTGTCGAGCACAGTGCAATGGTAGGTAATGCACTGCTATATCTCAAAATTGGCCGTCTAAGCCAGTTAGTGGGTAACCATGTATTCGTAGTATATACTAACTCTACTCAATGGTACACATTTCGTTCATCAGAAAATACGTGACGTCTGGCGGCCCTGGGATCTTACTCTATTAGGGCAAAGTTTCCAAAAAAATTACAGGACCTAGAGATATAGACATCTTAGATCTCTGGGTGACAAGCGCAGTGCAGTGCTAGGTAATGATTTGGACTCTTCATGTTCCAATAGCTGCGTGTCACTGTGCTGTTATGTGTCAGGTGTGTTGCTTACCATCAGGCACATGACCTGATCGTCTCGTCACTTTTTATTCAAAAAGAAAAGAAGAGTAAGGAAAATGTTTTGATTTATCAAATCAACTTTACCTGTACATCTTTGTACGTGTAAGGGGCAATTGGCGGCGGCGGCTGGTAGTAGTGTGGCGGGGGCAGAGGGTATTCATACTGTGCTTCGTATGAGCTCAACGGGTCCACATCCATCATCATACCATTGTTCATTTTCCAATCTGAAAATTTTAAAAAAAAGATGTGGTGCTGTGATCTTCAGATAATAAATCTTCAGGACGAAAAAATACTTTTTTTTTATACTAACTTCCTAATCAACCTATATATTACTTAAAACTAAATGTCTTCTTCATGCTCACTTAAATTTATTACAGAAATGTACGTAGTTTAGTGACAATAAGCTCGAATATAAGGAAAAAGTATCTACCCTGGTCTGTCCCCAACCCGACTTTATATGTAAACCAGTTATTATGAAAGTATTAAAATTCAATAATTACTTTATCATCGTTAATTTTATACAGAACAATAACTTAGTCACAGGGTCTGATATGTAAAATTACTTATATTTCAATTTTTCATAAATAATATCAACGCCGAAATTTGTCCTTCGTGTTTCGTGTCTCGTACCCTGGCTCTTTGTTTCCGTTTAAAAATCAGTTTTGTATTGCTAGTTTGTGGAAGTTGTGATCTTGAGTGCATAGGATGTAACGTGAACGTAGCAGCAAGTGGCGCGTAAGCCGACTGCGCAGTCATTTTAACGGCCATTTCAGTCACGCCGCTCGCTTAGTGTAGAAGTGTAGAGTGAATGCAGTCTTTCCTCTGGTAAGTTTTATTTAATAATTATTTGTTCAAATACTAATATAGACTTAAGTATTTGCTATGAATAGTGCATACATTGTTACGTTTGATTGTGAATTGCGTACGAGAAACACTTTTACGGCTATTTTAGATTTCAATCGAAAATGTACCTTGCCTGGCGTATTTCCCCTGGCTTTTTTGATGATAAGGGTGATACTTAATGTCCAGGGGAGATATATTTGTATGCATTTTCATGAATACTTCTACATTTTTCTCTGAACTTTTACTTGGCATTATGTATATACCACTTTACAATTTAATGCGATTTTTTTACAGAAAAAATGGCACCTAGAAAACAGAACTAGAAGTACAATGTTTTCATTTTGGAGGATCAAGACAGCAAAAAACTATGCATACTGTTGTAGTCTATACTAAAGATGTCGATCAAGAGCTAAGAAGCCAATGTTACTGCACATTGTCACAAAATTTATTGCACATACCTGCAATTTGGGCGCATTTACAGCCCATACTTGACTGTCTGCCGGCTACTGTTACGATTTTACATTTCTTGAGCGATGGGCCAGTCACCCAATATCGTAATAAAATGACATTTAAAGTTTTGGCAACAATGCTAGAAGATAACCATATGATACTATACATAAAGATATCTTCAAAAGTAAGAACCTTTTTTATGTTTTGTACCTAGCACTAAAAATATTTAATTTTATAAGCAAAGTCTGCTAAGAAATGACAAGTGTGATTTATTAATAATTTCTAATTAAAATATAATCAATAAATAAAGTTGATTGTTAAAATAATCCTGTTTTTAATATGTCTATCTCTTTCCCTATCCATAAAGTATCCTCCCCTGGGCATTTTGTCTCTACCCTGTACTGAGTATTTACCCTGGTCACTTATAAAACGAGACAAAACCAACAAATTGACTGGCCACTTTGTAAATGTTTTCAACTTAAAAGTTTCCATAAAAAAAATGTATACTTGAGTAAAAATATAAAAAAAAATGCCATGCCGTCACTTCATACAACATTTTACCTCTTAACTTGTAATGACCCGTATATTAATTTCCCACGGTACGGTAAGTTCTACAAGTCCTTGTGTATGCGTTTCGTAGCTCTAGAAAAAAGGAAAATGTCCAGTCTGGATGACGAAACACCCACATCTCATATTTTCTACCGATATGATGTAAAAAAAATTACAATTAACTGTTATGTAGCTTTAATAGTCAATACTTAATTACAAAATTTATTGTTTTCAAAAACAATTTTTTTATTAGAAGTTTAAATAGTTTACAATGGCAAACCGGTTTGATGGTGCTATAGGTACTAAAGCATTGAAAAGGTACATGCTGAGTTTGACCTCACACTCGGTCATAGTTAGGACATTCACACAACTTTGGTACCAGAGTCTATTTTATACAAGTAAATCTTATACCTTTAAACAAGCAATTCTTGTAGGTATACATATATTTAATCGGAATCTCGGAAACGGCTCAAACAATTTTCATGAAATTATGTATACAGGGGGTTTCGTGGACGATAAATCGATCTAGCTCGGTTTTATTTTTTAAAAACCTCATTTTAAGCGCGTTTTTAGACAATGAAAAACTCCTACAATGTCATTAGAATACGATAACTTATTTTGCCGCTGTTCTTCAAGTCTAAATGGCTCAGACGGAATATGCTCGCTCTCGGAGTCAACAGGCCCCAGTTTGAATCCTGATGGTTACACTCGTAATTTTTATACTTAGAGCCTTTTATAAACGCATTTAATTCGTATCTAAGTAGGTCTAAGTAAGTCATCACTACGTAATTCGTACCTGCCTAAATATCATTAAAAAAAACTGAGCAAAGCTCGGTCAACCAGGTACTTTTTTTTAAACTATAATTTCTTTCAGTAGGATGTGGAAGTCATCTGAGGCAAATTATTGTCATGTGTTTTTAATTGTCCTCTACTTTTTAAAACATATAAGCAACTCTTTGCAGTTGTAAAAAAAATCAAGGACAAATTTACGTAGATTTATACCTACGTATTGTGATTTTAATTTCCGAAGTGTGATAACAAAACAAATACTAGTAAAAGCGTGATTATCTTCAAAATACTACGAGGTGCGAAAGAAACTGAAATTAAGCGTATTTAGTGGAAAATCATAGCCTTTATCGAACTCAAAACATTAGACGAAAATGTAAACATGGATGTAAACAATGATTTTAATGTCTTTCTAAACGAAATATCAGCGAGGACAAGGCACCCACGACATTTCCTAGAAACATAACACTAATCAATACTTCAAAGACAAAAAAATGTACCTGCTTCAGAACTCCGTACAAAAAAACACTTTTTTTTCAACTTCACAAAATTATACACAACAGGAAAATGATGGATAGTCGCTACAAAGGTTGGTATTAACGCACATTATGCATGCTAATATGTTCAGAAAACATCCCAAATCACTTTATGGAAGTTAAAACTGAATAATTATACGAAATATAGGTTAATTTATATGAAAAAAATCGCTTCATTTTTTAGTTCGCGTGACTGAGTACACATATCAATGGCAGACTAAATGTTGCCATTTCATCGGTATTGCCATAACCAGTTGTTAATTTTCATAATACTGCACCGATCTCGATACTTGTTCATTTAGCTGTGTCTAAGTAACAAGATGATTGAATATGATTAGCAAAATCTAGTTTATAGTCTAATTGAAAGTTTCAATTTAACCACGAGACTATAAACTAGATTTTGCTAATCATACATGAAGTGAAAAAAGTCAGCGAAGTCTTTTGATTAACTTAGTAAAATATAGTAGGTACACAGCTGAATCAATGAATATGATAAATTATTATTTGTAGTACTCAAACACTCTCCCGAAGGCGATTATTGACGCAGTCAAGTTTTTAAATTAATTCCCAATAAAATAAGTATGCTCGTTGCGCTCGTCGGTCGTTGGAAGTCGGAAGGTCAGAACTACCGATAGAAGTGAAAACTTATAACTGAGAATTTAAAAGCTTAAGATTAATAATAAGATTATAAAATTATAATACTGTATAATCAATGAGGCCGACGAGATAAAAAAAATGCTTCCAAAAAAAGAAGAGAGGAGACGCTTGTAAATTTTAGATTGCGATGTCAATGTCAAAAGCCACTGAGCCACATAGTGAGGGACTACTGGGACTGGACTGACTGAACCTAGCTCGCATACCTGTGTCGAACTAGTTCGCTCCTATCTTTCGTTCATTCGGTCTTTTTCAGATATTTTAGAGGACAATATTGCAATTTTTAATTCATACTGCGCTCCAATATTTAACTATTTCATGTTATGTAAAATACTAAAATTTCACGTGCATTGAGAAAAGTTCCGGCTGGTCTCGTCGGGAGAATGGCAACTGCCGATTGGGATCTTATCGTTTCGAAAATATGTGCGTAATGCCGCTAACTTAAAACGGAAAACTTCGTGAGGAAGCCGACATGTACCTAGAATTTTTCAAGGTCATGACTGTGTCATCCACCAATCCATACTGCACCAACGTGATGGATTATGGTCTTGATGGCTCTCTTTGCAAAAGAAGGCCCTGACTCCCAGCAGAGGGAACAATTAGTGGGCTGCTTATGCCTTTGCTACCTGATCGTAGATGTCTACGATTGTTGTTATTTGCTATTGGTTGCTATTGCTTAATAACATCTGTAAAATCGGAAACGCTTTGTGTACATGCATTAAATTCAAGAGAACTATAAATTGTCTGATTTAAAAATTTCACCAATCTCAATATACGGATATTGTCAAAACCTTAGATTCGGATAGAAATGTTAAGTAATGTTAGACGTAACATAAGCGCCATCTATCATTTCATTGCTTTTATCTCTTCAAAATGTCTAGACAATCTGTATCTAGAAAAAAATACGTGGTAGAAGTGATACTTTAGAAATGCTTAACTTTCTTTTTACTGACACTTTTTCGTTTCATTGATTTTCAAATCACAACGATGCTAAGAAAAGTAACATACGATTCGGGTAAGAGTGAACTAAATCAGTCAGTTGACCATGCGGCATTACTGAACAATAGTGGATCGCCGAAAAATAACGGTCACGGAACAAGATAATCGATGAGCTAATTCGCATAGTTCACTAAAACTTAAGGAGTGGTTCTTTATACTCGTCGTTTGGTACCTAACTAATTTCCCAACACTATTATTTTTTTATTTATTCTTGGCATTGGATACATTGGATACTAGTCTTTCAGCCGTAGATAAATATTTTGGTATTAGTGTTACCATTTATATTTTGTAATCTTCCTTTTACTTTTGCTTAGTTTGTGCCTCTGCACCGAGAGTTTTAAAGATTTTTATTGATCGAATGTGATCAGTAACGATTTTTATTGCATTATCAATTTAATTGACTATTTTTATTCCCAATATTTTAACTAAATTCTACTAGTTAAGCCCTTTTATTTGACATAACGAAGTTGTGAAAAAATAAATGTATTTCGCCATTTTGTGGAAGCGGCCGTCTTGGATTTGCAATTTGTTATAGTGCAATGTATTCTACTAGTTAAGCCCTTTCGTTTGATACCCATATTGAAGTAGTAGTGAAAAAAATAATATATTTAACCATTTTGTGGTGGCGGCCATCTTGGATTCGTTTTCTTTGTAGATTGGTTATGTGTAAACTACTTACGACACACAGCGACGCAGTTTATTACCAATTTCAAGTTACTCAGGGCACATCCATTGGTTTATATCGATGTATTTTAAGATAAACGAGCGAAGCCGGAACGGGCTGCTCGTAGCAAATAATATAATGTACAACGCCAAGTGAGGTGCCGGATTACACACAAATACGGCTATGTTGTTATTTCACTCGTGGAAGGCAAGTATTAATAAGGTCATCGGTAAGTGTTGGGAAAGAGATTGATATAGTGCCACTAACTTATCTGTAGAATGGCTAAATGCGGGACTGACAGTTACAGAGACACACACGAACACAGAGAACTTGTCTAATATTGTAAGAGGTGGCAGCACTTTTCGTTTGTGGCGCCATCGCTCCATTCTATAAATAAGTTAGTTTTGCTGGTTTTTAAGCCTCGACCAAAAAAAGGGGTGTTATAAGATTGACGTCGATGTCAGTCTGTCTGTCTGCGTGTGTGTCTGTCTGTCGCACCGTAGAGCTCAAACGGTTGGGCCGATTTCGATGCATTTTTTTTTATTTGATAGTAAATATCCGTGCGGATGTTCTTAGGTATGTTTGGTTAATATCGATTCAATATGGCCGCCTCCAATTTCTTTACAACCTACCTCAATATGGGTATCAAATGAAATGATATGACTATGGATTGACTAGTAAAATACCATACATTATAACAAACTTTAAATCCAAGATGGCCGCCACCACAATATGACGAATTACATACTTTTTTCACTAGTACCTCAATATGGGTATCAAACGAAAGGGCTTGACTAGTAGAATACTTTGCACTATGACAAGTTTCAAATCCAAGATGGCCGCTACCACAAAATGGCGAAATACATTCCTTTTTTCACAACTCCCTTAATGGTATTTCCCTTATGGGTATCAAATGAAAGGGCTTGACTAGTAGAATGTTGTACAGATAACAAATCTGAGGTAGTCGGGGGTTAATCATTTTTTTTAATTTTGTTCTTGTTGAGTAAATAGATTATGTTAACTTAGCATCACAGACTAAGTAGTACAGTCCGCGAGGTATAAGCTGAGCATTGTATTAGTGTGAGTGATCACCAAAAGTACAGTCAGACAACAAACTCTTAAAAATTAATATCATTATATTTTAGGTAGGTACTTAAGGCATAACATAAGTCGGAGAAGTATTCTAGTATTAAAATAAAATAAAACTAAATTGATAAAATAAAGTCCAGCTGTGTATTTGACTGATGAGTACATGATTATTGTGTGATTATTACTAAAAATTCAATTTGAAAGACAAAATAACTACACATCTTCTACACCAGACATTGCACCATAGTCACTTTCTTTATCACTCTCGTTATCATTTTCACTCTCGTCTGATGTGTCGTTTGTTTTAATAATGAATCTTTCCGTTAAATTGTCAATAACGGCGTCGTATCCATGAAACTTTTTTCTTCTTTTATTGCATGGTCACAAACATTTTCCATTCCTGTACAGTGATACTTTCAATTTTTTCATTTGCTAACCTCATTATTGTATCCATATTCATTGACACGTTTTTTTTTTCGCGACGTATCCTTTTATCATTGCCCATATATTTTCAATCGGATTGAAATCTGGGTGATAGGGTGGTAGACGAAGGACGCTGTGACCATGTTCTCTTAATAAGGTGTCAATTTTATATTCAATAAATCGTTGTTTATTATGCAGTATCAATTGATAAAGTTGTGGTTTAAGCATGGATATTGAGTGATCAATATTGCGTAACTTGAGCCAGTCAATCATATCTTGTTTGCGACTATTTGAGTTGGGAGCGGGATTTTTTAACGAATTGTGGTAAGATGCGTTGTCAACTACAATAACGCTATTGGGCTTCAAATTGGGAATTAATTGCGTTTGTAACCATTTTGTATAGTTTTCTATAATCATATTGTTATGATAATCACCACTTTTTTGATTAGCTTTAAACATCAGCAGCGCATTTGGTATGAAACCGTCCTCGCCGCCGGCATGAACGATTATCAATCGATTTCCTTTAGAAATAGGTTTCTTCAAACCAGAAGTGCTGCCATCTGAGTATGATTTTGATGAAGTGTGAGTGGTGTCAATATATGTTTCATCGGTATAAACGATAGGCCTGCCCTGAATACGGTATTCGGAAATTTTAAGTAAATAAGTTATACGTAGGTGACGGATCTCATGCTTTTCCATTAAAAATTTTCTGTTATTCTCTGTCCTTGACCATTTGAATCCTAAAAGAGATACTTCTTTTCGCAATGACCATATTGATCCTGGATAGTTAATGTCAGCCTTTAATTTTTCATGAATTCTTTTCATTGTTGGCACCTCTTTGTTAGTAATGTGAAAATTATGAATTGTTCTACGGATTACTGCTTTATCAAAATCATCAATGATTATTATATTTTTCCTGCATCTGGTCTTTTTCGGAGATTTGAATTTGGTTCCATCTTTCAAAACACGTTTACCTTCCAATAAGACTCTTTTAACAGTTGACAGTGGAATTCCTGTCGATGTCGATACCAATTGGGCTGATGTAGTCACACTTGACATGTCTTTATCGTTCATGTCTTTAAAATAGCTATTTAAATTACACAAAAATTTCTTTTACTTGGCTATTTAATGGTTTCCGTATTTTGCGCTTATTTGTGTTGGCATCCATTTTACTAACACTTATATCAAAGAAAAACAAAATAATATTAAACACGTCGTACCACGTTATACCTCGCGGACTGTACACTCTTAGCATCGACTTCAATCCAAAGAGTTTACATAGACTACGTATTGAGTTTGATTGTCCGCACGGTTCCTTTGGGTCAACCGTAAGCAGATGACGTGCATACTTTCTATGGCAACAGTATGGCAAATGTGCCGCGACAAAAGTATGACACTTCCACAAGAGCGACAAGGCAAGAAAGATGCTGCCCGTGCTTTCAAACCGTTTGTGCCAACTCTATACGCAGTATATGTAAACTCTTTGCTTCAAACCTATTCATATGTAAAAACAAATAATAGTACTCGAAGTTTACTCTCTACTTAGTCTGTGGTAGTTTAAAAGGTAAAGGTTTGCATAACAGGTGCAATAAATTAAATTCATATTGACAACGTTATTTAGGGTACTTCTTGTTTCTTCGAAATTTCATTCTTCGACATTCTTCTGGCCAAAATTTTATTTCACTTTCAGCTCTGTCACACATGTTCATATATAAAAAAGGTAACTAAAGAACATATTTATATTTCAATGAGGGAGTTGTTTTTCTAAAGTAGTTACCTATCAAGATATCTACGTTCAAATATTTTGAGCCCAGATGAATCAGAATTTGTATTACAGATGATTCAAAATCCGAAGTAAAAATTAAAAACTTGATGTAATTTGGCTCTGTATTGACGAAAATTTCATATTCACACACATAAAATATTTTTTATTTATGACAACAATTATCATTGATCTTGGTCAAAGGTAAATAAATATGTTAACAAATATTCATCTGCGCTTGGTGATCCAAGCGCATTTATATAACTCCGGGATCCAAGTGAACCAGCCCCATGCCCACCTTCTGGTGCATCCGTTACACGACTGGCTTCTCCCCATGGGCCCCCCATGTCATGTCATGTCAGTCAGGCTCTCATTATTATCACCCGACCCAGCACGGTCAAGCGCAGCTTATGCCAGATTAATCAGTATTAGGTAAGTATATGCCGGACACTTCTTATTTGCCTATTTATAAACACACTAAGGTATAACTAAAAAAATATTTTTTTTATAAAAGCGCAATTCATTTCTTTGTGATATAATTATAATTCATAATGATTTATCAAAGGTAAAATGCGGTAGCGACTCTTTTCTTTCGGAAAATGGCAAGCGGACGCGCCATATGAATCAGAAGAACAGACTTCAAATATTTTTAATTTATACTTAGACTGCAATTATTTGAAAAATATCGCTTGCCCCAGTTAGAGTTAAAGTTAAACTGTATAAAAAATAAACACAACACGCCATTTTGTTGCTTAGTTTCGGAAATAAGCCCATAGAACTCCAAAATGTTGTCTTTGAAGAAGTACCCTTTAATACTTTTCTAAAGTCAGTTTAAAAAAAAAAAGTTTTTTATTTCAATTTTTTTTTGAACAAGTTATAATTAACAAACAAACAAATGTTGTAAAAGCTTGTTTTTTTAAAAAGGTTTCTTAAGTCGTTTGTAACCGTATCTTAGGCACTTATAAAATGGTTTCGTTATGTGTTTGTGCTACCATCTCTCTTTATTACGATAAACCGTCCTTCGCCGAGTGGAGTCGTGTCGCTCGGAATATAAATAAACATTATAATGGGTCTGATCGCCCGATAATAGCGCACATTCAACTAAAATGAGACGTCGCCCGCAGAACGATGCGAGACGCGTAATTGAACTGCCAAAGAGTATTGGCGAACAGTAGTGTAGGTATTTTTTGAAGTTAGGTAAGTATATTTCTTTTGGCGCGTTAAGGTACAAGTTCGCGCTGAGACCGCGACCGGAGACCACGACAGGCACTTGACCACAGAATAGATATTACTACAGAACCCTCACTTAGCGAAAATTTTTATATAAATAGCGACTCTTGCTGGGACGCAACAAAGTGCAATTCAGCTCGCATTAGCGCTCAATGCCTATCGCAATTTTTAACCTAAACATTTGCGCCCTCTTCTAACGCGTAACTCTGTCGCTGTCTGGCGCGGAATGATGCGCATCGAAAGGGTTGTCGACATATTATCTAATAAAAAATTAAATTAACCTTTCGTTATGTAGGTAGTCACCATTGTAGCTCAGATTATATATTTTAGTTATTTACTTCGTAACACGCAAGACAGCTAGAAGAGGCCGTAACATAGGGTCGGACACATTGAAATTAAAACAATAAAAGTATACTTTGACTGTTTTTATTCTACTTGATCGTCTAAATGTTGTTTGATAAATATGTAACATATTTTAATGTACTTACCTATGCTAATACATACAACCAGCTTCGATTACAAGCTATTTTATAATGTCCCGTACTTTTTGTACGGTTAGCAGAAAAATATAAAAAATAATGGTATATTTTGTAGAACTAGGAAAAAATGATGATTCTTTGTTTTTTGACTCGTGCATCCATATACAGCAAAATATATGGCGACGTAATTTTGCGCGGGAAACGTGTTGCGCGACCGCTCAGACGTGCGTTCGACAACCGCCTGGCACTTGTTCCGTCCGAGGAACGGTCTAGCTGTAGGCTAAAACCGCGCGACCTTGAGCGAATGAGGATGCACTGACATGACTCTATAGAATTGTATGGGCGCCAGTTCGCGCCGAGAGCGCGACACATGTCTCGCTACACGTGTCTCGGTCTCCTGTCTATGTCTATCACATTGATGCTATGTAACAAGGCACATGGTAAATAGGTGCAGGTAAGTAGTATCTATCCACTACTTGTTAGACTTGGCTGGCACCGACTTCCAATAGATGAGTGAGTAGCGCTTATAATAATGATTTTAGTTTATTTTTCGCTTTTGTGTACCTATTTGTGGTTTTGAAGTCGGTTTAATTTTTGGTACGAAAATAGTTTATGAGATATCAGGTAATGAAGGTAAATAAAAAAAACTGATATAAGGGAGTTGCTGACATATTTCTAGATGGCCTGGAGTTTACTCGAAGATTTCTTATCATACCCAAGCGTGACGCTAGAATTCAATTCACAGCCCACGAAATATGTCTGTGGCGCGCCAAAGAAGTTTTCACTTCAAAAATCTCATTCGTCTAGATTTAGGTAAGAACCCTCTGTCTCCTCTGCACGTATAGTCTGTGCCCATCTACCCTCAGATACCGCGCACGTCTCGTGGTGACGGAATGTCATAATGAAATACCAGCGGTTTGGATCCGGAATACCGAGCGTGACTACCGTGGCGTAGCGCGTGAGCGGGCGTGGGGTGGTGTGGGTTTGGTTCTATTGAACAGAAATTGAACTGACATTCGAAATTTGTCGAAATTTTAGGGTTAATTGATTCTGATTAAAGAATTTTTGAAGAGAAAGCTTCCTTTGGCGCACCATAGATAGATTTTTCGTGGCCTGTGAATTAAATTGTAACGTGGTGCTCGGGAATGTTAAGAAATCTTCGGGTAAACCCGGGACCATGGCTTTTGGCCATCTGGAAATGCTTCAGCATTTCTCATTGGCTATGCCACGCCCTCTGGTTTCACCTGCGCAGTTTCCAAAGTGAGTAATCAAATTCTGAGTTAGGTATAAGTTTTCACTTCCATCGGCAGTTCCTATTATTGCCAATTTTATTTTGTATTCTGTGTTGCAATGCTGGACACGCTTCCGGCTGGTAGTGGGCTTGATCATATTAGATTATCGTGATTATCTGTAGAAGTGTAGAACGTCATTGGTCTTTGCATAATTCATATGTGCTTAGTATAAGTAGTTAGTTATATGTAAGTATACTATGTAGTGATAATGTTAACGAAAATTTGTATGTTGCGTTCACATAAAAATTACTGAACCGATTACCATGAAACTTTTTACACATATTCTTGGAGATATCAGTATACTACTGGCTACTTTTTAAAATAGGTTCCTAGCAAATCTAAATCTGTTTTGTTGAACGTGTATTGTTGTCATTGTATGTGTTTCATATTTATAACTGTTTTTGTTTTTGTAAATTTATTATTATTAAGTTCTTTGCGGCGACGAACTACCTAATGTTTTTTAATTATTTATAAGTGTTCTCATGGAAGTGATAATTATCTTTTATGAGAATAAATGTCTTTAAACCTTACTTTTTATCCCGCGAAAATAATTACATCGCTACGCGATATAACTACGCGGGTAAAACCGCGGGGTACTGCTAGTATTTTGTGAATGCGAAAGTTTGTGAGGATGCATCTTTGATGCTCTTTCAGCAAAAACTACTGAAGGGGTCTGAATTAAATTTGGTATATAGATAGACAAGATATAATATTAATTTAATTCTAAAGTAAGTACATATTTATATATTTTTTTCTACTTTTAAATTTTATTTACCTATTTACAAAAATAGACGTTCACAAAGTCATGTCAATTAGAATAATTGACATGACTTTCATGGGAACTATCCCCAAATTTTTTGATGGCAATGCGTGAAGCCTGATTCCGGTTCAGTAACTGCAAGGAGACGAGCTCATTCCGATACATCGTGAGCAAGCAATAATAAAGCATCATAAGTCATTTTATTGAGTAGAAGATCCCAGTTAGACTGTACATTGCTTTCTGTGGGTGGAGTAGCACCAGGGCACAATGCATGCCAAGCCAACAAAGCTTCAGTCTGGCAACCAACTCGAACATTGGCCATTGAATAGTTTAGTATTTTGTCGATGAGAGACTGCGAGCCGTGACTGGAAGCCAAGAAGGCTGGAAGCGCTATGCTCGAACTTCGGCGAATACCCAGCCCACCGAAAACAATGGGAAGTGTAGCTTATGCCCACGAATGATTATCAAACTGTAAATTTAGTACGAGTATCGTGTCTTTCATAATTGAATCTATTAAATCAGTTATGGATAGAAAATACCATAACGGTGAACAGCGCATTAAATACATAAATTTTGGGACAGAAAAGCAGAGCCAAGGAATGTAAATTGCCATGTGTGGTTTTATTTGGAACGGTGTGAAAATTTGGTACTGCTTCCAAAGGAAAAAATAAAATAGGAGCACCTTACAGTGTTAAAGAATAGGTATACATACGAGTATAATAGACAATAGTCTGGAATAACACTTCATCTATTTTTTTAATTCGATAAAATAACGGATCCCGTTAACGCAACTAGAATGAGAATCAGACTCAGAATCAGAATCATTAATCAATTATTGCCATACATATATTTATTACCTACTTACATGGGTAAACCGCGGGCACTGTTAGTCTATATTCTATAGTGAAATAGATCGCGAACTTTTCTTGACCTTTCCAAGACTTTTCCGATCGTCCTGTCCTAATCAAATTGTCAGTAACCTATTTAAGTAACAATTTATACGAATTTCATCCTCTATTCCGTTGGAGCTTCATTTTCGAAGTTTATCGACTATTTAGAAGATGAGACAAAGATAAATATGTTCTAAGTATATGCGTAACTACTACATACGAGCTTAAGTATGCTCTAAATATATGCGTGAGTACTACAAAGAGCTTAAGTATGTATGCTTTAAATATGTGCGTAGATACTACACAGTTGCTCGTAAAGGGTTTCTTATTGCACCAATTTCTGTATCGTAATGTAGCTCATTACTATTAATAACATGTATTTAATCATTATTGTAATATGTTTTAAATACAATTTGTTATTAGTCTTAGTTTAAATAACGAGAAAAAAAATGTCAGATTATTACATAAAGTTAGGACAACGCATAAGGGAAAATGGCGGTGACTCCCGCTCCGGCTTGTACTTGGCACAAAGATCCATCGCTATTCAGCGGGGTAATGCTGCCAGTGTAATGGGCACCTTTGTGCCGGGTACCGTTAGGGGTGGGTTATGTGACTGATGAATTTATTGTTGAATTTATGATGTTATTTTTAATTGTGTGATTTAGTAGCTCATAAATATCTTATAGTAACATCTATTGCTTTGAAATAAAAATTGATATCTTCAGGTTCCTAGAGTCTTCTTCTTTTCATTTCTGGATTCTATTCGATTGTATGATAATTATGAGGCCCACAGTTAAGTTAAATTTGCTAGTTAATAAACAATTAGATTTTCGCCAGCTAAATCATTTTTCACACCAAAAGTAATCATATTTAAACGAAAACGAGTGATTTTCGAATACGCACCCCTTACAAAATCTATTGTAAAGAAAGTTTACAGAACTATCTGGAAAAGTTACGTTCTCGATCTTAAACCTAATGTAGCACAGTTCAGAATTGATTGAAAAAGTATCTTATCTAACTGAAGTTAGAAACTTGCTATGCCTCACGTTTTCTTTTTTTTTCTTTTTTTTCCACTGACTTTTTAAATTTATTTGGAATAATATAAAGATATGGACGATATTAACTAATAATAAATTAAAAAAATTCGTTTTCTTTTGCATATTTTAAAACTTTTTTGGATGTGAATTGACCTCATTATCATCATCATCATCATCAAGTTTAAGTACAATTACTTGACGAACACGAACGCTTGTCTGTCGGGTCACTGTACAAAATCGCTAAAAGTCTTACTTGACGGGGTCCGGATTGGTACAAAGTACAACATTTCTGGGGTTCGAGATTGACCGCTGCATGACATGGGAACACCACATCGACAAGATGTGTGCTAAAGTAAGCAGTGCATGCTTTGCACTAAGACGGGTGTCCCGAGTGGTGTCTGCAGATGTATCTCGTTCGTGTTACTTCGCCACGGTGCATTCCCGGTTACAGTACGGAGCCGAACTATACGCACGCGCTGCCGACTGGGAGTGTGCTTTCCGCGCCCAAAAATGTGCCATACGCGCCATCGTGGGCGTGTCGCAATGCACATCCGTCAGACCATATTTCAAAGAGCTTGGCATACTTACGTTGCCTGCAATCTTGATCTACCAAGTAGCTGTGTATGTCAGAAACAACTTAGAATCATACGACACGCGAAGAGAGAGACATTCGCGCAATATACGTAACGCTGACAAGCTGGATAGTATACCTCATTCTCTCGCGAGATCGGAAAAACTGACTCACATTATGGGACCGGAAGTTTTTAACACTCTTCCCAAAAAATAGTTAAATCAGCACCGAGTTCGGGTAGCTTCAAAAACCGATTAAAAAGCTGGCTTATCGATCAAACTTTTTATAGTTACAGCGAGTTTTTATATAGTGATGGCAAACTCACAACAAAGTTGTGAAAAATTGACATTGTTCATTACAATTGTAATAAGTACATATATTTAAATTTTTGACCCTCGTAAGTACGAGGGTCAAACTGAAAGTTCTTAGAAAATCAAAAACTGATTACGTTAGCCAGTTATTAGTTTTATTATATCTTTTCAAAATATTGTCCATTCACGTCAATACACCGCTGCATGCGATGGAACCACTGGGAAAAGCACTTTGCCCACTCGTCCTTAGGGGTGTCTTCAATGGCATCGCGATACGCAGCCACCGCTTCTTCAGCATTCATAAACCGCTTTCCTTTAAGTTTTTCTTTAATTTCTGAAAATAAATAAAAATCACAAGGCGCGATGTCGGGGCTATACGGCGGGTGACTCGTATTTGTACGATACCTATTATCGTACAATATAAAGTTCAATTTAAACTTTAAAAATGTAAACTCTTTGTATGCTCTTATTTTGTTTTGACGTGACAACGTCTTAAATTAGGTTGCGGCTGGGAGTCACTTATGAAAAAGTGTAACGCTCGGTAACGTTACGATGAGTCACCGAACGAGAGAGAGGCCCGCCGAATGCCTTGCGTCTCTCTCCCACTCAACTATGATCGGTCTGCCGCGCGCGCAGCACTAGAGAATTAGGCGCATTGAATCGGCGCATGCTTGTGTCTCTGTCTTTGTCTTTCTCGAACGTTCTTGGCGTTGGAAAAACAAGAAAGCGTCATAATACAAGTTCACACGTGTGGTTAAAGTATCGTCAGCTGTGTCTGTAGTGAAAATGTGGAGTGCTTAGATTCGTCATTTACAACAACTACAACAATAAAGGTAAATAATTGTACACTGATATTTCATTATCGTAAACTATGATTGATTGATTAATTTCTTAATTTCATGAAAAATACGTATAATCTTGATTGCGTATCAAACGTTTCTAAGTCAACTACGTTAAAAGGAACAACTATCGACTTGACTTTCGCAAGACACATTACAGCAGAAACACTTCCTTTCATTTCATATTTCTCCTATCATCGTCCTATCCTCAACAAAATCACTCAAATAGGAATTAGTTAAGTTTAAGTTTACATGAACAATGTTTTAGTAAACAAAATATATTTCTATAGTTAAAATTTGTGCAATTCTTATTTTCATTCAATTCCTTGTTCCTATTGTGCAATTTAATTATATTCATATCAATAAATATTCTACCGAGAAAAAGACGTTGTCACGTAAAATCTTCGCCCGTAAAACCGACTTTACAGGCAACCAGATTTTTTTTTGTAAAATTGACGTGTAAATTGTACATTTATCAATAAAGAACTTTGACTTTGACTTTGAACAGGACATGTGCCTGCTAGTAAGCACGCCCGCCCAAAACATCAACAATGTCATAGTCCCACGCAGCTATCGGAACAAGAAGAGGAAGGCTTTTTGTAGAGGAAGGCTCTATGCAGAGTCCGCACTTAGTACCACACTTTTACCAATTATTCTACCGCCAAGCAGTAGTGTTCAACCATTACTGTGTACCACTTTGAAAGGCAATGTTTCCAGATAAATTACCGGTCTAAGAGATAAAACACCTTAAATCGCTGGGTGACGAGCGCGGTGCAGTGTTAGGTAATGATTTGGACTCTTCATGTTTCAGTGGCTGTGAGACACTGCGCTGCGTCTCGACTTGAAGACACCAAGATATTAACCATCGGGGAAATTCTACACAAGCAGCGCATTCCACCGCCCACCGCATTGACGTTATTTTCGAGCTACGAGCATACTCTTCGAAATGTGGCATAAGCAGCCCAACCAAATGTTCCCACTGCTGGGAATCGGAGCCTTCTCTGGCAAGGAGAGAGTCCAGGACAAAATCCACCATGCTCCAGTGCGGGTTGGTGGATGACAAATTACTTCTAAAGACACGTCAATTAATAAAAAATTAAAACAAACGAAAGAACATACAATTTGTATACATTTGCAAAGTTTAAAATAATCACTTCAAAGTATTATAATAAACTAGCTGTACCCTGCCACGCTTCGCTGTGGCACATTGTGATGCAAAAATTAGATAACAAGAATAAAATTAAAAATTTTGATTAACCCCCGACTACCTTAGATTTGTTATCTGTACAACATTCTACTAGTCAAGCCCTTTCATTTGATGCCCATATTAAGGGAATTGTGAAAAAAGGAATGTAATTCGCCATTTTGTGGTAGCGGCCATCTTGGATTTGAAATTTGTCGTAGTGTAAAGTATTCTACTAAACTAGTATCCACGCCAGCACCGCTTGTGACTTGATGCACGCGGCTCTAAGACTAGTAGAGAAATGGTGTACGGACTCCGATTTAACAGTGAACCCGTCAAAGACGGAACTGGTCATGTTCACACTCAAACGCTCTCTGGGCTTGTACACACTACCAGGTCTGTATGGCGTGACGCTACAGCTGTCTGACGAGGTAAAGTATCTAGGGATGATCCTCGACAGCAAACTGAACTGGAACAAGCACATAGAGAACAAGATCAACAAGGCCTGTATCACCTTCTATCAATGTCGTAGAATGATAGGTAAGACATGGGGACTTAACCCAAAGGTCACCCTATGGCTTTATACCACAGTGATCAGGCCAATAATCACCACGGGGCTCTGGTCTGGTGGACCAGGACGACACTGGCTACAACCATCGCGAAGCTGCAGCAATTCCAGAGGTTGGCATGTCTGGCGACTACCAGCGGTATGTGCACGACACCAACGGCAGCCCTGGAGATAATGCTGGATCTGCCTCCTCTCCATTCACACGTGCAGCAGGAGGCGGCGATGTCTGCAATAAGACTACGGACTCTTGGTCTCTGGCACGACACAGGTATTCCTCACACGCGGGTCCTTCAAGACAATCTGAAGCATCAACCCATGCTGCTGGCGATAAGTGATAGTATACCCAAACAGTATGTATTTGATAAAATACAAAATTGAACTCGTGGAGCCTCCTCCGGGGATCATAGCTCCACCGAGTTGATGGTCTTCACCGATGGTTCGAGAACCAACGAGGGCGTTGGATCCGGCACCTTCTCGGAAGACTTAAATATCAGGTACCACACATCTCTCGGGGCCCACAACTCCGTCTTTCAGGCAGAATGCGTGGGCATCACGAGGGCTGCTACCATAATCACCGACAGAAGGGTGCAAGGTTATAACATCCGCATACTCTCTGACAGCGCGGCGGTCCTACATGCCCTAAAGAGCAACACCATCGCTTCGGGACTAGTCCTTGAATGCCACAAGTCTCTAACGGAGGTTTGTGAACACAATCAAATCGTTCTCCAATGGATTAAAGGCCATAGCGGATCGAGAGGTAACGACGCGGCGGACGAACTGGCGAGGAGGGCATCAGCGGAACAGGTTCAGGGCCCTGAACCGATTGTCCCGCTCCCACTGTCGCAGGTACGGAAATGGCTGCGAGAGAGGTCACTGAAAGAACATAACGACAACTGGACCAAGAGGTCGGACTGTAGTCAGTCCAGAGCGGCACTGGGGGGCCGTAACTCACGGTACACCCGGCAGCTGCTAAGCCTGAATCGTCAACAGTTGCGACTGGTCACGGGCGCACTGACAGGTCACGGTTTGTACAATAAACACCTATTCACACTAGGTATTACCGACAGTCCTCTTTGCAGAGCTTGCCTTGAGGCTGAAGAAACGGCCGCTCATGTGCTCATGGAGTGCACAGGAGTGGCGGCGCATCGAGCGAAGTTCCTGGGCACACCGGGGACGCTCCGTGAAGCATGCGGCAACGTTAAGAAGCTGCTAGGCTTTCTGTTGGAGTTGGGTTGGCGGGAGTGAAGCCCACTTCCCCACACGCAAAACAGGCGCACCGAGACGTCGAGTTGCGGAAACAGCCCGCCCACAGAGCCTGAGCGGAGCGCTACTACTACTACTAAGTATTCTACTAATCAATCCCTTTCGTTTGATACCCATACGAGGGTCAAACTAAAAGTTCTTAGAAAATCAAAAACTGATTACATTAGCCAGTTATTAGTTTTATTATATCTTTTCAAAATATTGTCCATTCCCGTCAATACACCGCTGCATGCGATGGAACCACTGGGAAAAGCACTTTGCCCACTCGTCCTTAGGAGTCTCTTCAATGGCATCGCGATACGCAGCCACCGCTTCTTCAGCATTCATAAACCGCTTTCCTTTAAGTTTTTCTTTAATTTTTGAAAATAAATAAAAATCACAAGGCGCGAGGTCGGGGCTATACGGCGGGTGACCCAGTAATTCAACGTTTGATGTCGCCAAATAGTCGATCGTTCGCTTGGCGGTGTGCGATGAGGCGTTGTCGTGGTGAAGGAGGATCCTACTGCGAGGTCGTTTCTCTCGAACTTTTCCAAGACAAGTGGCAAACAATTGGTAGTGTACCATTCTGCAGAAACTGTTTTTGGTCCTCTAACACAATTGTTGCGAAATGACCTATCCTTCCAAAGAACGAGGCCACCATTTTTTCCCCCGCACTTCGATCTCTCTTCACTTTAGTTGGCAACTCCTCGAAAGGAAACACCCACTGAGCAGATTGTCTTTTGGTTTCAGGATCATAACAGTAAATCCAGCTTTCGTCACCTGTTAGTATGTCGAACACAGCATTTGAGTCACCTCCGTTAAATCTTTCAATCATTTTACGGCACCAATCCACACGATGGAGTTTTTGAGCCTCAGTCAAATTATGAGGTATCCACCGGGCGCAAAGCTTCCTGACCGCTAAATGTTCGTGTAGGATTTTGTGCACTTGACTCATACCGATGCCTAAGCTTGTCCGAATCTGCTGATAGGTCACTCTTTTGTCAGTCTCTATCATACGCCGCACAACACAGATGTTATCTTCAGTCGTCGCCGTAGAAGGCCGTCCCTCACGGAAATCATCAGTGAGATTAGTGCGACCACGTTTAAACTCATTAAACCAGTTGTAAACAGTCGCACGAGATGGGGCTTCATCGTGAAAGGCCAATCGTAGCCTATCATAACCTTCTTGTTGACTTAAATGACATCGAAAGTCATAAAAAATCATTGCACGAAAATTGTCTCGTATTAAATTCATGTTGACGTGACACAGACAATTTTCAATTTGCCGCCAAATCGTAAAACAAATGACAAATGAATGAAGTATATACTCAGTAATATTGGCAAAGAGTTCTATTTTCAAATTATAGAATTATTTTTTTATTATATTGTTTATAAGTGGCCAGTTCTAAGAACTTTCAGTTTGACCCTCGTATTGATGTAGTGGTGAAAAATATTTTTTTTTTTTTTTAAATATAGAGTGACGAGACGATCAGGTCATGTGCCTGATGGTAAGCAACATGCCTGACACATAACAGCACAGTGACACGCAGCTATTGGAACATGAAGAGTCCAAATCATTACCTAGCACTGCACTGCGCTCGTCACCCAGAGATCTAAGATCTTATATCTCTAAGCCCTGTAATTTCTCTGGAAACATTGCCCTTCAAACCGGAACACAGTAATGTTTGCACATTACTGCTTGGCGGTAGAATAACTGGCAAAGGTGTGGTACTTCCCCAGGCGGACTCTAAATATTATACAATTCGCCATTTTGTGATGGCGGCCATCTTGGATTTGAAATTTGTTATAGCGTATAGTATTCTACTAGTCAAGCCCTTTCATTTGATACCCATATTGAGGTAGGTTGTGAAGAAATATTTTGTCCGCCATTTTGTGGAGGCGGCCATTTTGAATCGATATTAACAAAACATAGCTAAGAACACTCGCACGGATATTAACTGTCAAATAAAAAAACTGCATCGAAATCCGTCCATCCGTTTGAGCTCTACGGTGCCACAGACAGACACACACACAGACAGACAGACAGACAGACAGACAGACAGATAGACAGACAGACAGACAGACAGACATCGACGTCAAACTTATAACACCCCTTTTTTTGGTCGGGGGTTAAAAATAATACAATTCGGTATTTTGTGGTGGCGGCCATCTTGGATCTGAAATTTGTTATAGTGTATAATATTCTACTAGTCTAACCCTTTCATTTGATACCCATATTGCGGTAGTAGTGAAAAAAATTATATAATTCGCCATTTTGTGATGGCGGCCATCCTGGATTTGATATCTGTTATAGTGTATAGTATTCTACTAGTCAAGCCCTTTCATTTGATACCCATATTGAGGTAGGTTGTGAAGAAATATTTTGTCCGCCATTTTGTGGAGGCGGCCATTTTGAATCGATATTAACCAAACATAGCTAAGAACATCCGCACGGATGTTAACCTTCAAATAAAAGAACCGCATCGAAATCGGCCCGTCCGTTTGAGCTCTACGGTGCCACAGACAGACACACACACAGACAGACAGACAGACAGACAGACATCGATGTCAAGCTTATAACACCCCTTTTTTTGGTCGGGGGTTAAAAACAATCCTTGATGCGGATTATATTGTGTGTACTAAATATCGGGAATTTGTCAATAAAACAAAAAATACAAATTATTCGTCTAAATTTATTTTATCGCCCTCAAAGTAGGCCCCATCGCTTGCAATACAACATCTCCAACGCTTCACCCAGTCTTCCATACACTTTGCATAGGCTATTTTCGGTATGGCCTTTAGCTCATTCAGCGAATTTTCTTTTATGGCTTCAATCGACTCGTTAACGTTTTCCTCGAAGTGGTAATTTTAACTTGGGAAATAAAAAAAAGTCAGACGGAGCCATATCAGGTGAATACGGTGCTTGGTCGAGAACTTTTGTTGAATTTTGCGCTAAAAACTCTTTCACTATAATGGCTGTGTGTGATGGTGGACAAATCTGGGCGTCTACTCTCTTTCTCCGCATCCGCACTTCGCAAACGGCCGTAAACGAAAACGAAATATTGCCTGTAACCTTACTCTATTTCTCTTGCGGATCGGGTTACGGACTTTCAAATCCATAGAGTCTCATCGTGAACGATGTAATTGAATGAAAAACAAAAGGTTCCACAGACTAAGTAGAGAGGTTATTTTCATTGCCATTGCGGTAATTTACGGTTTTTTCTTTAACATCATATTTATGATCCGTTATGCCGTATTTTTTTAATTTAACTAAAAAATACGATATCTGATCTATTTGTTTTAAAATTATAGCAATTGGTTCAATGAAACGAGTGCAAATCAAATTATTTACGCAATTAGAATCGAGGCACTAGAATAGACCTTATTATGCGGCTAAATATAGGAGTTATACAGCAAGCACTCGTTTGGACTACAACTTGTGACAGTCAAACATATCCGCTTAATACTTAAAACTCATATTGGCATTGACGTTTTGTCGAGGGACAGTAAATCTAGTGTTGCCCTTCGTACAATTTAAGTCGTACTTATACGGCTTTTTTTTACCTCATGTACGATCGAGAAGTCGAAATCGTACGCATATGACCTTTTGAAAGGAATCTTGCGAATTACTTAAATAAATACAGTATGATGATGGTGTAAAAAAACAAGCAGAAAAGTTGAACGAACTTGAAATTCTTCAATGTATTTTCTTTATATATCCAGTTTATCCTGTGGTATTAGCCTCTCAATGTGGCCCACTTCAAATTGGAAATCCTCTCACAATCAATATTTTTATGTCATTTTAAACCAATCGATTACACTACGTACGTAAGGCGCTGAGAACTTTGTTATATTTTAATTTCTTTCATGTAGCTTGATAAATAATTGTATTATCACTAGCATTATTATTAGTCTTACTAGCATCATTATTACTAGCAGCACCCCGTGGTTTTCCCATGTAGATCTCTTCTCCTTCATATTCCGTTATAAAAAAAAAACTATTTTTAATCTTCCTTAATCATATCGTAACATCTGAACGGCCGAGCTGAAATTTGAAACACATTATTTTAGATTACAATCTGGACTATTACACAGGCTACTCTTCATTCTGAGAAAATAATGGAAACGGCAACTACGCAGGTAAACCCCCAGGGCGCTGCTAGTTTATTATATTAATAATATACGTATTGGTGTGCTTAATTCCTAGGTTTTATTATAAAGTTTGCCATATTTTTGTGTTTAAACGGTTTAAAAGAGCCGCCGTAAAATAATGACAGTTTCTCTTGTATGACGAGGTAAAATAAAACTTTTTACAGTGAAAACTTCATTTGGGGCGCCTAGATAGATTTTTCGTGGGCTGTGAATTGAATTCTAGCGTCACGCTCGGGTAAGATAAGAAATTTTCGGGTGAACTCAGATGCTTCAGCGAGAATTAAAATATAGTGAACAAGTGCGTCAGACGGAGAAAAATGATTTGGTCAACTGCTCGTCGCTGTTATGTCCTTGTGTTTATTACATTATTCATGTTATTTTGTCGCAACATTAACTTCTAGGTACTAATTACTACCACATTAATTGAACCTATCACGAAATATTAAATTTTGCATTGCACAACCATTGCAAAAAAGTTTTGGTTGTAATATTAATTTCTGTTTTATCACAACACGTAAGCACACAATATGACACCTAGGTATTTTCATCGCAGTACTTACACGTACACTATAACAAAACATAATTATCGAGCCTATTGCGGAAGACCATCGTCAGCGACAAAATGTAGGGTATTTCACTTTTTTATCGTAACGTTCAGCTAAAACCAACAAACTGATACCCACAGAATTAACAAAAACTGTAAATAATGTGAAAACCATTGAATCATTTCCAATCTGAGATGGGATGAAAGTTACATAATTATTATTACAAATATATTTTATGCCCGAGCGCAAAGATAAGATACGATAAGAGAGATAAGAAAACTATTAAAAGCCATAATACAAAAAAAAAACAATTAACCAAATATAAAAAAATACATTTCGATTGGCGGCCTTATCGCTTAGAGCGATCTCTTCCAGGCAACCGTGCACGGATTAGACACAAAAGATAGTAACATGGCCCGTTTAATTAATACATTTCATTTATCAACACCATTATGAGTACTCACAACAGAAAATAAATAATAACATACTACATATTTACAACATAAATAAACTTACATATACTAATTGAAATATAATAATAATACACATTAACCTAATATGTTATATAATAATATACCACATATACATACATGAAATAAAAATCATAAATGTACCAATGAATCAATCGATGTACTTAACTAGATAACTTGTACAAAATTGGTAATCATTTACCTAATTAACATATTTTATCCATAATATTGGAAGCCCTAGTCTTGAATTCACACTATTGTTCAAGTTTATGGTACGGATTTTGAAAAATAAAGGTGGCAACACTACGATACGAGAAACTATCGAAATCGAAAGTTCTAATTCAAAACATTACATACAAAGATACAAACAAAATAAAACAAAAAAGGCCTTGCAAGTATTCCGTGCAGTTTTCGTTATTTTTCTTAATATAAACATGTGTTTATGCATAAAAATTGCTGTATAAAAGTGATGGGAGATGGATTTGGTGAATGGCAAACCGGACCCAGATTTCCAGACTTTCCGAGTTATAAATAGGTGGTTCGAGTGCAAGCTTTGTGTGAATGATACATGCATATTTTCATTACAACATGGATGAAGCCATTGGGCTGAGCCACTATTATAATTATGCATTATTTCTAACGTACAAATATTCTATTACATTCAGCACCGGCAGCTTGAGCTGTTACCTACTGATCAACAAACACGGACCACTCTTGCAGTCCGACTGCAAGATGAAATTTCATAGTGCTGTTAACTATCCGAAGCAGATGCAACTGCTTGAGTGGTTTTGTGTGTACATACACAGTACCTAGTATGTAGTGCACTATGCAGTTATAGCATGAAGCAGTCGATGCTGACTGCTTCAAGATGCCGTGTACGACCAGCCTAAGAGATATATTATGTACCTACAAAATTGAATTAGAGTGTTAAACCTACTTGGTCAAAACCAATACTCAGATACAAAGTTTGTTAGTAACTTGTCATAATGATGATTTAAATTAGAATATTCATTGTTCTTTTACAGACCCACAATCCATTGCAGAAGGCTGTGTGCTGCGGGCTGTCCGACTAGAAGTAGTTGAGAGAGAGAGAGGGATCACTGAATTTCCTGGCGGCACTACTCTACATGTGTGGGGTTTTCAAAGAATATTCTAGAAGATGTACTTAATAAATTTTAATAAACTTTCTAGATATAATGGTATTTTATTTAATTTCCTAGATAAAATGTTATTTTAAAGTAAACAAAAACCCCCAAACACTAATTTCCAAATGGCTGGATGGATTTTTATGATATTTGGATAAGATAACTACAAGTTACATATTTGTATACTATTATAGGTTTACAGTTGCAGTAAGTTTTTCAGAGAAGATTGAAAGCAGCTGGAATTGGCCTGTGTTTTTAAATCTAAGTGTGAAATTTAAATTATTGTAAAATTAATTCCAGTTATAAAGGCTTAATAATAATAGGTTTACAGTTGACCACCATTTGAGCATTTGACTGATGTTAAACGACGATAGTCTATGGTGGAGCGTGCTAACCCAGAAGAAAACACTTCACTTTTGATTAGTAGATATCTACAATAGCTTATTTTGAAATAGCTGGAATGATTTTAGTAAAATGGTCATGAAAACTACAATGAAAATTGAAATAAATCATTATATTGCATTATCATATGGGAGGAGGCCTATACCGAAAAGGGGTCCTTAGCGTAAACAAACCTTATATGCATATACTATGTTAAATGTAAAAAGGAAACAATAAAGGCTTATTATTATTATTATTGCATTATCATTGTACACAATGAGGTACATCAAAATTGGCTTACTTTGATAGTTATGACACTAAAGAGAGCTTGGCACATACATTTATAAAATCCCTCTTTTTCCGGTGGGTTTATCATACATAAAGTTAGAAGCAGACTCGATTCTGTGATGCAGGCATAAACAACCCACTAAATGTTTCCACAGCTAGGACTCGAGGCCTTCCACTTCAAGGGTAGAGCCCCTTGCGAGAAGGCCATAATCCACCACGCTAGCCCAGTTCCGATTGGTGGATGACACATGACTTCAAATGATTTTAGGCAAATGTCGGTTTCTTCACATTGACCTTCACCATTTTAAGTTAGGGGTATTCAAGGGTGTCGCCAGCTAGCTAAAAGGAAAGCAATGGGTCAATATTATGGAGTTGACGGCATGAAGTGTTACATTTTGGAAGTCTTTGCCTCGATGACAATTGCAACAAGTATTAGTTCTAGTATCAATGTATAAAACTTCACAAGCCCTCGACAGCATAACAACTAAATCAAACTTTTAAACAAAGCAATAATTATTTATTCAAAATAATATTCAATTAACACATAACTTTCAGGGATTTTTAAAAACTTTCAACCACTTTAAAATTAAAATTATTTAGGTTTTTATTTATTATAGCTCTGTGTACACTTATCATGGCCCATGGACCATAAGGCGATCTTCTGCTATGGTGCTTCTTAGCCATGTTTTTAGTCTTCTAAGGCTGCTAAAGGATTGCTGTACTGTACAGATGGTATCAATCAAAATGGCGATCAAAATTTTCAATGGTTTTCCGTTTCGGGAAAGAAGGAATTTGTTTCTCTTAGGACATCAACAGGCATTACGCAGATGAGACTTCGAGAAGACTATGGTGCGCGTGGTTTTGAACCCATGGTCTCCGGACTCCGGATTAACAGTCGCAGTCTCCCATCTAGACCAGCCGTAACTTTCTAGGTTTCTAGGCACAACAAAGTCGTCAAACAATTCCCGGCTAAACATATAATTTCCTACAAATTCTAAGTCGGAAATTTGAATTATGTTAAGATCACTGCGCAGGCGACACCGGCTCTTTCTACGCTCCAAACGGTCTTCACGTACAGCAGCATCAATTAACATAACTTTTACAACCATATTATGTTATATTTTCCCAAAAAAATCTAAATCCGCAAATCAAAAAGTAACACTTTTCATTTCGTTGATTTTGAGGTTAAAACTAAGAAAATTGATCTGTCAAATTAGAATCTTCGTTTCGACTTTCGTGAATTAGAGTACCTAGGCTTAGAACATGTAACGGTCAAAAAATGTTCGGTCGGGCTAAACGACGGAACGAAAAAGAACGGGAGTAAGAATGTCGCGAAACTTAGGTCGAAATTTCGTTTTCGATAGAAAGAGAGTAGACCTCCTGGACGTTTTCGGCGGATACTCTCACGCAAACGCTTCATGACGCCTAAATAATATTCTTTATTCACTGTTTCTCCCTCTGGAAGGAATTCGGAGTGAACCACACCACGGTAGTATAAAAAACTGTCAGCATCACCTTGATTTTGGAGCGACTTTCCCGCAGTTTTTGGGTTTCGGCTCGTGTTCGAGACGCCATTCTGAAGACTGTTGGCTTGTTTGCATGTCGTACTCATAAACCCATGTCTCGTCACCGTTTATTATACGTTTCATAGATAGATAGATAGATAAACTCTTTATTGCACTTAACAAGTAAACAAAATTACAAAAATATATAAAACTTAAAAAAAAAACAAAGTAACAATTGGCGACCTTATCGCTAAAAGCGATCTCTTCCAGGCAACCGCTGGATGGAACAGGAGAAATGAAGATTAAGAAGACGGGGAAGTACAAACAATAAGTGAATGTTATATTTAAAGTCTGTAAATATGAAAATTAACTTACAGGTATACTAATATAAATATACTACAATACTATTAAGCATACACCTACATATTAATAACTGTACATCCTAATACATAAATACGAATATGACATAAACTAATATATAAATATCATGTTTTACTAATGGAGATAAGTAATAAAAATTATTTAGGTACGATTTGAATAAGAGCAACGACTTCAACTAATATATATCACGTAGACAGATAAATCTGATTTACCAGTTGTTTGAAAACAGCAACAGATGGAGCTTGTCTAGTAGTTACAGGCAAAGCGTTCCACAGCTCAACGGCCCGAAAAGCGAACGACTTGCCGTAGAAATTTTCGCTGCGTGCCAGAGGCGATTGGAGTGACAAGTTGTTCTTAGACCTTAGAGGCAAAGAGTGCGCATCGCTCCAGAAGGAAAAAACATCTTTCAAATAACGCGGTGATGAGGGGTTAAATAAAATATTATAGAGTAGAGACAAAATATGAGCATTCCGACGAAGGCGAATGGGGAGCCACTTGAGCTGCATACGGAACTGAGATACGTGATCATATTTGCGCAAGCCAAATATGAATCTTATGCAATAATTTTGGAGACGCTCAAGTTTATTTAGCTGGTCTTCATTAAGGTCAAGATAGCAGATATCTGCGTAGTCTAAAATGGGAAGAAGGAGAGATTGTGCAAGCGCAATTTTAGTAGCAGTGGGTAAAAGTTTCGTAATCGTCTCAACGATCCACCAGAAGCAAATAATTTACTACTGACTGCTTTCAGGTGATGTTCCCAGCTTAACGTGCGATCGAAAATCACGCCAAGATTTTTGACCGTTTCGCTGTACGGAATTACTATTCCGTCAAAAACAACTTCTGGAATGGAAGCCCAGTCAACTCTAGAGATCATGTAAGGACTCCCAATCACTATTACTTGCGTTTTGGTGGGGTTAACACTCAATCCAAAAGAGTTGCTCCAGTGAACAATTTGTCGAAGATCAGCGTTCACCAGTTCAATGGCAACTTTGAGATCTGAGAGTCGGGCTTGGGAATAAATTTGGAGATCATCTGCATAAAGGTGGTAGGAAGAATTGAGGTTTTGAGAGATTGAGTTTATGAAAATAGCAAAAGAAGAGGTGATAGCACGCCGCCTTGAGGGACGCCGGCATTTGTACTACACCAAGACGATAAAACATCGTCGAGGTGAATACGTTGTCGGCGTCCATACAAGTAACTATGAAACCAATTGATTACCGATGGAGATATGTTAATAGAGCGCAGCGTCGCCAGCAAGATATCGAAATCGACGGCGTTGAAGGCATTACTGAAATCTAGCAGAGCTAGAACAGTAAGCCTGCCGTCGTCCATACCTTTGCGAATGTCGTCGGTGATCTTAACAAGGGCGGACACAGTGCTATGCCCTGGACGGAAACCGGATTGGAAAGGGTTTAAGAGGTCTTGCCTGATTAGGAACTGGTTAAGTTGTGAGTGGACAAGACGCTCAAGGACTTTGGACAGAAAAGGAAGAATAGATATAGGGCGGTATTCGGAAAAGGAGGTAGGATTAGGTTTCTTTGGCAAAGGAATTAAATGTGCATCTTTCCAGATTGTCGGAAAAACACCACAGGTGATGGATTTATTGAAGATTGCACATAGGACGGGAAGGATGGCGTCAAGGATGGGCAATAACATGTTCCTACTGATACTATCACCGCCAACAGCGTTGGAGGAGATCGACACGACACTCTTCTTAACATCACTTTCAGTGAATCGATTGAATGTAAATTTAGAGTAGTCAGGAGCTGGGATGGCAGAAAGATTTTTAATTGTAGAATATTTTATCGCTTCCGATATAGAGGAAGCAGAGGAAAAATGTTGATTAAGGGCATCTAAGTCTAATTTATTAGGTGTAGAATTTTGACGTGATTTGCCGACTCCCATAGACTTCAGAAATTTCCAGACTTTGCCTGGATTCTCATTATGAACAGATTTGTGAACATGTCGGCGCATTGCATCTCTACACACCTTATTGCAGCGATTACGGGCCTGAACGTACTTGTCTTTGTTAAACTCTGTAGGACGCGACTTATATCGCGATTTAGCTGCCGCCTTCTTGTGCATTAGTATCTTAATTTCATCGGTGAGCCAAGGGCAGGGAGATGTTTAATTTTAATTTTACGAAGAGGTGCGTGAATATCATATAGTTCAGTAACGAGCTTATTAAAGATGGCAACTTGTTCGTCCACCGACACAGCGTCAAGAACGGGGCTCCAATCAATTTGTTTGGCGTCTACGAGAAGTGATTCATGGTCCATACTACTAAAATTGCGATGCATGACAATTTTCGGTTTAGATTTAGGGGGACGAATTTTATAAGAAAGGAATATTAAATCATGGTATGAAAACTCATCAGCAGAGTGCTGACCATGTAAAGCAATGTTATTAAGGCTGGAGACTAACATCAAGTCTAGCAAAGATGGGGTACTATTAGGAAAATGATGAGTAGAGTTGAGAGGAAGAATGAGTAAGTTGTAAGATTTAGCAATGGATTGGAGTGAAGAGGAGCGAAAATCTTTTTTAAGCAGGCAAGTATTGAAGTCACCCATTATAATGGAGTGATTGTAGGAAGGCAAAAGGTTAAGTAATAGATTTTCAAATGAAGAAAAATAGTTGACGTTTTTGGAAGGGCTATAGTAGACTCCGAGAAGAACTTTAGTATGTGAAAGAAGAACTTCAATAAGAAGATGCTCGCCCGCAGAGACCGGGGGCGGTTGTGGCGATTTGCTCAAAATTGAAAAGGAATATTGTCCTTAAGGTAAATAGCCACACCACCACCAGTACGGCCGACACGATCATTTCTTATGAGTGTGAAGCCGGGGAGAGAATAAGAGATCGAAGGAAGACAAGGGCGAAGCCAGGTTTCGGAGACTAAAATAGCATGGAGGTTATTATGATCATGAGACGCCAACATTTCAGGATAAGAAGCCGGAATGCTCTGCGCGTTAATATGAACGACGTTGAAGTTGTGAGGCACAGCTGAAAAGGTGTTTTCCAGAAATGCAGATAATGGATCAACACTATTGCAACTTAGAACACTGTCTGTTGAAACAGATGAAGCTGAAAAAAATTCGTCATCACTATCACAGTTATCGTCACTGAATATATTTATCATGATATTTTAAACAATATAATTTATATATTGTATATATACGATATACCTAAGTACTACTAAATAATATGTATAATATTTGCTTATATAAAAAGAAAAATCTATACTTATAATAAAACTGTAACGGGTCGAATTCTGTACATTGAAGATATTTTGAAAAAATTTTTTTTGGGGCACTCCATAGTCGATACTGATAGCGAAACTGCATTTTTTTTCTTTCATGTCTGTCTGTCTGTCTGTCTGTCTGTCTGTCTGTCTGTCTTTCTGTATAGGGATCACACATCACGCCGAAACTACTGATTCAATTCAGCTGAAACTTAGCATGATTTTAGTTTATACTAAGGACATTGCTGTAGGCTACTTTTGATCCCCAAATTCTGATCGGTTTTCGTGCGGTAGGGGGTGAAAGTCAGAATGTGTATTTGGTTGTAACTCATGTTTGCGTTGCTTAATTTCATTAATTCTTTTTTTGTTAGAAAGAACACATTTTTTGTATTGTCCCGTCAAAATTTGAACAATATCGGTCTGTTGGTTCGGAAATTACACAAACATTAAATAATAACGACACGCGCGGCGCGTTCGGTACATACTAACTTCTAAGTATTCTGTGTATCACAGACAATCCACAGAATATCTAGATTCTAGAAAGTGCCCACGTGATCGCGTCGCGTCTTCTTGGATGACAAAATAATTGACAAAAATATTTTTTTGTGTGGAAAAACAAACATCATTCGGTTATAATCGACTTCAAACAAGGAGGATGTTTTCAATCGGGTTGCATGTTTTTTTTTATTTGGTTTTATTTTACGCGATAACTCCGCTAATTGGTAGTTGATTTTGATAATTCCTTTTTTGTTTGGTAGAAAATACTTCAGAGGTGATCTTAGATATCGAAAACAGGGAGGTAGTTTTCAAATATCAACAAAAACTAAAATCAGCTAAGCTTTATCAGTACGACATAGTTATACCTTCTCTTATAAAATTTAGTCGAATGACAGAATTAAATTACCTGTCATTGAAGTAGATTTTTGTATTTTGGAGAAAACATATCAGCATAATAAGTAGCAGCATAAACAACCCATTAAATGTTCCCACTGCTGGGCCTTCTCTCGCAAGGAGAGACACCACGCTGGCCCAGTGTCGGTTGGTGAATGACATATGATTTAGAACTTAGATTATAGGTAGATTTCGGTTTCTTCACGGTGTTTTCCTTCACTGTTTTAATTACCGGCAGTACGAACATGACTCTGAAAAGATAGTGGTGCGTGTGGTTTTGAACCCTGGGTCTCCGGATCGACAGTCGCCGTTCTCCCGATTAGGTCAGCTGTAACTTACTAGACCAGCCGTAACTTATTAGAAAACGTATTATTTCAATCCAAATACTGTTTAAAATTTAAAGGTAGTGTTCAACAAGCTTCGGTAACCGAAGCAGACCGTTGTTAGGGTTCCGTACACAAAGGGTAAAAACGGGACACTATTACTGACACTTGGCTATCCGTCCGTCCGTCCGTCCGTCTGTCACGAGGCTGTATCTCAAGACCGGTGATAGCTAGACAGTTGAAGTTTTCGCAGATGATGTATTTCTATTGCCGCTTTAATCATGGCGGAACGTATCAAGTAAGCGGGTTGAAATTTGAAATAGAATTAGATTACAGTCTGGAAGAACACATAGGCTAAACATTGCCTATGTATAAGTACTACGTAACAAACATCCAAACAGTGACATTCATAATATTTACAGGACAACGTTGGAACGGCTGAACATATTTGGATGGAATTCGAAACACACGTAGTTTGAACTCAGAAATAGCAAATCGGTTACTTATAGGTTACTATGACGTAGGAAAGACTAAGCAAATTTGGTAGAAAATTGAAACAGAAATAACTCAGTCTGAAATACCACATTTATGTATTTATTACCTATCAACCTGAAGAGAAGCATGGGCCCTAAGGAACCAAATATTAACTATCACGTCAAAACGGCACAACGATATGGGTTGACATACGAAACACATATAGTTTAGAGTCTAAAATTTCACATGGGCTAATAAGTCTACATTTTCATTTAACTCCATATTAATATAAGCATATATTTTCGTCAGGAACTTGATGTGATGGTAAGGTAAAAGCCAAAAATGAAAAAATATGCACCCGTTTTGGCGTAGAGAATATATGTGTGATTTGCGTTCACAATCAAAATAACAAGCAACATAATATTCTCATTAGACGGCGCTAATGCCAGTTTAAATCTAAAAGCACTAAAGCCCATTTGTCAAAATCGGCAAAATCGATGTTTTGCTATTGTGGTTTGTATTTTTTCTTTCATCACTAGGTGGCGTTACTGGTATTCTAAATTGTACTAATAAGTTTTTGCTGCTAAAAGGATTATGATGCCAAATTTGGATTCTTTCGTTCTTGATTTTTTTCTGTGTTACCTACAATAGGCGTGTCGACAGGTCCTGCAATTATATTAAATTATTTGATATAATGACTGAGTATTTAAATAGAATAAAATGTGTACTAATTTAATTTTGATATTTTTTAGTTTAACTTACTTTATGATCATTCAAAGCTGGATGGGCAAGTCCATTTTAAAAGTACGAAATTATTAGAAAATGAATTTACCATTGGATAACCCATTCAATTTCAAGTTACTTTTGTTATGAAACCAGTTTCCTAAACGCAATATTTAATATAGCTACCATACAAACTTTACGCGCGACGCATAGAAAATACGGCATTGTGACGTCACGCTTCGTAGTGTTTTTGTATGAAGCGTTTTTAGGAGAGTCCAAAATTGTGATTTTAAAATCGTGATATCACGGGAAGTTTTTAAGATAATTCTTTCACCTATGTTTCAGGTATTGAGTAGCCTTTTGATGGCACATTAAATGAAAAATGAATCGACACGCCTATTAAATTCATACATTAACATTTCACTAGGACTTGGCTTAGATTTACGGGTTCAACTTGCTTGAATATCATTAAAACTCAAAATTTTAATTATTTTGATTCCACACAGGCTTCGTTCAATATTTTACGCCGGCGAAGTCGCGGGTAACAGCTAGAAAACAGCTTGCGGATAAAAAGAAATAGCTAAATAGGTATCAGATCATGCACATTAGCTTCAGAGTTTTCATAATGTATCCTATAAAAATCCTACAAACTTAACACTTCCGGCTTTGTTCGATACTACGAAACCTTACTAAGTATGTTTGATTTTGTTTAAAAAAAGAAAAATACAGATGATTAAATAAAAAAAAAATTTGTGTGGAAAAACAAATTCACTCAAACTCAAGCTTTTTCAATGACTACTTATCCAAATATTTGACGTACGATACTTCCAATTAAGTCAGTAACATCTGCTTACGCGAACGAAGTAGCGGGTTCAGCTAGTCTTAAATAAAAACTAAATAAATAAACAAATGCAGACGTACACGTAATAATTAAATAAATAAAAATAATAAAATAACAAGTGAAAAACTTTGATAAACCTAATTCAAACACCTAAGTCGGGTTGTGCAGGAACGAGATTGCTTTAGTATTTCACATCACTTTTGATACATGAAAACATAGTAGGTACGAAAAATTTGATGAAAACAACAATAATATTGGCTATTATAACTAAATAATAATTATGGGTATCGAAAAAAAGAATATCGATAGATGGCCAGTCATAAAGGACTTAATCAGTTATTAATGCGTGACACTGGCGAAATTGCGGTGATGTAACGTGCACTGAATTCAAAAAAAGCAGAACAATGAACATGACAGTTGTCAAAGTCTGGATCACAACAAGAAATTTACAATACGAAATTGAATTAAAATAATTCTTTAACCTTCCTTATGAGTTTAAAATTATGCAGTTGAACCAATGTACACTTTGCAATCAGATAATTTAACAATAATCATAAATCATAATAAATAAGAAGTGATGCAAAAACCATAAAAGATAAAACTTGCACAAACCCTAGCGCTAAAAATAAGAAAGTATAAGTAAATAAAGTAATTAAATTAAAGCACTATACTACCAAAATACAAGGTTGCTACTTTTGTGGGACTCTTCGAGCGGCTTTTGACACCTTCTTCACTGCTTCTGCCTCGGGTTTCTTCAGCTGGATCGGAGCTGGCGTCTCAAGTATATCAAGTTCGGATTGATTGCTGATAAAATGACGTTTGCCATCCAATCCAAGCACGACCACATTGCCGTCCTTCGTCCAACACTTTCCGATGCCGAATCGCTTACGGGCTGTAGGTGTTGCCGGTACTGGAGATGAGATGAAACCACGTCACTGTATAAACTGCTGATTATATTGTTCTTACTGTACAAGTGACGCGGGGCGAGAGACTCGCTCGCTCTCCGCTGTCCTCCACTTATGTACTACATCAGTCACGTACCGTATGTGCTCCTACAACTATATCTGGCACGTACACGTACGTGCTCCTACATACACCCCCCTTCTTAAAAAAAAAGGAGAAAAACATAATTACAACAATCCAAAAAAAACATTATTAAATCACAACTTGTTTACATTATACAATTACGATAAACCTGTCACATGAACATATGTTTCCAGCTAACCTTGGCACATTGACTTCGAACCATTTTGCTCACTCAGCGTTCTAGCTCGACCTATTGTTTAAAGCGAACTGGCATTTTTTACAATTCTGCCATTTCCGTATCTTGGAACGCGGATGTAAATATGGTCGATTCTACGCGTGACAATGCATCAGCGATGTATCAGCATATGTGCTCCCATTACGTGACGTATATCACTTGCAAATTCACTAATAAACAATAACTGTGGGGCACGTCTCGGTAATTCCTTATTCGATCCTATGTTTGAAAACGCATATGTGAGCGGTTTGTGGTCTGTATAAACCGCAAAATCTCTACCTTCAATCCAATCTCGAAAATAAATAATACCCGAATAAATCGCCAAAAGTTCCTTGTCGTATGTACAGTACTTTTCTGGGATTCCGTGAGCTTCTTGAAAAAAATAACCTAGTGGTCTCCATACTCCATTTTCCTTCTGTTGCAACACCGCGCCTATACTAAAGTCTGACGCGTCTGTCATAAGAGCTAACTCTGCCCCTGGACTCGGGTACGATAACGTGGCAGCATTTTGTAAGTTTTCCTTACACCTTTCAAATGCTCTAATTGCCTCTTCAGTCCATACTATTCTACTCTTATCCTTCTTCTTTGCGCCATGCAAATATCTATCCAAAATTCCTTGCACTTGCGCAGCGTTTGGTATGTGCGTTCTATAAAAATTAACATACCCAAAACCTGCGTAACTGCTCTACCGTCTCCGGTTTTGGATAGTCCTGAATAACCTTGACTTTATCAGGTAAAGGACTTATTCCCTTTTCCGAGACCTCGTAACCTAAAAAATCTATTTCACTTTTCTCAAAAATACATTTTCCTATATTCATTGCCATTTTATATTTCTGCAACCGCTCCTAGTTTTCCGCTTGCTTCTTATTTCACGCACAAGGCTGCTCACAACGCGTAGCATTTTCCTTGAACCGGAAATGGAACCTGCACAGCCAATCTGGATCACCTGGAGCTCTTCTCTTCCACAAACCAGACCTGTTCCCGTTCCATCTCTGCCGGCTCCTGCTTCTCCCGCGCTCGCGGCCTTGAACCTTAGTGCGTAATGAGGCCACTTCTAAAGCGAGTTTCTTCATCTGGTCTTTATTCTCGACGCTCCCGAACACAGCAGCAATGTCGTAGGCGGAGGTGTTCTCTACGATCATGTCCACCATACTTGTCAAACTGTCCAGCGCCTGGTCTTGACATACCGCAATAACTGTTCTGACGGAGGCTGGCATCCTGGATAGCCACAAGCTTTTTATCGTCTGCTCCGAAACCTGCGCTGTTCGTCCCAACTCTCTCATACGCCGGAGCAGATATGTAGGCTTCTGCGAACCCAGTTCTAGCTCTGACACGAGCTTCTGGAACTGTCGCTCAGCACTCTCCTCGTAAACTTGCAGCAACCGGTCCTTCAGCGCCGTATACTTGTTGTATTCCGGCGGCGCTGTCAACAGGTCACTCACCTGTCGAATTGAGTCTCTCCCCATTTTTGAGATGTTAAATCTTGTCTCATCTCCTTGTTTCCGCGGTGTCATTACTGCTTCAAACTGGGCAAACCATAACCGCGGCATGTCAACCCAAAAATCTGGAAGTCTCGTTGACACACCTATAGCGGCCAGGGTCAAATCATCGGAATGTGTCCGCTCATCATTCCTGCCTTGCTGACCCGCTTGCCCACTTACTGACGTCGTTTGCGGAAACATTGTCGGAAGTATACAAAAATTACGCAGCAACACCAAAAATTTGTTCTGAATCTTCACTGTTCAATTTTCTGTTCAATTTCTGTTTGGGGTCACCACTGTAGACCCTTTGTAGATCACGTCGGGAACAGGAGATCACGAGTTCGAATCACGTCGGGAACAGATCACGTCGGGAACAGGAGATCACGAGTTCGAATCACGTCGGGGTCACCACTGTGATGTTGCTGGTACTGGAGATGAGATGAAACCACGTCACTGTATAAACTGCTGATTATATTGTTCTTACTGTACAAGTGACGCGGGGCGAGAGACTCGCTCGCTCTCCGCTGTCCTCCACTTATGTACTACATCAGTCACGTACCGTATGTGCTCCTACAACTATATCTGGCACGTACACGTACGTGCTCCTACAGGGCCAACATAAATGTTTCATGGCGGGGCCGCGTCAAAAATTCAGAAAGTGTAACCCCGAGTCTTTGAGGGCAGTTTTCGCATACCATATTCGCTGACGAACGGCCATGTCACGAACCTTGAGGAGAATAGGCCTAGTTTTGCCTGGAGCTGAAGACCGACCCATGCGATGACATCTATTCACATCGACAACAGTAAAATTGGGAATCTTCAGCCGCTCTGAAATCACCTTCACAACTGTGGCTGCCGTATCCTCACTTTTGACTTCCGGGATTCCGTGGAAGAGCAGAATTTTGCGCCTTGCGCGCATCTCCTGTTTGTCAGCTTCACACGCAAGAAGGGAAACTTGGTCCTGCAAGGACTTCAGTGCTTGTAAGATGAAAGACCGGAAAGACGAGAACTCTTCAGCCAATGATGATGATGGCTTGGAACCTGAAGGTGAAGACTGCAATTGCCCCTGGGAAAGCGTCCATACGCTGCACAAACAAGGTCTGAAGTTTTTCCTGGGACTGCAATATAGCCTCCATTTTGTGTTTGTTAAAAGCGTTGATGTGGCTTATGTTGAGTGTTTACAAAAAACTGTTCTAACTGTGCACTTGAAGAATAAAAACACACCCCGACAGGTATTTAAACACTGTTTATCAATTAAACATTAAGTTTTGTTTGAAATAATATCAATTTCTAATTTTATAATTAAATTTTAATAAGAGCTCTTTGAAAAGTTGTTTTACTGGAGACTACCCACGTCCGAAAAAAAGGTCGGATCCGTAGAACCTCGGGAAACCATGTCTTCAGCGACATGCTTTCGCTGCGCTTTTTGAACAAAATTGAGCTCTTTTGGAACTAGTCGAGCGGCGACGCGTTTCATGCCTAAAATGTCAATGAGAATGTTGTGGACGGATTTACAATATATGTTCACCTCACTAGCCAACTCTCTCAGACTCATACGTCGATTTTCGAGCACTAGCTTCTTGATTCTGTCGATGTTTCCTTTGGTCGTAGCTGTTGAAGGTCTACCAGAACGAGTCTACTACTACTTCTCGGCCTTCTTTAAAAGCCTTTATACGATTTATAAGCCCTTGTTTTCGATATACACGATTCGCCGTAGGTATTTCGCAACATTTTTAGTGATTCACCACGTGAAATATCATTCGAAACACAAAATTTAAGGGCGTGTGGGCCGTAATTTTGAATTTTTAAAACAACTTTAAGACCTTTAAAATAGTGTATTAAACTCTGAAAAAAATATATGTATTAGTTAAGGATCTAATCTAGTGCAATTCGCAGTTAATAACACGATTTAATGAATTTTACTTGATAGAAAAAAATCCCAAAGTCACCCCTTTTCAAAAAGGTTTTTCAAGTTTATGATTAAACTAATGAATTTTTTTACTAAATTTTTGTACTCAACGAAAGCCACTAAAAAGTTATAGATGCATTCGCAGAGTTTGACTTGATAAAAAGTATCAGTTATTCACTATGTTTTAATATCTACCATATATATAGCGCGCCGTTCGGCAGGCCAGGCCTGATCAGTCGCGTTTCGGCGCTCACGGACGACGGGCCTGTGCTTGATTTTGCAATGTTGACAACCAATAAATTTTAAATATTACGATCATAGTGCCACAGTATAACAATACCAGTAGGTATTATTACTAGTGAAGCACGCTATGATCTTGATTTTTGATACCGTTTTCATTGGAATTGCAAATATACGCTGATACTAATTAGTACGCTGTTTACTTTATGTTGTAGACCAATAGGGGAGTCTCAAAAAACTGACGTCGATAACACATCAGTAAAAAATTCAATGCGGATGCAATGGAAAATAGATAAGTATCGGTAAAATATTCGTCCGTCAAATCAGAGATCGGGATAAGGAAATAATGAGAGGGGAGAAATCCCCTGCGTAAATCCCCTAATATAAATGCAAGTTAGGTATCATAAATGATACCTAACTTGCATAGAATACGTGGACTTACCAAGTTTTAATAGTATACTTCTGTAGTTAAAAATGGCTGTCACATACGGATGGACAGAGATAACGTATATTTTAAAATTTGTCTACGAATCCCTAAAAACCCAACTTCGTTCATTTAAAACTTATTTAAAATGAAATTTAGACACTCGACCAAATTTGATAAGAAGCCTTTTAGGCAGTAAAATTACTCGTAGAATTTAACTCTGTACTATATTTCCGATTCGTATTTTTATATAAGGTTTAGAATCATTTCCTTAGCATAAAATTACAAAATAATAACAAATCCAGGTGGAGCTTCAAGCGCCAGCTCGAAAAAACGTTTTTGGCCGATATTCCGAAAAAGTTATAAAGCCTATTATTATTGTAGAAAATAAAATTTCCCATCTTTTGTTGCCAGTAAACTTTTTTTTCGAACTTACCGATTACGATTTATTATGTCCAATTTAGTGATAACAATGCAAAACGATAAGATGTGAATTCTGTTCCCAGTAGCATAAACATGTCTTTTTTTACCGGAATGGAAGAAGGGTTATGTTTTTCGCGCGTATCTTTATGTTTTGTAAAACTTTTATTTCCACATATCTTCCAAACGGCTGGATGGATTTTGGTAACTAAGGTATTCTAAGACCAGTCTCATTCGCCAAAGTGTCCTTAGACTCCTTAGATAGTAGGTAATATTTTTTTACGTGTAGTTTTTTTGTAGTTGGGGTTTATTAAATTAAAGTTATTCTATCATATTGCTCGTTGCTCGAATAAACAGCACCGTTCATCATCATGATTGAAGAGTTGAACGAAGAGTTTGGTCTCCACTTTTGTAATAAGAACAACTAAGCTGTGAAACGCATTGCCAGAGTGGGTTTTTGTCGAAGGTTCGAACCTTGGGGTTACGAGGTACACTGTGATTGTTTCTATTAGAGAAGCAAGTTCTATTGTAGACCACATCATTTTCATCCACTATTATCGGCATCACCGCAACCGTGTCATTAAATATGGGTTATAAATCGTAAACGGTAAGTTTTACAAAAAAAGTTTACTAGCAACAAAAGATGCAAAATTTTATTTTCTACAATTATTGTCAAAATATATAGTTTCCAAAATATCGGCTAAAACAGTTTTTTTTTCAATTGGCGTTTGAAGCTCTACCTGGATCTGTGAGCATTTTGTAATTTTATGCTCAGCAAGTGATCTTTACCTCATAGAAAAAAATTGGTTTAGAAATTTAGTGCAAAATTGACCAAAAAACCTTCTATTTTTACTGGCCTTTCATTACGTTTCAGCACATTTTTTAAAATTTTTGACGAACTTGTAAATTATTAGGAAACATTTTAAAAAGATGCATGAAATTGTTAAAGCCGTTCTCAACTTATAGTGTGACCGAAAAAGAAAAGATTGAGTTTTGTATACCTACGAGTATAGATAAATTTAATATTTCTTCGTTTACATAGCAACAAAACTCTTATCATAAACAAACAAACATAAACAAATCTTGAACAAAAAAATGAGTTTAAATTACATAGTCCAATATTTTAATGTTATTTCTGCACTGTGGCACCGATTCGGCGGTCGGTGACGGTCGCGAGAACAAGACAGCGTTAAATGCCTACTTTGACAGAATTACCTGGCCTTAAGGCACATTCTTTGTTCAACAATATTTTCCATTGTAAAAATCGCAGAGAACTCAAAACTATGACCAACAAAAAGTGTAGTTTAAAACAAATTAAATGACAGATCCCGCTCAAACTTTGCGCGCTAAATCAGGACAGTGCTACCAACATGCAGTAAAAAACTTAGAAGGACCTCTTTTACACGGGTATTTTTATTGACATATTCCCGATACTTTTTACACAGAGTAGTGTATCATTGTAAAATTTCAGCTCGATAGGTGCAGAACTTTTTGAGTTTTTGAAGCGTACACAAACATTTTATGTATAAAAGATGTATTATAATGATTCTAGGTACATATCAGTTTCTTCACGATGTTTTCCTTCACCGTTTTAAATAAGCGGCATTACCCACATGACTTGGGAAAGACAGTGGTGCGCGTGGTTTTGAACCCGGGGTCTCCGGATCAGCATTCACTGTTTTCCCGACTAATAATAATAATAAAGCCTTTAATATTTCAAGTTGACAGCATATACATATTTGCAAAAAACATAAACAATTTGTATATATTTAGGTATGGTTCGCTATCAACTGAACCCCTCTTCGGGTGAAGGCCTCCTCCAGGGCTTGACATTCTTCTCGGTGTTTTGCCAGGCTTGCCCAATTGCATGATCCAATGGTCTCTAACTCGTCTTTCCACCTAGCTTTTGGCCGACCTTTATTTCTATAACCATGAGGTCCTCTCCACATAGTGACGGTCTTAGTCCATCTATTGTCAGTGTAGCGTGCCACATGACCCGCCCATCTCCATTTCAGACCGCGTGCGAAAGTCAAAGCATCTATCACGTCGGTCTGTTTTCTTATCGCCCTGTGACGGATTTTGTCTTTCAATTTAATTTTTAGTAAGCTGCGTTCTAGGGCTCTTTGGCAAGATGTTAGCTTTCTGCTGGTTGTTGTGTCGAATGTCCACGTTTGACAACCATATGTAAGGCATGGTAAGATACATGAATCCATTACTTTTTTTTTTTAGCTTCAAGTCCATATTTGATTTCATAACTTCCTTGTAGTTCCAGAACTTTTTCCATGATAATGATATACGTCGGTCTATTTCTTCAATGTTGTTATTTTTGTGAAACGATATTTGTTTTCCCAGGTAGATGTACTTGTCAACATATTCTATCGTGTTATTTTGTATCAGAATAGGCGTTTTGAGATGGTTAGTTAGGTTTTCCCGACTAGACGAGCCGTAAGTTGTTAGGCGAGGACATCTAAGTACTCTTTTTCTATGAAAAACGTAATTTCGATATAAACTCGAGATTTTCCTGCTCTTGTCTTTTTTCGATCCGTCATTTCGTTCGTCCCCTCTATTTAGAGTTTTTTTATTTAAGCTTTAAACTTTACATTTTATTTCATCTATACTAATACTATAAAGCTGAAGAGTTTGTTTGTTTGAACGCTAGGATCTCGGGAAAGTGCTGGTCCGAATTGAAAGATTATTTTTCTATTGGATAGTCCATTTATCGAGGAAGGCTATAGAAAATAACGCTACTATTAACAGAAGCGGAGCATGAATCAAGAATGTAACAAAATCGAAAAAATATTCCTTTTTGAGAGTTTTCGTACGTTTCGTGCTTAGACATGACACATGACAGCATGTGTATAAGATTGCGTCATTGAATATCACAGATAATATACCTCTTGAATATAAAACCCACAGATTTCTAAAACAAAAGGCAGATGGAACGTTCGGAACACAGATCCTTAGGTCCGGAAAGCAAATATCAAACGCCAAAGCAAATACAAACTCCAGTCAGTACGAAACTGACTTCCGTCTCGTACGGGAGTCCCGTGTGTTTTATGTTTTGTTTAAGATTATGCCGTCTTGTGTCATCAAACAGTGCAAACATTGTTCCCAAAAATAAAAAAAGGAAATTTCATAGGAAAGTTAGAATATTTTTTACTGATATTTATATAATTTAGACGATTTTATTTCGATTGATGAATAGAAACACAACACCTCAACGAAAATAGGTCAGTGTTGCTATACTAAATTGAAATTATTTTCCCTGAATTAAGGTAAAATATAGCTTCTAATTTTGTTTTGAAGATACTCGTAGACCAAATTATTGATGAACATTGTATAATTCAATTTTAAGCCTTATTTTTACAAGCGTAATTTTTCTAATTTAATGTGAATCGATGCCAAGAACAAATCCTCGCCGTTACTAGGGTTAATAAAAATACTAATAGTGTTGATGAAAACTATAGTTATGAAACAAGTTTTTAATACTTCTGTGTACTATGGAGTTTAAAAGGTTTCATTTTAGTAATATGAGGCCAAAGCAAATACAAACTCCTGTCAGTACGACACAAATTTCATCTTGTACGGGCCTGTCCATACGTGTTCATCCTGTGTGATTTTATGTTTTGTTTTAAATAATGCCGTCTTGTGTATTCAAACATTGCAAACATAGTTCCCAAAAAAAAAAAAAAAAAGGAAGGAGGAATATCATTTCATAGGTAAGTTTGAATATTTTACTGCTATTATGTTATTTTAATTAACTAGGGTTAATAAATTACTAGGGTTAATAAAAATACTAATAGTGTTGATGAAAACTGTAGTTATGAAGCGAGTTTTTAATACTTGTATGTTCTGTGGAGTTTTCAAAAATACATAATACACTTACATTATAATAATATTATACGAGTAGAATAGAATGTTATATAATGCCAGCAGTAGGTCTCAGAATATTATCATTTGATAGTGGCAGTTTTTGAATATTATACGATTACTTGGTTTAAAAGTGAGGTTTTGTAAAAAAAAAGTGAAGCATTAGTGAATCGTTTAAACGATTATTTGTTTTTTTTTTTTTTTTGTTTGTTGTTTGGCCCTATAAAAAGGTAGCCCATATGCATTTTATCAAAACTAGTTTTGGTGGTAAAGATGGTTGTTTTGGTTTTTGTTTAAACTATCTAAGGGAGCAAATCATACTAATTAATATTTGCGATTCAAGTTGATTTTTGGTTGCATGTAAAATCAAAATTCTTAACTTTATAAAACAGAAATAAGATTTCTTGTTTAACAAGAAATCCTTGCATTATATAATATCGGTGTAATAATAAATTATTTTAAAATAATGTTTTATGTGTTTATTATACGTGAAAATTTCCAAAGCTTAAGACAACAATAGTGGGATTTTTTTCTTAAGACTGGGAACATTACACGCACACCAACGTGAGTAATTTGACAACGTCGGTGAGAGCTGTCACGCATACATAACTAATGACTGGCCTCACAGTGTCGTTCACGAAGGTTTCATCTGTTTAGAAATCTGTGATAAAACCTTTGCTAATCTCTGAGTTGGTACGACCAATTTCCGACAGGTGGCGTAGCAGGTGGCTGAAGATGTGTTTTTTTAATTTTTTTTGTGTTTCGTTTGAAAGCGATTTTCTCAGGAATGACTGAACCGATTTTTACATTTTTTTCACCGTTGGATATGTGCGGGATCTCGATGAGTGCTATATATGATCCACGGGCGAAGCCGGGGCGGACATCTAGTATCTTATTAACATATTTGTTAGTTTTATTAGTACTTATCCTTATTAATAAGTTAGTTGCATTAGTTTCTTCTTTTTTTTATAGTCCCTTTTCGGGTGAATGCCTCCTCCAACGCTTTCCACCTTTTCTTGTCTTTTGCAATTTCAATCCACTTTTCTCCCGCTATTTCTTTGATATCATCTTCCCATCTCATTTTTGGTCTATTTAGAATTAGCGTAATCTAAGTAGGCTTAGAACATTTTAACAATGTTCGATCGGACGAAACGATGTAGAAACGGACGTAAAATCGCGAGTTTATTTCGAAATACCTTTTTCATAGAAAAATAAAAACTTGAGAGGTGTCAAGGGACACCCGGATGGAACGAAGTTCCTTTCGATTAATTAGTGAAGGAATGATTATTATTTATTATTTACAAAAAACCTGTATACGCTCAACAAAAATAATCGTCGCGACACCACACTGTTCAATGCGAAATAGAAATGAAAATATCTGGCTTGCTTTCTATAAGAGAGAGAGAGACAATTTTTCGTAAGAATTTTTTCCGTCTAGCCCCCTTTCACAACGCGCGATAAGGAACTTCGTTCCAAAAGAGTAAAAAGAGTAACTTCAACTTCGTAAGTGATGTATAAATAACACAAATTAAAATAAAATAAAATAAAATTAACAAAGTTATATGACTATGACTTTGATAATGGCCCTTTAGGAACGTCTCTAAATCGAAACCACTGCCTTTAAATAATGGTTGGAATCTTGGGTAGAGAATAAGTAAATAGAGGGTTTTCCGCACGGTTCCTTTGTACCTACCAATCGTAAGCAGATGACGCGCATAGCTATGGCGACAGAGTGATGTGCCGCGACAAAAGTCGGACAAGAGAGCGCTTCCACAAGAGCTACCAGACCCGTGCTTTCGGTGTAAAGCGTTTGTTCTAACTCTATACGTAGTATAAGTATGTAAACTCTGTGGTTGTTTCCATCATCATCATCATCATCATCAGCCGCAAGACGTCCTCTGCTGAACATAGGCCTCCCCCCTAGATTTCCACAACGAACGGTCCTGCGCAACCTGCAAACAGCGGTTTCCAGCGACCTTTGTGAGGTCATCTGTCCATCTAGTGGGAGGCCGTCCAACACTGCGTCTTCCGGTTCGTGGTCGCCACTCGAGAACCTTTCTTCCCCATCGATTGTTTCCACTGCCTTCAAAATCAAGAATGTAATCTTAGAGAATAAGTAAATAGATCACAGGTTTTTCCGCACGGTTCCTTTGTACCAATCGTAAGCGGATGACGTGCATACGCGCATAGGTATGGCGACATAGTGATGTGCCGTGACAAAAGTATGACGCTTCCACAAGAGCGATCAGACCCATGATTTCGGTGTAAAGCGTTTGTTCTAACTCTATCCGTAGTACCTATATGTAAACTCTTTGGAATACACGAGTTAGTTAGCTCAGGACCAACAATTACTCCCACAGTGCTTGCTCGCCCATTGTGCGATTGAAACAAAAGAAGCTTGTGCCATTCGCTCTTGTCGTTTACGTGTGGCGCCACTGTTTCATTATCTCATATATTCTCACAATATGCGAAAAAAACACTATAATTCTTAATAAATACAAAAAAATATTTTTCTAATAAAAAAATCAGACCAGTTTAAAATTTCCAGACCAGAAAAAATCAGATCAGTTTAAAATTTCATAAGAAGCTATCAATAAGTTACCCGGATTAATAAAAACAATTTTTTTCTTATTTCAATAAATGCAGCACCGATTTCAATAAAATGTACACGGGACCATTCGGAAAACATCCTTTCTAATTATCAAAATCGGTTCAGGCGTTCTCGGAATAAAAAAAAGAAAAAAAAAAACACAAAGCAATCTTCGAAAAGAACAAAGCAGTGTTCGGATAAACTCGGGACAATGGACGAGCAATTCTTGTAGGTATATATATATATAGAATCTGAATCTCGGAAACGGCACGAACGATTTTCATGAAATTATGTATACAGGGAGTTTCGGAGACGATAAATCGATCTAGGTACGTTTTATTTTTTAAAAACATCATTTATGCGCGTTTTTAGACAATGAAAAACTCCTACAATGTCATTAGAATACGATAACTTAGTTCGTCCCTGTTCATTAAGTCTAAATGGCTCAGACGGAATATGCTCGGCCTCGGAGTCAACAGGCCCCGGTTCGAATCCTGATGGTTACACTCGGGTCTTTTCTTTTTGTACTTTTTTCTGAAAAAAACTTTTACTTAGAGCCCTTTATAAACGCATTTAAACCGAGCACAGCTCGGTCAACCAGGTACTACTCAAGGGCGGATCCAGCTTTGGCTCCAGGGGGGGGTCACATGTCTCCAGAGAGGGAGGGGGGGGGGAGGTACACCATAGTCAAGTCATAAAACTGTGCGATAAGTAGGATATCATCATCAGCCGCAAGACGTCCACTGCTGAACATAGGCCTCCTAGATTTCCACAACCAACGGTTTCCTGCAACCTTTATGAGGTCATCTGTCCAGCTATTGGGAGGCCGTCTAACACGGCGTCTTCCAGTTCGTGGTAGCCACTCGAGAGCCTTACTTCCCCATCGGTTGTCAGTTTTGCGAGCGATGTGGCCTGCCCATTGCCACTTCAGCTTGCTTACTATTTGAGCTATATTGGCTACTTTCATCCTTTTGCGAATATCCTCATTACGGATTCTGTCGCGAAAAGAGACTCCGAGCTTATCTCTCTCCATAGCTCGCTGTGTGACTTTGAGCTTTATTATAAGGCCCACAGATAAGGACTACGTCTCAGTTCCTTAAGCCATCACTGATAGTACGCACTGATAAAAGAGTTTGGTCTTTAAGCATTGGGGTATTTTGGACTCAAAGATATGCCGAAATTTCCCGAACGCTGCCCATCCGAGCTGGGTCCTTCGCTGGACCTCTTTGTCAAATATTGCTGAATATTTATTTGGATTCTACCCATATGGCCGGATATGTTTTGTGTACCGGTCATGTAATCGGACAGATATTATGGCTTTGCTGTAAATACACTTCAATACTTCGATATAGCGATACTCGATGCGGCATCACTGGAAAGACCAAAGCATTACCCAGGTCTTGATAGAATCGAAGGCTTTCTTCTCATAGTCTACATACCTGCGCTATACATGGTGGCCGATTATTATACTCCTCGGTTTTCTGTAAAATCTACCGAAGCGTATGGATGTGGTCTATAGTGCTTTCGCAATTTTGTAAACCGGTTTGTTCTGGTGGCTGGGAGTCGTCAAGCCCGCGTGTGAGACGATTTGTGATTATCCTCGAAAACAACTTATAAGCGTGGCTGAGAAGTGATATGAGTTTGTAATTCTTCAACAATGTGATGTCACCTTTTATGAAGAAGAGCACCACCACACTTCAACGCCAGGCTTCTGGCGTATTACCATCCAGTATGACGGTGTCGAATAGCTTCTAGAGGACTTTAAGTACCGGTTGTCCACCTGCTCTCAGAAGCTCAGTCGTAATTTCGTCGTCGCCAGGTCGTCGTGCCTTGTTGTTTTTAACTTGTTTGAGGGCCATCCTAGTCTCGTACAGGCTGACTTTCGGGATATCTTCGGTAAAGTGTAGGGTCAGGTCAGGTCAGTTCAGGTCAGAGTCAGGACAGGTTGTCCTTGCGTAGAGGTGTATAACTATTACTGTTCATAGAACCTCTCAATCTCGTCCAAATCTCGGGCTTCGACGTTACCACTATTAGTCTTCAGTTTGGTCAGTTGACTTTGCCCAAGTGAAGAATGTTATGAATGTGATGAAAGTTATCGAGATTTTAGATTTGAGCATAATTTGCTCAGAGCGTGGACCTTATTAGACATTCCCTTTCAAGATTCAGCGTGCCTCTTACCATACGGTGATCGCTGCCGGTCTACGATAAGCATATCAATAAGTACGATAGTGTCGGTACACGATAAGTAGGTACTGGACCCAGCCCAGGAGGGGGTCATGACCCCCATGACCCCCCCCTGGATCCGCGCCTGGTACTACTTAGTAGTTAGTTTATACGCTGTAGAAGTGGGAGCGAGAGGTATACCAGCAAAATCTCTCTATAACCTGCTGAAAGACCTGCTTATCCAGAAGTGCAGTAAGTTCTATACAAGAACGAGTATCTAAAGCTGCACTAGTAGGTTCATATCAGATTTGGCTGGGCAGGGAGAGAAAAACGAGTAGTGAAGGTGAGTGTTGATGTACGTCAGAAAGGGGCCCCTTAAACCTACGCCCGTGTCACAAGTCTCGGGATCTACTCGGGTTTTCTCTCTCTCTGTCACACGATGGACCCGGCACCCGCACGGTGAATCCATGGAATGCTAAGAAGATCGTCTCATAGTTCGTCAGTGTCGTGTGATGGACGCATGACAATATCGCTATTGGCGTGATACCATTACACACATCTAGCCATGACCATCTAGTCTAGATGATTTGATGAAGATTTACACAATTTCGTTTTTTTTTTAACTTTCATAGGTTTACACTAGACCGCCATCTTATTTTACAGGATCGAGTTTCATAACTTTTGTGAAATCTACAACATACTGGTCGAATTGATAACCTCCTCCTTTTTGTAAGTCGGTAAAAAAAGTCATACACCCTTCAAAATCATAAAACAAATCGCATATATATAATATTAGCGTGATAGTTTGTCAGTTTCATGTGATGGCCGCATGATTGTGAGTCGTTCCCGTCACTAGCTCGCTAAGCGTCCGTGACACGGCGTGCCGACTCGCTATTGAGCTAATTCTCTGCTCGATAACTTTCCGCGTCGACTGCTTCTATACGTCTATTCTATAGATGAAGATTTGACGATCAATAAAACATGGTTCAATAACCCCGAAATACAAATATCGGAGTAAAACTCTTTATACAAAAAAATAGTTATTTGTTATACAAGAGTGCAAAGTTGATTTTTAACCGCGTGCTCAATTTTGATGACCGAGCAAGCGAAGGGTTCTAAAATTGAATCACGAGCGCAGCGAGTGAAAAATCTTTGCACTCGAGTGCAACACGTAACTTTTCATTCCATCTCAGCGAGGAAATGACTAAATACTAATTTTTAAATGTTTTCGCGCTAAGCAAATTAAAAAAAAGTAAGTACACCAAAGAGGTTCCGAGTCTGAGTTTTTAACATATTGAAAAAAATGTATGATGCATTCGGCACCAAGGAGGTAGAAATAAATAGGTTGAATTATGTTTTGAATTCAAAACCTCAGTGCACACGATGTTCTAAATTCAAATTTACTTTAACCTCTAGAGGGTAAAAACGACTTTTGCGCCCTGATATCGAGGAGCAAAAGTACTCTTTCCGAGCTGGTGGGATGAAAAAACAATTTTTAATACTTGTATTAAAACTTAAGAACTAAATATTGGCAGTCATAGACTCCCGATAGCAGTGAATATTTACAACTCTGAATTTGATAGCTTACTATGGAAGCTATGCGGATGATACCGGCGGGCACTGCTAGTCTGGAATAAATCAAATACAAATACAAAAATCTTTATTGCTGTTTGTAGGTAAGATAAGATGATACAAAACATTTCAAAAGTTGCACCATACAAACTGGCCTCTGCGAGAGGCATGCAATATGTCTGTCAAGACAATTTGTTGTAGTCTTAATTTACAAGAACAAAATTTAATTTTGATTAACCCCCGACTACCTCAGATTTGTTATCTGTACAATATTCTACTAGTCAAGCCCTTTCATTTGATACTCATATTAAGGGAGTTGTGAAAAAAAAAAATGTATTTCACCATTTTGCGGAAGCGGCCATCTTGGATTTGAAATTTGTCATAGTGCAATGTATCCTACTAGTCAAGCCCTTTCGTTTGATACCCATATTGAGGTAGTAGTGGAAAAAATAATATAATTCTCCATTTTGTGGTGGCGGCCATCTTGGATTTGTTTTTTTTTGTAGTGTATAGTATGGTACTAGTCAAGCCCTTTCATTTGATACCCATATTGAGGTAGGTTGTGAAGAAATTTTTTGTCCGCCATTTTGTGGTGGCGGCCATCTTGAATCGATATTAACCAAACATAGCTAAAAACATCCGCACGGATATTAACTTTCAAACAAGAACAAAATTAAAAATTTTGATTAACCCCCGACTACCTTAGATTTGTTATCTGTTGAACATTCTACTAGTCAAGCCCTTTCATTTGATACCTATATTAAGGGAATTGTGAAAAAGGAAATGTAATTCGCCATTTTGTGGTAGCGGCCATCTTGGATTTGAAATTTGTCATAGTGCAAAGTATTCTACTAATCAAGCCCTTTCATTTGATACCCATATTGAGGTAGGTTGTGAAGAAATATTTTGTCCGCCATTTTGTGGAGGCGGCCATTTTGAATCGATATTAACCAAACATAGCTAAGAACACCCGCACGGATATTAACTTTCAAATAAAAAAACCGCATCGAAATCGGTCCATCCGTTTGAGCTCTACGGTGCCACAGACAGACACACACACAGACAGACAGACAGACAGACAGACAGACAGACAGACAGACAGACAGACAGACAGACAGACATCGACGTCAAACTTATAACACCCCTTTTTTTTGTCGGGGGTTAATAAAAATACTGCATCGAAATCGGCCCATCCGTTTGAGCTCTACGGTGCCACAGACAGACACACACACAGACAGACAGACAGACAGACATCGACGTCAAACTTATAACACCCCTTTTTTTGTTTTGGTCGGGGGTTAATAAATGAAAAAAAAAAAAAAAGTCAGCTGATTAAAGTCTTCTTCTTCCTCATCTTCTACTAATTTCTGGTTTTTAACCCCCGACCAAAAAAAGGGGTGTTATAAGTTTGACGTCGATGTCTGTCTGTCTGTCTGTCTGTCTGTCTGTCTGTCTGTCTGTCTGTCTGTCTGTCTGTCTGTCTGTCTGTCTGTCTGTCTGTCTGTCTGTCTGTCTGTCTGTCTGTCTGTCTGTGTGTGTGTCTGTCTGTGGCACCGTAGAGCTCAAACGGATGGACCGATTTCAATGCGGTTTTTTTTATTCGAAGGTTGATATCCGTGCGGATGTTCTTAGCTATGTTTGGTTAATATCGATTCAAGATGGCCGCCTCCACAAAATGGCGGACAAAATATTTCTTCACAACTTATCTCAATATGGGTATCAAATGAAAGGGCTTAGCTAGTAAAATACAATACATAATAATAAATTTCAAATCCAAGATGGCCGCCACCACAAAATGGCGAATTAGATTATTTTTTTCACTACTACCACAATATGGGTATCAAATGAAAGGGCTTGACTAGCAGAATGTTGTACAGATTACAAATCCGAGATCCGAGGTAGTCGGGGGTTAATCAAAATTTTTAATTTTGTTCTTGTTATTTATGTCATCTGATTCTTCATCTTTGATTAATTTCTGGCTTCTGTTTGGTTGCGATATATCCATATGTGTGAGATAAATGCTTTGTGAGCACAATTTCGCCAGCGTCTTGTGTTTCATCATGATATTGTCTGATATCGTCTAAATCTTCAGAGCATGCCTTTTAAATAACTCTTTTAAGCATGGACACTTCTAGTCTTGCATTTAACCATGACCATTTAGAAATACAAACGCTTTTCTATACGGCTATGGTTCCGAATGCACCCGAAGATTACTTTCAATTAATCTTTCTCATTTCTTTCGTTTCTCAATTCACAGCCCACGAAAAATCTGTGTGTGGTGCGCCATAAGTGTTCACTTCAAAAAATTAATAGCCATCTTCCAATTCCTTCATAAGTCATCAGATCCTGGTTACCATCTAGAACCACACTACTCGTCAAGACGATTCAAGTGAGCTCAAACTCGATGATGTGTCGTTTCTTTGCGAAGATCCTTGAGGCACTTCCCAACTCCACCATCAGATCAGCACTACGGATCTTATGGATATGGTATTTCGGATCTGGATACGGTTATATACGGAGTAGTGGTAGGACTCTTGGCAGAGTACGCATGGGGAAGTACCACACCTTTGCCAGTTATTCTACCGCCAAGCAGTAATGTGCTAACATTACTGTGTTCCAGTTTGAAGGGCAACGTTTCCAGAGAAATTACAGGGCTTGGAGATATAACGTCTTAGGTCTCTGGGTGATGAGCGCAGTGCAGTGCTAGGTAATGATTTGGAGTCTTCATGTTCCAATAGCTGCGTGTCACTGTGCTGTTATGTGGCAGGCATGTTGCTTACCATCAGGCACATGTCCTGCTCGTATCGTCACAACTTATTTAAAAAAAAATCACGCCAGGTTCACGTGAACCATGAAATGATAGCGCTTTTTCTGGAACCGGAAATAGGGTTACCAGTGCACAAATACAACATCCAAGGCCTATTCGTCGGTAACAATATCCCGCAATACTTCAGACTTAAATCAAATAAAATCCTCTAGAACTGTAATCCAAAACCATCCCAGGGGACACAGATTATGCAGATACAGAGTCTCTTATTGCTACTCTACTGAAATTGAATGAATAAATAAATAAATTGCACCGTAAAAATAGTAAAATTAAGTTAATTCATAAGCTTCACATCGTGCTGGTAGACCTGTCTCAGCGCCAGGCTGTGATCTTCTACATCACATGATGAAAACCTCGTGAAACCCGAGAAGGACAAGCTCAGCAAGTACCTTGACTTGGCTCATGAGGTTACCGCCATGTGGGATGTTGATTCGACGATCATAGTCCCAATAGTCGTGTCGGCAAACGATCTTATAGCGAAAAGTCTTGACCAACATCTCAAGAGACTTTCGCTAAGCGGTAGGTTAAAGGCCAAATGCAGAAGACAGTCATCCTTGACACAGCGCGCATCGTCAGGAGGTTCCTCAGTCTACAGCCCTAACCACCGGTAGCTTGGGCCCTGCCCCACTGCTGGCAGCTATCTAGGTTTAAGTTTTTGTCTGTGCATTTGGATTCACTGAGTCACGATGACTAGTGCTCTACGGGGTACGGAAACAATTAGCTGATTTATTTAGTCCGAACGTACAGTAAAAATTAAACAAGATTATTGTAAAAATAATATTAATTCACAAAAAAAATTAGCTAAGTAAGTGTATGTAAATAAAAAGTAAGTGTAAATTCAAAATGGCGTTTTCTGTCCCTTTCTGGCTAGGCATTTTGATCGTTGGTTAGATAAGGAGAGAAGTATATTCCAAACTAGTTGTAGTTATTATGGTTCGTCGCGTTAGGTTTCAAGTGGTACGTATTGTGTTTATAATAAATAATCTTTCGTTCTTTCAAGACTTTGGTGACTGATTTAGACACTAAAGATGCTTCTTGTTCCTTACATTGTAAACGAATATTCGTTTATTTCTTGTCTCGTAACCCACAAAATGGGTTTGAAAGTTTACACAACATGTAAACAAATAAAATGATCAATGATGGCTTTATTTCGATTCTTGATAAATAGGACATATATCAATGAGTAACTTATGGTTTACAGAAACGTAAAATATAGTTTTATTGTCGAGTAATCAATTTTTTTATATGACGTCGCGACTCCCGCGCGTCGCAGGGATCTCAGGGGTTAAATTGAAACCCGAACCTTTACTGGCTTATTTACATCCACACACCATATTTTAAATAAATACACGGGTAACTCACAATTGATATTGACTATATTGACTGGCCTAGTGGCTTAGTTGGTAGTAGCTCTGCCTGCGAAGCCGAGGGTCGTGGGTTCGATCCCCACCCAGTGCAAAAATTTGTGTGATGAATTCAAATGTTTGCACTGTGTCTGGGTGTTTTTATGTATAATAAGTATGTATTTAAAACTATATAAGTATTATATGAGCTATCTGGCTGCCATCACACAAGCTTTGCTTAGTTTGGGGTCAGATAGTGTTGTGTGTGAATAGTCCACCAATATTATTTATTATATTATATAGTCTTAAAAAAGATCACTAGACGCGATCGAAACTTGGTACGGGCTGGACTAACTATATCAAACCCGAGTTACCCGTGTATTTATTTAAAATGTGTGATAGCCACGTAAGTTTTCATACACAGCATATATACACAAATAAAAGGGTGTACACACAGATGTCGGCGCCGATTTAAACACTCTCTTTATAGATTAACTAGATCCATCCCGGCTTCGCCCGTGGTACATTACATAGTACTCATCAGGATCCCGTACATATACAACGGTGATAGAATGACTGAAATTGGTTAATTAATTCCTGAGAATATCGCTTTCAAACAAAACACCTCTTCAGCTACCTGCTACGCCACCTGTCGGAAATTGGTCGTACCAACTCAGATTTAGAAAGGCAAAGCAAAGGGAGGTGTTTAATCTGTGAGCAAAGGTGAGGTATGTAATCTGTGGCAAAGGTTTATATTCAATGACACAATCTTAGACACATGCTGTCATGTGTCATGTCAAAGCACGAAACGTACGAAATCTCTCAAAATTTTTCCCCGATTTTGTTACATTCTTGATTCAGGCTCCGCTTCTATTAATGATAGCGTTTTGTTCTATAGCCTATAATAGCCTTCCTCGATAAATGGGCTATCCAATAGAAAAATAATCTTTCAATTCGAACCAGTACTTCCCGAGATCCTAGCGTTCAAACAAACAAACTCTTCAGCTTTATAATATTAAGTATAGATATAAACAACTTTACTTGTTGTGTCGAGTTGTTCATCTGTCCATTAGCTTCGTGTTGCGGACAGTGGCTATCTCTTGTCTCTTTCTACCACTTAGAGCGGCCTATGGGCGGGCGGAACCGGACAGGAGAGCTATGGAGTTGCTGTAATAGATAAAAAAAATGGTTGTCTGTAAAGTCGGTTGGTTTGGACGAATTAACGTGACAACGTCATAACAAAACATTAATAGATGCGGCGCAAGCGTACAATGAGCTTACGGGACATAACGGGACACTTTTTCGTGCATGCAGCTGGCGTTCATCGATTCATTAGACGTTGTCACGTCAGAATTAATGATACTGAAATGAGGGTTTTGAGCACTCACAGCACGTGTTAGAATAGTAACAATGGATGTTACTCTATCCCACTTCTGATGTTAGAATCTGTTAGGATTCTGTGCTGTTATGACCCAATTTATGTCAGGATAGCCTTAATTCTGTGAGCTTAGATGTGTATGTGCTGTTATTTACTTAAAGGTAGTAGGATGAATAGAAAGAACCAATTGATGATATTTGAATGTTGTTTATTCTTAGTTCATCGTTATATTACTGATAAACCCCAAGAGGGTATTCTCATTATATTAAAAGACTCTAATACCACTTTCGCAAATCCCTAGACGACAGAGAAAGAAAGTGGCCAAGAAAACTCTGCGCCATCACATACATAATCTGTACACAAGTAAACCTTAGATAATAGTTATAATACTTATCTTTACAATGTGTCAACCGTTGGAGAACAAGAACAGCAAGAGATAACAATACATAAGAGCCAGCATAATAGCAAGAGCAATAAGTAAGACCAAGAGAATAATATAAAAGAGGCCCGAACAGAACGACGTTCGCTTTTATACTAGTCGTGATCAACCCCACTCGCCAAAGTCATAGCGCCGCCCCTCCAACTACACAATAACAAGTAATGGCGGAATAGGCGGTGGATTTGACCACGTTGAATTACTTACTCGTTATCAATATACGTTATACAATATTATTTATTACTTATATTTAACCTTATTATTTATAACAATATTATACTTATTATATGATTCCGGAAATACATCAATTCCTTTCTTTTTACATAACTATCATATAATTCTCGATTTGATCGATAATAAACACACATTTATTCACTTTTAACGTTAGGTTAGGGGTTCCTTGGAACCCCTAATCTAACACACGCATGACCCTAATGACGACTATATACATCTCAGATACTTGGTTTACTCTACTATACAGGGTTATTGGTGATCAGCCCGCATACTTTTAAAGGCATATTAAATACATTAATTATATGTCAACTTTAGTGGTACAGTTTTTAAAATTCGTATATTTGTTTCCCATTAAAAAAAAGTGTAGATGGATAGCTAGATATACTCTTTATTGACACACCAAACAAAATTAAACACAGAAAAATGAACAATACATTTTACAGTAGTGCGACAATGGGCCTATACCTATAGTGTACCTATTTGCTCGGTCTAAAACATCGAAAACATCGTCACAAGAGCGAGCGCACTCTTTAACGCTCGATAAATGAAGTGTCGAAATGAATAGAGCTAAACAACGCTAGAGCGGGACAACAAAAACAAAAAACAATTTCGGGGTGTCTATTAACCAAAACAATTAACAAAAGTTGTAGAACAAGAATAGTTTGTTTAAATATACAGAACCCTGAACCTTTGTCACTGCAAAGTTGCATAAATGCAACTTTGCATTATGCAAAGTTGTTTTTTGTCAAAAACAACAAAAACAAAAAACAATACATAAAATTAAGATTATTAATACCTAATGCAATTGTTTCACATTTTACATCACAAGTATGTTTGGAACATATGTGACTGATGCAAAAATTAGATAAAAACAATCCTTGATACGGATTATATATGATTCTAAAATTTCAGCTCGATCAGTGCAGAACTTTTTGAGTTTTTGAAGCGTACACAAACCAACATAACATTTTCATATATTGTACCATATAGCTAAAACAAACAAAAGTGAGTAATGCTAAATTATAATACATGTATTAAAGTCTACTCCATAGTTTTGTTCCGTTATAGCTGTCACCACTACACAGGTCCGCACTCTCTACTCTGTCCGCTCTAATGTCCGCTCTACACTGAGAGAAGATAGGATACATTCTATTTAGCACACCCCGCTTTTACTTCTAAAAACATTTCCATCCAAAATTTGCCTGGAAGAGATCGCTTTTAACGATAGGGCCGATTGTGACACTAGTTTTTATTGTTCTTTCTTTTACTGTACCTACTGTTTTGTTTTGGTGCAAGCAAAAACTACCAGTGAAAGAATCTGGATGAATTAGCTAAGGATAGAATTAGCCAGCTTACATTCTATGTACCACATAGATTGATAGATCCAACTGAAGAGTTCTTATATTGTCGGGGCAGAGGAGCTCAGTAGCAGTGGCCTGGTCATCTACGGGGAACCTTAGGAACCCGCGGTGGGGTTCGTTTACGCTTTGCCTCGAAGGTGATGACGATGGGGCCATGTAAGTTGTGCGGTGTATGGGTACTGGGGCAACTGAAGTGGGTCCAGGGGTAGTCACAACCTCAAATTCTGGGGGGATCACCAATAGAAGTGACATGGCCCCAAACTTCTAAGGTAACTTCTAAAACATTTTACCACTTTGGAAGTGTCTCTCGCGCAAATTATTCAGTGTAGTTGTTTTTAGTGACATACGGACGGACAGACAGACACGATGAATCTATAAGAGTTCCGTTTTTTAACCCCCGATCAAAAAAGGGGTGTTATAAGTTTGACGTCGATGTCTGTCTGTCTGTCTGTCTGTTTGTGTGTGTGTCTGTCTGTGGCATCGTAGAGCCCAAACGAATGGCCCGATTTCGATGCGGTTTTTTTATTTGAAAGTTAATACCCGTGCGGATGTTCTTAGCTATGTTTGGTTAATATCGATTCAAGATGGCTGCCTCCACAAAATGGCGGACAATATATTTCTTTACAACCTACCTCAATATGGGTATCAAATGAAAGGGCTTGACTAGTAAAATACTATACTATTTTTTCACAAGTCCCTTAATATGGGTATCAAATGAAAGGGCTTTACTAGTAGAATGTTGTACAGATAACAAATCTGAAATAGTCGGGGGTTAATCAAAATTTTTAATTTTGTTCTTGTACGTTTACGAAGCTCTAAAAAGACGTAGCCTAACACACATGTGATGGATCACAAGGTTTATCTAAGTTCTATAGACACAACCAAATCCTAAGTACTCATCTAATCAATCAAACGCGTCTAAAACTAGTTAATCCTACGGCTTTGCCTGCGATTTGACAAATAACTATGAATATACAGATGTCTAAGGAAGTACCACACCTATTTCAGTTATCTACCGCCGAGCATTTGTGAAAACTACTTTTGGCGCGTCTTAGACAGATTTTCCGTGGGCTGTGAATTGAATTCTAGCGTCACGCTCGGGCATGATAAGAAATCTTCGGGTAAACTCCGGACCATAGCCATTGGACATCTAGAAATGCGTCAGCATTTTGTATTGGCTGTCTAGAAATGAGTCAGCATATTCTATTGGCTATCTAGAAATACGTCAGCATTTTCCATTGGTTGTCTAGAAATGCATCAGCATTTTCCATTGGCTATCTAGTAATGCATCAGCATTTTCCATTGTCTATCTAGAAATGCATCAGCATTTTCCATTGGCTATCTAGTAATGCATCAGCATTTTCCATTGTCTATTTAGGAATGCATCAGCATTTTCCATTGGCTATCTAGAAATGCATCAGCATTTTCCACTGGCTATCTAGGAATGCATCAGCATTTTCCATTGGCTATCTAGAAATGCATCAGCGTTTTCCATTGTCTATCTAGAAATGCATCAGCATTTTCCATTGGCTATCTAGTAATGCATCAGCATTTTCCATTGTCTATCTAGAAATGCATCAGCATTTTCCATTGGCTATCTAGTAATGCATCAGCATTTTCCATTGTCTATTTAGGAATGCATCAGCATTTTCCATTGGCTATCTAGAAATGCATCAACATTTTCCATTGGCTATCTAGAAATGCATCAGCATTTTCCATTGGCTATCTAGTAATGCATCAGCATTTTCCATTGTCTATTTAGGAATGCATCAGCATTTTCCATTGGCTATCTAGAAATGCATCAACATTTTCCATTGGCTATCTAGAAATGCATCAGCATTTTCCATTGGCTATCTAAAAATGCATCAGCATTTTCCATGGACTATCTAGAAATGCATCAGCATTTTCCATTGGCTATCTAGAAACGCATCAGCATTTTCCATTGGCTATCTAGAAATGCATCAGCATTTTCCATTGGCTATCTAGAAATGCATCAGCATTTTCCATTGGCTATCTAGAAATGCATCAGCATTTTCCATTGGCTATCTAGAAATGCATCAGCATTTTCCAGTGGCTATCTAGAAATGCATCAGCGTTTTCCATTGGCTATCTAGAAACGCATCAACATTTTCCATTGGCTATCTAGAAATGTATCAGCATTTTCCATTGGCTGTCTATAAATGCATCAGCATTTTCCATTGGCTATCTAGAAATGCATCAGCATTTTCCATTGGCTATCTAAAAATGCATCAGCATTTTCCATGGGCTATCTAGAAATGCATCAGCATTTTCCATTGGCTATCTAGAAACGCATCAACATTTTCCATTGGCTATCTATAAATGTATCAGCATTTTCCATTGGCTGTCTATAAATGCATCAGCATTTTCCATTGGCTATCTAGAAATGCATCAGCATTTTCCATTGTCTATCTAGAAATGTATCAGGATTTTCCATTGGCTGTCTATAAATGCATCAGCATTTTCCATTGTCTATCTAGAAATGCATCAGCATTTTCCATTGGCTATCTAGAAATGCATCAGCATTTTCCATTGGCTATCTAGAAATGCATCAGCATTTTCCATTGGCTGTCTAGAAATACTAACGCATTTCTAGATGGCCATGGTCATGGCCACGCCCTCTGGTTTCACCCGCGTAGTGTCCAAAGTGAGCTATCAAATTCTGAGTTATACATTTTCACTTCTATCGGCGGTTGCTGACTGCCAATTTTTTAATTTTATAATTTGACTTGACCGCTATCTCGCCTGATGTTAAGCGACGATGCGGTCTAAGATCGAGCGTGTTTACCTAAATGAAACCGATTAAACGGGCGACGCCACTGCATGCAGCTAGGTTCTTTGATATTAATGGAAATCTACATAGCCGTAAATACATATTTTGAAAACTTACTTATTACATTAAATTTAGTCACTACTAAATTCGGTAAAGTGTTCTTCGTTTGGGTGTGTACTAAATTTAGTAAACTAGCAAACTAAATTCAGAAGCGAGGATTGCTAGCTTCGTACTCGCTTGAATCTGAATTCAGTCTACTAACTTGCCTGCTAAATTCCTTGTGCATTCAGTCACCAAATTTAGCTGATTTCTTTAAGGCCGTACCCCAACCTTGAGTATTTCTTACCTCATCGCACACCGCAACAAAGAGCAAGAGAGAAACAGTAGCATTTGTTGCTGTTTTACGCTCAAATTTTAGAAAAAACTCTTACAAATTCAGATTAAGTCTTTTGAAAAAGATGTTTCTACCAAAATGTTCGTAATGGCCTATCCGTTGGTGTAAGTACAAAATCCAAATAATGGTAGTTTTTCGGATAGATGCATGATAATTACAATTATTCCTATTTTTTATGGTTTCGTTGTGAGAAGATTATTTAAACAATAAATTAATTAACAAAAACAAGAACAAAATTAAAAATTTTGATTAACCCCCGACTACCTTAGATTTGTTATCTGTACAACATTCTACAAGTCAAGCCCTTTCATTTGATACCCATATTATGGAAGTTGTGAAAAAAGAAATGTAATTTGCCATTTTGAGCGTGTAGCGGCCATCTTGGATTTGAAATTTGTCATAGTGCAAAGTATTCTACTAGTCAAGCCCTTGCGTTTGATACCCATATTGCGGTAGTAGTGAAAAATTTTTTATAATTCGCCATTTTGTGGAGGCGGCCATCTTGGATTTCAAATTTGTTATAGCGTATAGTACTCTGCTAGTCAAGCCCTTTTATTTGATACCCATATTGAGGTAGGTTGTGAAGAAATATTTTGTACGCCATTTTGTGGAGGCGGCCATTTTGAATCGATATTAACCAGACATAGCTAAGAACACCCGCACGGATATTAACTTTCAAATAAAAAAACCGCATCGAAATCGGCCCAACCGTTTGAGCTCTACGGTGCCACAGACAGACACACAGACAGACAGACAGACAGACAGACAGACAGACAGACAGACAGACAGACAGACAGACAGACAGACAGACAGACAGACAGACAGACAGACAGACAGACATCGACGTCAAACTTATAACACCCCTTTTTTTTGTCGGGGGTTAAAAATAAGAGATTAATTCCTATTTTCACATTTTTTGTTCCCAATACAAGAACAAAATTAAAAATTTTGATTAACCCCCGACTACCTTAGATTTGTTATCTGTAGAACATTCTACTAGTCAAGCCCTTTCATTTGATACCTATATTAAGGGAATTGTGAAAAAGGAAATGTAATTCGCCATTTTGTGGTAGCGGCCATCTTGGATTTGAAATTTGTCATAGTGCAAAGTATTCCACTAATCAAGCCCTTTCATTTGATACCCATATTGAGGCAGTAGTGAAAAATATTATATAATTCGCCATTTTGTGGTGGCGGCCATCTTGGATTTGAAATTTGTTATAGTGTTTAGTACTCTACTAGTCAAGCCCTTTCATTTGATACCCATATTGAGGTAGGTTGTGAAGAAATATTTTGTCCGCCATTTTGTGGAGGCGGCCATTTTAAATCGATATTAACCAAACATAGCTAAGAACACCCGCACGAATATTAACTTTCAAATATCGAATTCGAGGTAGTTGTGAAAAAAGAAATGTATTTCGCCATTTTGTAGTAGCGGCCATCTTGGATTTAAAATTTGTCATAGTGCAAATTATTCTACTAGTTAAGACCTTTCGTTTGATACCCATATTGAGGTAGGTTGTGAAGAAATATTTTGTCCGCCATTTTGTGGAGGCGGCCATTTTAAATCGATATTAACCAAACATAGCTAAGAACACCCGCACGGATATTAACTTTCAAATATCGAATTCGAGGTAGTTGTGAAAAAAGAAATGTAATTCGCCATTTTGTGGTAGCGGCCATCTTGGATTTGAAATTTGTCATAGTGCAAAGTATTCTACTAATCAAGCCCTTTCATTTGATACCCATATTGAGGCAGTAGTGAAAAATATTATATAATCCACCATTTTGTGGTGGCGGCCATCTTGGATTTGTAATTTGTTATAGTGTGTAGTATTCTACTAGTCAAGCCCTTTCATTTGATACCCATATTGAGGTAGGTTGTGAAAAAATATTTTGTCCGCCATTTTGTGGAGACGGCCATCTTGAACCGATATTAACCAAACATAGCTAAGAACATCCGCACGGATATTAACCTTCAAATAAAGAAAACCGCATCGAAATCGGCTCATCCGTTAGAACTCTACGGTGCCACAGACATACACACAGACAGACAGACAGACAGACATCGACGTCAAACTTATAACACCCCTTTTTTTGGTCGGGGGTTAAAAAATATCTGAGAAAGTATTATTATTTTTTAACCGACTTCTAAATAAGAGGCGGTTCTTAATTCGGATGTTTAGGTGATGTTTATAACTTTTGTGAAATCTACAATTACGTCATCCAGAAAATTGTACGCAATTTTTAGTTTTTGGTTCATATTTCAAAAACCAGAACAAAATATGCAAAAGTCAACTAAACACAAACAACAACACATTTCCCAAGCCGATTGGTCATCGTGGGAAATTAGACCACAACCCTCCAACTGCGAATAATAACAATAATAACAAGAAAGAAATATGTAAATAGTACGGAGATTATCAAGCCCACAGACAGCAAGTAATAACAAGAAACCTAAACAAATACAGGAGTTCAAAGAGAGCATTTAAGGATCTAAGCCTTCACAAAACATGGATACTAAAACTTTAACAACAATCAAAAGAAACAAAATCAAGGCAAGATATAATCGAACATGCAAAAGACTTCTACAATGAATTATGTGGAAGAGAAGTCGAGATAATACAGGCTAAGGAGAGAAAGGCATGGAAAAAGTTGGAGGAGGCCTTTACCCAAAATGGGGTCCATATCCAAAACCCAACTGCAAGCTAACACACTTCCTAACAACTAAGATTAAGATAAATACTAACAACAGTTAACAACATTGTAAATGAAATATGATGAAGGTTATGGAATAAATGGCTTAATTAAAATTAAATTAATTATTTCAAAAAACCACTTGACCGATTTCGATAAGATTTATATGGGACTATTCGCGAAGCATACCCATCAGAACATAAAAATAAATTTTAAAATCGGTACGGGGGTTCTCGAGAAATCAGGTAACATACATAAGAAAAGAACATTGTGTTCGAATTGATAACCTCCTCCCTTTTGGAAGTCGGTTAAATAGTGGCTTAAATGCTTTTCAAAACACATATCTACATGTTAAAAGATGATGGATGGAGGAATGAGGTATTGGGCATTCCGTTGATGAACGTGGAGGCTATAAAATAGTTTGAGTGCTACGCACGTCAAATGATGAAAATCCACAAGTTTTTTGTACTTTAAAAAAAAATCTAACGCGCAGTGCGTTGCTGTTCTACGGTCCAGTTTGAAGGGCAATTTTTTTTTTTTTAATAATTTAGAGTGACAAGACGAGCTGGACATGTGCCTGATGGTAAGCAAAATGCCAGACACAAACAACACAGTGACACGCAGCTATTGGAACATAAAGAGTCCAAATAATTACCTAGCACTGCACTGCGCTCGTCACCCAGAGATCTAAGATATTATAGCTCTAAGCCCTGTAATTTCTCTGGTAACATTGCCCTTCAAACCCGGAACACAGTAATGTTTGCACATTAATGCTTGGCGGTAGAATAACTGGCAAAGGTGTGGTACTTCCCCAGGCGGATGTTTCTGCTAGGTAATGATTTGTTCCAATAGCTGCGTGTCAGGCATGTTGCTTACCATCAGGCACATGTCCTGCTCGTCTCGTCACTCTTTACTATAAAAAAATACATAGTATCTGAACGTGCCACTTGTAGCATATGGCAGAGACATAAACGATTTAATATCTACTGTATTTTACTATCAATAATATGAAGATTACTTTCGGGATCTTAGGCGTTAATTTAACGATTTTCCTGCTGTTTCTATATCCGTCAAGCATGGACGTATACAAGTACAAAATTAAAAATTTTGATTAACCCCCGACTACCTTAGATTTGTTATCTGTACAACATTCTACTAGTCAAGCCCTTTCATTTGATACCCATATTAAGGGAATTGTGAAAAAGGAAATGTAATTCGCCATTTTGTGGTAGCGGCCATCTTGGATTTGAAATTTGTCATAGTGCAAAGTATTCTACTAATCAAGCCCTTTCATTTGATACCCATATTGAGGTAGTAGTGAAAAATATTATATAATTCGCCATTTTGTGGTGGCGGCCATCTTGAATTTGAAATTTGTTATAGCGTTTAGTACTCTGCTAGTCAAGCCCTTTTTCCCATTTGATACCCATATTGAGGTAGGTTGTGAAGAAATATTTTGTCCGCCATTTTGTGGAGGCGGCCATTTTGAATCGATATTAACCAAACATAGCTAAGAACACCCGCACGGATATTAACTTTCAAATAAAAAAAACCGCATCGAAATCGGCCCATCCGTTTGAGCTCTACGGTGCCACAGACAGACACACACACAGACAGACAGACAGACAGACAGACAGACAGACAGACAGACATACCGACAGACAGAAAGACAGACAGACAGACAGACAGACAGACATCGACGTCAAACTTATAACACCCCTTTTTTTTGTCGGGGGTTAAAAATAGTCGGACGTAGTATCGCTAAAACAAAAACTGTGTCACTAGAGTCGGCCGCATTTGCACGTGTGCGTTGTCAGGTTGTCACTGATAGGCTGACACCATCGAGCAACTCGATCTTCCGCGCAAGCACGAAAGCCTTAGCTAAAAATATTGTTCAAATCGTTCTGTCATTTCTTGCGGGAGGGGAAAGTTGCACACTAGCGCAAAGCCGCACTATTACATACAAAACATACCTGTACCGATCCATTGCCGATCATACTCACGCAGCCAAATCACAAACACATCAAAAATAAAGCACCATTAAAAAATCTAGCCCCGCCCTCACGCCACAGTATATCATCAAACTCCATGGTCCACGCGGACTTGTACTTCGACAGAGGGGAAACGCTGTGTATGCCTACTCTCTACCGTGTTGCTCACTGGCTGACACGCACATATGCACAAGTAGCGCGTGTAACGGCGATAAAATATGTTTTGCCAGACATATTGCATGCCTCTGGCTTCTTCGCAGTTTGGATGAGTCAATTTTTAAAGTGTTTTGAAGTGAAAACTTCTTTTGACGCGCCACAGACAGATTTTTCGTGGGCTGTGAATTGAATTGTAGCGTCACGCTCAGGATGATAGGAAATCTTCGGGTTAACTCGGAACCATGGCCACTCCCTCCGATTTCTTCGTTTTTCTGAGTTATAAGTTTTCACTTCTGTCGGCAGTTCCTATGACTGCCAATTTTTTTTATCTTATCTTACCTAGAAACAGCAATAAAGATTTGTATATTATTATTTGTCTTAAGGAAAGTCATGTCTTGTAACTTACGACGGAAATAAAGGAGTTTGATCATTGTGGTCCGGTTTTGAGAGCAATGTTTCTTGTGAAATCACAGAGCTTAGAGATAAATATGACTGGAATACATTTTATAATTTACTGGTCTCGTGGCTTAGTTGGTAGTGCGTCTGGCTGCGAAGACGAGGGTCGTGAGTTTGGTTCCCACCCAGTGCAAATATTTCTGTAATCTCTATCTATAAAAATGTTATGTTGGTTTGTGTACGCTTCAAAAACTCAAAAAGTTCTGCACGGATCGAGCTGCAATTTTACAATGATATATAAATCAGCATCAAGGATTGTTTTTATCTAATTTTTGCATCACAATGTGCCAGGCAGGGTACAGCTAGTGAATACATATATTTGTACTATGTCTGGGTGTTTCTATGTATACTAAGTATGTATTTACAATTATAAAAGAGCTATATCATTTTGGAAACAATTCCATAGATAATTAGGGTCCAGGTAAGAACAAATACAAACAACCGTTGCGGTTTTAAAGCATATCAAATATTTATTCGTGTGAAGTATCTTATTTTACGCAAACATAACGATGGCGCGAGTTAATTTTACCGGTGACGCCATCTATTGGTATATTTTACAACTAGTTATATTTGCATTGGACACATTTATGTTTCATAGTACAAGCTTTGCTTAGTTTGGGGTGGTGGAATGTCCGCCAATATTTATGTAAGTATTTGAAAATCGTTTCGTATCTTTAAGTTAAGAGTACAGTGCAGTACTAGATAACGATTTGGATTCATCATGAAACAAAAATGGTTAAAAGACTCTTCATACCCCAATTTTAGTAGTGGTAGGACTCTTGGCAGAGTCCGCCTGGGGAAGTACCAGACCTTTGCCAGTTATTCTACTGCCAAGCAGTAATGTGCACACATTACTGTGTTCCAGTTTGAAGGGCAATGTTTACAGCGAAATTACAGGGTGTAAAGATATAACATCTTAGATCTCTGGATGACGAGCGCAGTGCAGTGTTTCATGTTCCAGTAGCTGCGTGTCACTGTGCTGTTATGTGTCAGGCATGTTGCTTACCATCAGGCACATGTCCAGCTCGTCTCGTCACTCTTTATAAAAAAAAAGCTGTGTGTCACTGTGCTGTTACGGGCAGGCGTATTGCTTACCATCAGGTACGCGTTATACTCGTCTTGTCACTCTAAACTGTAAACAACCTCCTCTTTTTTTAAGATCGGTTAAAAATCTACAAAACTTGACTACGCCGCTTTCATTGCTACGTAAACGCTACGTACCGCTACGCCGTATCTGGCTACGCTGGTCGTAGGCGTTTTCTGCTACGAAACAAAAATCTTAAGGTGCGTCCCCCAGCAAAACGAGTTTTTTTGGTCAGTTTTCAGAGCTATCTACTCATTAGCCAAAACAAATATCAACTGGTAAAAAATAATTTTTATTTATTTATTCTACAATTAAATGTCTTTTTATTATTTTTCAAATTTAATTTATTTTTTATTAAATTATTTATTTTTAATTTCTACAATTTCTTGGCTTCAAAATGGTAGTTTCTTTTTAACCCCCGACAAAAAAAAGGGGTGTTATAAGTTTGACGTCGATGTCTGTCTGTCTGTCTGTCTGTCTGTCTGTCTGTCTGTCGGTCTGTCTGTCGGTCTGTCTGTCTGTCTGTCTGTCTGTCTGTCTGTGTGTGTGTCTGTCTGTGGCACCGTAGAGCTCAAACGGATGGGCCGATGGGTATCAAATGAAAGGGCTTGACTAGTAAAATGTTGTAAAGATACAAATCTGAGGTAGTCGGAGGTTAGTCAAATTTTTTAATTTTGTTCTTGTTTATCTGAATTATACGCGGGCGAAGTAGCGGGCACATGCTAATCCTACTAATATATAAATGTTAATTTTTGGATGTTCGTTGTTCAATCACGTCTGAACGAATTGGGTTGAAATTTGGAACACAGATAGAATATAGTCAGGAATAACATAGTACACGAGTACAACCGAGGAGTAAAGGTAGTGTATCATAGTTTCTCAAAAAGTTAGCCGTCTTGAGCAGTCGGGTAAATCCACAAAACACGGCTAGCTATCCATACGAAACCTAAGCGTCACTTAAATGTACGAAAGAGACAACAATAAGCAAGTACACGGGTGCGAGAGAGACGCAACACAAATTAAGGACCTTCCGTCGCCCCAGCCGAACAATGTCGTAACTGTAAAATGTAATGAAATGGTTTTACGATATGTTGTAATAAAACTTTTAGGGGAAAAGGTGGCTTTAAAATATGATGCGGGAGACGAAATTGGGGATTTAAAACAGAGATTACCTTTTATGTGTTAGTAGCGTGCCGTACCTTGCCATGCCTTGCCGTGCTATGCTGTGCCGTGCCGTGCTTTGCTATGCCGTGCCATGAAGTGCAGTTTTTTTTAACAATTTACTATTAATAGGTTTCCATTTGACCGCCATCTCGCTTGATGTTAAGCGACGATGCGGTCTACGATGAAGCTCGCTTACCTAAAAAAACAATTCGCTCTCGATTTGACGACTCCAAGATTGTATCCATCGGGAAAAAACCACTCAGGCACCGCATTCCACATCCTAGACGATTCTTATCACAAATATGGAGCCAAATTTCTTTGTTCGAGTCTTTGGAATGCCAACCGTGAAACGATCGCTTTTTCGAGCTACGAGCAGTCCCATAGAAAAGGGCAAGATGGTATCAGATCATGCCGATCAGTCATCATACTCTCTCCGAAATGTATCCGATAAAAAACCAACAAAATAGCAATTTCTTGGCCTGTTTCGAGGCTTTGAAGTCTTTTCCGCACAAGGGTATTCTTGCCTATGATTCTTTTGACCGTTTCCAAGACAGGAAAAGCTGTAATATAAGAAATCCTTACAATTTCGGACTCAATGATTGTCGTGCTATGCCTAGCCGTCCCGTGGTGTTCCGTTTTATTCTGCACCTTATAGGAGTATTTTGGCATTTATAAATATCTATATTGTATACTAATATTATAAATCTGAAGAGGTTTTTTTAATCTACTGAACAGATTTAAAAAAAAATCACCGTTGTATATTGTACATGATGAGCACTATGAAAAAATGAAAATGAAATGAAAAACATTTATTGTGTCAAAACAAAGCATGCATAAACTAAAAACATATGAAAAAAACACTATAGGCTAGATATCAATTGTGTACCACAGGGGAACGCCGGGAGTGCCGGGACGAACACCATCAAGCCCAAACTAAGCAACTTGGCTTGTACTATGGAAGCCAAAACTGAAAGAAAACTTATATAATTTTAAATACATACTTATTGTACATAGAAAACACCCAGACACAGTCCAAATATTTGAATGAATCACACAAATATTGTTTTTAAACTTTCGAAATTTGAATACATAATGTTTATTATGTACAGGACTTAATCACGAGAGTCTTCTCGTGACCACGGCGGTTGTAACGCTGCCGAAACGTCGAGGTATTCAAACAATGAATTAAATCGTGATTAAGTCCTGTAAGTACATTATAAACATTATTAATCACACAAGTATTTTCACTGGATGGGAATCGAAACCACGCCTTTTTCAGTTTTGAAATCTTTATAGCATCTATTAAACACAATAAAAGAAAAGGCTTTTCTGTAATTTTAAAAAAGTCGTAAATACTCACTTACGCCATTTTGCTAAAATATACCAACGCGGACTTTCAGTGTTAACTTATCGAAGACCTGTGGCTTTTAACTGCATAACAATTGATTTTGTGCCTTTGGCACTGGAACTTAAAGTTGATTTTACAACGTAGACTATCTTCGTTTAAGAAATGTCTTTCTGTCTCGATAAACCCAACCTTATTTCCTATAAGATAGAGTTTAAATTCGTGTAATATTCGTTTGAGGGCTTGATAAGAAAAGTCCAGAATGTTATGATCTCCTCCACCCCCTTAAATAATATTAATAGTGAAAATTATGTGAGTGTCTGTGTAAAAACAAAATACAATTTATTAACAGATGATTTAACAAATAGACAAAAAGAATCTCGTATCCATAATACCTATATATCAATTAATCCGGAATATAATTGTCAATTTTTTATCGGATACATTTCGGAAAGTGTGCAAATGATCTGCATGATCTAATGCCATCTTGCCCTTTTATGTAATGACTGCTCGTAGTTCGAAAAACGACATCGTTTCATGGTTGATGTCCCAATGACTCGAACGAAGAGGACTCTACTTTTGGAATCAGCACGTCTAGGATGTGGAATGCGTTGCCTGAGTGGGTTTTTCCGATAGTTGTAATATTGGTGTGTGCAAATTGAGAGTAACTATAGAGTAGAGTACTAAAAATAAATCTTAAACAAGAACAAAATTAAAAATATTGACTAACCCCCGCCTACCTCGGATTTGTTATCTGTACAACATTCTACTAGTCAAGCCCTTTCATTTGATACCCATATTAAGGGAGTTGTGAAAAAAGAAATATATTTCGCCATTTTGTGGTAGCGGCCATCTTGGATTTGAGTTTTTTTTCTAGTGTATAGTATTTTACTAGGCAAGCCCTTACGTTTGATACCCATATTGAGGTAGGTAGTAGTGAAAAAAATTATATAATTCGCCATTTTGTGATGGCGGCCATCTTGGATTTGAAATTTTTATAGCGTATAGTATTCTACTAGTCAAGCCCTTTCATTTTATACCCATATTGAGGTAGGTTGTGAAGAAATATTTTATCCACCATTTTGTGGAGGCGGCCATCTTGAATCGATATTAACCAAACATAACGATATTAGCTAAGAACATCCGCACGGATATTATAAATCGGCCCATCCGTTTGAGATCTACGGTGCCATAGACACAGACACACAGACAGACAGACACACAGACGGACATACATCGACGTCAAACTTATAACAGCCTTTTTTTTTGGTCGGGGGCTAAAAACAGTTGTATCCATTTTTACGTAAATCGCACGGACTAAATTATATAGCACAGTCTGTACAGAGAAAAAGTGCAGGATGTTATTTTTTTTTAAATGGCGCATAGTAAAAGCACCCCACTAAATGTTCCCACTGCTGGGACTCGGGGACTTCTCTCGCAAGGAGAGAGTCAGGGCTATAATCTACATCGCTGGGAAATTGGTGAATGAGGCATGACTTCAGCTTTCAGCTTGCTTACTCTTTGAGCTATGTCGGCAACTTTCGTTCTTTTGCGAATATCCTCATTACGGATTCTGTCGCGCAAAGAGACTCCGAGCATAGCTCTCTCCATAGCTCGCTGTGTGACTTTGAGCTTCGTTATGAGGCCCACAGTTAAGGACCACGTCTCAGTTCCATAAGCCATCACTGGCAACACGCACTGGTTAAAGACTTTCGTCTTTAGGCATTGGGGTATTTTGGACTCAAAGATGTGCCGAAGTTTCCCGAACGCTGCCCATCCGAGTCCAGCGAAGGCGCTGGACCTCTTTGTCGAAGTTCGATCTACCTAATTGGATCTTTTGACCCAGGTAGACGTATTCGTCAACAACTTCGAGTATGGTATTTCCAACAATAACCGGTACAGGTGAGATATGAACATTTGACATGACCATCGTCTTGTCCACGTTCATTCTCAAACCTACCTGTTGGGATACTCTACTGAGGTCCCAGAGCATAGCTCCGAGGTCCTCCAGCGATACTTTAATGTGGACAGGCAAATCCACGCGCCGTACATATACCACCACCCCAATATAAAAGCAGAACGCATTCCCTAGTCACGGCTCAACTTATCCTGGACACTTCACACCTAGGGCGCTGCCTCAAACGAGTCCCGTCTCAGTCGGTCTCCAGACTCCGAGCTAGACACACGTATTTTCAGTTTTATTATAATTTAACAAGACAATGAGGTATAGGGGACATTCGAAGATTAGTATTTAGGGTAAGTTCATTTAAATAACTTAATTTTCTTACTCTATGCTATTTTAAGTTTTTTTTATAGAAAAGGCAGTTTTAAGGAAATTGTAGGTTTAAATTGAGATCAAGATATTATAAGTACTTTGTAAGTCGTTAGATTGGTGGGACTTTGGTTTTTATGCGTTCGTTGGTTTGGGGTGAGATCGTCAAATGGTGTAACTCTTTTTAGGGTTCCGTATCCGAAGGTTAAAACGGGGCCTTTAACTAAGACTCCACTGTCCGTCCTTTTGTCACCAGGCTGTATCTAATGAACCGCGATAGTTAAGACAGTTGAAATTTTCACACATAATGTATTCCTGTTGCAGCTATAACAAGAAATATTTAGAAACAGAACAAAATAAATATTTAAAAGCGCTTTCAGTCGTCTAAACGTGATTTTTCGTCGTTTTTGCTCGATATTGATAATGGCAACAGGTAGACGCTTGAAATATTCGCAGATTATTGAGTTAAATTATTCGCTTTAAAAATAATTAAATTAAAATAAAAACATATTTAAGCGACACTACGATACAACAAACATGACTTTTATTCCAAATTTTTGCTGAATATTGATAGTGGGAATAGGTAGACGCTTGAAATATTCATAGAATATTCAGGCATACATACTTTACAAATAATTAACGTAAATAAAATTTTAAACAATTCGAAGTAGGGATTCCACTAGGTATGTTTTTTTGCCATTTTTACAAATAACAGTACGGAACCCTTCATCCGACTCACCTTGATCGATTTTTTTTTATTTGGTGTAATCGTCTGATTTTATAACCGTGAGGCTGTGGGTTCAAATCCCGGTCGTTCTTGTGAATATTTTCTCAATGCGATTATATTCCATGGGATTACTTGGGATGAGGTTAGTTCCTCTACTGAGCAGGGAATGGCACTAATTTCGAAATGGTTACAAGAAAATCTCCTCACATTGAACACAAAAAAAACTGTGTACATATGTTTCCACAAAACTGCATCCTCAGCACCAAAGACAACCACAAGTATTAGAATCCACGAAACCAAATGCGCACGTCACACTGGGTGTGACTGTGAATTGCTAAACCGCACTAAATCTTTAAGATACCTTGGCGTGAATATCGATGAAAATCTAAGATTTCAATCCCACATTAATATTTTATCAGCCCGAGTCAGAAAGGTAATAAACATAATGCGAAATCTACGCAAAGTAGCAACAAAGGATACCTTAACGCAGGTGTACTATGCGCTGTGCCATTCCTTATCTCATATTGTATAACAATTTGGGGTAGTGCAGCTAAATCACACCTGTTGCAAGTTGAAAGAGCGCAGAGATCAGTCCTAAAAGTAATGTTGCAAAACCATTTCGATATCCAACTTTTAGCCTGTACAAAGAAGCTGGCGTGCTTAGTGTACGCCAACAATTTATTTTAAATATTACGCTCAGGGCACATAAATCGTTCTTGGCTTCCCCTGATTATGAATCTCTGACTGCCCGTAGAGTTTATAGAATGCCTCTGACACCAGTAAACACTAGCTTCGCGCAAAGATTTGGGGAGTTTGTAAGTGTCTTCGTCTACAACGTAGTTACTAAGTTCTGTGACATCAAAAGCAAAAAGTTTACGAATCTAAGCATATCATCCGAAGTTGGCTCAAAACACTAAATTATAATGAAACAGAAGCTATACTGAAAAGGGGATTTTAAATTTTAAATTTATTTAAGTTTTGTGTAAGTCTTTTGTACCTACCTAGTACCCACATATTCATTGTAATAATGTAATAATCATTCATTTAGTTTAACCTGTCAAATGTTGTCTGTCTTGAATGCGAGACTTGGTCTAATTGTTATTGTTTCCTCTGGATTTTGGTTTTCCCGATACAGGCTTGCCTAGTGGGAAACCAACGGATATTACTATATTATTTTAATAATTGTGTACAAAAATCCAAAAATCGATGTGATTGTTCTACCTTTGTCTTGTATATCTTGGTAATTTTTGTGGTAATAATTTTTTTTCATTTTTCATTTTTTCATTTTTTTCAATGGACGTAAAAAGACCTGTCAAATACAGTTCCCAATTTCACCATAGGTGGCGCCACTGTTTTATTTTGTTAGGGAAATTTCTCAAAAACCAATAGTGGTGCCACACTTGACAATATTTAGAACTATCTTTGACAAGTCTTTTTGCGAATGGCAAACGCCTCATTGAAATCCCAATCGCAGATGTACTAAAGAACAGAATTCGACCAGGACGAGGCTATCAATTCGGCCACTACTTTTTTATGTATGTACATCGATTACTTCGAGATTAGTTATCCAATTTACATGACAAATATAGTACAAAATTCTTTATTGCTGTTTGTAGGTAAGATAAGATGATATAAAACATTTTAAAAGTTGACCCATACAAACTGGCCTCTGCGAGAAGCATGCAATATGTCTGGCAATACAATTTGTTGTTGTCTTAATTTATACTATGAAAAATTTCGCCAACGTCTAATGATTATTTTTTCGTTTGATACAGTAGTTGCTTTTTGGTCACATACAAATTATGTACAGTTTGGCCAATGATTTCAAAAGTAATATGCATCAATAAGTCAATAAGATTGGCTTTCATTTTATGAAAATCTTTGTTGGTCTGGACGATGTATACTGACCTTAAACAGATAAGAAAAGAAAACTCTTTATCAAAAGCTGCATACATACAAAAAAACAAAATCACAAAAGAAACTTAATAATAATTTATGGTAGACATTTTAATTGGCGGCTTATCGCTTAACAAATAGATGAGTGGGTGGCACTTACAACATTTATATTAATTTATATTTCGCTTATCTGTGGTTTTGAAGCCGGTTTTTTGACGTGACAACGTCTTATAAATTGGTTTGCCGGGTGACACTTCAAGAAACTGCGTTACGCTCCGCTCACGTTATGCGCTCACAAGAGGCACGCGTCCCTTCCACTCGGGCATGGTTAGCCCGCCTAAGAGCGAGAGAGACAGACATAACAAGAACAAAATTAAAATTTTTGATTAACCCCCGACTACCTTAGATTTGTTATCTGTACAACATTCTGCTAGTCAAGCCCTTTCATTTGATACCCATATTAAGGAAGTTGTGAAAAAAGAAATGTAATTTGCCATTTTGTGGTAGCGGCCATCTTGGATTTGAAATTTGTCATAGTGCAAAGTATTCTACTAGTCAAGCCCTTTCGTTTGATACCCATATTGCGGTAGTAGTGAAAAAAAATTACATAATTCGCCATTTTGTGGTGACGGCCATCTTAGATTTCAAATTTATTATAGCGTATAGTACTCTGCTAGTCAAGCCCTTTCATTTGATACCCATATTGAGGTAGGTTGTGAAGAAATATTTTGTCCGCCATTTTGTGGAGGCGGCCATTTTGAATCGATATTAACCAGATATAGCTAAGAACACCCGCACGGTAATTAACTTTCAAATAAAAAAAACCGCATCGAAATCGGCCCATCCGTTTGAGCTCTACGGTGCCACAGACAGACACACACACAGACAGACAGACAGATAGACAGACAGACAGACATCGACGTCAAACTTATAACACCCCTTTTTTTGGTCGGGGGGTTAAAAAGTGAAAGGCACGCGTCCCTTCCGTAAAATTATTTTACCACTCAAAGTCGTTGTCACGTAAAACTTTCGCCCGTATACCGACTTTACAGGCAACCAATTTTTTTTTATACACAGTTTTTTTCTTTGTTATAACGGCTGGCTTCAACGTTCAAGAACGACAGTTTCAAAGAACGACAGTGGTAAAATCTTGGTGTCTTCAAATCGGTTACTTCTAAGTAAACACGCTCCATCGTAGACCGCATCGTCGCTTAACATCAGGCGAGATTGCGGTCAAGTGTAGGTTTGTACTACAGTTAAAATAAAACAGTGACAATAGATAGGGTCACATTTTAGAACCGCAATTTCAAGTATTTTTTCCTTTGCCAGTTATTCTACCGGCAAGCAGAAGTAGGCAAATATTACTGTGTTCCGGTTTGAAGGGCAATGTTTCCAGAGACATTACCGGTCTAAGAGATAAACCACCGTATATCTTTGGCCCGGCTCTTACTAGTCAGGTCTGCACCTCTGTGTTGGGAATAATAGGAGAGCATTTTGTTAAATAATCTAAACACACTAAGTAATAGCACCAGAGGCAGGCGCGGTCCCAGCCTCGAATTTTGGAGTGGGTCACCAGTACGAAGCCTCAGGTTTTGGGGTGCGTCACCAGTAGAAATACAATAAATCGAGTAAAAAAATACATGTCCCCTGTGACCCCCCCCCCCCTTCGGACCGCGCATGACCAGAGGACTAAATCTAATTAAGTTAAAAATATAACATTTTGTAGTGGCGCCCATCTTGAATTTGAAACGTATCACAATGTGTACTATTTTACTAGTGAAGCCATTTCATTACCAGCTTCAATAAAGTAGAAGGTACTGTGTTCGACTGTATATATTTTTTATCTGCTTATGTTCATCGATTTCGCTGTAAATTGTTTGGTAGGCATATCAAGGGAGTTGTGTAAAAATATGTTATCCGCCATTTTGTGACGGCGGCCATCTTTGGATGGACTTTCGTAGCAAAGAGCACTAATTCTCCTTTCAATTCAAACAAAATCGGTTCATTTGTTCGGGAGTTACAATGCTATAGACAGACACGCACAGATACGAAAAAATATAAAAACAGGTCGTTTTTGTGCCGGGGTTAAAAAGAGTCCTACCACTATGAAATCGATACGGCTGTACCGTAGTTAATGATCCTAAAGCTAAAAGCATAGCGATGGCTTATTTATTCCGATTACCGGACGAATAAAGCGTGAATAGAAAGACCTGTTGATTCCTTTGTTTCTTTTTATAAAGTACCCGCTTGACTGGCGAGTAAGCACGCGGCGAGTAAGCACGCGGCGAGTAAGCACGCGGCGAGTAAGCCCGCTAAAAACTTTAGAATAGTAGGTTAATCAAGTGATTTTAAATTAAAATTTTGAGTGTAAAATATACTTAACTAGCAGTGCCCTACGGGATTACCTGCGTTGTTTTTGTCCCCGTTATTTTCTAATAAAAATATAATTTTTTAATTTTTAAAATATAGTTTTAATTTTTTTTTTATAATCTAACTGTATTTTAATCCGATCCGTTCCGAAGTACCCACGTGATTGAGTAACATACATCAAAACTTTGCCATTTATTATAAAAACTAGCGACCCGCCCCGGCTTCGCACGGTTACAATGCTGATCTATACTAATATTATAAAGCTGAAGAGTTTGTTTGTTTGTTTGAACGCTAGGATCTCGGAAAGTACTGGTCCGAATTGAAAGATTCTTTTTCTATTGGATAGCCCATTTATCGAGGAAGGCTATAAGCTATAGAACATAACGCTACTATTAATAGAAGCGGAGCATGAATCAAGAATATAACAAAATCGGGGAAAAATATTCCTTTTTGAGAGTTTTCGTACCGTGCTTTGACAGCATAAGACATATTATGTCTACGATTGCGTAATGTAAACATTTGCTGTTATAATCAAATTTGTTTCTAAATCTGAGTTGGTACGACCAATTTCTGGCAGGTGACGCAGCATGCCTTATACCTCTGGTTTATAACTTAACTGGCGACCCGCCCCGGCTTCGCAGGGATGCAATGCTGATACTAAATATAATAATAACTGATAAAAATGGTTATTGTGGGTTATTCCCAAGAGATAGAGATATACTATTGCTGACTTTTTTTGTAGACCTTTTAAAGGGGTACAATACTGAAGACATTATTTTGATTTAGCTCATAGGATTCAACCAGCGTTTGCAGTGTAAGCGCAAAAATGTGTTTATTTATGGCATTACATTAGAAACGTTTTTAAATGATCCATGTATTTCTTCTATTTTATGCACGTATTATATATATTCTATCTATTCTATCTATTAAAAACCCGTACTAAAATCTATTGCATAGTTTTAAAGATTAAAGCATAGCCTAAATAGGGATATAGGGATAGAAACCTACAGATGGCCATCAGGGACAGAAATGTGGCCGTTGTGGAGGCTCTGGGCCGGGAGGAGGCGGCTTAGGCAAATGGCAAAAGGTAATAAGGCAAACACTCGATGTCGAGTCGATTACTAGTGGAATCCCAACCGGTAGTGATCGGCTCTACAGACGAGCACTAGAATTAGATTTTAAATGTACCCAACTCCCCCCTATTTTCCTCTTCTTCTCCTTATCCAAGAAATGTATAAAAAAAAAGATAATTGTAATGACAAAGATCACGGACCCCTTTGGAGTCTGTGGATTGGCTAATTTAAAAAAAAAAGATATAGGGACAGAGAAAGCGACTTTGTTTTATATTATGTGGTGAATACTTAAAAGATAAAGACGATTCTATAAAGTTCTCGCATCCGTACAATTGCGAAGAAATTCCATTGATTTCCCCCGGGACCGGGATTGTGATGGCACGAATAAATCTCCGTTTTAAAATAAATCTTTTAAGAACGACTTTAAAATGGACAATTCTATAAATATGTATGTTTATTCTACAGGACTGTTCTTAGCTCGAATGTATGTTCCCAGTCGCACCCGCGGCAATTGCCACCGGAGGCAAACGGAAATAAAAATTCCCAGTCGCCGATGGTGGCGACTTGTAAACGAAAACTAACGTGGTTGTTACACATCTATACTAATATTATAAAGCTGAAGAGTATGTTTGTTTGTTTGAACGCTAGGACCTCGGGAAGTACTAGACCGAATTGAAGGATTCTTTTTCTATTGGATAGTCCATTTTCGAGGAAGGCTATAGAATATAACGCTACTATTAATAGAAGCGGAGCATGAATCAAGAATGTAACAAAATCGGGGAAAAATATTCCTTTTTGAGAGTTTTCGTACGTTTCGTGCTTTGACATGACACATGATAGCATGTATTGTGTCTAAGATTGTGCCATTGAATATCACAGATTTAACACCTCTTGAATATAAACCTTTGCTAAACAAATTTGTACCTAAATCTCAGTTGGTACAACCAATTCCCGACAGGTGGCGTAGCAGGTAGCTGAAGAGGTGTTTTGTTTGAAAGCGATATTGCCTATTTCACCCCTTTGGGGATGAACTTTTGATAAATCCTTCATTAGTAGATGCCTACATTATTGGAGGAATAAGTGTGCGAAATTTTGTTTCTAGCCCTAAAGTGTTTGCCCTGTTCGTTCATGTAAAGCTTTCATCCCCTATTTTACCCTCTTAGGGGTTGAATTTTGCAAAATCGCGTCTTAGCGATTGCCTAGGTGCCTACGTGCTAAAAGCTATCTCCAAACATAATTTCAGACTTCTTCTCATAACTTCAGACAAGCATTTGCAGTTTCTAAGATTTCCTGATGACTGACATTTCACTTTTATAAATATAGATTTTCGATCAAATTTAATTTACAACCAAAAGAAAATCGCTCCAAAACTCGTCTCAAACATTTAGACGACCAATTAAAAATTCCTCAACGACAAAAGCACGCTTGACAATGCAAGATGGCCGCCGGAAATGAGAGGCGCTAACGAGACGGGGCCGCACAATATGGAGCCACTACCGGCGGGGTCGTTTCAGTACTTTTAAATTAATTTGAGTTTTATCATCGCATTTAAGGATTCAATTTATTTCGCTTAGGGTTTTAAATGCGTAAAATTATCTGTGGAATATGATTTTGTGTTATAATTGAAGTTGAACTTCTTAAGGTCCGATGGAATTAGTTTGAGATGGGAAAAAACGATAGAACTTGTTACCGGTACAGTTACGTTTAGTTATGTATATTATGTTTACATTTCTATCGACACTCCTGAAGTTTTTTTTTGTGATATCTAGATCTATGTCACAGCCATAGAGTTTACATATACTAAGTATAGAGTTGGCACAAACGCTTTACACCGAAAGGTAGCATCTTTCTTGCCTTGTCGCTCTTGTGGAAGTGTCATACTTTTGTCACGGCACACCACTCTGTTGCCATAGAAAGTATGTCATCTGCTTACGATTGACACAAAGGGACCGTGCGGAAAATCTAACTCTATACTATATGTAGTATATGTAAACTTTTTAGTCACAGCCAATTTATAAACGAAAACGATCCATGTTTCGTTAATAAGTTAATACATTACAAGGTCAACAAAGTAGTCCAGGTGTACCGTAAGAAATTCGTAGTCTACATTGAAAGGATCCAGCGGGAGAAGGCTGATGGTACTAGTGCAACTATTACCCCTCAAAACGCGTGATCGTCAAGTTAAAGATGAACAAAGAACGTAATACCACCCTAAACCGCAAAACCAAGGGCAGACTAGCATCCCTCGGCAACGACAGGAGCAAACACACGCAGGATACCGCCACCTCTATGGAGACGTGAACATAGGTATAAGTTGCCTAGCTGTTTGATCAAATGGCTGAATATAATTCGGAATAACCACTCTTGAAACTGTTCAGAAATACGTTTACCTAGGGCAGACGCTTGAGCTAGTCAGAAGCTTTAAGAGTGAAGCCATGAGAAGAATCCAGTTGGGCTGGACAGCATTTCACACGGTAACCGTCGGGGTAGACGGTTACCGTGTGAAATGACGGTAGACGACGAATCGGTAAACGTAATAACGCCATGAGATTAGATGGAGTGACAGAATACAAAAGGCTGCTGGTGGCGGTTGGAAACGGAAGACCGAGGATCGGGCTGAGTGGCGTATTATGCGAGAGTGGATGAATCTAATCTGATGATGAAAACTTAATTGGATTGGCGAGTTAGGAATTTAAGCAAGCAATCCAAAGAAACATTGGTTGTCATAGGAGTTGCCGAAAGAAGTGAAAACTTATAACTCAGAATTTGATAGCTTACTTTGGAAACTACGCGGGTGTAACCGGAGGGCTTGGCCTGGCCATCAGGCATGGCCAGGCATGTATATGTATATCTAAGGATCATAAGTATGTATTTAAAAGTATATAAATATTATACCAGCTATCTGGCCGCCATTTGCTTATTTTGGGGACAGATGGTGCTGTGTGTGAATTCTCCGCCAATATTTAAAATTTAGAAGCATGAACGAAAACTTTACAAAACACTTTAAAAGGTTATATCAAGATAAAGTATGTGAAAATGGTTTATATAGTGTGTAAACAAACCCCGAATATTATATTGCACAATATGTATTTATAGTTACCACAACAGGGTTCATCTTTTGGATTTAAGCGTAAAATCTATTTGATTTGCCTCTGAAATTGATCTGAATTGTTCGTTTTAACCTTAAATTACTCATTGCCTTGACATTCACACACTCAGCGTGGGTAAAGTACCTAGTAGTGTCTAAGAATACGATATCTTAACACTCACGTCCTGTAATTTCAACAAGTTATGAGTAATTTAGTATTTCTATGTCACCACCGCTCAAATGCGGCGTCACTATCGGATTGTTACTGAATAATGAGGAGTTTTCCAGATGCAAATTGACTTGTTAAAAATAGTTCTAAATTTTGCCAAGTGTGACACCACTGTTTGTTTTTGTAAAAAATATCTAACAAAATAAAACATTGGCGCCACACATGGTGAAATTGGGTACTAATGTCTTTGACAGGTCTTTTTGCACCTTGAAGACGCCATTAAGCCTCCGTATACAACAATTCCAAATCCACCAACCCGCGCTTGGCCAGCGTGGTGGATTATGTCCTTGTCTCTCTCCTTGCGAGAGAAGGCCCCGAGTCCCAGCTGTGGGACATTTAGTGGGATATTTATGCTTAATCATGCTATACAACAATTAAATGGTAGAGATCTATTTGTGTTTATGTAAATACCATTATGTATGTATCATTGGTAAAATGGTATCGTTTCATGGTTGACGTTCCAAAGACACGGACGAGAAGTTTCTTATAACGGCCAGTTATTCTACCGCGTAGCAGTAAAGTGCCACTGTAACTGTTCCGGTTTGAAGGGCAATGTTTACAGGACTGAGAGATAAATGATCTTATGTATATAGGTGCCGAGCGCAGTCCGGTACTAGGTAATTATTTGGACTCTGTGTTTTTTCTATTTGTTACCACAGACCTTTTGACAGGCTGAACCGATTTTGATGATATGTTCGAAAGTGTTTTTAAAATATACTCCGCGAAAGTTTATAAGATTTTTTTGTAAATTTTATCGGATTCTGTGAAGCGGCTTTTAAATCGAAATCGGTAGTTGTAGTGGTAGGACTCTTGGCATAGTCCGCCTGGGGAAGTACCACACCTTTGCCAGTTATTCTACTGCCAAGCAGTAATGTGCAAACACTACTATGTTCCGCTTTGAAGCGCAATGTTTCCAGAGCAATTACAGAGCTTAGAGGTAAATCATCTTAGATCTCTGGGTGACGAGCGCAGTGCAGTGCTAAGTAATGATTTGGACTCTTCATGTTCCTATAGCTGCGTGTCACTGTGCTGTTATGTGGCAGGCATGTTGCTTACCATCAGGCACATGTCATGCTCGTCTCGTCACTATTTAATTTAAAAAAAATCGGTTGTGTCGTAGTTTTTATTATGGTACCTATAGACTGACAAGACGAGCAGGCCATGTGCCTGATGGTAAGCAACATGCTTGCTCATAACAGCACAGTGAGACGCAGCTATTGGAACATGAAGAGGTTAAAAAATTACCTACGCCTGTACACTCGTCACCTAGAGATATAAAATGTTTTATATCTCTATTCCCTTTCAATTTAACCGGTAACATTGCCCTTCAAATCGGAACACAGTGATGTTTTTATATTAATGCTTGGCGGTAGAATAACTGGCAATGGTGTGGTACTGCCCCAGACATACTCTGTTATAAGTTCTACCACCAACCACACTATTTCAGATAACAAGAACAAAATTAACAATTTTGAATAATTCCCTCGCTATACTATCTCGCATTTGTAATTTGTTCAACATTCTACCAATTAATCAAACTCTTTCATTTGATACCAATATTGAGGGAGGTTGTGAAGAAATATATTGTCCGCCATTTTGTGGGGGCGGCCATCTTGAATCGATGTTAACCAAATATAGCTAAGAACCATTGTACGGAAACTAACCTTCAAATAAAAGAAACCTCATTGAAATCGGTCTATCCGTTTTAGCTCTATACGGTGCATACTGTGTATTGTGTGTAGGTACATACATACAATACAGTACAAAAACTCTTTATTAAAAAGCCACAACAAAATAAATATACAAAACTAAAAAATAATAATATTACATTTAGCAATTTAATTGGCGGCCTTATCGCTTAGAGCGATCTCTACCAGGCAACCGTACACGGATAGGAGATTGCATACCAAAAAGGCCCTTAATTTATACACAGAAAAAAGTAAATAACAACAATGAAACAAAAGAGAGAAACAGAACAACTAATCCTAAATAGTAAAGCAATCATAGCAAAAATAAATTTTTACACTTATCTATGTATATCCGATTAAAAAATCATAAAAAAAAAACATTGTACGAATATATTAACTTAACTTACATAAACTAAATTATTACATACCATAAACTAATATACTACGAGTATCTAAACAATGTTAATTAATACCAATAAAAATAAAATATTTATAGCATACATACACACACGGAGACAGCCAGACAGACAGTTTTTTAAGGCGTGGGTTAAACAAGAACAAAATCAAAAATTTTGACTAACCCCCGACTACCTAAGATTTGTTATCTGTACAACATTCTACTAGTCAAGCCCTTTCATTTGATATCCATATTAAGGGAGTTGTGAAAAAAGAAATGTAATTCGCCATTTTGTGGTATCGGCCATCTTGGATTTGACATTTGTCATAGCGCAAAGTATTCTACTAATCAAGCCCTTTCGTTTCATACCCATATTGAGGTAGTAGTGAAAAAAAATATAATTCGCCATTTTGTAGTGGCGGCCATCTTGGATTTGATTTTTTTATAGCGTATAAGTACTCTACTAGTCAAGTCCTTTCATTTGATACCCATATTGAGGTAGGTTGTGAAGAAATATTTTATCCGCCATTTTGGGGAGGCGGCCATTTTGAATCGATATTAACCAAACATAGCTAAGAACACCCGCACGGTAATTAACTTTCAAATAAAAAAAAAACGCATTGAAATCGGCCCATCCGTTTGAGCTCTACGGTGCCACAGACAGACACACACACAGACAGACAGACAGACAGACAGACAGACAGACAGACAGACAGACAGACAGACAGACAGACAGACAGACAGATAGACAGATAGACAGACAGACAGACAGACAGACATCGACGTCAAACTTATAACACCCCTTTTTTTGGTCGGGGGTTAAAAATAAATCATGGTGAATACTAACAGTTTCTGTGTTCCACAGAGCAGCTACAAGATGGGCGCCGCATCGGACGGGTACGGGTGGCGCGCGCGCATCGCCGCGCTGCGCGAGTCCAGGAAACTGGTCCTGGTCATCGTGGCCATCGCGCTGCTACTGGACAACATGCTCCTCACCACCGTCGGTAAGTGGGTTTAAAAATATTCTTTGTCAAAAAGTATCCGATAAGTAATCTAAATTTATCCTAAATGTATCCTAACAGTGTCCTGATAATATACTAAACGTATCCTAAAAGTATCCTAAACGTATTCTAAACATATCCTAATATTGTTTTTAAACTTTCGCGATTTGAACACATCGAGGTATTTAAACAATGAATTATTCGTGATTAACCCCGTAGGTACTATATAAACATTACATAGTCTAATAGTATGTATACTAAACGTATCCTAAACGTATACTAAACGTATCCTAAATGTATCCTAAACGTATCTTAAACGTATCCTTCTACATACATTTTTGTGAAAATGCCTGCCTGCATTTTTGAGTGTTCCAAGCATAGATTTCGATTTTTTTTATTCGACCTCTTTGGTTCCAAGGCATTCGACAACGTCTGGCATTCTGCGTAGGGATTCTAAACCCAGTCGGAATGATGTCTATACGGGATCAAGCTTTCGAATTTTGTCTTATTCGCCCAATGCGGGATTCAAAGCTATGTCCTCGTGAATACCACCTTTCTAACCACTAGACCACTCATCAGTTCCTTACTGAATGTATATACTTATAGAAAACACTTCACCAACCTTTTATCCGAAACAGGAAAGTATACAAGTCACGGTATATATAACTCATGCGGTTGTTACCGGCGTGGCTGCAGACACACCTGCACGAAACGCAGACTACAATTTAATCCATAGATCTTGGAACGGGATGTAACAGCGTGTTAGCTAACACGGTAAATGTATCCTACAGGTATCCTAACAGTATCCTCATGAATGCTGTGCCGGGTCAAATATAATTTAATCAGGAACAAATACACCAGAGTCACGATAAGTACTATAGTCAATTCAGGAATAAATGCAGGTACAGACATAGCGTCAGGCGCGGTCCCAGCCTCGAATTTTGGAGAAGGTCACCAGTACGCAGCCTCAGATCTTGGGGGTCACCAGTAGAAATACAATCGAGTAAAAAAATACTTGACTAGTAGCGCCCCACGATTTTTCCCGTTCCAGTTGTTTTCCCGCGTTAAAAATAGTCTTTGTATTATTAGATATTTTTAAATTTCTTAGATTTTTAGTTTAACGTATACGATTTTGGGGGGGTCATGTCCCCTGTGACCCTCCCCCCCCCCCCCCATCGGACCGCGCATGCATAGCGTGCAGGCGGTGAAATACTAGTGCTTCTTTAATGAGGCGTTTCCCAGACGCAAAAAGACTTGTAAAGATAGTTTTACATCTTGTTGGTTTTTGTGAAATTTCTCTAACAAAATGAAACAGTGGCGCCACCTATGGTGAAATTGGGAACTGTATTTGACAGGTCTTTTTACGTCATGAAGTAGTAGTAGTAGTAGTAGCGCTCCGCTCCGGCTTTGTGGGCGGGCTGTTTCCGCAACTCGACGTCTCGGTGCGCCTGTTTTGCGTGTGGGGAAGTGGGCTTCACTCCCGCCAACCCAACTCCAACAGAAAGCCCAGCAGCTTCTTAACGTTGCCGCATGCTTCACGGAGCGTCCCCGGTGTGCCCAGGAACTTCGCTCGATGCGCCGCCACTCCTGTGCACTCCATGAGCACATGAGCGGCCGTTTCTTCAGCCTCAAGGCAAGCTCTGCAAAGAGGACTGTCGGTAATACCTAGTGTGAATAGGTGTTTATTGTACAAACCGTGACCTGTCAGTGCGCCCGTGACCAGTCGCAACTGTTGACGATTCAGGCTTAGCAGCTGCCGGGTGTACCGTGAGTTACGGCCCCCCAGTGCCGCTCTAGACTGACTACAGTCCGACCTCTTGGTCCAGTTGTCGTTATGTTCTTTCACTGACCCTCTCGCAGCCATTTCCGAACCTGCGACAGTGGGAGCGGGACAATCGGTTCAGGTCCCTGGACCTGTTCCGCTGATGCTCTCCTCGCCAGTTCGTCCGCCGCGTCGTTACCTCTCGATCCGCTATGGCCTTTAATCCATTGGAGAACGATTTGATTGTGTTCACAAACCTCCGTCAGAGACTTGTGGCATTCAAGGACAAGTCCCGAAGTGATGGTGTTGCTCTTTAGGGCATGTAGGATCGCCGCGCTGTCGGAGAGTATGCGGATGTTATAACCCTGCACCCTCCTGTCGGTGATTATGGTGGCAGCCCTCGTGATGCCCACGCATTCTGCCTGAAAGACGGAGTTGTGGGCTCCAAGAGATGTGTGGTACCTGATATTCAAGTCTTCTGAGAAGGTGCCGGATCCAACGCCCTCGTTGGTTCTCGAACCATCGGTGAAGACCATCAACTCGGTGGAGCTATGATCCCCGGAGGAGGCTCCACGAGTTGAATTTTGTATTCTTGTCAAATACATACTGTTTGGGTATTCTATCACTTATCGCCAGCAGCATGGGTTGATGCTTCAGATTGTCTTGAAGGACCCGCGTGTGAGGAATACCTGTGTCATGCCAGAGGCCAAGAGTCTGCAGTCTTATTGCAGACATCGTCGCCTCCTGTTGCACGTGTGAATGGAGGAGGCAGATCCAGCATTATCTCCAGGGCTGCCGTTGGTGTCGTGCACATACCGCTGGTTGTCGCCAGACATGCCAACCTCTGGAATTGTTGCAGTTTCGCGATGGATGTAGCCAGTGTCGTCCTGGTCCACCAGACCAGAGCCCCGTAGGTGATTATTGGCCTGATCACTGTGGTATAGAGCCATAGGGTGACCTTTGGGTTAAGTCCCCATGTCTTACCTATCATTCTACGACATTGATAAAAGGTGAGACAGGCCTTGTTGATCTTGTTCTCTAAGTGCTTGTTCCAGTTCAGTTTGCTGTCGAGGATCATCCCTAGATACTTTACCTCGTCAGACAGCTGTAGCGTCACGCCATACAGACCTGGTAGTGTGTACAAGCCCAGAGAGCGTTTGAGTGTGAACATGACCAGTTCCGTTTTTGACGGGTTCACTGTTAAATCGTAGTCCGTACACCATCTCTCTACTAGTCTTAGAGCCGCGTGCATCAGGTCACAAGCGGTGCTGGCGTGGATACTGGTTATCACTATTGCTATATCGTCGGCGTAGCCTATCGTGTAGAAGCGCTGCGCGTTCAATACCTCGATTAAACAGTTAACCACCATATTCCATAGCAAGGGCGAGAGGACTCCCCCTTGGGGGCATCCTTTCGCGACTAATGCTATTTTGGTTACATTACCTGGTGGTCTTACGATGCGATGTCTCAACATTTTTACTATCCAACCTGATAGTAAGGCGTCCACTCCATGTTTGTTCAGAGCTGATTTGATGCTAGAGAACTTTGTCTTGTCGAAGGCTCCCTCAATGTCTATGAAGGCGCCCAGACATACAGATTTGGATTGGATGGCTGCCTCAATTTCACTTACGATAGCATGAAGTGCTGATTCAGTTGATTTACCCGCACTGTAGGCGTGTTGATTCCTGTGCAGTGGAGTCAATAGGAGCGTTGTGTCTCTAATGTGCCTATCACATAGCCTTTCCAGCGTCTTCAGCATGAAGGAGGTGAGGCTGATAGGTCTATAGGACCTAGCGTTGGTGTAGTCACTCTTACCTGGTTTGGGAATGAAGATGACATTAGCTTCCCGCCACTTAAGGGGGATGTATTGAAAGGCCAGACACGCTCGCAGGATTGTTGTTACAGATTCCGCGAGCTCGGCGCCCCCCCACTGCAGCATAGCGGGGAAAATGCCGTCCGGTCCAGCCGCCTTAAATGGTTGGAAGCTGTTGATAGCCCAGAGAGTTTTTTCATACGTTACTACTTTCTGGGCGGTCTGCCAGTCATTTTCTGATGGTGAGTAGCTGTCCGCCTCCCAGTTTATGCTCTGGCTGAGCTGACAGTCTGGGAAGTGTGTTTGGAGTAGTACCTCGTACGTCTCTTCTAGAGAGACAGTATATGTGCCGTCGTTCCTGCATAGGGACCCGATGTTTTGTTGTGCCCCTGCGGATAGGATCTTTCTTACCCGTGCTGCCTCGTTGCAGGATTTGATGTTGCTACAGAATCCGCGCCAGGATGACGAACTTCTGTAGCGTAGTCGTTTCTTGTATTGTGCTTTGGCCTCCTTGTAGTTATCCCAGTCCTGGTCTTCACTCTTTACGTCATGAAAACGCCCCATAATTATTTTGTGCCAGAATAGTATCACGTGATCCTTCCAAGACGGTCATGTTTGTAACTTGGCGGAATAGCGGCGTGCTGATGCTGACCATGGTTCCTATACAATTTTTAATGTGGTCAGTTCTACAAAATCAAAATTTTGTTTCATTATCAGCCTACCACAATGTCCACTGCTGGGCATAAGCCTTTCTCATGCTACTAGAACTAATTTACAATGGGTTGGACGAGACTCAAAATAAGAGGATTGACTCTAGTTTTGTGATAAACACGGTTGTTCAGTTGTGCAGTTCTTGTTGAGTGTTTTTTTTGCCAATGGTTATAATTTCGGCGTCAATCGTTGCGCGGTCTGAAGGGGGGGGGGGTCACAGGGGACATGAAGAAAACAGAAAACTAAAATTTACTTTCATTTATGTAGACAATTTAGTGATAGCTCCCTATGAAATTTGCTAGAGTGTCTCAATTTAACTTTTAAACAGTAAGTCGGTTCTGTCTTTTTTTCGTAAAAAAATAAATTTTCGTTTCTCTCATACGAGGCAGTCGAGGCTGCCCGTCTGGGCAGTCGCGTCGTCCGCTCGCGTATACCCGGCAGACAGATAGCCCCAATCTGTGGAGTGGCTCATCTGCAATTCATCAGCCAACGGCCATGTTGGCTGACGATGGAACTCTTTGTGGGCACAGGCGAGAGTCGAGAGCGCTCGAGATTTTGGTGCGTATTTTGGGAAATTCGACATTTTCACACCAACTAATAACATTATAAATCTTTACTATAGACTATACTATTAGATAGATATACTCTTTATTGACATACCAAACAAAATTAAACACAGAAAAAAAAGAACAATACATTTTAGAGAAGTGCGACAATGGGCGACCTTATCGATAAAAGCGATCTCTTCCAGGCAACCTTAGGATGGAAAATAATATAGACTATACTATTACCATTTTAAATGTCAATGTTTGGATGTTTGTTGCTCAATCACAGCGTAACGTATGAATGGATCGGGGTGAAATTTGGAATACAGGTAGATTATAGTCTGGAAGAACACATAGGCCTTTTATACTTTTAATCCCGAGAAAATAAAAGCGACATTAAAACTGTGGGGGCGTTGCTAATACAGCTATAGGCCCGGCTATTGCTTTACTTTTAAGCATAACAAAACTAAATAAATATATTCAATATACTACACATTTATTATTTGATTTTTCTGCTGTCTATACAGAAAAAAACACTGTGACGAACTTACAATTAATAAACGAGGATTTCTCGAAAAAATTTAACTGTGGCGAATTCACACACTTGTCAAACAAACACACACTTGACAAATCGACAATAACCCCATAAATCTATCCTTGATTTGACCATAGATTTTACAATAAACAAAAGAGTAACTTTTCTAATCCATTATTCCGCAACGCCGTACAAAAATCATGCGACAAAAAAGAAAGATCGGGGGTTGCAACCCCCCCTCATCAACTTGCACTCAGTTGTATACCCTTCTGCTGCTGTATACCCTTCTGTCATCCTACATAGGTCTCCTGGTGGTTCATATGACCCATAAATTTTGTTCACGGGCCTGTAGTTTAAAAATGCTTAAGTGATGTTAATCAAATTTGCCTACCGTGTACTGATCCAACTTGAATGATAGAATAGTTTTTTAACCACCAACCAAAAAAAGGGCTGTTATAAGTTTGACGTCGATGTCTGTCTGTCTGTCTGTCTGTCTATCTGTCTATCCGTCTGTCTGTCTGTGTGTGTGTCTGTCTGTGGCACCGTAGAGCTCAAACGGATGGGCCGATTTCGATGCGGTTTTTTTTTGAAAGTTAATATCCGTGCAGATGTCTTTAGCTATGTTTGGTTAATATCTATTCAAGATAGCTGCCGCCATAAAATGGTGGACAAAATATTTTTTCACTACTACCTCAATATGGGTATCAAACGAAAGGGCTTGAATAGTAGAATACATTGATTGCACTATGACACATTTGAAATCCACGATGGCCGCTTCCACAAAATGGCGAAATACATTTCTTTTTTCACAACTCACTTATGTAATATGGGTATCAAATGAAAGGGCTTGACTAGTAGAATGTTGTACAGATAACAAATTTGAGGTAGTCGGGGGTTAATCAAAATTAGTAATTTTGTCCTTGTATTTTAATTAATGGTCTTCATATGACAATACCCAAGCGATGCTGAAACGAAACGCTAGTAGAATATTTCACAAGTATTTAGATCACAAAATGTGCATTTAATAACTATTTTTATGATACTACAAAATACCTAAAACATTTATCAAGCATTTGAAACTCAATCAGTGTCGATCTGAGATTGAATTACGAGGGGGATCAGAATACGGGCGGCGTCGCGTGCAGGCGCTAGTCAACTCCCAACTAAATATGATTTTCAGAAGCACGACTAGTGATGGGACAGTTTCGATAATATTGACGTCGATAAGAAAGGTTCATCTTGATTTTTTTTTTTTTTTTTTTTTTTTAAATAAAGAGTGACGAGACGATCAGGACATGTGCCTGATGGTAAGCAACATGCCTGACACATAACAGCACAGTGACATGCAGCTATTGGAACATGGAGAGTCCAAATCATTACCTAGCACTGCACTGCGCTCGTCACCCAGAGATCTAAGATCTTATATCTCTAAGCCCTGTCATTTCTCTGGAAACATTGCCCTTCAATCCGGAACACAGGATATATATATTTTAATATTTTTAAACCTTCATAGGTTTATGGGTTATTCAAATGTTTTTAATATGTGTAGTGTAGTTCTAATTGTAATTTAGTTTTGTTAATAAAGGCTTTGTTCTGTAACAAGAAGGGTAAATAATAGTTATTTGTACATATACAAGAGTGCAAAGTTGATTTTTAACCGCGTGCTCAATTTTGATGACCGAGCAAGCAAAGGATTCTAAAATTGAATCACGAGCGCAGCGAGTGATTAAAAATTAGAATCCTGAGCAAGGGATTCAAAAGAGCACAAGGTGAAAAATCTTTGCACTCGAGTGCAACACGTAACTTTTCATTCCACCTCAGCGAGGAAATTACTAAATGCAAATTTTAAAATGTTTTCGCGCTAAGCAAATTAAAAAAAAGTAAGTACACCAAGGAGGTTCCGAGTCTGAGTTTTTAACAAATTAAAAAAAAAAGTATGATGCATTCGGCACCAAGGAGGTAGAAATAAATAGGTTGAATTATGTTTTGAATTCAAAACCTCAGTACACACGATGTTCTAAATTCAAATTTACTTTAACCTCTAGAGGGTAAAAACGACTTTTGCGCCCTGATATCGAGGAGCAAAAGTACTCTTTCCGAGCTGGTGGGATGAAAAAATAACTTTAATAACGTTATCCTCGTCGCGTTGATTTTTGTAGTAATTTTGAATAGTAACTTGAACCCTTACGGCTTCTCCCACCTAGTTCCTGGTCCTGTTATTGCGGTATTCTAGACTATTATCTATCTATGTTAAAAAAATTATCCAGATGGCTGTAGTAGTTTTAGCGTGGGAGAGTAATGATAATTTGAAATTAAAATTATTTTTTTTAAATTTTGTAGTGGTAGGACTCTTGGCAGAGTCCGCCTGGGGAAGTACCACACCTTTGCCAGTTATTCTACCGCCAAGCAGGAATGTGCAAACATTACTGTGTTCCGGTTTGAAGGGCAATGTTTACAGAGAAATTACAGGGCTTAGAGATATAAGATCTTAGATCTCTGGGTGACGAGCGCAGTGCAGTGCTAGGTAATAATTTGGACTCTTCATGTTCCAATAGCTGCGTGTCACTGTGCTGTTATGAGTCAGGCATGTTGCTTACCATCAGGCACATGTCCTGATCGTCTCGTCACACTTTATTAAAAAAAAAAAAAACTGGTATTTATACTATTAATTTGAATATATAGGAATGAAACCGCAGTCCCGTAGTGGTGGAAAGTCATATGCCAGAGGTTCAAACCCCCTCCTGTAACTCTAAGCATTTGTCCAAGTTTCGATCGATGAGAACCAGATATGAGAATTCTATAAATAGAAGTACATAAGAAGTTATACTCGTAGCTCCTAAAAATTAATAAAATATCGACAAGGTTCCACCTCTCCCATCACTAGCCAAGTCGGCGTCTTTGATGAGGCGGCTAAGTGAATTTTACTTTGATCTCGCCGACGGGGAATTGCCCGCTTCCGAGAGCAGAAAGCTGTAATGGCCCCCCACTTCGTTTTAAGTTTAAGGGAGAAAGGATTGACGAGAATTCTTTTCAGATTCTTTGTATTCTTGAAGACTTTCGGGTGAAGCTTAATCTGTGGTGGATCATTTAGCAAATTTGAAAATTACAGAAAAATAGAGCAGTTTTTAAAATGGCTAGGCTTTATTGATATACGTATATTGTATAGTTTTAAAGTTACGGCTGGTCTAGTCGGGAGAACGGTGATTGCCTATCCGGAGCTTCGGGGGCAAATCCCAACCACATGTCATTTCACAAATCCAAAAATAAATAAAAAAATATTATGAGATTCTTGAAACGAAAGATTTTCGTTTTAAGAATATCTAAACTTCGTAATGCGTTGCCTAAGTGGGTTTTTTCATTGGAAAATCCAGTTCTACTCTGAATTAGTTTTTCTGCGGTTCCTTTGTTCCCGCTTAATAGGTTTTACACTCAGCGTTCCAAAGCTCAAAGGAGTACTTACTCTGTGCTCAAAGCCGTCTGAAAACCTATGTACTAGAATTAAATTAAATCTCTTTGTACTCGTAGCTTTACTGTACTCGTACTTGACCCTTTATTTAAAATAGAAAGAGGCCGCAATGCCTGAAAACCCCAGTTTTTCGACCAGTTGTCTTGGCCACGGTTTTTTAAGTGAATACTTTTTGGGTGGGTAGTTTATTGAGATGGGTAAAAAAACAATTGAACTCGCAACGCCACCACTGCCACAGATTAAACACCTCAACACTGCCACAACCAGAGATGTGACTTATCTTAGATAAAAGTATCTAAAATACAGTACTTTGTTGTTTGTTTACTTTGTATCTTTAATTTAGATACATTTTCCTACTTACTGTCATCTTATTAATTTGAAGATACTTTTTAGGGTTCCGTAGCAAAATACGACCCTTATAGTTTCGTCTTGTCTGTCTGTCTGTCCGTCACAGCCACTTTTCTCCGAATTCTTAATATAAGAGCTATACTATTGAAACTTGGTAAGTATATGTTATCTGTAAACCGCATTAAGATTTTGATACAAAATATAGAAAAAAAAAACAAAAATAATTAGGGGTGTCCCATACTTAGAACTGAAACTCAATTTTTTTTATCAAACCCATACGTGTGGTTTATCTATGGATTGGTCATCAAAAATATTTTTTTCTAAACTGAGGGACTCTTCCAAAGTGGTAAAAAGTGTCCCCCCCCCCCTTTAACTTCTAAAATAAGAGAAAGACAAAAATAAAAAAGTGTATGATGTACATTACCATGTAAACTAACAACGAAAATTGGTTTGAATGAGATCTAGTAAGTAGTTTTATTTTAATACGTCATAAATGGACTATTGTTAAAACACTGATTAAAGTAACAACGAACTACAAGAACTTTTAAATTATGTTACTTGCTGCTACGGAAGCCTTCATGAGCGAGTCCGACTCGCACTTGACCACTTTTATTTCCCTACGATACTTTAACTAAAATAAACTTCCCTCCGAACGCAACTAAACGCAGCGCGTCGTTTAAAAAGTTTACAAAAGTATTTTCTGTTTAAAAGTATTTGAAAGATAGGTTTTGTATCTAGTATTTTAGATGCCTTTTTTGAAAATTAATTGTATCTGGTATCTGAAATGCTTTTTTCTTAAGTATCTTGCTTCTTGTATTACATATACTTTATATAGGGTATCTTATACATCTCTGGCCATTACTGACAGAGCCTAGATCGGAGACTACACGTTCTTAAGGCAAAAGTGGAGGCAAAATGCCTCGTTCGAGTCGATGGGACGTCACCCATATCGTTTTTGGTACACGTATTAATATATAAATTTACTTTCCCTACGTGTGATTGTTTGTATATAACGCCCTACAACGGCGTTGTTGAACAATGCAGATACTAGAACGGATTGACCTGTCAACCGCACCCGACTGCACTTGTGAGCCTCTCCACTCGATAGCGAACGAGACTGTCTGTTTGTAATTTTATACGAGTGCTAAAAAACTGTGGTAGGGTAGAGTGTATGTAAGACAGTCTTACTAAGAGTATATAGTGAGTTTTCTGAACACACAGAAATCAGTGTAAAAGTTGTAAAAAAATTGGTTGTCTGTAAAGTCGGTTGGTCGGTAGGTTAACGTGACAACGTCATAACAAAACATTGATAGATGCGGCGCAAGCGTACAATGAGCGTAACGGGACATAACGGGACACTTTTTCGTGCATGCTGCATGCAGCCGGCGTTCATCGATTTATAAGACGTTGTCAAGTCAAAAAGTCACCTTTTGTAGCGGTAAAAGACTTTCCAGAGTCGGCTTAGGGAAGTACCGCACATTTGCCAGTTATTCTACAGCTAAACAGTAATGTGCAAACGTCACTATATTCCAGTTTAAAAGGCAATGTTTCCAGAAAAAATACTGGGCATAGAGATAAAATACTGGGCATAGAACATCTTCATGACTGGCCGCATGGCTAATTGGTAGTAAGTCTGCCTTCAAAGGCGAGGGTCGTGGGTTCCAGTCCCACCCAGTACAAATATTTGTGGAATGGATACAGAAAATAGAAGTCGGTTTTCAGGGCTCCGTACCAAAAGGGTAAAAACGGGACCCTTTACTGAGACTTCGCTGTCTGTCCGTCCGTCCGTCTGTCACCAGGCTGTATCTCAAGAACGGTGATAGCTAGACAGTTGAAATTTTCACAGATGATGTATATATATTGCCACAACAAATACTAAAAATAAAATAGAACAAATATTTAAGGGGGCTCCCATTCAACAAACTTGACTCAATACTATATCAGCTATCTGGCCGCCATAGTACAAACTTTGCTTAGTTTGGGGTCAGATAGTGTTGTGTGTGAATTGTCCACCAATATTTATTTATTTTATTTACTAACGGCGACAGGTAGGCGCTTTACCTATTCACAGAACATTTAGTTTTATGATTTATTTAAATAAAATAAATAATTAAGGGGGGCTCCCATCCAAAAAAAGGGTTTTCGCCGTTGATTTCCTAATGGTACGGAACCCTTCGTGCGCGAGGCCAACTCGCACTTGGCCGTTTTTTTTTCAGAGAAAATAAGTTATGTTTATTAAAAATGAATATACATGAGCAACCAAACCTCGTCCGTGTTTCAGCCAAGATTACGCCCGCATGAATTCAGTGAAGCGAGGAGATGGCTGACTCGATAACTGTATAACGTATTAATATACGGTTATGAAAGGTTAAACAGGTCGAGTATACTAAAACGATACCTATATATAAATTTAAAACTGTTTATACAAAAAATACGGTCGACAAAAAAAACTGCCGATAGAACCGGAGCCTATCGGAATGCTCGTAGCTCGAAAAAGCGACATCGTTTCATGGTCGAAGTTCCAAAGACACAAACGAAGAGATTTGACTCTACTTTTGTGATAAGAACGTCTAGGCTGTGGAATACGTTGCCTGAGTGGGTTTTCCCCGATGGTTACAATCTTTGTGTCTTCAAATCGAGAGTGAATCGGTTTCTTCTAGGTAAACACGCTTCATCGTAGACCGCATCGTCGCTTAACATCAGGCGAGATGGCGGTCAAGTGTAAACCTATAAAAGTTAAAAAAAAAAAAGAACGGAAAACGGAGTATCTTTTTTTTTTAAAATATGGATGGACATTTCACACACAACACCACCTAATCCCAAACTAAGCAAAGCTTGTACTATGGAAGTCAGATAACTGATATAATACTTATATGTTTTTAAATACATACTTATTATACATAGAAAACACCCAGGCACGGTACAAATATTTGAATTCATCACACAAACATTTGCACTGGGTGGGGATCGAACCTACGACCCACGGCTTCGCAGGCAGACTTACTACCAACTGAGCCACCAGGCCAGCCAAATTAATTAAAATCTTAATTGTATCGTTGAGCTTTTAGCTATTACATTATTTTCACACACTATATATACATTACAGCTCCTGAAAAGCGAGCGGTGACGATGACGCGAGTTTAACGCTTTTTTTTTTAAATAAGAAGTGACGAGACGAGCAGTACATGTGCCTGATGGTAAACCACATGCCTGCCACATAACAGCACAGTGGCACGCAGCTATTGGAACATGAAGAGTCCAAATCATTACCTAGCACTGCACTGCGCTCATCACCCTGAGATCTAAGGTGTTATATCTCTAAGCCCTATCATTTATTTGGAAACATTGCCCTTCAAACCATCACTACATCTTAGCGTGCCTATCGTGCCTACATCACTACTCAGCGGTACAATAAGCGGCAAAGGTTTGGTACGATAAGATTAGAAAACTCTTTATTAAAAGATACAATATATAGGCATACTCGTATAAACGTACAGCGTCCTCTTTCTTGATAACCTTGAATGTGCGTAGGTTGCTTAATTCATTAATTATAACCTGTCCGATTCGGACATGGGATTCGTGGGAAGGGAGCGGATTCAGGACGTAATTGGGTAGGGGTAGTTTCGCATCTCGCAAATAATATATTATGTGTCTACATAAATATTACACATTGCCTATTTTTGGCCTATATTATTACATATACACAAATGCCCGAATTTAACACAAAAATTGGCAGTCATAGGAACTGCCGATAGAAGTGAAAACATATAACTCAGAATTTGATAGCTTACTTTGGAAACTACGCGGGTGTAACCGGGAGGTGCTACTAGTCTGGAATAAATATTCAAAGCATTGTTTAAATAGGTTTTTTAGGTTAAAATAGGTGTTTAAAAAGGTCTTCTAAGGAGGAACCAACCTGACCGCGTACTGTGCCAGAATGTTGTCTCTGTTTCAGGCCCTTGAACCATCTGTCACCGTTTCCGCACAACGGCTATCTGATCAGGTTCGCGCTATCCAGAGATGTAAGTTGCTGGATGCCTCGGCACTTGATCAACTACGCCTGGAGGAACAACGTACTCGCCCAGCTTCTACCTCGATCCGGGATCCGCCAGCCGCGTCATCGACCCTGACACTGACCTCAGTGCCGACGTCAGTGGCGATACTTGCGGCCCCGGTCGACCCCGTCATCGAGGAAGAAGACTCGGCGAGTAGTAATGTATCTGACCAGGTAATAGAGCAACTGAGGAGTGCTTTGGAAGACGCGATCTTGCGATATGGATCCACAGCCAACTCTAGGCCGCGCTTACCGCGTTTGCCCACCCATAAACGGAATTTGGCTTTGATGGGAGCCCTGAATACTTTGCTAGTACCCTACCTGGTAGCTAGCAAAGATTTGACTGATACCCATTCTATTCTATACTGTGGTGCTATCGCGGCGTGTCGCGTTGCACGTGTCAAGTTCCCAGACACTGACCGTACAACGCGAACCGCTGGGAATGTACCCGAATGGCAAGTACGAATAGAACGGCGTATCAGCAAATTCAGGACTCTTATTGCAAAGCTAATCTGCTTCAGTCAGGGGAACAGTCGTCCCCGAGTCATGCGTTTCGTAGCACAGGCGTTCGCTGGGACTGGTATCCGTCCCCAGCACTATCTTGCCAATGCTACAGAACGTATTGACTACCTGAAGCAGAAAGTTTATGCGTGGGCAAACCGTATTCGCCGCCACAGAGAGCGTGTGGATCGATATCGACAAAATCGCGACTTTCAGAGTGATCAAAGGAAGGTGTACCGAAACTGGGAAGGAACTAGTCAACGTGTGAACGACGGGCAGCTACCGGATGCCAGCGCTATGAAAACTTCTGGCGCAGCATCTGGTCGGTGCCTGTCGAGCACACGGAGGAGCTTGGATGCGTGTTATCGAACGTGCATGTGAGTCTATCGAACCCATGGAGTCTATAACAATAGACTCCGTAGACGTTAGTTGTGCTATCCGGACGACTCAGAACTGGAAAAGTCCTGGGCCGGACGGATTGCACAACTTCTGGATAAAGTGGTTTCGATGCTCACATGAATGTTTGGCAACACAATTTCAAGAAGCCCTCGAGACGGGTTCTCTTCCCAGTTTCATGACCACCGGAGTCACCTTCCTGCTCCATAAGTCTGGTAGTACCACGGAACCGAAGAACTACAGACCCATTACTTGCTTAGCTACCATCTATAAGCTGCTTACATCCATTTTGAGAGCAAAATTAACGCGCACATAGTTGCAAATAACGTTTTGGCCTCCTCTCAGAATGGATGTAAGATTGGGTCCCGTGGTACTAAGGAGCTGCTCCTCATTGACACGACCATTTGCCAGCAAGTCAAACGAAACAAAGGAACTCTCTCCACTGCTTGGATTGACTACAAGAAGGCCTATGATGCGGTGCCCCATTCATGGCTGGAAAGGATTTTAGAGTTATACAAAATAAATCCAACTCTAAAATCTTTTCTAAGCAAATGCATGGGACAGTGGGTCACAGTCCTTCGTCAACCAGGTAGTGTAGACAGCTCATTTGATTCGGAGGACTTGATAAAGATTGAAAGAGGCATTTTTCAGGGCGACAGTCTAAGTTCCCTGTGGTTCTGCCTAAGTCTGAATCCTCTCAGCACTCTGTTGAAGGATTCAGAGTTAGGTTATCGTCTTCGTAGAGGAGGTGAGGTTATATCTCATTTGCTGTACATGGACGACCTCAAACTTTTTGCACCGAAACGCCAAGACTTGTTGGAGCTATTAAAAACCACGGAGGTTTTAGTAACGCCATCAAGATGGAGTTCGGTGTAGACAAGTGTGCGGTCATGCATGTACAGCGAGGGAAAGTAGTAAATTCAGAGAATTTACAACTTTCCGAGACTATAACTCTTAGATCTCTCTCCGAAGACGAGAGCTACAAATATCTCGGTATGTCACAGTCTTTGGGCATATCAGCAGATGACATTAAGAAATCGGTGAAGGAGCGCTTCTTGTGCCGGCTGACAAAAGTACTCAAAAGTCTTCTGTCAGGCGGTAACAAGGTGCGAGTTCTTCAACGGTTGGGTAATGCCTCTGCTGATATACTCCTTTGGCATACTGAGATGGACTCAGACTGAACTCGACGCCCTGGACAGAAAGGTCCGTCAACTGCTCACAACACACCGAATGCTACACCCGCGCTCGTCTGTTATGAGACTGTATATCCCGCGGAAATGGGAGGTCGAGGCTTTTTAAATGCCAAGAACCTTCACAACCGCGAGGTATGCAGTCTCAGGGATTATTTTCGCAACAACGAGTCCGGGATGCATCGCGATATTGTGGCAGTTGACAGAAGCTTCACGCCTCTTTCAATGGCAAACGAGAACTGGCGCAAACCATCGGTGCTCAGCACTGATGACCGCAGGGAAGTATGGAAGAGCAAGGAGCTGCACGGGCGGTTCTATCGGGCCCTAACGGGACCCGATGTGAATCTGCTCGCGTCGGTGAACTGGCTGCGCTTCGGGGACCTCTTCGGAGAAACGGAGGGTTTTGCCTGTGCAATTGCTGACGAGGTTGTCAAGACGAACAACTACCGGAAATATATAATGAAGGACGGTACGGTCGACATTTGTCGGGCATGCCGCCGTCCAGGCGAATCACTTCGTCATATTATTTCCGGTTGTTCGCATCTTGCTAACGGCGAGTATTTGCACAGGCATAACTTAGTAGCCAGGATCATCCACCAGCAACTTGCTCTTCGATACGGCCTTGTCGAGTGCGAGGTGCCGTACTACAAGTACGCACCTCTGCCAGTTCTCGAGAATGGTCGTGCGTTGTCTACTGGGACCGCTCTATCATCACGGACAGGACTATTGTCGCCAATAAGCCTGATATCGTGCTGGTAGACCGGTCTCAGCGCCGGGCTGTGATCGTTGATATCACCGTACCACATGACGAGAACCTCGTGAAAGCCGAAAAGGACAAGCTTAGCAAGTACCTTGACTTGGCTCACGAGGTTACCGCCATGTGGGATGTTGATTCGACGATCATAGTCCCAATAGTCGTGTCGGCAAACGGCCTTATAGCGAAAAGTCTCGACCAACATCTCAAGAGACTTTTGCTAGACGGTTGGGTTAAGGGCCAGATGCAGAAGGCGGTCATCCTTGACACAGCGCGCATCGTCAGGAGGTTCCTCAGTCTGCAGCCCTAACCACCGGTAGCCTGGGCCCTGCCCCGCTGCTGGCGGCACCCTAGTTTTTAAGTTTTTTTATAATGTTTGTATTTTTTATATATGTATTGTAAAAAACTTAAAAATTAAGAAAAAAAGATTAAATGAGTGAACAATATAATAAATATTGGTGGGCAATTCACACACAACACCATCGACCCCAAACTAAGCAAAGCTTGCACTATGGCGGCCAGATAGCTGATATAATACTTATATAGTTGTAAATCCATACTCATTATAAATATAATCACCCAGACACAGTGCAAACATTTGAATTCATCACACAAATATATTCATATTCATTCATTCATACAACAAGTACACGTCACTATCAATTTTACAATTTATGGTGGAAATTACACAATTATAAGTAGGTAGATACTAATAAACAATATAAAAAAATCATAACTTATTATCAGACGTCAGCTTATATAGTATTATAATGTCAATCTTTACAGATAATAATAAACAATAATATTCAGAAATTATAATCAGATTAAAAATAATAATAATATGTACGTTAGGACTAAATTGATTAAATTTCCTAAAGGTACCTTAGTGTAATATTTGCACTGGGTGGGAATCGAACCCACGACCCTCGGCTTCGCAGACAGAGTTACTACAAAATGTGTTATGGTAACCATGGCTAAGTTACGGCTGGTCTAGTCGGGAGAACGGCGCCTGCCGATCCGGAGACCACGGGTTTAAACCCCACGCACTCCACTGTCTTTTCGAAGTCATGGGAAAACATCGTGAGGAAACCGACATGTACCTAGATTCTTTCGAAGTCATGTGTCATCCACCAATTCACACTGGACCAGCGTGGTGGATTATGGCATTAACTCTCTCCTTACGAGAGAAGGCCCGTGTCCCATTGGGAACATTTAGTGGGCTGTTGATGATGATGAACCATGGCAACACGTATAACAAACATTTCTAGATGGCCATGGTCCCGAGTGTACCCAAAGATTTCTTTTAATCACGAGCGTGAGGCTTGAACTCAATCCACAACACACGAAAAATCGATGTGTGGTGCGCCAAAATAACTTTTCACTTCAAAAAACCTTTATAACTCCATCATCACATATTTTAATCTCTTGTTCCTTGCGGCGTCTTCTGTATTAGCTGCTGGTACCAGGATGGCCGACTGAGATGACTGGGAGCCACAGTGAAAGCATATTTTATATTTTATTTACATATTTTTGATGTGTGATATATGGCAACTAATTTTTTTTTAGACAATTCACACACAACACCATCTGACCCCAAACTAAGCAATATGGCGGCCAGATAGCTGATATAATACATATATAGTTTTAAATACATACTTATTATAAATAGAAACACCCAGACACAGTGCAAACATTTTAATTCATCACACAAATATTTGCACTGGGTGGGAATCGAACCTCGGCTTCGCAGGCAGAGTTACTACCCACTAAGTCACGAGGCCAGTTCACCCACGTAGGCCACGAGATTTAATTTTAATTTATTATCAGTCACATTAATATTAATTACACATAACAAAAACGTAACATTATTTAAATAATAACAAACACTACAAATAGACATACATCTACGAGGGTCAAACTGAAAGTTCTTAGAACTGGCCACTTATAAACAATATAATAAAAAAATAATTCTATAATTTGAATATAGAACTCTTTGCCAATATTACTGAGTATATACTTCATTCATTTGTCATTTGTTTTACGATTTGGCGGCAAATTGAAAATTGTCTGTGTCACGTCAACATGAATTTAACACGAGAAAATTTTCGTGCAATTATTTTTTATGACTTTCGATGTCATTTAAGTCAACAAGAAAGTTATGATAGACTACGATTGGCCTTTCACGATGAATCCCCATCTCGTGCGACTGTTCACAACTGGTTTAATGAGTTTAAACGTGGTCGCACTAATCTCACTGATGATTTACGTGAGGGACGGCCTTCTACGGCGACGACTGAAGATAACATCTGTGTTGTGCGGCGTATGATAGAGACTGACAAAAGAGTGATCTATCAGCAGATTCGAACAAGCTTAGGCATCGGTATGAGTCAAGGGCACAAAATCCTACACGAACATTTAGCGGTCAGGAAGCTTTGCGCCTGTGGATACCTCATAATTTGACTGAGGCTCAAAAACTCCATCGTGTGGATTGGTGCCGTAAAATGATTGAAAGATTTAACGGAGGTGACTCAAATGCTGTGTTCGACATACTAACAGGTGACGAAAGCTGGATTTACTGTTATGATCCTGAAACCAAAAGACAATCTGCTCAGTGGGTGTTTCCTTTCGAGGAGTTGCCAACTAAAGTGAAGAGAGATCGAAGTGCGGGGAAAAAAACGATGGCCTCGTTCTTTGGAAGGATAGGTCATTTCGCAACAATTGTGTTAGAGGATCAAAAAACAGTTTCTGCAGAATGGTACACTACCAATTGTTTGCCACTTGTCTTGGAAAAAGTTCGAGAGAAACGACCTCGCAGTAGGATCCTCCTTCACCACGACAACGCCTCATCGCACACCGCCAAGCGAACGATCGACTATTTGGCGACATCAAACGTTGAATTACTGGGTCACCCGCCGTATAGCCCCGACCTCGCGCCTTGTGATTTTTATTTATTTTCAAAAGTTAAAGAAAAACTTAAAGGAAAGCGGTTTATGAATGCTGAAGAAGCGGTGGCTGCGTATCGCGATGCCATTGAAGAGACCCCTAAGGACGAGTGGGCAAAGTGCTTTTCCCAGTGGTTCCATCGCATGCAGTGGTGTATTGACGTGAATGGACAATATTTTGAAAAGATATAATAAAACTAATAACTGGCTAATGTAATCAGTTTTTTGATTTTTTAAGAACTTTCAGTTTGACCCTCGTATAACATACATTAAAAAGTTTAAGTAAGCACATAATGATATGATTTGATAATTACACAATTTTATTTTAGCGACCAATTACATTATTTATAAACTAAAAAGAATAATACAAAAAACAATGATATTTATAAGTAAAATTAGTAAAATATATGTATAAGTCACGAAATATGTTTGTTTGCTCCCAGTGCCGATTATCCCGGAGTTTCTTTACGACATCCGCCACCCGGACGCCCCCCCTGTCGATGTCCCTGGACGAACTGCCCACCACTACCCCCGCCCCTACGCCCTACTGTCCGTGCCTGGATAAAAAACGTCTCGCTCGTCGTCGAAAATGTAACACATAGTGAGTATTATATACATTTATTATTTTCTTATTTAATACGCTTTTATTAAGGTGCGTCCCTCAGCAAAAAGAGTTTTTGTCCAGTTTTCAGAGATATCTACTCATTAGCCGAAACAAATATCAACTGGTTAAAAATGAATTCAATTTTCCAAAATTTCTTGGCTTCAAAATGGTAGTTACTTTTTTTTGTTAATGAATGTATTGTTCGAATAATCTCCTCACAACGAACCCGTAAAAAAGAAGGTATCGACGGGGTTTCATAAATTTGACGTGTCTGTGTATGTGTGTCCGTCTGTAGCATCACAGCTCCCGAACGGCTGAACCGATTTTAATGTTTTTTTGTCTCAGTAAACATCACAGCAGAGAAGGAGGCCCGCCACCAGGAACTGATCCACGAAACAGTCGCTGTGGGGGTAATGTTTGCTAGTAAAGCGCTGGTGCAACTCCTCGCCAACCCTTTCGTCGGACCTCTTACTCATAAGTAAGTGGATAACTCAACTTTTTTTTTAATAAAGTGTCATGAGACGACATCGGGACATATGGCCTAATGGTAACCAACATGCCTGCCACCAAAGAATTTCCATATACTGCATATAGAGTTAGATTTTCCGCACGGTTCCTTTGTGTCAATCGTAAGCAGATGACGTGCATACTTTCTATGGCAACAGAGTGATGTGCCGTGACAAAAGTGTGTAAATATATCATACTTTTACATAAAGTATGTAAAAGTATAATTGAGTATTGAGTAAAAGTATGACATTCCCACAACAGCGGCAAGGCAAGAAAGATGCGACCCGTGCTTTCGGTGTAAAGCGTTTGTGCCAACTCTATACGTAGTATATGTAAACTCTTTGCCTGCCACATAACAGCACAGTAACACGCAGCTATTGGAACACGAAGAGTCCGAATCATTACCTAGCACTCCACTGCGCTTGTCACCCAGAGATCTAAAATGTAATGTAAATTTAATGTTTGCACTTGGCGGTAGAATAATTAGCAAAGCTGTGGTACTTCCCCAAGCGGACTTTGCCAAGAGGCCTACCCGCGTAGACTCCAAAGTAAGCCATCAAATTCTAAGTTATAAGTTTTCTATCAGCTGTTCCTATGACTGACAATTTTATTATTTTAGTTTTCACTTCTGCCGTGCGTTCTTAAGGACTCACATTTTTTCTAAGATAAATGAGTTTTTTTCAATGTTTAATTTAATGTGTAGAAACTTGTTTAAAATCTACGTAATTTTACAGGATCGGATACAGCATCCCTATGTTTACTGGATTCATTCTGATGTTCCTCTCGACTCTGAGTAAGTTATTTTTTTAATAAATCTTGAAATAACTTTGTTTTTTACCAATCTTAATAATCAAGCTACGGCTGGTCTAGTCAGGACAACGGCGACTGCCGATCCCACCCCCAGGTTTGAGTCCTACGCGCACCAGTCCTTTCGAAGTCATATGCGTAATGCCGCTAAGTTAAAAAGGTGAAAGAAAACATCGTGAAGAAACCAGCATCGTTCACGAACCCGCACTGGGCCAGCGTGGAGGAGTATGGTCTTGACTCTCTCTTTGCGAGAATGCCCCAAGTCCCAACATTTTCTGAGAACATTTAGTAGGCGGCTTAATTGCTTATGCATGCAGATGCCATCTGTTGGCCTAGCTCATAATAGACTACAGGCCCCTGAACAAACTGTATGGGTCAAATGAACCACCAGGAGACCTATGTAGGATAGAAGGGTATAAAATAATAAGATTCAGCACTATGCCGTCACTTGTAAGCTGTCTAACTGAGTGCAAGTTGAAGAGGGGGGTTGCAACTCTCGATAATTTCTCCTTGTCGCATGATTTTACGGCATTACGAAATAATGGATTAGAAGAGGTATTGAAACTGTATGGAGCCAATGCCGTATATAATCAAATGACCAAATTTACCCTGAAAATCGTCGGAGAACCATGATTATTTCCAACCAAACTTATAACTAAACAATTTTTATAGTTTCAATACTAGAGTAAGATCCCAGGGCCGCCAGACATCACGTATTTTCTGATGAACGAAATGTGTACCATTGAGTAGAGTTAATACGTACTAAGAACACATGCTTACCTTAACTTGCTTAGACGGCCAATTTTGAGATATGGGGCCCAGAAGATACATAAAAACATTTATGTACGAGATTATGAGTTTAGGGGATTACTGGCCCCTTAAATCGGTATGTCTTTTCGGAAAAGGCTTTAAAATAGTTATAATTTAAAGTTTTTTTAAAATAGTCAGATAAACATAATATACAAGTAAAACGTAATGTAGAGTAAGAGAATTTAAGTGAAGTTAAGTCATTATTTTGGGAGAAAGCGTCTGTTAAGCAAAACGGCCGACGGAAAGTGTCTGAGAGTATTGGGGCCTTATTTTTAAAGATACTTATTGCCTATAACATACGTGAAAATCAGTCATTAGAAAATACGTGAGGTAAGTAACGTTTTTATGTATCTTCTGGACCCCATATCTGAAAATTGGCCGTCTAAGCAAGTTAGCGGGTAAGCATGTGTTGTTAGTACGTACTAACTCTACTCAATCGTCCACATTTCATCCGTCAGAAAATACGTGACGTCTGGCGGCTCTGGGATTTTAAACTATACCTCTTCTAATTCATTATTCTGCAGCGCCGTACAAAAATCATGCGACAAGGAGAAATTATTGAGAGTTGAAACCCCCTTCTTCAACCTGCACTCAGTTGGACAACTTACAAATGCCATAGTGCTGAATCTTATTATTTTATACACTTCTATCATCTTACATATGTCTCCTGGTTGTTCATTTGACTCATAAATTTTGTTCACGGGCCTGTAGTGTATAAAGCTCCTATCTATACTAATATTATAAAGCTGAAGCGCTTATTACTTTGAACGCGCTAATCCCATGAACTGCTGAACCGATTTCAAATGCTCTCTCACTATTGGAAATGTACAACCCGGTCAGAATATCTGTGCACCTCGCTGGAATGCGGCGCCTCTCCCGCTTCCCCTGTCACCTCTCCGCGCACTCCTTGTGTCCGCGACAGTACGGTTAGCATCTTCGCCGCCGCTGATATGACGTCACGAGGTCAGGTGCACAGATATTGTGACCGGGTTGTACATGACCAGAGAGTGCTAAAGATACGGCCAAAACCGGGACGAACCACTAGTTAACTATAATTTCGTTTCCAGTATTCGCGTTCGGTCGCTCGTACAGCGTACTGTTCATCGCTCGCGCGCTGCAAGGCATCGGCTCTTCTTGTTCGTCCGTCTCGGGTATGGGTATGCTCGCCGAACGATATCCCGACGACAAGGTAAATACCAAAGTACACAAGTAATTCGCATTTAGTAGACGGATGCCGTAAAACTTTAATTTAGGTATACCTACTAACATTAAAAAGAGTGAAAGGTTCAAAACTCGTACATTTTACCACAATTTGCAATCATTTTCTCAGCGCAGAAGTACTGGTTTTAAGAGTGAAGGAAAACATAGCGAGGAAACAGGTGTGTTCTAAGACTCACTGCCCTGTCAAAGAGGGCACTATGAGAATATCTAAACATTGGAATGCGTTTGGTGAGTGAGTTTCCTGACGGTAATAGGCGTGTCGACAGGTCCTGCAATTATATTAAATTAGTTGATATACTCGTAATGACAGTATTTAAATAGAATAAAATGTGTACCAATTTTAATTTTGATATTTTTTTTAACTTACTTTATGATTATTCAAAGCTGGATGGGCAATTTATAGGTCATTTTAAAAGTACGAAATTATTAGAAAATGTATTTACCATTGGATAAGCCATTTAATTTCAAGTTACTTTTGTTACGAAACCAGTTTCCTAAACACAATATTTAATATAGCTACCATACAAACTTTACGCGCGACGCATAGAAAATACGACAGCGTGACGTCACGTTTCTGTAGTTATTTGTATGAAGCGTTTTTGGGAGAGTCCAAAATTGTGATTTTAAAATCCGTTCGGATGTTCTTAGCTATGTTTGGTCAATATTTGGCTGCTACCACAATATGGCGAAATTCATTTCTTTATTCACAACTCCCTTAATATGGGTATCAAATGAAAGGGCTTGACTAGTAGAATGTTGTACAAGATAACAAATCCGAGGTAGTCGAGGGTTAATCAAAATTTTTTAATTTTGTCCTTTTTTTATTTTATTTTTTTACTTGCTCTAGGAAATTTTTATTTTACTTGCTCTAGGAACGAGGTAACGCGATGGGTATAGCTCTCGGAGGCCTGGCACTGGGAGTCCTGATTGGGCCACCTTTCGGAGGCCTTATGTATGAATTCGTAGGGAAAACTGCACCCTTCCTGATGCTGTCTGCTCTGGCCCTCGGTGATGGATGTGAGTAACTCATTTTTATGATACACTAGCTGTACCCTGCCACGCTTCGCTGTGGCACATTGTGATGCAAAAATCAGATAAAAACAATCCTTGATGCGGATTATATATCATTCTAAAATTTCAGCTCTATCGGTGCAGAACTTTTTTGATTTTTTGAAGCGTACACAAACCAACATAACATTTTTATGTATAGTGAATAGCGTGCCGCCGTTTTACCTGTGTAGTTTCCGTTCTCGTTGTTTTACAGGGATTAAAAGTAGCCTATGTGTTCTTCCAGACTATAATCTAACTATACAAGTGATTCTGTAATAAGTGTAACTAGTTCGATAGAAATAAACAAGATGGCGTTGTAGGGTGCTAAAACACGCAAACGACATGTTGGAGAATTTAGAAGTCGGTTAAGGTTTAGTTTATGTTTGTCTTCGGGTTAGTACCCGATAAACGAGTACTACAATTGACCAGCCTCTCATTTGTACCTCGGTGTACAATATCACCTCATAACGAAGCTCAAAGTCACACAGCGAGCTATGGAGAGGGCTATTCTCGGAGTCTCTTTGCGCGACAGAATCCGTAATGAGGATATTCGCAAAAGAACGAAAGTGGCCGACATAGCTCAAAGAGTAAGGAAGCTGAAGTGGCAATGGGCAGGCCACATCGCTTGCAGAACTGACAACCGATGGGGAAGAAAGGTTCTCGAGTGGCGACCACGAACCGGAAGACGTAGTGTTGAACGACCTCCCACTAGATGGACAGATGACCTTACAAAGGTCGCTGGAAGCAGGTTGCGCAGAATAGAATAGAATAGAATATGCTTTATTGTATAAACTGTGTACAGAGTACAAGATATTACAATTTCTATGAGTTCCAACAGTTTATTCCATTTCGAACATACAATATTATTGACCATTTTGAAAATAATAATTAATCTAACATTTCAAAATCTTAATTAACATTACAACAAATAATGCAACATTTTAAATTCTTAATTTACATTATAACACATATTAAAACAGCATGGCACAAAGAGTGACTGTATATTTACTATTTGAATACGATATTTACGTTACTTATTGAAATATTCTTTGAGATCATAAAATGCTTCAGAGATCAACCATTTCTTAAGACTGTTTTAAATGCATTGCCAGTTAAAGTTTTCAAGTTTAGTGGTAAGTGATTGTAGATCTTAATGGCACTTGCAAATGCACTTTTTTCGTACACTGTGTTGTTAATTTGATGTACACACAAATTATATTTGTGTTTGGTGCGTAGATTATCTGAACGAGTCGATTTGTCATTAAAATATATTTGTTTGTTGTTTTGAACAAACATGCACAATTCTAGAATGTAAATACAAGTTAAAGTTAGAAGATTATTGCTTTTAAATACATCTCGTAAGGTGTCAGTATTTTTCATTCGAAATATGTTGCGTAGACACCTTTTTTGAGTTTCCCCAAAAAGATTATCCCATAGCTTAATATGGGGTAAACATACCCATAATACGCATTTATGGCGACAGTTTTCGACGTAATACCACTTAAAATATATAATGCGTAACATGAACTACTGATTTTGCTACTAATTTTACTAAGATGAGCTTTCCAGTTTAGGTGGCGATCTATAGTGACACCCAAAAAATTTGCCTCATTTACCTCATTTATGTTGACGTTGTTATGCTTAATATTTAACTTTAAAGGAGTTTTTTTACGACTTCCGAATTGCATAAATTTTGTTTTTGTTGAGTTTAGTGTAAGATTAATAGAACCTAAGAAATCAGATGTTTTTTGTAGTATCTTATTGATTTCTTTTTCAAAGTCTGAAGAATGTTGGGCATTATGCGGTATAAAAAACGTTGCGTCATCGGCAAACATGACACACAAGTATTCGGTAATCGACGGTAGGTCATTTATATATATTAGGAACAACAAGGGCCCAAGTATACTACCTTGTGGTACCCCTAAATTTATGTTTTCAAATTCAGACTGGATTACCTCGATGGTTTTTTTTTCTTTTGTCATAAGATTCTGTAATGGTAGCTTGACATCTGTTTTTCAAGTAAGAACTTATTAATTCCAAAGCTTTGCCTCTTATTCCAATTTCTTCAAGTTTCTTTAGAAGGGTTTCGTGAACGACGCTATCGAAAGCCATGGATAGATCTATGAAGAGGGCAATGCCAGTTTTATTATCATTTATTTTATGCCAGACATGTTTCAGCATTTTAAAGATTGCTGAAGTAGTATTTTTGCCTTTTCGAAAACCAAATTGATTAACATTTAAAATATTATTTGTTTCTAAGAATGAAATGATTCTGCTATATAAAGCTTTTTCCCATATTTTTGAAAAACTTGGTAATATGGCTATGGGTCTGTAGTTTCCCATCTCAAATGTTGAGCCTTTTTTATGTAACGGTAAAATCAATCAGGACCGTTCGTTGTGGAAATCTAGAGGGGAGGCCTATGCTCAGCAGTCTAATTTCTAGTCTAATACGTCTTGCGGCTGATGATGATGATGTACAATATCTGTGGTCCAAATTAGGTTTTTTCCAAATTAATCCAAGTTAGTAAGGTTATCTACCTTATATATCTTATACATATATCTTTATTGACACACCACAAAAAAGGAAACACAATAGATTTCTAGCTATAGTTCAACTTCAACTTTTGATGTATGGCTTTTATTATATTTTTATTTACCCTCACAATTTCGCCAATATCACATAGAAAGATAGAGCGCCAGGCGAGGAGATTAGTGTACGGTCAATTTTGTTCAATGTTTTAGTGTATTTTTGTTTTCCCCCTTCAAAAGAAAGGGGTTAGTACTAACTACAGACAAGCACAAGACAGCACACATATTTCTACATTTCAGAATATAAATATTTATACAAGTATAGATATTTATAGTATAGTAATAGTTGTAGAATACATTATTTATAGTAGTGCGACAGTGAGGAAGAGTAGTAGAATTTCCCGAAGCAACCTCTACAAAGAATCTTACCAATAAAAATGTAACTCGATTCACTTCCAGTGCTGCAGCTGATGATCCTCCAGCCAGGAGTTGTTCGACAGGAGACAGACCCACCATCTCTGAAAGCCCTCGTCACGGACCCTTACATCCTCATTGCTGCTGGTAAGTTACATCCGTATAGGTCTTTGAGAATTCACCATATAGTTGGTCTGAGGTTCCGATCTTTCGGATGGAGTACAATATTTATTTAAAAACGTCGTTTGGGTTACATAGTTTTTTTTAGTGTAAACCTTCTTTTGGCGCACCACACGCAGATCTTTCGTGGGCTGTGAATTGAACTCGATTGTCACGCTCGTAAATGAAAGATATCTTCGGGTGAACTCGATGCCATGGCCATCAAGAAATATGTTAGCATTTCAAGATGGTCATGGTTAGAAAATGGACATCTGATCTAGGTGGCCATGCTTAGAAGACTTATTTAGACGAAAATGCTTTGAAGATTTATTCAAGACTAGCAATGCCCACCGGTTTCACCTGCGTAGTTTCGAAAGTGAGATTTCATATTCTGAGTTATAAGTTTTTGCTTCTATAGGAAGTCCCTATGACCGCTAATTTTCCTTTAATGCCGTTTTTTTGTAAACTTATTAAAAAAACAGCATTGGTATCTTAGTGTAAAGCACAAAACAGGTTTTTAATTTTGCTTTGACATTAGTAATGTATTAATCAAATATATCCGGATGCTATGGATCACCTTGGTGGCACCCTATTAATGGACTTTAAACTTTATAATGGAAAATGCAGATTGAAAAGCAATCCCTAGGAGAATGGAATAGTGGAATAAGAAACAGCATTCTGATCTATGTTTAAAATGTTTACCCTGGACCACCCATTCCATTCTATTCTGCATTCCGAGTACAATGTAATATCTAATTGTTATTTTCGGGTTCCCAAGATACTAGCCTAGTTTGGACCGGACAAACTGCCGAGTTACAATTGGGTTAAAAAATGTATAGAATGTGCTTTAACTTAAGGATAACAAGAATGTAATTTTGTTTTTGGTGAATAAATGACTTATGAATTTTATGAATTTCATCGTTTACCCTTCTCCAATGATCAAGCCGACTACCAGTTAGAAGCTTGCACAGCAAGCAGCCGGTATTACCTCGCTGAATGGCAACCATTATACCTTCAGTCAATAAATATCCTTGTGCAGGAGCTATCACCTTCGCTAACGTGGGTATCGCAATGTTGGAGCCAAGTCTTCCGATATGGATGGCTGACACCATGGAGGCACACCGATGGCAACAAGGCGTCGCTTTCCTTCCAGCCAGCATCTGCTACTTAATCGGTGAGTCCGGTCTGAAGAGCAATGTTTCAGTTAACAGCAGGCATGATATAACATGGCGTAGAACCGATAATCGTTGGAGTAGACGTGCTCTTGAGTGGAGACTGCGAATCGGCAAACGTAGTGTAGGATACGCTGTGAGTAGATGGAGTGGCGATATACGGAAGACAGAAGGCAGAAGATGGAAACGTAAAGATGGTATAGCGGCTAGTACGTAAAGATTGAGCTGAGTGATGAGCGATGGCAGTGGCCTCTGTTCAGCAGTGGACTGAGATTCTGATGATGATGAACATAAAATGCAATTCTATTTCTTTGAGCAAAACAATCGATTTCGCAATGTACTAACTTTAATAAAATTATCAACAATATAATATAAAATATCATAGATGTCAAAAAATTTGGTGTCCTTTGAAACTGCTATAGCGTTTCATGTTTGACGTTTCAAAGACTGGAACGAAGCGGTGCTCATGCCACATGTTCGAAAAAAAACTACGGAAGTCCTAGCAGAGAGTACACTCCGCGAGGTATAAGCTGAGCTTTGCATTAATGTGAGTGATCACCAATCAGGCAGGAGCGCGGCGAGACAGAATGGCGCCGCGCCTAAGGCCGGTTGTCACACCTACACTATCCATGTACACTCACACAAATGCAAAGCTCAGCTTATGCCTTGCGGAGTGTACCTCTGCTAGGATGGAGGCTGATTACGAGTAACCCTGTATAGGTATATAGGGTTAGGATTTACGGGTAGCCCTGTATACCCATACAAGGTTACTCGTAATCAGCCTCCACTTAAGGGCTTATTTTAGAGGCATTAATTTTTTTTAGACATTTAGTAATTTGAGGGATTTTTAATGTTCTGTATGTATGTTAAAAATCAGCGGCACTTCTTGAAAAGAGCATTAAAGATTGCGCGCGTTCTTGCAACGAAGAGCCCTGTATATATAAAGTGAGCAATTTTGCTTGTGTTAGTAATTAATATTTTTTCCCAGGTACGAATCTATTCGGTCCCCTCGGCCACAAGATGGGTCGCTGGCTCGCTGCCTGTTCTGGACTCGTGATCATCGGAATCTGCCTAATTCTGGTCAGTAACAACTCTTCATTATCTATTTGTTTAATCCCCTTATTTAGGTAGTGTTTGGGAAACTACGTTGGGTATTATAGTCCCTTGATGATTTCGCCGTAATGGCCGAAACGCTGGAGGATTTAAGACAGGGCCTAAAATATACCAGTCTACTTAGTCTGTCTGTCTGTTGTATTGCATTGTATGGCAGCGAAACGTGGACCGTGACTCGAAGGGATAGGGAAAGATTTAACGCATTCGAAATGTGGTGTTGGAGGAGAATGGTCAGAATCAGCTGCAAGGAAATGAAGAGGAAAGAAGTGGTTTTGAAGATGGTAGAGGAGAAAAGAACATTAATGGAAACAATAGAAAACAGAAGAGGGAAGATGTTGGGACATCTGATACAACACGACAACTTCATTAGAACAATAATGGAAGGTAAATTAGAAGGGAGGAGGAAGAGAGGTAGACCTAGGAGAAGTTACATGAACCAAGTGAAGGAGAAGATAAATGTAGTGTCGTATCAGGAAGTCAAGGAGAAGGCGGAGTGTAGAAGAACATGGAAGGAACTCCACCGACAAGAGTGTTGCTCTTTGATTATTTTTTTGCTCAATTATGATTGAATGAACTTAGTCTGTCTGGTAAAGTATAGATAAATTTGGAACTCGTATTTTTTGCTTTATCAATTATTAAAGATCGAAAAAGATATTTGAAGAATATCAAATTTTCAACGTTATGGTTGTGATGGCTGAGTTGAGGGGCGAATCATGGGAGAGGCCTATGTCCAGCAGTGGATGAACATAGGCTGCTGATGATGATGACGATAACTGTGACGTCACATTTTCGTAAAAATCGTACAATGAAGTGACGTCAATCGTAAATTCTAAGCGCTGTATCTTAGTATTTTTTGTTTGTGACACGAAAGAAGAAATTTCTATATAATATCTATATTTGATAATCTGACGAATTAATTCTCGAGCTACAGGAAGGAGGCTAGCTTTTCAAGCTACGATAGCAAGTTAGCAAGAGCTTCTAGCTTCGTGTAGACGCTACGCAACTAACGCAACGCTAGTTTTGTCTACACAAAGCTAGAATTACTAGCTTGCACTAGCTTGTTATCCTACCTTGAAGTACTAACGTCGTGTGGCTCGGGCATAGTCAGTTTTTATCGTCAATACGCTTATTGCTAAAAATTAAAAGAAGAAGATTTTTATCAGCTGACTATTCTTTTTATCATTGTATAAATTCAGACTAATAGAAACTGTATTGCCAGGCATATTGCATGCCTCTAGAAGATTTGTATGGGTCAACTTTCAAAATGTTTTGTATCACCTTACCTTACCTGCAAACAGCAATAAAGATTTTTGTATTGTATTTGGCATAACAGAAATCTGACCAAAATATTACAAACCACGAATAATTTTAACAAGAAATTGAGACTGACTTGTCCTTCCCCAGATCCCAATGGCTCGTAAGCTGGAGCACCTGATCATCCCCAACGCTGGTCTCGGCTTCGCCATCGGCATGGTAGACTCCTCCATGATGCCGGAACTTGGATTTCTCGTGGACATTCGACACGCTGCCGTGTATGGATCGGTGTACGCTATTGGAGACACGGCTTTCTGTCTTGGATACGCTGTTGGTAAGGACCCGTTAGTTATAAAAAACAAAAAAATTGGTGGACATTTCACACACAACGCCATCTGACCCCAAACTAAGCAAAGCTTGTAATATGGAAGCCAGATAGCTGATATAATACTTATATATTTTTAAATCCATACTTATTATACATAGCAAACACCCAGGCACAGTACAAATATTTGAATTCATCACACAAACATTTGCACTGGGTGGGGATCGAACCTACGACCCACGGTTTGTCAGGCAGACTTACTACTAACTAAGCCACCAGGCCAGCCAGTTAGTTGGTTAGTTTGACAGGGTCTTTTCCGCACTTAGCCTCAATCGGGCCCTTGTGCGTGGCTGATGCTTCCCTTATACTCCAGCCAACCCTGGCTGTCCCAGAAGGCAAGCAACCTATTCAGGTTGGTGAAGGCTTCCGGGACTGCAGCTGGGGAGTGGAGGAATTCTGCCCATTGATTTCCCACGCTCCTGCATTCCACAATCACATGCTGTGCCGTTTCTTTCTCCTCCATGCATCCCTTGCATAGAGGGCTGTCTGCCACACCTATATTGAATAGGTGCTTGTTCATGTTGTACCTACCTATAACTTTACGGATTTAAGAACACCCGTATTTATCGAAGTTATTCTGAGTTAAGTTACGGCTGGTCTAGTAGGGAGAACGGCGACTGCCGATCCGGAGCCCCCAGGTTCAAATCCCAGGCGCATCCCTGTCTTTTCAAAGTACATGACTTTGTGTGTGTAATGCCGCTAACTTTATAACGGTGAAGGAAAACATCGTGAGGAAACCGACATGTGCCTAGAATCTTTCGAGGTGATGTGACATCCATCAACCCGCATTCGGCCAGTGTAGTGGGTTATGGTCTTGACTCTGTCCTAGCAAGAGAAGGGCCCGAGTCCCAGCAGTGGGAACGTTTAATGGGCTGATTATGCTTATGCTATATCAAGCAAGCTAGTATCCTATCCTATCCTATGCTATCCTAGCTTGAAAAACTAGCGTCGTATGGCTCGGGTATAGCTAGAAGTATACTTCTAGCTACCCGTCAAGCGGCGGGGAACCCATATGAGTTGGGGGCCAGATATGACTCATCATGTGAAAAATAACAAAAATATTGAAACTACCCTCAAAAATTTTGAAGGTATTTCAACAAACATTTTTTCGCGGCAGCAAAAAAAAAAAAAAAATTGGTTGCCTGTAAAGTCGGTATACGGGCGAAAGTTTTACGTGACAACGACTTTGAGTGGTAAAATAATTTTACGGAAGGGACGCGTGCCTTTCACTTTTTATGTCTGTCTCTCTCGCTCTTAGGCGGGCTAACCATGCCCGAGTGGAAGGGACGCGTGCCTCTCACTCGCTCTCGTTGTGAGCGCATAACGTGAGCGGAGCGTAACGCAGTTTCTTGAAGTGTCACCCGGCAAACCAATTTATAAGACGTTGTCACGTCAAAACTATAACCTAGTGAAATAAATGAAAAAAAACTGTCTTAAGATTTGTTTTTAATGACGGGAAGCAAAATAATTAACAATGATAACAATCGTACACAGAACAATATTTGTTTTTATGCACTCGGGCCTCAAGATACAAGCTATGTGCTAAGTTTGCGGACCAAACTTGTACCCACACATTCGGACCGTATAAGCATTGTAAAGCTAGGCTTGAAAATTTACTTATGTATGTGTGTGTTTAATATAAAAAAAACGTTTCATTTAATTTTTATAATCCTCAGGTCCCGCGTTTTCTGGTGCCCTGATGAACAGCATCGGCTTCGAGTGGATGCTGGTCATCATTGCGCTGCTGAACTTCGCGTACGCACCATGTCTGCTGCTGCTGAGGTCTCCACCAGCCACCAACGAGAAACAGGTAAGGACTCCCGTTACCTGTTTAAACTACAAAAATTGTAATTTTTTTTTACTATTATTTTTGTCGGAAAATGTCATGATTTTCCAACGATTTTCAGGATAAATTTGGTCATATGATTATATACTGCATTGGTTTCATATAGTTTCAATACCTCTTCTAATCCATTTTTACAATGCCGTACAAAAATCATGCGACAAGAAGGAAAGAGCGAGGGTTGCAACCCCCTCTTCAACTTGTACTCAGTTGGACAGCTTACAAATGCCGGAATAGTGCTGAATCTTAATATTTTATACCCTTTTATCATTCTACGTAGGTGTCCTGGTGTATCATATGACCCATTAATTATGTTCATGGGCCTGTAGTCTATACTTGGTTGGCTCTTAGTCTACAGGCATGTTTGGCTTCTGGTCTCCTATGGTCTAGAATGGTGTTTTACCAGATTCTACCTGAAATTCTAAGAGATGGTCTAGAAGTTATGGCTGGTCTAGTCGGGAGAACGGTTACTACCGATCCGAAGCCCCCACTCCAGGCTTCTGTCAGGAGCCAGGTTCGAATCCCACGCGTACCACTGTCTTTTCGAAGTCACGTGCGTAATGCCGCTAACTTAAAACCGGTGTGGGAAAACATCGTGAGGAGATCGGCATGGTTCAAGGATCTTTCGATCGAGGATTACGTCATGCGTCATTTACTAACCTGCACTGGGCTAGCGTGGTGGATTATGTATGGCCTTGAATTTCTCCTTGCGAGAGAAAGCCCCGAGTTCCAGCAGTGGGAACGTTAAGCGGGCTGCTTATGCTATATATAGCACTTATTGCTTCACTCTTGGTTTTCAAGTTTGCTTGGCTCATAGTTTTCAAGTTTTTGCTTGGCTCTTGGTTTTCAAGTTTGCTTGGCTCTTGGTTTTCAAGTTTGCTTGGCTCTTGCTCTTGGTCTTCAAGTTTGCTTGGCTCTTGGTTTTCAAGTTTGCTTGGCTCTTGGTCTTCAAGTTTGCTTGGCTCTTGGTTTTCAAGTTTGCTTGGCTCTTGGTCTTCAAGTTTGCTTGGCTCTTGGTTTTCAAGTTTGCTTGGCTCTTGGTCTTCAAGTTTGCTTGGCTCTTGGTTTTCAAGTTTGCTTGGCTCTTGGTTTTCAAATTTGCTTGGCTTGGCTCTAGGTTTCAAGTTTGCTTGGCTCTTGGTTTTCAAGTTTGCTTGGCTCTTGGTTTTCAAGTTTGCTTGGCTCTTGGTTTTCAAGTTTGCTTGGCTCTTGGTTTTCAAGTTTGCTTGGCTCTTGGTTTTCAAGTTTGCTTGGCTCTTGGTTTTCAAGTTTGCTTGGCTCTTGGTTTTCAAGTTTGCTTGGCTCTTGGTTTTCAAGTTTGCTTGGCTCTTGGTTTTCAAGTTTGCTTGGCTCTTGGATTTCAAGTTTGCTTGGCTCTTGGTTTTCAAGTTTGCTTGGCTCTTGGTTTTAAAGTTTGCTTGGCTCTTGGTTTTCAAGTTTGCTTGGCTCTTGGTTTTCAAGCTTGCTTGAATTTTGGTCTTCAAGTGAGCTTAGATTTGGTCTTCAAGTTTGCTCAGGTCTTGGTTTTCAAGCTTGCTTAGGTCTCTTGGTCTTGAAGCTTGCTTAGTTCTTGGCCTTCAACCTTAGTCCTCATTGCAACCCATTGAGTCGACGTGACGCTCCTAAGAGCTATTAATTTAGCTTGATTATGCGACCAACAACACTCTCAATAGAAAGAACAGCCCCTGCTCGGCAAATTTCGTTAATACTACACTCTTGTCAACAAAATTTGGACAAGAATTTAAGTATAGTAGACAGGAATAGAAAAATAATAGCACGTTGAAATATATTACGGTATACCCTGGCACAGATTTTGTTGAAAACAGTGGTTAATATGTCATGTATTATTTTGTTCCAGAGCCTAATAATTAGCGAAAAGTCATCAGTTCGCTACGTGAGCTACCAAAATGACGAAGAAGAATAAAAGCCCGCCAAAACAACGCCGCCATCTTGAATGCCCGCCATTTTGTCGTTAACTTTTTAAATTTTGTCTTGGAAATGGTAACTCCTGTCAAAATGAGATTCGCTTAGTAAAAAGTGCTGTATCGTGCCAAATTTAGATAAAAATATATTTATTCATTCATATTGTATTCTAACTTAGTGTGACCAAATTGTGTGTATACAAAAATAGTTATGTATGTCCAAATTATATATATACTGTAGTTATTATACATAAAATAGTATTTTCTGTGCATATCTTAAAGAGATATCAATCCTTTGTTACTTACATATATATTCTTCTTACATAGAAAGCTCTTCTTGACCAAAAATATTATACAGTATTAAATAGCCCGCATATTTTCTATGCTAACGTTCTTGGTAGTTATATATATACTTTTAATATAAAGCGCATATAATTGCCGTTTAGTCAGGGTGTATCAAAAAATCGAAAAAAAAACTATTTACTTAATCATATATACTTATATATACATTTGAACCGTATTTATTGTGTAGCGTTATACTCTAAAATAATAATAATAGGTACAATAAGCTTAGAAATTAATATTGTAATAATATTATTTATATATTTTACATAAAATTTACCTCTATACTAAAAATTTACAAACGGCTTTTGCAATACCTAATAATCATTTATGTGATACATTATTTGGCAAATGTGACTTTGACAATACTTAATAATTTATTAAAAAAAGAGATTAGGACAATAAAGATTTTTTTTACATAGATTGGCGATTTTAAGGACAATAATTTAACTCACAATGTTACATTATGCACTTTTGTAAAACGATTTATACTGGCTAATGGACCAAGGTATTAGACATTTTTAGTAATTGTAAAAAAATATTATTTTTATTATTTAAAAACATTATGCAAGACTTAGGTAATCCGCGCACTGCCTTGCGGTAAACGTTACTGCGTTTTTTCTACTGCACGGTCAAATAAACGCAATCCGCGGACTGTCGCGAAATATACGCACGTGTTGTTGTCATTTGAACTCCAGCTATCGGGCCCCCACGCCATCATTATGGATTATCATACAAAAATAGCTAACTGCGTGTATTTATTATTGCATAAATTACTTTAATTCAAAAAACCCTACTGCAAAAAAACATCAAGTAATACAATTTACTATCTAAGGACACTCGAGTGATTGAGACGAACCTAACTATACCTTAATTATCAAAATCCATCCAGCCGTTTGGGATATTTTTATAAGTAAGGGAATAAATAAATTTACAAACATACAAGATACGCGCGAAAAACATGCCCCTTCTTTCTGTCGGGTAAAAAGTTATCCAAACGGTATTGGACACATATTAACGTGATGGTCGCAAATTTGCAGTGGGACCCCACGATATCTTTACCGTATGCGAATATTCACCGCAATGCATTAACTTTTATTACACTTCATAGATTAGACATGCGTTAAAACGCTAGGCAGTGCGTGCTGGGCCTTAATCGCGATCTAAATCATTTTTAATTACCTGCCTGTCGGTGTCTCGGTCATGTTGCTTCGGCCGTGTTTACGAGAAGACAGATTACAGGTCAGTCCTATCATTACTACGACCTTGGTCGTTGGAATTTGACCAAAACCTCGGAAACTAACTAAAAATATTTAGATCGCAATTTACTTAGTCTTCGATAAGTGTCCAAAAAAAATTTTTTCATTATTACTAATAAAGTAAAACACAATAATTATTGTTTGTATTGAAATTTATTATTGTTTTTCGTAAAGTCACGATTTTTAAACGTAGTTGCACGAAAGTTTAATAAAAAAAATCTTATTATAAATTACGTAGTGTCCGACCGAAAGTTCGGTTTCGGTTTCGGTTTCGGCCGAGTTTCGGCCAAAAATCAAGTTTCGGCCACAGTTTCGGTTTCGGCCAAAATCGGCCGAAACTTTTGCCGAAACCGAAACTTAACAAGTTCAAGCACGTTCACGATCGCCTAACTTTGTTTTCCGCGGCAACGCTTTGACGGACGCTGTCGGCCCTTTTCGGGAATTATCGTGCGCCGTTCGGATAGTTCTGTAGCAACCAGCGATGCCAACCGTACGAGGTTCCTCGTACAAATACGAGATTTGTAGTCTTTATTAACCTCGTACAAATAAGTACGAGATTATAATATTGCTATTATAAAATAGTGAAAACTAGTGCCATCTATCAGAACTTGTGAGGACTTACAAGACTTCTTACTGATTTCATATCTATCCGGTTAACAGGAAAATCCCCGACTAAAAAAACATTACATTTTTCGCTTTTTTAAATTCAATAAATGATTACAACAATCTTAATATATTGTGTTTCCATTTCATGCCCTAATTAAGGCAAAATAATAGGTAAAATGCACCAAATTTCAGTATTTTAATAAATTATATACTTGACCACGTGAGTTTCGGTTTCGGTTTCGGTTTCGGCCGAAACTGAAGCCACGGCCGAACATTCGGTTTCGGTTTCGGTTTCGGCTGGAAAATCAGTTTCGGTCGGACACTATAAATTAGTCCATTTTATATATAATTAGTATATAAATAATTGTTAGTGCGAAATATCATCAAGAGAGCTGTTGATATGTTTTGAAAAAGGAACAATTATGAATGATTATTTTAATTAGTTAACTTTCATTCATTATTAATAATATTGAATGTGAAAGTAGAAAATTAGAAATAGAGTATGAATTTGACATCTCTAGTTAAAAACTATATAAATTATTCTATAAAATTACATCGTTCTGTCACTATTATTCAATAACTATTATTTTAATGTCTTTTTTTATTTATTTCACAAGTAAAACAATTTAAAAGATCACCTATATCAAAAACAAGATTTTTTCGTAAAGAAGAGAAAAATATTTTGCCAAAAATTTACATAAACTTTTGCTAATTTTTGTTTGTTTGTTTATTTTCTTCTAGAGGCATGCAATATGTCTGGCAAAATAATTTGTCTTAGTCCTATTCCATAAAATAAATTGAAGATTAAGACTAAAAAACTGGTTTTAGTTGTTAGCTGATAAAGATCTTTTAACATTACGAAAGTATATTATTATTTCTCGTTTATTACAATATATACACTTATTTTTCACAAAAAACAGTTTATTCGTATTTATAGTAATATAATCATAAGATAAAATTACCAGCTTTGTAGCTATCAATATTTGTCTTCAAGTAGGTCGTTTATTTATAAAATTGTAGGATGTAGAGATAACGCATATAATTAAATAATAATTAATTGTAGCAGTAAGAATTACGGTAGATATACATTTTCTACGACGGTGTTCTGCTAAATTCTATCGATATTACGATAAACTATAACATGTATTATTTATTGTTATTTTTCATTTGTATAATAATAATTATTACAATTTTCTACCGAAATTTCAAACAGTTGTAATCTCTTTTTTTATTAATCCATCCATTTTTTTTTTTATAAATAGACATGTACTTACAGAATTACATCTAATTAGCACTTCATAACACCACATTGATGCTATTCCTGTATGGCTGCTTGAATAGTATTATTAGTCGTCAAAAATAATATCTACGTAATTCTGTTTTGTTTCTAGTTTTACCTGTTTGTAGTTTATACAATATTATATATATTATTATATATTTCAAATTTATTATATACATTAGTATATATAATATATATTCTACTCGTTACTTTAACCGTTGTAGTTTTTGCTGATTTTACACATATTAGTTTTTGTTAGCAGTAGTTTTCATCAAATCACAGTTACTATACACTTAGATACAATTTTATTTATATATTATGTAATCATATGTATTTATTGGATAACATTAATTCACTATAACATTTTCATAATAAATCTATCGACAGTTTCTTCTAGGTATTCATAATATTAAAAAAAAAACATGCTCGCGAATCATAAAGCGTCATGACATATAGTCACATAATCTTCCAATGTTAAGATTAGTTCATAATTCATATAAAAACATCATAATAACACACCATTTCATAATGCAAGTAGTTTTTTTTAATAATAATAAATTATATGTCATAAATTTCTATGTAGTCTATGTAGCTGTAGTTAATATATCATTATAGTGGATTTAGTAAAATAATCATTCATAATTGATAAACATTTTGGTTTTGTTCTAAACATATCAGTAATGTAATATTGTAAACACAATAGCTGGAATGGGTCCTCAAAATAATGAATAATTTATTTCTAAGTGTTATAATCATTATATTACTTTGTTAAGGCATGTATTATATTGTTTTATTTCTTAACGAAATGGTAAACAATGACGACTTTTTTAAATTCTCTATGAAGTATTTTAATATACATGTATTTTTTGTAGAATTCATAAGTTATCTACTGAAATATCTGGCATATGAAATTAAAATACTTTATTATCAATTAAAATGCAAAATAAATGTGAATAAATATTAAAATTTATTTTTATTAATATCAAATATAATATAGTATCATGATATAGTATCAATACATGTAAATGAAGTTATAAATTCAGATCTAAGTGTATTTATTTATTCAGAATCTATACATATATTAGAAGTATACACATACATTCAATGAAATAGTTTCTTTCGATACATACATCTATGGTTTTCTATTTTTATTATTATTTATGTATGTTTTATTTATTTATAAATCAACTTATTTATCGTATTAGGGTCGATCAAACTAATAAACATTGTTTGCCATTATTATTAAAGAAAAATGTTACTTAAACAAGTTAATATGATTCTGCTTGTATACATTATATATGTAATTGTAAAACAATACCAAACTACTTAGTATATTTATGTAAATAGGGTAAATACTATTTACGAATGATAAGAAGACAAGCAAAGAGCTGAAGTGTATTCTAGTAATAATTGATGAAACTTGTAAAATAAAATATGTATTTCTTCTAACTACGAGGGGTGATCCAAAAGTAATGATAATCAATAATAAACACAATGAATAAAATCAAAAACTAAATTTATTTCTCAACATAGTCTCCTAGCAAGTCTATACATTTAGTCCATCTCTTTTCTAAGCCCAAAATTCCCTTAGAAAAAAAATATTTATCTTGACTCTCAAAAAAGTCCTCAACCGCGGCCATCACGTCGCTATCATCGTCAAATTTCTTGCCCCGGAGGTGTTCCTTGAGTCGTGGAAAGAAATAGAAGTCACTGGGGGCTAGATCTGGTGAATAGGGGGGGTGTTCCACCAGCTCAAAGCCCGCTTCCTGAATGGCAGCCATGGCAATTGCAGCTTTGTGAACCGGTGCGTTGTCTTGATGGAACAGCACTCCAGCCCGCAGTTTGCCTCGCCTTTTCTCCTTAATAGCCTCCCGCAATCTTCTTATTTGTTCTGCATAGTAGGAGCCTGTAATAGTGGCCCCTTTTCCAAGTAGTCCACCATGATTATTCCTTCAGCGTCCCAAAAACAGACGCCATAACCTTCCCTGCTGAGCTTGACACTTTGAATTTCTTCGGCGTCGGTTCATCGGATCGTTTCCATGTCATCGATTGTTGTTTTGTTTCAGGATCAAAATGGTGGATCCAGGTTTCGTCCATGGTCACAAAACGTGACAAAAATTATCCTTGTCTGCCTGGAACTTTTCGAGATTTGCTCTTGACATGTCGACTCGTTTCTTCTTTTGCTCGTCGTTTAACATTTTCGGTACCCAACGCGCGGAGACCTTTCTCATATGCAATTCGTTCACAAGGATTCTTTGAATGCTGCCATATGAGATCCCTGTGACCTCAGCTACATGCCTGATAGTCACTCTTCGATCTTCCAATACAACTTCTTCAACTTTTTTCACATTTTCTCCAGTGAGGGACGTCGATGGGCGCCCTTCGCGGTGTTCGTCTTCCGTCGATGTTCTTCCCAGCTTAAACTCCTTAGCCCAGCGTGCAACTGTGGAATATGGAGGAGAACAGTCCCCTAATGTTTCCACCAAGTCGCTGTGTATGTCTTTGGTAGACATTTTTTCAAGCAGAGGTATTTAATGACCAGCTCTGATTTCGTTTTTTTCCATTTTGATGTTCACTCCTTGACAGTCCGTATTCAAATGAATGTAGCTCCCGGGAATCGTGGCCTATTTATATGATTTTTTTTTCCTGAACTAGTGGGTAATTGAGCAAGTGACTGTAATTTTTTTGTATTTTTGTGTGCACTAGAAATAACTGATTATCATTACTTTTGGATCACCCCTCGTATATTATATTTACTAACAATATATAAATTATTACATATTGTGAAATAAGTAGTTGGTTGCTGATATGTTTCGCCGATATCTTGAATATTAAATGTGATAGTTACTTAGTGATATTTTAAATATTGATGCTTTTTAGAATTGTAGTGTTTTACAATATTTGAGCGTATGACGTATGCTTCAGTATTCTAAATGTTTAAATAAATAGGTAATGATATACAACCGTGGTTACCTTAGAATAAAAATATTTTTTATTATTTGTGGAATAAAAACCTAAAATACATCCAAATTTATTTTTGTATTACAAAAATTTGTGAAATATTTTATTATGTACGAAACTCATCAGTACTATTCAGTGTTTTTAATGTGTTTTTGTTATTGTTAATGTGTTAGTACTTTATAATATTTTTAATATTTTTAAGTGACTTGTATAAAGGATTATAAACGAAACATTTATTTTTGATTATGATAAATGCAATGCAAAAAGTAGAGTTAGTATTTTTTAATTAATATATTATTCTACAGTGGGTTATGCAAAATGTCTCGAGAAGGTCCAATAATACTGAATGAGGTAATTGCCACACATTCATAATTTTCAAATAAACTTATTTGGGAAACCAACGATTATCAAATTTAAAAATAATAACACTTTCCAACTAAAACGTTTAACATCGATTGTATAGTACTCGCTATATAATACTACGAATTCCGTAATTTTAGTTGTTTGTAGTCGAAATATTTCGTAGTACGAAATATTTACTCACTGGCTCTTCACTACTCACAGCTTGATGACGCACGTCCGAAGCGCGCCGTGTCTCACGCACGACTGAGTGACGATGGCTAGTGGCTACCCCCTCCATTACGACCGACATAAAACAGTGGAAAATTCCTTGAAAAAAACCAATCAGTTGAACCAGTTGTCTTGTTTTGAGGAGTGAAATTGCTATTTTAATCTATTATTAGACTTATCTATTGAGACACTTAATATTATTATAAATTGTTGGATATTTGTATTATTATTGAAGAATTTGTTTTATTATTAGTATTTAACTGTTGTTCCTTGTCTCTAGTTGTTTTTACAGTTGATTTGAAACCGTATATTTAACAATTTGATACCTGTTTACAAAAGTACAATCGTTTACAGTATGTGTTACGTATATAATATAATTATATATTCTGTTGTCGATAATACTTGTATTAATATTTGATTGTGTAATGTTTGAAGTGTTGTTTTAATAAAATGTGGGTATATGAACTACTTTGTTGGTTTTATTTGTGACTAACCTATTTTACATGTTATGTTTTATTATCTATAGTTACATAGCAAAAGCAGTCTATAAAATTTTAATTTATTCACTAATAACTCGCGTGTCTTATAGATCGACATTTTTTTTTAATGAAGAGTGACGAGACGAGCATGACATGTGCCTGATGGTAAGCAACAAGCGTGCCACATAACAGTACAGTGACACGACAATGAGATTGTTATACTTTGAGAAAAGTAAACCAATTGAATCAATGTAAGAATTTAGGTAGACAAACGTTGGATCTTTCTGTTACAAATTTTCAAAAGGAATGGATAGTTCCGTTTTAGCTCCATCTACTTAAAGTCCCTCCAAAACGAAGCGACACTCAGGGCTGACCGCAGAGCTTCTGACGGGAGCCTACCCGGAGTCACATCTCAGTGATAGACCCTAATCGGACCAGTTGTCAAAACTCAGTGACGGAACCTAGCCAGAATGGTTAGTTCACGTAGACAATTCATCGTGTAGCTAAGTCTTTCACAAATTGCGAGGCGTATCCTCTTTTTTCCTATTACCGGGGACGATGGCACTTGATGTGTCATCTGGCCCGGTAAATATATCACCGGGCCAGTTAAAACTTTTTTTCCCATTTGGCCCGGCACCGGGCCAGATGGGACCATACCAAAGTAGATGGTTCTGCACCGGCGCTCTCTATACAAAATTTTACCCGTCATATCAATTTTTTTAAATAACCAGTTACTTATTCTTTTATGTAACTCAGTATTAATATACCCGAAATATACTACAAACCAACGAAAGATGTGCCCTCCCAAACGTCAGGGCGCACGGAATCATGTTATCGTTGGGAAGAGTGAGGTCACTCTTTCTGTTCTAGTCGGTTGCAGGAAGCGGTGGATGCCGGACGTTTTTACCTATTCGTTTAGTATCACTATTCGTTGTTGATCGCCAAAATAAGTATAACCATACTATATCTCACCGCTAGCGAATCTAAGGGTCAAGTAGATTGGTTGTTTGTAAACCATTTACGATACACACAGAGACGCAGTCTATTACCAATTTCAAGGTGCTCAGGGCACATCCATTGGTTTATATCGATGCTACAAACGATATAGGTGACAACAAGATGATAATGACGATAACCACTGTTGAATCGACTTCAACAAGAACAAAATTAAAAAAAAATATTAACCCCCGACTACCTCGGATTTGTTATCTGTACTTACAACATTCTACTAGTCAAACCCTTTCATTTGATACCCATATTAAGGGGGTTGTGAAAAAACAAGTGCATTTCGCCATTTTGTGGTAGCGGCAATCTTGGATTTGAAATTTGTCATAGTGCAAAGTATTCTACTAGTCAAGCCCTTTCGTTTGATACCCATATTGAGGTAGTAGTGAAAATAATAACATAATTCGCCATTTTGTGGTGGCAGCCATCTTGGATTTGAAATTTGTTTTAGTGTATAGTATTATACTAATCAAGTCCTTTCATTTGATACCCATATTGAGGTAGGTTATGAAGGAATATTTTGTCCGCCAATTTGTGGAGGCGACCATTTTGAATCGATATTAACCAAACATAGCTAAGAACATCCGCACGGATATTAACCTTGAAGTAAAAAAACCGCATCGAAATCGGCCCATCCGTTTGAGCTCTACGGTGCCACACACAGACAGACAGACATCGACGTCAAATTTATAACACCCCTTTTTTGGTCGGGGGCTAAAAATGGTGGAAATTCTCAACTGGGTATATGATTTTTTTTATTAAGTTACGCGATTCACCGCTAAATGTGAATCAATTTAGTTAGTTCGTTTTTTGTTCGATCGATCATATTGTAGAGATGGTTCCATGTAAATTTTATCGAAATTGGTGTGTCGCTTTTTAAAATATCAGTAAACAAGAACAAAATTAAAAATTTTGATTAACCCCCGACTACCTTAGATTTGTTATCTGTACAACATTCTACTAGTCAAGCCCTTTCGTTTGATACCCATATTGAGGTAGTAGTGAAAAAAAAAATAGAATTCGCCATTTTGTGGTGGCGGCCATCTTGGATTTGAAATTTGTTATAGCGTATAGTACTCTACTAGTTAAGCCCTTTCATTTGATACCCATATTGAGGTAGGTTGTGAAGAAATATTTTATCCGCCATTTTGTGGAGGCGGCCACTTTGAATCGATATTAACCAATTATAGCTAAGAACACCCGCACGGTAATTAACTTTCAAATAAAAAAAACCGCATCGAAATCGGCCCATCCGTTTGAGCTCTACGGTGCCACAGACAGACACACACACAGACAGACAGACAGACAGACAGACAGACATCGACGTCAAACTTATAACACCCCTTTTTTTTTGGTCGGGGGTTAATAAAAGTGGTCAAGTGCGAGTCGGACTCGCCCATGAAGGCTTCCGTAGCAGCAAGTAACATAATATAAAAGTTCTTGTAGTTCGTTGTTACTTTAATCAGTGTTTTAACAATAGTCAATTTATGATGTATCAAAATAAAACTACTTATTAGATCTCATTCAAACCAATTTTCGTTGATAGTTTACATAGTAATGTACATCATACACTTTTTATTTTTGTCATTCTCTTATTTCAGAAGTTAGAGAGGGGGCACACTTTTTACCACTTTGGAAGAGTCCCTCGCGCAAACATTCAGTTTAGAAAAATAATTTCGGAGAAAAGTGGCAGTGATATACGGACAGACAGACAGACAGACAGACAGCCATGACGAAACTATAAGGGTCCCGTATTTTTTACGGAACCCTAAAAACTAAAATTTGATTTTTATTTATCTCGTCGTCGCTTAACATCAGGCGAGATGGCGGCCAAGTGTAAACCTATAAAAGTTTTAAAAAAAAGTGCCACTTTCTTATGAAATTTGGGAGAGTCTGAAAATATTTCCCATTGGCTGACGCATTTCTAGATGGCCAATGGCCATGTTTCCGAGTTTACCCGAATATTTCTTATGATAAGCGTGACGCTAGAATTCCATTCACTGCCCACGAAAAATCTGTCTGTGGCGCGCCAAAAAGAAGTGTTCACTTTAATAAAATAATTAAATAAGTAGGTGCGGTAGCCATACCTAACACACTCCGATAATTCTTTATCTAAAACTACAGATTTTTTTTATCATACTAATCAATAATTATCAACGTTTATCAGTACAGTCATCGGATAAGGAAAACTGAGTAATTTTCAGTTTGTGTTGTGTTCTTGAACAAAGACTATACAAAAAAAAATATTTATTTTCAAATATCATTCATTATCTGCAAAACGTAAATTACTACAAAGTTTAAAAAAAAACCTAATTCGCTCTATACATATTTTTTTACCATAGATTACAAACTATAGAGATAAAAAATGTATCGTCATTTTATATTAAAAAGCGCGCCTTTTAAAATTTATGGAATCTTAAAATAAGAAATTAAATTAATTAATGGAATGAAAAATTTTAAATTGAAAATTCCACATATAAATGTAGTATTATATTTTTTTTGAGTGAATCGGTTTTTGCTAGTTATGCCCGCTTAATCGCAGACCGCATCGGCGCTTTTAACATCAGGCGATTTGGCGGTCAAGTCTAAACCTATAATAGATAAAAAAATAACTATAGGTTAGTTAATGATACAATCTATCGCGTTTGGCTTTCATCGACAGAATTTAAATTTTTACGGTGACATAAACACATTTTTGTAACTCTGATTATTTATAAAAAAAGAATTGAGAGATACATTATTATGAAACTTGTCATCGACTTATTTTTCAATAGTATATATAATTATTTAAATAAATATGTAAATACATAATAGTAGGTACCTACAGTGAAACTAATAATCCATCCTTAATTATTGTACCCAAATCGCTGAAAACCAAATTTTGAAATTTGTTATTAATTTTGAAAATATGAATTATTGAGCCAATACATATTTTTCATAATAATTATTGTTTTATTATTAATTATAGTTTCATAATAATTATACAAAAAGTGTGTTCTTGATAATAAAAAAATATTTTTTTAATTATTTTATTACGGAAGAATATTTTTTTTAAATAATTTTAGATACAAAAGTAATTGAAAAGAAGTGTTTAAAAAAAATAATTATCTATCAAATTCTATCGTGTAATTATTGTAAATAATTACAAAAGTAGTTGTGTATTTGTAAAATAAGTAGTGTTGTTTAGTGATTTAACACAGCAAAAGCTATTTGGATAGTTATGGTAAGTTTGTATAACCTTTTGTTAATTTAAATTTAGTTTTTAAGCTATTGCATGGCTTTTATCGCGGGCCTGGGGACCGAATTTTAGTGATCGTGCATCTCTTTCTTATGTTCACAAGAAAGAGGGATGGAAGACCGTAACGCCGTCCTCCCCACTCGGTCATTCGACTTTGAATCTTATTTGTAATAGCTTTACAGACTAAATGCTCTTAGCTGTGTTGCGAGCTTAACGGATTTCCCGTGATATTTTTTATGGTAAACAAATGTCAGTCCTCAAAATAAAAACAATTCCGAAAAATTGTTAACATCCCTATTGCTTATGTTGATAAAAATGCATGCAACATGCAATAGCTTTACCGCGGCAGTATCCGAGTGCCACACTTATTTTTATTTTATCATGTTATGTACACAGATTCTTTGCCTTTTTGTAAATGACGCTACCAAGTGTTCTTATGAATTTATGGTTCGAATCATCATCAACATCAACAGCCCACTAAATACTCCCACTGCTGGGACTCGGGGCCTGCTCTCGCAAGGAGAGAGTTAAGGCCATAATCCAACATGCTGGGCCAGTGCGGGTTGGTGGATGACACATGGCTTCGAAAGATTCTAGGCACATGTCGGTTTCCTCACGATGTTTTCCTTCACCGGTTTTAAGTTAGCGGCATTACGCACATGACTTCGAATAGACAGTGGTGCGTGTGGGGTTCGAACGCGGGGTCTCCGGATCGGCAGGCGCCGTTCTCCCGACTAGACCAGCCGACTTCTAGACTAGCAGGTCTACTACGAAGTCCGATAAACGATATATCGGCCGAAGTTATGGACGTTTTACACCACGAAACACAATCGGTCGGTTGATCTGATCGGGCGTTTCGTTCATCCCGACCAACAAAGATTTGACAGTTTTTGTGTCATCAACCGACCGATTGTGTTTCGTGGTATAAAACGTCCATAACTTCGGCCGAAATATCGTTTACCGGACTTCGTAGTAGACCTGCTGGCTAGGCTTCGCTCGGATACTGTCATATTATAGACCGTTAATCGAAATAAAAATCTGTCTGCGGCGCGCCCAAAGATGTTTTCACTTCAAATACTATCCTATCTTTCAAGTTCGATCAAACTGCACCGGTGTGTAAATTTTATTTAAAGTCGGTTCAGTGGTTTAGGACGAACAACGTGACGCTTAATCTATATATTATTATATAGTTATATACATAATCTAAATATTATTATATAATTATATAAAGAATCTATATAATTTTATATAAAATATAATCTATACTAATATTAAAGCTGAAGAGTTTGTTTGTTTGTTTGGACGCTAGGATCTCGGGAAGTACTGGTCCGAATTGAAATATTCTTTTTCTAATGGATAGTCCATTTATCGAGGAAGGCTATAGAACATAACGCTACTATTTAATAGAAGCGGAGCATAAATCAAGAATAATTTTTTTTGAGAGTTTTCGTACGTTTCGTGCTTTGACATGACACATGACAGCAAGTGTCAAGATTGCGTCATTGAATATAAACCTTTGCCACAGATTACATACCACACCTTTTCTAACCAAATTTGTTTCTAAATCTGAGTTGGTACGACCAATTTCCCACAGGTGGCGTAGCAGGTAGCTGAAGTAGCGGGTTGTTTGAAAGCGATATTCTCAGGAATTACTGAACCGATTTCAGTCATTATTTCACCGTTGAATATGTACGGGATCCCGATGACTGCTGTACATGTACTACGGGCGAAGCCGGGGCGGACATCTAGTATTATTATATTAAGATAAATAAATTAAAATAGAAAATTAATTCGAATGAAAAATTTGAACAGAAATTAAATTTAAACATAAAATAAACTTGAATAAAAGAAGAATTCACTTTTTCACGTTAATTTTAACAATAAAAAAATTGGCAGTCATAGGAACTGCCGATAGAAGTGAAAACTTATAACTCAGAATTTGATAACTCACTTTGGAAACTAAGGAATACGGAACGCAAATACACATTTTTCATCATTTCATTCACGTCCTCGGCTATGGATGACCAATGGTGCCGCGTTTCTAGATAGCCAATGGGCATGGTCCGGAGTGTACCGAAGATTTCTTATCATTCCCGAACGTGTCGCTAGAATTCAATTCACAGCCCACGAAAAATCTGTCTGTGTTTCGCCAAAAGAAATTTTCACTTCAAAAATAAATTGAATAATTTAAAAATAAAATTAAATGAAAAAATTACAAAGATAGTTTGATCTTTAGATAGATAGAGAAATGCATCGATATAATTAAAGAAACGAAGATGAGGTATGCCATAATCTAAAGACAACATAACTTGGCGAAAATTTGTTTGAAAAATTTGAAAATTGAATTGTCAGCGAACGTACACAATTGTCAGCGAACGTACACAACTCCTTGTTGCGACTGAGACTAAATCAGGAGACGTCACCTGATTCTGCATCGCCATAGTAGAAGCGCGTTTGCCGCTTCTGCGTTTTTTAAGAGTTCGATGGAGAAATGTATTGAAATAGCGAAAAAATTCAAACGCGGCGATGGAAATAAAATTTGGAAAGTGTAAATTCGGGCGTGTCATTGTAGATCCTTTTCTTTCAGCTTGATATCAAGCGATAACGATAGACATTGGACACGTAATGGGGGCTCTTATCTGTCGATAAAGATACTCGTATAATTAACATTGATGGAACATAGCAGATTGCTGAAGTATTTGGTACCGGAGCGACTGTGAGTATAAATAATTGTTGTAATCTATTTTCAAGTAATCATTGATTTAAAATAAATATTATTCCTCTGCAATGCTAACGACCTATATCTTGTTCCCAGTTTTTTGCCAATGGCCCTTCTATCGACTAAGTAAATCGACTTTAGGTTTGCTATTGCTGTCTCATTCATATTGATAATGTACTTAAGTTTATATTGAACTTGTTTAAAAATTTTGATATGGTTCAGTAGTCATTGCCTTATTAACATGATACTTTTTTGTTGTTATTAACTATGTGTTATTAATATTTTATACAAAAAGTGATACACAAGCAGAAGTTTCTTCTGATGGTGAAGAATAATCGCTAAATATGGTATGGCCATGAACAGTTGTTTTTATTTCATACTAACTTGTTAGTGACTGTATGTTGATTAGTGTGTTGATTTCTGATGATTGTATAGTTTTTTGGTGATACAATATGTAATCTATTCAATAGCTGCAATATTAGGGAGTTGCTGGTACGATGTGTCTCGATGGTTATCCAGTTATTACAACAAATAACAACAATGTTGACGGTAGTCCTGCTGAAGCACAAAACGTTGGCGTAATTGTGTTCACCAAACATATCACACTAACATAGCACAACTGGATAGAAGCCAGAAATTAATAGACGATGAATCAGATGACATATAATATGACACAACCGATTAAAAGCTAAAAATGAAAAATGAAGAAGAAGACTTTAACAGCTGACTATTATTATCATAGTATAAATTCAGACCAATGGAAATTGTGTTTCCAGACATATTGCATGCCTCTAGAAGAAGAGGCCAGTTTCTATGGGTCAATTATTAAAATGTTTTGTATCACCTAATCTTACCTGCAAACAGCAATAAAGGTTTTTGTATTTTTTGAAAATAATACAAACATGTTAATACTTTCAGATCCACAATGGCAGAACCAGTTAAAATCAAATTTGAGTACCAAAACCCCGAAAACGTGGAGGCTGAAGTACCAGGCGCCCAGAAACTGAGACAACCCCAATTCGAAAGCGAAACTGGAGAAGCTCTACCAAACGACGGTGGAAATTCTTCAAGCAATATTGAGAGCGGTGACAGTTCTAAAGTAAGTACCGAAGGCCTAGAATTGGCTACAGCCGATGATTTTTCCACTGAACCTGTAATAATTGTCACTAAAAAAGAAGCTACCTTCACGAAAGGGGATCTAAAACTTCAGAAAGTGACAGTCACTGAGGATATTTCAATCAAATACCAGCATCTATTCAAAAAACAGACACTACCTGGTAAAACTGTTGTGACTCAGGTGCAGAAATTTGAATATAAATATTGAAAATGGATTAAACTTGAATATAAATACTAACAACGGATTATATTTATGTACGGAACTACTTAAAAGAAAATAAAAATCTTGAAAACGGATTATAATTATGTATTATTTAAAAATAAATGCGGATAATCAAAAAAGTAGGAAAAAAACGAACCGAAGTACAAATCTACAAATACCAACATCTCATACTTCAACTTCAACTTTTTCTTCTGGCTTCCATTCGGTAATGTTACCGTGATTTCGCCAATGTAACATATCATACGTCGCGAACACTCCAGCTGTGAAAAATTACATATCTAACACATCTTTGACATGACATGACTTTTATACAATTTTTAAATAATTTTGCTCAATTATGTTTGTACACCAAAATCGTATGGCACTTCCTTTATTCACATTCCTGTGCACACTTCCTTTTACATCCACTTTTCCATACATTTGTTAGCGTTACAATAATATTGATAGTACAATACTTACGTAGTGATCATTTATTCACTAATTATATTTATGGCAAAACTTCTAATGTCAATATGTTTTTTGTGACAATGTCAACAAACAATAAACACAATCATAAATTATTGGCCACAAATGACTATATTACAGGCAAGTCATCATAATATCTATGTTGACATTAATAAAAAATAATTCATTTGTCATATACATTGACGACATCAAAAACGATAAAAAATATGTCAAAATCACAATATTATTAAGTATTTCAATTAGGTATACCATGTCAAATATCAATAACATAAATAATTGACAAAAATATAAGTCAAACACTTTACCGATTGAATTGAAATGAATATTGACAATTAAATTAGTGTGAATTAATCTTAAATTGTTTTATTTTCTAGTTAAGTTATCATTCGGAATGGCTATTATAGAGCCCATTGTGTCCCAGTGTTGAGCAAAGCCCTCCCTACCCTCCTTCCATTTTCGTCTGTCTTGACTCAAAGTAGTCCAGTCTTTAAGGTATTTGTCGAGGTCGTCCCGCCATCGCCTATTGGGTCTCCCGCGTCGTCGTTTCTTATTTTTAACCTCCGACCAAAAAAGGGGTGTTATAAGTTTGACGTCGATGTCTGTCTGTCTGTCTGTCTGTCTGTCTGTCTGTCTGTCTGTGTGTGTGTCTGTCTGTGGCACCGTAGAGCTCAAACGGATGGGCCGATTTCGATGCGGTTTTTTATATTTGAAAATTAATATCCGTGCGGGTGTTTTTTGCTATGTATGGTTAATATCGATTCAAGATGGCCGCCTCCACAAAATATTTCTTCACAACTTACCTCAATATGGGTATCAAATGAAAGGTCTTGACTAGTAGAACACTGTACACCATAAAAAAAATCAAATCCAAGATGGCAGCCACCACAAATTGGCGAATTATATTATTTTTTAACCCCCGACCAAAAAAAGGGGTGTTATAAGTTTGACGTCGATGTCTGTCTGTCTGTCGGTCTGTCTGTCTGTCTGTCTGTCTGTCTGTCTGTGTGTGTGTCTGTCTGTGGCACCGTAGAGCTCAAACGGATGGGCCGATTTCAATGCGGTTTTTTTTATTTGAAAGTTAATATCCGTGCGGATGTTCTTAGGTATGTTTGGTTAATATCGATCCAAGATGGCCGCCTCCACAAAATGGCGGACAAAATATTTCTTCACATCCTACCTCAATATGGGTATCAAATGAAAGGGCTTGACTAGTAGAATACTATACGCTATAACAGATATCAAATCCAAGATGGCCGCCATCACAAAATGGCGAATTATATAATTTTTTTCACTACTACCGCAATATGGGTATCAAACGAAAGGGTTTGACTAGTAGAATACTTTGCACTATAAAAAATTCAAATCCAAGATGGCCGCTACCACAAAATGGCTAATTACATTTCTTTTTTCACAACTCCCTTAATATGGGTATCAAATGAAAGGGCTTGACTAGTAGAATGTTGTACAGATAATAAATCCAAGGTAGTCGGGGGTTAATCAAAATTTTTAATTTTGTTCTTGTTTCACTACTACCTCAAAGAAAAGGGCTTGGCTAGTAGAATACTTTGCACTATGACAAATTTTAAATCCAAGATGGCCGCTACCAAAAAATGGCGAAATACATTTATTGTTTCACAACTCCCTTAATATGGGAATCAAATGAAAGGGCTTTACTAGTAGAATGTTGTACAGATTACAAAACCGAGGTAGTCGGGGGTTAGTAAAAACTTTTAATTTTGTTCTTGTTACAATAATTACAATAATATTGATAGTACAATGCGGAATGGCAAAGCTATCATAATTTCTAGTTATTATAATCTACATATTATTAAGTGAAGCATGAAATTATGAAATTTCGTACACTTATAGTTTACTAGCTTTTGACCGCGGCTCCGCTCGCGTTTTGTAAGTTGTTGCCGTAAAGCCTAAGGGCTTCAAATATGAAATTTTCATCTCCCATATCTACAACGAATAAGAAGTTACACACAAACTCTTATCCCCTATTTCACCCCCTTTTGATACATCCTTCATTGGTACACGCCTACATTATAGGAGGAATACGTGTGCTAAACTTTAAGTTTCTATCACTAAAGGTTTGCCCTGTGCGCGTAAAACTTTCACCCCCTATTTTACCCTCTTATGGGTTGAATTTCGCAAAACCCCGTCTCAGCAAGCGCGTGCGATGTGCTAAAAGGCACCTCCATAGTTTGAGATTCTTAGCATTTGTAGTTTCTGAGATTCGGTTATGAGTGACCTTTCGCCTTTATATATAAATAGAAGATAATATAGAGGAGTATAGAATGCCATTTTTTTAACAATGCATACATAATATATATTAAATAAACGAAAAACAATACAGACGCTGCTACCACGTATTTTACACACACGCATAAGCACTATTCCGTTTACACACGCATAAGTTCCCATAAAAATGTAAAGAAATAAATTTGACATGAGTCAGTACAATTGTAATAAAGACATTATACTATACTATGTACACACAATATAAATGAATTGCTAAATAATTTTATTTATTTTATAGTAGCTGAAATTTTATACATTTAGCCAAAATTGATTATGAATTTACCTATTATAACATGTAATTGTACTAACTTATAATTTATGTTTATATAATTTCACTGTAAAATTGACGTGTACTTCCTGTATGAATAAATGAATATGAATATGAATATGAATATAATGCTTGACAGTTTTATTTATTTATTTATTTTACAGTTACTCAAAAACTTACAGCTATTGCCAAAACGTTTACGAGTTAAATTTATACTATACATACAAATAACACAAATACAGACATTTATATGAAAAAAAAATTATATATATATGATATATATTAAATATATTTTCTGTACAATTATTATTGTAAAGTAGTAATTTCTAACTTTGAAAATGTATACAATTTGTATGCTCTTTCTTTTGTTTTTATTTTTTATTAATTGACGTGTAAATTGTACATCTATACTAATATTATAAAGAGGAAAGATTTGTTTGTTTGTTTATTTGTAATGAATAGGCTCCGAAACTACTGGACCGATTTCAAAAATTCTTTCACCTTTGGAAAGCTACATTATCCCCGAGTAACATAGGCTATATTATATTTAAAAAAATTAGGAATCCTTACTAAAACTCCAATAATGTAACATAAGGTGTAAAAAAAGACATGAAAAATTCCTTACGTCGCGTGCGCTGCGAAAACTATTGATGATAGAACAAAATCATTTACTACGACTTTGCAGAACTCATCATTATCTACAAAAAGTGTCGCGACAGCATATGTCTAAATATTATAGTTAATACCTTTTTTATATTTTTTACATTTCATTCGGAAGATATCACGAGTTTAAAAATGCAAGTATTAGAAAAAGTCGCGTGGTTGTCGCTCACCGCGCTCAGCTAGCCAGCTTGCGATGTAGGCTCCATGTAAGCGTCACTGGGGTACGGGGAGTCAATGTGATAAAATAAAGTGCCGCGCGGCTCACTCGCGCGATCGGCTCCCTATGCAGCGGTCGTGTGCGTGATCGTATGATTTTAGCTTGAAAAAATGTTGAATTCGTTTCGTAGGTAAATAAGTATATGATAATAAATATTATATTTTAATGTAACCATTCAAACTGCTTATAGTAGTATTTTATGGGTATTCCTGTAAAAATTTCAGCAAAAATTTAGTAAAGGTAGTTTTCTAAGCCCATATTTTCAATTTTTTTTCAATAAGTAAGTACCTACTACTTACCTGATAATAAATATTATATTTTAATTATTCAAACAGCTTAGTACTTCATATAGTTCAATAAGCAAAAATTTAGTAAAAGCCTGTTTAATTATTAATTTCCTTCTATTTTTCATTTTATAATGCCCAAAAATGCCAAAAAGATCAAGATCTCAACTTTCTAAACATAGTTCCCAGGCGAGGGCAATAAAAATACGGCGTAATGAGGAATCTTCATCAGAAACTGAAAATCACCTTGCAAGTCGGAGAGAATACGCGTCGCAATCGCGTGCTAGAGAGTCAAGTATCGAGCGTTCGCAGCTGCTTGCTGAACAAAATTTTATCACTGGCCCAGCAGCTGGTCAACTAGCTCATATACCGAGGATACCGATGATTCCAACTGATCTGCCAATCCCTTTTAAACGACTTCAGTTTCCGGTGAAATCATCTTTCGCTTTAACTATTAACAAGTCCCAGGGCCAAACCTTCGAATTATTAGGGATCGACCTACGAAAATAATGTTTCACTCATGGCCAACTGTATGTTGGCCTATCACGTGTCGGAGCTCCTGAAAATCAATTTATTTTGCTGCCACACAATAAAACTACTTCAAATATCGTTGACAGGGAAGCTCTGACTCACTAAAACTAATGGCTTTTGTTTTGTAAATAATATTATATATGTATAAAATTTTAAAATAAAAAAAAAATACAAAAAAACATTAACAAAAAAAAATTCATAAAAAAATTCAAACTTCCTTTATAATTTACTTTTTTTTTTTTGAAACCCGATACAAAAAAAGGGTGTATGTGTGTGTGTATGTACCCGTGCGAAGCCGGGGCGGGCCGCTAGTTTATGAATAAAGTACTTTGACTTTGACTTTGTTAAAGCTAAAAAATATAAATATATTATTCCTATTTTTTTTGGACTGTTCTAAACAAAATTAAATTAAATTCAAGTAGTAATTTTTTTTTATCATTATTGTCGCAAACAATAGTTTACATTTTATATACACACATATTTTTGTCAATGTAATCCATTATCTTGATGGTGCGAACATCATAATCCATCGTACGATTATCTTTACGCTTTTTTTATGACCGTTTTCGTTCAACTTAGGATGAAATGTGTTTCAAAATGCATGAAATATTTATTTGTAACACAATATACTAAAATTCCTAACTACTAGGTAATACTTAATTGTTATTACTGGGCTCCACAATATAAGGCTAGTAAAATTAGTTGTCCGCCGGGGTGAGCCGGCGGGTTACGCGGCTTGCCGGCGTCAGTTCGTTCCTGGCATTCGATTCGATTCTATGTGACTGTCACAACTGGAATGATGGTTGGCGGCGTTGCGCAGCTTGTGCCTTGTGCTTGTATTGCCGGCGGTATAGCCGCTCGGCATAAACACGGCGGCATTGCCGCCGGCACTGTGTTTAGTAGCCTTTATGAGTGAATTGTCCACCACCACCAATATTTATATCTCTGGGCGACGAGCACAGTGCAGTGCTTGGTAATGATTTGGACTCTGCAGATTCCAATAGCTGCGTGTCACTGTGCTGTTATGTGGCAGGCATGTTGCTTACCATCAGGCACATGTCCTGCTCGTTTCGACACTCTATACTTAAAAATAAAATAAAAATGTTCCATGTCGATTTTTAATATACTTAAACTTATTTTACAGGAAAATCCTGAAAATGGCGAACAAATATTGAATTCTGAGCCGAATTCAGACGGCGCTGAGGTGATTCCCCGGAATGATCGGCGGCACATCTTCAAGGTGAAGAGAAACGGGATCCATGGTGAACCCGTCATGTTAGGTGAGTTATACATATAGCCAAAAAAGTTTACATAAAATACCATGTATTAGGCTACAGGCACGTGAACAAAATGTCAAATCAACCACCAGGAGACCTATGTAGGATAGAATAGAATAGAATAGAATAGAATATGCTTTATTGTATAAACTGTGTACAGAGTACAAGATATTACAATTTCTATGAGTTCCAACAGTTTTGTCCATTTCGAACATACAATATTATTGACCATTTTGAAAATAATAATTAATCTAACATTTCAAAATCTTAATCAACATTACAACAAATAATGCAACATTTTAAATTCTTAATTTACATTATAACACATATTAAAACAGCATGGCACAAAGAGTGACTGTATATTTACTATTTGAATACGATATTTACGTTACTTATTGAAATATTCTTTGAGATCATAAAATGCTTCAGAGATCAACCATTTCTTAAGACTGTTTTTAAATGCATTGCCAGTTAAAGTTTTCAAGTTTAGTGGTAAGTGATTGTATATCGTAATGGCACTTGCAAATGCACTTTTTTCGTACACTGTGTTGTTAATTTGATGTACACACAAATTATATTTGTGTTTGGTGCGTAGATTATCTGAACGAGTCGATTTGTCATTAAAATATATTTGTTTGTTGTTTGATGATAGAAAGGTATAAAGTAATAAGATTCAGCACTATGCCGTCACGTAAAATCTGTCCAACTGAGTGCAGTTGATTCTTCTAATCTATTATTCCGCAACGCCGTACAAAAATCATGCGACGAGGAGAAATGATCGAAGGTTGCAACCCCCCTCTTCAACTGCACTCAGTTGGACAGCTTACAAGTGACGGCATAGTGCTGACTCTTATTACTTTATACCCTTCTATCATCCTACATAGGTCTTCTGGTGGTTCATTTGACCCATACATTTTGTTCACGGGCCTGTAGCCTATTATGAGCTAGGCCAACAGATGGCATCTGCATGCATAAGCAATTAAGCCGCCTACTAAATGTTCTCAGAAAATGCTGGGACTTGGGGCATTCTCGCAAAGAGAGAGTCAAGGCCATAATCCACCACGCTGGCCCAGTGCGGGTTCGTGAACGACGCATACTCAAAAGATTCTTGGATGCCGGTTTCTTCACGATGTTTTCTTTCACCTTTTTAACTTAGCGGCATTACGGGCCTGTAGTCTATATAGAATTGGCACAAACTTTACAGCGAAAGCACGGGTAACATCTTTCTTGCCTTATCGCTCTTGTCCATATAAAGTATGTAGGTACGTCATCTGCTTACGATTGGCACAAAGGAACCGTGCGGAAAATATATCTCTATACGTAGTATATGTAAAATCTTTACATATAGCCAACTAGCAACGCCAAATATTCTTCTTATTCAAGTGTCGTCACCCGCGTAGTTCTTGATCCTGTTAACCTCTCAACTGGTACGAAGCCCGAATCGGGCTTCGTCAAAAAAAGCACGCGTCTGGCGCGAGGCCCGAATCGGGCTTAGAGGATAATTGGTTATGTGTTCCAGACTGCAATTTAACTGTGTTCCAAATTTCAGCCCGATCCGTTTGTATGTTAAGACGTGACTGAGCAACAAACATTTACATCTATATATATATATATATAAAAGAAAGTCGTGTTAGTTACACCATTTATAACTCAAGAACGGCTGAACCGATTTGGCTGAAAATTTGTGAGGAGGTAGCTTAGGACTAGGAAAAGGACATAGGATATTTTTATCACGTTCCCGTGGGACGTCAAAAAAACGACAAACGACGAATATCCCGTTCGACCACGTTACCGTGTGACGTGACATAAAACGACAGTCGTAATGTCAACGGTGACATCACCGAATGGAAGTCAAAAGAAAAAGTTGAAGTTGAAGAACCTTTGCTAATCTTTATTTCTAAATCTGAATTGGTACGACCAATTTGCAACAGGTGGCGTAGCAGGTAGCTGAAGAGGTTTATTGTATAGAGGGAATGTCTGAACCGATTTCAGTCATTCTTTCGCCGTTGGAGATGTACGGGATCGATCAGTCTATATAATGTACCACGGGCGAAGCCGGGCGGACATCTAGTTTATAATATTAGTAGGATTCCACGGTCGCTAATTGCTACTTTATTTTTAAGTTTTTATGCCTCCCAATATCGCAATATCGTATACCTACGATAAATTAAAAATCTAAGAAATTTTAAAATGCTTATATCTATTAGTTCATAGACTATTTTTTAACGCGGGAAAACAACCGGAACGGCAACTACGCGGGTAAAATCGTGGGGCGCTACTAGTAAAGCCTTTTTTACCCGCTTTATTGTACTTCTACTGGTGACCCCCCCCCCCCCCCAAAATCTGAGGCATACAGGTGAAAAAATACCTGAATAGTATGTGTGAGTAAGGGTTACCTTAGCTTTGGGATTTATCATCGATATTTGCTTTTTCACAGATAAGGTGGATGATAAGAAGTCCAGGATCCCCATCTCCAGGTTCCGGCAGACCGTGGAGAAAGTTAAGGAGGAGAGAAGAGGGAAAAAGGAACGTGAGGTAAGTGAACGGGTGATTACTGTGACTGAGCTTTGCTCGGTTACTTAGATACATACAGATTTTCTAAAAAAAAATAACTTGAAAAAAAAAGGCGGCTGGTTGGATTCGAACCCGGACCTACCATGGTAAGACTGCCCAAGCTCCCGACTGAGCTAAAATACTGAAATACTGTCGCGCGACGTTGCGAAATTTACCGTCGAATTCTAATGTTTATGTAACAGTTTTTCATTGTCTAAAAACGCGCATAAAACGGCGTTTTTTTTAAATAAAACCTGGCTAGATCGATTTATCGTCCCCGAAACCCTCTGTATACATAATTTCATGAAAATCGTTCGAGCCGTTTCCGAGATTCAGATTCTAATCTTACAAGAATTGCTCGTTTAAAGTTATAAGATACTAAGAACATACAAATTTCCTCACGATGTTTTCTATCACCGTTTTTGTATTAGGCATTACGTACAAAACTTCGTAAAGGCAGTGGTGCGCGTGGGTCTCGAACCGGGGGCTCCGGCTCAGCGGTTCCAGTTCCTTAACCAGCCGTAACTTGATTACGTATACTTCGAATTGAATTGATTTCTTTATATTTCTATACATGATTGCATTTGACTTGTCTTGCCTGACAAAAATTTACCCTTATGTATAATATTAACACTCTTCTTTTACTTACTTATCTTTTGTGGTAATCTGCTTCTCTTCTCTTTCTTTCTAATGTCAGATCTCAACTTCCTTTTCACACAGCTTGCGATGTTTTGTCATTTCAGTCACATATACCAGTTCGAAGATCGTCAATCCCAAAACCTGTTAAAGAAAACAAATCGCAACCTACTACAACTAAAAAAGAAGTAACAGTTACCAAAACTTCAATCAAAAATGACTCAGCCGAACCCACCGTTACTGAGACAGTTGTAACAAAAGAAACAGGACCTAACATCATTAAGACGCTTGTAGAAACTATAACAACAACAACGACAACAGAAACAATTGAACCTGAAGATGAATTTGACAAAATATATGCAGAAATAGTGACAGATACACCGACAGAAATTCTTCTAGATGACAATTTATTGAATCCTAAAGTAGAAGACCCGGAAAAACTTGAAAGTAAGTTTGAAGAAATAATACACGATTATGACGAACACAAAGTTGAACCTATCGACGTAGAAGTAATCAGAAGATCAAAATTGCCGCTTTTGAAACGAAAAAGTCAGCAAGAAGTTGAATTAAGTGCTCAAGCAGAAAGAACAAGCAAAATAATCGCTGCTAGAGACAAATTGAGGCTGAGGTATAGTATGAATAAGGATGAAAACTTCGAAGAGGCTCTAGATAAAGAACTTGCAAATGGACAAAAAAACAATAAATCTGATTCCGAAGAAAATAACGCCAATTCATCCGGACACGCTACTCCGAAAATTGATACTAAAACTGAAACAGAAACGAAACACGAAATAATATCTTCTCCAAATTCAAGGACAGAAATAAAAAAACACTTCACAAAAACTATATCAACATCGTCAACAAGCGAAAAAGAACAAGATGAATCTTTAGGTGTGGTAGAAACCACAATAGTCAAAGCAGTTTCTACTAATGAAAGTAACGACAAGAAAGAAAATGTTCAACATGTCGTTACGGAAGAGAATATTATAAAAGGTTCCATTAAAATAGGCATACCAGTATTTGATTCATATGTACATGAATATTCTGAAACAAACGAAACTTCTAAAACCACTGAAGTAAAACGAGTATTATCTTACACGTCCAAAACTGAAGAATTATCGGTTACAAATAATGTTTCAGAAATAAACCATGAAATTACAGTTTCTAACACAGAGCCTAGAGAAATGAATGAGCAACCCACAAAAATAGAAACAAATAATTCCAATGGCACAAACAATCAACAATCCAAAACGGAAACTGTTATTAATAGTTTCGAGCGTCAAGCATCAGTCAAAAGTAAGGACGAAAATAATATGTCCATAAAATCTGAAAATACAGATAAACCAGAAACTACAACAGAAAATAAAACCAAAATAGATGAAGATGTACAGTTAAGAGGTAAGGTTGAGAGAATTATTAGCAAAATAGATTCTAGAGAAGTTATAGAAACTGAGGGAAATCAGAGGGAATCTATCAATGAACTCAGAAAGAAGAAATCGGTTTTGTCGAAAATAGCAATGTTTGAGGTAAGTTCAAGGATTTTATCATAAACAGACATTTCCAAAGTGCATAATAAATAACATTAATGGCATGTGAAGCTCTGTGTTTAATACACTGATTGTGGACAGTGGAAAATAATAAAATCACCATGACAAATTCTACGGTTCACAAATTAATGTTTGTTTCTTAACGAAAACTTGAAACATTTTAAATCTAAACTAATTCTTTGGCATGCTTTCCAAACTTCTATTTCTTAATATCTTTGTTTTTTATCAGGCGGATGGAGTCAAGTATAATCATGTAATAAGTCTTGTAGATATGAGAGATGTTTAGTTGTTATAAAAACAGCCAAAAATCTTTATTTTTTTTGACATGACAACATCTAATAAATCGATGAACGCCGGCTGCATGCACGAAGAAGTGTACCGTTAAGTCCCGTTCCGCTCATAGTACGCCTGCGCTGCATCTATTAATGTTTTGTTATGACGTCGTCACGTTAAACTATCGTCCGTAAACCAAACGACTTTACAAACAACCAATTTTTTTTTTCAGAGAAAACCTGAGGAACCTCACATAAACAAACCAAGAAAAGAGAGCAAATTGCCGAAGCTAGCTACAAAAGAATGGCAGAAAGTAGAACATGTCCATGTTCACACACCTCTTATTGTCGATGAAGTATTTAAGCCTTTTGCATCGGATGTAAGTCTTAGTAACAATGTCGATAAAGAAAAAACTGATTTGACGGATAACGCAGTAACAACTTTAGTCAGAGCAGAACGCGTAACTGTCGAGGACTCTCAAACTGTGCATTATGCTGCTGAAAATAAAGTTGAAATTGAAACTAAAACGGAAATAGCTAAACCATCCGAAGTCATTCCCTCTCAAAATGATATAGAAACAATTCATAAAAAAGCTGTAGAGGTCGATTTGTCAAATACTATTACTGATACAGATTCTGAATCTTTCCTACAGAAAGTTGAAACAATAAAACCCGCTAACAATGAATCGAATATTATCAATGAAGTAACAATAACATCTTCCAATGAAAAAGTAAACAAATTTGATTTCACAGATTTTAGAAACAGGCCAGAAAATACTTTAAAATTAAGAATTTCTAGAGAGGTAAGTAAAAGCAACGACATCGGCACAGCAAGAGTAGATGCAAACAAATTTGATTTTAATGACGCTAGAAATAAAACCTTGAGTCCTACACGACTGAGTATGACAAAAGAACTCCAATCGCCCATAACAATACCTGGATTCAGGCCTGTCAGTCAATTGCTAAGAAGCTTTGAATCCATGGAAGAGTCAAGTAGAAATTATACCAAAAGAAGTATCAGCAAAATCGAACATAAGACTGTTATTCATACACCAGTGAAAACTCCAGAAATAGCTGAAATTATTCCATCTGAAAACCTACCAATTTCAACACAAATTTCACACACAGGTACAATTAATAGTGAAATATACGATGATTTCGAAATAGTCAACGATTACAAAAGCTTAGACGACGTATTTTCAAGAGACACCGATCAAATGAAGCTAAAATCACGACAGGAAGAGGATCTTAAGAGAGCGAAGTCACTAGCTGAGTTAGATTTAGGTGATGCAGTCAAAGGAAAAGTAAACAATATGATTTTGAGAATGAGGTCAGTAGACAGAATGGAGTTGGATAGAAAAGAAGTGATCAATAAAAAGGAGATGCCGAGGAAGAGATCAGTTTCGGAGAAGATAGCTTTGTTTGAGGTAAATTAATACCTATTACATAAGATTAGGAGTGCAGGACACCCTGCGAATACCAGGAGTGGATATTTAGTGTGGCAGATTGATATGATTAGATAATTACAGAGTAGACTTTAGTATAGAGAACTATATGTCAGAGGCTACACTAGAGAAATATGCCAGAAATCATGAAAAAATTGCAATAAATAGAACAAAATATTTAAATGTATGTCTGAATGAGTGATTTGTATTCACATTATTGGTTTTTACAAGATGAAAGGCAAATGATGGTAAACAACCTGCTCATAACAGTTCACGCAATAATTTGACTATGAAAAGTTAAAATCTCTGGTTAGCTTTGTGATGTTTTCAAATTCCAGATAAAATTATGTATCTCTTTGCTCTATGATTTCTATAGAAACTGGAATTCTTCAAATGTGTTCCGAACATAATCATATTTACAAAGAATTTCTAGTAAAGATAGTGAACATTTAAATTAATTAACATAAATATTTATTTCAGGGTAAACTAACAACATCTAAAAGTGCATCCCCATTACGTATACTTAGAACAGATTTACCGAGAGAACAAAGGACAGAACAGAATTTACATTCTAGGACATCACAGATAACAGAAGTTAGAAAAACAACAGAAAGAGTTTCATCCATCTTAGAAAGAGTCAATTCAACTAAAATAGAAACGGTTACACAAAGAATAGAAAATAATGTAGAACATAACTCTGAACATGAAGCAAAAGATATCCAGAAGAGAATAGAAGAACTGCTCAATGCAAAGATTAAGTACGGCAGAGTTGAAAGTATGCCTACATTTGAGCTGAGTAATGGTATGGCGATGCCTGTTCTGTCTGTAGGAACAGCTTTGGTAAATATAACCTTTGAACTTTCTAGATTCAAACTTTTTTTTATACCTCTAGTATCGAGTGACGAGCAGGACAGAAGCCTGGTGGAAAGAAACATGCCTGCCCATAACAGCACAGTGACACGTAGCTATTGGCACATGGACTCCAACTCCATTACCTAGCAACATACTGCGATCGTCATCCAGATATATATAAGATCTTTTAGCTCTATGCCCTATAATTTCACTGGAATCATTGCCCTTCAAACCGGAACACAGTGATGTTTTCACTTTACCGCTCGGCGGTAAAATAACTGGCGAAGGTCTGGTATTTTCCCAGGTGGACTCTGTAAAGAGTCTTAACACTAAAAAAAATTACACACGCCTTAAAAATCGTGATCTGATTGTTTATTGATACGGTTTGTGTTGTAATTCGTGATTAGTCCACCGATTTTTAAAATTGTGGCCAATTTTTTTGGGCAGTGATCCCCCTAGTCCTCTACCAAAACCCTCTTTCCATGGGTGTAGGAGAAGGGCTTCAAAAATTCTTCACTGATGATCAGGACATCGCTGACGCATTGGGAGATCAGCCCAGCTATTCTGAACCTTTTCGGATTGAAGATTGATCAGACAAGGAATCTCATCTCTCGATAGTCTAAGATCCCGCTATACAACGACCTTCACCGTTGTTGTTGTTTATTGGATGAAAAGTGTTTTATATGTAATTTAATATGGCAACAAATATATTGCAAATGGGTTGCCTAAGAAATTTCAGTCCAGTATATGATTAATTAACAATATTATTTTTATATTTTACTTAATTTGATTGAATTTTAGAAAAGACTATATAACATAACTTATTATTTTGGCTTTACTCAGTGCTTACGAAATCTCATGCAAATATTTTAAACAATAAAAAGTTTCAAATAAACTTTCACCCCTGATTTTACCCCTTTGGGGGTTGAGTTTTGAAAAATACTGTAATACATAATTCATTATTTTGATCATGCTCAATTCGTGCGAAATTTTATGCGAATACGTTTAAGGAATAAAATGTTTCAACAAACTTTCATCCCGTTTTTACACCCTTAGGGGTTGAATTTCGTAATGAGATTTCGTAAGCATTGAGTAATAAAGCCAAAATATTAAGTTATGTAATATAGTTTTTTTCTAAAATTTTGTCAATTCTACTGAAATATTTAAAAAATATTTTTTAAACGATAATTAATCATATTCTGGGCTGAATATTTTTAAGCAACCAATTTGCTATATATTTGTTGACATATTAAATTACATATAAAACACGTTTCATCCAATAAACAGCTCGGTGAAGGTCGTTGTATAGCGGGATCTCCTACTAAGATTCTTGTCATTACAGAGACACGGATTGTCATTCCGATTTTGAAACGTTCGGATTGCGTTTAGAATCGCTACCCAGAATTGGGCTCCCACTGTCACTGACTCGGCTATTTACTTTTGGAACATTACATGCACGTAAGCTCTCTGTCTACCCGCTTGATACACCGGCGTGTAATATAGTACCCAAAAACTTGGTTGATGACGACAACAAACAAACTTATATTTGCGTTTTGGGTTTTTGGCGGGAAAAAATTTTTCGTGTTTTTATTTGGGTACGTATACCGATGAATTTGTGTTTAATGGCGTCTACTTGAACCGGTCTTTATTTTGATATAACCCACATTAAAATTAAAGTTCGTTTACATAGAAAAATCGTAAAATTAAAAAAAAAAATCAAAATTTTGGCGGGAAAATGGTCCCGAAGTATTGAAAAAAAAAATAATAATAAATACAGTTTTTTGGTGTTTCGAGTTTGTTATTTCGTATACAACACATTTAACCCATAAAACCATTGTCTCCCTTATAAATTATTAAAGTTATAGTTGTTAGACTACTTGAGAAATCGCAATTTTTTTTACTCAAGTGTCAAAAATGTTAGTTTACATTTTAAGTACATTAATTATAAATAAATGATACCGCTAGAAGCGTCTTGAAACGCTCTTGAGAGTAAATGGCTCAAACGGGTAAAAGTAAGGCGCCACTTCATATAAAACATAAACACCGCACTTATGTAACCTGACACCCGTTTTCCCGCCAACTTTGTAAAACGCGAAAAGCGGCCAGTGTATCAAGCGGCTACGAAAAACGTAATTTCGAAATAAACTCGCAACTTTTCTACTCTGGTTCTACTTCGATCCGTCGCTTCATCCGTTTAACATCTAAATAGAGTACGCTTAGAACATTAAAATGTCAAACAATGTCCGATCGGACGATACGAAGTAGAATCGGAGTAGGAAAATCGTGAGTTTATTTCGAAATTACGTTTTTCGTCGACAGATAGTAGACGTCCTGTTTGCAAAATGAAACAGCCTCCTCCTATGATGTTTCGGATTCCTTCTCCTATGTTATTCCGTATCGTTTTGTGGTATAATTATACTAGAGACACGCCCCGGCTTCGCACGGGTGGAATACTGATACTAAATATATAAGTACACTCCGCCAGGTATAAGCTGAGCTTTGCATTAGTGTGAGTGATCACCAATCAGGCAGGAGCTTGAAATTTTGTCCGCGAGGTATAGGCTGAGCTTTGCATTAGTGTGAGTGATCACCAATCAGGCAGGAGCGCGGCGAGACAGAATGGCGCCGCGCCTAAGGCCGGTTGTCACACCTACACTATCCATGTACACTCACACAAATGCAAAGCTTAGCTTATGCCTCGCGGAGTGTACCTACTAATAAAATTCCGGTCCGGCGGCAAGACGTTTCGTTTTACGTAGTCACATAAGTCACAGTTTTTTTTGTGATGGATACTTTTTTGGCGCGACGGACGCACGCAATGTGTTGATTGATGGAATGAATCGTGCTTCACACCAAAGATGGCGACAGCAGTTTGTTTATCAGTGCCATAAGAGTTTAACGAAATTCTCCGAATTTTGTGGACATATGTTGTCCATATGTTTTTTATGTTTTGTTATTCATATAAGGTTTCGATCAAGGCTACCGTACCCCTTGACGAAATTATTAATATAGATTGTATCTCTAGCTGGATCCTCGATTGGCCCACAATATCGTAACAGCAGCAATCGACCTCGGTTACCGCGCCATTGACTGTGCATTTGTCTATGGCAATGAGAAGGTGGTCGGCGACGCCATACGGGCTAAAATCGCTGATGGAACTGTTACACGGTGAGTTAATGTTTACTTCTGTATCCCTTATTTCACAATGTGTGATGTATGTATGATTTCTGTTAAGGGAGATGCAACCCCACTGCCTCAAACGGCCGGGTTGCATCTTCCTCCAAAATAGCAGTTGTCGAAGCTACTGGATTGCACAATACAGGACTTCCCCTAGTGGTATCCAGGGCTCAATTAAATCAAGTACTTATGCTGTATTAAGTATTATTTTTACCACATTATTTTTGTACCTACTACATTTTTTGGCTCAAATAAAGTTTACTTTATTAATTAATTTATTATTAGGTACTTCATTTTCTAATGATAGAGTAATATAATCTTATGTATTGCTTTATTGCTATTGATATATTATTTTACTAAAATGGTCTTAGATTAAAATAACCCATTAGCCCAAGATGTCTACTGTCTTTCCACGAAAAACGTAATTTCGAAATAAACTCGCGAGTTTCTACTCCACTTTCCTTCGTTCCGTCGGCGTCATTTCGTCGTTCGTTCCGTTCAAACAATGTTCGTTTTGAAATAGATCCGCAGTAGAAAAGTCGCGAGTTTATTTCGACTTCCTGTATTGAAGGCGTTCCAATTTTGCGATGTGCGTCATTCAACGCCATTCAAAACATACACACACGCTTACATCCATCTAATAATAGAAACAAAATGCTTATAACAACACAATTTTGAAAATCTTTACAAAGTTTACAAAAATTACATTAAAGTACAAAAATTATATTTAAAATACAAAGTTACAAAAATACACTCATGCTCAAAATATAAATAATAATTTACATAAATATATGAAATTATTTAAAGAACTTTTTTCACAACTCACACGATTTTTTTTACATGAGGTAAAAAAAATCTTTTACCCACCCCGACTAGCTCGGATTTGTAATCTGTACAACGTTCTTCTACCTTCTTCCTACTTATTCTACCCTTTCATTTAAACCCCATATTGAGAGAGTTGACAAAAATGAAATGTATTTCGCCATTTTGTGGTAGCGGCCATCTTGGATTTGAAATTTGTCATAGTGCACAGTATTTTACTAGTAGTCTTTTCGTTTGAGACCCATATTGGGTAGTATTGAAAAAAATAATGTAGTGTAGTTAGTAAATTTGTTATAGTATATAGTATTCTACTAGTCAAGCCCTTTCATTTAATACCCACATTGAGGTAAATTGTGAAGAAATATTTTTTTTTAAATAAAGAGTTACGAGACGTGCATGACATGTGCCTGATGGTAAGCAACATGCCTGCCACATAATAGCACAGTGGCACGCAGCTAATGGAACATGAAGAGTCCAAATCATTACCTAGCACTGCACTGCGCTCGTCACCCAGAGATCTAAGATGTTATATCTCTAAGCCCTATAATTTATCTAATTTATGATAATAATTATTATTATTTCTGTAATTTATGATAATAATTATTGTTTTATGATTACAGAGAGGATCTCTTCATAACGAATAAACTGTGGAGCACTTACCATAGGACAGACCTAGTGGAGACCGCTTGTAAAGCTTCCCTTGAAGCCATGGGACTGGATTACTTTGACTTGTACCTGATACACAATCCTATGTCGTTCAAGGTAAATCCCTCTACACACGAACCCTAAAATCAGAGGAAATTACGTAAAATTAGTGGGGAGGACCCTACATCGCACCATATGATTGGTTATTTATGGTGCGATGTAAGCTCCGTCCCACTACTTTTACGTCATTTCCTCTGATTTTAGATCTCGTGTTTAGATGGTTTAAGTGTGGATAGAGTCGACAACTTATGATTGTACTCAAAGAGTTTACATATACTACATATAGAGTTAGATTTTCGTCACGGTTCCTTTGTGTCAATCGTAAGCAGATGATGTGCATACTTTCTATGGCAACAGAGATGTGCCGTGACAAAAGTGTCACGCTTCCACGAGAGCGACAAGGCAAGAAAGATGCTACCCGTGCTTTCGGTGTAAAGCGTTTGTGCCAACTCTATACGTAGTATATGTAAACTCTTTGATTGTAGCCCTTATCGCCTTTACTTATTTTCGTACAAAAAATTAAACCGACTTCATAACCACAAAAAGGCACTCAAAAGCGAAAATTTTTACCCTTTTTAGTGCAAAACAAGTTTTTATCAATGCATTTACACAATTTCGTATTGACAGGATCGAGTTTAATAACTTTTGTGAAATCTACAACTACGTCATCCAGAAAATTGTAGGTACGCAAATTTTAGTTTATGCTTCATATTTCAAAAAGCACGAGACCGATTTCGATAAGATTTATTATAATTATTATCAAAAGCTTAAATTTATATCTAGTTACACCACGGTGTCATATCTCAACAAGAACAAAGTACAATTTCTGTGCAATTGTACCACTGTATGACATGCGCGAAGGGGGGGGCATGATCCCTCCAAAATCGTAATGGCGTGAGGCACCAGTAGTAAAACTCGATTTGTTGTACTTCTACTGGTCCCCCCCAAATCTAAGGCTGGGTACTGGTGACCCCCTCCAAAATTCAAGGCTGGGACCGCGCATTCTATATGATTTGTGTCGCTATGTCATTGTAACACTGTATCTTTGTAACTTCACTGTATTTTATCTGCAGGAAGGTGGTGATCTGATCCCCAAGATAGCTTCAGTGCTACAATACTCTTCACATGACTACCTGGACGCGTGGTACGGAATGGAAGCCCTGGTGGCTAAGGTTAGTACTCCGATAGCTATAAGACATCAGAAATCAAAAACAACAAAAGAGTTGTCTCTAACCATTTTGGATTGGAAATTTGTGTTTGTAATAAGTATTTTTATTATAAAGAGTGACGAGACGAGCAGGACATGTGCCTGATGGTAAGCAACAGGCCTGCCACATAATAGCACAGTGATACACACACAGCTATTGGATCATGAAGAGTCCAAATCATAGGGCACTGCACTGCGTTAACCAAGCCCTTTCATTTGATAATCATGTCAACGCAGTAATGAAAAAAGAATATTTTTTAATTTTTTTTAAATAAATGGTGACGAGACGATCCGGACATGTGCCTGATGGTAAGCAACATGCCTGACACATAACAGCACAGTGACACGCAGCTATTGGAACATGAAGAGTCCAAATCATTACCTAGCACTGCACTGCGCTCGTCACCCAGAGATCTAAGATCTTATATCTCTAAGCCCTGTAATTTCTCTGGAAACATTGCCCTTCAAACCGGAACACAGTGATGTTTTCACATTACTGGTTGGCGGTAGAATAACTGGCAAAGGTGTGGTACTTCCCCAGGCGGACTCTGCCAAGAGTCCTACCACTACAGCAAATTACCTAATAGCAGAATATACCTAATTCTCCATTTTGTAGAGGCAACCCTCTTGCATCTGAAATATGTCGTAGTGTACAATATATCAAAAGTGAAACCCTTTCATTTGATGGCTATATTGAGGGAGTTGTGAAAAAATATATAGATACCTAGGTAATCCGCCATCTTGTGGCTACGGCCATCTTGGACAGATTTTCATCAAACGTTGCTAAGAACACTCCCGACTACCTTTTAAAAAAAAATCAAAATCGTTTCATCCGATCGGGAGCTACGATGCCACAGACAGACAGGTATACAGAGAGAGAGACAGAGACAGAGAGAGATGAGAAAGAGAGAGACGTTAAACTTAATGCTTCGTTCAAAGGCGAATCCAAGGGGTGTTCATGACCCCCTTTACTAGGTCCAAAACCGGGGTAAACCACTAATTAAAACGCACGGACGCTCTTTTCGCACAACCTTGTAGGTGTAGTCCCATAGGCGTAGTCACCTATGTGACCCCGTAGTCCCTGGGACCCTGGATCGCTAAAGCTGTATCCGTTCTTGGCCTTGTTACATTTGGCTAAATTTAATCGACTCAATTTCTGACTTAACTGAATTCAGCGAAGTGTAATACCATTTAGTAAGCTATAATACTTAATTCAGAAGGGAGAATTGCTTGCCAATGAATTCAGTTGACTAACCTTCCTTCTCAATTCCTTCCTTCCTTCTGATTTCAGTCACTAAATTTAGTCAAGTGTAATACGCGCTTTATAAAATTAACGTTTTTGCGTCGGAAGTTAAACAGATACCTAGTACCCAAAGCTTAGATTAATCTATCTTGACTGGTTCACTGGCCACGTGCCTTAGTGGCTAGTAACTCTGCCTGCGACGCCGAGGGTCGTGGGTTCGATTCCCACCCAGTGCAAATATTTGTGTGATGAATTCAAATGTTTGCACTGTGTCTGGGTGTTTCTATGTATAATAAGTATGTATTTAGAACTATATAAGTATTATATCAGCTATCTGGCCGCCATGTTACAAGCTTTGCTTAGTTTGGGGTCAGATGGTGTTGTGTGTGAATTGTTCACCAATATTTATTTATTTATTATTTATGTATATTCTATTTTTTAGGGTCTGGTTCGAGCTATAGGAGTAAGCAACTTTAACTCTGTTCAATTGCAACGCGTGTTGGACAAGGGACGTATCAAGCCAGTTGTTAATCAGGTAAGAAAACATAATCATAAAACAAAAAACAAAAACAAGAACAAAATTAAAAATTTTGATTAATCCCCGACTACCTCAGATTTGTTATCTGCACAACATTCTACTAGTCATGCCCTTTCATTTGATACCCATATTAAGGGAGTTGTGAAAAAAGGTTTATATTTCGCCATTTTGTGGAAGCGGCCATCTTGGATTTGAAATTTGTCATAGCGACATGTATTCTACTAGTCGAGCCCTTTCGTTTGATACCCATACTGTGGTAGTAGTGAAACAAGAACAAAATTTAAAATTTTGATTAACCCCCGACTACCTCGGATTTGTTATCTGTACAACATTCTACTAGTCAAGCCTTTTCATTTGATACCCATATTAAGGGAGTGGTGAAAAAAGGTATGTTTTTCGCCATTTTGTGGAAGCGGCCATCTTGGATTTGAAATTTGTCATAGCGACATGTATTCTACTAGTCAAGCCCTTTCGTTTGATACCCATACTGTGGTAGTGAAAAAAATAATACAATTCGCCATTTTGTGGTGGCGGCCATCTTGGATTTGAAATTTGTCATAGTTACATGTATTCTACTAGTTAAGCCCTTTCATTTGATACCCCTATTAAGGTAGGTTGTGAAGAAATATTTTGTCCGCCATTTTGTGGAGGCCGCCATCTTGAATCGATATTAACCAAACATAGCTAAAAACATCCGCACAGATATTAACCTTCCAATAAAAAAACAACATCGAAATCGGCCCATCCGTTTGAGCTCTACGGTGCCACAGACAGACACACACACACACAGTAGACAGACAGACAGACCGACATCGACGTCAAACTTATAACACCCCTTTTTTTTGGTCGGGGGTTAATAAACTAAATGTAGAATACAATCACACGTCTCATCTGGAATAAATCTTTAAAGCATTGTCACCTAAACAAGTTTTCATCTAGACTAAACGGCCATGGTTGGGTGTGTAAATGGCATGCTAACACGCCATACGCTCTATGGCTATGGTCCCGAGTTCACCCGAACAATTCTTTATATCACGAACGTGCCGCTTGATCTCGATTCACGCCCACGAAAAAACTGCATGTGGTGCGCCAAAAAAAGTTTTCACTTCGAAAATTCACTCCCGTTATTTCTTCTAAGGGTTTTAAGTTTAGAGATTAGTCTGAGGTGCCAAAAGAAGTTTAACTTCATTAAATATACATTGTCTGTCAGACTACATTCGTTTTCATAGTTAAATAAAAGATATATGTTTTGAAATTTTAGATAATGAACAGATTTATTCGTTACAGGTTGAATCCCACCCGTACCTCAGCCAGCAGAAGTTGGAGCTGTTCTGTGGAGAACGTAACATTGCCCTCATGTGTTACGGAGTCCTTGGATCAAAGGGGACTCCAGTGACGTACAGGAGCGAAGTACCCGACGCCATAGACGATCCTCTAGTCATCGTCATGGCGTCAGGATTGGGAATCACTCCGGCTCAACTTCTGATCAGGTCAGTGAGACTTTTTGACATAGCCCTAAAGTATTACAGAGTCTTCGGCGCAAAGGAAACTCTTGTTGTATACAGGTGCACTGGAGCATAGACCTCAATGTCATAGACGATCCACTGGTCGTCATGGCGTCACGACTGGGGATAAATCCAGCTCAACTTCTGATCAGGTCTCTCTCTCTCTCTCGTGTTACGGAGTCCTCGGCGCATCAGGGCCAGAAATGCAGTCATCGTGAGGCTCTGAGTCGAGAGGAGACAACTTAGAAAAAAAGCTAAATCGGACTAAATAGTACTAGAATTTAGTTGAAGATGTTGCCTTCTCCCCCCTATTTACCTTTTTTGACCTAATCCAAGATATACGTATGTAAAATAAATTAATCCATTCGACAAAGTTCACGGCCCCCCCAAATCTGTGTAGTTACTAAATTTAAATCACAAAAGTTGTCGGCTCAAAAGGGACTGCTACGGAAAATCCCCGACGCCATAAACAACCCTCTAGTCGTCATCCACTCTCTAGTGGCCACAGGACTGGGGAATACTCCAGCTCAACTTCTGATCATGTCAGTGAGGCTTATTGACATAGCATATGTCACAGAATCCCTTTTAAGACTTTTTTATCGAAGGTTTCTTGCTGCGTACCAAAGCGAAGTTTCCGATGCCATAGACGATCTACTGGTCATCCTCATGGCGCTAGGGATCAATCTGGCTCAACTCCTGACCAGATCAGTGAGACTTATTGACATAGCTCTCATTTATTAGAGAGTCCTCAGCTCAAAGTCAAGGTCCAAGATACCCTAGACGATCCACTGATTAACAGGTCGTCATGGCGTCATAGAATAGATAATATAGATAGAACGGACACTCCCCACCCCCCGCCAATTTCAAGCTTCCTCACCCCTCAGGCCGTTTCGGTTACGCTAGGAGCACTCAACGAAAGGCTGGTATCGAACATCTAATTCCTAACGAAATATCATCATGGTGGGTTGTTGTGCTGTTTACGGCTGTCCGTCAACTAAACGGGACAAGATTAAAAGTTTTATTTAATTTCCCAATGATAAAATAACGTAAGGTTAGAAACTTTTCAATAACGTTGCTTTATAATATTAAAAGCTTTGCTTAGTTTGGGGTCAGATGTTGTTGTGTGTGAATTGTCTACCAATATTTATTTATAATAACGAAGTCATTTTTAACTCAAAGTGTGTAACTTACACAGCCAGTAACTTATGTGCACATATTTGCACGGATTGATAATGCCTGGAGGGATAATTATAGTGACACAATAAAGTTTCCTTCATGGGTAAGTGTAAAATAAAATGCGAAGAAAAGAATAAAATGCTACTAACAGAAATAGATATCTAGGTGCCTGATCTAATCTATCATCGGTTTCGTTACATTTTACGCGGCAATACAAACACCCACAGATTTCTGAAACAATTTAGAAATCTGTGCAAACACCCTTTTTAAATTAGAATAGTATAATTTGGCTCCATTCTATTTATGTAACTCAACATTATAGCAAGTGTATAGACTACGTAACCACCAGGTGAAGTCAAGGGGCACAACTACTCAATAAACAAATCAGTAGCCCTAGCTCTAACGCACACATTCACGCGTGTGTACGAACGACATCTGCGTAGTTGTGTGAAGAGTAGGTAGCTCCACAGCGGCGTTTGTATGGAATTTTAGTGGAGTGTCCGTGGTGTGATGGCGTCAGGACTGGGGATTACTTCCGGCTCAACTTCAGTTCAGGTCAGTGAGATTTGTTGACATTTGGCATTTGCACGCGACTTTGTGCGTAATTGTTGTGACAAAGCAATGTTCGATCGGACGAAATGAAGTAGAGTTGGAGTAGAAAAGTCGCGAGCTTATTACGAAATTACGTTTTCGTAGAAAGAGAGTAGACGTTCAGAGGCATACTCTCCTAAATGTATCCGATAAAAAAATTCGTGAGACAGACTTACTACCAAGGCACGAGACTCACTAAGGTTTCGGTCTCTTCCAGCTACCAGCTAGCCAGCCATCGCAGCGTGACAGTGAAAGCGTCCAGCGCTCGCCGTCTACACGAGAACCTGCTCGCGCTACGAACGGACCTGACGCCGGTGGAGGTCGACGCCCTCAGTGCCCTCAACAAGAACAGGCGGACTTATGCTTTTAGAGGGTAAGAAAGATTAGCTTTTGATGTAAAAACTCTTTTTGGCACACCACACACAAATTTTTCATGGGCTGTGAATTGAACTCGAGCGTCACGTCGCTGAATGAAAGAAATCTTCGGATGAACTCGGGAGCATGGCCATCTAGAAATACATCTATGCTATGGCGTGTTACCATGGTTGCCATAGTCTAGATGACCATGCTTAGAAGACTTATTTAAACGGCAAGATTAAGGCAAGGAAAAGAAGGCAGACTAGCAGTGCCTTCCGGTTTGACCCGCGTAGTTTCCAAAATGAGCTATCAAATTCTGAGTTATAAGTTTTCACTTCTATCGGCAGTCCCTATGAATGCCAATTTTTAGCCCCCGGTCAAAAAAAGGGGTGTTATAAGTTTGACGTCGATGTCTGTCTGTCTGTCTGTGTGTGTGTCTGTCTGTGGTACCGTAGAGCTCAAACGGATGGGCCGATTTCAATGCGTTTTTTTTTAATTTAAAGGTTAATATTCGTGTGGATGTTCTTAGCTATGTTTGGTTAATATCGTTTCAAGATGGCCGCCTCCACAAAATGGCGGACAAAATATTTCTTCACAACCTACCTCAATATGGATATCAAATGAAAGGACTTGACTAGTAGAAGACTATATAACATTATATATTATATATATATTATAACAAATTTCAAATCCAAGATGGCCGCAACCACAAAATAGCGATTATATTATTTTTTTCATTACTACCACAATATGGGTATCAAACGAAAGGGCTTGATGACTAGTAGAATACTTTGGACTATTACAAATTTCAAATCCAAGATGACCGCTCCCACAAAACGGCGAAATACATTTCTTTTTTCAAAACTCCCTTCATATGGGTATCAAATGAAAAGGCTTGACTAGTAGAATGTTGAACAGATAACAAATCCGAGGTAGTCGGGGGTTAATCAAAATTTTTAATTTTGTTCTTGCTAAATATGAAAACATCTTTTGGCGTACCACAGACAGATTTTTGTGGGCTGTGAATTACTTTCTAGCGTCACGTTTGGGAATGATAGAAATATTCGGGTAAACTCGGGACCATGGACACTCCCGACGGTTTCACCCGCGTAGTTTCCAAAGTAAGCTATCTAATTCTGAGTTATGAGTTTTCTCTTTCGGCAGTTCCTATGACAGCCAATTCTTTTTTCAGTTGATTTGAAAACATTTTTGGTCGCTTTTGGTGGAGAAAATATTATACTGCATTACCGACGTGTTGATGTCGCGGCGTAGAGTCCAACCCGGTTTCAAATCCCACGCGCACCACTCTCTTTTCGAAATCATCTGCGTAATGCCGCTAACTTAAAAACAGTTTGTATTTTACCAGCAAACAGCAATAAATATTTTTGTATTTGTATTTATCAAAGCCAATAAACCCACATGACTGATCATACGACTTCCCCCTCCTTCGCCGTTTAGTAGAACGATTGCTCAGTTTAGCAAAATGGGAACCCGTTGATATCTTTCGTTGCATCCTGCTCTGTCCTTTGAAGTTTATATAACTCTATCTCGTTTTGTCCGATCATTCGTGGAAAGTAGTTCGTCACACGGCTGTTCGCCAATCAACAAGCGCGGTATTGTACCTCGTCCCGCGCCCCCGCTGGTGAGTTGTGATAGTAGGCGAAACTCGTTTCATCGCCGATCAACAGGGTATCTAATCTATTGTATTTATGAAGGAAAACATCGTTAGGAAACCGACATGCACCTAGAATCTTTCGGTCTCATAAAGTATTACTATAGGCAGGTTTTTGTATTCATCTGATATTCTGAAAATACCAATTGTGTTTTTTTTTACATAGAGTGAAGAAACGAGCAAGACTTGAGCCTGATGGTAAGCAACATGCCTGTCACGTAACATTGTAATTTCAACAATAATAATTTGGTTTAAGAGACGATCTTCTTAATAGGATTCCATGGATTCACCGTGCGGGTGCCGGGTCCATCGTGTGGCAGAGAGAGAAAACCCGAGTAGATCCCGAGACTTGTGACTCGGGCGTAGGTTTAAGGGGCCCCTTTCTGACGTACATCAACACTCACCTTCACTACTCGTGTTTCTCTCCCTGCCCAGCCAAATCTGATATGAGCCTACTAGTGCAGCTTTAGATACTCGTTCTAGTATAGAACTTTCTGCACTTCTGGATAAGCCAAGGTCTTTCAGCAGGTTATAGAGAGATTTTGCTGGTATACCTCTCGCTCCCACCTCTACAGCGTATAAAAACTAACTACATAGCCGTTTTTTGTTAATTCGTTTGATACCTACTTACATTGTTTTACGTATTTGTTTCAGAATGGGAGATACACATCGGAACTATCCTTTTAATGTAGCATTTTAAGCTAAATTTATATAATATTTAATTTTATAATAGGTAAATTAAAAGTTGTTATCAATAAGTATTTTTGTAACTTGTTTTTGAGGTTATTTTTATTATTTATTACGTTTGTTACTGTTAGCTGAATATAAATAAACTTTTCTCTTTTTTTAATGTGTTTTTGTTTTTTTATCGCTACGGTAAAGTTTACTTAGTTGAACGTGTTAGTGGCTATGTCGCAGCCATACTAGCTTAATCAGCCGTACACACAACTGCCTAGCCTATTTACTTTTAAAATCTCCTTTTTAACTAGCTTCCTGAATGATATTAAGCCAAATCGTTAGTTAAAACATTGAATAAACTGTCTGGTTACTGCTTAAACGTCAAACAATGTTCGATCGGACGAAACGAAGTAAAGTAGGAAAGTCGCGAGTTTATTTCGAAATTACGTTTTTCGTAGAAGGAGAGTACTTAGATGGTATTTTTTTATAAAAAGTGACGAGACCTGTGCCTGATGGTAAACATGCCTGCCACATAACAGCACAGTGACACGCATCTATTGGAACATGCAGTGTCCAAATCATTACCCAGCACTGCACTGCGCTCGTCACCTAGAGATCTAGGATGGATCTTGGCAGAGTCCGCCTGGGGAAGTACCACACCTTTGCCAGTTATTCTACCGCCAAGCAGTAATGTTCAAACATTACTGTGTTCCGGTTTGAAGGGCAATGTTTCCCGAGAAATTACAGGGCTTAGAGATATAACATCTTGGATATCTGGGTGACGAGCGCAGTGCAGTGCTAGGTAATGAATTGTACTTCTCATGTTCCAATAGCTGCGTGTCACTGTGTTGTTATGTGGCAGGCATGTTGCTTACCATCAGGCACATGTCCTGCTCGTCTCGTCACTCTATGCTATTAAAAAAACAAGAAAAAGAAAAGAAACATTTATAATTTAAGTAAAATAAGTAGGTATAAATAAAACACATTTATCGAAACTTATTTACTTTTATTCACATAAATTAAGAATAAAACGCATACAACTAACATATCAATGTTAATAATTTTGATAATAATAAAACTTAATATAACTTAGTGCTACAAAAAGCCGTGATATCTCAAGTGACAAAACAGCGCCGTGTCACAAGCGCACGCGCAGGGTCGAATCCCGCTCGCAACTCTTAACTATATGCCACAAGTAGACCCGCCAGCAGCAGCTTCCAGCGATAAGGCCGCTAATTTCGTAACTTCAACGGTGTTACCAATTAAAAAAAGAAGTGTGGCACTCGGGGACTGCCGCGGTAAAGCTATTGTGCATTTTTATCAACACAAGCAACATAAGTGACATTTGTTTACACTCCGCGAGGCATAAGCTGAGCTTTGCATTTGTGTGAGTGTACATGGATAGCGTAGGTGTGACAACCGGCCTTAGGCGCGGCGCCATTCTGTCTCGCCGCGCTCCTGCCTGATTGGTGATCACTCACACTAATGCAAAGCTCAGCCTATACCTCGCGGACAAAATTTCAAGCTCCTGCCTGATTGGTGATCACTCACACTAATGCAAAGCTCAGCTTATACCTCGCGGAGTGTACCATAAAAAATATCACGGGAAATCCGTTAAGTTGGCAACACTGCTAAAAGCATTTAGTCTGTAAAGCTAATACAAATAAGATTCAAAGTCGAATGACCGAGTGAGGAGGACGGCGTTACGGTCTTCCATCCCTCTTTCTTGTGAACATAAGAAAGAGATGCACGATCACTAAAATTCGGTCCCCAGGCCCGCGATAAAAGGTATGCAATAGCTTAAAAATATTAATGCGTTCGTTCACACATTCATTCATTCATACGCCCACTTCTTCATTCTTTCTCATTCATTCAATCATTCATTTTATTCTACCTTCTGCAGTGTGTTGCTTACACTGAGACTACAATACATAAACAAGTTTCTTCGCGATATTTCCCATCAGGTCTTCTTCATTAGTCCTGGAAAAAAATTGGTTGTCTGTAAAGTCTGTTGGTTTACGGACGATAGTTTAACGTGACAACGTCATAACAAAACTTTGATAGATGCGGCGCAAGCGTACAATGAGCGTAACGGGACACTTTTTCGAGCATGCAGCCGGCGTTCATCGATTTATTAGAAGTTGTCACGTCAAAAAACACAAAATATGTTTGTACACTTATTTCAGATTTTTATTTTCAGTCTTAATAAGATGTCGTAAGTATTTGCAATATTTAAATACAGCGTGGTAAGTCAGTTTCGTACTTGACTGATTGGTTCGATTTGGACTCTTTGTGTTCCAATAATAGCTGCGTGTCGCTCTGCTGTCATGTGGCAGGCATCTTGCTTACCATCAGGCACATGTTCTGCTCGTCTTGTCACTCAACACTATAAATAAATAAAAAATACTGATGCGCACTTTCGGTCGGCGATTTGAAGAGCGCAGTTACTCCAAACTTGCGTTTGTTGTAAATTGACATTGAAATTATAGACTTGTGAATAATAAATTGTATAATTATACATAAAAACATTATAATACTCAAACTCCTCCTCCCCCTCTCATACTCAAACTCTAGCCCCAGAACTAAGCAAAGCTTGTACTATAGCTTGATGTATTTTGTAGCTCTTTCTCGCTCACTCGGCAGTCCCGAGTTCACCCGAACATTTCTTTCATATGACAAGTATACTATAGTAGTAAGTATCATATGAGGTATAATATAACTGGCCTTACGGCTTAGCCGTGGGTCGTGGGTTCGATCCCCACCCAGTGCAAATATTTGTATGATGAATTAATATATTTGTACCGTGTCTGGGTGTTTCTATGTATAATAAGTATGTATTTACAACTATATATGTATTATATCAGCTATCTGGCTGCCATAGTACAAGCTTTGCATAGTTGGGTGTCAGATGGTGTTGTCTGTGAATAGTCCACCAACTATTACTTATTTTATTTTTACATTTTTATCCTATTATTTATTTTATTTCCAAACAATGAGCTCCATTCACAGCCCACGATAAATTCTGTGTGTGGTGTGCCAAGGATATCACTTCAAAAATAAGTTAAATATCATGTTTTAGCAAGGGAGTGACTTACGTGGTATACTTGTGAAATAATTCTTCTTCTTCATGTTGGACTCGGAAGAACTTTTAAATGTCGATGGTAACCTTCCTAGAAATAAAAAAAACTATAATCTTATTTTTGTACAACACTAGTAGTGTTTATGATATTAATTGTATGTACTAAATTTCATCCAATTCCCTCGCATAGTTTTTGCATCAAAGAGTAACACAAATTTCCAAACATTCTTAAAAAAATCACGTTTACAATTTATTTAATACTAGATGACCGCCCCAGCTTCGCCCATGGTACATACATAGCACTCATCGGGATCCCGTACATATCCAACTGTGAATGAATTTTTGGAATCGGTTCAGTCATTCCTGAGAATATCGCTTTCAAACAAAAATCCTCTTCAGCTACCTGCTATGCCACCTGTCGGAAATCAGTCGTACCAACTCAGATTTAGAAACAAATTTGATTAGCAAAAGTTTATATTCAATTACGCAATCTTAGACACATGCTGTCATGTCAAAGCACCATACGAAAACTCTCAAAAAGGAATATTTTTTTCCCAGTTTTGTTACATTATTGATTCATGCTCCGCTTCTATTGATAGTAGCGTTGTTTTATAGCCTATAGCCTTCCTCGATAAATGGTCTACCCAATAGAAAAAGAATCTTTCAATTCAGACCAGTACTTCCCGAGATCCTAGCATTCCAACAAACAAACAAAGCTTTATAATATTAGTATAGATTGTTGCACAATAACAAATTTATGTGCAAACGGAAATCTTAATGTTAGCACATTTTCTACGAGCTACCCATTGAGTCGTAACATAAATGTTAAATGTTATGTAGGCTCATTTATACAATGGAAACTAATATTATTAGTAAAATGTAGGGAGTTTCAAATATAGAGATTGAAATCAAAGGACACTTACTCGGACTCATCCTCAAAGGATTCATCTTCTTCAGACTCTCATGTATGGATAACTTCGTAGGAATTTTTGTAATCTTTGACCCACTGTCATTGTCTTTGCCACCCTTTGACATTTTGTCAAATTTACCAGATTTAACACTTTTGATTTTGTCTTGAACTGCAAAATCTTTCACTAATTTCTTTGTTGCAGGATTTTTGTGTGATAAATTTTTTAAAAGCAGTTTTGGTTTTTTGTAGTCAATTTGAGCGTTTTTTGAAATAGCTTTTTTGGTTTTATTTGTGTCGCCGTTATTTTCAGCTCTATTAGCTGTATTTGTGTTTTCTTTGTTTTTAGCTATGTTGGCTGTGTTTGTGTCGCCTCTGTTTTCAGCTACATTGGCTCTGTTTGAGTTGCCATTGTTTTTAGCTGTGTTTGATTCACCTTTGTTTTTAGTTACCTTAGCTGTTTTAGGGTCAGTTTTGTTTTTGGCAGTTGTTTCTATATTGACTGTGAATTCCTTAGTTTTTGAGGCACCATTACTGAGTTTCGCAACTCTTTCTGTTATAGTTTCTTGTGACTCCAGTTTTTGAGTATTTATTTTATTTTGTCCAACATTTTCTTTGTTTTTCACTGGTTTTTCGTTTTTAGTATTTTTTTCAACATTTTCTTTGTTTTTTGTGGTTGCGACTCTGTGTTTTTCCATAACTTTATCAACAGTATTTTGTTTTGTTGAATTTGATTTCTGGGGATTAATTTTGTGAATTTCATTTTTATTTGAACCTTGTTGATTAGTTTTAGGTTCGATATTTTTTGATAACTTCTGAGTGTTTTGTGTTTGTGCGTTGTTTTCGTTATTTTTCTGTGAAATCTTGTCTTTTTTTGGTTCAATATTCTTTGATTTCATATTGGTTACAGATTTTTTGTGCATTTCTTTATTTATCGTCTTTTTAGCATTCTTGGCATTAGTAGCGGAGTTCGCTTTTATTTTAGCGTCTTTATTTGTACTTTTTTCATTGATGTTTGTATTTTTCGAAGTTCCGTTTTGGGTATTACCGGAGCTATCAATATCTTGACTTAGTGCTTTATCTATATCATAATATTTTGATGATATAATTGGAGTTTCGTCGTTTTGTAATGGTTTGGTGCGAGGCGCTACCATATTCTCTGTAGTAATCTTATCTTCTGCTGTATTCGATACTAGTGCTTCTTTTCCTGCTTTTGGTTTATTTTGATGGGATTTTTGATTGATATCTAAACTGGCAGTCGTTCTATGTTTGTTTGAAATATTTTCGTTAGGTAATTTATTAGTTTGAGATTTTTTTGCCTTTGAGTCGACTGTTATGGCTTCTGAGTCTTTACTAGCTACTGTTTCAGATTCTGGGTCTTTGTTATTTTTAGGTTTATCTTTTTTATTCATATTTTCTTTAATCTCCATTTGATTTCCTTTTTTATTGTCAGATTCATTGTTTTGAACAGTGTTGGATTCTTGATTATTTGTAGTTTTATTGGTCTTCTTAATTGGTTCTTTTTCTTTTGTCTTATCTCCATTATCTTTCTGAGTTTGAATCGTTTTTTGCTTACTTTTTGTTGCTTCTATAACAATTTCTTTCTCGTTCTGACTCTTTTTAAGTTTATTTTGATCATCTTCAGTAGGTTTATTCAATTTTTTATTTTTATTAGTGTTGGATTCTTGATTGTTAGTCTTTATGGAGTCCGTTTTACTGGCCATTTTAATAGGTTCTTTTTCTTTTGTTTTACCTCCATTATCTTTCTGACTTTTAGCTGTTTTTTGTTTACTTTTTGTTGTTTCTATATCACTTTCTTTCTCGCCCTCATTTTGTTTTGGTTTAGTTTGTTCATCTTCAGTAGGGTTATTCGATTTCTTATTTTTATTATTGTTTTTGTTCTTTTGTTTATTTTGAATATCACTGTCTATTTTGTCATTTACTACCGTATTTTGTTCAACTTCGCTTTGTTTTGCATCAGCGCTATTTTTTGCTTTTTTTGTTACAATGTCTACACTTTCCACTGTAGCTTTTTTTACTGACTTTCTATTTTGTTCTGTATTTTCAGTTTCTCTTGCATTATTTATCTCATTAACATTACTTTTCGATTTTTTTGCTCCAATTCCTTCATTTTCTATTGTTCCTCTCTTGACTGATTTTCTATTTTGGTCCGTATTTTCAATTGGTATATCAATATTTACCTCATCAACACTATTTTTCGCTTTTTTAGCTACACTCCCTTCATTTTCAAGTGTACCCCTCTTTACTGATTTCCTATTTTGATCAGTATTTTCTTTTCCTTTAGGTTTACCTTTCTTTGGGGGAAATTTAGGAGGTGCCATGATTTGATCATCATTATTGTCTTTGTCTTTAGGATTGTCTTGAGCATTAGTCACTTCTCCAGCATCACCCTCTTCATTTGTACCATTTCTATTGCTACTTCTGACTTTTTTAGCTTCAGGTGCTTCGTTTTCTAACGTCAAACGTCTTTTTTCAAGCTTTTGAACAGATTCCGTATCCGATTCTATGCTTTCAGAAAGTTCTAGAGTACCCTGAGCTTCTAGGCAGGTTGCTATGATCTTGGAGAGTATTATAGTTCGTTGATTCGTATCAGTTGACGGATCACTCAGTTGTTTGTGCGCGTATCGTATTATCCTTATGTAGTTTTCATCTGGAAACATACCATAGATAAATAGTTAGCTGTTGTGATAAGGAGTCTTTGCAGAGTCCCCCTGGGGAAGAACCACACCTTTGTTAGTTATTGTACCACATAGCAGCGATGTGCAAGCACCACTGTGTTCCGGTTTAAAGAGCAATGTATCCATAGAAACTACACAGCATAGAAATCTTATATTTCTGGCTAATGACCGCAGTCCAGTGCTAGTTAATGATTTGGGCTCTTCATATTCTAATAGCTATATGACACTGTGGTGTTACGAGCGTTGCTTACTATCAGGCACACGTCCTGCTCGTCCTTTCTCTCTATAGTATATAAAATAAGTTCTTTTTCTATCTTTTTTTTATAGTATAGAGTGGCGAATCGAGCAGGACATGTGCCTGATGGTAAGCAACATACCTGCCCATAAGAATAAGAATATTTATATTCAACAAATTAATGAATACAATCGCACTTAACGTTAAATAGCTTATACAAGTACATTGGTAAATACAAAATAACAACTTATAAACATTAAGTTGATGAGCTTCAGACCTCTGAACTAAGCTTGTAGCTTGTACTTCAGAGGTCAGCGCTCTCCCTAAATAAGCTTTGACAGCGGTTTCATTCCTAAGAAATGTGCCAAAGCTATTGAACTATTTACATTAATTTACGTTATGTAGTTACTTTTAAATATAACAATCAACGAAAGAAAAAAATATAGAATGACCATGACATCACAGTGACACGCATCTATTGGAACATGAAGAGTCCAAATCATTATCTAGCTCTGCACTGCTCTCGTCACCCAAAGACAAGTAAGTATAGTAGTAGGACTCTTGTATAGTAGTATTTTGTAGTGGTAGGACTCTTGCCAGAGTCCGCCTGGGGAAGTACCACACCTTTGCCAGTTATTCTACCGCCAAGCAGTAATGTGCAAACATTACTGTGTTCCAGTTTGAAGGGCAATGTTTCCCGAGAAATTACAGGGCTTAGAGATATAAGATCTTAGATCTCTGGGTGACGAGCGCAGTGCAGTGCTAGGTAATGATTTGGACTCTTCGTGTTCCAATAGCTGCGTGTCACTGTGCTGTTATGTATCAGGCATGTTGCTTACCATCAGGCACATGTCCTGATCGTCTCGTCACTCCTTATTTAAAAGAAAAAAAAAAGTATTACGACCTCCTAAACGAATTAACAAAAAACGGCTGTGTAGTTAGTTTATACGCTGTAGAAGTGAGAGCGAGAGGTATACCAGCAAAATCTCTCTATAACCTACTGAAAGACCTTGGCTTATCCAGAAGTGCAGTAAGTTCTATACTAGAACGAGTATCTAAAGCTGCACTAGTAGGCTCGTATCAGATTTGGCTGGGCAGGGGAGAGAAACACGAGTAGTGAAGGTGAGTGTTGTTGTACGCAGAAAGGGGCCCCTTAAACCTACGCCCGAGTCACAAGTCTCGGGGTCTACTCGGGTTTTCTCTCTCTGCCACACGATGGACCCGGCACCCGCACGGTGAATCCATGGAATGCTAAGAAAATCGTCTCTCTTTTTGCTCTTATCTCTTTTGGTATTCTGGTTTCAAACATACATACCCATATTTTCTAGATCAAACACCATCTTGTGGTAGAAGGGGGCTACGGGTGACCACTTATTCTCCAAAACCCAGGAGATTTCCAACAGGTTTGCACATTTCAGTATGTAACCGCCTTCTCGCTGAAATCAGAAGAACTTGAGTCAAAGCTTCCTCCGTAAACAACTCTTTCAAAAAATTATTATATACCATTATAGTGTCAAGCTCACTCCATCGATATAAATCATTGGATGTGCCCTCCCAAACTTCATGCGCACGGAATTATGTCATCGTTGGGTAGACTTTCCGTTCTAGTCGGGTGCAGGAAGCGGTGAACGCCAGACGTTTTTTACCTATCACTATTCGTTGTCAACAACCAAATTAAGTAGAACCACAGCAACCGGACGAACTCACGAGGAGGGCATCAACGGAACAGGTGCAGGGCCCTGAACCGATTGTCCCGCTCCCACTGTCGCAGGTTCGGAAATGGCTGCGAGAGAGGTCACTGAAAGAACATAACGACAACTGGACCAAGAGGTTGGACTGTAATCAGTCTAGAGCGGGGGGCCGTTACTCACGGTACACTCGGCAGCTGCTAAGCCTGAACCGACAACAGTTGCGACTGGTCACGGACGCACTGACAGGTCACGGTTTGTACAATAAACACCTATTCACACTAGGTATTACCGACAGTCCTCTTTGCAGAGCTTGCCTTGAGGCTGAAGAAACGGCCGCTCATGTGCTCATGGAGTGCACGGGAGTGGCGGCGCATCGAGCGAAGTTCCTGGGCACACCGGGGACGCTCCGTGAAGCATGCGGCAACGTGAAGAAGCTGCTGGGCTTTCTGTTGGAGTTGGGTTGACGGGAGTGAAGCCCACTTCCCCACACGCAAAACAGGCGCACCAAGACGTCGAGATGCGGAAAAAAGCCCGCCCACGAAGCCTGAGCGGAGCGCCACTACTACTTCTACTATTTCTACTACCACAGCAACCACTCTCCGCTAGCGAGTCTAGGGGTTGGGTTGGTTGGCTTTTTATCGATAGCTTGCTCCCAGTGAATTGTCAAAAGTCAACTGATACTCAGAAAAGATGGCATTTACGTGTCATCATTTAAAAAGACAATTATAGAATGATACATACCATAGGTTCCATATGAAGGTTATTTGCGTATTTATCGGCCAATTTAGCGAGCGTTGTACGTCGAGATCGATACGCGACTGAGTAGCTACGTAATATCTGAAAATAATATACACAAAATTGAAAGTCAACATTTGTTGGCACATCTAAACATACTAGTGGTCGAAATTCGAAGTAGTCCAAATTCGAACTGGTCGAAATTCGAAGTTATCGAAATTCAAAGCTGTCGAAATTCGAAGTTGCCGAAATTCGAACTGGTCGAAATTAAAATTTGTTGAAATTCGGAGTTGTCGAAATTAGAAAAGAGTCGAAATTCGAAGTTGTCGAAATTCAAAGTTGTCGAAATTTGAAGTGGTCGAAATTCAAAGAGATCGAATAAAACTATAATAGAATAATAGAACTGTTCGAAATTCGAAGTTGTGGAAATTAGAACTGGTCGAAATTCGAAGTTGTCGAAATTCGAACTGATCGAAATTCAAAGAGATCGAATAGAATAATAGAACTATAGAATAATAGAACTGAACTGGTCGAAATTCGAAGTTGTCGAAAGTCGAACTGGTCGAAATTCGAACTGGTCGAAATTCGAACTGGTCGAAATTCGAACTGGTCGAAATTCGAACTGGTCGAAATTCAAAGAGATCGAATAGAATAATAGAACTATAGAATAATAGAACTATAATAGAATAATAGAACTGGTCGAAATTTGAAGTTGTCGAAATTAGAACTGGTCGAAATTCGAAGTTGTCGAAATTAGAACTGGTAGAAATTCAAATTCGAATTAATCGAAATTCAATGTTGTCGAAATTCAACCATAAAGCAATATTATATTAATCTATACTCAATTTGACCACAGACTTTAGCAAAACAAAACAAAAGAGTATTTATATACCATGTATTTGTTTGTGTCAAATACAGTGTATAATACAGTGTGTAATGTCTTCTTTTGATTGAAATGATTGGCTTCATGGCTTAGTGGGTAGTAACTCTGCCGAAGCCGAGAGTTGTGGATTCGATTACCACCCAGTACAAATATTTGTGTGCTGAATTCATATTTTTGTACTGTGTCTGGGTGTTTCGATGTATAATAAGTAAGTATGTATTTACAACTATATAAGTATTATATCAGCAGCCATAGTACAAGCTTTGCTTAGTTTGGTATTCAGATGGTGTGTGGGATTTGTCCACCAATATTTATTTATTTTATTGATTTAAATATCGATACCTTAATTTGCAAAACGAATAACTGCATAGTAGCAAATTTTACAGGGGCCACTAAAACTTAATATAAAAAATAAATTAAAGCATCAAAAGAAAAAAAACAAACATCCCTTTGGACATTGTGTTTCTTATTAAATGATAAACACTGAAAATAATGAAAATGCCAGTTACGCAATAGATTTTAGTGGTGATTTAGTGTGACCCCTGTGAAATTTGCTACTATGGCGTTATTCGTTTTGCAAATTAAGGTATTGATTCGTCTTCTTTACTGAAGTTAACTAATGTTAACTATCATCACTTAACATCAGGCGAGATGGTGGTCAAGTGCGAACCTATTCTAGTTAAAAAAAAAAAAAGTTTGTTAAAAGGTTATTCAAATGATATGAAATTTTTACCTCAACGGCATCGCTAGGCGTAGTGACTCTGGAGAGGTAAGACTTGGAAAGCTCAGTCTCTTGAGCTCGCTTCTCGGGTACTACTTTGAGGCAGCGGTATGACTTGGACCCAAATGTACCGTTCTGAAACAGATTTGCAATGTCTTCACTATACAGGGTTATTGGTTATTGGTGATCGGTCGGCATCCTCTTCTAGAGGCATGCAATATGTCTGGCAACACAGTTATACATAATAAAAAAAAAAAGTATATTTGCCATACATAAAAAAAGTATATTTGCCCAGTCTGACAACATCGAACTATTCGTAACAAGAGCTCGCGCACTCTTTAACGCTTTCGGTCGGCATCCTCTTCTAGAGGCATGCAATATGTCTGGCAACACAGTTATACATAATAAAAAAAAAAAGTATATTTGCCATACATAAAAAAAGTATATTTGCCCAGTCTGACAACATCGAACTATTCGTAACAAGAGCTCGCGCACTCTTTAACGCTTTAGAAACAAGTGCCGGCACGCATGCGCGTATTACAGTGCTAGAGGGCAAAAAAAATTGAAATTTTAAAATCATAAGTTTTTGGGTTAGTTTTTAAGTTTTTTTAATTAAAAGTTGTAGAACAAGAGTTTTTTGTTTAGATATACAGAACATGGCCTTAAATCTGTTGCAGGCTGATTACCAGTAACCCTGTATATTAGCACATATACAGAGTTACTGGAAAATATTAAAGACAAAGAAATGCTATTTGTGATTTTGCATGAAACAAATTTCCAAATTGTCGTTTTAGTACTTACAGCTTGGTGCACGTAGAATGTTGTTGAGAACGGCACAAGGTCGATCCTGCATTCCACATTCACCTCCCTCCATAATCCTGGCTGAGTCACTGGAAGCTCACTGAAATGCAAGCCACCGTAACATTATTGATAATATTATAGGATAATATTACTGAATAGCAACACCTCATGTAATGGTAGGACTCTGTAGTTTTATCCACAGTTCCCATTTCAGATTTTTTTTCGCAATTGTAATTTGTATATCAACTTCAAGCTCGAGGAACAAGCTACGTATGAACAGCACTACAAGTGTTTCGTCATACAGAACGTGTTTCGTCATACAGACCGGATATTTTCCTTTTTTCTAGAGCTACGAAACGCATAGTCATTGTAGAACTTACCGTACCGTGGGAAACTAATAAACCTAAAGACCATGCAATGAAACAAAATGAGTATTACAACCTCCTAAACGAATTCACAAGAAACGGCTATGTAGTTAGTTTATACGCTTTAGAAGTGGGAGCGAGAGGTATACCAGACAATCTCTCTATAACCTGCTGAAAGACCTTAGCTTGTCCAGAAGTGCAGTAAGTTCTATACTAGAACGAGTGTCCAAAGCTGCACTAGTAGGCTCATATCAGATTTGGCTGGGCAGGGAGAGAAACACAAGTAGTGAAGGTGAGTGTTGATGTACGTCAGGAAGGGGCCTCTTAAACCTACGCCCATGTCATAAGTCTCGGGAACTGCTCGGGATTTCTCTCTCTGCCACACGATGGACCCGGCACCCGCATGGTGAATCCATGGAATGAAATAATAAGAAGATCGTCTCTGGCTTGTGTTATTCTAGACTATATTCTGTGTTTAAAATTTCAACCAGACGCATTCAGCTATTTAGGAATGAATGAGCAACAAATAACAAATAATTTTATACAATTATGCAATGTAAACAATAATAATGTAAAATTGGTAGTCTTTGAATAGGCAGCTTAAAGTGGTGAATTATAAAGGTTTTTGTCAAATTGTCATAGACAACCTACCTACCTACCTTTACCTACCTTTGCATACCATAAGGTTGATTATGGAGTTCTTTAATGTAAGCATTTAAGATCTTATTGTAATTACTTTCACATATAAAGAAATGTATTTATTTATTTTAAAATCCAAGCTGTTGCATATATATTATGACCAGGATATTCGTGTTATTTTATGTTATAATTCTGTAAATATTTATTGCTTTTTTTACTGAATAAAAACTGGGCCGAGGTAAATCTAGATATAAATATAGTACTAGAGGTTTATACCTAGTGAAAAACTCCAAAGTATAAGGTTCAAATTCAAATAGGCTTGTACAAAACTCTTTGCTAAAATATGATTACTGGCTGAAAATTTAAATAAAATGTGGAATTCATTTGAGCGACAGATCTGCAATGTCAGAAAAAAAGAAAAGATAGGAAAAAAGATGGATACTGAAATTAATTATCTATATCTGGTTACTGTTTAAGTACTGATGTTAACAGAATGGTTAATTAGTTTAAATACTGATGTAATACAGAATGGTTTAAGCTATCTTTGTTTCACTTTTTGAGTTGTTAGCTTACAAAAGAAACATACCTTCCACAGGCACATGCCATCTGCCAATATAGGTACAGTTGGCGAGCATGGAAAATTGTGACCTGGACACCTTCAGGGTTAACGCCCTCGTATCCGTGGTGGGTACTCAAACACCTTGTTGAGCTGTTTGAATTGGTTGGTTGGTTAGGGTGCTATGCGATACTTACTCCTGAATTACGGGATCTTCAACCATAACATCCACTTTAGACTGAAGGACTATGAGCGAAGCGAGCTCCCTAGTCGCGTGGAGGCCAGTTTTAAGCGTGGTCTGCTGGTGTTTGAGGTGACTAACCATCGGAGAGTTGTCGATGGTAAACACGCAATCATCGTCTGAATCAGAGCTAGAAACAGATTTTACAACCTTTAATAACGATCAACTTGAAACCGGGCATTGATAGGTTAAAAAAATAGTAGATATAACAGTTACATGTATGCAAAATACTAGGTTTTTGTTGAGTATTATGGTATGTACAAACCTGTCCTCAAAATTAAAAGATTCTGTGGTATTACATCGCGAATCTTCATAGATTCGTTTATCATAGTACTTGATATCTTTGAGAAGTTTTTCTTTATAAGCGAGTAACGCATTTTTCTTGTTTGTTGATGGAATAATCGGCATTTTTGTATGTTTATCACTCACAACAAACAACCATTTTCAAACTAAACTGATTTTTTGATTTTTTAAACATAACTTCAACTTCATTGGCTTGACACATGAAATAACTGATCAGATGACAGGTACCTAATGAAGTGACACTGACATTAACAAGGGTGGTGCTGTGAAATTGCCGGTTTCAGACAAATGAACGTTCTTTTAATTTTTACCGATTTTTACGGTTTTACTCGCTAAATCAGGGAGCAATATTTTAATCGAACTATATTATATAGTTTATAATTATAGGAAATAAATTGTTGTCACAATGATAAGGATTCAATAAAGAGAGAAGAAAATAACCATCGCATATATGTAGTACATATATAAGAACATAGGCTGACGATGATGCTGATGTGACTTTTTGGCGTGATGTGGCTAGAGTTGTTTTATTCCACATCTGTTCCTCCTCATTATACACGTACACATTAAAGACATGAAGCTGACATCGTTTGTTCTCGTAAAATATGTAAACATTTAGTTAAATTTATTATGCAAATAGTTGATAATAAATTGTAATGTAGTACTAGTAGTACCCACCATTGGAAACAAAGTTTTATATTTTTTCCCGTCTGAAAACAACTCATTATGTGAAAATTTAACAATAAATATTGGAAAACGACTCTTGTAAGCTAATTTCACTGATTTATAAATTAAATAAAATCTATACAACATAGTTATACGTTGTACCAACGGTGAGCATAGAATCGATTAGGAGTCGCCTACGCAGAGCTGAGGAGCTTGAAGTACAAATACAGAGACAGCACGGTGACTCGCAGCCACCCCAACCCCAGATAATAATACTGAGGGAACACAATTCTTAATGGTGATAGAGGGTTTCATGATGAGGAGGGTTAGGAGAGGTGACATGTAATAATGAAGTGATTACTTATTTATTGGTATCGAAATTTATTTGATACCTGCAGCTTACTTAGAATTATGTGTTTGTTTATTTCATATTATTTGTCGTTGTCTTGCTATCGCGAAGCCACTACTTACGATACATTTGAAAACTATCTTTGGTATAAATATTGTATTCTGAAAACATTTTGATGACGCAATGTTGATCATTTCTAGAGTAATCAGTAACTAGCCACGGTCCTCTGATTAGGAGTTGTATACTCGTAATAAGAGGTCAGAGCATGGCGATGCTTATAAAGATACACTATACACCTTGGACAATGATTTTGGACTTTATTAGTCTGAAATATTTTATACTTGCAATTTTTTGCCCCGCGGTTTTACCCTCGAAATTCTCGTTCCCGTTGTTTCTCCAGGATGAAAAGTAGCCTTGTGTTCTTCCAGACAATTACCTAACTGTGTTATACATTTCAGCCCGATATGTTCATATGTTACAACGTGATTGAGCAACAAACATCCAAATTTCCAACCATCCACACACTGACATTTATTATAATAATAATATTATATGTTTTAGGAAGAAGATTTATGTCTAGTAGGTGCAGTGATTCTGAAGATTATCTCATACACAAAATCAAACGATTTTAAATGTTATATTTCTAATATTTGTACAAATAATTACAACTAAACACACGGTTAGAAATTATTTATATTTTTTGTTTAGCCTGTTAGATTTGCCGATTCGATGATAAGAGTTTATAAATATCAATCTTCAAGTTTTGCCGAGTAATACTTTCTTGAGGACTGAGAACGAGTGAAACAGGTGGACAACCTTTACTACTTACAAATGTCAATGTAAGATGCTGTGACAGCTTTAACAAATTGTCAAAGAAGGAAGTCAAGTAAAACGAACTGTGGCAAAATTTATTATAAATTAATTAAAATTATTTCAGTGTAAATACGTTACAAATACTTTATTAATGACTATAAAACATGTGCAATACCTGTGATCTTATTAGCGACGTCTTATAAAACTAGCATAGCTTATAAGATAAAAGATTACAGTAAGAATTCAATTAGTAATTGAAACTGGAATTAGTGATTGAAATAATTATAAGTAAACATTAATAGTAGAGGTCAGAGGTCGTGTTAGCTGAATCCCTGGACTAATAAAACTCCACGAGTGTTATAATTGAAAACATGTGTATGTGAATTGTTGTATAAACAGTTTAATTAGCGAGTGTTTCGAGTTTGAAATCAGTGAAAAAAATGGGGCAGACTGGCAGTGCTATACCCGGTATGTACAATAACAGTAGTAATTATGTGTTCTAATAAGATTCTAATTGGTTTGGGAAAGCTATTTCCTCATTCTCAGACTCCATAACCTTACCACATGTATGACAGTAAGGGCCCTTTGTATCGCAAAGACAATACGTTGATGTATCTGAATATAAAGGGTCATACAGCTGCGAAAAGTGATTTATAACAAATAAACCAAAGTAAAACAACTTAAGCCTAAGCCATAAAAGTTAAAAAAATGTTATTCATATCATAACTGCCAGAATTGATCTTACTTTTCTGATTATAATAATAATACATAATGTATGTATTTTTTTATTTATAAAGAATGACAATCAGAAAAATAAGATCAGTTCTAAAAAGTAAGTATCTGTTTATAATACTCATATACTATAGGTGTTTTATAAGTGCAAGTACATATTTAAAAATATATAATTAAGTACTAGCGGCCCATTCCGGCTTCGCTCGGATATGGTCACATAAAGCCTATTAATCGAAATAAAAACTATCCTATCTTTTAAGTTGCATCCATCTACACACGGTGTCCAAATTTGATTAAAATCGGATAAGTGGTTTAGGAGTCCATTAAGGACAAACATTGTGACACGAGATTTATATACCTATATTAAGATTATATCAGCTGTCTGGCTCCCAGAGTACAAGCTTTGCTCAGTTTGGAGCTAGGTGTTGTTGTGTGTGAAATGTTTACTGATAGTAATACTATTTATTTTCCTGTAGGTTTCATCTGATAGAATAAATCTTGTAAAATAGTTTTAAAATCAAAATATGTCTAATTCCAGGTAAAAGTGTCTATATCCCTAAATATTGGTGAATAATTCACACACCACTATCTGACTAAGCAAAGCTTGTATTATGGCGGCCAGATAGCTGATATAATACTTATGTAGTTTTAAATACATATTTATTATAAATAAAGTCTAACTGTGTCTGGGTGTTTCTAGTATGTATTTACAACTATATAAGTATCATATCAGCTATCTGGCCGCCATATTACAAGCTTTGCTTAGTTTGGGGTCAGATGGTGCTGTGTGTGAATTGTCCGCCTATATTTATTTATTTCCATCTGCCAGAGTTCATCTTAAAAATTGTCTAAAATTCAACAGGAGATTTTCTATTTCTCTACCTCTAAGGTCTATTTTCACGTGTAGAATCTGTAAAATTCTTTAAAAATCAATTTTTCCATTGCCATTGGAATTTTTTTACCTCTTTGAATTTAAGGCTCATTATCATTTGGCAGAGTTAAAGAGATGATCTTCCTAGCATTCCATGGATTCACCGTGCGGGTGCCGGGTCCGTCGTGTGGCATAGAGAGAAATCCCGAGTAGATCCCGAGACTTGTGACTCGGGCGTAGGTTTAAGGGGCCCCTTTCTGACGTACATCAACATTCATCTTCACTACTCGTGTTTCTCACCCTGCCCAGCCAAATATATACTTAATGAAGCTAGTGCAGCTTTAGATACTCGTTCCAGTATAGAACTACCTATAGTATAGAATTTGTGTAGTGAAAGGACTCCTAGCAGAGTCCGTCTGGGGAAGTACCACACCTATGCCAGTTATTCTGCCACCAAACAGTAGTCTAAAAACATTACTGTGTTCCGGTTTGAAGGGCAATGTTTCCAGAGAAATTTCAGGTCTTAGAAATATAACATCTTAGATCTCTGGGTGATGAGCGCAGTGCAGTGCTAGGTTATGATTTAGACTCTTAATGTTCCAATAGCTGCGTGTCACTGTGCTGTTATGTGGCAGGCATGTTGCTTACCATCAGGTACATGTCCTGCTCGTCTCGTCACTTCTTATTTAAAAAAAATAATAGACTTACTGCACTTCTTGACTAGCCAAGGTCTTTCAGCAGGTTATAGAGAGATTTTGCTGGTATTCCTCTCGCTCCCACTTTTACAATGTATAAATTAACTACGTAGCCGTTTTTTGTTAATTCGTTTAGAAGGTGGTAATACTTGATTCGTTTGATAGCGTCCTTAGGTACTTATATTAGTTTCCCACCAAAATGTCCGGTCCGGAAAACTTTAATTTACTTTATGATCATTCAAAGCTGGAAGGGAAAGTCCATTTTTAAACAACTTCTAAAAAAGAAAAAAAGAGGACTTTAGCAATTAGACCACGTTTTTTTTTATGTACGAGGGTCATTTGAAAAGTTCTTAGCCTGACAAGTCGTTGGTTTTTTTATAACTACCCTCATTTTTAACCGACTTCCAAAAAAACAAAAAAAGGAGGAGGTTATCAATTCGACCCCTATGTTTTTTTTTTGTATGTATGTTACCTGATTTCTTGAGAACCTCTGCACCGATTTAAAATTTTCTTTTTGTGTTTGGATGGGTATGCTTCCCGAATGGTCCCATATAAATCTTATCGAAATCGGTCAAGTGGTTTTTGAAATATGAACCAAAAACTAAAATTTGCATACAATTTTCTAGATGACATAGTTGTAGATTTCACAAAAGTTATAAAGCTCGACCCTGTCTATACAAAGTTGTGTAAATGCTTTAACAAAAACTTGTTTTTAACCCCCGACCAAAAACGGGGTGTTATAAGTGACGTCGATGTCTGTCTGTCTGTCTGTCTGTCTTCTGTGGCACCGTAGTAGAGCTCAAACGGATGGGCCGATTTCGATGCGTTTTTGTTTTATTTCAAGGTTAATACAATTTTTTTTTATTTCAAGGTAAATACCCTAGCGAATGTTCTTAGCTATGTCTGGTTAATGTCGATTCAAGATTCAAGGCGGCCGCCTTCACAAAATGGCGGACAAAATATTTCTTCACAACCTACCTCAATATGGCTATCAAATGTATTTTTTGTACGAAAATAGTTTATGTAGTTACATTTTTTAGCAACACGTATGCACTGTTTAGTTTATTCACAGTAACTCATTGTTCGTTTACACATGATACCGTAGTATCAAGACAGAGCTATTTTTGAAAATGGATAAAATTGAACATTGTGCAGTGATAAAATACCTGAATACTATTAGAAAGGTTTAACAGGTTTAAAAAGGGTATGTGTGTCATCCCCCATATTCACCAGATTTAGCACCGTCCGACTTTTATCGTTCCCAAAGCTGAAAACATGTTTAGGTGGTAAACATTTTTTTATAAATACAAATACAAATACAAAAATCTTTATTGCTGTTTGCAGGTAAGATAAGATGATACAAAACATTTAAATAATTGACCCATACAAACTGGCCTCTTCTTCTAGAGGCATGCAATATGTCTGGCAACGCAGTTTCCATTGGTCTGAATTTATACAATGATAATAATAGTCAGCTGATAAAGTCTTCTTCTTCTTTTTTCATTTTTAACTTTTAATCGGTTGTATCATATATGTCATCTGATTCATCATGTATTAATTTCTGGCTTCTATCCCGTTGTGTTATGTTAGTGTGATATGTTTGATGAGTACAATTACGCCAACGTCTTGTGGATGAAGAGGTCAAGGTCAAGAGGTCAGGTGTAAATGAAGAGATCATAGCCGCCGTGGACGCTTATTTTGATCTTATATTGCATCGGTGTATCTACTCATGACCACCATGTACAGGATGAACATATACTTAATATTGGATCAGATATTACGACGATGAATTGAAATACTTGATGAGTCGCTCAAGTTGGCTCCCTTTGAGGCGTGCCGACCGGGGCACGGGCCCCGGCTTGCCCCTCCCCTAGATGACTGACCGGCTCGATGGAAAAAGTGTTTTGAGCTCGGAGGAGAGTATGTTGAAAAATAAAAATAAACTCAAAATCGTGTGGTTTTATTAAATACTAGATTCCCGCCCCGGCGTTACCCGTGGTACATTATATAGTACTCATCAGGATCCCGTACATATACAACGGTGAAAGAATGACTGAAATCGGTTCAGTTATTCCTGAGAATATCGCTTTCAAACAAAACACCTCTTCAGCTACCTGCTACGCCACCTGTCGGAAATTGGTCGTACCAACTCAGAGATTAGCAAAAAGGTTTTATATTCGAGGTATGTAATCTGTGATATTCAATGACGCAATCTTAGACACATGCTGTCATGTGTCATGTCAAAGCACGAAACGTACGAAAACTCTCAAAAAGGAATATTTTTTCCCGATTTTGTTACATTCTTGATTCATGCTCCCGTTTCTGTTAATAGTAGCGTTATTTTCTATAGCCTATAGCTTTCCTTGATAAATGGACTATCCAATAGACAAAGAATCTTTCAATTCGGACCAGCACTTCCCGAGATCCTAGCGTTCAAACAAACAAACAAACTCTTCAGGTTTATAATATTAGTATAGAATAGTATAGATATGTTAGTTACGCTAAGAACTTTTTAAATGTTGTTTGTTATTGTACCTGATTTCTTGAGAACGCCCATACCGATTTCAAAATTTCTTTTTGTGTTTAAATTGGTATGATTCCCGAATGGTCCCATATAAATCTTATCGAAATGGGTCAAGTGGTTTTTGAAATATGAACCAAAAACTAAAATTTGTGTACAATTTACTGAATGACGTGTTGTAGATTTCAAAAAAGTTTTTTAGTTTTAACTTTTCGTATAAAAAGAGTTTATTTATCCGTTTTAAAACTTTAAAACAAGTTTTTAACTATGTATTTACAAAATTTCGTGTTAACAGATTCGAGTTTTAGAACGTTTGTGACATCTACAATCATGTCATCCAGACAAAATTGTAGGCGAATTTTAGATTTTTGTTCGTGTTTCTAAAACCGCCCGGCCTTTTCCGATAAAATTTATATAGGACCATTCGGAAAGCATACCCCATCCGAACAAAAAAAGAAACATCGAAATCGATTCGGGCGTTCTCGAGAAATCAGGGTAACATACATAAAAAAAATGTGGTCGAATTGGTAACCTCCTCTTTTTTGGATGTCGGTTAATGAGTTGTCATTCTATTTTAGTTTCACTTTTTAAATAAGAAGTGACGAGACGAGTAGGACATGTGCCTGATGGTAAGCAACACGCCTGCCACATAACAGCACAGTGACACGCAGCTATTGGAACATGATAAGTCCAAATCATTACCTAGCACTGCACTGTGCTCATCACCCTGAGATCTAAGGTGTTATATCTCTAAGCCCTGTAATTTCTCTGGAAACATTGGCCTTCAAACCGGAACACAGGTTTTCACACTACTGTTTGGCGGTAGAATAACTGGCAAAGGTGTGGTACTTCCCCATGCGGACTCTGCTAGGGAGTCCTACCGACTTCACTTGTGACTTATAAATAAATATAAATATTGGTGGACAATTCACACACAACACCATCTGACCCCAAACTACGCAAAGCTTGTGATATGGCGGCCAGATAGCTGATATAATACATATATAGTTTTAAATACATACTTATTATACATAGAAACACCCAGACACAGTGCAAGTATTTGAATACATCACACAAATATTTGCACTGGGTGGGAATCGAACCCACGACCCTCGGCGTCGCAGGCAGAGTTACTACCCACTAAGCCACGAGGCCAGTCAGTTTAAGTAGTTTCACTTATGACCACCAGACCAGTTATAGTTCTGCATAAAAATTCGAAATACAAACAGCTGATCGTCAGCTGTTGCGTACCTGTCTTTGTGTTTTTTTTTCCGTAAATGCTTTAGCACACGTGCTCTTTTATGCCATGCCAAATTGTTCAATGGGTCTTGGATAAAACGCAATGAATTTGTAGTCGGTGTTGCGTAAGGGGGGAAGCACTGTCGTATATCTCAAACTTGTGTATAAATAAATAAAATTAGTTTTAACATTTGACCAATTCTATTCAATAAATTAAAATTATATCACGTATCCACGCCATATTGCACTTTATAGTCTTAGTGTTAGGAATGAAAATAGCGTGAAGATGATTCCAATATGGTTTTGCGTAAGGAGTTTTTTTTTGTTGTTAGTGATAAATAGTTTCGTTTATTTGAAATTAGTCCTTAACGTATGTAATATTGAGTCGAAAATTTTTAAGTCTACGTAGTAAGAGAAATTTTGAAAAGAGTTTTGCTTACTTTTTTTTTTCGTAATGTCTGTTATGCAAAGAGGTTTGTAGGTAGGTACCTGTATTCTTAGAATCAGCTGGATATATTATTATTCAAAATCAGCTGATTTGAGCTCAGCTGATAAACGATCCCAGTATTTTTACGGACTTCAGAAATGAAGGAGGTTTTCAATTCGATTGTGTTTTTGAAGTGAAAGCTTCTTTTAATAAATAAATTAATATTGGTGGGCAATTCACACACAACACCATCTGACCCCAAACTAAGCAAAGCTTGTAATATGGCGGCCAAATAGCTGATATAATACTTATATAGTTCTAAATAAAAAAAACTTACCACAGCATCGAAAAGTTTAAAAGTCGGGTCAAGAGTTATTCTAAGTACCTACTCTTAGCCATTATCACACAATAGCGAATTCAATGGATTAGAATGATTTTACGTTACTAGTCCTTAGCTTAGTATAAAGCTGAAGAATTTTTGTGATTGAACGCGCTAATCTCGGGCACCACTAACCCGATTAAAAAAAAATTGGTTGCCTGTAAAGTCGGTATACGGGCGAAAGTTTTACGTGACAACGACTTTGAGTGGTAAAATAATTTTACGGAAGGGACGCGTGCCTTTCACTTTTTATGTCTGTCTCTCTCGCTCTTAGGCGGGCTAACCATGCCCGAGTGGAAGGGACGCGTGCCTCTCACTCGCTCTCGTTCGCATAACGTGAGCGGAGCGTAACGCAGTTTCTTGAAGTGTCACCCGGCAAACCAATTTATAAGACGTTGTCACGTCAAAAAAACACCCAGACACAGTATAAATATTTGAATTAATCACACAAATATTTGCACTGGGTGGGAATCGAATCTACGACCCTCGGCTTTGCAGGCAGAGTTACTACCCACTAAGCCACGAGGGCAGTTTTGGCGCGCCTAGATAGATTTTTCGTGGGCTGTGAATTTCATTCTAGTGTCACGCTCAGGAATGATAAGTCTTCGGGTAAACTCGGATCCATGGCCACGCCCTCCGGTTTCACCCGCGTAGTTTCCAAAGTAATCTATCAAATTCTGAGTTATAAGTCCTCGCTTCTATCAACAGTTCCTATGCCATTTTTTTACTATTAATTTACTATCCCGGAAAATAAACAGGATCGGGTGAAATCGCAAGACGCTACTAGTGTCTTTATAAAAAGGTTGATGATGATGATGATGATCTTATACCAACCTTCGTACTTCTCGTAACTCGAAGAAGCGGCACCGTTTCATGGTGGATATTCCATAGACACGGACAAAGAGCTTAGACTCTACGTTTGTGATAAGAACGTCTAGGCTGTAGAATGAGTTGCCTTAGTGGGTTTTTCCCGATAGTTATAATCTTGGTGTCTTCAAATCGTGAGTGAGTCGGTTTCTTCTAGGTAAACACGCTCCATCGTAGACCGCATCGTCGCTTAACATCAGGCGAGATGGCGGTCAAGTATAAACCTATAAATAAAAAATAAAAGGGTTGTTTTCGAAAACAGAAATTTCGCAAAAAAAACGCGATCTAAAATTTAATGATTTCACTCATCCTCACCATCATGTGGTTGGAGTCTCTTTGCAGATTCCGCCTGGGGAAGTACCTTTGCCAGTTATTCTACCGCCAAGCAGTTATGTGCAATAATTACTGTGTTCCGATTTGAAGGACAATGTTACCAGAGAAATTACAGAGCGTAGAGATTTAATATCTTACATCTCTGGGTGACGAGCGCAGTGCAGTGCTAAGAAATGATTTGTACTCTTCATGTTCCAATAGCTGCGTGTCGCTGTGCTGTTATGAGGCAGGCATGTTGCTTACCATCAGGCACATGTCCTGCTCCTCTCGTCAATCTATGCTAAATTTTTTTTTTTTTTATAGAAAGTAGATTTTACACTAAAATAGAGAAATACGAAAAAAAATTTTAAAACGTGGAATTTTAAAGTCATGAGCTATGATCACTGATAAGTGGCGACACTACCGCAAAAAACAATATAAAATTTAGTTCAACCGTTTCGCCATGCCTTGTGACACACCTGTGTTCTATTTTTATCCAGGTATGAACTTTTTTCGAACAGCTGACGATCAGCTGTCGTTTTAAAGGACAAAGCCTTAGTCACTGTAACGGATTTTGAACTTTATTTTGTAAAATTTAAGGCTTATTTTCGCTTAAATAGACTTGTGTAATATGCGTTCAGGTAGGTACATATTATTATATTATCTTTTCAGTGTACATAGCCACAAACTCAATTGGTATGGTGGTCAAAAAACTGAACTAATAATGGTAGTATAAGACATCAAGCACAGTACGAAATATACAATTGTAGCGACATCTTTTTGTAACGGTTGAAATAAAAGTGTGCTATTTAAAAAAAAAAAGTATTCTATAAAAGGTCTTGAGAATAGATGTATCGATTTGGTTATTTTTTGGTCAGTCGTTTTGAAATATTCAAATACTTCTACGATTTTATCATTACAAAGATCGGTTTTATTGTATCGCATACCGTAGAATACGTTGCCTGAGTGGGTGTTCTTTGATGGACATTATCTGGGTGACTTCAAGTTGAGAGTGAATCGGTTTTGACGTGACAACGTCTTATAAATTAGTTTGCCGGGTGACACTTCAAGAAACTGCGTTACGCTCCGCTCACGTTATGCGCTCACAACGAGAGCGAGTGAGAGGCACGCGTCCCTTCCACTCGGGCATAGTTAGCCCGCCTAAGAGCGAGAGAGACAGACATAAAAAGTGAAAGGCACGCGTCCCTTCCGTAAAATTATTTTACCACTCAAAGTCGTTGTCACGTAAAACTTTCGCCCGTATACCGACTTTACAGGCAACCAATTTTTTATTTGAAAGTTAATTACCGTGCGGGTGTTCTTAGCCATGTTTGGTTAATATCGATTCAAAATGGCCGCAAAATGGCGGATAAAATATTTCTTCACAACCTACCTCAATATGGGTATCAAATAAAAGGGCTTAACTAGTAGAGTACTATACGCTATAAAAAAATTCAAACACCACAAAATAGCGAATTATATTATTTTTTTCACTACTACCTCAATATGGGTGTCAAACGAAAGGGCTTGATTAGTAAAATACTTTGTACTATGACAAATGTTAAATCCAAGATGGCCGATACCACAAAATGGCGAATTACATTTCTTTTTTCACAACTCCCTTAATATGGGTATCAAATGAAAGGGCTTGACTAGTAGAATGTTGTACAGATAACAAATCTTAGGTAGTCGGGGTTAGTCCAAATTTTAATTTTGTTCTTGTCTAATGTCATCCTCCCATCTCTTAGTCTGTCTACCTCTACTTCTTCTGCTGTCTAGTGGATACCATTCTGTTACTAGTCTAGTCCACTTTTCTTTATTTTCTCTTGTCCACCTCCATTTCAATTGTTTGTATGTCAAGTATGCATTCTTAAATTTTGTTTTACTTCTTATGTCTTTTAATCTTTCTCGGTCTTTTCTTTTAACTCCTATTGTACTTCGCTCCTATTGTACTTCGCTCCTATTGTACTTCGCTCCTATTGTACTTCGCTCCATTCCATTTTGACAAACTTTTGTTTTGTTTTCGAGTTGTACCTACCTCATATCTCATTCTCATTCGTACCTACTACGATAATACAATACCTTAATAAGTAACAGCAGCCCACTAAATGTTCCCACAGCTGGGATTGGGGGGCCTTCTCTTGCCAGAAGTCAGTCAAGGCCATAATTCACCACGCTGGCCCATGGGTCATCTACCAATTCCATGGAATTGGTAGATGACGTAAACCTCGAAAGGTTCTTGAAACATGTCGGTTTTCTCGCGATGTTTTCCTTCACCGTTTTTATGTTAGCGGCATTACAACACATGCCTTCGAAAATACAGTGGTGCGCGTGGGATTCGAACTAGGGACTTCGAATCGGCAGTCGTCGTTCTACCGACTAGACCAGCCGTAACTCAAAAAAAGTAACCTAAATAAGAATGTATATAATAAGAATGTATATAATAAGTATGTATTTAGAACTATATAAGTATTCTATCAGCTATCTGGCCGCCATATTACAAGCTTTGCTTAGTTTGGGGTCAGATGGTGTTGTGTGTGAATTGTCCACCAATATTTATTTATTTAAGAAGTATACTAACTTTTTTATATCTAAACGCGCAACATTCCAATTTCGAATGTCAACTGAGCCGTCTCTCATTGGCGGAGAGACATGCGCCGGCGCGTGCCTCCGAGACAGATGTTCGAAAATCGAACGCATCTTTTTATTGGGGTTCCGTGCCTCAAAATGAAAAAAAAAGAAACCTTTATAGGATCTCAGTTCGACCGTCCGTTTGTGTGTCAAGTTCATATTATTATGTCGGGGACGTAGAAGTATCAAGTGGAAATTAGTATATATATATATATATATTTATACCCTCGTGGCTAGTAACTCTGCCTGCGAAGTCGTGGGTCGTGGGTTCGATTCCCACCCAGTGCAAATATTTGTGTGATGAATTCAAATGTTTGCACTGTGTCGGGGTGTTTCAATTTATAATAAGTATTTATGTAAAACTACATAATATGTATTATATCAGCTATCTGGCCGCCATAGTGCAAGCTTTGCTTAGTTTGGGGTCAGATGGTGTTGTGTGTGAATTGTCCACCAATATTTATATTTAATATTTAAATATACTAGAAGTAACCCGCAGTTTTTCCCGCGTTAAAAATAATTTGGAATAATAGCATACAGATAGCATAATTAGCCCACTTAATATTCCCAGTGCTGGGATACAGGCCCTTATCTCGCGTGGAGAGAGTCAAGGCCATGATTTACCACGCTGGATGACACAGGTGGCCTATGCTCGATTAGGTACTATAAGCATACTAGATGTCCACCCCGGCGTTGCCCGTGGTACATTATATAGTACTCATCAGAATCCCGTACATATACAACGGTGAAAGAATGACTGAAATCGGTTCAGTCATTCCTAAGAATATCGCTTTCAAACAAAACACCTCTTTAGCTACCTGCTACGCCACCTGTCGGAAATTGGTTGTACCAACTCAGATTTAGAAAAAAAAATGATTAGCAAAGGTTTTATATTCAAGAGTTATGTAATCTGTGATATTCAATGACGCAATCTGAGACACATGCTGTCATGTGTCATGTCAAAGCACGAAACGTACGAAAACTTTCAAAAAGGAATATTTTTTCCCGATTTTGTTACATTCTTGATTCATGCTCCGCTTCTATTAATAGCAGCGTTATGTTCTATAGCCTATAGCCTTCCTCGATAAATGGACTATCCAATAGAGAAAGAATCTTTCAATCCGGACCAGTACTTTCCGAGATCCTAGCGTTCAAACAAACAAACTCTTCAGCTTTATAATATTAGCATAGATGCTCAATTACTTCGCAAAAACGGAATATGTACTTGTACAGCGATCTGAAATTTATACGTACCATTAGTCTAAATTGCACTCATCTTCTCCCGAAAAATAGAGTTCTCGAAGAAGATAGCTTTGCTATTAAAATCATTAAATCGATTTTTTGCGATATATATTTTTTTACTTTTATAGGTTTACACTTGACCACCATCTCGCCTGATGTTAAGCGACAATGCGGTCTACGATGGAGCGTGTTTACCTATAAGAAACCGATTCACTCTCGATTTGAAGACACAAAGATTGTAACCATCGGGGAAAACCCACTCAGGCAACGCATTCCACAGCCTAGAGGTTCTTATCACAAAAGTGGAGTCAAATCTCTTCGTTCGTGTCTTTGGAACATCAAACATAAACGATGTCGCTTTTTCGAGCTACGAGCATTCCGATAGAAATAAAAGTGGTCAAGTGCGAGTCGGACTCGCCCATGAAGGCTTCCGTAGTCGCAAGTAACATAATATAAAAGTTCGTGTAGTTGTTACTTTAATCAGTGTTTTAACAATAGCCAATTTATGACGTATTAAAATAAAACTACTTACTATATATCATTGAAACCAATTTTTGTTGATAGTTACATGGCAATGTACACTGTCCATTTGTTTTTATTTTTGTCATTCTCTTATTTTAGAAGTTACAAGGGGGGGGGGGGACACTTTTTACTTTAGAAGAGTCCCTCGCGCAAACTATTCAGTTTAGAAAAAAAAGGTTAGAAACCTCAAAATCATTTTTGATGACCTATCCATAGATAACCCACACGTATGGTTTTGATCAAAAACCCCTAGGGACACCCCTAAACATGTTTATTTTTTTTCTATTTTTTGTATCAAAATCTTAATGCGGTACACAGATTACATCTACTTACCAAGTTTCAATAGTATAGCTCTTATAGTTTCGGAGAAAAGTGGTTGTGACATACGGACGGACAGACAGACATGACGAATCTATAAGGGTCCCGTATTTTGCCATTTGGAATCCTAAAAAGGGGATGGTGGTATCAGATCATGCAAATCAGTCGCACACTCTCCAAAGTGAATTGAATTTGTACGAAACCCTCTACAGGTGAAGCCAACTCGCGCTTGTTAAATATTTATTTTAGTTGTCGCATGCCTTCTGGCTCCTTGTGTACCTTGTTACCCTTTTGCCAGGAGCTGGGATGTTGACTGAGTTTCGCATGTCCCACTTTTCCACTACTGGGTTAGGGCTTACCATCAGTGCCGGATCAAGCCAGCGCGGGGCCTGTAGCAATTTCTGTCAAGGGGCCTTTCGTTTGCTTAGGTTTAAGAAGGGTAGGGTTAAGTTATGCAAGATATTTTCGCTACATACGTATTTACAGTCAGACAGACGTCGGAGCGCGGGGCCCCCAGTTTGCGCGGGGCCCGTAGCATTTGCTACTCTTGCTCTATGGCTAATCCGCCACTGCTTACCATAGATAAAGAGTATGTAAATAGATCAGGTTTTTCCCCACGGTTTCTTTGTACCAATCGTAAGCAGATGAGATGTTTGTTAGCTATGGCGATATAGTGATGTACCGCGACAAAAGTATTACATATCCACAAGAGAAAGGGCTTGACTAGTAGAATGATGTACTCAAAGAGTTTACATATACCACGTATAGAGTTAGATTTTCCGCACGGTTCCTTTGTGTCAATCGTAAGCAGATGCCGTGCATACTTTCTGTGGCAACAGAGTGATGTGCCGTGACAAAAGTATGACATTCCCACAAGAGCGACAAGGCAAGAAAGATGCTACCCGTGCTTTCGGTGTAAAGCGTTTGTGCCAACTCTATACGTATAGACTGCAGGCCCGTGAACAAAATTTATAGGTCATATGATACAGCAGGAGACCTATGTAGGATGATAGAAGGGTATAAAGTAATAAGATTGAGCACTATGCCGTCACTTCTAAGCTGTCCAACTGAGTGCAGTTGAAGAGGGGGGGTTCTAAACCTCGATCATTTCTCTTTGTCGCATGATTTTTGTACGGCATTGTGAAATAATGTATTAGAAGAGGTATTGAAACAGGTATCCGTTCTTTTGAAAAACTTTTTTTCACAAATGTACACCTGATAACCAACGTTCGACAAACTCACGGGTCGTCAAATGATTATTACACAAAAAAACATTTCACAAATTGATTACATCTCAAAATATGTATTTGACAAACTTTCATTACATAACGTATTATTTGACAATTGATTCGTTTAATATTTTAGTTAACTAATAAATGTTTAAAAACAAAACCAACACTTAACACATTTTTATTTTACAGAGTGTTGTTTGACAAACATTTCAAATTATATTTTAATTACTTAACAACTTAAACATAAAAACATTTCATTTAACAAAAATTAAAATTAAATTCTACATCATTGGCAAATTTTTTGGCCATGCCACTGCTCTGGATTTTTCTGAAAATAAAATACATAAAAAGTTGTTTAATTTATCGGACCGGTTAGGTAACTTAGGACCCAGATCCGACTCAGAGCACCCTGACTTCACCTAGTCTTGTCGCTACTACCCCTAGAGTGTATATAAAAGTGCGGGAGCCAGAAGCTCAGGGAGGTCCTGAGTAGAGCGAGCCATGCGAGGTCAAGCGTAGCGAAGGGGAGGTGGCGAGCGAAGCGAGCCGGCGACCTCCGTAGTGGAGCGCAGGCCGAGTATGGAGAAGCGACACTCAGGGCTGACCGCAGAGCTTCTGGCGGGAGCCCACCCGGAGTCAAATCTTAGTAATAGATCCTAATCGGACAGGTTAGGTCAAAACTCTGTGACAGGACCTAATCAGAACGGTTAACTCCTATGGACAATTTAATGGGTACTTTTATGATTTTGTACCTAATTTCACAACGGAAGATTTTTTTGGTAAATGTTAAATTTGTAAAGTGAATAGTATATGAAACAAAGAATGTACAAATAACAAAATATCATTCGATGCATTGTCTAAATGTAACGTTTGCCGGATAAATGGTTATAAAATGATGGTTTGTAAAATAAAAGATTTGTTGATGTAAGACATTTATGAAATAAATATTATGCAAAACGTTGTTTTAAAATGAAACATTTTTGTGGTGTAAAGTTTTTGTAATGAATATTATACGACTAGTTGGTTTTAAAGTGATGTTTTGTCAAAAAATGTTTGTGAAACATTAGTGAACCATTGAAACTGTATGGAACCAAAGCCAAACACAATCAAATGACCAAACTTACTCTGTAAATCGTCGGAAAATCATAATTTTTTTTCACAAACTAACCATTAGAATTTTATAATTTTTCTTTTTTTATAGTTTCAATACCTCTTCTAATCTATTATTCCGCAATGCCGTACAAAAGTCATGCGGCAAGGAGAAATGATCGAGGTTTAGAACCCCCCTCTTCAACTGCACTCAGTTGGACAGCTTACAAGTGACGGCATAGTGCTCAATCTTATTACTTTATACCCTTCTATCATCCTACATAGGTCTCCTGCTGTATCAGATGACCCATAAATTTTGTTCACGGGCCTGCAGTCTAGTAGTACCTATATGTAAACTCTTTGGATGTACTGATTACAAATCAGAGGTAGTCGGAGGTAAATCAGAATGTTTAATGTTGTTCTTGTTTATAGTAAAATAGGGTGACGAGACGAACAGGACTTGCGCCTGATGATTAACAACGCGCATGATCATTACAGCACAGTGTCACGCAGCTATTGGAACATGAAGAGATGGAATTATTGTAGTGGTAGGACTCTTGGCAGAGTCCGCCTGGGGAAGTACCACACCTTTGCCAGTATTCTACCGCCTGGCAGTAATTTGCAAACATTACTGTGTTCCGGTTTGATGGGCAATGTTTCCAGAGAAATTACAGGGCTTAGAGATGTAACATCTTAGATCTCTGTGCTAGGTATTTGGACTCTTCATGTTTCAATAGCTGCGTGTCACTGTGCTGTTATGTGGCAGGCCTGTTGCTGACGATCAGGCACATGTCCTGTTCTTTAATAAAAAAAAATGTATATATATGTACCTACATAAAAAAAGTCCTCGTCATTATTTATCTCCATTGCTCTGTAATTTGCTCTGGGAACATTGCCCTTCAATACAGTACACAGAAATGTGCAAACGTTTCTGCTTTGCGCCAGACTAACTGGCAAAGGTGTGTTCCCCAGACGGGGTCTGTAAGCCCTACCCTCTACAGAATTCGGCCAGATGCGACAAGCATGTGCCCGGAAGTCATAGCCAGCTTTGTCTAAAGTTTGCTTGGGGGGTATTCTTTATTAGCAGCCCGCCCTGGCTTCACTCGGATATCTTATACCTTTAAACGAGCAATTATTGTAGGTATATATATATATAGAATCTGTATCTCGGAAACGGCTCGAACGATTTTAATGAAATTATGTATACAGGAGGTTTCGGGGACGATAAATCGATCTAGCCAGAGTTTTATTTAAAAAAAACGCCGTTTTATGCGCGTTTTTAGACATTGAAAAACTGTTACATAAAGATTAGAATGCGACGGTAAATTTCGCGACGTCGCGCGACAGTATATTAGATCAGTCGGGAAGATGGGTGGTCACAATATGGTAGGTCCGGGTTAGAATCCAACTAGCCGACTTTCATTTTTCCAGTTATTTTTTTTTTATAAAATCCGTATGTATCTATGTAACCGAGTAAAGCTCGGTCACCCAGGTACTTGTCATAATAAAGCCATTAGCCGAAATAAAAGACTTCAAAGTCTTGATCGTCGCCGCAAAATCGCTAGCTTATCGGTTTCTTATCGGATACACTTCGGAGAGTGTGCTACTGATCTGCATGATCTAATACCACCTTGCCCTTTCTTCTATCGGACTTCTCGTTCCACAAATGAGCGACATCGTTTCATGGTTGATGTTCCAAAAACGCGATCGAAGAGAATTAACTCCCGTTTGTGATAAGAACGTCTAGATTGTGGAATGCGTTGCCTGAGTGGGTTTTCCCCGATGGTTACAATCTTTGTGTCTTCAAATCGAGAGTGAATCGGTTTCTTCTAGGTAAGCACGCTCCATCGTAGATGACATTATCGCTTAACATCAGGCGAAATGGTGGTCAAGTGCGAACCTATTACAATACAATACAATACAAAACACTTTATTGGCACTACAAATAAAGTTGACAATAAGTAACATATAAAATAACAAAAGCATAATGGGCACAAAAGGCGATCTTATGGCTAAAAGCGATCTCTTCCAGATAACCTCTGATTTTACATGGAAACAAGATTTGTAAGATACTGGGCAGTGGTGTATAGTTAAAAAAACTATCATATCTTTCGCGCCAAATTACACATTAAACGCTAACTTTCGTGAACATCGTAAATTTGATCCCTGCACAAAGCACAAGTGGAAGGTCACAATGTAAAAAAACTTTAATAAAATTGAAATAAAAAACTACATACTACGTAAGGCATATATATAATAAATAAATATTTGTGGACAATTCACACACAACACCATCTGACCCCAAACTAAGCAAAGCTTGTACTATGGCGGCCAGATAGCTGATATAATATATAAATAGTTTTTTAAATACCTACTATTATACGGAGAAACAACCAGACACAGAAAATAACATTTGTGTTCATTACACAAATATTTGCACTGGGTGGGAATCGAACCCACGACCCTCGGCTTCGCAGACAGAGCTGCTACCCACTAAACCACGAGGCTAATCTACATTGTTTTATATTTCATAAAATAGTATGAGATTATTTTATGAAAGATAGTAATGTATGGAAGAGAAATGTGTGTGAAATTAGATGTGATTAAATTAGAAATTAAATTTTATAAAGTAAAATAATAACTATTAGTGAATCTTATTATTTTATTTATTTATTTATGTATGTATTTTATCTACTGATATAATATAATTTGTACTCCTATAGTATTTTTGTACTGAATGCATAAATTATTTTTGTGTAATTTTGACTTTGGAAGAGCTTTTTAACCCCCGACCAAAAAAAGGGGTGTTATAAGTTTGACGTCGATGTCTGTCTGTCTGTCTGTCTATCTGTATGTCTGTCTGTCTGTCTGTCTGTCTGTCTGTGTGTGTGTCTGTCTGTGGCACCGTAGAGCTCAAACGGAGGGGCCGATTTCAATGCGGTTTTTTTTATTTGAAAGTTAATATCCGTGCGGATGTTCTTAGCTATGTTTGGTTAATGTCGATTCAAGATGGCCTCCACAAAATGGCGGACAAAATATTTCTTCACAACCTACCTCAATATGGGTATCAAATGTAGGTAGCAAGTAGAATACTTTGCACTATGCCAATTTTCAAATCCAAGATGGCCGCTACCACAAAATTGCGAAATACATTTCTTATTTCGCAACTCCCTTAAGTAATATGGGTATCAAATGAAAGGGCTTGACTATTAGAATGTTGTACAGATAACAAATCCGAGGTAGTCGGGAGTTAATCAAAATTTTTAATTTTGTTCTTGTTTACAGCTGAATTTAATTGTCGAGGCCCTTTACAGCTGTATTAGGTATTCATATTTGACATTGTTTGTTATTGTATCTCATTAAACGACTTCCAAAAAGGAGGAAGTTATAAATTTGACCTCTATGTTTTTTTTATTATTATGTATGTACGTACCTACCTGATTTCTCGAGAACCACTGCACCGATTTTTTTTTGTTTTGATTTTATTTATAGTATTTTTTTGTATTTCCGTATGGTCCCATGTAAGTAAATCTTATCGAAATCGGTCGGGTGGTTTTTGAAATCATCATCATCAGCCGCAAGACGTCCACTGCTGAACATAGGCCTCCCCCCTAGATTTCCACAACGAACGGTCCTGCGCAACCTGCAACAAGCGGTTTCCAGCGAGCTTTATGAGGTCATCTGTCCATCTAGTGGGAGGCCGTCCAACACTGCGTCTTCCGGTTCGTGGTCGCCATTCGAGAATCTTTCTTCCCCATCGGTTGTCAGTTCTGCGAGCAATGTGGCCTGCCCATTGCCACTTCAGCTTGCTTACTCTTTGAGCTATGTCGGCCACTTTCGTTCTTTTGCGATCCTCATTACGGATTCTGTCGCGCAAAGAGACTCCGAGCGTAGGTTTTTGAAACATGAACCATAAACTAAAATTTGCGTACAATTTTCTGGATGACGTAGTTGTAGATTTCACGAAAGTTATGAAACTCGATCCTGTCAATACGTAATTGTGTAAATGCATTAATCAAAACTTGTTTTGCACAAGAAAGGGTAAAATAAACTACTTTAGTACAAAAGATTAAACCGACTTCAAAACCACACATAGGCACTCAAAAGCGAAAAATAAATTAATATCATTATTATAAGCGCTACTCACTCATCTATTTGAAGTTAGTGTTCTTTTGAATGTATGGTAGGAATAAAATGAATCGAATTGAATTAGTTGACTTGGAGCAGATTTCACTGGGACCAAATATTTTTAAACCACTTTGCGACTAAAACTAAAATTCTGAGATATACGTTCACTTCTACCGTCCGTTCATATGACTGACAATGGTTTTGAAGAGAAAACTTCTTTGGGCGCGCCTAGGACAGAATTTTCGTGGGCTGTGAATTGAAATGAACCGTCACGCTCGGGTATGAATTATCATAAAGCTATTAAGCTTTTCGGGTAAACTCGGGATGCTAGAGCGAGAAACAAAATACAGTGAACAAGCGCGTCAGAGCGAAAAAGATAATATAGTACCTGTGTTTATTATATTTAGTACCTGGGTGACCGAGATTTGCTCGTTTACTTAGATACATACATACAGTGTTTAAAAAAAAAGGAAATTGAAAAAAGAAGGCGGCTGGATTCGAACCCGGATCTACCACATTATGACCGCCCAACTTCCCGACTGAGCTAATATACTGTCGCGAAATTTACCGTCGCATTCTAATGTTTATGTAACAGTTTTTCATTGTCTAAAAACGCGCATAAAACGACGTTTTTTTTAAAATAAAACCTAGCTAGATCGATTTATCGTCCCCGAAACCCTATGTATACATAATTTCATGAAAATCGTTCGAGCCGTTTCCGAGATTCAGATTCCGTATATATATATACCTACAAGAATTGCTCGTTTAAAGGTTTTAAGATATATTTTTATACCGACATTAACTTCTAGGTACTTACCACATTAATGTCATTAATTGAACTTGTCACGAAATATTAAATTTGCATTTCACATCCATTGCAAAAAAGTTATTGTTGTAATAAACTCGTATTACTGTTTTATCACAGCACTTACACTACGTAAGCACACAAAATTATACCTATTTTCATCACAGCACTCACACATACACATTAAACACAACATATGTGTATATAATGATTTTTTTGCGAAATACCAGTAAAATAAATAAATAGCAAATACTAAAAAATTGGCTAGTCAAACCCTATTTCCGAACCGCGTAATTTTTTTAAATTTATTCTTGGCTATAGATCCTAATCATTTCGCCACATGTTATTCTCGTGTTGCTGTGCTTACTAGGTATGTACTAAATTTCAATTTCTAAATAATTTTTATGAATAACTAGCTGTACCCTGCCACGCTTCGCTGTGGCACATTGTGATGCAAAAATTAGATTAAAAAACAATCCTTGATGCGAATTATATATCACTAGATGTCCGCCCCGGCGTTGCCCGTGGTACATTATATAGTACTCATCAGGATCCCGTACATATACAACGGTGAAAGAATGACTGAAATCGGTTCAGCCATTCCTGAGAATATCGCTTTCAAACAAAACACCTCTTCAGCTACCTGCTACGCCATCTGTCGGAAATTGGTTGTACCAACTCAGATTTAGAAAAAAAAATTGATTAGCAAAGGTTTTATATTCAAGAGGTATGTAATCTGTGATATTCAATGACGCAATCTTAGACACATGCTGTCATGTCAAAGCACGAAACGTACGAAGACTCTCAAAAAGGAATATTTTTTCCCGATTTTGTTACATTCTTGATTCATGCTCCGCTTCTATTAATAGTAGCGTTATTTTCTATAGCCTAAAGGCTTCCTCGATAAATGGACTATCCAATAGATACATAATCTTTCAATCCGGGCCAGTACTTCCCGAGATCCTAGCGTTCAAACAAACAAACTCTTCAGCTTTATAATATTAGTATAGATTCTAAAATTTCAGCTCGATCGGTGCAGAACTTTTTGAGTTTTTGAAGCGTACACAAACCAACACAACATTTTTATATATAGAAGATTATTTAAATTATTTAGTGGTCTTTAAATACTATAAGTATTTCTTATTTTAGTTTTCACTGCTGCCGTGCGGTCTTAAGCGCACACAATTTTTTTAATACCAACTTTTTGCGAGTCCCGTTTTATACGGGGGTTGTGAAAGTTCAGAAATAATAGCGTCGCTCAAGGTGGCGCGTGCCATCTTTGCAGCCATCTGTGGTACAGTTAGACAGATGGGCTTCGAGCGGCACAAAGAAACAAACTTAGATATTATCTCTACTTCGAAAAGCGACATCGTTTCACGGTTGACTTTCCAAAGACTCGAATTGGTCTCTACTTTTGTGATAGGAAAGTCTAGGCTGTGGAATGCGTTGCCTAATTTCGATCCCAGTGCCTATATTTGTGTGATGAATTCAAATGTTTGTACCGTGTCTGGGTGTTTCTATGTGTAATTAGTATGTATTTACAACTATATTACACTCCGCGAGGTATAAGCTGAGCTTTGCATTAGTGTGAGTGATCACCAATCAGGCAGGAGCTTGAAATTTTGTCCGCGAGGTATAGGCTGAGCTTTGCATTAGTGTGAGTGATCACCAATCAGGCAGGAGCGCGGCGAGACAGAATGGCGCCGCGCCTAAGGCCGGTTGTCACACCTACACTATCCATGTACACTCACACAAATGCAAAGCTCAGCTTATGCCTCGCGGAGTGTAGTATTATATCAGCTATCTGGCTGACATATTACTTACAAGCTTTGCTTAGTTTGGGGTCAGACGGTGTTGAGTGTGAATAAAAAACAATTTTTGGGCTGTGCCTGGGTGTTTTCTATATTTTTTCTTTAAATAAAGAAGGACGAGAAGAGCAGGACATGTGCCTGATGGTAAGCAAAATGCCTGCCACATAACAGCACGGTGACACGCAGCGATTGGAACATGAAGAGTCCAAATCATTACTTAGCACTGCGCTCGTCACCCAGAAATCTAAGATGTTATATCTCTAAGCCCTATAAATTATCCGGAAACATTGCCCTTCAAACCGGAACCCAGTAATGTTTGCACATTACTGCTTGGCGGTAGAATAACTAACAAAGGTGTGGTACCTATATACGAGTATAATAAAGGTAAAAGTATTTTTGTAAGCCGTACCTAGCTATACCGTGAGATGCGTCAGCCTAATGACCTGCACCTTGCGTGGCGACTGGGCCCCAGTCTCGTAATTCTAATTATTTAATTGGACGAGGCGAAAGGTTAAATACATCCTTGGAACTTGTTTCCCTTGGTTTCCACGTTTGATAAGCCGTTTTCAACATGACAGATGTCAAAAGCCCGTCGTCGCTGATGAGGCGTTTTCAGGATGACAGGTTTGAGTGATAAATGACATTTATCAAACTCAGATAAATTGAAAGTTTTGCTACATTTGCTCAGGTATTGTCATCGGCGATATTGAGAAATATTTTTGACAGATATTTTTACATTCACAGAAAGAACTCAGAGTTAAAAAGTTGCCATTTAAAAAAATGACACAGAATACACGTAAAATATTACAATATTACTAGCGACCCGCCCGGCTTCGCACGGGTGCAATGCTGATACTAAAATATACTAATAAAAATGGTTATTCTGAATAATATGTTTCCAGAGAAATGACAGGGCTTAGAGATATAACATCTTAGATCTCTGGGTGACGAGCGCAGTGCTAGGTAATGATTTAGACTCTTCATGTTCCAATAGCTGCATGTCACTGTGCTGTTTTGTGGCAGGTATGTTGGTTAACAATAGGCGCGTGTCATGCTCGTCGCATCACTCTGTGCTGTAAATAAAAAAAGTATGCGCTAGCCACGAAATGCTCCCACTGCTGGGACTCGGGGCTTAGCAAAAAGCCTGCTAATTACTTAATTACACTTCAATAGAGTTTTAAAAAACTTACAAAGGTCATAAGGTCTTTGAACTGTCGAAAGAAAAGGGCAGGGCACATGTCGCTAAAATTAGGACCCAAAAAAAAAAACTACAGCCTCCGACGCAAGGTGCGCGCGCATCTGGCACGTGGCAATGTGCTCTTTGCAATCGCTTAGACAGAGAAAAAACTACCTTTCTACTGGAGTACGCAGTTGGGGTACTCTCGCACCTATTAGACTACAGGCCCGTGAACAAATGGGTCATATGAACCGCCCGGAGACCTATGTAGGATGATAGAAGGGTATACAAGAACAAAATTAAACATTTTGATTAACCCCCGACTACGTCGGATTTGTTATCTGTACAACATTCTACTAGTCAAGTCCTTTCATTTTATACCTATTATATGCCCTTCGCAGTAAATCTTACACAGACAGGTAAAAAAGCCCTGCGCCTCACTACATTGGAGGAGAGACGATTGCGGGGAGACTTGATCGAAACATTTAAAATACTGAATGGATTTTATAATCTCCCTCACATTAGGAACCTGTACAGATTAAAGGAGCATAAGAGAGACAGTCGGCGTCATAAGTCCCAGTTGTCCCACGCGCCATCACTGACGAACACTGCACATCACATCCTCAGCAACAGAGTAGTTTACAACTGGAACAGTGGAACAGCCTGAGGATGTTATTTCGGCAAAGTCGTTAAACTCTTTTAAGAACAAACTTGACAAATGGATAGTAAAAGACAAAATCATTTTAACAGACAATTACCTATAATTTGTTATTTCAACACTGAGATATAGGCACATCAGCTAAAGCTATGAGCCTATTATTCAATAAATAAATAAAAAAGAAGTGTGGCACTCGGGGACTGCCGCGGTAAAGCTATTGCATGTTGCATGCATTTTTATCAACATAAGCAATAGGGATGTTAACAATTTTTCGGAATTGCTTTTATTTTGAAGAGTGACATTTGTTTACCATAAAAAAATGCAGATAAGTATACAATCTAGTCAGTCTTCGACAGCTAAGAGCATTTAGTCTGTAAAGCTAATACAAATAAGATTCAAAGTCGAATGACCGAGTGGGGAGGACGGCGTTACGGTCTTCCATCCCTCTTTCTTGTGAACATAAGAAAGAGATGCACGATCACTAAAATTCGGTCCCCAGGCCCGCGATAAAATCTATGCAATAGCTCAAAAAAAAATTACAAATAATGAGATTCAGTCATTCTAGGGACATTTCGCTTTCTTTACTGTATATCGAGTTCATCTAGATAAGCACGGTCCATCGTGGACCGCATCGTCGCTTAACATCAGACGAGATGGCGGTAAAGTGAAAAGCAGTTTAGCAGTTTAAAAAATTGGCTGTCATAAGGAATGCCGATAGAAGTGAAAACTTATAACTCAGAATTTGATAGCTCACTTTGGAAACTACGCGGTTGAAACCGGCGGGCGCAGCTAGTCTGCAGGTCTACTACGAAGCCCGATAAACGATATATCGGCCGAAGTTATGGACGTTTTATACCACGAAACACAATCGGTCGGTTGATCTGATCGGGCGTTTCGTTCATCCCGACCGACGCTGATTTGACAGTTTTTGTGTCATCAACCGACCGATTGTGTTTCGTGTTATAAAACGTCCATAACTATGGCCGATATATCGTTTATCGGACTTCGTAGTAGACCTGCTGGAATAAAAGAAGCATTGTCGTCTAAAAGCTAGATGGCCAAGGTCCCGCTTTCACTCTTTGTAGTGGTAGGACTCTTGGCAGAGTCCGCCTGGGGAAGTACCACATCTTTGCCAGTTATTCTACCGCCAAGCAGTAAAGTGCAAACATTACTGTGTTCCGGTTTGAAGGGCAATGTTTCCAGAGAAATTACAGGGCTTAGAGATATAAGATCTTAGATCTCTGGGTGACGAGCGCAGTGCAGTGCTAGGTAATGATTTGGACTCTTCATGTTCCAATTATTGTCATCGGCGATATTGAGAAATATTTTTGACAGATATTTTTACATTCACAGAAAGAGCTACGAGCTGAAAAAGTTGGCATTAAAAAAAAATGTCACAGAATACACGTAAAATATTACAATACATATTACTAGCGACCCGCCCGGCTTCGCACGGGTGCAATGCTGATACTAAAATATACTAATAAAAAATGGTTATTCTGAATAATATGTTTCCAGAGAAATGACAGGACTTAGAGATAAAACATCTTAGATCTCTGGGTGACGAGCGCAGTGCTAGGTAATGATTTAGACTCTTCATGTTCCAATAGCTGCGTGTCACAGTGCTTTTATGTGTCAGGCATGTTGCTTACCATCAGGCACATGTCCTGATCGTCTCGTCACTCTTTATTTAAAAAAAAAAGATTTTCATTTACGAGCGACGCTTGAGTTCAATTCACAGCCCTCGTAAACTCAGTTTGTGGTGTGCCAAAAGAGTATTTCACTTTAAAAAATATACTGTACCCTTTCTATGTAACCTTACGTTGGCATTTGCCAGTTAAGCCATCTTGCTCGTAAGGGTTAAACACACAAAGAAATGTGTAGGTTCTCTGCACAGTGACAAGCAGCTATTGGAACATGAAGAGTCCAAATCATTACCTAGCACTGCACTGCGCTCGTCACCCAGTAGATGTTTTATCTCTATGATCTATACTAATATTATAAAGCTGAAGAGTTTGTTTGTTTGTTTGAACGCTAGGATCTCGGGAACTACTGGTCCGAATTGAAAGATATTTTTTTCTATTGGATAGTCCATTTATAGAGGAAGGCTATAGGCTATAGAACATAACGCTACTATCAATAGAAGCGGAGCATGAATGAAGAATGTAACAAAAACGGGAAAAAAATCTTTCTGCTTTGCTTGAGCTTTCGTTGCGCGCGCTGACGTGCGCCGAAGTCCGTGTCTGTATTTGTCTATATTTTAAGGTTCAGTCATTATAACCTAAGCTAACCAAACTTGTTCTAGTTCGCATGCAGGGTTCAGCTAGTTCGGGATTACATATAAAAAGGCTGTTATGGCGTAGTGGCGCTAAAGCCTGACTGACAATCGTAAGGTCGTGGGATCGAATCCCGCCTGCACTGCTGCTTATTTTTCAATGTGAAATGCGGTGAAGGAAAACGTCGTGAGGAAACTGGCACGTTCCAATAAAGACATCTTTTGAGGGCATGTATTATGAACATGAGTACAAAATCTCTATCTAGCACTGCACCGCGCTCCTCACCCAAAGTTAGTAAGTTGGTTTATATCTTTGCCTTATAACATCAGATGAGATGGCGGTCAAGTCAATAAGGTCAATATCTCTTCTTCTATATGTAAAAATGTTATGTTGGTTTGTGTACGCTTCAAAAACTCAAAAAGTTCTGCACCGATCGAGCTGAAATTTTACATTGATATGGATTATGTATCAAGGATTGTTTTTATCTTTTTGCATCACTATGTGCCACAGCGAAGCGTGAAAGGGTACAGTTAGTTATCTATAAACAAGAACAAAATAAAATTTTTTTACTAACCCACTACTACCTCGGATTTGTTATCTGTACAACATTCTACTAGTCAAGCTCTTTCATGTGATACCCATATTAAGGGAGCTGTGAAAAAAGAAATGTATTTCGCCATTTTGTGGAAACGGCCATCTTGGATTTGAAATTTGTCATAGTGTATAGTGTTTTACTAATCAAGCCCTTTCATTTGATACCCATATTGAGGTAGGTTGTGAAGAAATAATTTGTCCGCCATTTTGTGGCGGCGGCCATCTTGAATATATGTATATATTAACCAAACATAGCTAAGAACATCCTCACGGATATTAACCTTCAAATAAAAAAAACCGCATCGAAATCGGTCCGTCCGTTTGAGCTCTACGGTGCCACAGACAGACAGACATCGACGTCAAACTTATAATACCCCTTTTTTTTGGTCGGGGGTTAAAAATAACATTCACAAAAAATCTTTAATGCATACATTCTTTGCTAAATATAAATACTCTCATTATTATTAGTAGTCGCTATTTTGGTAGTGGTAGGACTATTTGCAGAGTCCGCCTTGGGAAGTACCAAACCATTGCCAGTAATTCTACCGCCAAGCAGTAATGTGCAAACATTACAGTATTCCGGAGACTGGAGAAATCACATTGAGATAATTCATGTTATATTTCTGGGTGACCGCAGTGCAGTGCAGTGCTAGGTAATGGTTTGGACTCTTCATGTTCCCATAGCTGCGTGTCACTGTGCTGTTATGGACAGGCGTGTAGCTTACCATCTGGCACTTGTCCTGTTCGTCATACTAAATAATAAAAAAAGTATAAAAGTATTTTCAAACAAAGACTAAACATTGTTCTCATTCGGTTTTAAGACAATAAGTATGCCAAAATTAGCTCAGAAGTTGCCCTTTGTGGGAAATCATCTGCCGTTCCTGTAAAACCTACCCTTGTTAAGCATACAATCCGTCTCTTTCTCTCCTATAGGTTAACAAGGACAGAAGACGCGGCCGGTTTTGTCGTGCGCGCGCACCACGCTAGGGCTGTCGACTGATACGAGCATCACTCCGCCGCTAGGCTTCGTCGCGAGCGGACGTCCTTCGCGTCTTCGCATTATCCGCGTATAATATAACTCGTTGAAATAAAAAAAATATTGTGTTTAGTGACAGTGTTTATTAGTGACTCTTTAAACGTGATATGTATTAAATTTGAAACTTAAATATAACGTTATGATGGGTGTAAGCAGTTGTATGAGTGTTAGGCAGACCAGGGGTGTGTGTCATTGCCCAGCTTGCCCTAGGGGTTCTGGGCATGTGCCCCAAATGCCGCCCCAGACCCTGGTCCTACCGCCCATGGCGTTAGAACCTGAAACTACCCCCGTAAAAGACAAGAAGGGTTCGAAAATGAAGGTCTTGAAGAAGATCAAACGAAAGATTGGATTAGGTGAGTAATAAAGATTAATATTATCTCTTTTTTGTTTTAATTATAACGATATTTATTTGTTTAGTTTTTTTTTTAAATTATATTTGCAATTTTATTCGACAAATGCAATTTCAAACATCGAATAACAGATAAACAAACAAACAAGTTTGAAGTTGTTAAGTTTCACTACGCCCCCGTCAAGTCCCCCCGACTGAAAGTGCCATTCAGACTGGCGGCATTCCCACGCTGTATGGCCATTATTATTTTGACTATTTTGTTATTGTATTTTTTTTAATATGCCGATATTATACCAATCCACTTTCGTATAAAGGACATTTAAATTTTTGCAATGCGTTGCCTGGACGCGTATTACCTGTTGGTATGTCACCGTAAATGTTAAAAACTGACATATTATAGCACAGCACCATATCACTAGCTAATATTGTAATCTGACTGTGCTGGAAATGTCACAAAGACTGACACAATCATGAACCGCAACATCGCTTAACATCAGACGAGATGGCAGTCAAACCTAAACCTTTGTCGATAATTTTTTTTAATAAATAAAGTCATATCTTAATTACATAACGTGTAATTTTATAACAATGCATGATGATGCGATTGTTATATATTTATCATAAATATACAAATAACTTATTTACGTATTACAACCTTTTCAATTTTAAACACGGTAAAATGTATTTTTATCCTGGCTACCCCATTTTCCTACAATAACTAGTAAATGCTTCGCGATCCTTGTATTACTTATTGTCTACTGACATCACGACACGGTAACTCCGTAATTTTTCGGGTTAAAAGTAGCCTTTGTGGTTTCAGACATCAGTTTTGAATTTAACCTACATTCACTTAGATTTTGAGTTAAATCGTCTGTATTACCGATTACCATCAGTCGTATTTATTTTTCGTCTCGTTATTTTATACAAAAATATCAATGTTTTATTGTTTTCCTATTATATATAAGTACATACGATAGGAATGTTCACAAAAAACTGTTTTTTTTTTCAGTTAAAAAGTAAATAACCTATTTGCCAGTAGTTATCCCACACTTATAATCCGTTTTCCAAATTTTAAATATACACGTTTAACCCCACGCGTTGTATCATGTAACGTATTCGCCCGTGTTTATGGTTCTAACGGTTTTTTTTCTTATCAAATGTTGTATGTTTTATCTCGAAAAAACTGGCGATTATGGATTGAGGAAGTTAAATGCTGATTTTTGGAACTGATATCGTTAATTGTAAGCGGTTTCGCATCTTGATACGGTCACAACAAATTTGTATCTTAATATATATTTTTTTTATATATACTATTCAATTATGCCCGGGCTACACGAGGTTAGTTTTTCATGCTAAGATAGCGAGCTTTCTAGCCTAACTTCGTGTAGACAACGCTACGCAACGCTGGTTTTGTCTACACGAAGCTAGAAATACAAGCTTAAGCTTGCTAGTATCAATGGCTCTTATAATCCATTATTTCGCAATGCCGTACGAAAAATGCGACAAGGAGAAATGATCGAGGATTGCAACTTGCAACCCCCCTCTTCAACTGCACTCAGTTGGACAGCTTACAAGTGACGGCATAGTGCTGAATCTTATTACTTTACTAGCGGCCCGCCCCGGCTTCGCCCGTGGTATATATATATAACCTACAGCGTTCAAGGATTACGAACATATGAAAGAACGGTGAACGATTTTTTTAAATCGGTCCAGTAGTTCCCGAGATTAGCGTGTTCAAACTATATAATATATGCTATAGGCTACTTTTGATCCCCAAATTATCGTGCTGTTTACTGGGTCAGAATTGACACCTGTAGAGATCTGGCGAGGGGGGATAACTAATTAAATGACGATTGATCAGTTTTCGATTAAATTACTAAAATGGCTATTAAAAAATAAGGGTTGATCGTAGAAGGGTGAAAATTGAGGATTGTATGTATTTTGTATGTTGTATCATAAAAAAATAGAAATTAAAATTTTTGTCTAAATAATAAAAAAATAAATTTAGGGGTGGACTACCCCTAACATTTAGGGGGATGAAAAATAGATGTTGGCCGATTCTCATAGATACCGGATAATCACAAAAAAATTCATCAAAATCGGTCAAGCCGTTTCGGAGGAGTATGGCAACGAAAACTGTGACACGAGAATTTTATATATTAGATAATACCCTTCTATCATCATACATAGGTCTCCTGGTGGTTAATTTGACCCAGAAATGTTGTTCACGGGCCTGTAGTCTAGTATACAAAACTAGCTAAAATGCTCGTAGCTCGAAAAAGCGACATCATTTCATGGTTGATGTTCCAAAGTCACGAACGAAGAGATTTGACTCTACCTTTGTGATAAGAACATCAAGACTGTCGAATACGTTGCCAGAGAGGGTTTTTCCCGATAGTTACAATCTTTGTGTCCTCAAATCGAGAGTGAATCGGTTTCTTCTAGGTAAACACGCTCAATCGGAGACCGCAACATCGTTTAACATCAGGCGAGAAGGCGGTCAAGTGTAAACCTATAAAAGTTAAAAAAAAAACAAAACTAGCGTTGCGTAGCGTTGTCTACACGAAGCTAGCTTGCCATCCTAGCTTGGAAAACTAGCCTCGTGTGGCTCGGGCATTAGCCGAGGCTCTTGCGAGAAGCTAATTCAATTAAATATTGACATTCCTCAAGATAACATTGAGCAGAGGGTACGTCGACTCCTGACAAGGTATGTGGCGCGTGCCATCTGCCCAAACGTATCGCTCGGGTGTCTCCGATAGCGATATATTTTTTTTTTTATTATCCCCAACAGCTGTCGTCTGCCACCTTGGTATAATAATAATTATTATACTAATACGCACCTGTCGGGCTTGTGTTTTCGTCCTTGCGTTCTATATATATATAATAAGTATGTATTTAAAACTATATAAGTATTATATCAGCTATCTGGCTTCCATAGTACAAGCTTTGCTTAGTTTGGGGTCTGATGGTGTTGTGTGTGAATTGTCCACCAATATTTATTAAAAAAAAATATGGTTTTTAAACTACTCCAAAATTGAGAAGGTTATTTATCAATACGGTTGCGTGTATCTTTACCGATTTGCGAAACTCCGGTCGAGTGTATTTTTTTTTTCAGAGAAACCCAATGACCTGTCATTTTTTTTTAAAGGTCATACAAATTTGTAATACTTCGTTGGAGAAAACGAATTATTTGTACGCATGTATGAATTGTATGGGTCCGGCAGAATCGATTTTTATATTATTATTTTGTATGGTAGTATCATACTTCGGCGATGGGTTGATAAATTTAGAAGAAATCGGTGTAATAGCGATTTTGGAACAAAAACAGTCCATATCACTACCTTGTACAGCATTGCGCTCGTCACCCAGAGATGTTTTGTCTCTATGCCCGGTAATTTCACTGGAAACATTGTCCTTCAAACCGGAACACAGTAAAGTATTCACATTACTGCTTGGCGGTAGGATAACTGGCAAAGGTGTGGTACTTCCCCAGACGGACTCTGGCGAAATTGTTTTCTACAGTTTCAAATTGTGCAAGCGACGTAGTTGTGGGTAATTTTTAAACCGTTTTTTTAATCTTTAATTGCCGCACTTTATATACTGGCTTAACGCAAGTCTTTAAGACACTTTAAGCTTAATTTTATTGAGATAATTAAGGTCAAAGACACGAAATTTCATTACATTTCACACTTTTATACCTATCTAAAGCAGCCATACTCAACCTTCTTTTGTTAGGGGCTACAAACATGTTTCAGTCATGGTGTCAAGGGCTGCAAGCGAAAACACGATTAAAACGTAATTATAAGTTAACGTTGTAGTTACTTTATAAATTAGAAAAAAAAGTCGTCTTGTGGCTCGAAAAAAAGACATCGTTTCATGGTTGAAATTCCAAAGACGTTTGTTTCCAAGTTTGCGATAAGAAAGTTTGTTTCCAAGTTTGCGATAAGAAGGTCTAGGTTGGGGAATGCGTTGCCTGAGTAGGTTTTCCCCGATGGTTACAATCTTGGTGTCATGAAATCGAGATCGAATATATCGATCTTCTAGGTAAGCACGCTCCATCGTAGATCGCATCGTTGCCGTCGTTGACATCAGGTGAGATAGTGGTCAAGTGCGTACCTATCATAATTAAAAAAAAAAACAAAGATATTTTTCTATTTCTCTGATGGGCGCAAAATTTAAAATAGTTTGCAATAAATTTCCGATTTAAGATGGGTCAGTAACAAAATCCTTGCGGGCCGCAGGTTGGGTATAAATGATCTGAAGTGACTGTGTTCTTGGTAATCTTCTGTACTCATTTCAAACCGACTTCCAAGGAGGTTCTCACTTTTTTAGTGTTCCTTACCGCAAAAGGAAAACATCGTTTTCATTTAGGGTCGTGTACCTCGAAAGTAAAGAAACTAAACCCTGATATAGATAACTTTGTTGTCTGTCTGTAGGCAAATTATACCTACTAAGAATGCAATTTGTCAAAATATTATCCAACCAACCTAATATAAACGCCAGAACCTTAGTTTTGTATAAAAAATGTTTAAAATACGAAAGTAACATTCTATCAATATTATGAAGTTTCAAGTTCAATGTTTCGATGTTTTTTGCTCAAATATGATAAACCCTACTCTGTTTTATGTGAAATAGTATTTGTATTGTGAATATTGTTTTAAACTTTGTGGGTGTGTAAATAAAGCATGATTTGATTTTAAATATGGCGGAATGTGCGAAAGGATCGGACTGACATTTGAGACAGATATGTACATAGATTATTGTATGTAATATAACACATAGGCTACTTTTCAACACGAGATATTACTAGTAGCGTCCCACAGCGTTACCCGACCGACTACTTCTCGTTTTTTTTTTTCGGAAAGAAAATGCCTATACTTTCTTCCATACTGTAATCTGTGTTCCAAATTTGAACCAAATTCGTTCATTCGTTACCGATGTGTTTGAGCAATAAACGTCAACATATAAACATCGAAATATTGACAATTATAATGTTAGTACAATGACAAATTTCAAATCCAAGACAACTCAGGCGAGATGGCGGTCAAGTGTAAACCTATAAAAGTAAAAAAAAACTAACTAAAGGGCTGACTCAAAATCTTCAATTTTGTTGAAATAAGCTACCTTCAAGACAATGCCATCAATACCCGGGCTCCATCGATTTTAAACAAAAGTCCCGTGATCGTTCACAATGGCCTAAACATCTGGCTTCACTTTTCACGTGAAATTTTATAATTCTTAAGCCAGATGCGTTCACGTTTGCAATTCAAATGGTTCCGGTTCGTATCCGGTACATCTGGCGCAAATGGAGCATTTCGGATTTGCCATTTTTGCCAAAAAAAAAACATGGCGCAAATAGAAGATACTGCTTTGCCATTTTTGCTAAAAAAAAAACATTGGTAAGGGGTGGATTTAGATTGATAGATTGATGATAGGTAGGAGTACTTTCTATTGATACACCAAAAGTATAGGAGACACAAGAGTTAACGATAATTTTTAAAACTAGTGCGATAAGTTGACGGCCTGCCTTTACTAATTAAATCGGCTATAGCTTTGATATTGGTGTCTCTATCATTTCAAGCGAAAAGAAAAGAGACAACAATATTAGTTTTATAAGAGACAACAGTTTTAGTTAGGCAGTAGACCCCCTGGCCGTTAAAAGGTGGTAAAATAATGTGTGGACAAGTCAACTAGCTAATAAGCCAGCACGGCTCACGACGCAGGAATATGACTGAATCTAAAATTCAATATGTTTGTAGCGCGTGCCAACAATAAGTAATTAATTTGAATATTTAATGTTCACGATGTACATTTTTTATTTTCATAAAATTCTCACTTAGTGTTCTTTATTCGCCGGCCGTCGATGAAAGCGTGGGTGGTGGTCACGATTGGGTATTTAACTTGCAATATAAAAAACAGCTGTTTTCTTTGTTTATGTGTTTGGTAATCTGTTTGTGATATTATCCGTTCGTTTTTAGAACTGATTTTGTTTCAATTTTTTTTAGGTTTGGGTTGTTTTTTTCATCTTTATTTTATTTAAGTTTTGGGCTTGAAAGTCGTGTTGTTACATTTTATGCGATGATGTGGTCTACGATGGAGCGTGCTTACGTGCAAAAAATGCATCCATTTACAAAAAAATAATAATTTTCTCCGAATAAGTAAATAAACACAGAGATCAATTTAAAATTAAATACAGACACTCTTCTAATCGTCCGGAGAAATAAAAGCAAATTTTAGTTTGTTGATATTTCTAAAAGAGTCACACCTATTTCGATAAAACTTTTAAGGGACCACCTCTGAACTATTGTGTACCAAACAAAAATGAATCATCTAATAATCTCATTGACAGTTAGCGAAGCTATCACGAAACATACATTCAAATATAAAAAACATGCAACCGAATTGTAAACCTCTTTGTTTGAAATTAATTAATTATAACATTGGTCAGTTGTGATATTGTTCTCTTTGATGTAAGATTAAATGACTCACAAACTTAACACGTATCAAACTTGCAACACCGGTCCTTTTTGCGCCCTCGGTTAAAAACATAGCTAAAGCGATACCGTGGGAAAACTATTTGTTGTTTCCTATCTAAAATAATATTATTATTAATTGTACAATGAAACGTCGGTAGTGATAAAAAAGTTGTACCTACCCACACTTCCTCTCGATAAAAAAATATGTATGTGTAAATTATTACAATAAAATTGTATTTGTATAGGCAGTCCACTTTGTTTCAACTAGGATCCAGCGAATCACGCGATTCAGCCATCGATATAAACCATAAGATGTGCCCTCCCAAACTTCAGGCGCACAGAATTATGTCATCGTTGGGAAAAACTGTGTCACTCGAGTCGGCCACATAATATGCACGTGTACGCTGTCACATACCGACCGACACGCACACATCAGTGGATCATTACTCGCGCTACTTGTGTATATGTGTGCGTGTCAGCCTATCAATGACAACCTGACAACGCACACGTGCAAATGTGGCCGACTCTAGTGACACAGTTTTTGTTTTAGCGAGACAACGTCCGACTTTTTTATACGTCCATAACCACGGCATAAACTTTTATTAATAAACAAGTAGTAATCTAGGGTGACATGACATACATAAAACTTTTCGAAATTTAAAAACCTAACTTAAAATACCTATCAAAAGAATTTCCTTACCAAACTCCCTTATCAGTGCACACATGCCATCTCCGTCTCGCTCGCTCTTGAAAGATAAGGATGTCGTCTCAGTCGCACTCTGTAAAGTCTGAACAGCTGTTTCGCAACGGTATCTTTGGAAATGCGCTTGCGCTCCCAGGGTTGTCACTTATGACATGGTACCTATTTATCGTAATACAACTATAAAACGTCCTATGTAAATATTATAAACCAAAATTTTGTAAGACCGTATGGATGTGTGGATGTCTGTTTGTTACTCTTTCACGCAAAAACTACTAGACGGATTTAGATGAAATTTGGTACATTGATAAATAATGGTCTGGAGTAATACATACACTATTTTATATCCCGGGAAAATAACGGGATTCAGAACTACGCGGGTAAAACCGCGGGATGCTACTAGTGTAGTTCTATAAAATTTGATTGTTTGTCTGTAATATAAGAATAGTAGGTTTTTTGAGCCCCCCTTGGGAAGTTTGCCAGTTATTCTACTGACAAGCGGCTATGTACAAACATTAATCTTTTCCAGGTTTAAAGGGCGATGTTTCCATATAAACTGCAGGGCAAAGAGATAAATGGTCTTATATCTCTAGATGGCGAGCGCAGTGATTAGGACTCTTCGTATTCGAATAGCGCGAGTTGCGGGACACATGCCTGATGGTAGCATGTGCCCCGCTCGTTCCGTCACAGCTTATTATAAAATAAAAATTCAGGACAACAAAATAAAATAGTTTTTTTAACAAACTAAAACAAATGTTATTTTTATTGACCTGTGAAAATACGTTAATGACCCCAAATATTAGGTATATACGTGAATATACTATAAGTCAATATACGTCATATCCAGAACTTTTTTCCTCAAACACAATGTACCTATTTATTTAATTAGTATTTCCTTTGACCCGTGGTGCCATTCGGAATAATATATGTAATAATAATTGTTTCTTGAACATAAACATGCAATTAAATAAGCTTATCAGCTAATTTAACGAAAATATATTTTTTGTTCTCGAGTTGAAACCACCATTGAAGCGCTTCGGCAAAACTGTTGCACTATGCTGATTCAATACAATGCCTTTCCTTATTCGATGTAGAATATTAATATGGCGCCAATCGCCAGTAGTCAAGTAATGTTTGGGATACGGAATGATTTTATAGTTGACTTTTTTCTACTGTTTTGACATGCATAGCACATATTTTACATTCGTTAGTATAATTGTAATATTATATTTATTATTCTTAGGTTTTTTTATAATTTGTTTTTATTTATTTTTCTACTTTAAACGACAAGACATAACTTGATATATTAATTTAGTATTTTAAACCTTTATAACGTACATTAAAAATATATATATATCAGAATAAAAATTGAGGTTGTTTAAAAAAATGACTATTTACTCGCAATCGACAACCCTATTCACTATTTACAAGGATCAGCTGCTTGACAATAAGAAGAAAAAAATAAAGGAACCCGAACATCTGTTCTTTTGTCATGCGACCTTTCGAAGGCTGTATAACATCAGTGCATAGTTGCCAAATGTATTAAAAAATACCTACCATAGAGAACGCCAAAGATGACCGTTGCATATTCATTGTCGTTTTTGAAAATGGAATTGTGCAACGTAACGATCAGCTGAGATTTTTTTTGTAATTCAGCAATTGCTCGTTTCGATTTTGCCAGTATTATTTTCGGGGGAATTCTGTGAATTGTATAGTGATGGGCCTTGAACCGACGCAAAGTTGGAAATATATCGTTTTTTTTCTGTCCGGGTTTTTTCGGAGTATGTACTGTTGATCTGCATAATTTTACTACCCCTTTCTCTCTCTGTATATCCCACGCTCTTCCTTGCTTAATATCCATTGCCACATGATAACATATTGCTCTTTTTTCTATCTGACTGTAGTTCGAAAAAGTGACACCGTTTCATGTTTAACACTTAAAACTAAAAAGTTTGAGCCTATTTTCGTGATAAGACATCTAAACTGTTGGAATCTGTTGCCTGATTTGAATAATCTGGGGGGGGGTCTTCAAATCGAAAGTCAATCATGAGTTTTTAAAGGTAAACGCGCTCCATTGTAGACGACATCGTCGTTTAGCATTTATCTGTCGAGGTTTATGTCTAACACAAACTTGACAATTAGGTATGAAATTTTTTAAAAATTGTCTTTGCTTTGCTTAAGCGTCTATTCTAATTAGATTTCAAATTTTAGGCTACATAATGCTGTCAAAAATCTCCATCAATATTTTATTTTTCTGATAAAAATCTTAGCATTAGCCAAATCTAATTCTCATGCCTAGCCATAAAAAAAGTTCAGCTGCCTCACCGACACGTACGAAGAAAGAGATAAAAGATAGACATCTCCTCGATCCAGAGCGGGATACAAACGAAATTGCAGAAAGGTGTTCCGACAGCTGTTTTTATTTTCTAAGTGGAACAGATGCATGACCCCATGTTGCCAGTTTACCTGTCGGTCGAAGTGTAGAACTAAAATTATCTACCGGAGATTTGTAGTTGTAAGTTAATAGAAATACGGTGGTGGGTCTCTTGGTTGAGTGCAACGGTATTGCTGTGGAGATGCGGGTTTTATGTTGTGTTTTTTTTCCGTTTCCATGGAGATTGTCTATTACGTGTCTTAATAATAGGTAAATGTAAGTATGTATTTTGTGATCGGACTTTTAATATCGTTAGAAAAACCGTAAAAGTATACGTTATTTTTTTTGTCAAATAGCCCCTTTTGTTAAATAGTCAAAGGGGCCCCTTAAACCTACGCCCGAGTCACAAGTCTCGGGAACTACTCGAGTTTTTCTCTCTCTGCCACACGATGGACCCGGCACCCGCACGGTGAATCCATGGAATGCTAAGAAAATCGTCTCATACTTAACTAAGCCGTGGTAGTCTAAAAGAAAATAGGCCACTTTTTATTGCGTGAAAGTGATGAAAACTTAAATTACGCGGGTAAAACCTCTGGGTGCTGCTAGTATATTATTTATAGGTGTAATACGAATACCCATAATAAATATACCATAAACTACGGATAAATTAGAAAGGAACGACTAAAACCTTATCCACAAATCACTTGAGAATGTGACTGGCCGAAAACAGAGCGCGTAATTCACCATTTCAAATTGTTCCAAATTCGAAACTTATTCGAAAGAGCCGAGATGCCCGCGCGAGAGTATCAAAGCGTTTAAACTAGCGTAGACGAATGAGGGAGCCACTAATAAAACGCTTAGAACTTTAACGTAGAAAATGTTAGTTATGCCCTTTGAGCAGTTACAAAGATGTAATGGTCGTTTGTAATGATCGTGGGAACGAAAAGGAATGCCTCGGCGCGCTCGGAATATGTACCAAATTTGAATTTGAAATTCGAAGGTGATACTGGCCGCTTCAGTTCGGGGTAAATTTAAACTTAGGTAATTATTTTCGCGAAATAGTCGATTGATGCATTTATAAAATTATGTTAATCTATTGTAGTACGACATATTGTATTTTTCTTGTGTAACTTTTAGTAAAAGCCAAATTTTATTGACACATACATAATCTTAGTCGTATGGCGAATTTTGATAACGGTTTTATAACTACACCGAATCAGCCAATCATGCAACAATTGCCCAAATTGACCAATTACCAGTGACCGCCGTTTGAAATGAAATTGAACTGTCACGCGCACGCTATATTTATGTCTCTAACTAGATATCTTTTATAGTTCAGTAGGTGGTATGCCATTTAATGTCAACTGCAAGAGATCCATTAAAAAAAAACAAGTTAGTTTTGAGTATGGAGGTTAAACCTAAGGAGTTTCATCTCAAAAGGTAGAAAACAAAAAAAGTTAAAAAGTTGCCAGCTGTATGATATAAATAACACTTCAAAAATCTTCCACAAGGGCGCTGGTGTACACAAAGGGTATTGTATGAATGTAGTAATTGGATTAAAATTAAAGGATGCCGAGGTAATTTTTTTTAATTAAATATTGGCGACTAAATTACCTAGTTACTTATAAAAAAAATCAACTACTTAATAGTACAAAATAATGTAGTAAAAATAACCTTAAATAAATTTAATATGTAGCCTAGCTATCAACAATACGAGAATAATAATATACATATGTATGTTAATTTCTGCAGTAATTATCAGTATGTATGCATTAGACTCCAATATAAGTTCCCATTGCTGGGAATCGAGGCCTTCCCTCACAAGAAGAGAGTCAAGGCCATAATACAACACACTGGTCAAGTGCGAGTTAGTTTAATGTCAAAATAATGTAATTTTTTCAATCGCACTCGCGACGTTCCGTTTCCGTTTTGCCATGGCGCGCAAAGACCCATAGACAAATGTTTACTTTTTAAATTCTCACCGCCGGAAAAGGCAAAGGTCGTAGTCGGGAAATAGCTAGGTCGTTATTGCGTGAAAATAAAATGATTTATTAGTTTTTAAATTCATTTTTTTATTTAGTTTTTTTTTACTGTTTACGTGATTTTCCCGTACGATATGTACGTGCTCAGTGTTATAAGTTATAAGCTATAAATATAGCACGGGCGAAGCCAGGGCGGACCGCTAGTTGTAAATAAAACCATTTAAGCGTTATTGCTATTGCCATCTCTTTCCTTTCAAGCGAAAATAAAGAGAGGACAATATCGAAGCGAAGCCATTTTACCAAAGCGTCTGTGGAGCTGGTAAAAGCCCTGTCAAACCTAGTAATTGAATAAATAATCATTATAAACCAGACATGGCTAACGTAGCATAATAGGGTTGCGCAGGATGGGACGGAATAGATAAATAATTTATTTACTCCGAAAATACAAAAACATACTTCAATTTAATCAATTTAGACATACAAGCAAGTTTCATAAGAAGCAATCAATACGTCGTCCATAAAATAAATTAATACGTTTTTCAGGGTTCCGTAGCCAAATGGCAAAATACGGGACCCTTGTAGTTTCGTCATGCCTTTCTGTCCGTCCGTATGTCACAGCCTCTTTTCTCCGAAACTATAAGAGCTATACTATTGAAACTTGGTAAATAGGTGTAATCTGTGAACCGCATTAAGATTTTGATACAAAAACTAAAAATTTTTAGGTGTCCCATACTTAGAACTGAAACTCAATTTTTTTATTAAAACCATACGTGTGGGGTATCTATGGATACTGAGGTTTTTAACATATTTTTATTCTAAACTGAATAGTTTGCGCGAGGGACGGTTCCAAAGTGGTAAAAAGTGTGTAAACTCTGTAACTTCTAAAATAAGAGAACGACGAAAATAAAAATAAGTGTGTGATGTACATTACCATGTAAACTATCAACGTAAATTGGTTTCAATGATATATAGGAAGCAGTTTTATTTTAATACGTCATAAATTGACTATTGTTAAAACACTGATTAAAGTAACAACGAAGTACAAGAACTTTTGTATTATGTTACTTGCTGCTACGGAAGCCTTCATGGGCGAGCCCGACTTGCACTTGACCACATTTATTTCTGTATCATAAAATCGATTCACGATTCCGCCAATTGTGAATCAATATAAATTTTAGTTGGGAGGTGGTCCTATATAAATTTTATCCAAATCAGTATGGTACTTTTTTAAAATATCAACGAAAAACTAAAATTTTATTTAATTACTTACTTTACTCTACCTGCGAAGCCGAGGGTCGTGGGTTCGATTCCCGCCCAGTGCAAATATTTGTGTGATAAATTCAAATATTTGCACTAGGTCTGGGTGTTTCTATGTATAATAAGTACGTATTTACAACTATATTTAAGTATTATATTTTTTGTAGTGGTAGGACTCTTGGGGCAGAGTCCGCCTGGGGAAGTACCACACCTTTGCCAGTTATTCAACCGCCAAGCAGTAATGTACAAACATTACTGTGTTCCGGTTTGAAGGGCAATGTTTCCAGAGAAATTACAGGGCTTAGAGATATAATATCTTAGATCTCTGGGTGACGAGCGCAGTGCAGTGCTAGGTAATGATTCGGACTCTTCATGTTCCAATAGCTGCGTGTCACTGTGCTGTTATGTGTCAGGCATGTTGCTTACCATCAGGCACATGTCCTGATCGTCTTGTCACTCTTCATTAAAAAAAATATATATATCAGCTATCTGGCCGCCATATTACAAGCATTGCTTAGTTTGGAAGTTTTTTCTTAGTTACATTGCTTAGTTAGTTAGTGCTATGTGTGAATTGTCCACTAATATTTTTATTTTTTTATTAATTTTTTTTTATTTATCTAGACGACGCAACGTTGTCTCATAGCTTCTTATGAAATTAAATGGAGTGTGTGAATTTAATATTAAATTGAAGTCAGTTTATGATGTTTCGGAGAAAATTAAATTACATATTTCATTTAGGTAAAGTTTTCTTAACTTTTATAGGTTTACACTTGACCGCCATCTGACCTCATGTTAAGCGACGATGCGGTCTATGATGGGGCGTGCTTACCTAGAATAAACAGATCCACTGTCGATTTGAAGACACAAAAGTAACCATCGGGGAAAACCCACTCAGGCAACGTATCCCACAGCCCAGACGTTCTTATCACAATATTGTACTTATTTGGGTAATGTAGGTATGTGCTTGTCGTGGTTTGCCCTTCGTCTTTGTAGATGTTTTCCGTGTAAACCTATACATATATAACCTTTAACCAGTTATAGTATACCACAAAGGTGTGAGAGCGAGAGGTCACGAGGGCATGTGAAAGAAGCGTACACGCAACCGATCCGCTGGTCTAGATTAGTACCAACATTCGTAGCGTAACCAAGACGCGGCGCCACAATCGTATCACCTACACTACCTATTATTAGGGTACCGTAACCATAGATAGCTAGATTAATTAATAGATAGATCCGCCTTGGAAAGGAACCTTTGCCAGTTATTTTGCCGCCAAGCTGTGCAAACATGACGGTGTTCCGGTTTGAAGGGCAAAGTTTCCAGTGAAATTAAATGGTATAGAGATGTATCGTCTTATGTCTATGGGTGACATCAGGCACAAGTCCAGCTCGTCTTATCACTCTTTATTAAATAAAAAAGAAGTGTGGCACTCGGAGACTGCCGCGGTAAAGCTATTGCATGTTGCATGCATTTTTATCAACATAAGCAATAGGGATGTTAACAATTTTTCGGAATTGCTTTTATTTTAAAGAGTGACATTTGTTTACCTTAAAAAATATCACGGGAAATCCGTTAAGTTGGCAACACTGCTAAGAGCATTTAGTCTGTAAAGCTAATACAAATAAGATTCAAAGTCGAATGACCGAGTGGGGAGGACAGCGTTACGGTCTTCTATCCCTCTTTCTTGTGAACATAAGAAAGAGATGCACGATCACTAAAATTCGGTCCCCAAGTCCGCGATAAAAGCTATGCAATAGCTTAAAAAATGTTTCCAGTGACACCACATACAGACTTTCACATTCGTAATTTTACTAAAATCGGTATCATAAACAAAGCTAAAACAGACATCACGTCGACGAAGCTGCTTCAGATTGGGATCACGAGCGGAGTGATCTGTGGAATTGTGTGGAGTTCTACGATGCGACAATGGAGATGAGTTTTCATTTTCACCCGACTCCGCAATAAACTGAGCTGTTATTACTACTTACGTGTTGTAAACGTATTGATAAATATCTTACTAACATGATAAGTATATTTTTTGACGTGACAACGTCTTATAAATTGGTTTGCCGGGTGACACTTCAAGAAACTGCGTTACGCTCCGCTCACGTTATGCGCTCACAACGAGAGCGAGTGAGAGGCACGCGTCCCTTCCACTCGGGCATGGTTAGCCCGCCTAAGAGCGAGAGAGACAGGCATAAAAAGTGAAAGGCACGCGTCCCTTCCGTAAAATTATTTTACCACTCAAAGTCGTTGTCATGTAAAACTTTCGCCCGTATACCGACTTTACAGGCAACCAATTTTTTTTTATTAAAAGAGTGACGATACGAGCAGGACATGTGCCTGATGGCAAGCAACATGCCTGCCACATAACAGCACAGCGACATGCAGCTAATGGAACATGAAGAGCTATCATCATAATATCAGCTATCTGGCTGCCGTCTTACAAGCTTTGCTTAGTTTGAGGTTAGATGGTGTTGCGCGTGAATTGTCCACCAATATTTATTTATTTTTAACCCCCGACCAAAAAAGGGGGTGTTATAAGTTTGACGTCGATGTCTGTCTGTCTGTCTGTCTGTGTGTGTGTCTGTCTGTCTGTCTGTGTGTGTGTCTGTCTGTGGCACCGTGGAGCTCAAACGGATGGGCCGATTTCAATGCGGTTTTTTTTATTCGAAGGTTGATATCCGTGCGGATGTTCTTAGCTATGTTTGGTTAATATCGATTCAAGATGGCCGCCTCCACAAAATGGCGGACAACATATTTCTTCACAACCTACCTCAATATGGGTATCAAATGAAAGGGCTTGACTAGTAGAATACTTTGCACTATGACAAATTTCAAATCCAAGATGTCCGCTACCACAAAATGCCGAAAGACATTTCTGTTTTCACAACTCCCTTAATATGGATATCAAATGAATGGGCTTGATTAGTAGAATGTTATACAGATACCAAATACGGGGTAGTCGGGGGTTAGTCAAAATTTTTAATTTTGTTCTTGTATTATAAAATGAGAGAGTAAACGATATTTGGCTAAGTATAGTATTTGGGCTAAAGTCTCGATTGACAGTTCAGAAGGCGGATATGAGGTATTTTTTACTGTCCCATCGAAATATTACTGAATATACGCATATGAGTTACTTTTTTCGGTAAAAGTTCGATAAGTCGGTTGAAAACATATTGTAAAATGTCTATTTGATCACTGAATTAGATCAAAATACAAAGTTATAGCTCTAGACATTAGGGACTCTGGAGTCAAATGTCCCACCGGTCACTATGGAATGCCCCCTATGTGTTCGTCCATTACTATTATCTATCTACATTCCGAATTTCAGCCCGATCCGTTCAGACGGTTCGACGTGATTGAGCAACAAACATTACAAAAATCACATGCATAATATAAGTAGGATTATTTGCTAAGCAAAGGGCGGTCTTACCGCTTAAAAGAATCGCTTCGAGGCTACCATAGAAAGGACATTGTTATACATTCCGTGTTAGATTAGCACCCTGTGGTCTACTCCGCGGGACATACCTAGTTTAGTGTAAGAAAACAGATGGGTCTCAGATATATTAGTATCTTTATATTTACGTTTGTCATTGTTTTGTCTTTTTGTCCGTCATCTGGACGGCAAATGTACAAAATGTACTTAGTCGCGAACGTTGTGGGAAAAGCAAAAAAAGTTATTGTGTCAATTTTGCTTGTCATAATTTTAGTTTTTGTTTACAAATATTATTAACTTAGTCTTTTTAGGCTAAACCACAATAAAAGCCATACACCAAAAGTAGAAGTTGAACTTAGTGTTTTTTTATAAGGACCTATGACAATTGGCCTCATTTTGGCCCGCTATTCACCAGCCCGCTATTTTATTCTCTTTCTACGAAAAACGTAATTTTGGAATAAACTCGCAATTTTCCTAGTCCGGTTCTACTTCGGGAAATCTTATCAGGAAATAAATACGTGAAGTAAGTAATGTACCTTCTGGACCCCATATCTCAAAATTGGCCGTCTAAGCAAGTTAGCGGGTAAGCATGTGTTCTTAGTACGTACTAACTCTACTCAATCGTCCACATTTCATCCATCAGAAAATACGTGACGTCTGGCGGCCCTGGGATCTTACTCTATTACCCAATACTTGAAGCCAAAGCTAAAAAAAAACTTATAACCACCTTTCGATTTAACTCTGTAATTTCTTTGAGAACATCGCCCTTCATACCGGAACACAGTACTGTTATGGGGCTACTGACTCGATAAATTCGCACGCCGAATCTATTTAAATACGCACCTTCATTTGCAATGTGTTTCACTTCCGGAGGTTTGAGTGTATAGAATTAATTGAAAATTGAACTTAACATACGTTATCAATGGAGCGACTATCGGATTCACGAATATGAACTGTGTAAGTAAATGTAGTTCCACAATTTCGCCACATTTACTCTCTGCCACCACTCATTATAATTGGCGATGCGAGCTACAATCGGATTCTACATACATAAACGTTTGCCATTGTATAAAGGTAGTGTAGTTCCACAATTTCGCCACATTTACTTACGGTAAACTCTGTGCCACCACTCATTACTATTGACGATGGGAGCTACAATCGGATTCTACATACAAAAACGTGTGGCATCGTATAAAATTAGCGTAGTTCAACAATTTTGGCACATGACCTCAGGTTTTTATTTCTAGTTACTTCACCTGTCTTCGCACCTGTAACTGTTCGTTTCCGGTTAAATGTCCCATGGTGTCGATGCCGCTTCGAATATTAAAAAAAAACATTCCCGCCTTTTGTAATGTCAAATTTGATTTTCGTTTTTTTTTTAATGTTTTCTGGTTTTTGTAATTATGAGATGTACTAGATTATTTTATGCGAAATAGGTTTATTTTTGACCGCGTTTTGACTGTTGTTAAGTAATATATTGGTCTAGGATGTAGCATGTTTAGTGTAAAGTGTTTAGTTTTTAGATTTGAAGATATATTTATGAAGAAGATATATTAGATAGTTTTTGTTATCAAAATAGGTCCATCCGTGTAAGAGCTAGATCAGACACAACAAACTTATTTGTTAGACTGTGGAATACATTTCCTGAGTGGATGTTTCCTATGGATACAATCTTGGTATGTTCAAGTTGAGAGTGAGTCGGTGTCCAAACGCGCTCCATCGTAAGCCGTATTGTCGCTTAACATCAGACGAAATGGCGGTCTGGCGTAAACCTATAAATAATTTTAAAATGGCTGTATAGATCAACTGCTATAAGTCTGCAAAAAAATCTAAAATTATAATTAAAACACGCCGCATTAAAAAATGTAAAAAACGCATGTAGCTAGCTGTCAAAAGTACGTAAGTACGTTTTAATTCCAAATTTAAAACTCTCAAATTGTATTATGTTGTAATCCGTAACACCTCTTTCTATGACTCACTTTGTACCAAAATCAAATTACCAATTAAATCGTGCGACGAAAATCTCTAACTAAACTATTATAAACAACTTTCTATTAATCGAATAGAATTCGTAAACTGGCGCCGCGTTAAACTATCGCAACTGTTGGTACGTTATCCACCAAACTCGGCCACTGGCCTTCAAATCATTAAAAAACAAAGCCTTCCATCTCGTTCTTTCTTCAGTTGTTTCGTAATCGTCTATCTCCGTCCTTGTCCCGCACTCTCGCACCGTTCTCACGGGGACCGTGGGAACTTTACCTTTTCGTTGTGATGGCTGGTATCGATTTGTCATTCGATATTCTATCGAGCTGTAGGGCTGTCATCGGGTGGAATCGAATTGAAACAGCTGTTTATATAAATAAAGTTTAAGTGTCGATAGAAATGAAAATTTATAGCTTAGAATTTTAGTGTTAGACGTCACTAATGATGCACAATATACCTGTAAAGCTGCATGTATACTGCTATTATTATGAGTGTCGGTGATGCGAGTTTACAAGATTTCACTCATCATCAGGCGTGCGTCTTACTTGCCCCGTCGCCCTATTTTATAATAATCTGTTTTTAATTTTTTATCGGATACACTTCGGAGAGTATTGCAACCGTTACATATTTTTCTTACGGTTTTAATCTCGCTCTTTTTTGAATTTCAGTCGCCCAGCAAAATCCATGTCTCCTCCAAGCCAGGAACTTGGTTCCAAAAAACTGGCAAGTGTCAACCCTAACCTATCGACCAGTGTTTGTAAACATTGGTACATAGTACTTCGTATAGAGAGGTTTTCCATTCATGACAACCTATCTGTGACATCTAAGAAATAATTTAAATGCTAATATACTAACTAATAAGTCGGAATTTAATTTTATAGTTTGTTAGGTTTTTATGACTACATTCCATGGGGCCTGATTCTCTGGAAACGTAACACTACTCGTCGTACGCAAAACTTGACTTATAATTCGGATGACGACTCAGTCAAAAATATACCATTATATTTTAATTAGTCCGTCGCTTCGGCTAGATTATGGAAATATACGTATTTTTTGTTTTATCAAACTATTAATTATGTGGGTCGTCGAACTTACGGAGTGGGGTTTGTGGTTGTGACGTACAGGCGCGGTCTCAGCCTCGAATTTCGGAGGGGGTGACCAGTACGCAGTCTAAAATTGGGGGGGGGGGGTCACCAGTAGGAAAACTATAAATCGTGTTTTTTTTTTAATTTTTAGTTTAACGTTTACGATTTGGGGGGGGGGGTCATGTCCCTGTGACCCCCCCCTCCTCCCCTCGGACCCCGCATGGTGACGTAACTTTATCGTAAAAATCGTCGCATAAAGTGACGTCAGTCTAAACTTCTGAGCACTGTATTTTCGTCGTTTTTTTTTTTGTTGAGAAACAAGAAAAATACGTATACAATATTTTGTAAAGTTGCCGGTGATATTTTTAGAAAAACAATTTGGTTGTGAATTCGGTTGGTTTACGGACGATAGTTTAACTTGACAACGTCATAACAAAACATTGATAGATGCGGCGCAAGTGTACAATGAGCGTAACGGGACAATGACCGTAACGGGACATAACGGGACACTTTTTCGTGGATGCAACCGCCGTTAATCGATTTATTAGACATGGAAAATCAAACAACCGACATCACTGTAATAATTAAACTCTCACACACTCAAGGTAACGTTATAGTTTTCTGATAACTACTACTGGTCATAGAGAATACAGGCTTTGTACAATCTTTACGATGTGAATAATATTGAATAAATCTATGTATTTGATCTGTATTATGTATAATAACAACGTTAAACCAGATATTCTTGTATGTATAGAATAATATATCATGTAAACGCTCTCACGATTTGGATCGAAATTTAACCGGCGTCGGAAAAGGGGGGAATTCTACGCCTGGTTATTTTTTTGACGTTATAACGTCTAATGAATCGATTAACGCCGGCTGCAAGCACGAAAAAGTGTCCCGTTACGCTCATTGTACCTTGCATATTGTATACAATAATTTCATCAATATTTTGTTATGATGTCACGCTAAACTATCGACCGTGAACCAAAAGACTTTACAGGCAACCAATTGTTTGACGTGACAACGTCTAATAAATCGATGAACGTCGGCTGCATGTACAAAAAAAGTGTCCCGTTATGTCCCGTTACGCTCATTGTACGCTTGCGCTGCATCTATCAAAGTTTTGTTATGACGTTGTCACGTTAAACTATCGTCCGAAGACCAACTGACTTTACAGACAACCATTTATTCTTATGTTACTTTGCTCTGATTATTATTTACGTGTAACTTTTTTTAAGGAACTTCTAGAAGTCGCCTTCAAACGGCCACTACTGCCTTCTAGATTCCTACTATAGGGCATGGTGCATTATGGCCTTGACTCCGTTTATGAAGGCCCAGAATCCCAGCCGTGGGAACTTACAGTGGACTACCTACTGTTATTCAACGTTGAACCTTACAATAGTTATATTATAATCATTATAATATGATTCAAACGTTTTAATATGATTCATAGCCAACGAAATCGTGCGTAGATCATTATAGCTTGCGTAAGTATACGTTTAAAAAAGAAAACTGATTTATCTATGATCGTATATTGTTGATGGGCTTAATCGTGGGAAAACACGCCGTGCGTTTAGTTTCTTGCTCTTGTGGCTAGCACGATGTCTTTGGTTACGTGAATATGGTTTAACTAGCGACCCGCCCCGGCTTCGCACGGGTGCAATACTGATACTAAATATAAGTACCTACTAATAAAATTCCGGTCCGGCGGCAAGACGTTTCGTTTTACGTAGTCACATAAGTCACAGTTTTTTGTGATGGATACTTTTTGGCGCGACGGATGCACGCAATGTGTTGATTGATGGAACGAAACGTGCTTCACACCAAAGATGGCGACAGCGGTTGGTTTGTCAGTGTGTCATCAGAATTTAACGAAATTCTCCATAATCCGAATTTTGTGGACATATGCTGTCGACTCAAAATCAATATTTTTTTATGTTTTGTTATTCATATAAGATTTAGATCAAGTCTACCGTACCCCTTGACGAAATTATTAATATAGAAATGAATAAATATAATACTAGTCTATAGACTAGAAGTGAAAACTTCTTTTGGCGCGCCACAGCCAGATTTTTCGTGAGCTGTGAATCTAATTCTAGCGTCACGGTCGGGAATGGTAGGACATCTTCGGGTAAACTCGAGACCATCGCCACGCCCTCCAGTTTCACCCGCTTAGTTTCCAACGTAAGCTATCAAATTCTGTGTTGTAAGTTGTCATATTTATCGGCAGTTCCTATGACTGCCAATTTTTTTAGTATTAAAACTAACGTGAAAATTGGTTGCCTGTAAAGTCGGTATACGGGCGAAAGTTTTACGTGACAACGACTTTGAGTGGTAAAATAATTTTACGGAAGGGACGCGTGCCTTTCACTTTTTATGTCTGTCTCTCTCGCTCTTAGGCGGGCTAACCATGCCCGAGTGGAAGGGACGCGTGCCTCTCACTCGCTCTCGTTGTGAGCGCATAACGTGAGCGGAGCGTAACGCAGTTTCTTGAAGTGTCACCCGGCAAACCAATTTATAAGACGTTGTCACGTCAAAAAGTAAAAGACCAAATAAAAGCGTGTTAAAAACGTGTCCCATTTGAAATATTCTCAAGATATTAATCAAATTTGAAGAATTGTAAGTTTGATATTCATACGATGTACTCTCTCGGTAGTCGCAGGACGGGATCATTTTGTTTTTTTAATTTTTTTTCATAACTCTGGTCTCGTGGGAAACCTGCATTTGGTCTAGTTTTATTGTCTGTGGCACCGTTATGGGAGACTTGTCGCTAAATAGGGCGGTTATTATCGTTTTTTTTAGATAATCATTGAAGATAATGAGGGTGTACTTATTTTTTACCGTAATGTGCCACAAGAAGTATGTACGTCTTTTATTGTATGTCTTTTCTATTTCACTAACTTTTATCTCCCTCTCAACTTCCGTTCGGCTCGCCCGATCACATTTTTCGTAACGCTCTCATCACGCGTTCACGAACTACTCCCCAAGTCAAGCGTGTGGAAAGAAGTTAGTGGGTACTTCAAAATAAACTAATGTATTAGTGTATATTACAACCGCAGACAGGATGGGCTCACCTCTCGGGTGGGGTCTAAGACAACCCAATACTCGTTCGTACCATCTACATGTTCATGCGAGCCTGGTACATGAAAGTTGAATCGGTGGGGTTACGGCCGGAAGGGCGGCGGTTTCGCGGTAATTTCTAAAAGGGAAAGAAAAGGTTGTTTCATCATCATATTTATCAACATCGGCTTATTAACTAACATCTTGTAAACATTTGTAAATAAATATTTTATTTAAACTTACTCTAAATAAGTTTTCACTTCTATAGGCAGTCCCTAAAACGAGAAAAAAATCATTGAAGAATTTTGGGTACGTAAATTCTTATGTACTCGTAGATGTCCTTACTTGGGAGTAACCGACAAAATCATTCTAATGAGGAATGGCCTCTCACAGAAAATCATTATCCCAATTAAATCAAATTTCTTTTTTCGATTAAATCGCAGGTCCTGTTTAATGATTTCGCTATTATGTAAATTGGCAATCAACGACATCCTTCCTTTGCCAATGATCCAGATAAAAAAAGTAAAAACAACATGGCGACCGTACGTGCAGTGACGTAAAAAGAACATGACAATCGAAAACGTGGGAATAGAGTATAAACCGTTACTCTAACCATAGACTACCACGTCCTGTTGTTTACTATATTTAGAGGTCCTTGGTCCTTGAGAAAAGCCCTGGCTGTTAAGATTCATCTCTACCATCCTTATGCTAAGAAGTCTTATTTTCAACCATACCATACATAATATATTCAACGTAAGAAGTATTTAACCTGATGTTCGTTACAATGTTTAGAATTTTTTCGACTAGCCAACTTCGGTTATTCGTGACGATGTCTGCTCGCACCGTAAAAAAATAATATCGTAATTTTTCCCTGAGGCTAGACTGGAGTGACGATATACAAAAGGTGGGTGGCGACGGTTTGAAACGTAAGACCGAGGATCGGGCTGAGTGGCGTAATTGTAGGAGAGGCCTATGCCCAGCAGTGGACGAACACGGGCTGATGTTGATGATGATATAATAGATAACTAACGCGCTAAAAAAGTACAACTGCAAAAATATATTGTAAATACTATTTTGGTGTATTTTTCGTAAAAAGTTTATAAGGTTATGTTTATCGTGCAAATAGCTTGTTAAAAAACGGCAATTGTAATAAAAATGCCACCTAACCTTTAAAATACGTTACATAAACAGCCCACTAAATGTTCCCACTGCTGGGACTCGGGGCCTTCTCTCACAAGGAGAGAGTTTAAGGCCATAATCCACCACGCTAGCCAAGTGCGGGTTTGTGGATGACACATGACCTCGAAAGATTCTAGGTACATGTCGGTTTCCTCACGATGTTTTCCTTCACCGTTTTTAAGTTAGCGGCATTACGCACATGACTTCGAAAAGACAGTGGTGCGCGTGGTGGGATTCGAACCCGGGGGCTCCGGATCGGCAGTCGCCGTTCTCCCGACTAAGACCAGCCGTAACATAAAATACGTTGCCTGGTTGAAATAGTTTGGGTGAATGTGCTAAGAGTCCTGGGTGAATTGATTTCTACGTAAACGCAAATCCTCATATACCTAATCTCTCACTTACTTATACCTAGTAGCACAAATAGCACAGACAAAACCTAGCCTGCTACATCCTAGTCAGCATCATTACAATAACATCACGAAATGCACGGTCTAACGCTAACCTACATTTTTCAAAAACCTACGGAACCAACGATCAATTATGTATTAATAAACTTCAAGACACAAACAAGCCCTGGCCAGTTTATTTCAAACCCGTGAGAAGCAATCAATAATACTTCGCAATCATTACATTTAAAACTCTATCACCACAGCTTTAAGTCTCAAATCTTTCTCATAATGTAGTGAGCCCTTAAGAGTTATACCGATATGTAATTATAGGTCTTAAAATGTGAGTAGTAAAGTACGTTTTTGTTTTATTTTGTTCGTGTAGGTCTTGTCAATGGGTTTGTAAAAAGTCTAGATATGTGTATGAATAGACGCAACAGGTTTCGTCTTCTTTTAACGTAGGCATATAACTGGGCGAGTAGGGCACTGTAATCCATTTGCCTTTAAATAAATAAATAAATATGGCGTCAAAATACGAATCATTACTTTGATGTCTTAAATGGTCTGACATATACATAATCCATGCTCATGCAGCGCAGATATGTGGTTTTCGCATGAATATAGAAGCTACTCCCAAAAGTAACATTGGTTATTTTCTGCTAAAAAACTTTTTTTTTATTAATTCAGGTAATTTACCTGCTATACGATATTTGATTTCGTTCATCCGCACAGAGCTACGTGAGTGCAAAAATACTCAAACATACGTACACTATTTATAAATTTTCTTAGGTTTAGATTTTTACAATATTTACCTACCTGTACATACATATATATAAAACAACATTATAAAAATCTAAACCTAGTTTGCCGCCAGCAGCGGGGCACGGCCCAAGCTACCGGTGGTTAAGGGCTACAGAATAAGGAATCTCCTGACGATGCGCGCTGTGTCGAGGATGACCGCCTTCTGCATCTGACCCTTGATCCAACCATCTAGCGAAAGTCTCTTGAGATGTTGATCGAGACTTTTCGCTATAAGGCCGTTTACCGACACGACTATCGGGACTATGATCGTCGAATCAACATCCCACATGGCAATAACCTCATGAGCCAAGTCAAGGTACTTGTTAAGCTTGTCCTACTCGGCTTTATATTATTATTAGTGTGATAGTATTTAGAATTAAATTCATGACACAGGCTGCTACTACTACTTACTAATATACTCATCTACTATTTCGATGCAATTACATGTTTATTATTTATTACCCATTTGTTCACATTGCCTTTCAATCGGAACACAGTAATGATCACACATGCACTCCTTGCACCACCACAAAATAACTATCTCTAAATATAAAAAATGTTATGTTGGTTTGTGTACGCTTCATAAACTCAAAAAGTTCTGCACCGATAGAGCTGAAATTTTACAATGATATATAATCCGCATCAAGGATCGTTTTTATCTAATTTTTGCATCACAATGTTCCACAGCGAAGCGTGGCAGGATACAGCAAGTTCTTTATAAAAATAAAATGTCCAACTTAAGACACGAATCAACTAAATGAAAATAAACTACTTTTGAAACGCGCGCCACTTCAGCAGACACCCCAAGTCTTTCGTTCGATCAAACTTGCACAAAACAAAACACACTGTTCTAATAACAAAATAAATAGAACATTATAAATATAGTACCTACCTACAGAACCCTCAATCCCCGTGGGTCTCGCCATGTGTAAGCGACATTTGTGGCGGGATTACTCCATTCTCTATGGTCCTCCCCCGCGATTATAAGAAAGTGTTTATTTTTAAAAATGGCGGGGGACGGTGACAGTTTATTTTCGGAGGGAAAAGTTTCATAGACAAGAGGTTTTATGGTCACTTACATTAGTTCGTGCCTTTTCGTAGATAATGAAATGCGTATTGAAAGAAATATATTTTTAGTGTTTTAAATACATAGCTAACTGTCTTATCTTTACTATTATCACTCAGATGTACTTAGGGTTTGTAAATTATTACCTTATTATCTGAATCATGTCTGAATAATCCATAGACTGTTAGGAATAATAAGTATACTCTAACCAACTACTAATCAATAGCGTGCTGATGACTTTACTGCGCTTAATGCCATATAATATAATGAGCCAAATAAACGCGAGGATTTTAGACAGATCTAGAATTATCAGACCAAAATTTTGTGATTAAAAAAATACTTTGACAAGTCGAAAGTGACAAGTTATAAATATTCCCGCCAACATTTCGAAGTTTTCGTTTTCAAATACATTCTCTTTCGCTCAGTTCTGCGTCCATACACAGCATTCTATCGTTCTGTAGCGCTACCAACTTATATGTAGAACGGCCAAAAGCGGTACTAATGATACGGACACAGAAAATGTCTAATTTTTCAATTGTAGCGCCATCGCTGTGTACAGATAAGTTGGTCGCGCTGTATCTCCCGCGTTACAGTTCAAATCGCGTGCTAGCCACGGTCCGTCACGCACTTTGCTTTTTTGGAGCGACACACATGGCTGCCGTTCTCACTGTTTCTAAAACATATCCCTTATTTTCAATGTCGTAAGACCTAGTTTGTTACTTATCCAACAGACGGTCAGCCTTCCACATTAACGTAGCATAACATAGAGTTTAAAAAAATATATTATTACTGGCAGGCAATAAAAATGGCGCGAGCCGAGTTGATTTGATTCTAGAACGCAAAAAGTTCGAAAAACACTGGCACGATAGAAAAAGCGTAACGTAATTCGAATATCATATTTTTTAATCCGCAAATGTGTTTTTTATTTAGACTACAGACTGAACAAAAAATGAGGTTTTAAATCAGCTAAAAAACTTTAATTTAGTTTTTGAAAAAATCTCAAGGGAAGAACGTCCATTACACAAATTTTACGTCGTGTTTGCTCTATAATTTCTCCAGAAACATTGCCGTTCAAACTGGAGCTCAGTGATATTTGGATATTTGGATAGATATATTTGGATAGATTTATATTGGCGGTAGAAATAAGTGACAAAGTTGCAGTTCTTTCCAAAGGCGGACACTGCAAAGAGTCCTGCTACTAGAAAATTAAAAAAAGTGTAGAAAAAAAAAATAGAAAAAAAAAAGTGTTTAAAATTCGAATTCTCTTTAACTATTTGTAGTTTTGACCGTTTCGCGATGAACTGCTTCGGGGTTGCATGGAAGAGATGGCTTTTGAGCGATAAGGTCGCTATTTGGTTCACTAGCTTTATTAAATTTACACCTATGACATTTTGTATTGTGGACAATAAAAAGTGTCTATATATTTTGTAGTGATAAGACTCTTCGCAGAGTCCACCTGGGGAAGTACCACACCTTTGTCAGTTATTCTACCGCCGAGCAGTAATGTGCAAACATTACTGTGTTCCGGTTTGAAGGGCAATGTTTCCAGTGAAATTACATGGCATGGAGATAAAATGTCTTGTATATCTGGGTAACGAGCGCAGTGCGGTATTATTCTGGCCGCCATAGTACAAGCTTTGCTAGTTTGGGGTCAGATGGTGTTGTGTGTGAATTGTCCAAGAATATTATATATTATATTATATTTTAGACTCTTCATGTTCCTATACCTGAGTGTCACTGTGCCGTTATGGGCAGGCATGTTGGTTACCATCAGGCATAATAATTATGTCCTGTTGCGCCTCCTTTCTCTTGGAAAGACTAAATTGATAAGTGAATCGGAAGGCAAAACAAAAAAAAAACCTTAAATGTTTAACCCGCGTTCAGTACCTAATTCTGTTACAAAAGCTTTCAAAGAATATCACAAAGGCTATTATGACTCACGAAAAACACACACATTACAACTTATTACAAAACGCTTCGGTACTCGCAGAGGATCGCCGCTCACACAAAACCGTGGCAGGTTCGTAGCAATTTTAGTTTCGTGAAACGGCCGTGCTTTTTATGTGTTTGTCACGCGTACAATATGGCCGTCGGTGGAAGTTGCGCAGTAGACCGTTTCCGTAACAAAGTGATCACTGTTCTTGTAACCAACTTCAGATAGTTAGTTTTTTTTAGTGAGAGTGACGAGACGAGCAGGACGTGTGCCTGATGGTAAGCAACATGCCTGGCACACAGTGTTTCCACAATGAAGGGAACTTCCCCTTTTGAGGGGAAATTAGGATCCAGAGGTAAATAAAAAGGGGAAAGAGATGTAAAGGGGAACTCATGCCCAATCAAGCAAATACAAAAACTTCGTCATATTGAGGAAAATTTTCCTATAATTAGTCAGATATCAGTTCCAATTTTTTTCAATATGGCGATGTTTCTTATAATATGGTTTTTCGATGAGGCATGAAAGCTTAAATTGCTTATTTTAAAATTTGAATCTCTCTCCTGAGGGGGGGGGGGGGGGGTTGCCAGAACTATACCAGAAGTTTTGAGGGGAAAAAAGGGGAAATCTTAACGGAGGCGAGGGGAAAGGAAATTATTAAAGTGGAAACACTGCTGGCACATGACAACACAGACTCACACACTCCAGGACTCCAACACTCCTTACGGTTTTTTTCATTTGCATGTTTGTCTATACAAGGTGTTGCAGAAAGGTGCAACAATATTTATGATTGTTCATCTACATTAATTTTGAAAGAGTGAAAATTAGACATGAAAGATAATTTTTTTTTCCCATAAAGTTGTATTTTTTTTTTATTTGGCATACCCCTGCCTAATCTCGGGACGGATTTTTGTACGACTTCGCGGCGTCGGCGGCAAGGTCAAGAATTGAAGCTGGTGATTTGGTGGGAATTTTACGTCAAACTTTGACTCGATTTATCTCGTGATCTACCGTGCTGAGGGGAAAGAGACCTTGGGTGATGAAGTCTGCATCTGTGTTAGAATAAATATAATAATAGTTAAATATTGTTGGGGGTAAATCCACCGAGTTGTATATTGTGTTGTCAACAAGGACAAAATTAAAAATTTTGATTAACCCCCGACTACCTTGGATTTATTATCTGTACAACATTATACTAGTCAAGCCCTTTCACTTGACACCCATATTGAGGGAGTTGTGAAAAAAGAAATGTAATTCGCCATTTTGTGGTAGCGGCCATCTTGGATTTGAAATTTGTCATAGTGCAAAGTATTCTACTAGTCAAGCCCTTTCATTTGATACCCATATTGAGGTAGGTTGTGAAGAAATATGTTGTCCGCCATTTTGTGGAGGTGGCCATCTTGAATCGATATTATCCAAACATAGCTAAGAACATCCGCACGGATATTAACTTTCAAATAAAATAAATAAATAGGGTTTTAGATCAAGCAACATAAGACAATCCCTCCATTCCGTTCGGCGTTAGTTTGCGTCTAAACCAATGGTACGCTGAGCGGTCAAAGACCCAACTCCTCAGTCCGTGACTGAAGGGGTAACCGGCGTAACAACAGAGCTGAACGGTCGTTATAATATCATTTAGACACGATTCGGACGATTCGATTATCGGGTTCGATTCGGTACGATTGATTCTCGATTTTGATTCAAGGGCCTTAATTTCGTTCGTGGCCATAACGGAACTGTCTTTCTACCTAAAATGCCTATTTATTACACTTGGCTAAATTTAGTCGACTGAATTTAGTAGCTACTGAATTCAGTCAGTGTGATAGTACTTAGTAAGCTAGCATATTTAATTCAGAAGCGAAGATACCTTCTAAACTTGCTTCTGATTACAGTCGAATAAATTTAGCCAAGTGTAATAAAATAAGCCTTTAAATTTGTATTTTGCTGTCTCTGTGTACTCAATATTAAGCGAAAAAAAAGAGTAATCAGTATTAAAGCTCAAACAACAAAAACGTGAGTGTATACATTGTGTATGTCCGCAAGAAATGAACACATCGTGTACAAAAAAAAAGCGACATCGTTTCATGGTTGATGTTCCAAAGACACGAACAAAGAGATTTGACTCTACTTTTGTGATAAGAACGTCTAGGCTGTGGAACACGTTGCCTGAGTGGGTTTTCCCTGATGGTTACAATCTTTGCGTCTTCAAATCGAGAGTGAATCGGTTTCTTCTAGGTAAACACGCTCCATCGTAGACCGCATAGTCGCTTAACATCAGGCGAGATGGCGGTCAAGTGTGAGCCTATAAAAAGTAAAAAAATAATAAAGTACTGAAAAACTATGCTTTCTTATTTCGGTATAGTAAAAGAAAGCCCCTAGAAATGATCCTTCCCTATTTCGTGGCCAGCTAAATACCAACACGCCTATAGGGACATAGCTACTCATCTTTTAATAAGGGGACAGATGGTGCTCGACCGAATCTGGGGCCATTTTGCGCCTCAACGGCTTTCGGGGCGGTCGCAAATTGGATTCAGATCCACCCCAGGGGGTTGGCGTTGGATTATCGTAACTAAGTTTTGTATTAATCGTGTATGACGTTTTCGGCTTATTTGGGCTTTGGGACGCTGTTTCTTGCTGATATTTGAAGTGATTTTTTTTAGTTGGGGAACATTTTATGTGTTTGCGTCACTAGTGGCGTTAGGTGCGGCGTTAGCTACGTGTAGACAAAAAATGAATATTTTGCTCGTCATTTAAAAAATGATCTTTGCACAATAATTAATTTAAGAACGTTTATTACTCTTGTGGTTTCGGAGCTATGCGGGTCCACCCTAGAATGTCCACCTTGCCCACCCTAAAAAAAATATATATAACATATTAAAACTATTTTTTTAAGCGAGAACGTTTTACAGAAAAATTATTAACTAGTTATGTTCTAAAAGCCGACAAATGTTGTCTGTAGAACTAAAGGCGTGTACACTGTATGTATATAGAGGACATACCACATTTCAGATTAAGCGCTTAAATTTTTATGGTGTAAATTTATTTTACTCTTAAGGCCAGGTAATTCTGTCAAAGTAGGCATTTAATGCTGTCTTGTACTCGCGACCGTTCTGACGCGCGGAATCGGTGCCACAGTGCAGAAATAAGATTAAAATATTGGACTATGTAATTTAAACTCATTTTTGTTCAAGATTTGTTTATACTAGTGATAAAGTTTTGTTGCTATATAAATGAAGAAATATTAAATTCATCTATACTCGTAGGTACGAGTATACATAACTGAACCTTTTCTTTTTTGGTCACACTATAAGTTGAGACCGGCTTTTCCAATTTCATGCATCTTTTTAAAATGTTTCCTAATATATCAAGTTCGTCAAAAATTAAATAAAATGTGCTGAAACGTAGTGAAAGGCCAGTAAAATAGACGGTTTTTTGTTCAACTTTGCACTAAATTTCTAATCCATTTTTTTGTATGTGGTAAAGATCACTTACTGAGCATAAAATTACAAAATGCTCACAGATCCAGGAAGAGCTTCAAACGCCAATTGAAAAAAAAAACTGTTTTAGCCGATATTTTGGAAACTATAATATATTATGACAACAATTGTACAAAATATTTTTTTTTGCATCTTTTGTTGCTAGTATACTTTTTTTGTAAAACTTACCGTTTACTATGTATAGCTCATTTAATGATACGGTTGCGATGATGTCGATGATAGTGGATGAAAATGATGCGGTCTACGATGGAACTTGCTTCTCTAATAGAAACATGGTGTACCTCTTAACCCCAAGGTTTTTTTTTTCAAATATTTTTTTTTTTTTTTTTTTTTTTTTTAAAGGGAAATATGAGGGAAATATACTCCGGTATGTACTCTTCAGCGTCCCGTATAAAGTCCTTAGAACAGAGAAGATATAAGGGAGCGCAAATACCCAACACCCTACCAAATACCCTCTTCTTAGTTCACACTCAAGAGGAGAAGGAGACCCTGACAAACCAAGGTTATGGATCAGGCACCGGGTCACGCATCCTTACTATCCATGAAGCTCAAGGACTAACATACGAGTCGGTAATCGTAATCAAAACCAAGGCAAACATGAAGCTGCACGAGAGCGTGCCCCATGCGGTAGTGGCAATCTCACGGCACACGAGGACCTTCACATATTACGCTGACGACACCGACGACGCCATCGGTCGGTTCGTGCGGCGAGCGTGGGCTGCATCACCGAAGACCATCCGCGATTTTAACCTACAGATGGCCATCAGGGACAGAAATGCGGCCGTTGTGGAGGCTCTGGGCCGGGAGGAGGCAGCTTAGGCAAATGACAAGGCAAACACTCGATGTCGAGTCGATTACTAGCGGAATCCCAACCGGTAGTGATCGGCTCTACAGACAAAGCACTAGAATTAGATTTTAAATGTACCCAACTCCCTCCTATTTTCCTCTTCTTCTCCTTATCCAAGATATGTGTAAAAAACGATAATTGTAATGACAAAGATCACGGACCCCGGAGTCTGTGGAGTGGCTAATTTAAATAAAAAAAAAAAAAAAAAAAAAAAAACCCCAAGGTTCAAACCATCGACAAAAACCCACTCTGGCAATGCGTTTCACAGCTTAGTTGTTCTTATTACAAAAATGGAGACCAAACTCTTCGTTCAACTCTTCAATCATGATGATGAACGGTGCTGTTTTTTCGAGCAACAAACAATATGATAGAATAACTTTAATTTGAAAACCCGGACTACAAAAAAATCTACATTTAAAAAAATATTACCTACTATCTAAGGACACTTTATGAATGAGACTAGTCTTACAATATCTTAGTTACCAAAATCCATCCAGCCGTTTGGAAGATACGTGGAAATAAACGTTTTACAAACATAAAAGATACGCGCGAAAAACATGACCCTTCTTCCTATTCGGGTAAAAAAGGAAATGTTTATGCTACTGGGAACAGAATTCACATCTTATTTTTTGGCTTCGTAGCCAAATTTCAAAATATGGGACCCTAAATACGTTATGTCTGTCCATCCGTATGTCACAGCCACTTTTCTGCGAAACTATAAGAACTATACTATTAAAACTTGGTAATTACATGTATTTTATGAACCATATTAACATTTCCATACAAAAAAAAAAGAAAAAACAATAAATTTTGGTGGTGTCAGAAACTTGGAACTGCAACTCAAAAAAAAAAAACTATCAAAACCATTCGTGTATCTATGGATAGGTGTTCAAAAATTGTATTGAAGTTTCTAACAATTTTTTTTCTAAACTGAATAGTATGTGCAAAACTCTCTTCCAAAGTGATAAAATGTATATGTGAGGACTTTTCTTCCAAGTACTAAGTACCTTACTACCAAAGAATTTACCTAACGGGCATATAAATGCAAGTTTCATCATTCCAATTAGGAGATTTACGCTGGTGATTTCTCCCCTTTCATTATTTCCTTATCCCGATCTCTGATTTGACGGACGAATATTTTACCGATACTTATCTATTTTCCATTGCATCCGGATTGGATTTTTTACTGATGTGGTATCGACGTCAGTTTTTTGAGACTCCCCTATTGGTCTACAACATAAAGTAAACAGCGTACTAATTAGTATCAGCGTCTATTTGCAATTCCAATGAAAACGGTATCACAAATCATGATCATAGCGTGCTTCACTAGTAATACCTACTGAGATTGTTATACTGTGGCACTATGATCGTAATATTTAAAATTTATTGGTTGTCAAAATTGCAAAATCAAGCACAGGCCCGTCGTCCGTGAGCGCCGAAACGCGACTGATCAGGCCTGCCGAACGGCGCGCTATATATATGGTAGATATTAAAACATAGTGAATAACTGATACTTTTTATCAAGTCAAACTCTGCGAATGCATCTATAACTTTTTAGTGGCTTTCGTTGAGTATAAAAATTTAGTTAAAATATTCATTAGTTTAGTCATAAACTTGACAAAACTTTTTGAAAAGGGGTAACTTTGGGATTTTTTTCTATCAAGTAAAATTCATTAAATCGTGTTATTGACTGCGAATTGCACTAGATTATATCCTTAACTAATACATATATTTTTTTCAGAGTTTAATACACTATTTTAAAGGTCTTAAAGTTGTTTTAAAAATTCAAAATTAAGGCCCACACGCCCTTAAATTACACGAATCGCGGTCAGCTTACAAAACCTATTAAAAATAATTTACTTACATTTTTTAATACCTAGTGATTTTTGAGTTTTCATCGGATTGGATTTTTTAGGGTGGACTAAAGAATATTGTCCACCCTAGAGAAAGATATTTGCTTGCAGTATATTTAAAAGTTTCGCGGTACCATGAAAAATTCCCGCCAATATGGCGTCATCCAAATATGGCGACCGGCATTCAATTGTCTCGTAGGAATGAATGACGTAGATTATAGTTTACATTTTTGGCCAATCAATAGGTGTTTTGAATTTTTAATGACAATGTCAATATGCAAAGTATTTTTTAAAACTTGCAACAGCTTCGCGTATAGCAGTTCTACTGTTTTCTATACTAGCAGAATTGGGGCGATGACTGGTTCAAAAATATTTATAACATTCTAATTGGTACGTTATGTTGGGGGGGAAAAAATATGGGACGCCTATTTTTTTGTTTTATCAAATTATTAAAAATCGACAGAGATATATATACCATCAAACTTCAGAACTGAGTTGTGACGTCACATCTACATAAACATTGTACACAGACGTGACGTCACTCGAAGCTTTTAACCACTATATCTTATTCATTATTTGTTTGTGAAACAAAAGATTTTTTTTTATGATCTCACTGACGTACTAATTAGTTTTTTACGCACGCATCAATTTTGGCTTAGTAAAAAAAAATCTTCTTAACTTAGTATACCGCAGCCGAAGTACACACCGCAACCTTTGTGGATCCCTTTTTATAAATATTAATTTTATCCACCTGTTTCATATCGCTCCAGTGTTTATGAAAGGGTCTAAAAATAGCGATACTGAAACGGGTGTTGGATTAAAGGTTAATGTTATTATTATCTAGGGTTAACCTTTTAATCGGCTTTTTAGTTTACGGATCGGGCTGGAATTTGAAACACAGCTAGATTATAGTCTGCAAGAACACGTAGGCTACTGTTTATCTCCGAAAAATAACCGGATCGGGAACTATGCGGGTAAAGCCGCAGGCTCGATGCTAGTATCAAATAAACTACTGTACTCGTCACTAATTACGTACACACCATTGCACTGTATTGTAATAGTAACATCCCCTTCCTCCTTGTAATGGAGATGCGCATCGGTGCGTATGCGCATCCTGTCACAGATTAATTGTCAGTTTGTAGTAAACACCTCAGAGGAATGAACTGTTAGACGGAGTTTATTAGTGTATCTGTACGTGGCGTAACGTGGCCATATTTTGAATTAACCCTTAGTAATTCTACTGATATTCTAAACTGGAAAAGTTTGGATGTTTGTTGCTCAATTACGATGGAACAGCATGATGTTTGTTACTCTTGTACAGTAATAAACAAAATATACAACATAAAAATGTTTCGGCGTTATAAAATTTGTAGGACATACGTTAGTAGAATTTCAGTCATTGTAAGTAGCGAACCGTAGGATTAGGTATCTTTTTTTGGATAAAAGGGACTGTGTTTCTTGTGACTTGTGTAAAGTTTCGAGTCGGATCTGTAGTTCAGTCACTTTTGTGTGTTTGATTGGCAAACACAGAAAACATTAATTGATCAAAAACCTTCAACACAGCAACATATTACACATATTACAGCTTAGACCAGTTTTTATTCAAATATGCAAAATTTCTTTGGAGAATAGGCCTTTTTCTAATGTATATGCGGGCAAAATCACCGGTAAATATTCGTTTTACAATATTTTCGTACTTGACTTTTTTATAACACCAATTTAGCGCCTATTAGTCGGTCAAAACTGACGACGTTGCCCAGTGAAGCGACAAACCGGTGTACGCCCTCCACCTAGTTATTGCTCTAAGGGAAATACGATATTTACCCACGTTTAATTGAACCCGGAGTGATTGGATGTAGAATTAGACCTATGAAGTAAACTTCCTTTGTTTTATTGGACCATGTCGGTTTCCTCGCGATGTTTAACGTTGTAAGAACGATATCTTTTTGTTTTGAGAAACTTTGAGATATCTTTCATGTTGAAGTGATGGCGGGTAGTTGCCCAGCGTTGTGATTGCCTGAGTCCCAACTGTGGGAAAACGAAGTGGTCTAATTAGCCATTTTTTTATTATGCTACTTACTGTATTGTATGGTTGACGTCTTTACTTACCATCATATACCTCGTTTGCTTGCCTCGTAAAAAACAAGAACAAAATTAAAAATTTTGATTAACCCCCGACTACCTTAGATTTGTTATCTGTACAACATTCTACTAGTCAAGCCCTTTAATTTGATACCCATATTAAGGGAATTGTGAAAAAAGGAAATGTAATTCGCCATTTTGTGGTCGCGGCCATCTTGGATTTGAAATTTGTCATAGTGCAAAGTATTCTACTAATCAAGCCCTTTCATTTGATACCCATATTGAGGTAGTAGTGAAAAATATTATATAATTCGCCATTTTGTGGTGGCGGCCATCTTGAATTTGAAATTTTTTATAGCGTTTAGTACTCTACTAGTCAAGCCCTTTCATTTGATACCCATATTGAGGTAGGTTGTGAAGAAATATTTTGTCCGCCATTTTGTGGAGGCGGCCATTTTGAATCGATATTAACCAAACATAGCTAAGAACACCCGCACGGATATTAACTTTCAAATAAAAAAAACCGCATCGAAATCGGCCCATCCGTTTGAGCTCTACGGTGCCACAGACAGACACACACACAGACAGACAGACAGACAGACAGACAGACAGACAGACAGACAGATAGACAGACAGACAGACAGACAGACAGACCGACAGACAGACAGACAGACAGACATCGACGTCAAACTTATAACACCCCTTTTTTTTGTCGGGGGTTAAAAATAGACGGCGTAATCGTAAAATCGACTATTTGCACCTATCGTAGACCGCATCGTCACTTAACATCAGTCGAGATGGCGGTCTAGCGCAGACCTATTTTCGATTAAAAACAAAACGCAATCGTATTCTCCAATGTCGTTATGTGTAGTCACCTTAATCTTATTTTCATTGTATTGACCCCTTACCCCAGATACCCACCCCCCTCAAGGGATTAAACAACCCTTAAACCACTCACGTACATCTGTGTGAATGTGCTACATTTCTCAAGGGGATGTGGTCATGTAGACTACAAACATTAGCCGTTGTTGATTGTCCGCGCCACTTTAGCATTCTGCAAGAAGAAACAAAGGCCAACAAAGTTTCAACAATTTCTCCACATGCCGTTAGTATTGGTTTAAGGTCTATTAAATGCCTCTTGTGTATTTATGACGCCCTGGTACTTTAGAATCAATGAAGGGGAGGAAAAAGGTTTTTTTTTATAGATAGACTGACAGGACGAGCAAAACGTGCTTATGATGGTAAGCTAAACAGTGCAACGCAGCTCATTTGAACACGAAGAGTTTAATCATTGCCTAGTACCAACTGCACTACGCTTATCGCATACATACATATATATAAATGAGAATAATTATAAATTTTCTGTGCAAATTCTGGGCAAACATTATTTATTATTATCCCTCAAAATGTCGACTTTTTTGAAATATTTACGAAAGACAGAAAGAACCCTTCTTGAGTTGTTGTAAATTCTAAAACAGTGGTTTGATTGATTCGCGGAGAACGCTGTTGGCGATAAGGTAGCTTTTTGTGACATGTTTTGTACTTATATTTGTTTGATTGGTTACTTTGTGTGCCTGACTGTCCAAAAGTACTAGGAAAGCATAACATAAAAGAGAAGGCATGAGATTAAAACGCGACGTGAAATGGGAAAGATTTATCAAGTCTTTGTCAGAATGTAATTAATTGTGACGTCGTCAGACTAGTCTTTGTGTGATCAAAGCGAAGACATCTTTCACGTTTATACTGCCCTGGTACTTTCGGCTTTCTTGTGCGTGGGTTTCATTCAAGGATTTTAGGAATCATTTTAAAATATAAAAAAAATGTTGTCTGTCTGGTTGGTCGAATTTATTTTGAAACAAAATTTTAATGTCGTCATTTTATGTGTGAATAAAATCTTTTCTTTGGTGTGAGAAGTGAGAACGTCTTATAAATCGTTGGACGCCGGCTCCACGCACGTAAAAGTGTCGTCGCATTCGAATTCCACACGAGCTGAGCGTGCAAGCGACAGCGCGGAACAAAAGAACAGAGGCACGAACAGCCTAAGCGATCGGCTCGTTCGTATCTACCTGGAAACATTACCCTTCAAAGCTGGAACACAATGTATGACGTCTTCGTATTTATCTGAAAATATTTTCCTTCAAGCCTAAAAATTTAAGTGAAAACTTATTTTAGCACACCACACGCAGATTTTTCGTCAATTAAGCTCAAGCGTCAAGCGGTTTCACCCGCGTATTTTCCAAAGTGAGCTATCAAATTCTGTGTTTATATACCTATAAGTTTTCAATTTTATCGGCAGTCCCTATGACTGCCAATTTTTTTAATCCCCTCGTATGTATCTTGAAAACATTCCCCTTCAAAATGGAACGCTACTTTCCACCTCTTCGTATTTACGTACTAGAGACGCATAAATCCGAAGAGGTTATAAATTGGCCGACGTACCAGGAACGCATAATCTAAATCAAACCGACACGTATCAAACGCCATCTCGCGCCTATTAAAAACAAAACACGGAGGCGCAAATGTCACGAACGACGTCATCCTTCCTGGTGCAATCCCGCGGTCTAAATGTGGACGATGGTTTGACGTCAGCACCGATCTAGATACTAGGAATAGGCTAATAGGCATTGTGCAATTGGCTGCTAATTACGTGACAAGGGTGGGTGGGTGTAACGCTTTTCGTTTATGCCAGCCTGGTACTTTAGTGTATTTATTTTTATTAAAACTCTAGCGGCCCGCCCTGGATTCGCCCGTGGTACATAATATTTATTATATAGCCTACATAATATTTATTATAATAGCACTCGGGGATCCTGTACATATCCAACGATGAAAAAGTATCCTGAGATTAGCGAGTTCAAACAAAAAACTTCTTCAGCTTTATATTTTTTTTTAAATAATAAGTGACGAGACGAGCAGGACATGTGCCTGATGGTGTGATGGTAAGCAACATGCCTGCCACATAACAGACACTGACACGCAGCTATTGGAACATGAAGAGTGCAAATCATTACCTAGCACTGCACTGCGCTCATCACCCAGAGATCTAAGATGTTATGTCTCTAAGCCCTGTAATTTCTCTGGAAACATTGCCCTTCAAACCGGAACACAGTAAAGTATTCACATTACTGCTTGGCGGTAGGATAACTGGCAAAGGTGTGGTACTTCCCCAGACGGACTCTGCTAGGAGTCCTACCACTACAAACTCTATTATCTTATCTTATACCTTTAAACGACCAATTCTTGTAGGTATATATATATATGTAGGTATATATATATATAGAATCTGAATCTCGGAAACGGCTCGAACGATTTTCATGAAATTATGTATGTAGGGGGTTTCGGGGACGATAAATTGATCTAGCTAGGTTTTATTTTTTAAAACATCATTTTATGCGCGTTTTTAGACAATGAAAAACTCCTACAATGTCATTAGAATACGATAACTTATATCGCCTTATTTCGCCACTGGTCTTTAAGTCTAAATGGCTCAGACGGAATATACTCGCCCTCGGAGTCAACAGGCCCCGGTTCGAATCCTGATGGTTACACTCGGGTCTTCTCTTTTTAACCCCCCGACCAAAAAAAGGGGTGTTATAAGTTTGACGTCGATGTCTGTCTGTCTGTCTGTCTGTCTGTGGCACCGTAGAGCTCAAACGGATGGGCCGATTTCGATGCGGTTTTTTTTATTTGAAAGTTAATTACTGTGCGGGTGTTCTTAGCTATGTTTGGTTAATATCGATTCAAAATGGCCGCCTCCACAAAATGGCGGATAAAATATTTCTTCACAACCTACCTCAATATGGGTATCAAATGAAAGGGCTTAACTAGTAGAGTACTATACACTATAACAAATTTCAAATCCAAGATGGCCGCCACCACAAAATGGCGAATTATATATTTTTTTTCACTACTACCTCAATATGGGTATCAAATGAAAGGGCTTGATTAGTAGAATACTTTTCACTATGACAAATTACAAATCCAAGATGGCCGATATCACAAAATGGCGAATTACATTTCTTTTTTCACAGCTCCATTAATATGGGTATCAAATGAAAGGGCTTGACTAGTAGAATGTTGTGCAGATAACAAATCTTAGGTAGTCGGGGGTTAGTCAAAATTTTTAATTTTGTTCTTGTTGTTTTTTATAAACGCATTTAAACCGAGCAAAGCTCGGTCAAGCAGGTACTTTATATTAAATAAGATAGTATAGATAGGGTTGCGTTTGACAGCTAAAACGACGACGCGGCTTACGATGGTGCGTATGTAGAAGAAACTGATCGTCTCTAGACTTGAAGACATCAAAATTGAAACTACACAAAGTCTTACCGCGGTTATTTAGGTAGCAACATTTATTTCCGTCACAAAAACACAAATAAAAGTCCGAAAATAGCAAAAACACACATGTTAAAAATAACTTCCGAATGTGACTTATTAATAACGGCGCGTGCGCAGCGAAATTAATGACTGTTTTGAATGTTGACAGACGGGGGGAAGTTCGCGGTAGCAAATGTGAAAATTTATGCGCGGTCACATTTTTTTTTTGAAATCTTTCCTGTTTTGGTGCTTTAGGGGAAATGATTTGTTTTCTCCGACGAAAACAAAAACGGGCTTCAACAAAAAAAAAACAATTCAAACACTCGACCAAAATAAGAAGCCATCACTAAATCATCGAGGTAAGTATATGAAAGTACATTAAAGTTTTTTGTCTATATTTCAAAAAGCACTAGATACACCGATTTCGATAAAATTTATATGGGACCATCTGTGCACTACGGTCTATCAAACTAAAAAAAACCATCAAAATTGATTGACATTAGTAATATAGATAGACAAAGTAATTAAAGAAAATGTGGGTAGAGTTGACGCGTAAATCTGATGAAATCACCTCATCAGGTCCTTATCTCGAGCACTTTCGAAAGCCAGGTGTCTAGTCATGAGGGGTGGCTGATTCAAGGGGCCCCAGCTTCCGGCGGAAGTGAAGAACGATCTAATATCGTCACTCCATTCAAATATAGAACTTGCGGGGGAGCGCGCCGGATATAAGGTAGATACGATTTGTAGAAATCGGAAGTTGACGAAAAACCATACTGGTAGGCGGCGAGTAATTTGATATTTATTTACTATTCGATGTATTTTTTTTGTAATATGAATTAACGGCACGACCCTGAGAAGTGCGCTTTTTTTCAATCCAATGTATGTATTCGAACCACTCTCTCACAAGAAACCCAAGTGTCTGTAACTTGCAAGATTAGGTACGGAACCCTTCGTGCGTGAGTCCCGCTCGCACTTGGCCGTTTTTTTTAAAATATGTATCAACAAAAAACTCAAATTTCCTGATCTTTAACTGGACAAAATAATCGTAGATTTCGCTCAAAAAAATGATCGAGTGTGCAAGTTTTAATTCCAACTGAAGTTTGTTTTTCGGAGACAATAATTTATTTTGCCCCAAAAAACGTATAACTTTTTTTTTTTCTTCTGTGTTTGTTTATCTGCAATCAGTACAATAGTATAAGCAGATACTTTGTGTGGCATTGGGATGCTGAGTGTGTCCTCCAGCGTGGACAACTACTCCTAGTATTCTAATTGGACATGTCTACAAAATGTCTTTTCTCTTAAGACGCTTTGGGTAGCTTCTCGTCATTAAACCAGCAGCAAGCACGTTTGAATGGTTTTCTAGTCGTTTTGATATTGCATTGTGGACGTCAGTATTTCCTCCTGGATAGTACTCATTTGTAGGTGTTCATGGATTTCAGAATTAGTTATATACCATGGTACATGTGCTATTGATCTCAGTATGACGTTCTGCATTCTTTGCAGAGTTGCAAAATTGCAAAAAACGTACATATAACCATCGAACTCTTAAAAACGGCAGAAGCGGCAACGCGCTTCTACTATGGCGATGCAAAATCAGGTGACGTCTCCTGATTTAGTCTCAGTCGCAACAAGGAGTTGTGTACGTTCGCTGACAATTCAATTTTCAAATTTTTCAAACAAATTTTCGCCACGTTATGTTGTCTTTAGATTATAGCATACCTCATCTTCGTTTCTTTAATTATATCGATGCATATAACTTAAAAATAAGTCTGAAAATTGATACTTCAAATGAGTCTTGCAACCTTGCTCTGATGCAATACTATGACCGTATCAGATGTACCTCAAGCATCGCGTGTAAATGGACCCCCATGCTTCACCCTCGGCTAGTCAAGGGGAACACCCCATTGTGTGGCCACGTGCGATCGGAACCGGCAAGTCCCACTTCCTCTGCCGCGGTGTTAATGACAAATAATAATCAATGCTGTAATACAACAAATCTTTTTGAAGTGAATACTTGATTTGGCGCGGCACGTACAGATTTTTCGTGGGCTGTGAATTGAATTCTAGCGACACGCTCGGGAATGATAAGAAATCTTCGGGTAAACTCGGGTAAAGAATTTTTGAAATCGGTCCAGTAGCTCCTGAAATTAGCTCCGCAAATAAACTTTCCAGTTTTATAATCGACTTTAGAAGCGACTGGCCTCGAGGCTTAGTGGGTAGTAACTCTGCCTTCGAAGCCGGGGGTCGTGAGTTCGATTCCCACCTAGTGCAAATATTTGTGTGATGAATTCAAATATTTGTACTGTGTCTGGGTGTTTCTATGTATAATAAGTATGTATTTACTAATATATAAGTATTATATCAGCTATCTGGCCGCCATCTTACAAGCTTTGCTTATTTTTCGGGTCAGGTGGTGTTGTGTGTGAATTGTCCACCAATATTTATTTATAATATTACTGTAAATAGATTACTATGAGTATAAGAATGAACAATAGTGCTAACTTTAGCAATACACGGCAAAAATAAACCTTGAAATTGAGATACCTACCGCAAATCCACCTGCACTCTTTCTATACCATATCTAGTATTATAAAGACATCTAAATGACCTTTGGCGCACAAAGAAAGCTGAGTAATTCAGTAAATTGAAGACATTTAAGATCGGAGTTAGCGAGGCAAGCTGCGCGCGCGCATCTGTCAGGCAGGTGACGCGCCGCCATCTTGGATCGTGGAAGCTAGGGGCGACTACAATAATGTTCTTGGGGTGGAGATAGGGGAGCATTTGTTACGATCGAGCTTGTTATATTGAATACCGCTACTAGTATTGAACGCCGCGGTTTTACTCGCTTAGGTCCCGTTATTTTCCCGGGTTAAAAAGAAGCCTACTATGTGTGTTTTACTATAATTTAACTGTGTTCCAAATATCCATCTCGTTTGTTTTGGACGTTCCGATATGATAGAGCAATAAATATGTATACAAATATAAAAATGTCGGCATTTATAAACATTGGTAGGATAATCACACTAGTATTAAAAGACGTTTGTGTGTTTGCCAGTTTGGGCTACTTTCATCTCTTTTAATCTCGTGGTGGTTAAAACGCAGGGTACACCGTGTGACGCACCTAGTATATAAAGATTGGTATCTAGTCTAAAGGATTTGGAAGATTTTGGGCTACCAAAAAGGGCTAAGTTTTTTTGTAGTCTATTATATTCCGGTACTTTACCAATAACTAAACGTTTATTTTCTGCTTGTTCCAGCCCCAAGGACATCGTGCACGGGCGGCACACCCAACAATCTCCCACCGCTGGGGTTCCACTCCGTCCATGGAGAAAACGTCAGGGTGTCTCGGGATGGCTCAACAGCGCGACGCGTCGAATCCTTCTGCAAGGGGGTCGCGTTCAGCGCTAGGCCAGTTAGAGTGAATGAGAAGGTTGGTGTTTCTGCGATTGCTATGGTTTTATGATACCCTGATATTTGACTTAGTCCATGGGCAGAAACTGGAGATTGGGCCCACGGTGCAACGTATTTCTTTCTGCAAAGGGAGTTAGTTGCGTTTAGCTTTTGACCAGTTAGAGTCAATGAAAAAGTTGGTAGTTTTCGAGGTTGCCATTGTATTATGATGTCCTGATATTTGGTCCCTGGCCAGAATCTGGAGACCGTTCCACGGTGTGACTTATTGAATCCTTCTGCATGGAGGTCGCTTTCAGCGCTCAGCCAGATAGAGTTAATGGGAAGGTTGGTGTTGATGACACTGCTATGGTGTTATGATACCCTGTTACTTGACTTCGTCGATGAGTCAAGTCAAGTCGATGAGTAGAATTTCATCATGTTTTAGACAGTTTTTTTTTTTACTTTTATAGGTTTACACTTAACCGCCATCTCGCCTGATGTTAAGCGACGATGCGGTCTACGATGGAGCGTGTTTACCTAGAAGAAACCGATTGACTCTCGATTTGAAGACACCAAGATTATAACTATCGGGAAAAACCCACTCAGGCAATCATTCCACAGCCTAGACGTTCTTATCACAAACGTAGAGTCAAACCCCTTGTGACAAACGTCCGTAAAAAGTTAGTTCTACGGCGTGGCATGTTAAATCCTTCCTTTATTGATTGTATTTAGCTATCCTGTTCGAGACAAATGGAATTTGCGCTAATGTTATGGTCGATGATATGGTTACTTTATTAAATTCTGATATCAATAAACTACTTATCCATATGGCACTTCAAAAACAAGAAAGTAGTTCTACTATAAAGCGAAAGATAAACTTTCCACTTTGTAAAAGTACTGTTGACATTTAAAACCTACATAGTGATAGATTTCGTTATCCGATGCCCCAGTTCGCTCAGAAGTGGAACTTGAGATCTTAAATCTAATCCGTTGACTGTTATCTAATAGATGTCGAGAGTTTCTGCCGATATATTGATAACCTAAATTGCCTGATGATCTGCACATATCAGGGTCACGATATTTCGATAGTTATCTGAATTTAACTAGGTTTCTGTTCTATTTCCATTATATAAAGATATCTATACCCCCTAGGGACTATGTAAATAATTATGAGAAACACGATCAAGAGCTTTAATTTAACTTATTCAACAAAATCTAATGACCCTATTTATTTTTCCAGGTGTGCCTCCGCTTCGTGGAGATCTCTAACAGTTGGAGTGGCGTCATTAGATTCGGATTCACGACCCACGATCCTGCGACGTTGGCCCACGCCCTGCCCAAATACGCCTGCCCAGATCTAACCAACAAACCGGGCAACTGGGCCAAGGCTCTCGGCGAAAGATTCTGTGACAAAGACAATATTTTGTATTACTACGTAAACGCTGCGGGCGATGTTCATTTCGGGATCAATGGGGAAGAAAAAGGGTTATTCTTTTCGGGCGTTGACACGAGAAACCCATTATGGGCGTTGGTGGATGTTTACGGAAATTGTACTGCAGTTCAGTTTGCGGACCCCAGAGTACCGAACCAGGTCAGACAAGCGACATGCAGCCCAGTCGAAGATGATAGACTAGTCAGTGGCATGAGGTCTTTGTCTGTTGATGAACCATTGCCCGCTCCAAGATTCCAAAATCCGCTTGTGCCTTTAAGCCTCCACAGAACTAAAGGACGCAATGTACACTTTATAAATGACAGAGGCGTAGCTGCTAGGTTAGATGGAGAATTCTGCCAGGGTTACGTCTTTACAGCGAGACCTATGCGACCAGGACAAACCATCGTCGTTCAGATCCTAGCGACGGACGCTGCGTACGCCGGGAGCTTGGCTATTGGTCTGACGTCGTGTGATCCAGCAGTGTTGAGGCCTTGCGACTTGCCAACGGACGCTGAACATCTCCTGGACCGTCCGGAATACTGGGTCGTGAGACGGGACGCTGCGAACGGTCTCCGCCGCGGAGACGAACTTGCTGTGACTTTAACAGTGGATGGAGAAGTGAGGGTCAGCAGGAATGGATCGACTCCTGTGACTGTGATGCATGTGGACCATACGTTGAGACTTTGGGCGTTTGTTGATATCTATGGGGCGACGCAGAAAGTTAGAATGTTGTCCTCCCAAGGAGTTCAAGCGCAGACTCCGCCGCAGCAGCTGAGGGTGCTAACGGGGTCAGCTCCCATCCAGGCCGGCGCGGGGGGGACGGTGCTCGTCGTCAGTCTTCCGCCGCAGAACGGAAGTCAGAACGAGGTGAACCACCAGCAGATGGCTGTCGCCAGTGCGCATTATATTGAGGTGAGTTACAACACTTGCTTTATATTTCAATATAAGTATTTATTCAGTAAATATTTTCGAAGAAATTGCTTTAGCCGCGTTCAGATATTTTTGGTAGGCTAAAATTTTGATTGTCCAAGGATAAAAAGTGCCTATGTGCTATCGTTTTTTTTTAACGTTAAAAGTTTTATCTTGATCGCCATCTCGCCTGATGTAAGTGACGATGCGGTCTACGATGGATGGATTTCGATTTGAAGACATCAAGAATCGTTCCAGCCTATATTCATCACATGTACAAGTTCTTGTGTCAAATATCTAATATAAATATTTCCTTTTTTTCAGCGGCTTCAATCATCCCAACTGGCGTCTATCACTGGACTGCAGCCCATGACATCTCAACCATCATGTTCGTCGCTGAACCAACCATCGTTCCCACGCAACGCCGCCCAATGCTCCTCATCGAGTCAGAACAGCGTCAACGAATCACTCCCCAACGGCCACGTGAACGGAATCAACGAACGAGTGAACGAGAGAATGAACGAGCGAGTGAACGAGAGAATTAACGAACGAGTGAACGAGAGAATTAACGACCGCGTGAACGAGAGAATGAACGAAAGAATGAACGCCCCTTCGACAAGTCGCTCGCAGCCTATATACTCTATGATCGGCGAAGGTAATCTGACAGGGACCGAGTGTACTATATGTTACGAAAATCCAATCGATAGCGTTCTATACATGTGCGGTCATATGTGCATGTGCTATCGCTGTGCGGTGCAGCAATGGCGCGGGAAAGGGGGCGGACAGTGCCCTCTCTGTCGAGCCCAGATCAAAGACGTCATCCGGACTTACAAGTCCTGAGCTCACCGCTAGATGGCGCTAAAATAAATCGGGTTTCTTTTCGAGATGTGGCGTTACAAATTCATGCCAAATACGCTATTGTAATCCCAAAAATTGTAAATAATGCATAGTAATATATAGCGTAATTATGTTCGCTTTTAGGTTAACTTTTGATTGACAAGAATGATTGACGGTTTTGAATGACGATATTGACGAATATATATTTGATTTGACTTATTTTTGACTATTTATTTTCTAAATTACGAAGGTGCTGCGCATCTGTTGAACATATACATAAGTAGATATTACTTAAAGTGCCAGCGGTTATGACATATCTTTAAAATAAAACACTGTCCGTTAGAGTTAAAAAAAAGTATAATTCGCGCCAAAATAACAGAATTGCCAGTATTTATTTTTAAAAACTACCAACCGCTGTCGGAATAGTAGAAAATAAATAAATAGTTTTACGTATAATCCTGATAATTATAGAACTATTGAGGCTTATGTATGTTATTGTAGTAAAAGCTAGGATTAAAATAATAAGATAGACATAATAATATATCGAAAGGTCTTACTTTAGTTTTCAGAGAACGACACTTGGAATTCTTTGAGGTCCTTCGTAAATCGTTTAAAATCAATCTCTAAATCCAAACGTCAACAAAAATTGTTTCTCATTATACGTTTTTAATTTAACGGACATCGACATTCGCCAAAGTGTGTATGTTTGACGTATATTTCGTTTTATGTGCAGCTGCAATGCGTATGCGTTGCCTAATTCTTAGTATCTTGGATTCTGTATATTAGATTCTGTATAAACGAGCTCTATTGTAGATCGCAACGTTATTTTATAAATAGGCAAGATAGCGGACCAGCGTAAGCCTATTATGACGATTTGTAGATTAAAAACATCAATACGTTGTGCGCATGAAAAAACGACGATAAAAACGTCTTTTTTAAATGGCATCCATTAAATTATGTTTTGTTCAGTTCTGACTACAAAATGGCGGCTTTGGTAAAAATAATACCATAGACAATATATTCAAGATGACATTTCAAAACCTGTAGTTCGGTTGAGAACGATATTTTGTCCATGGTCCAATAGATCGGTGATAGGTTAGTATGCATTTATGATAAAAACCATATCAATAATAATAATTGTATGAATGTTCTCATATTTAACAATAACGATATATTATTAAAATATGGTTTCACCTAATATCTGTGACATTTTAAGTCCTTACTTAGTTAATCATGTTTTATATGAAAACATTTACAAAAGATATAACAGATTCGGGAGTTCCTAAAAAATGTCTTTACGCAATTTTTCAATACATTAGTAGAGTGATACCACGCAAAAAATTACTAATTTTGGTAGAAAATTGTGTAGACACATTTTTTGTTCATTAACATGACAGTAGTTTGATTGTGAAGCTTTAAATTTAGGGAATCACATAATTATTTAAATTTAAATAATTTAGAAATAACTTTTGTGATTTTATCAAAACTAGTTTGTTATAATTTACCTACATTTAAATAAAAAATACAATTAAGACACGAATTACAATAACTAGAAACGATCACTGTAAGTAAATATATTTCTCCGCCTTAATTCTTAACTATAAAATTAAACTTATTTTCTTTTTGTTTCTACCCACAATACATAAAAAGTTGACATTTAACATAAATAAAACATACGAGAAATAATATGTTAATACACGTTTATTATAAAAAAATTAAGTACCTACCTACATTGAAAAAAAAAATGTTTACGCACTTTTTTCCTGCATTTATGAAATCGATTGTCAAAATAATACCATTCCGCTATTGCTCAAAATATATATCTATACTAATACAGCTAAAAAGTTGAACTGTTTTGGATCTGCAAAACTAGGGAACAATCAATTGTATTTGATGAAATGTTTTTGCTCCGGTTAGTCTACTTCACAGAGCAGGCTATAAAGTACCTTAAATAGTACGAAATAAAGCAGAGATTTTTTCTCAACATTGTCATCATTACGAACAACTCACTATGTAAGCAATAAATTAGTGTTGTGTAACGTGGTGACAACCCTACGGCTTTTTGAAGACCAAATGAGGGTAGATGGAGATCTCCTCATTTGTCAATGAGACTACACACAATTTTATTCAGGCTTTTTGAGACCAAGATGTGTGTAATATTTACAATATCAGTTTAAATCGGTAAAAATTAAAAACAATTTTCTTTAAAATCGTGCAAATGGGTAATCGGCATCTATTCAAAGTTTTGCGTACCAACGACGGGCGAAACCGTCCAAAACAGTTTTCCTAATATAGCAATACTAATATTGTACTGTCATTTTTGAACATATCTTTTGAACTAATATATTCTAAATAAGTTTCTTATTTGTAGTTTTTTTAATAGTTTCAGCTGAATCGGCTTTGTGTTGTATGATATTCAGTTATTTAAGCGTTAGCCTTTATAGAGAGATCGATAGTAGGTACCAAACCAAACAGCCAGTATCGTTTTATGCATATGGTTTTTATAATAGTAAACTTAGATTACTTTTAATCCTGATGAGTATCATGTGGTGAGAAAAAAAGGAACGAAAAAAAAAAATCGATTCAAAAATATCGATGACGAAAAAATCGAATTAAACACATCTCTTTTTTCAAACTGACCTAATATTTATTTAAATTTGACGACAGCACAATAATTGACTTCTTAATTTGACACGACATTTAATATTTATGAAACTTCATTTCATAAAGAAGGGAGAGATATTTATAAAATCTCCTTCAATAACTATGTAACTGAGATATTTAAAATAAATACTCCTTTATGTCATGGAAGTTTTTATAAAACTTATTTTCGATGTAAAAGAGATATTTGTAAAATTGCTATATGTAAAGGAAGCGTTTATCTAATTCTTTACACAAAGGAATTATTTATAAAACTCCTTCAGCGTATGTAAAGAAGATATTTGTAAAACTCCTTTCTCTGTGTTCGGGAGGTTTTTTGTAAAATTTCTTGTCTATGTTCGGCAGACTTTTACAAAACTCTTTCTCAATGTCCGGGAGATTTTTATAAAACTCCTTCAATATAAAGAAGATATTTGTAAAAAATATCTAACTTTGTGTTTGTAAAAAGGAGATTTTATAAAACTCCGCTATGTCATTTATAAAATAAAGGGATTAACAAAAATCTTAAAAAAAAAAAAAAGATAAAAGGGATTTATAAAAATCTCCTTCAATATGTATAACTATATTTATAAATCTCTTTGTGTGTGGGAGATATTTAGAGATATCTTCAAGGAGTAGTTTATAAAACTCCTTTTTTATGTAAAGCAGGTTTTTTTTTTAATCTTTGAAACTGTTTCAACTCATGACATTTCTCTCGCTCGCTTTTCAAATCTATCTTTTGCTACGTTCCAAAGAGGATTAATTTTGATTTATTTCTATCATTTTTATCAGTTGCGATTTCGTGGCAGGAGTTTTATAAATATATCCTTTATACAGAGAAAGAGTTATACAAATGTCTCCTTCATAAATCTTTCTTTATGTATAAAAGAATAATTAGTATGTATAGAGCCTTAGTTAAGACCTAGTTATCAGTACATACCAAATCTGTCTTATACACCCTTAGCACGAAATATTTTAAAACCTAACGAATTCCGTACAAATGACATAATATGCTAAATAGAATTTGGATTATGTCATTTACTTATGGCATTTGATAGTTAATTACGTGGAACGGTTTCGCGCTAAGGGTAAGTACTCTTATGAAAAAAAAAGCGAAAATTAAATTTGAAACCAAATTTTCGTGTAAGTTTTAGTGTAAATTTAAAATTTGTAAAGTTGATACAGCAAAAAACTTTGGCATGATATTTAATAATGACGTATTAGAAGTGACATAAGTGTCAATTTATAAACTCGTACATATTTATTATTATTAGTGATTGTTGAAAAAAGAACTTGGAGAATGGGGGAGCGCCTAATTATTTTATTTGCGATAATATTCAAACGTTGCTGTATTCTAGTTTGAAGGGCAATGAGTTTAGTTAAATTTTTGTGAAATGTATATCGGTTTAGGCTTCCTGTTTGTAGAAATGGCGCGATTTCTTTTTGTACTTTAAGGTGTCAGTACGTCTGTCCATAACAGTATACAGTCTTAAGCAGCTATTGGAACGTGAAGAATCCAAATCATTACCTAACACCACACTACACCCAAAACATTGCCCTTCAAACCGGAACACTGTGACGTCTGTTTTGGTATCAACTTTACAACAAAGGCCAAGTGATCTTTATTTATATATTCTTTTTGATACATTTATAAAAGGTTACGCTGAAAGAATGTACCGAGTTGAAAGATACGGTTTGTTTTGTGAACCACTAAGTACACAGCTTTCGTTAGGAGATTAATTTCTAAAGTTAGTTCGGAACTCTCTCGGAACATGTATGGTATACTTTTATACGTCTTGTTCGCAGAGTCAAGGACGTTGTGTCCTGTGGAGGGCCGTATTGTATCCAAAATAATAAATAACCTATTTATGTCTACCTACCTACCTAGCGTCGTCCGTGTTATTCTAGTTACCGAAAATTTCCCACATTAAAATGACTATGTGCTATTCTAGACTCTTCTAACCTAATCCGTTCCGACATGATTGCGCTGCAAACATCTACAATTTCACATTAAAAATACGTTAAGCCATCGCAGAGATACGTGGAAAAGACACACACAAACATCGCTATTATAATATTAGTGTGGCCATAGATAGATCCGTTGTTATTTTTATGTACTACTAACGGCGGTCAGCGGTTTTACCCGCGTGTTTCATGTTAGTTTCCCGAGTAAAAAAAATGTTTTATTCTGCTATATGTTATTTCAGACTATCCTACTAAAGTTATAAATGTCAAAGTTTGGATTTTTTAAATATTTGTTACTCTACCACGTCGTGAATCTCGTTGAAATTTGGAATACAGTTTTTTACTTCAATGATACTTTTATTCGTCTGTGAAACTAGGTTTTTACAAATTGTGTTGTTGTGTCAGAGACCAGAGAAACGTTCGCTAGTTTCCACCACAGTTTGGTATACAGACATTTCGTGTTGTTTTGTGTTTTGATAAACATAATATGTGCACATTAAGTATTTAGATAAGCGTTACCTTTTTACATCATCTCACAGCAAACTAGAAACATCAATCACATCGCATACACAACAATATTGCATAGTCGATAATAAACAGTCTGGAACAACACATAGGGTACTTTTTACCACGGGAAAGGGAACTTACGCGGGTAAAACCTACCCTCACTTTGAAAAATTTACGTGTCCTTTCAACTCAGTGTGTTCAATCTGCATAACCCACTTTTTTTTTCGAGCTTGGTCCTGTACAGTGTTGGCATCTAGTCTGTAGTAATTTATTATTCATTTAATTATTATTTTGATACGCTAATAAGGAACATGTTAAACAATTTTAGGTTATGTTTTCGAATAAAAATAAAAATTATTAAATTGACCATTTATTTTGTTTCTTTTGTTGAACATCATATCTACCCACCCTGTTATATATATGATACTATCCTGTATCCTGACAATCTTTTATTGGATATGTCTTCGCAAAATTTAAAAAACCGGCAGATTATAATCTACCTACCTCAGATTAGAAACTAATTTCACCATTAGATTACAATCTGAAGGTAATAATTTTACGATGATAGATACATTTCGGAGAATGTGCTGTTGATCTGCATATTCAACAATACCTTTGTCCTTGTTCTATAGGACTGCTTGTAGGTACCTCTATAAAGCGACATCGTTTCGTAGTAGCCCGGTGTACTTAAAGAAGGCTTAGAACATTTAAACTTTTAAACCAAAGACAATATTATTGTCTGTTCTCCGCGAAAAGGAGTCCATTTCAACAGACTCCTACTTTTCGAGGTGTATCCGTACCGGTTACTGATCATCTTGAGTTACCTTGACTTCTACGCTCAACTTTGGCTCGTACATCGAGTCCAAGGCAAAATTAGCTGCTAAAAAACTAGGTGTCCTCTCAAAGGTGCGAAAGAACTTCAAATCTGAACAATTGCTTTTGTTATATAAAGCACAGATTCGCTCTTGTATGGAGTAACTGTTCGCACCTTTGGGATGGATCGGCTGAGTATCAGCTTGAGGCTCTGGAATCGATTGAGAGGCGTGCCAAAAGGCTCATAGGCAAAGACATTCTAGCGCGAAAAAGACTTCAAAGTCTTGAACATCGCCGCAAGATTGCTAGCTTATCGGTTTTTTATCGGATACACTTCGGGGAGTGTGCAACTGATCTGCATGATCTAATACCTCCTTGCCCTTTTTTCTATCGTAATTCTCGTAACTCAAAGAAGCGGCACCGTTTCATGGTAGATATTCCAAAGACACGGACGAAGAGGTTTGACTCTACGTTTGTGATAAGAACATCTAGGCTGTGGAATGAGTTGCCTGAGTGTGTTTTTCCCGACAGTTATAATCTTGGTGTCTTCAAATCGAGAGTGAATCGGTTTCTTCTAGGTGAACACGCTCCATCGTAGACCGCATCGTCGCTTAACATCAGGCGAGATGGCGGTCAAGTGTAAACCTATAGGGGTAAAAAAAAAATATATCTACAGATTTCTGAAATTTAGAAATCTGTGAATATAGCCATTTGACTGATCGAACGACTGCCCGCCCCTCCTTAGAGTTTTATTAGCATAACTAGATGTCCGCCCCGGCTTCGCCCGTGGTACATTTATATACCACTCATCGGGATCCCGTACATATCCAACGGTGAAAGAATGACTGAAATCGGTTCAGTCATTCCTGATAATATCGCTTTCAAACAAAAAACCTCTTCAGCTACCTGCTACGCCACCTGTCGGAAATTGTTCGTGCCAATACAAATTTAGAAACAAATTTGATTAGCAAAAGCTCAATGACGCAATCTTGGACATTGGCGAAATTACGGTGACATTACCGAATGGAAGCCAATAGAAAAAGTTGAAGTTGATGCAATCTTAGACACATGCTGTCATGTACACTACGAAAACTCTCAAAAAGGAATATTTTTTCCCGTTTTTGTTACATTCTTGATTCATGCTCTGCTTCTATTGATAGTAGCGTTATGTTCTATAGCCTTCCTCGATAAATTGACTATCTAATAGAAAAATCTTTCAATTCGGACCAGTACTTCCCGAGATCCTAGCGTTCAAACAAACTCTTCAGCTTTACAATATTAGTATAGATGAGGCATTTTCCAGACGCAAAAACACTTATCTAAATATTGCCAAGTGTGGCACTACTGTTGGTTTTTGTAAAATTTCTCTAACAAAATAAAGCAGTGGCGCCACCTACGGCGAAATTGTGAACTGTCTTTGACAGGTATTTTTTCATCTTGAAAACGCCTCATTGCACTATACCTGTTGCGAGTTCGGTCAGTTTTCTGATTTTGACCGAAAGTGCTGGAAAAAAACCGGAAAATATATGAAATATGGGGTTCCACTCAGTGAAAGGGTGCGAAAAGAATAGCAGGACATCCAGCTTTACAAAGGACGGTATTTCATTTCACAAGTACTACCTAAGTAATTTAATACAATAATAAGGAATATGCATGTAGTTTAAATTGGCTTGATTTTTTTTTCGTAGAATCCTTAATGTCCCGCCATTATGCCAAAACAATTATTTTATTATTTAGTTAGTTATTAATTATAAAAAATATTATTTAAAAAGTGCAGAATAGGTGCGGGAAATTCAAGTTTGCGAAACGCATCATTATCTGTGGAAACCAAATGTGACGTCACATGACATGTTTTCTGCTTTAAAGGTGTCGATATTCGTACTGAGCTAGTAGTGTTAGAGAGAAAAGTCGTGTTCTCCATCGTTTGATTAGCTAGCACAACTCAAAAATCGGTACAAAGTAACTGCAACACTTGTAGTAAACAAACACAGGTCGTGGCCTGTGACGTCATGCAGGCGCGGGAAAGATGGCGGCGTTTAAACTGGTCAAATTATATCGATATTTTAAACATTATTTTAAAAATCAATTTGTACATTTACAAGAGATTTATATTTTTTATTGTGTTATAATAATGTAAAAAGTGAATTCAAAATATAAAAAAATGCATGCATATCAACAAAATTAAAACGAAACATTAAAAAAAAAATTACAGACATAGACTGCCGATAGAAGTGAAAACGAATAACTCAGAATTTGATAGCTCACTTTGGAAAATATGTACTTGGGTGAAACCGGAGGCCGTGGCCAATTGACCATGGCCGTGGTCCCGAGTTTACCCAAAGGTGTCATTCGTTTACGAACGTGCTCGATTCATAGCCCACGGAAAATCTGCATGTGGTGCGTCAAACGAAGTTCTCACTTCAAAAATCACCAAGTCATCATCCAAGACCATCCAAGGAATGGTCTTAACAAGTAAAAACACAGTTCATATAAAATGCATTTATTTACAAAATAATTGTACAAAATTCAATTTCTTAATTACAATATTGGAGTATTATTATAAGTCTTGTATTCCTATTCTACGGTAGTAGGAGGGTAGGCAGGTTTGCTCTAAGATTCAGAAAATGAGTCTTTTTTTTGTATATATCAGTGACGTAAGTAATTTGGAAACATTTTTTCCAGTGAAATTACAGGGAAAAAAACATCTTATATCTCTGGGCGACGAGCGCAGTGCAGTGCTAGGTAATGATTTGGACTCTTGATATTCCAATAGCTGCGTGTCACTGTGCTGTTATGTGGCAGGTATATATGGCAGGCCTCTCATCACTATATACCATTAAAAAAAACTAGTTACGTCACTGATCCGCGTTCGATAAAGCCCGGACAGCCTTTTTAATTGCTTATCCGGTCAAAAATAAACGGACTCCGGCTTTTGTTAGGCTATTTATTCATTTTCACAAACGAGCGAGCGCAATTGAGTTTGTGTCGATCGCTCCCGCTTATAACAATAGTTTTTCATTCCATTTTCGTCGTACCTATTAAATACAGAGACACAAAACACTTAATAATGTTGGGTAGGGTGCCCTTCATTCCGTTTTTGTCGAACTTATTAAAGCCCAGAGAGAAATTCATCTATAATTTAGGGTGTCCGGCCAAACTGGCTGATCTATCCGGTTATTAATTTTGGCTACCTGACAGACAGATAACTATAGATCCCATAGACCCCTCTATACTAACTATTCAGTCGTGTTTTTATGTGTTATGTCTTGTGCCAAACTGCTTATTTCATAAAAACTCGACAAAATGGCTTTAGTTTTTGCAATCACCTTTGCTACAGTCACTTCTTTGAACAACTTAATATCTTTCTCTATTTTATTAATAATATTATTATTTTGTAAACGCTGCGATGCTAACTCGACATGTTGCTCGCGCGGTAGTCGAATGAAGACTGAACTAAAAATCAGTACAGTCCAATATTTACACGATCAAATTCGGTGCGTGCGCACCATATTCGATGAGTAGCTGCACCGGACGAGCGATAACAGTATTTATAACAATATACGCCACATCGCGATCCACATGATCGAATACGGTTTGTGACGTACCATGTTCGATTCGTTAATTGCCCTTTGTCGAATGGTTTAGGTACGAGTTGTCTCGACCACAAAAATACAGTATTTTCAATCTGAATCTTAGGCATTTTACATAATTGCTTATCCATAAACGCAATAATACAATAAATACATGTTAGTATAACTTCAATGAATAATTCATTTACATATTGAATTTCTGGGCTGATTATGATGATAATAGTTAAATTGTAGTTGTAATAAGTTGACACAGAAACGCAGAAGTTTTGATCGCATAGTCAAAGTTCAATAGAGTGACGCATTCTTTCAGTATAGCACGTTTCTGTGTACCCCATATATACAGGGTTATCGGTAATCCGCTCGCGGGCTTTTAAGAGATTTTTATATATTTATAAAAATATTATGTACGTCTATGGATACTATAAGACACAAGTCCGGCAGAGGCACGTTTTTACATAATTCTAATTTATCACTCTAAAGACACATTCTGAACTTAAATAGTATTTTGAATATTAATACTATGAAGAGGGAACACTTCGTCAGTTTGTTTGTGTGAGGTAATTTTCGGAACCATTGCATTTATTGATATCAATAAACCTTATACATACGTTGTAACTTTATTCGAATAGAAGTAGATTATTCGATTAGTAATCGAACATTAGAACAATAATTGAATAATCGCATAACATCATATTCGAAATATATCGAATATTCAAATAAGAATAGAAAATTGAAATCATCAAATGTTTGATTAATAATAATCGAATATTCGAATCGGATGAAGTCGAAACAGCCCCTAGTTACATTTAACGGAGAACAATATTTTCATTTGTATTTTTAATAATAAAATTGTAATAGCTTGTTTGATTGCGCGCGGTATTTTCGCTCTCTCAGTTTTTTTATGGCATAGGTCTGTGTTTGACCAACTGTGTCTTTAGGGCTAATCAATCTACAAGGTCACATAATCATCAGCAATCATCACAAAAAGGTCCGATAATAAAGGGTAAATTCATCAATTAAAGTGAACAATTTTTCCGTTAATTCAATGGCATACATAAAAATGCCTTTCTACACAATTAATCAATCAGCTATTCAGCTGGCAAGATTTTTGTATGTGATGATGTATTGTTTTTTTTCCTAAGCTACGGCGGTTATCCAACTTATTAGTATTATTAATTACAGTATATTTCTTTACCGTGGTCCACCACGATTTTGAGAATTATTCGTGTGTACCTGATACTTCGTTGCAGTATCATGTACCATGGTCACGGATAGACTGAAGTTTACACTTTAACATAGCGCCGGAAATTAAAACATGATACCGTTCACTAAGTTCGAATATTCGGATAATTTTAAAATAATCGAATAATAATCGAATTTCCAGAATTTTTTTATATTCCGATATCGGTTGGAAAAAATTGGTTATTTTGATGCACAGTTTTTTACACATTCAGTATTGTTAATTTTTTTTTGTAACATCTAATTACATTATAGCTGCCTTAAATTACTATGTACAGTCTTAGAACTACCCGCTTTATGTGTCGCTAATTTTGATCTGAAAAATTAACTGTTTTTGACTTCGGAGTCGCTTATTGTCTATTATTTTGTCACATTATTGTAACTGGTCTAACTCGATCGTCTTTGCTTTTACTCAGGAGATCAAGAGACCGCCTCGAGGCGACTTCTTGTGGCTACCCGCACCTTTCGAAATACGCAAATCTGACCGTAGCCTTACCCCGATACTAAAAGGACAGCAGGAAAACAAAACAGCCACTTCGTTTCACGGCTGATGTGAAAACAGCACATCGTTGTTGTTCCAATGACATTGGAATGCGTGCTCGAGTGGAGTTTTCGCGTTGTGTGTGCCTTCTACACTAAGTTAGGCCAGTGGAGGCCATTTGAGGATAATTACCATAGATATCTTTGTGTAAAAAACTGCGTCTTTTTTAACTTTAACAGGTTTACACTAGACCGCCATCTCGTCTGATGTTAAGCGACGATGTTGTCTACTATAGAGCGTGTTTACCTAGAAAAAACCGTGCATAACCATCGGGAAAACCCCACTCAGGCAACGTATTCCACAGCCTTGCCGTTCTTATCACAAAAGTAGAGTTAAATCGGTTCGTTCGTGTCTTTGGAACATCAACCATGAAACGATGTCGCTTTTTCGAGTTACGAGCTACAAACTGCTTTTTTTTTCGAGCGTTTTTCGTTTTAACTACTTTAAATTTTCAGATCAAATTAGCGATTAACTAAATACTAGGATCAATTCTGAAGGCAAAGAATTCGAAATTAAGATATTGTCATCCTTCTCGCTCACACTGTGACAGAGGCAACGATATTTTAAAATTAATTAATTGGTCTACGTGCTTTTAGAATTGAACCTAAGTCCACTAATGTTAATATAATACTGCTACCTTTTGGTCTTTTATGTTTTTTATTGTTTTGTTTGGGCGTCTTTGCTTTATATTAAACTGTTTAATTTTTTTGAGTTAATTTTACATTTTTGTTTAAAATCCCGAATTTCAAATAAATAATTTTAGTATGAAAACGAATGTGGTTGTTACATACACATTTTAATTTATTCACGTGTAAACTCACGCATGATATGTTCGGTCCAGATCGACTTAAGTTCGAACGCGCGCGCATAAAAAAAATATACAGTATAGAGTGACGAGACAAGCAAGAAATGTGCTTGATGGTAAGCAACATGCCTGCCACATAACAGCACAGTGACACGCAGCTATTGGAACATGAAGAGTACAAATCAGTACCTAGTAACACTTTGCTTTTCAACCAGAGAACTAAGATATTATTTATCTTTAATCTAAGCCCTGTAATTTCTCTGGAAACATTGCTCTTCAAACCGGAACTCAGTAATGTTTGCATATTACTGGTGTGTGGCAACACCCCGGTGTGGATGCCGCCGGTCGCGGCCTAAACTTAAGTCGAACTGGACCGGCCGAATAACGCGTGAGTTACCCGTGAAATAATAAAAATAAATAATAATTTAAATTAGAGATGAAACGGATAGTGAATTGGCCGGATACCGGATATTCGGCAAGCTACTAGGCCGGAGCGCCGAATATCTGGCTACCTGATATTCGGCCATTTAATCGTAACTATTAGGTACTACTCGGGGGCGTTCGAGTGTTATCGCGCGTGTCAGTTTGTGAGTGAGTGTGTGTGTGTGTGTGTGTGTGTGTGGGTGAGGGTGTGTTTGTTTCTCAATTCGTTAAGTTTGATGTTTATTCCAATGTTTTATCACTTGTCGTGAATATAAAATGTCATTATTAAAAAAGATCGACAAGTTGTTAATATTTTGATTTAAACAGTGACGTTAGCAAGTGCTTACGCGGAATGTTTGTTGTGTCAGGTTCAAATTTCTAGAGGTGGTGAAAGAAAAAGGGGAAAAATAACTAATAAGGAAAAATAACTTAAAGGTACGTACGTAAGTTTTAGAGGTTAAAATTATTGTATTTTTCTATCCGGATTCCGGCCGGATACTGAATTACTATCCGGGATCCGGCCAGGAGTTACCGGATGTCCGTTTCATCTCTAATAAAAATCCTACTTTTCTATTATTACGTAACAGTACGTAATTATTATAATAGTTATTTTAACCCTTGACTTATTTTTGCTAAAAAAAAAAAACGGGTTATACACAGTCAGTCAAGCTTGATTTAGGTATTAGCCCCTTTCAAGCTTGCCATTATTAAAGAACATGATTTTTTCAATATTTACAAATAAACCATTTAATATTTTAAAGATGACAATTTTTCAAATACATTCGGGGGTTTATTTTGACTAAAGAACATGTTTAATTATATCTTGACGACTTAGCCCTTATTACACTTGGCTACATGTAGAGACTGAATTCAGAAACAAGTTAGAGGTAAGCGATCCTTGCTTTTGAATTTAGTATACTAGCTTACTAAATGTTATTACACTTCACTGAATTTAGTAACGACTAAATTCAGTCGTCTAAATTTAGCCAAGCATTAAGTGCTTCATAACATCTTGAATGAGATATGTTATTACGACAAATAAAATTATCTTAAATCCGAGATACACATCTTTTGTATTGCCTCAATATGATATCAAATGACGAGACGCCCTTAAATCCTTAAAAATATATCTAAAACCTACATCTAAATGCATTAAAATTTCTAAAAAAATACTGGTATACGTCAATTTGTACATGACTTAAAAAACTATTATAATACAATAACTATCAGCTGTCATGCGAGAATGGCCACGATGTAATAGCGAACTATCTTTTGCTTTTTTTATTATTTTACTTTGCCATGATTTAATAGTCAACTATTATTATTTTCTCATAAGACTTTGTAATCTTTTATTTTTACTTTATAAAGCTTATCGATTTCACAAATAGTTATTACAAACTATTAATTAATAAGCCACAGTTTACTAGTCTACTATTATTACTCTTTTTCTTATGTAGGTATTTTTGAATGACTTATGACTTCACAAACAGATTTTAGTGATGTTGCCACGATTTAATAACGAACTATTATTATTTTTATAAACATTACATTTTTGGACGATTTCCCAAAATCGATTATAGTAATGTTGCCATATCTTAATAAACAATTATTATTTTTCATAAGACTTTCTAACTTTGTTTTTCTTCCAAAAGACTTAACAAATTTCACAAAATCGTAATTATGAAAACGATATTAATATAATAAGCTACTATTTATAATCAGATATTTTTGTGTTTTTTTTAAACATTATGGCCAACTTTACAAAATCGAAATGTTAACTATTTGCTTTTTATTTGTTCAAGACTTTTTTAATGATGCCATGACTTAATAAATACTTTGGTGTGTAAGACTTTGTAATCGACTTTCCAAAATATAACTATTATTATAATAGAGTTGCTAAGATATAACAGTCGACTATTTTATTAATCGTTCGTAAGACTTTTTTTTTTACAAAAAAATGATTTCACATGCAAAATTTAACTATTTCTAATGTCGCGGCAATATGATAGTCAACTATTTTATTTATTTGTTCATAAGATTTTAAGGGATTTTACAATATTGTGATTACACATCAATATTCAAACAATTTCAATTAAATTGAAAAACTAATCGATAAAATGCTTAATACCTACTCACATTCATTACACGTACTATTAAAAATAATTTAAATTTAGCTAACACAAAAAAATAACATTTTGTGATGTTTTTGCACTAAAATTGTATTATGCTTTTAAAATATTGAGTTACATTCTTACTTTCATTTCATATACTAACAAGGTTCCACAGAAAACATGCCCTGAGCTCAAAGGGAAGACACCATGCTATACAGCTATAAACACTGTTAAGAACAAATTTTACTACTAGACAAATCTTGAAATTGCAAAAATAAATACATGTTTCCCAAAACAGTCCTTTCCCGTTTTTGTAGTAGTAGGAATCTTTAGTCTGCCTGGGCAAGTACTGCTTATTTGCCACCTATGTACACCTTTGCCAGTTATTCTACCGGCAAGCAAGCCAAGTATAGTTTGAGTGATTTCAGTAATTTATTTTGATATGACATTTTGTATTACTATCTGACATAACATTGTACATCTTACATTTGTACATATTGTGTTAAATGTTTCTTTATAATAATTAATTCTCGGATATACCGAGATATTTTTCATATACCTACTGTATTTTAAGTTTGACATGTAACATAAATGGTTATGAATAAATATACATATAGTGGCCGGAAAAAAAGTTGACCCAAAAGTAACGTAGAAGGGGAAAGTTCACGCATGTGCACTTCCACCAGAGAGACCTTAAAAACGTTTCTGCGCAACCAACATCATTGGGTCAACTTGTTTGCCGGTAGCTATAATTGTGTTCAGGTTAAAATGGCAATATTTCCAGAGAAATTACGAGAGAATTATAAGTTTGACGTGTATCTCTCTGTGTGTGTTTGTATCATAGCTCCTAAACAGATAACCGATCATGTTTTTTTTAAGGTGAAAAGTTACAAAAACCGTCTTTTAGTAGCCGCGTAAGAATCTTAACGCATATTGGTTTTGGGATTCGCTTCTTGTTTTGCTTTTCAAATTTTTGCCTCATAGTAAAGATTGTCTAAAGCGGAGAATACGTCATATCCTTTTCAGCATGTACAATTTCTATGTACCCTCGCATTCAGTACAAAGAGCTGCCAGTACAGTTGCTCTAGCCACAAAAATTCGAACAGCCAAATTTGTTAAAAAAATCAAATATAAATTTAAAAAAAAAAACACAGAAAAAAAGTCATAAAAAAGACGCCTCACAAATAAATGCGTAAAAATACTTATAAATTAAAACTTAAACACTAATGATAATCGCTAATAATTCATTGGTGCTGTCGAAATTCTTATTATTTAAATTTTATTGCCAGCTTGCATCACAAACATACCAACTATTTAACTGGAATTGCCAGCATATAAAAATACTTTTACCAATACTTATGTTATAAAGGCAACTCAGCCAGAAATTTTCACATAACTTTGGAATTTTAGAAGCCTTCGTTTGATCATCGACTCGCCTGATGATAAACGATGATGCGGTCGCAAGATGTAGTACGCAGATTTATGGAGTAAGAGTGTCAGGCGATATGACGGTCAAAAGCAGACCTATAAAATAAAAATGTGGTATCCTATTTTTTTCATCAATGTAATATTCCACCACTTTCGATACTTTTGATTTGTCAGTTTTTTTTGTAATATTAACTCTAAGCGCCAATGTTTTGTGAAAATAACTTCCCGAGATAAGCTCTTAAGGCAAAATTCTTTATAATTAATTCATTTGTTCGAGATTTTTTATTATTATTACTAATTAATGCCTTTTGTTCATATCATTCACATAAATTGCCGACAATGTAAGCCTCTTAAAAATGAAGACGCTATTCTACATCCGCCATTTTGTTTACACTTTTTGTCAATTTAACTTAAGTTTAAATTTTTAGTCAAATTTATTAAATTTGAGGTATTTTTTTTATGTTCTAATTTTGAATGTTGATCATATACATTGTATGTAGTATGTATGTATGTGTTTCATTGTGTGCCAAAACAAAACAAGAAATTCTACTAGTGAGTCAAATGTGAAGCATTCGGTATTTTAATTTTATTTATTTCTCTGAATAAAAAAACTGCAATTTATAAATTAAACTCACACAATTCACTAATTTTAATAGCATTAACAATAATAAGCTAACGTATTATCGATATAAGTATTTTTTATTTATTATTATTGATTTTATTGATTATATTATTGGCTTCATCAATTTCGATAAAAATGTATATGGAACCATTATATCAGAATGGGAATGATTCATGAATATTATACCATAAGGGAAGTCTAATCTATGATACATATGATACAAAAAATATATCAAAATCGGTATGGCCAATCGAAAGTTTTCAAAAAAAAAAGTGCAAATAAGTTTTGAATGACGTCAGTTCTTTGTACAATTGTATGTTTTTTCTTTGTATGTATGTACCCGATAGCACCGCCAACCGAGAATTGATTTTAATGGTTCTTTTCTTGTTTGGTAGATCATAGTTTAGGGATGGTCCTATATTAATTTTATCAAAAACCGTCTGGTGATTTTTGCAATAAAGATGCTTTTATCTGGATGACGTTACCATAGATTTCATCCCAAAAATTATGAAATTCAGTTGAATCTCTGAGTTTAATTTTAAATTGAGTTAATTAAATTACTTGTTCTACCTCTTAATTGGCCTAAATAAACCAATTAAAGTTAAAAATCAAGGGTCACTGTTTTTTTTTTTCAGAGAGAATTAAATTATTTTTGTACCATTTCATCTTATCTTATACCTTTAAACGAGCAATTCTTGCTTTATATATATAATCTGAATCTCGGAAACGGCTGGAACGATTTTCATGAAATTATGTATACAGGGGGTTTCGGGGACGATAAATCGATCTAGCTAGGTTTTATTTTTGAAAAACATTTTATGCGCGTTTTTAGTCTATGAAAAACTCCTACAATGTCATTAGAATACGATAACTTATTTCGCCACTGTTTTTTAAGTCTAAATGGCTCAGACGGAATATGCTCGCCCTCGGAGTGAAGAGGCCCAGGTTCGAATTTTGATGGTTACACTCGGGTCTTTTCTTTTTGTTTTTTTTTTTTCTGAGAAAATCTTTTACTTAGAGCCTTTAAACCGAGCAAAGCTTGGTCAACCAGGTACTATTATATTAATGGAGATTAATGAAAACCTATTATAATTGCGTCTGAATATAATTTCAAATTGGCAGTATTTGTTGCTTCGAAAAAAAATTAATTGTAAAACATTTCCATACTACATTATTTGAGAATAACGAAAACTTATACCTACAATTGTGTGAGTTTAATTTTAAATAGAAGTCAATTTATCTTTTTTCGAAAAAAAATTAAATTTTACAATTTCATGCTAAATTAATTGAGATAAAACTTATAAATACAATTAATTCCTAGCTGTTGGGTAGAATATCTCGCCAAGTGGCGAACCAGTTGTAGTTGAACATACCCGAGTAGGGATGTTTTCTCTTCTTGTGCAGACGGAGAGACTCCTCGGAGGCATACCAGTATTGGGGGCATTTGTCGAACGGGTACTTCTCTGCTTCTCGGGTGTATGTCTCTGATGGTTCAGCTGAAAAAGAATATCAATATTGTAAGACCCATATAAATAAATAAAATTCAGGTGTGGTTAGTGTAAGTAGGTAGGTTTGAATAGAATAGAATAGAATAGAATATTTTTATTAACATATTTAAACAATCTATTAACATTATTCACTCCAATATTGTTAAACAATGAGTAATAGCGCTTAAAATATGTTTCGTCATAAAAAAAAAAAAAAAAAAACAATTACAATAAAATAAATTAATACCTATCTCAAGTGTAGTGTAGTTCTGTAGTAGTAGTGTAGTGTAGTTCTCATTGTATTTTAGTTTTGTTAATAAAGGCTCTGCCCGATAAAATAAAATAAATATATATAAGTGGAGATTTCACACACAACATCTGACCCCAAACTAGGCAAAGCTTGTACTATGGCGGCCAGATAGTTGATATAATACTTATATAGTTGTAAATACATACTTATTATACATAAACACACTCAGACATGGTACAAATATTTGAATTTATCACACACATATTTACACTGGGTGGGAATCGAACCCACGACCCTATATTAAATATGTGAAGCAAACTACCCCCTTCTTACCAAAATTGGCTAAGGATAAAGAAAGAGTGTAGAACGATGATAGTGGTAGGACACTTTGCAGAGTCCGACTGGGGAAGTACCACACCTTTGTCAGTTATTCTACCGCCAAGCATTGTATGCAAACATAACTGTGTTCTGGTTGTTTATGTTTCCAGAGAAATTACTGGGTCTTTTTAACCCATGTGTTTTATTACATGAGATAAAACAACTTATAGAATAGAATAGACTAGAATGTTCTTTATTTCATAGAGACCACATACAATATATTTTGATTAAAAAAATACTTGTTCGGGTACCCTACGAATAGTCAAAATTACAAAATAGAATTATTAATTAATGAGACAGGTCAGCATAACATTAATAACAATTTATTATATTATATACCTGGGTGTCGAGGTCAGTGCAGGGCTAGGTAATGATTTGGACTCTTCATGTTCCAATAGCTGCGTGTCGCTGTGCTTGTTGCTTACCATCAGACACATGGCCTGCTCGTCTCGTCACTATATACTATGGCGCGCAAAATATATATTTATTTTTGAATAACTAGTAGTGTACGGCGGTTTCACGAGTACTTTTAGTCAATTTTATGGATTCCAGAAGAGCCATAGATGCGGCGCAAGCGTACCATGAGCGTAACGGGACACTTTCGTGCCTGCAGCCGTCGTGCCTCGATTTATTAGACGTTGTCACGTTAAAAGTGTAAAAAATGTGTCATGACACAGTGTCACGCGACATGACACAGTATCACGTGTCGTAACAGTGTCACTCGACATGACACAGTGTCACGTGTCATAACAGTGTCACGCGACAAGACACAGTATCACGTGTCATAACAGAGTCACGCAACATTACACAGTATCACGTGTCATAACAGAGTCACGCAACATGCTACAGCGTCACGTGTCATAACAGAGTCACGCGACAAGACACAGTGTCACGTGTCATAACAGTGTCACGCGATATGTCACAGTGTAACTCACGCGGCGGGATGCAGTAGAGGCAGAATATCCTGCGGCGCCGGCCGCCGTGCGACTCGAGGTGCTTCTTGTGCTGCTTGCGGCCGACGGACACGTGCGGGCAGCACGGGCACGGCACGGCCAGCTGGCGGGGCACGGACCCGTGGCGCTCGGCGCAGTGCTGGAGCAGAGTCGTCTGGACGCGGTAACCCTTGAATCAAATTAATTGGAAACTTACACACACTATCCGTGAAATCGTTCCAATTTATTATGGTAAATGGACTATCCAATAGAAAAATAATCTTTCAATTCGGACCAGTACTTCCCGAGATCCTGGCGTTCAAACAAACAAACAAACTCTTCAGCTTTATATTTTTACTAGATGTCCGCCCCGGCTTCGCCCGTGGTACATTATATAGCACTCATCAGGATCCCGTACATACGTACGTATACAACGGTGAAAGAATGACTGAAATCGGTTCAGTCATTCCTGAGAATATCGCTTTCAAACAAAAAACCTCTTCAGCTACCTGCTACGCCACCTGTCGGAAATTGGTCGTACCAACTCAGATTTAGATTAGCAAAGGTGAGGTATGTAATCTATAGCAAAGGTTTATATTCAATGACGCAATCTCAGACACATGCTGTCATATGTCATGTCAAAGCACGAAACGTACGAAAACTCTCAAAAAGGAATATTTTTTCCTGATTTTGTTACATTCTTGATTCATGCTCGGCTTCTATTAATAGTAGAGTTATGTTCTATAGCCTAAAGCCTTCCTCGATAAATGAACTATCCAATAGAAAAAGAATCTTTCAATTCGGACCAGTACTTCCCGAGATCCTAGCGTTCAAACAAACAAACAAACTCTTCAGCTTTATAATTTACTAGATGCCCGCCCCGGCTTCGCCCGTGGTATATTATATAGCACTCATCGAGATCCCGCACATATCCAACGGTGAAAGAATGACTGAAATCAGTTCACTCATTCCTGAGAATATCGCTTTCAAACAAAAAACCTCTTCAGCTACCTGCTACGCCACCTGTCGGAAATTGGTCGTACTAACTCAGATTTAGAAAAAAAAATTAGCTAAGATTTATATTCAATGCACAGATTACTGAAATTCAATGACGCAATCTTAGACACATGCTGTCATGTGTCATGTCGAAGCACGAAACGTACGAAAACTCTCAAAACGGAATATTTTTTCCTGATTTTGTTACATTCTTGATTCATGCTCCGCTTCTATTAATAGTAGCGTTATGTTCTATAGCCTAAAGCCTTCCTCTATAAATGTACTATCCAATAGAAAAATAATCTTTCAATTCGGACCAGTACTTCCCGAGATCCTAGCGTTCAAACAAACAAACAAACTCTTCAGCTTTATAATTTATTTAGTATAGATTAGTATATATAAGGGAACTGACCTTGAAGCAGTGTTCGCAGCGGTATGGGAATAGTTTCCACTTGGGGTTCTTCTTGCGGCTGAAGGTCATCTTGTATGGCTCTGCAGGGAACCAGTCCAGGGGGTCTAGCTGCAATTCCACCAGTTCCACACCTGGGAATAAGACATCATACAATTATTAATTGTGTTCTTCGACTAATTTAAAAAAAAATTTAAGTCTCAAACATCGCCGGAAAATTGCTAGCTTATCGGTATTTATCGGATTCACATCGGAGAGTGTGCGACTGATTTGTACGATCTAATACCCTTTTTTCTATTGGAATGCTCGTAGCTCGAAAAAGTGACATCCGTTTCATGGTTGATGTTCCAAAGACACGAACGAAGAATCTGTCTCTACTTTTGTGATAAGAACGTCAAGGCTGTGGAATACGTTGCCTGCGAGGGTTTTTCCTCATAGTTTTGTAGTGGTAGGACTCTTGGCAGAGTCCGCCTGGGGAAGTACACCTTTGCCAGTTATTCTACCGCCAAACAGTAATGTGCAAACATTACTGTGTTCCGGTTTGAAAGGCATTGTTTCCAGAGAAATTACAGGGCTTAGAGATATAAGATCTTAGATCTCTGGGTGACGAGCGCAGTGCAGTGCTAGGTAATGATTTGGACTCTTCATGTTCCAATAGCTGCGTGTCACTGTGCTGTTATGTGTCAGGCATGTTGCTTACCATCAGGCACATGTCCTGATCGTCTCGTCACTCTTTATTTAAAAAAAAAAAAGTTACAATCTTTGTGTCTTCAAATCGAGAGTGAATAGGTTTCTTCTAGGTATATATATATATATATACGCTCCATCGTAGATTGCATCATCGTTTAACATCAGGCGAGATGGTGATCAAGTGTAAACCTATACCTAAAAGAAAAAAAAAATAGAATATGTGTTATTAGTCAAACTTGCAGTGGACAACACCGATCGCTACCACCTCAATTGTTATTGTTTTAAATTATTAGTACCTGGTTGACCGAGCTTTGCTCGGTTTGTTTAAAGATATTTAGGCAGGTACGAATTATGTAGTGATGACTTACTTAGACCTACTTAGATACGAATTAAATGCATTTATAAAAGGCCCTAAGTATAAGATTTCTCAGAAAAATAAGAACAAAAAGAAAAGTCACGAGTGTAACCATTAGGATTCGAACCGAGGCCTGTTGACTCTGAGGGCGAGCATATTCCGTCTGAGGCATTTAGACTTAAAGAGCAGTGGCGAAATAAGTTGTCGTATTCTAATGACATTGTAGGAGTTTTTCATTGTCTAAAAACATGATGTTTTTAAAAAATAAAACCTAGCTAGATCGATTTATCGTCCCCGGTTTACATAATTTCATGAAAATCGTTCGAGCCTTCCGAGATTCAGATTCTATATATATGTATATACCTACAAGAATTGGTGGTTTAAAGGTATAAGATTAACGATCAATGTTAAATTACCTACCAACAAATTTGTACCTACTTGACGAGTCGGCTTAACAATACTCAGGATGTTTAGTTATAAATATTTTGTGAGTGTTACCAGCATTGACAATAAATTTATTCTATTCTATTTATGCCAGACACTCAAGCCAAATCAGCCCTTTTTCGCTGCTCAGTCGTCAGTCTGTAAGCTGGTTGGTGTCCACGTTGTTTACTGTGAGTTCGTTCCATATTGTGTTACCTGTCATTTTCTGCATTTATTGTGATTATTCATGTGTGGAAATTAACGGTGGTTTTTGATTGTTAGGAAGTTGATCTCATGAAATTACAGGGCTTACAGTTACAGATATAACATCTTAGATCTCTGGGTGACGAGCGCACTGCAGTGCTAGGTAATGATTTTGACTCTGCATGTTCCAATAGCTGCGTGTCACTGTGCTGTTATGTGGCATGCATGTTGCTTACTATCAGGCACATGCCCTGATCGACTCGTCACTTTTTATTTAAAAAAAAATGAATTATGTTGTAAACTACGCTCATTGTAAACTAAAATAGATTAAGTATGTCTGTTCGATTTTTTAAATGTTTTACACTTTTGATTCCTAAAAGTGTAATATTATTATCAGTCATGTTCTTTGATTAATTCATATAAAATTTTATAAATATTGGTGGACAATTCACACAACACCATCTGATCCCAAACTAAGCAAAGCTTGTACTATGGAAGTCAGATAGCTGATATAATACTAAAAAAAAATATTTGTAGTTATCGCAAAAATATTAGCCTATAAATATAGTCGGTAAAATACATACTTATTATACATAAAAACGGCCTAATATGTATTTACATTCATCACACAAACATTTGCATTAGGCAGGAATCAAACCCACAACCCACAGCTTCACAGGTAAACTTGCTATCAACTAAAGTACCTGGCCATAAGGCCAATCAACTTTAAACAAGTAACTCTGGTATTTTATAAAAAAATATATGCAGGGGGTGTAACTTTTGTTTGAGATGTTGTGTCCATATTGCTAAGGACACTTTAATTGTTACTTTTGTTTGAGATATTGTGTCCATGTGATTGAACCTCATTGCTAAGAACAGTTTTTTGTCAGTATTGTTTGAGGCCTTGCGTCCATGTGATATAACCTCAATGCTAAGGACACTTTTTTGTAGTTTTTGTTTGAGATGTTGTGTCCATATGATATAAGCTCATTTTTTTAAAAGGGGCATAGCCTTTACTTACAAAACTAAAATACAATGAATAAAATACATAACCTAATTGCTAAGGACAGATTTTGTTTGAGATGTTGTGCCCATATTACTATATACACTTTATTAATTCATAAGTATTGTTTCAGATGTTGTGTTCATGTGGGATAACATCATTGCTAAGCTCATTTTTGTAAGTTTTGTTAGAGCTATTGTGTCCACATTACTGAGAACACTTTTAGTAAGTTTGTAAGTTTCATCCATGTGATATAACATCATTGCTAAGGTAATTTTTGTAACTTTTGTTTGAGGTATTGTGTCCATGTGATATAACATCATTGCAAAGGTCATTTTTGTAACTTTTGTTTGAGATATTGTATCCATGTGATATAACATCATTGCTAAGGTAATTTTTGCAACTTTTGTTTGAGATATTGTGCCCATGTGATATAACATCATTGCTAGGGTCATTTTTGTAACTTTGTTTGAGATATTGTGTCCATGTGATATAACATCATTGCAAAGGTCATTTTTGTAACTTTTGTTTGAGATATTATGTCCATGTGATATAACATCATTGCTAAGGTAATTTTTGTAACTTTTGTTTGAGATATTGTGTCCATGTGATATAACATCATTGCAAAGGTCATTTTTGTAACTTTTGTTTGAGATATTGTGTCCATGTGATATAACATCATTGCAAAGGTCATTTTTGTAACTTTTGTTTGAGATATTATGTCCATGTGATATAACATCATTGCTAAGGTAATTTTTGTAACTTTTGTTTGAGGTATTGTGTCCATGTGATATAACATCATTGCAAAGGTCATTTTTGTAACTTTTGTTTGAGATATTGTAGCCATGTGATATAACATCATTGCTAAGGTAATTTTTGTAACTTTTGTTTGAGGTATTGTGTCCATGTGATATAACATCATTGCAAAGGTCATTTTTGTAACTTTTGTTTGAGATATTGTATCCATGTGATATAACATCATTGCTAAGGTAATTTTTGCAACTTTTGTTTGAGATATTGTGCCCATGTGATATAACATCATTGCTAGGGTCATTTTTGTAACTTTGTTTGAGATATTGTGTCCATGTGATATAACATCATTGCAAAGGTCATTTTTGTAACTTTTGTTTGAGATATTATGTCCATGTGATATAACATCATTGCTAAGGTAATTTTTGTAACTTTTGTTTAAGATATTGTGTCCATGTGATATAACATCATTGCAAAGGTCATTTTTGTAACTTTTGTTTGAGATATTGTGTCCATGTGATATAACATAATTGCAAAGGTCATTTTTGTAACTTTTGTTTGAGATATTATGTCCATGTGATATAACATCATTGCTAAGGTCATTTTTGTAACTTTTGTTTGAGGTATTGTGTCCATGTGATATAACATCATTGCAAAGGTCATTTTTGTAACTTTTGTTTGAGATATTATGTCCATGTGATATAACATTATTGCAAAGGTCATTTTTGTAACTTTTGTTAGAGGTATTGTGTCCATGTGATATAACATCATTGCAAAGGTCATTTTTGTAACTTTTGTTTGAGATATTGTATCCATGTGATATAACATCATTGCTAAGGTAATTTTTGCAACTTTTGTTTGAGATATTGTGCCCATGTGATATAACATCATTGCTAGGGTCATTTTTGTAACTTTGTTTGAGATATTGTGTCCATGTGATATAACATCATTGCAAAGGTCATTTTTGTAACTTTTGTTTGAGATATTGTGTCCATGTGATATAACATCATTGCAAAGGTCATTTTTGTAACTTTTGTTTGAGATATTGTGCCCATGTGATATAACATCATTGCAAAGGTCATTTTTGTAACTTTTGTTTGAGATATTATGTCCATGTGATATAACATCATTGCTAAGGTCATTTTTGTAACTTTTGTTTGAGGTATTGTGTCCATGTGATATAACATCATTGCAAAGGTCATTTTTGTAACTTTTGTTTGAGATATTATGTCCATGTGATATAACATCATTGCAAAGGTCATTTTTGTAACTTTTGTTAGAGGTATTGTGTCCATGTGATATAACATCATTGCTAAGGTCATTTTTGTAACTTTTGTTTGAGATATTGTGTGCATGTGGTATAACCTCATTGCCAAGAACATTTTTAGTAATTTTTGTTTGAGACGTTTCCATATTGATCGGGAAACTTTTATTGAAACCTTTGTTTTATTCAAAATGTTTCCATGTGATATAACATCATGGCTAAGAACACTTTTTTAGTAAGTTATGTTTGAGACCTTGCGTCCATATAATCTAACATCATTGCTAAGGACACTTTTTATGTAACTTTTGTTTGAGATGTTGTGTCCATGTTATATAACGTCATTGCTAAGAACCTTTCGGCCGCCTTTGTAACTGTGTTTTGTAACCAGTTACAAAAGAAGATTTTTTTTCCTTCCTCGTAACCCGGTTACAAACTAGGAAATATTTTACTGGACTTCGAAATATTTTTTAATAGTTACCATGAAATAATTTTTGGACCTATTTTGTAATCAAGTTAGCAAAAAAATCTTCTGTGTTCTAATATGTAAAAGAAGTCTTAAAAATTTTACCTCAATGCCGGTTTACCTGTGAGGGTGTGTGTGTGTGTGTGTGTGTGTGTGTGTGTGTGTGTGTGTGTGTGAGAGAGAGAGAGAGAGAGAGAGAGAGACAGCGTGTGAGTGAGAGAGAAGGAGTGAGTGTGAGTGAGTGAGAGGGTGTGAGAGAAAGAGAGGGGTGTGTGTGTGTGAGAGAGAGAGAGAGGATGTGTGTGTGTGAAGGTGCGTGAGAGGGTGTTTGTGGTTGTCTGATGGAGAGTAGAGAGGCTATGCCTGTTGAGTGTGTGGCATCAAACAGATGGACTAATTTCAAACACTATTAGTAAGTTTTGTTTGAGATATCGTCTCGACGTGATATACTGTGAGGTGAGTTACCTTCAGGCAGCGTGATCGGCGGCGTCGGCGGCATCAGACGTGGCGGGGCGGAGTCCTGGGGCAGGGCAGGCCTCGCCTGGGCCAGCGCGCCGGCGCCTGCGCCGGGCGGCGGAAGACACACGGAGGTGTTGTGCGCCGCGAGGAGGCTCGTCAGGATTGTATTTTGGGCCTGGAATAGACGTATGACGATAGTGACGAGACGAGCAGGACATGTGCCTGATGGTAAGCAACATGCTTGCCACATAACAGTACAGTGACACAGAGCTATTGGAACATAAAAGAGTCCAAATAATTACCTAACACTACACTGCGCTTGTCACCAAGAGATATTAAGATGTTTTATCTCTATCTCCCTGATCAAAATTGAGAGATAAGATAGTTTTTATTATTTATGGTGTGTTCCGATTTAAAGGATAATGTTTCCAGCGAAATTACAGGGTTTAGACATATTATATCTTACATCTCTGGGTGACGAGCTCAGTGCAGTGCTAGGGTTTGGACTCTTCATGTCCCAATAGCTGCGTGTCACTGTGCTGTTATGTGATAGGCATGTTGCTTACCATCAGGGACATGCCCTACTTGTCTCGTCACTTATTTAAAGAAAATGTGTCCACTCTTGAACTACGGTTTAAAAAAATTCGTATCAATAAAATAAAAAAGTGTATATGCCCGGTCTAAAAAGATCGAACTTTTCGTAACAAGCGCGCGCACGCTTTGCCGCTCGGTAAATGAATTGCCGACGCGAATAGAACTAAACATTGCTAGAGAGGACAACAAAAACCAGAAATCTTTTTTTTTTTTTTTTTGGGATATGTATTGAGTTTCAACATGAGTTGTTTGTTTAATAATAATATATTTTCTTTGAAATTACAAAATCCGACTAGAATTTAAAATTAAATGCAGGCATTCCACCAAATTCAATAGGAAGCAATCACCGTGGTAACGAAAGTAAATTTTAATTGTTTTTGTTCATATTTCCAAAATCGCTTCACTGATTTAGATAAAATTTATTTGTAAAATATATAAAACCACCTCTAAACTATCATCTACCAAACAAAACAAAAAAACCAACAAAATCGATTCACCAAAAAAAACCTCTGGCAGCCCTAAAACCCCTTCTGTTTTGGAAGTCGGTTAATAATACAGTACTTGCCCTTACATGGATGCATGCAGGTCGATTACAAGTAACCCTATATATATTAGGATCGACCGATGATGATTATGTTATGTTATAGATAGGCTATGTTATAAGACCTGTGTTGAGGTCCTGACTGAGCGTAGTTCTAAAAACTCCAGTCTGGTTTTACCATCCTACCAAGTAAGATTCTGGTCAGTTCTTTTAATCATATATGCGTATTTAATAAACTGGTAAACCAAGTCTCTAGTTACCTGCAAAGCTGTGGCTTGCTGCAATGCACTCGGGATGTGAAAGCTTCTAGAGAGGTCTTGCTTTGGTTTCCGCTTGTAGCCCTTAGGAGGCCCTCGCTTCTTGGCCACCTCGCCATTCTTCTTATATCTGCAATTAATTAACTGGCTATTTATTTACACTAAGTATATATATTAAGTAAGTGGTCGAAATGTAGTGGTAGGACTCGTAGCAGAGTCCGTCTGGGGAAGTACCACACTTGTTCCAGTTATTCTACCGCCAAGCATTAATGTGCAAACATTACTGTGTTCCGGTTTGAAGGGCAATGTTTCTAGTGAAATTACAGCTCTTCGAGATATAATATCTTAGATCTCTGGGTGACGAGCGCAGTACAGTGCTAGGTAATTATTTGGACTCTTCACGTTTTAATGGCTGCGTGGCACTGTGCTGTTGTAATATTGCTTTATAGGTAGAGATTTACTACGATAACATGGCCCGCCCCTCCAAATTACTGTTTTAATGTGTGTAGTCAGATCCTTACGAAAGAGTTTGTATGTAGTTGTAATTATTCGTCTGCAGTAGCAGTACACACACATGCGTGGTGGTGCGTTGTATATACTTTCACAAATACTTTCAAACGTTTTGAATTCTGGAGGGGCGGGTCATGTTATCGTAGTAAATGTCTAGTTGAATTAATTTATATTTTTGTATAGTATAGGTTGGCGAGACGAGCTGGACATGTGCCTGATGGTAAGCAACATGCCTGACACAACAGCAGACATATTTGATAACATACTTTAACAAAATAAAGTATAAATCACGAAATAGTATATTTATGCGTGAGTCATATACATTCATCGTAATGTGTGTATATGACGCACTAAACTACAAACTAACTAAATATGTGTGTGTAATGATTTTTTAAGCAAAAACTTCGGATACACTTCGGAGAGTGTGCGACTGATTTGCACGATCTAATACCACCTTGGCCTTTTTTCTATCGGAATGCTCGCAGCTCGAAAAAGCGACATCGTTTCATGGTTGATGTTCCAAAGACACGAACGAAGAGATTTGACTCTACTTTCGTGATAAGAACGTCAAGGTTATGGAACACGTTGCCTGACTGGGTTTTTCCCGATGGTTACAATTTTTGTGTCTTCAAATCGAGAGTGAATCGGTTTCTTCTAGGTAAACACGTTCCATCGTAGACCGCATCATCATCATCGTTTAACATCAGGCGAGATGGCGGTCAAACGCGGACCTACAAGCCATAAAAAAAAAGCTGATTTTAATAAACAGGGTTACTTGTAATCGACCTGCATCCATATAAGGGCTAGTACCAAAGAGTTTAATGATGGTAAGAAACATGCTATCACATAACGGCACAGTGACAAAGCTATTGGAACATGAAGAGTCCAGTTGGAGACTAGGCCAGTAACATTATGAGACGATCTTCTTAGCACTCCATGGATTCACCGTGCGGGTGCCGGGTCCATCGTGTGGCAGAGAGAGAAAACCCCGAGTAGATCCCGAGACTTGTGACTCGGGCGTAGGTTTAAGGGGCCCCTTTCTGACGTACATCAATAAACCTATTAAAGTTAAAAAAACTGAGTTAAAAGTTTTCACTTCTATAGCCAGTTCCTATGACTGCCAATTTTTTTATTGAATGCATTGGATATGTGTAACTGTGGAGCAATATCACAATCAATTAACCCTCCGCCCGTCGCGTGGGGTCTTTGAAAGCCTAGGTGTTACAAATACATAAAATTCATATGTTTAAAATCATGCCCGCGTTTCTATACTTTAGGTACCCTCCGAAGTTGAATTATAGTCGGCGTGTATAGCAGCTAATTTCAGCTCGCGTGCATGCGCAGTGAGATATGGACGTGTTTTCAGCGCCCGGGCTGTGAAAGACCCCACGCGACGACCCGCGTAAGTAAAACTGAATTCATAATTTTATGTTTGATTTCTTTTTTAACATGTATTTTATTTATTTTTCTATTGTTTTAGATCAACACTTACTTCTAAAATCGGAGAAGAATAGCAACAACGTATATTGCGTTGGTTAGAAGAAGAATGTGAGGACATTTACGGTGGCGACGAATAAATATTGGTGGTGGACAATTCACACACAATACCATCTGACCCCAAACTAAGCAAAGGTTGTATTATGGCGGATAACTGATACAATACATTTATAGTTGTAAATACATGCTTATTATGTATAGAAACACCCAGACACAGTACAAATATTTGAATTCATCACACAAATATTTGCACTTAGTGAATCGGAATCGAACCCATGAACTTCGGCTTCGCAGGAAGGTTATGTCATAAAGATATTGAAGTCATGGTTCGGATTGGCACATCCGGCTGATCCCTCTACTCTTTTTAGGGATCACAATAGTTTTGGGCTGAAACTAAAGAAACCGTCTGAACTTTACAAACACCTAAGAGTTACAAAAACGCATGTTTTGGGAAAGTCGCAAGACGAATTAATTACATCTCTCCCAAAAGACAAAACTGCTTCAGACCTGGAATCTAGACTTCAATTCCATAAACAATTTATGGCAGGTGCACAAGTAAATACTGCTGGGTTGGGTGCGAGAAAAAAAAGGGAAGACCGAGACATGGTAAAAACCTTTCTACAACAAGACGAAAATGACGGTTACAAAGTGCACGCTATGAATTTAGAAATGCAAAGTGAGTGGTTAACCTTAGGTGAGTTCTGTATCCCATTAGCTCTAAAATGGCGCACCTTGATCTATGACTGGTCCCCTGCCTTATTAAAATTTTATCTAAATGCATTCCAAATGACCCTCCTGACCAGAGTAACTTGGTAAGGTGGGGAAAGCCTCTGAAAAATGTTGCTATACTTGTGGAGAGGCGATATGTACAGCAAGGCACATATTGGTGGGATGCAAGGTGCTCCTTAATGGGGGTCATTACTCACGGCGTCATGACAGAGTACTTGAAATCATACGTGAAGCCATGAGCCTTTCGGTAGCTAGAGCCCAAAAGGGATTGACGACAAACAACAGACAAATTAACTTTGTAAAAGAAGGCTCAACTTCAAACTCCAGGAACAAGCCTTACTCAATCCTGGGTACAGCACCTGATTGGACTATTTTAATGGACACGTATGAAAAGCACTACAAAATCCCAGAGGATGTGGGTGTTTCGTCATCCAGACCGGACATTTTCCTTTTTCTAGAGCTACGAAACGCATAGTCCTTGTAGAACTTACCGTACCGTGGGAAACTAATATACCTAAAGACCACGCGATGAAACAAAATAAGTATTACGACCTCCTAAACGAATTAACAAAAACGGCTATGTAGTTAGTTTATACGCTGTAGAAGTGGGAGCGAGAGGTATACCAGCAAAATCTCTCTATAACCTACTGAAAGACCTTGGCTTATCCAGAAGTGCTGTAAGTTCTATACTAGAACGTGTATCTAAAGCTGCACTAGTAGGCTCATATCAGATTTGGCTGGGCAGGAGAAAAACGAGTGGTGAAGGTGAGTGTTGATGTACGTCAGAAAGGGCCCCTTAAACCTACGCCCGAGTCACAAGTCTCGGGAACTACTCGAGTTTTTCTCTCTGCCACACGATGGACCCGGCACCCGCACGGTGAATCCATGGAATGCTAAGAAGATCGTCTCAAACAAAATGACAGCCCGGAGAGACGGGATGACGCTGGAAAGACAGATGGCTGGTGGAAAAGACATCTGACGGATGGAAAGACATCTGACTGTTGGAAAGACAGCCGAGGGTGAAGGCCTAGCAAGCCAAGCCCGGGAATTAAATCGCTAAAAGTCCAAATAAGAATAATACCCTGGGACAGTCCGAGAGGCGGGGCGGAAGATCTGTCCACCGTGTGATAGTAATGACGACCCTGGCGCGAATACGGACTTGAGATGCCCTGTGTGTGGGAAAATTTACAAGAGACGAGCCTGGTACCAAAAGCATTTAAAGACACATGATGGTGTTGAAGCACGACAGCCGTCGGTCAGTACTTCGACAAACACTATGGATAGAGTTGACCCTCATATATCCCAAGGTGAACCATCGAGTGAAAACTACCAGGAGTCCATTGTCATCAGGACACGTCTTGGCATTCCCAGTTTAAAAACTCTACCTGGAAAGTTCATGACGAAAACTTGGCGATCTTATTAGAACATCCTGGGCCAAAACAAGACCTAAACAGCCAAGTAGAAACTTTCCAGGACACACCATATATACATACTTCTCGGAACATTACCCACCATCAACTTGTTATGCTCAAAATAGCAAGGAAAATATGTTCAAAATGAAATTGCGGAGGAAGAAAAGAGAGTTAATAAAACGTCTTCGTGTAGCTAAAACCATGGGCGATAACCATCTAAGTCACCAACTGTCCAGGGCTCTAAGATCAATCCTTAAATTAATACAAGGAATATCGCTTCAAATTAGTAAAAATCGTGATAATTTTAACAGAGCTAAACACGAAGTAGACTTTGATAAAACCCTTTTCAATACTCCAAAAATATTTTCAGGGAGCAAAATGGAAAGCTTATCTTGACTAACGCGCAAATTTACGATCACTTTAAAAGCACATACGAAGTGCCTAAACGCAGGAGCTCGTACGTAGAACCAAACATCCAAAGACCTAATGATCCTCTGACAGGCTTTCAAGGCACCCCACCTAGTGAAGAGGAAGTAAACTATCAAATTAAAAAGAAAACTACTAAATCAGCTCCTGGCCCAGATGGCATTCCTTACATAGTGTATAAAAGTGTCCATCAGTTCGTAAACATATCTTGAATATATTCATTAAGATCTGGTCAAGAAAGCAAGTCCCAGTAGCATTTGGAAGAGCAATTTTGTCCTCATCCCTAAAAAGCAGGAAGTAACTCATCCCAAAGACACCAGACCGATAGCCCTAACCAATACAATTTCTAAAATCTTTTCAGTATTTTGCAAACAAAATGACCACATTTATGACTAGCAATAGGTATTTCAGGCCCAATCACCAGAAAGGGTTCTTGCCTGGTATTTCTGGATGCCTGGAACACAATACATTACTAGCAGAAAGTTTGAAAGATGCCAGAACACATGAGAGGCAAATTACAGTCTGCTGGATAGACCTAGAGAACGCGTTTGGTTCTGTCCAGCATGAACTTATGATATTTGCCCTAAAATGGTATAACTTTCCTGCTGAAATTATTGACATAATTAATTCTTATTATTGCCACTTAAAATTCGTCATAGCAGTAAACAAGGAATACACAAAACCACTTGAATACAATGTAGGACTATTCCAAGGGTGCTGCTTATCACCAATAGCATTTAATATAGTTATAAATATTTTAGTAGACAAATTAATATCCCGTGAAAAGAAATGGGGCTACCGGTTTAAAATCAACAATAAGTACACTGAGTCAATCTTGGCCTTTGCGGACGACCTTGCAATACTTACACGTAATCCCAAACAGTGTCAAGAATTGTTGAACGAAGTCGATGAGTTCTGTACATGGACGGAGGAATGAGGACAAAACCATCTAAATGTCATTGTCTTTGTCTGGGTAGAAGAAATACCAAATATACGTCTTACGATCCGGGACTCTCCATAAGTGGCCAAGGAGTTGCCACAATTGCAGAGGCAGTGCCTTTCAAATTTCTTGGTAGAAAGATAGATCACAAAGGACGTACACCATCATTAGAGGTGGTTGTTGAAAATTTCATGAACAACCTCAATAAGGTAGACCAGCAGCCTATCAGCAATATCAAAAAGCATGGATATATGACAACTACCTCACATCACGTCTCACTTGGCCTTTCCTAGTATATGACATCGGTAAAACTCTCCTGGCAAAGCTAGATGCCAATGTCATAAAGATATTGAAGTCATGGTTCGGATTGGCACATCCGGCTGATCCTCTACTCTTTTAGGGATCACAATAGTTTTGGGCTGAAACTAAAGAAACCGTCTGAACTTTACAAACACCTAAGAGTTACAAAAACGCATGTTTAGGGAAAGTCGCAAGACGAATTAATTACATCTCTCCCAAAAGACAAAACTGCTTCAGACCTGGAATCTAGACTTCAATTCCATAAACAATTTATGGCAGGTGCACAAGTAAATACTGCTGGGTTGGGTGCGAGAAAAAAAAGGAAGACCGAGACATGGTAAAAACCTTTCTACAACAAGACGAAAATGACGGTTACAAAGTGCACGCTATGAATTTAGAAATGCAAAGTGAGTGGTTAACCATAGGTGAGTTCTGTATCCCATTAGCTCTAAAATGGCGCACCTTGATCTATGACTGGTCCCCTGCCTTATTAAAATTTTATCTAAATGCATTCCAAATGACCCTCCTGACCAGAGTAACTTGGTAAGGTGGGAAAAGCCTCTGAAAAATGTTGCTATACTTGTGGAGAGGCGATATGTACAGCAAGGCACATATTGGTGGGATGCAAGGTGCTCCTTAATGGGGTCATTACTCACGGCGTCATGACAGAGTACTTGAAATCATACGTGAAGCCATGAGCCTTTCGGTAGCTAGAGCCCAAAAGGGATTGACAACAAACAACAGACAAATTAACTTTGTAAAGAAGGCTCAACTTCAAACTCCAGGAACAAGCCTTACTCAATCCTGGGTACAGCACCTGATTGGACTATTTTAATGGACACGTATGAAAAGCACTACAAAATCCCAGAGGATGTGGGTGTTTCGTCATCCAGACCGGACATTTTCCTTTTTCTAGAGCTACGAAACGCATAGTCCTTGTAGAACTTACCGTACCGTGGGAAACTAATATACCTAAAGACCACGCGATGAAACAAAATAAGTATTACGACCTCCTAAACGAATTAACAAAAAACGGCTATGTAGTTAGTTTATACGCTGTAGAAGTGGGAGCGAGAGGTATACCAGCAAAATCTCTCTATAACCTACTGAAAGACCTTGGCTTATCCAGAAGTGCTGTAAGTTCTATACTAGAACGTGTATCTAAAGCTGCACTAGTAGGCTCATATCAGATTTGGCTGGGCAGGGAGAGAAAAACGAGTGGTGAAGGTGAGTGTTGATGTACGTCAGAAAGGGGCCCCTTAAACCTACGCCCGAGTCACAAGTCTCGGGAACTACTCGAGTTTTTCTCTCTCTGCCACACGATGGACCCGGCACCCGCACGGTGAATCCATGGAATGCTAAGAAGATCGTCTCACTAAGTCACAAGGACAGTCCTAAAGAGGAAGAAGAAGAAGAAGATGTAACATGCCCGGATGAAAGGAGTGACCAAAATACGGATTCAGAGCAAGAATGCGAAGATTTTCTATACTACTGATTCATACCTCCGCTTCAAGATATTTATACAACCTAATGGATGCACATCTATCCCAATGAGGCATCATTTCATTCATTGTCCGAAGCAAACTGATAGAAAATTCAAATCTATCTGCCACTTTTGTAAGGGTAACATATGCCCAACATACACTAAAGTGGTATGTACTGATTGTGTTGAAACGGTAAATTAGTCCGAATTAGTTTGGCAAAAGTTTATATTTTTTTGGGTATTGCGATTCAATATTACTATAATAAAGTGTTTTGCTTCAATGCGATCTCATATAGATATAATAAAAATGAAATTTTAGTCATATTGTAACAAAAAAAAAAAGTTTTTTTTGTGATATGATACAATTTATGTACCTAATTATATATTAGTAAATTAAAGCAGTAAATAAATTAATATATTTGATTTACTTTTTGTATTTTATTGTTATTGAAACACTTAATAATAAACCATAAAGATAGGTTAAAAGATATAAGTTATAAGAGGTTTTATAGGCGGTTGATCTTCGAGGTTTCCACGCGACGAACCGCGTTATTAAAAACCGCGCGACGGGCGGAGGGTTAATATATCCAGGAGCAATAATGTCCCACACACACAGACACACAAATACAGAGAGAGAAAGCGATGCGTTTTCTCTCTCTCTGTGTGTGTTTGTGTGTGTGTCAACACCACGTTTTTGCGTCGTTGGTTAAAAATGAATAAAAAAACAATCATACCTAATTATTTCTCCCGTCTCGGTAACAGCAGGAGTTTTTTGCACAGGAGTTATAGTCAGCTTAGCCGGCAACGAAAACCTCGTCTGCAAATTCTTCACAATATTATTTGCTTCACTTGCTAAAGCCAAAGGATTTGCCAAATTCAAAGGATTATTAACGAATTTTGGCAACGCATGCGATGGCTGGAATATTGATAGTGACTTTGGAGTGTTATAACTGTAGTTAGCTGGTATCTGGTAGACTTGTAAGTTGAGTGATGAGTTGAGAGTTGAGCTGAGGGTGGAGTTGAGTGACTGGTTGAGTTTGATTCGCTTGGTCGTTGGCTCGTCATCGCTTAGCTCTGATTGGCTCTCCGTGTCTAATGGATCTTTGTCAAAGTGCATTTCTTTTTCTTGAACGCAGAACATCTGAAATGTAAAATTGGAAATTGTAATGGTTTTGATTAGAGATGGGCCAAGTACTTGATTGATACTCGGCGAGTTTTTTTATTTTCGTACTCGGCCGAATAACTCGGTTTGAATGCCAAGTATACTCGGTTTAAGAAAAGCAATATATTTAGGTAGAAGAAATTAAAACAACAGTGTTAATCAAAAATAATGTTTTACTAATTTAGGAAATCTTTGACAATATGAAAATAATAAAATCAAAATTATGCTAATGAAAAAGAGATAAAGATAATTTGTTAACATAACACAAGGAAAGTATACACAATTTATTTAATGAAACACAATTAATCGGTAACTCAGTGTACACATGTGAGGATTATTCACGAACCCTAAACTAAGCACCAGGCTTAGGGCTCAAGCGCGCGAGTGCCAAGTTTTTAAAATATGCTTTCCTGTATGTCAAGTAAATGTACAGTCTTTAATAAAATCGAATGTTGAATGTAAGAAGTAATGTAATCTGTTTGTACTTGATTACGCGCGCCAAATGGGAACTTGATTATACCGAGTTATTCAGCAGAGTACTCAGTTGAAAAAAAAAAATACCGAGTAAAACTCGGTACTCGTTACTCGGCGCATCCCTAGTTTTGATCATCTTGTTTCTCAAGTCACGGCTGATCTAGTAGGGAGAATAGCAATTGCATTTCCGAAACCCGCATGCACCACTGTATTTTCGGAGTCATGTGAAAACGTTGAAGGAAAACACAGCGAGGAAACCGACATGTTACTAAGAATCTTTCGAGGTCATGTGTCATCCACCAACACAACCGGGCCTGGTGGATTATGGTCTTGAGAGAAGGCCCCGATCACAGCAATGGGTACAGTTAGTAGGTACTTATTATTTCTGTAAATGTTCATAAAAAGCACGGACCTAGCGTAGAGCGTTATAAAAATCATTTAATCGGCTGCTTGTGCTAAACAAAGAATGGAGACAAAGGTGAAATATACTTTACAACCTATTTTTAACCCCCGACCAAAAAAAGGGGGTGTTATAAGTTTGACATCGATGTCTGTCTGTCTGTCTATCTGTCTGTCTGTCTGTCTGTCTGTGTGTGTATGTCTGTCTGTGGCACCGTAGAGCTCAAACGGATAAGCCGATTTCGATGCGTTTTTTTTTATTTGAAAGTTAATTGCCGTTCTTAGCTATGTCTGGTTAATATCGATTCAAAATGACCGCCTCCACAAAATGGCGGATAAAATATTTCTTCACAACCTACCTCAATATGGGTATCAAATGAAAGGGCTTAACTAGTAGAGTACTATACGCTATAACAAATTTCAAATCCAAGATGGCCGCCACCACAAAATGGCAAATTAAATTTTTTTTTTCACTACTACTTCAATATGGGTATCAAACGAAAGGGCTTGATTAGTAGAATACTTTGCACTATGACAAATTTCAAATCCAAGATGGCCGATACCACAAAATGGCGAATTACATTTATTTTTTCACAACTCCCTTAATATGGGTATCAAATGAAAAATACTATATTTCATCCTGGGTAAGTACCACACCCTTGACAGTTATTCTACCGCCAAGCATTAATGTCCAAACATTACCGAGTTCCGGTTTGAAGGACAATGTTTCCAGAGGAATTACAGGGCTTAGAGATATATTTTAGATCTCTGGGTGACGAGCGCAGTGGAGTGCTAGGTCATGATTTGGACTGTACATTTTCCAATAGCTGTGTGTCGCTGTGCTGTTATGTGGGAGACATTTTGCTTACCATCAGGCACATGTCCGGCTCGTCTTCGTCACTCTATGCTATGAAAATTAAAAAAAATAAACTGCATTTAAACATTTCAGACTTGCTCTGTATATCAACAGTTAAATTTTTTATTATAAAGTAGATTGACAAGACAAGTACGACATGCTCCTGACAGTAAGCAACAGCCACCTTTAAGGAATTAACCATAGGAGGACACGAGACATTTGGCTTGCCAACAAACTTTTTCACATTTTTTGTGGGCTGCGGGGTAACATGCTTATATATTTCACACATTTGTAAACTTGAAGTCACACAAGAGCAACAAACCTGTTTGTATAAACACAAACTTAGATAGCTAATCAAATAAACAAAACATCCATACATCTACGAAACGCTTTATAAAATGCGGTTGACCATTTTTGAGAATAAAGCCCATTTGACATTCATATGGGCATGTGAGGGTTATGTTAGAACTAGGCTCGTCCTCTATAGTTAGTCTGAGGTATGCACCGATGAAGAGTCTATAGTCATAGTCATAGTAGCGCTCCGCTCAGGCTCTGTGGGCGGGCTGTTTCCGCAACTCGACGTCTTGGTGCGCCTGTTTTGCGTGTGGGGAAGTGGGCTTCACTCCCGCCAACCCAACTCCAACAGAAAGCCTAGCAGCTTCTTAACGTTGCGATGAAGAGTCTAAGTCACTACACAAAATATCCTATGATTATAGATTAGTAAAGAAACATGTACTACAATTATTGCAGTCCATCTGTTTAGAAGTCATGCCACATAGGAGCAATTAGGCATATCAAACAAAATCACTTTATAATTTTATCGAAAATTATTTTCAGAAGAGTTAAATTCACAAACTACAAATTTAACTTAAATTTGTGAAACTAAACACATAATATGAGATAGACAACTAAAAATACTGTTTTGCTGTTGAATCTCATGACAGTGAGATGTCAGAGGTAATAAAAATTATTGTAGATGTAGAATTTCAGGTTTTGTCGATTATTCACTAACTTCTCACCAAATTTCAATGTTTTTAACACAACCACATGGGAGAAGGAACCATAACGAAGGAAAGTAGGTTCCAAATCTATTCATGTGTCCTTTAGCAATCATTGAACTTACAAAAAAAATATGTTAAAAAACTACCTAACCTATAACTTTACTACCTATACTATAAGACTCCACGTAACAGACACAAAATACAAATAAGTTAGTATTTTTTATTGTTATACTATGTGTTGTATATACAACTATGTATAATCTATTATATCATAATGTAAACTGTAGATATGTCATTTTATCTCACCATCTTTAGAAACTCGAGAGACTATCTCACAAAAATATATATGTAGCAGCAATTTGGAAGTTTATCTATACTAATATTATAAAGAGGAAAGATTTGTTTGTTTGTTTATTTGTAATGAATAGGCTCCGAAACTACTGGACCGATTTCAAAAATTCTTTCACCTTTGGAAAGCTACATTATCCCCGAGTAACATAGGCTATATTATATTAAAAAAAAAATTAGGAATCCTTACTAAAACTCCAATAATGTAACATAAGGTGTAAAAAAAGACCTGAAAAATTCCTTACGTCGCGTGCGCTGCGAAAACTATTGATGATAGAACAAAATCATTTACTACGACTTTGCAGAACTCATCATTATCTACAAAAAGTGTCGCGACAGCATATGTCTAAATATTATAGTTATTATGTCACAGTAAGCAGTTTTTTATTCTAAAATATTAATTTATGTATGCCGCCTCTTGAAAAGGCTCTTCATTTGTACCTTGGTATTAATCCTTATCAAAATAAATTACTTTATATTCAAGACGGCTTTAATATCTTTTATAATTTTTACATTTCATTCGGAAGATATCACGAGTTTAAAAATGCAAGTATTAGAAAAAGTCGCGTGGTTGTCGCTCACCGCGCTCAGCTAGCCAGCATGCGATGTAGGCTCCATGTAACTGTCACTGGGGTACGGGGGGGGAGTCAATGTAATAAAATAAAGTGCCGCGCGGCTCACTCGCGCGATCGACTCCCCTACGCAGCGGTCGTGTGCGTGATCGTATGATTTTAGCTTGAAAAATTTTGAATTCGTTTCGTAGGTAAATAAGTGTAATAACTGCTTATAGGTTTATGGGTATTTCTGTTCAGCAAAAATTTAGTAAAAGGTAGTTTTCTAAGCCCATATTTTTAATTTTCTTTCAATAAGTACCTACTACTTACCTGATAATAAATATTATATTTTAATTATTCAAACCGCTTAATACTTCATATAGTTCAATACGCAAAAATTTAGTAAAAGCCTGTTGAATTATTTATTTCCTTCTATTTTTCATTTTATAATGCCCAAAAATTCCAAAAAGATCAAGATCTCAACTTTCTAAACATAGTTCCCAGGCGAGGGCAATAAGAATACGGCGTAATGAGGAATCTTCATCAGAAACTGAAAATCGCCTTGCAAGTCGGAGAATACGCGTCGCAATCGCGTGCTAGAGAGTCAAGTATCGAGCGTTCGCAGCGGCTTGCTGAACAAAATTTTATCACTGGCCCAGCAGCTGGTCAACTAGCTCAAATACCGAGCATACCGATGATTCCAACTGATCTGCAAATCCCTTTTAAACGACTTCAGTTTCCGGTGAAATCATCTTTCACGTTAACTATTAACAAGTCCCAGGGCCAAACTTTCGAATTTTTAGGGAGCGACCTACGAAAAGAATGTTTCACTCATGGCAACTGTATCACGTGTTGGCCTACCACGTGTTGGAGCTCCTGAAAATCAATTTATTTTGCTGCCACAAAATAAAACTACTTCAAATATCGTTTACAGGAAGCTCTGACTCACTAAAACTAATGGCTTTTGTTTTGTAAATAATATTATATATGTATAAAATTTTAAAAAAAAAAATAAAAAAACATTAATAAAAAAATTCCTTTATAATTTTACTTTTTTTTTGAAACCCGATACAAAAAAAAGGGTGTATGTGTGTGTGTATGTACCCGTGCGAAGCCGGGGCGGGCCGCTAGTAACTGAATAAAGCCAGAAGGGCTAAACAAATTTGGGTGTAATTTGGAATATGGTTGGCTTATTATAGTTTGAAATAGCACATAGGCTACATTTGTTGTGCAAAAACTGCAACTGTACACAATTGAATCACAAACATTTTTGTAAATTAAAACATAAGTTATTGTTCTATCAGTAATGGACTAGAACACAAACTCATTTTAAAAATGGAACATACAATCAATAGAAATGAGGTTGCATGTGAGAATTGTGTAACCAGCCAGTTCTTAAAATATTCTTTTGAAAACATTATCACATTTGAATGTATCAAATTAACAGTTAAAGTTTTCAAGTAAACTATAAGGGGTCATTGCACTCTACTTAAAGTAGTTTTCCAAGGGGTCAACAATCTTTAACTACATTTATAGAATAAACAATGTCCAAAAAGTACAGTTCAGTGATTACAAAGATGATGGGAGTCAGGTGGCATTTAGTAATTTCTAAGAAACAACTTAGAATTGAAATGCTCAATTAGGATGAATCATAGATTACTAAAATGACATGTAAATAATTAGTTGAAAACTATTATTATGTTGTGAAATTATAAAAAAAGAAACAAATGAAAGTTAGACACTGGCCGAAAATTAAATGTTACAGTAAAAAGCATTTTACTTACGTTTAAATTTTTAATTTTGGAACATCTTGAATAATTACGTCGATCATGTAGCGAAGGATTTTGAATCAGTTGAATCACAATACCCGGAAATAACACATAATAGCTATCGGCTTACACAAAATGGCGTTTTAAAATTCATAAAAGAGCGAAACAATAAGAGCGATCACATAAAATAACTGCACATGCTACTAAAAACTTAAACGCGTAGGTACGTAGACTGAACTAATTATGTGGTTAAAATATAGTTATTGTGAATTAACAACGAACCTTTATTGCCTTTTCTCGTCAGATTTCGGTGGTTTGAACTTAAAGCTAACACATTTGCACAGAATTCAATGGATTTCTATTGTTTTTGTAATAAATAAAATCGAAACATGAAATAAAAGGTTAGGTAGACTCGATTTTAATAATAACAAGTTTGTCGAATAGAGATACGCTAAAGAAAACTTTCAATTTAAGAATCGATTGTTGTGTTATGATATTACATCGATCATTAGATGTACGTTACTGGATTTCATTAATCTTTCAAAGATTTGGGATATTTTATTTGATAAATTTAATGTTGTTAATAGATTTCATGATAATATTTTTATAAGTATTTTATTACTTTGTATGTTTGTTGACACCATTGGAATGATTAATAAATAAACCCCTACCATACTAATATGACACATGGCAATGTATAAATGTTGGGTGTTTGGATACTTGGATGTTAATTGCTCAATCACGTCATAACGTATGAACGAATGCGGCTGAACGCGTATAGATTTTAATCTTGAAAAACACAGAGCTTTCTTTTTGTCCTGGCAAAATAAAGGGAACAACAGAAACGGGAACTGCGCAGGCAAAACCGCGAGGCACTGCTAGTACTAAATATATTTACAGTGTAAAATGAATAAATGAGTAACCTTTGTAAAGCGGTCCCAGCAATATGGAGTAAGGACCGACCGATATAAGTGAGGAGGTGGTCTTTCAGAGAGCAAATATACCGGCCAAAGATAGTTCTCAATTTCATCAAAGGGCCATCTTAAATTTTATAAAATAGCTGTACCAAAATTAACGACACCTCTAGTCTATACTACACATATATATATACTACATATACAGCACAAGCTTTGACAGATCTATTTATTTGGATCCTGAAAACACCACATCGCTAACACAAATAAGATCAGATTTGTCAAAGGCTAGTAACAACAGATAATTTTGTGATAAAAAAGTTTACAAGTCATTTTCAGTTGTCGTTTATCTAGAGTGACTAAAGACACAAACCCAAAATCGAGTTTTTCTGTTTACTAGAAATTATTTTGAACGAATTCGATTTTCTCTTTATTTTTTCCAACGTTACTCATCCCTACTAAGTAAACTAGACAAATAAAACGTAATGTACGTAACGTGTCAATTTCAAGCCATTCGCGGGCTTAACGCATAAGTTTAAAGTCCAAAATTGAATACAATTATTTATGCTTATTCGACTATTTAAACTTCGGTCTACAGAAGCGTCATATTTTTGACGTTTGGAGAAAGTGGTCGAGGGTTACCGTAATAATAAAATACTCAATTTATTGGTAGAAAATAAATTGCGAGTAAGGATAGTCATCATTTCCAAACGCCCCGAGTACGATGTTATTTGTGCAAAAATACTAATTATGTATTAGCATAGAAATAAATTACGGCTATAATAAAAATGTCTTAGCGTAACTTTAAAAAAATAATAGTCATCAATTCATTTAGATGTATTTTCTTTTTTAACCCCCGACCAAAAAAAGGGGTGTTATAAGTTTGACGTCGATGTCTGTCTGTCTGTCTGTCTGTCTGTCTATCTGTCTGTCTGTCTGTCTGTCTGTCTGTCTGTCTGTCTGTCTGTCTGTCTGTCTGTGTGTGTGTCTGTCTGTGGCACCGTAGAGCTCAAACGGATGGGTCGATTTCGATACGGTTTTTTTTTATTTGAAGGTTAATATCCGTGCGGATGTTCTTAGCTATGTTTGGTTAATATCGATTCAAAATGGCCGCCTCCACAAAATGGCGGACAAAATATTTCTTCACAACTTACATCAATATGGGTATCAAACGAAAGGGCTTAATTAGTAGAATTCTATACTTACACTATAAAAAAATCAAATTCAAGATGGCCGCCACCACAAAATGGCGGATTATATTATATTTTTCACTACTACCTCAATATGGGTATCAAACGAAAGGACTTGACTAGTAGAATACTTTACACAATGACAAATTTCAAATCCAAGATGGCCGCTACCACAAAATGGTGAAATACATTTCTTTTTTCTCAACTCCCTTAATATGGGTATCAAATGAAAGGGCTTGACTAGTAGAATATTGTACACATAACAAATCCCAGGAAGTCGGGGGTTAGTCAAAATTTTTAATTTTGTTCTTGTAGGAGGGCATTAAAATGCAGCGTTTTGAAAAAAATATGATAAAGTGGGGTCTAGATGGCTCTAGTAGGTTTGGGGAAAATTCCACACCAGTTCCAGGTCCCTGATCCCAGTCTCAACTCAAAGGGGCACTTTTCACGGAAAGCAATTGGTACAATTTTTAGGTAAAGACAAATTGAATTTTGGACGTTAAGAGAGTTCTCTAGATTTTTTATTAGCCTCGCAGCTCTGCTGGTCATATGTTTACCTACTCCTCGTTAGGTTGTCAATTTGGTTCCTATCAGATTTCAAGATGCGTGGTAAATGAGGATTTTTTTATGTACTAGATGTCCGCCCCGGCTTCGCCCGTGGAATACAGCGTGGCGCTTTGGTGTCGACATTAAATGAACACACAGGTAGGGTTACTGACCAGTAATCATACAAATGATGTGAGAAAAATAAATTCGCTTATTTAAAAAAAAAAAAATTTCTAACAAACTAAATCATTGTATCAAGAACTCGAATCAAAATCACCCTTTGCACTAGATTCATTCAACGACGTCAGTTGTGTGCGTGATTTACTTTCGTACACATCGTTACGCAAACGTAAATCTGGCAACGTCGCAAAACCCCCGCGCTGCGCGCCGCTTGCAGATAGGTAGGTATCTCCAAGCGGCGCGCGCGGCGTTGCAGCGTACCTACCTCAGTAGGTAGGTGCCGCCGCGCCGGCCGAGAGGGTAGGTACAAAGGCGCGATAATTCTGAACGGTCAAGTAGGTACGTCACGACAAAAGCTTCAATACCTGTTCATCACTAATAAATCGAATACCTACCATATGATAAAGATAAGAGATAAACAAAAACTATTGGCAGTCATAGGAACTGCCGATAGAAGTGAAAACTTATAACTCAGTATTTGATAGCTAACTTTGGAAACTGCGCGGGTGAAACCGGAGGGCCTGGCCATTACCATCTAGAAAATACATCAGCCAGTGGAAATGCTAACGCATTTCTAGATAGCCAATGGCCATGGTCCCGAGTTTACCCGAAGAATTTTATCATTTCCGAACATGACGCTAGAATTCAATTCACAGCCCATGAAAAATCTGTGTATGACACGCCGCGATTTCACTTCTAAAAGTAAATAGGTAAATGGATAGGTACCTAGGTGTCTATTGTAAATTTGGTGAAACATTACAAAATGATTGCTTTGTAGTAGGTAATACGAGTAAGATAGGTACGTGTTGTCAGAATCAAGGATAATTCGCATAAACAGCCCATCAAATGTTCCCACAGCTGGGACTCGGGGCCTTCTCTCGCAAGAAGAGAGTTAAAGCCATAATCCACCACCCTGGCAAAGTGCCAGTTGGTAGATGGCACTTTCCATTATTGGCACGTGACCTCGAAAGATTCTAGGTAGGTACATGTCGGTTTTCTCACGATGTTTTCCTTCATCGTTTTAAGCTACCAGCATTACGCACATGACTTCGAAAAGACTGGTGCGCGTGGGATTTGAACTCGGCGCGCCGGATCGGCAATCACCGTCCTCCCGGCTAGACCAGCCGTTACTTCAAGGCCACGTAGTATTGTACTCGTACCAACAAAAAATATTACCTAGCGTGAAAGCTGCTGAACTAGTAGAGGTACCTACAATATTCTTTAAAAGTAAAACTAAAACATCTTCCAACGAATCGATTTTAATTTCGTAGAAAATTTAACCAGTAAACCCTTGATCAATGAACTCTTTCAGATAAATTCATCATTGTCAAAATCAAAATCAGATACTTATTGTTTTAAGTTAAATTATCTATCGCATAATAGCTAAATCACCTAAGTACTTATGGCGTAATGCGCAATAAACATTAGTACGTAGGTGCTTTTACAGCTTTTCGACTCGAAGCCGTAGTAACTATTTCTCGTCTGTGTCGCAGCGCAGCGTTGTGGAGCGGCAACGCTTCGTTTCCATAGTTACGCGCGCGCTCGCTCGCTTGACGAGCGCGCGGCGCGCGGCTTCTTTGAAATCGTAGGCGCATAACCAACAGAGCCACACTGTTTTGGTCTAAATTTTTAAATGCTCAACGTGACCACCTTCGCGAACACAAACTCTTAAACGGCGTTCAATGTTTGAACGGACGCTTGCCGTGGGATTTGTAGGGCATCGCCCTAGTATTCCCATATCTTTCGCGATACCTACATTCTTATCACAAGTGCGGCATTTTGATGGGCTTCTCCGTAAAGTAAAATCATGTCAGCATACTCAGTAGCAGTGTAATACTGTGTGTTCGACATCTTTACTTAAATAAACACTCACAACACAAAAAGTAAGTAACAACAAGTCGTCGTTATCGCTTTGACACTGAATCAAAATAACTTACACTAAATAAACAACAAAAAAAATAACACGTAGGACACGTACTTAAGCGTCTTTTTCGCGAATAATTAAATTACCTAGTTAAGGGATTTACAGTAAAGTTATAGCGCGCGAGAAATGTGTCAAGGACTTGACAACTTCGCAGCCCGGCTAGCACTAGCACAAAACTAGTGGAGTTTAAAAGAAAAAGACAAAAGACTAACATTAGAGGAGTACCTACAGTCATTTTTTCGTTTCCGGCTCCATTTCATTCGCACACAAACGCGTGTTTTGCATGTTGTATGACTACTTGTCTCATTTTATTGTATTTACCTTTCGCCTGATTTTCATTCATGAAACGCGTGGATATGTGGCCTGCGACCTAATTACCTCTGACTCAAATTTTTAGATACAGGTTGCTCTGATTTGGTGTTTTTGAAAATTGCGAATAACTCAGTAAATAAAAACGATACATGAAATTTAATTTTACAGAATGTCTGAAAATATGATATGTGATATGTGGTTTCATTTAATGTCGGCACCAAAGCGCCACGCTGTATATATAATACTCATCGAGATCCCGCACATATCCAACGGTGAAAAAAATTGTAGAAATCGGTTCAGTCATTCCTGAGAATTTCGCTTTCAAACAAAACACCTCTTCAGCTACCTGCTACGCCACCTGTCGGAAATTGGTCGTACCAACTTAGAGATATTGGCAAAAAGGTTTAATATTCAAGAGGTATGTAATCTGTGATATTCAATGACGCAATGGACACATGCTGTCATGTGTTATGTCAAAGCACGAAACGTACGAAAACTCTTAAAAAGGAATATTTTTTCCCGATTTTGTTACATTCTTGATTCATGCTCCGCTTCTGTTAATAGTAGCGTTATTTTCTATAGCCTATAGCCTTCCTCGATAAATGGTATCCAATAGAAAAAGAATCTTTCAATTCGGACCAGCACTTCCCGAGATCCTAGCGTTCAAACAAACAAACAAACTCTTCAGCTTTATAATATTAGTATAGATGTAGGTGTTACTGGTACTAGAGAAGGAAATGATACCACGTCACTGTATAAACTGCTGATTATATTGTTTTTTTTTAATTTCTTTAAGTTATTATATAGGTTCACACTTGACCACCATCTCACGATCGCCCGTCGATGTTAAGTGATGATGCGGTCTACGATGGAATGTGCTAGAAACCGATTCACTCGTGATTTTGAAGACACCAGGATTTTAACCATTTGGAAAACTCGACTTAGCAACACAATCCATTCTACAGTCTCGACGTTCTCACGAGGCAAGCTTCTTCAATCGAGTTTTTGGAACGTAAACCATGAAACGATGTCGCCTTTTCAAGGTGGTATTAGATCATTTAAACTCTCCGAAATGTATAAAAAAAAATTGGTTGCCTGTAAAGTCGGTATACGGGCGAAAGTTTTACGTGACAACGACTTTGAGTGGTAAAATAATTTTACGGAAGGGACGCGTGCCTTTCACTTTTTATGTCTGTCTCTCTCGCTCTTAGGCGGGCTAACCATGCCCGAGTGGAAGGGACGCGTGCCTCTCACCCGCTCTCGTTGTGAGCGCATAACGTGAGCGGAGCGTAACGCAGTTTCTTGAAGTGTCACCCGGCAAACCAATTTATAAGACGTTGTCACGTCAAAACCGTTATAAATATTTAAAATTAAAAAATACGAATTGCTAAAGGCAGATTAAGATTTCAATACCACCATCTAGTTTGGAACATTTTTAACCGACTTCAAAATAGAAGAAGTTCTCAATTTTTTATGAACTTGTACATAGGTATTATGTTACGGGATAGCTCCGCCAATAGGCATGACGATTCATTTTTGATTTAATGTGCCATGAAAAGGCTACTCAATAACTGAAACATAGGTGAACGAATTACTTTGTTATCTTAAATGTTGTTAAGTGATATCACGATTTTAAAATCACAGTTTTGGATTTCCCCCAAAACGCTTCACACAAATCACTACAGAAACGTGACGTCACACTGTCGTATTTTCTATGCGTCGCGCGTAAAATTTGGATTAGCTATATTAAATACTAGATGCCCGCCCCGGCTTCGCCCGTGGTATATCATATAGCACTCATCGGGATCCCGTACATATCCAACGGTGAAAGAATGACTGAAATCGGTTCACTCATTCCTGAGAATATCGATTTCAAACAAAACCTCTTCAGCTACCTGCTACGCCACCTGTCGGAAATTGATCGTACCAACTCAAATTTAGAAAAAAAAAATTAGCAAAGGTTTATATTCAATGCACAGATTACTGAAATTCAATGACGCAATCTTTGACACATGCTGTCATGTGTCATGTCAAAGCACGAAACGTACGAAAACTCTCAAAAGGGGAATATTTTTTCCCGATTTTGTTACATTCTTGTTTCATGCTCCGCTTCAATTAATAGTAGAGTTATTTTCTATAGCCTAAAGCCTTCCTCGATAAATGGACTATCCAATAGAAAAATAATCTTTCAATTCGGACCAGTACTTCCCGAGATCCTAGCGTTCAAGCAAACAAACAAACAAACAAACAAACAAACAAACAAACTCTTCAGCTTTATAATATTAGTATAGATTGCGTTTAGGAAACTGGTTTCATAACAAAAGTCACTTTTAAATTGAATGGGATATCCAATTGTAAATTAATTTTCTCCTAGTTTCGTACTTTTAAAATGGACTTTATCTTTGAATTTTTGAATGATCCCATCCACCTTTGAATGATCATAAAGTAAGTTAAACAAAAATATATCAAAATTATAGTTGGTACATACATATTTTATTCTATTTAAATACTGTGATTACTATATCAAAGAATTTAATTTAATTATAAGAGCTATCGTCATGCCTGTTGTGGATCATTTTTATGGTTATTTTTTTGTTTAGTAGATCATAGTTCTCTAAATCAAATAAATTTTATCAAAATGGGAGGTGGCATCTTTGCCAGTTATTCTACCGTCAAGCAGTAATGGGTAAACATAACTGTGTTCCCGTTAGAAGGGCAATGTTTCCGGAGAAACTACAGATTAACATCTTACATCTCTGGGTAACGAACGCAGTGCAGTGCTACGTAATGATTTAGACTCTTCATATTCCTATAGCTGCGTGTCACTGTGCTGTTATGTGGCAGGGATCTTGTTTACAATCAGGCACATGTACTGCTCGTCTCGTCACACTTTGTTAAAAAAAAGATTAAAAATTAAAAAAATACTTTTTTAATTTTTATATATTTTATATAATATGTGCCACAGCGTGGCATGGTACTCATAATTATTTTTTCAGAAAGCGACTTATTTCTTGTGACTTGTAACTTATTATTCAAGATTCACATAGATTTATCAAAAATTTCTTTACGTCACAGGTGGCGTCATTTTGTACAATTTCTATCAGAGAATTAAACATTGGCATAAGAAAGTCGTGGCCCCTAAAATCAAGCGATTTCCAGATGCAAATTGACTAGTCAAAGATAGTTCTAAATATTGCCAAGTGTGGCGCCACTGTTGGTTTTTGTCAGATTTCTGTATCAAAATAAAACGTTGGCGCCACCAAAGAGTTTACATCTACTAAGTATAGAGTTGGCACAAACGCTTTGCACCGAAAGCACGGGTAGCATCTTTCTTGCCTTGTCGCTCTTGTGGAAGTGTCATACTTTTGTCGCGGCACGTCACTCTGTTGCCATAGAAAGTATGCACGTCATCTGCTTACGATTAACACAAAGGAACCGTGGGGAAAATCTAACTCTATTACGTAGTCTGAGTAAGGTCTTTGGGCGCCAACCATTGTGAAATTGGGACCCGTCTTTTGACTAGTATTTTTGTTTTTTAAAAACCTCCATTATATAGGTATAATAGAATGAGGCGTTTTCAAGACGTAAAAATACCTGTCAAATACAGTTCCCAATTTCACCGTAGGTGGCGCCACTGTTTAATTTTGTTAGAGAAATTTCACAATAACCAACAGTGGTGCCATACTTGACAATATTTAGAACTATCTTTGACAAGTCTTTTTGTCTCTGGAAAACGCCTTATTGACAACTATCTTTGACAGATAATATAAAATATAATGTACGTCCTGAAAATGTCGCATGGGTCCTGGCATGCGCGGTCCGAGAGGGGGGTCACAGGGGACATGATCCCCCCAAAATCGTATAACTTTAACTAAAAATCTAAAACAAAATTAACGATTTATTGTATTCCTACTGGTGACCCCCCCAAAATTTGAGACTGCGTACTGGTGACCCCCCCAAAATTTAAGGCTGGGAACGCGCCTGGGTCCTGGGTGTTGATTCAGAACGCAGTCAGAACGATTCAAGGAAGGAAGGAAGGACAATCCTTGTCTCTGTCTAAAAGGATAAGAAAAAACTGAGAGGTTTTATTCCGTGTCGAATATCAATCTGATTGCGCTGCAAATCAGGGTACATTACCTGATTCACAGCACAGTTTTTTTACTTGAGGTTTTAAACGATAGGAAAATCAGGAAAGAGGGCAGACTTTAAAAAACAAAAAAAAACTCCATCAATAAAGAAATATTTTAATAATAATTACAACACTTATAAGTTAATGAATACTATTTTAATTATATTAAACATTAATATACTTCGTATAATTTTAATTAAGTAGATGTTTAGCGAATAACTAAATAAGGCATAACTAGAATTACAAGTATGAGTAATAAATACCTATGTCAAATTACTTACAATGTGCTTATCAAATATTTCTGACATAATAAGATATTAACGCGGTAGCGCAACTTAGAATTAGAACATTGGGCACTTTTTCATTTCCATAAAATGCACATGAATTACAAAAAATAGGGTGTTTTCAATACACGAACAGACCTGAAATAGATATATAATGATAGTTCTTAATTTCACCTTAAGTTTCCCAAAATTTCATTTTGTTAAAGAAAATTCTTCGAAAAAAAAATCGGTTTCTTCTAGGCAAACACGCTCCATCGTAGACCGCATCGTCGCTTACCATCAGGCGATTTGGCGGTAAAGTGTAAACCTATTAAAGTTAAAAAAAAAACACTAAATTATAAATTGGCGCCACACTTGGCGAAATTAAGAACTAAATTTGACAGATCTATTTGCGTTTTTTAACGCCTCATTAGCATATTTTCCGTAGATTAAATCTTTTTGTTACCACAATACCTATATAGCATCTAATTTAAAAAAACATTTATTTTATTTACATAGGTTTTGAGAAATAGTGATACATTCACAGTTGCGTTGTTTAAATATTAACATTATAGTTATGGACTACCTAAGTATTTCTATAGGTACATGAGGCGTTTTCAGAATGACAGATATGATTGACAAATATGTAAAAATGTATGTCAAATTATTGACAATGCCGTAGGACGTAATGTTTCTTAAAAGTATAACAAAATGAAACATTATCACCATTTGAGGCGCAAATGTAAATTATTTTTGACAGTTTCTTTTTATATTCTGGTTTTATGCTGTGGAAAGATACATAAGTAAAAAAGTAAAAAAATGCCAATATGTTTAAAGCGTTGACTAGATAAAAAATGACAAAAAAACCAAGAAGCTTTCCATGGAAAATTTTGCTTTGTAGTAGGTATAGGTACTATTTTTGTAGTCCGCCAGGGAAGTACCACACTTTTGCAAGTTATTCTACCGAACAGCGGTAATGTGCAATCATTGCTGTTTTGTTTTAAAGGCTATGTTTTCAGAGAAATGACAGGGAAAAGAGAAAAATCTTTTTATAATTCGGTGTGACGAGTGCAGTGTAGAGCTCATTGGTCAAATCAAATAGTGTAATCAACAGGTAATCAACACTTCCGTGTCTATACAACATTTTTAGCTACCATCACACCGCCATGAGGAAATCGGCATATTTCAAGAATCTTTCAAGATCACGGGCCATCCACCAAACCGCTCTAAGCCAGCGTGGTAGATTATCTATGACTCTATCCTTGCGAGAGAAAGCCTCGAGTCTCAGCTGTGGGAACAATTAGTGGGCTGCTAATGCCAATAGTACATTCTGCAGATCCCTACTCGGTTTGCATAACTGACCTAATAAATCAATCCCGTAGTAAATCTATAGTTTTTTTCTAACTGGGCCATTACCTCATCGCTATAAAAATGGCAGTATAATTTATTACTAGTGTACATTTCACAAGTTTACGTAAATAAATCTGTTGGTTGTGACGTAAATACGAATGAGACGATTTCAGAAAAGCTGAATTAAGTGTGTCAAAATAAATGTCAAATAATTGACGTTGACATATTTGTATAATTCGGGGTCTAGTGGCTTAGTTGTTAGTAAGTCTGCCTGCAAAGCCGTTGGTTGTTCGATTCCCATCCAGGGCAAATATTTGTGTGGTGAATACAAACATTTGTTCTATGTCTGGGTGTTTTTATGTGAAATATGTATGTATGTATTTTCAATTATGTAAATGTATAAGTATTATACCAGCTATCCGGCGGCCAAAATACAAGTTTTGCTAGATGGTGATGTGTGAGATATATCTAGGTATTCATATTTATTTATTACTTATCAAATTTCGTTCAAACTTAAACAAAATTAAAAGTATAAAAATTTCTTTATCAATTTTTTTGATCAATATTAGCTCCATATTTGGCAAAATTGTGACATAATATTTGACATAGTTTTTTTAAATATTGACATAAAATCTTATTATTACTTATATCATAGTCATAGGCGTAGGAATCGTTTTAACATCGTTATTATTAGTACTCATTATTAGACAATAAATAAATAAAATTTCACCTTCGAGCAAAATTAGCAGTTTACAAGCGAGATAAAAAAACATTGAAACGTTTCCCTTCATACTGGAACATAGTAATGTTTACACATTACTTCTTGGCAGTAGAATCACTAGCAATTGGTATTTCTACAAATACTACAAACGTACCTACCTAACTTACTCGTATTAAAAATCTTTATCTTTCATTTCATTAAATTAAATAAGTTAATTAAATAAATCTGTTTAAATTATTAACCCCCTACCAAAAAGATGTTATAAGGCCAAGAAGGTGTTATAAGTTGGACGTCGATAGCTGTTTGTCTGTTTTACTGTATGTGTGTGTGTCTGTCTGTGGCACCTTTGAATTCACACTGATCAAACGATTTCAATGCGTTTTTTTATTTGAAAGCTAGTTTCCTGGCGTTGGTTCTTGCTTCTTAGCTATGTTTGGTGAACATTGGTCCAAGATGGCGGATAATCCACAAAATGACGGACAAAATATTAAGCTATTGCATAGCTTTTATCGCAGGCCTGGGGACTGAATTTTAGTGATCGTGCATTTCTTTCTTATGTTCACGAGAAAGAGGGATGGAACACCGTAACGCCGTCCTCCCCACTCGGTCATTCGACTTTGAATCTTATTTGTAATAGCTTTACAGACTAAATGCTCTTAGCAGTGTTGCCAACCTAACGGATTTCCCGTGATATTTTTTATGGTAAACAAATGTCACTCTTCAAAATAAAAGCAATTCCGAAAAATTGTTAACATCCCTATTGCTTATGTTGATAAAAATGTATGCAACATTCAATAGCTTTACCGCGGCAGTCCCCGAGTGCCACACTTCTTTTTTTATATTACATGTAAGTATTATGAGCGGATAAATTAAACCAAAATTAAAAAAACAAAAAATTAGCCCCGACGACCTTGGATTTGAAACTTGTACAGTATTCTACTACTAGTTCGGCCCTTTCATTTGATACTCATAGTGAGGGAGGTTATGAAAAAATATTGTATCCGCCATTTTGTGGAGGCCGCCATCTTGAAAAAATATTAACTAATCATAGCGAAGAAAAACCGCAAAGAAACTAGCTTTCAAATAAAAGCACCGAATGGAAATCGGTCTATCCGTTTGAGAGCTACGGTGTCACAGACAAATACACCCTCAGCCAGACAAACATACAGACATCGACGACAAACCTTTAACACCCCTCTATTTGGTCAGGGGTTAAAAACATTGTGGGCGACTAACTTAATTTAAATGAGGCGTTTTCCAGACTCAAAAACACTTGTCAAAGATAGTTCTAAATATTGTCAAGTGTGGCACCCCTGTAGGTTTTTATGAAAATTCTCTAACAAAATAAAACAGTGGCGCCACCTACGGTGAAATTGGGAACTGTATACGGGTCTTTTTACGTCTTGAAAACGGCCCCATTAAATACTTCTTGCCCTGAAGACATTATTTATTCTATGCAATTATTTTTAAAATACGTCTATGATTATATGGTTGAAGTTAGACTTCTATTACGCGGAATTAAGACAATAACTTCTGCCATGCGTAGTACCTACCTTACATAAGTGCACACTTATTTGATTTTTAATTCAATTAGCTTGCTTATTGTACTTATATTACTTATAAAAAACCTCGCATTCATTACACGACCTGAAAATCTAGTTTTTTCTGTGTAAAACTATTTTCAGAAGTCTTAAGACGCCATCTTGGCAGCGGCAGCAGCGGCCAAGGCAGCAGCCTTCTTCTTGACAGCGAGAGCGGTGCGTTGCTTCGCTTGAATCTTCATCTTTTGGCTTTTTGAGAGCTTTCGCTTCTTTGCTTCCGTCGCAGCGGCGGCCGCGGCTGAAAAAAAGACATATGTTTAATGGAAAAGACATATTTTTAATGGGAAAGACATATTTTGAATGGCAAAGACATGTTTTTAATGGGAAAGACATATTTTTGATGAAAAAGACATATGTATTTTTAAATAAAAACTTTGTCAGCGGCGTTGAGCACTTTCCGGATGAACAAAACTCATGAAATTCGCATCATCGTCACCGAACGCTTTCCATGAGCTTTATGTATGTATCCTACTAATACCCTAAATGCGTAGGTTTCGATGTTTGTTGGTTTTTTTTTCTTTTTAATCCCCGACCAAAAAAAGGGGTGTTATAAGTTTGACGTCGATGTCTGTCTGTCTGTGGCACCGTAGAGCTCCAACGGATGGGCCGATTTCGATCCGTTTTTTTTTATTTTAAAGTTAATATCCGTGCGGATGTTCTTAGCTATGTTGGATTAATATCGATTCAAGATAGCCGCCTCCACAAAATGGCGGACAAAATATTTCTTTACAACCTACCTCAATATGGGTATCAAATGAAAGGGGTTGACTAGTAGAATACAATAAATTACAAAAAAAAATCAAATCCAAGATGGCAGCCACCACATAATTGCGAATTATATTATTGTTTTCATTACTACCTCAATATGGGTATCAAATGAAAGGGCTTGACTAGTAGAATGTTGTACAGATAACAAATCCGAGGTAGTCGGGGGTTAGTCAAAATTTATAATTTTGTTCTTGTTTAGCTTTACTCTTAACCGCTAAGATCCAGAAGCCAGATACCAAATACAGAAACCTGCCACACAAGCTTTGCTTAGTGCAGGTTCTTTGGATGTCGGCAGCAGAGTCTCTCTATCATCATTATTGATCGCATCCTTCGGCTGTGGGCATAGCGGCGGGTAGTGTTGGATGAAAACACGCAAACACAATGGAATTTATTAACCACAGCTAACAAAGTTGGTCTTATCGCTAAGCACATATCGTAGAACGCGCGATGGTTCAAGCTCAACCGCTCTGGCCGACTGCCGCACAAGAAGTGTCGTGCGCAGTGTTTCCACTTTAATAATTTCCTTTCCCCTCGCCTCAATTAAGATTTCCCCTTTTTTCCCCTCAAAACGTATTCTGGTATAGTTTTGGCACCCCCCCCCCCCCCCACTCGGGAGAGATTCAAATTTTTAAATTGCAAACAATCTCAATAATATTTAAGCTTTCATGCTCATTGGAACTGATATCTGTATAAAAATGACTAATTATACGAAATTGAAATTTTTCCTTAATATGACGAAGTTTTTGTATTTGGTTTTGATTAGGCATGATTTCCCCTTTACATCTCTTTCCCCTTTTTCTTCCCCTCTGGACCCTAATTTCCCCTCAAAAGTGGAAGTTCCCCTCATTGTGGAAACACTGGTCGTGCGCTCCGCTCGGCCGGGGGAATGTTGACTCCATCGAACGCCGACAGATGGCGCTTGCGTTCCGCGTTGATGACGACATGTATAAGTCAAGTTTTCTAAGGAATAATGTGAGTTTAACGTTCACGTAAATTGGCTTATTTATGGGATGAATAAAGATATTTATTATTATTATTTATTTGTAATCTGATGGTTTTACAATTTTACACGTACCTACATACTGTGTAGGTACAATTTACATCATGTAAAATCAGCGAGCAACACGGAAGGGAGTAGGCATACACAGTGTTTCCCCTCTGTCAAAGTACAAGTCCGCGTGGACCATGGAGTTTGATAATATACTGTGGCTGAGGGCGGGGCTAGATTTGTGAATGGTGCTTTATTTTTTATGTGTTAGTGATTTGTCTGTGTGAGTATGATCGGTAATGGATCGGTACAGGTATGTTTTGCATGTAATAGTGCGGCTTTGCGTTAGTGTGCAACTTTCCTCTCCCGCAAGAAATGACAGAACGGTTTGAACAATATTTTTTAGCTAAGGCTTATACTCCTTTCCGTGCTTGCGCGGAAGATCGAGTTGTTCGATGTGTAACATGATACATTTTCACTTCTATCGGCAGTCCCAATGGCTGTCATTTTTAACCCCCGACCAAAAAAAGGGGTGTTATAAGTTTGACGTCGATGTCTATCTGTCTGTCTGTCTGTCTGTGTGTGTGTCTGTCTGTGGCACCGTAGAGCTCAAACGGATGGGCCGATTTCGATGCGGTTTTTTTATTTTAAAGTTAATTACCGTGCGGGTGTTCTTAGCTATGTTTGGTTAATATCAATTCAAAATGGCCGCCTCCACAAAATGGCGGATAAAATATTTCTTCACAACCTACCTCAATATGGGTATCAAATAAAAGGATTTAACTAGTAGAGTACTATACGCTATAAAAAAAGTCAAATCCAAGATGGCCGCCACCACAAAATGGCGAATCATATTTTTTTTTCACTACTACCTCAATATGGGTATCAAACGAAATGGCTTGATTAGTAGAATACTTTGCAATATGACAAATGTCAAATCCAAGATGGCCGATACCACAAAATGGCGAATTACATTTCTTTTTTCACAATTCCCTTAATATGGGTATCAAATGAAAGGGCTTGACTAGTAGAATGTTGTACAGATAACAAATCTTAGGTAGTCGGGGGTTAGTCAAAATTTTTAATTTTGTTCTTGTTTAAACTCACCAGCATTGTAGACTTGTCTGCTAGCAGCCGTCCGAGCCAGTTCGCCGAGAGTGTTGGCGAGCGAAGTGCCGAGCCGCGAGCAATCTGTCCGCGACGCGGTGTGAGCGCGAAGAGCCAGAGTCGCTAATCTGTTGATCAAAATCTATTATTACAAATAATGCTAGGAAGAAATTTCTCATTGTGGGCGCTTGCAAGAGGAGGTTTGGCGAAATTCAACCCATAAGAGGGTAAAATGTTAGTGAAACATTCACACACAGCCCTATCTGACCCAAACTAAGCAAAGCTTGTACTATGCCAGCCAGATAGCTGATATAATACTAATATAGTTTTAAATACATACTTATTATACATAGAAACACCCAGACACAGTACAAATGTGCGAATTCATTACACAAACATTTGCGCTGGGTGGGGAATCGAACCCACGACCGTCGGCTTCGCAGGCAGATCTACTACCCACTAAGCCAAGAGGCCAGTCAATTACATCGTAACATCTGAACCATGTCCATGGTCTGAACGGATCGGATTGAAATTTAGAACACAGTTAAACTATAATCTGATCAAGAACAAAATTAAAAATGTTGATTAACCCCTGACTGCCTCGGATTTGTTATCTGTACAACATTCTACTAGTCAATCCCTTTCATTTGATACCCATATTGAGGTAGTAGTGAAAAAATAATACAATTCGCCATTTTGTGGTGGCGGCCATCTTGGATTTGAAATTTGTCATAGTGTATAGTATTCTACTAGTCAAGCCCTTTCATTTGATACCCATATTGAGGTAGATTGTGAAGAAATATTTTGTCCGCCATTTTATGGAGGCGGCCATCTTGAATCTATATAAACCAAACGTATAACAATAAGATATTAACTTTCAAATAAAAAAAGAAGTGTGGCACTCGGAGACTGCCGCGGTAAGGCTATTGCATGTTGCATGCATTTTTATCAACATAAGCAATAGGGATGTTAACAATTTTTCGGAATTGCTTTTATTTTGAAGAGTGACATTTGTTTACCATAAAAAAAATCATGGGAAATCCGTTAAGTTGGCAACACTGCTAAGACCATTTAGTCTGTAAAGCTAATACAAATAAGATTCAAAGTCGAATGACCGAGTGGGGAGGACGGCGTTACGGTCTTCCATCCCTCTTTCTTGTGAACATAAGAAAGAGATGCACGATCACTAAAATTCGGTCCCCAGGCCCGCGATAAAAGCTATGCAATAGCTTAAAAAAACCGCTTCGAAATCGGCCCATCCGTTTGAGCTCTACGGTGCCACAGACAGATACACACACAGACAGACAGACAGACATCGACGTCAAACTTATAACACCCCTTATTTTGGTCGGGGGTTAAAAATAATATAATTCGGCATTTTGTTGTAGCGGCCTTCTTGGATTTGAAATTTGTTATAGTGTATAGCATTTTACTAGTCAAGCTCTTTCATTTGAGACCCATATTGAGGTAGGTTGTAAAGAAATGTTTTGTCCGCCATCTTGTATCGATATTAACCAAACATAGCTAAGAACATCCGCACGGATATTAACCTTCAAATAAAAAAACAGCATCGAAATCGGCCCATCCGTTTGAGCTCTACGGTGCCACAGACAGACAGACAGACATCGACGTCAAACTTATAACACCACTTTTTTGGTCGGGGGTTAAAAACGCGGGGGTTAACTTATTTACAATACAGATGCATTGTTTTCACAAAATTAAATCAACAATTCTTAAGCCACCATTTAGCTGTTGAGTTACTATGTTTTTCAAAAAAACATTCCGTTTCTTGCAATGAGTTAATGAGGTATAAACATTTTGGTACAAATGTTTGGTTTGGCCTATCGCCAGTCGTATTTGAGGGCTTCTATTTTGGTAGAAAATAATGTTTATATGCCTTCGGTTGACGCGATCGAGATATCATGAGGTTATAAAAGTGTCCTCATAATTTGTCAGTTGGTTAATCTTAGTCATAGATTAAGCACCCTGTTGATCGGGCATGGAACGAATCAGCTGAAATTCACAAGTCACCAGCGGGGGCGCAGGACAAGGTAAAACATCGCGCTGTGATAAGCCGTATATCCATGTCACGTGACACTACTTTCCACCAATGATTGGACAAAACGAGATAGAGTTATGCAAACTTCTAAGGACAGAGCAGGATGCAAAGAAAGACATCAACGGGTTCAACGGTAGGTTAGATGTGCAATTATGTTTATAAAACGCAATGGAGGGGGAGTCGTACGATCAGTCAAATGGGTATGTCTTTGATCTTAGTTAAAACATTACCTACGCTAGCATCAAGGGCGGGCAGATCCAGGGGGGAGGGTCATGAGCACCACCTGGGCTGAGTCCAGAACCACCACTAATGAAAACGCACGTACGCACTTATTGTACGGTTTTGTGACTTGACGATTATGAGACTCCCCCCTGGCGCTAAAACTGGATCCGCATGGCTGGTTGGTACCTGAGGTGGTTACGCCATACCTTGGGTTCAGTACTCTACGACTGCCCCATTTCAAAACCTAGCAAGGGTAAGGAAGGTAACGAAAATAGTAGATACATTTTACAGGAGAGCGCACGAAAATAGGTCAGCCGTTCGTCGCTATAATGCCGTGTTACACTAGGCTAGTTTTTCAAGCTAGGATGGCAAACTAGTGAGCAAGCTACTAGCTTCGTGTAGACGCTACGCAACGCTAGTTTTGTTCAATCCGCTTGCATTGTGGATCAGGTGGCTGCCGGCTGTCTCAGTTCCAAAATTAGTAGTGGCCACTTTTTAAAGAAAAAAATAGTTTTATATTATAATCTTACTAAGTGCTAGGACTCTTGGCAGAGTCCGCCTGGGGAAGTACCACACCTTTGCCAGTTATTCTACCGCCAAGCAGTAATGTGCAAACATTACTGTGTTCCGGTTTGAAGGGCAATATTTCCAGAGAAATTACAGGGCTTAGAGATATAACATCTTAGATCTCTGGGTGATGAATGCAGTACTGTGCTAGGTAATGATTTCCACTCTTCATGTTCCAATAGCTGCGTGTCACTGTGCTGTTATGTGGCAGGCATGTTGCTTACCATCAGGCACATGTCCAGCTCGTCTCGTCACTTTTTATTTAAAAAAAAATTATTTGGACTCTTAATGTTCCAATAGCTGCGTGTCACTATGCTGTTATGTGGCAGGCATGTTTCTTACTATCAGGCTCAAGACACGCTCGTCTCGTCACTCTATATTTAAAAAAAATAGCTAGTTCATCTCCACCAACTGCAAAAACACCAGTGGCTGGCTGACAGCGGTACCAATCTCGCATCGAAACATAGTAAAAACAGTGTGAGGAAACAGACCTAGAATCTTCCTAAGTAATGTGTATCTACCAACCCACACTGGGTCAACTTGGTGGACTGCGGCTTTGACTCTCTCCTTGCGAGAGATGGCTCCGAGTCCCAGCAGTGGGAACATTTAGTGGGTTGCTTATGTTGTGGATCTATCTCACCTGCCAGCCAGGTCCTGATGGTCGGCATCCACGTCACACGCCAGTGCTGTGGTGTTCTTCCCCTTGCTGCCCAGAGACATCTGCAACCAACGAGACTGATGCTTGATTATGGATTATTCTATCGAAACAAACAAACAAAACACACACTGTTTCATTTTGAAGGGCAACGTTTTCAAAGAAATTACAGGAGTTGGGGATAAACCAAACTATTCTCTATCGCCCAGTCTCGTACTAACTATGCACAGAACTCAATAGTCAATCGCCTTCAAAGTAGGTACACACAAACATACAACACGAAGTTTAATGAAATTTTTAATAGTGACAAAATATCTTTCAAAATAAATATGTCAAAAATAGTATAATAGTAATACTTTCATGTTAACAAAACATGACGTGCAAAGTTACTTTCATGCTTAACATGATAAGATATGCATTTTCCGTACAAAAAATTTGAATGACTAAATTTGACCCAAGAATAAATAAAACAAACGGGGTGAGCTAAATAAAACCGTTTAAAAACACACTCTCACACACACACACCCTCACACACAATGTTACACGTACTGATAATGCACACGGTACTCGTATTTTGCTGTTTCTATGTGGTTTGTTGTTTTTAGTTTTATTTCCACTCATATTTCGTTGAAATCTTTTTTTTTGAAAACTCCACAGTCTTGTATGTTCGCATAATGTAAATCCGTTATTGGCCGTAAGATAGTTTGTAAGTTAATGAATATCTGTTTTTAAGGGCTGTGGATTTTGTATGAATAAATAAATAAAAACATCTCTGGATGCCAAGTGCTAGAGGTAAATGATTTGGATTTGGACTCTTTATGCTCCGTCAGCTGACCCTATGAGAAGCGAGCGGTGCATTTATTCGCGAGCAACTTGCCTCGAACACGTTTTTAGAAGAACAGTTCGCATTACAAACCCGTGCACAATAGGAGGATATGTGCCTCGTATTGAACATGGTTTTGGATCTAGAATAATTAGTTATAATTAATTTTTAAAAGACCAAAATTTAACTTTATATAGAGTTTATTCCAAAATTTGAGCGTTAAGGTACCAGTTCGCGCTGAGACCGCGACATGAGACCGCGACCGGAGACCGCGACAAGCACTTGACACTATAGAATTTTATGGGCGCCAGTTCGCGCCGAGACCGCGACACATGTCTCGCGACACGTGCCTCGGTCTCCTGTCGCCGTCTCGGCGCAAACTGACGCTCATACAATTCCATAGTGTCAAGTGCCTGTCGCGGTCTCCGGTCGCGGTCTCGTGTCGCGGTCTTCGTGCGAACCGCTACCTTAAAACAGCGACAAATCCTATTGTTTCTCTCTTGCTTTTTCTTGCGGTGTACGATGAGGTAAGAAATACCTACTCAAGGTCATTTGCTCGGGGTACGGCCTTAACAAACCCGAGCGCGTTTCGAGGCAATACTGCCTCCTACTGTACACGGGAAAGTGTCGCATCCCGATCCCGAAGTCCCTCAAGGGTCTGTTCTCTGGGGCGTTCTTTCTGCTGTACATCAACGATCTATTGAAGCCCAGCGTTTCTGGGTACGCAGATAATACACCGTTATAGAGAGTTACATATTGTGAGTGCCAGCGGGAAACAAACTCAGGGACTGCGAGAGAGAGTATGGTCGACCGTCTGAACTTGTCCCTTGAGGCAGTCTCTGAATGGAGCGATGCCAATCTGGCCAAGTTTGACGAGGGAAAGACACAGGCGTGTCTGTTCTATACATCAGTGCTGTTTTATTCTAAAATTCCACGTTCCTAAGTTTTACTCAAAGAGTTTACATATACTATACGTATAGAGTTGGCACACAAACGCACCGAAAGCACGGGTAGCATCTTTCTTGCCTTGTCGCTCTTGTGGCAGTGTCATACTTTTGTCGCGGCACATCGCTCTGTTGCCATAGAAAGTATGCACGGCATCTGCTTACGATTGGTACAAAGAAACAAAATCCTGATCTATTTAGTTATTCTCTATCTAAGCTGGTAAGCTGTAAATCAACTCTCGTTTTCTCGTTATGACTCACATTACTGTTAGCAAGCACAAAACAGACCTTGACATGATAGACGGTCGAGCAATTTACCTGTCATCTCTGTTTAGTCTGGATGCTCATCTGATTTAAAAATCAACAAGAGTATACGAATTTAAACGTCTCAAAATAAACGTTGTAGCAAAATCTAATGGGGCGGTTTCAAGACGTAAAAAGACCTGTCAAATACAGTTCCCAATTTCACCGTAGGTGGCTCCACTGCTTTATTTTGTTAGAATTTTTTCAGAAAAACCAACAGTGGTGTCACTCTTGGCAATAGTTCGAACTATTTTTAACCCCCGACCAAAAAAGGGGTGTTATAAGTTTGACGTCGATGTCTGTCTGTCTGTCTGTCTGTCTGTGTGTGTGTCTGTCTGTGGCACCGTAGAGCTCAAACGGATGGGCTGATTTTGATGCATTTTTTTAATTTGAAATTTAATATCCGTGCGGATGTTCTTAGCTATGTTTGGTTAATGTCGATTCAAAATGGCCGTCGCCACACAAAATGGCGGACAAAATATTTCACCACAACGTACCTCAATACGGGTATCAAATGAAAGGGCTTGACTAGTAGAATACTATACAATATAAAAAATTCAAATCCAAGATGGCTGCCACCACAAAACGGCGAATTATATTCTTTTTTTCACTACTACCTCAAAATGGGTATCAAACGGCTTGACTAGTAGAATACATTGCACTATGACAAAATTCAAAGCCAAGATGGCCGCTTCCACAAAATGACGAAATACATTTCTTTTTTCACAACTCCTTTAATATGGGTATCAAATGAAAGGGCTTGACTAGTAGAATGTTGTACAGATAACAAATCTGAGGTAGTCGGGGGTTAATCAAAATTTTTAATTTTGTTCTTGTTGACAAGTCTTTTTGCGTCTGGAAAACGCCTCATTGACAGCTATCTTTGACAGATAATATAATATAATGTGCATCCTGAAAATGTCGCATGGGTCCTGGGTGTTGATTCAGAACGCAGTTTTAATGGATGATTGTAATATTTCAAGAGCTGCAACAAATTTTAGGTACCTAGTTATTTGGGGCATGATAAAAAACTTGTCACATAACTGCACCTCCGTTTTAGGGTTAGGCATGGACGTATAAAAAAGTCGGAAGTATAAAATCAGAGGACCCTATATCGCACCATAAACCACCAATCATATGGTGCGATGTAGGGTCTTCCCCACTACTTTTACGTAATTTCCTCTGATTTTAGGACTCGTGTGTGGAGGGTTTTAAACAAAAACTGTGTCACTAGTTTCGGCCACATTTGCACGTGTGCGTTGTCAGGTTGTCACTGACAGGCTGACACGCAAACATACACACAAGTAGCGCGTGTAATGACCCACTGATGTGTGCGTGTCAGCCTGTATGTGACAGTGCACACGTGCATATTATGTGGCCGACTCGATGAACACACTTTTTATATTAGCGAGACTACTTTCGACTTTTTTTATACGTCCATGTACAATACATACTTATATTTATTGGTACAAATATTTGAATTCATCACACAAATATTTGCACTGGGTGGGGATCGAACCCACGACCCTCGGCTTCGCAGGCAGACTTACCACCAACTAAGCCACTAGGCCACCAAAAAATGAACTACATTTTCCACACTATTAAAAAAAATTACCTTGTATGTGTGTGGGCAGATGCCAAAGAGATACCTCTCTAAGGTTTGCTTGAACTCATCAGCGAACATGAGGGCAGCACCGTCGGTTGTTTGCTGTCAACAAAAGAGAAAAACGACATATAGACAACATTTCGTAACAAACAACAATAATAAATACATTTATTCTTAAACTAATTATTCTTATTCTATTATTTGTATCGAAAATCATATTTTAAGTAGGTACTATGAAACTAAAAATCCAAGATATATGTAAAAACAAGAACAAAATTAAAAATTTTGACTAACCCCCCGACTACCTCAGATTTGTTATCCGTACAACATTCTACTAGTCAAGCCCTTTCATTTGATACCCATATTAAGGGAGTTGTGAAAAAAGAAATGTATTTCGCCATTTTGTGGAAGCGGCCATCTTGGATTTGAAATTTGTCATAGTGCAATGTATTCTACTAGTCAAGCTCTTTCGTTTGATACCTATATTGAGGTAGTAGTGAAAAAATAATCTAATTCGCCATTTTGTGGTGACGGCCATCTCGGATTTGATTTTTTTATAGTGTATAGTATTCTACTAGTTAAGCCCTTTCATTTGATACCCATATTGAAGTAAGTTGTGAAGACATATTTTGTACGCCATTTTGTGGAGGTGGCCATCTTGAATCGATATTAACCAAACATAGATAAGAACATCCGCATGGAAATTAACCTTCAATTTAAAAAAAACTGCATCGAAATCAGTCCATGCGTTTGAGCTCTACGGTGCCACAGACAGACATACACACACACAGACAGACAGACAGACATCGACGGCAAACTTATAACACTAATAACTTTTTGGTCGGGGGTTAAAAACAAAGTCGTTTTCTCTGTCCCTATATCCCTATGTATACTTAGATCTTTAAAACTACCAAACAGATTTTGATGTGGGGTTTTTAAATAGATAGCGTGATTCAAGAGGAAGGTTTATAGTAAGTATAATATGTGCATACAATAGTAGAGAAACGCTAATAATTTCAAAAATTTCTAATGTGATGTCATAAATTAAAACACATTTTTTGGGCTTACAGGCGTAAAAAACGTAATAGGTACGTGTATAGTGTTTGTGTGTGTATAATCCAATGTTGCATTTCGCTCGAGTTTTCACACTATTCCATCTAAAATAATCACAATTACAAGATATGATCGCGAAATATCTTTGGCCTCGCTCCAATACGAGGAAATATTAATATCTCTTGTAACAAGTGTCCGTAAAATATACATTTGAGGTAACCAGATTTAATTTGTTACAGAAATACACACGTTTTAGGGTTCCGTAGTCAAATGGCAAAAACGGAACCCTTGTGGGTTCGTCATAATTGTCTGTCTGTCCGACCGTAAGTCACAGCCTCTTTTTCAGAAACTATAAGAACTTTACTGTTTAATTTTATTTTCATGAAAATGAATTTAAAAAATGATATTGATTATATTTTTTCTAAACTGAATAGTTTGCGCGAGACACCAAATTGGTAAAATATGTGGCCCACCCCTGTAAAATCTAAAATAAGCGAATGATGAAAAAAAATATACGATGTAAGTACATTATCATTCTTCCAGCGAAAAATCGTTTGAACGAGATCTAATAAGTTATTTTTTTAAATCGTAAATCGCAATTTAACTTTCATTCAATCAATACAAATATATATTTTTTTTAAAGTTGGTGCTGCGGAACCCTTCATGTCCGACTCCGACTCGCACTTAGCTGCTTTTTTTCTTGCAGCCTTCTTTTTGGTAGACGAACATCTCGTTTTGCGTCACCGACATCCTTATGTGTAGCATTGGAGCAGCGGAGCGTTAGGCTAAGAAGTCATGGAGCGATTTTCAGCCGCGTCCGCCGCGGTTCCGGAACTACGGTTTTATTTAAAAACTCACGAGACCGCTTATTTTCGCGGCATCGCAGCCGCCGCGGGTGAGATTATCGGTCGCGAACGTGGCGGGCGACGGACGGTTAACCATTACTATAAGTCCAACTAAAGCCAACAGAAAGCAGAGCGCGCGGACGCCACCACGGAGTCTGCGGGCGACCGAGCGGCAGCGTCGTGAGTTGTGCTTTAAATATTTACATTTATATCTGCATTCCACAGAAGCTGCGGGCCCGCAACAGTGACAGGCGCGGCTGAAAATCGCTCCATGAATTCTTAGCCGATTTATGCCTTAGATGCTTTTTGGGGACGGATTGTGAACCATTAGTGCTGTTGAGTACTACAATTATACACTTTTTCTACACGCACATATAATTTTACACGTACATAGCATAACAGGCCATATTTTATTAAAAACTAGATGCCCGCCCCGGCTTCGCCCGTGGTATATTATATAGCACTCATCGGGATCCCGTACATATCCAACGGTGAAAGAATGACTGAAATCGGTTCACTCATTCCTGAGAATATCGATTTCAAACAAAAAACCTCTTCAGCAACCTACTGCGCCACCTGTCGGAAATTGGTCGTACAAACTCAGATTTAGAAAAAAAAAATTAGCAAAGGTTTAAATTCGAGGCACAGATTACTGAAATTCAATGACGCAATCTTAGACACATGCTGTCATGTGTCATGTCAAAGCACGAAACGTACGAAAACTCTCAAAAGGGGAATATTTTTTCCCGATTTTGTTACATTCTTGTTTCATGCTCCGCTTCAATTAATAGTAGAGTTATTTTCTATAGCCTAAAGCCTTCCTCGATAAATGGACTATCCAATAGAAAAAGAATCTTTCAATTCGGACCAGTACTTCCCGAGATCCTAGCGTTCAAGCAAACAAACAAACAAACAAACAAACAAACTCTTCAGCTTTATAATATTAGTATAGATATATATATTTTATTAAAACACTAGATGCCCGCCCCGGCGTCACCCGTGGTACTTTTATACACTCATCAGGATCCCGTACATATACAACGGTGAAAGAATGACTGAAATCGGTTCAGTCAGTCCTGAGAATATCGCTTTCAAACAAAAATCCTCTTCAGCTCCCTGCTACGCCACCTGTCCGAAATTGGTCGTACCAACTCAGATTTAGAAACAAATTTGATTAGCACACGTTTATATTCAAGAGGTATTTAATCTGTGATATTCAATGACGCAATCTTAGACACATGCTGTCATGTGTCATGTCAAAGCACGAAACGTACGAAAACTCTCAAAAAGGAATATTTTTTTCCCGATTTTGTTACATTCTTGATTCATGCTCCGCTTCTGTTAATAGTAGCGTTATTTTCTATAGCCTATACTATAGCCTTCCTCGATAAATAGACTATTCAATAGAAAAAGAATCTTTCAATCCGGACCGAGATCCTAGCGTTCAAACAAACAAACAAACTCTTCAGCTTTATAATATTAGTATAGATTTTGTAGGCTCTTTCTTATGTTTTCATTGAATAGAAAACTTCTTTTGGCCGCGAACAGACAGATTTTTCGTGGGCTGTGAATGTGGCGTTTTCAAGACGCAAAAAGATCTGTCAAAAATAGTTCCCAATTTCACCGTAGGTGTTTTTTGAGAAATTTCACAAAAACCAACAGTGGCGCCTCATTGAATTCTAGCGTCACCCTCGGGAATGATAAGAAATCTTCGGGTAAACTCGCTTCACATCAAAAAAATAGAACCGACTTGAGGACCACCTTTTTTAAGTCTGTTAGAAAGTTCTACTTTAGCAACGCCGCAGCGCATTTCGCGCACAGGTGATGTAGCGTGAAACTAACCTCCATTTTAATTCGGTCAAAAACATACACAGGGTCATAAATCATGCGTATCATATTTGGACCGGCGCCAAATGTATCGGGCGTTGGGTTATCGACGCCGTTAATTTATTGCACCCGTACTTACTCCTCACCGCATCGAGGATCATAAACTAATAATAAATACATTTGCTAGCTGTTACGTGACGATAACTGGCTCACCAGTCATTCAATACGTTTTGTGAAGCTGTGGTGGACTAGTGGCGAAGACAGGCGCAGTCGCAGCCTTACATTTTGGAGGGGGCCACCAATACTGTTTAAAAATGTTTTGTTTGTTACTTCTAACATTTTTTTATACCCACATGAGCAAATATGTGAATAAATACTAATAGATGTAGGAACATGTTCAACAAATGAAAAAAATAAAGATAAATAGATTACAATTAGGTACAATTTCAAGGAGAACAATGACTTCAACTAGCATCGGGACAGAAATGTGGAAGCTATGATTTGTGATTTATAAATTTGTGGTTATATTTCTAATCTGTTCTGTTTAAGTGATTTTGCATGCTGCAAAGCAGAAAATGGAGCACTGTTTTATATCTAACCATCTGTAAATACCCATGTCGGTACGCAAATAAAGAATATATTATTTTGTACCAGTATCTAGCTGTGGAAGTGGAAGACCTTGGGCAGTAGGGGAGCCGAGGCTAAAACCCTGGTGAAAGACATTGGTCGCCGAATTCGCGGTAAAGGTGCTGACTCCCGGTCTGGTTCGTTTCTGGTGCAAAGGATTTCTATCGCAATTCAGCGTGGCAATGCTGCCAGCATTTTGGGCTCCTTCGCGCCACGAACGGTGCAGGGCGGGTTATGTGATAGCTTGTAATATAGAATTTAAATGTCATCGTTACTTTATTTTTTTGGGTTTATGATCAAAATACTTAACAAATAAATTAAAGAATTGAATTGAATAATATAATAATATGTTGATTAAAATCAGGGAGTACGGCAGTACGCCCCCGCCAAGTCGAGCGCGAAGCAAACACTGCCGTACCATCCTTAACTGGAACCATTTCGCTGCATTTTGAGGCCCCTATTTGAGACCCTCTGGATAAGACCAGAACACTGAAATTTTCGTTATCTAGTAAGCTATAATCACATGCTTAAAATCCAAAATTTGAAGTCTGTACGTCATTTAGTTCCGAAGTTAAAGCGAAGTCAAAGTTTCGCATTTGCGACACTCACTCATGATCATCAAAATAGAACTAGTACTTTCCATAAACTCAGAGAGCTGAAATTTAACACATAAAGGGAAAACTATAAAAACTAGGAATATCGAAAATCTGGAGTACCTGGTGCCCTTTATTTGAAAACACAAGAGCCCAACCAATCTACTAAATATCGACATACCGCCTTAACAAAAAATATTCAACTTTGTTTGTCCTCTTCTCTCATACTCATTTGATGTCAAAAATCGAAGGTCTGAAGTATCTTGATGAAGTACCCTCAGCTTGTCTCAGCTGAATTAGAGATACAGTAATGATAGTCGTAGCGGTTCTGGCGACAGATTGGTGCAATGGTGTCAAGGAGCACCTGGTTTTATACCCTTGTGTACCCTTCAGCGGCCAAGTCACACAACATTAACTATAATAATCAAGAAATCGCAGTAAGGAATCTTAGACTTGGCACGGCTTTGTCTAAATATCATTACTTTTTAGAGATAAATATACAGCTCCATGGAGACTTGGCTAGTTTTTAACAGAATGTTTTTGGTGGGATAGACTTTACTAGCGACGCGATCCGTGTATTTCCAGTTCTCGTAGTTTTCGTGCGGTAAAAATAGTCTATAACTCTGTACCTACGTTAAAAATAGTAGGTACGAGTCGATTTTTACGAAGTTACGGCTGGTCTAGTCGAGAGAACGGCAACTGCACATCCGGAGTTCCGATCCGGTTCAAATCCCACGAGCACCAATCTTGTCAAGTCATCAAATGCCTAAGTTAAAACGGCGAAGGAAAACATCGTGAGGAAACTGAGATGTGCCTAGTTTCGAGGTCATGTGTCATCCACCAACCCGCACTGGGCCGCGAGGTGGACTCTCTCCTTAATACCTTGCGAGACAAGGCACCCTAGTCACTAGTCCCAGCCGTGGGAACATTTGGTGGGCTGTTTTAAAACCAAAAGAGCGCAAAGATGAAAAAGACTTCAAAGTCTTGATCATCGCCGCAAAATTGCTAGCTTATCGGTTTTTTATCGGATACACTTCGGAGAGTGTGCAACTGATCTGCATGATCTAATTCCACCTTGCCCTTTCTTCTATCGGACTTCTCGTTCCTCAAAAGGGCGACATCGTTTCATGGTTGATGTTCCAAAAACGCGAACGAAGCGATTTGACTCCACGTTTGTGATAAGAACGTCTAGGTTGTGGAATGCGTTGCCTGAGTGGGTTTCCCCGATGGTTACAGTCTTTGTGTCTTCAAATCGAGAGTGAATCGGTTTCTTCTAGGTAAGCACGCTCCATCGTAGATCGCATCATCGCTTAACATCAGGCGAGATGGTGGTCATGGGCGAACATAAACTAGATAAAAATAAATTAAAAAATCATCTGGCGTTTATTTGGCCCAACGCATGAGCATTGCCATTCAGCGTGGTAATGCCGCCAGCATGCTGGGTACGCTTCCGATTGGTAGTGGGTTTGAACATCTTGATTATCAGTAGACCTTCATTGGTTTATGGATAATTCAGGTGTGCTTAGTGTAAGTAGTTAGTTAGGTAGGTTTATAGTGTAGTGTATTTCTAATTGTATTTTATTAGTTTTGTTAATAAAGGCTCTGCCCAGATAAAAAAAAACCATTGATCTCATGTTGTTCACTCGACCTAAGAATAAATTCACAATTCGCAAAAATAAATCAGGCATCGAACTAAATAAACTACGAGTACAAGCGCTCATTATTTTTCAAGTATGTATTTTCGTACGGCCATTTTGCGTGGGCGAAATGTATTTTGGATCAACTATCAGCTTTTATTGTAGTTTATATTGAGTTGTTGGATGTAGACTTTGTTTTGGTTTTTTGAATGATGTATTGATTCGAGATTTGCGAGACTGCGTTTGCTATAGTATTGAGACGTAGGACAGTGTCCTAGACATTACTCCGTACTGTGATCGCTCTATGGACTTGGCCATCAAGAAATGTATTAGCATTTCTCATTGGCATGCTGACGCATTTCTAGATGTCCATTCTCATGACCATGCCCTCCTGATTCACCCGCGTAGTTTCCAAAGCAAGCTGTAAATTATAAGTTATAAGTTTTCATTTGTATTGGCAGTTCCTATGACTGCCAGTTTGTTCTATTAAGTATTTGTTCTTTAATTTTTGTCCCAAGATATATTCAAGAGTATTTCCGAAATGCAAAAAAGGCATTTTATTTTTTGACCAGGTAATGTATGTTTTATAACGTACGGTATAGTTGCCGTCAAACAAGTTGACCCAATAAAGTTAGCTGCGCGTGGCTGCGCAGAAACGTTTTTAAGGTACCTAGAGATTTTCTACGATAACATGGCCCGCCCCTACAAATTACTGTTTTAATGTGTGTAGTCACATCCTTATGAAAGAGTTTGTATGTAGTTGTCTGTCTTCAGTAGCAGTACGCACACATGCGTGGTGGTGCGTTGTATATACTTTGACAAATACTTGCAAACGTTTTGAATTCTGAAGGGGCGGGTCATGTTATCGTAGTAAATCTCTACATATATTTGGTGGAAGCACATGCGCAAACTTTCCCCTTCCACGTCATGCCGGCTACCATAGTAATCTTTGCAGAGTTTGCTTGCGAAAGCATCTTTTCGCATCTTTGGTTTGGGTCATATAAGTAGGTGCCAGCTGGAGGCTCTGAAACCGATCGAGAGACGTGCCTAAGGGCTCATAGGTAAAATAACACTTGTTCGAAAAAGACTTTAGGATGTCTACTCTCTTTCTACGAAAAACGTAAATTTCGAAATAAACTCGCGACTTTCCCGTTCCGGTTCTACTTCGTATCGTCTTATCGAACATTTAGACTGCAGGCCCGTGAACAAAATTTATGGGTCATATGATACAGCAGGAGACCTATGTAGGATGATAGAAGGGTATAAAGATTAAGCACTATGCCGTCACTTGTAAGCTGTCCAACTGAGTACAGGTGAAGAGGGGGGTTCTAAACCTCGATCATTTCTCCTTGTCGCATGATTTTTGTACGGCATTGCGAAATAATGTATTAGAAGAGGTATTGAAACTGTATGGAACCAAAGCCGAACATAATCAAATGACCAAACTTACTCTGTAAATCGTCGGAAAATCATGATTTTTTTTCACAAACTAACAATAAGAATTTTAAAATTTATAATTTTTATGGTTTCAATACCTCTTCTAATCTATTATTCCGCAACGCCGTACAAAAATCATGCGACAAGGAGAAATGATCGAGCTTTAGAACCCCCCCCCTCTTCAACTGCACTCAGTTGGACAGCTTACAAGTGACGGCATAGTGCTCAATCTTATTACTTTATACCCTTCTATCATCCTACATAGGTCTCCTGCTGTATCAGATGGCCCATAAATTTTGTTCACGGGCCTGCAGTCTAAGTGTTTGACGTTTAAATGTTCTCAGCCTACTTATTCTGATTGGAGTAGGTTTAGAACATTATGTATGTGAAAAATTTGACATATTTTGTACCCATTTGTCTCTAATCTTGTATCTGATATTCTAGTACAGTCATTACGTCGGAAAAATCGGGTTAGAAATGCATGTGACTAGATGGGTTAGAAGTTATAAATGTTGTGGAGGATGCCTAGAAATGCTTAAGTTCAAATTGTCGACCAAGATTCCCTATGTGCATTTTCCGCCATCTTGAAAAAAGAGCTAAATTCGGTTTCGTGACAATGACTCGGTTCAGCATTAAGGTACAAAAATGTTGATCGAGTACTTTTTTGTTGCTTACTCCACGCTGTATAATTTTGGTCCTATAAATTGTTCAGCTGTCGCCCATACTTAAACCAACGAAAGAACGAAACGAAAAACGAACAATATCTCAAAAACCAAAAAAAGTACTCCATCAAAATTTTCGTATCTCAATACAGAACCGAGTTATTGTCACAAAACTGAATTTAACCTTTTATTCAAGATGGCGGAAAATGTACGGCGGAAATCTTGGTCGACAATTTGAAATTCAGCTTTTCTAGGCACGAACAACGTATCCAAAATTTAGCCGTCTGGGTTCACATACGTAAACGAGCAGTATTTGTATACACCTGTTTAGGTACATATATATTTAGAATCTGAATCTTGGAAAGGGCTCGAACGATTTTCATGAAATTATGTATGCAGGGGATTTCGGGGACAATAAATCGATCTAGCTAGGTTTAATTTTTTAAAAACATCATTTTATGCGCGTTTTTAGACAATGAAAAACTGTTACATTAAGATTAGCATGCGATGGTAAATTTCGCAACATTGTGCGACAGTATAATAGCTCAGGCGGGGAGTGGAGTAGTTCCGGTTTCAAATTCAGACGGCTTCTCTTTTTTTAAGGTTCCTTCTTCTTTTATCTATTACTGGGAGCTCTTTGTCTGTATCAAAGTATACTTAGTTTTTAAACCGAGCAAAGCTTGGTCACCCAGGTAGGTAGGTACTGTACAAATATAATGACTGAACTGTTATTTAAGTATGTTTATTTTAGTATTATATGTATTTCGATGGGGAAGAAAGGTTCTCGAGTGGCAACCAACCGGAATCAGCAGTGTTGGACGGCCTCCCACTAGATGGACAGACGACCTCGCAAAGGTCGCTGGAAACCGCTGGTTGCAGGTTGCGCAGGACCGTTCGTTGTGGAAATCTAGGGGGGAGGCCTATGTTCAGCTGTGGTGGAATGATGGTGTATTTTTATTTTAATATCTAAATTATATGTGTAAAATATTGTTATGTTTTTTTGTTAACTACCAGTTTGTTATGTTATTACGTGACGTCACATCATTATTGTTTTTCTCATGTTCTTACTTTTGCACTCTATCCTCACTGTATTCTTTTTGATATGTTTTCCTGCTGTTAATGGTTGCTTGGAAGAGATCGTTTTTACCGATAAGGCCGCCATTTATGGCACTAGATATTCAGTTATTGTTTTTTGTGGTTTAAGTGTTTGTAATTTACTGGTGTACATAATAAAGAGTGTATGTCTGTCTGTTCTCAGAACTGACCGTCTTGAGCTTTTGGGCGTTACATTGACATCTACGCTCAACTTTGGTTCGTTTATCGAGTCCAAGGCTAAATTAGCTGCCAAAAAACTAGGTGTCCTCTCAAGGGTGCGAAGATACTTCAAGTCTGAACAGTTGCTCACTTTATATCAAACACAAATGCGCTCTTGTATGGAGTACTGTTCGCATCTTTGGGATGGTTCGGCTAAGTATCAGCTAGAGACTTTGGAAACGATCGAGAGACGTGCCAAAATGCTCATAGGCAACGACACTCTTGTGCGAAAAAGACTTCAAAGTCTTGAACATCGCCGAAAAATTGCTAGCCTATCGGTTTTTTTATCGGGTACACTTCGGAGAGTGTGCGACTGATTTACATGATCTAATACCACCTTGCCCTTTTGACGTGACAACGTCTTATAAATTGGATTGCCGGGTGACACTTCAAGAAACTGCGTTACGCTCCGCTCACGTTATGCGCTCACAACGAGAGCGAGTGAGAGGCACGCGTCCCTTCCACTCGGGCATGGTTAGCCCGCCTAAGAGCGAGAGAGACAGACATAAAAAGTGAAAGGCACGCGTCCCTTCCGTAAAATTATTTTACCACTTAAAGTCGTTGTCACGTAAAACTTTCGCCCGTATAACGACTTTACAGGCAACCAATTTTTTTTCTATCGGAATGCTCGTAGCTCGAAAAAGCGACATCGTTTCATGGTTGATGTTCCAAAGACACGAACGAAGAGATTTGAATCTACTTTTGTGATAAGAACGTCTAGGCTGTGGAATACGTTGTCTGAGTGGGTTTTCCCTATTGGTCACAATCTTTGTGTCTTCAAATCGAGAGTGAATCGGTTTTTTCTAGGTAAACACGCTCCATCGTAGACCGCATCGTCGCTTAACATCAGGCGAGATGGCGGCCAAGTGTAAACCTATACAAGTTAAAAAAAAGAACGCCTAATTTACACAAAGATGAACACAATTATTTCCTTTGGACTAGAAAACACCACGCGTGCACTAATATCACACGCAAAAGACGACATTGAAGTTATTTCCAGCCTTTATTATTAAAAACATAATATCTCGCGCTGAATATTATAAATGCAATAAATTACTTTTATAGTTGATTTTATGGGCCACATTTTTTTTCGTTGGCAACACTAATTTTTCTGGAACTTTTTCATCTTTAGAGACTGATAGTATTTTGGGCTTTAAGACAAGTATTTTGCGGTGGATATGTGGACAGTAAAAATATTTTACCGACCGCAAAAAAAAGGAAGTTGTCTATTTGGTGGAATCTTTTTTTAACCCCCGACCAAAAAAGGGGTGTTATAAGTTTGACGTCGATGTCTGTCTGTCTGTCTGTCTGTCTGTGTGTGTCTGTTTGTGGCACCGTAGAGCTCAAACGGATGGGCCGATTTCGATGCGGTTTTTTTTATTTGAAAGTTAATATCCGTGCGGATCGATTCAATATGGCCGCCTCCACAAAATGGTGGACAAAATATTGTAAAGAAATATTTTGTCCACACATGTCCACCGCAAAATACTTGTCTTAAAGCCCAAAATCCTACCTCAATGTGGATATCAAATGAAAGGGCTTGACTAGTAGAATACTATACATTATAAAAAAAATCTAATCCAAGATGGCCGCCACCACAAAATGGCGAATTTCTTTCACTACTACCTCAATATGGATATCAAACGAAAGGGCTTGACGAATACATTGCACTATAACAAATTTTAAATCAAATATGGCCGCTTCCACAAAATGGCGAAATACATTTCTTTTTTCACAACTACCTTAATTTGGGTATCAAATGAAAGGGCTTGACAAACCCGAGGTAGTCGGGGGTTAATCAAAATTTTAATTTTGTTCTTGTTAATGTATCTACGCTTAAGGCTTAAGCCCTTTTTATACTTGTCTAAATCTAGTAACTGAATTCAGATACTTTAAAAGCAAGGGCAGTCGACTAAACTCAGAATAAACTTTAAAAGTATGAAGATAGAAACAAGTAATAGGTACTTACTTCTCAATTGAGTAAGCTAGTTAACTGAAAGCTATTTTATTTATCTGAATTCAGTAGCGAATAAATGAATGTCGAATGAATAAGGGCTTTAGCTATTACATTGAGGGATTGCATCCGCGATGAAGTAATCCGTAGAAGAACTAATATGAACAAAATGTATGGGTCAAATGAACCACCAGGAGACCTATGTAGGATGATAGAAGGGTATAAAATAATAAGATTCAGCACTATGCCGTCACTTGTAAGCTGTCCAACTATAACTATAATAACCTAAGTTTAAAAAAATTCAGACTGATCCATTTTTTTTTATTTTTTTCAGCATAGAGTGACGAGACGAGCACGACATGTGCCTGATGATAAGCAACATACCTGCGACATAACAGCACAGGACACGCAGCTATTGGAACATGAAGAGTCAATATCATTACCTAGCACTGCACTGCGCTCGTCACCCAGAGATCTAAGTAAGATGTTATATCTCTACACCCTGTCTGTAATATCTCTGGAAACATTGCCCTTCAAACTCATTGTTTTATTGTTGACTTGTTTGTTTTACCTATTCTCGCAAGGATTAAATAAATTGAATTGATTTGAAACCGTAATGTTTGCACCGTAATGTTTGCACATTACTGCTTGGCGGTAGCATAACTGGCAAAGGTGTGGTACTTCCCCAGGCGGACTCTGCTAGGAGTCCTACCACTACTGCTGTACCTACTGTTTAGTAAGTGACAGAGGGGAACCGATATACGATCCCTAAAACATTGACATTGAAATTTCGTTTTTTTTTTACCTTTTTAGCCGAAGACTTTACTTCTTCAGAATAATCTTCATTAGTTTCATTTTCCGATAACTTCGCTTTACTCTCTAAACACAGGAATATCAAAAAAATCATCACTGATAATCTGACATGGCCAAATTTTATCACTGCCATTTTGTAAAAAAAACTCGATTACGTATTTAGACCTCTTTGTCCTTGATCTCTTTTTTTTTTAGAAAAAAATGTTAAAAGTCACTTGCAATTTGACACTAGAATGCGCGGGAAATGAACTGCATCTGTCAATACGGCATGGCAGGCTCCAGATGACTGGAGAATATTACACAGACTGCAAGACGCGTCTATTTTTAGTTTTAATATATCGATGGGGCGGACTTGCCGAGTTGATCTTGACTCTTGCGCAGAATAAGAGAAAACGAAAGCACAACTTTTAAAACCGAGGCGATTTCAGGATGAAAATAGACACAAATATTTGACAGATATAACAGATTTGTGATTTTTGTAGTGGTAGCACCAATGATTTTAAAATACCTATATAAGTCAATTGGGTAGGGCTCTTTGCAATGTTCACCTGGGGAAGCATTATACCTTTGCTAGTTATTCGACCTACAAGCAGTAATGTAAAGACATCACTGGATTCCGGTTTTAAGGGCAATGTTTCCAGAGAAATTACAGGGCATACCTAGAGTATGAACTTAAAAATCTGGGCGACGATCGCAGTGCAGTGGTAGGTACTAATTTGGACTAGTCACGTCCCAATAGCTGCTTGACACTAATATAGATAGACGCGTTGCTTCCCACCAGGGATAATTATGTCATTCTCGTCCCTTCTACCAATAATGATTAAAAAAAAAGAAGTGTGGCACTCGGAGACTGCCGCGGTAAAGCTATTGCATGTTGCATGCATTTTTATCAACATAAGCAATAGGGATGTTAGCAATTTTTCGGAATTGCTTTTATTTTGAAGAGTGAGATTTGTTAACCATAAAAAATATCACGGGAAATCCGTTAAGTTGGCAACACTGCTAAGAGCATTTAGTCTGTAAAGCTCATACAAATAAGATTCAAAGTCGAATTACCGAGTGGGGAGGACGGCGTTACGGTCTTCCATCCCTCTTTCTTGTGAACATAAGAAAGAGATGCACGATCACTAAAATTCGGTCCCGAGGCCCGCGATAAAAGCTATGAAATAGCTTAAAAATTCCGAATTAAACAAAACTGACTTAATACAAAATTAAATTCAGGCGTACCACCAAATTCAATAGGAAGCAAACAAAGAGTTTACATATACTACGTATATAGTTAGATTTTCCGCACGGTTCCTTTGTGTCAATCGTATGCAGATGACGTGCATACTTTCTATGGCAACAGAGTGACGTGCCGCGACAAAAGTATGACACTTCCACAAGAGCGACAAGGCAAGAGAGATGCTACCCGTGCTTTCGGTGCAAAGCGTTTGTGCCAACTCTATACGTAGTATATGTAAACTCTTTGGAAGCAATCACAAGTCATCGAGGTAACGAAAGTAAATTTTAGTGGTTTTTTATTCATATTTCCAAAACATTTCGATAAAATTTAAATGGAACCTCTGAACTGATTTAAATGGAATCTACCAAACAAAAGAAGAACCATCATATTCGATTGACTGCCGCGGTAAAGCTATTGCGTGTTGCATACATTTTTATCAACATAAGCAATGGGGATGTTAACAATTTTTCGGAATTGCTTTTATTTTAAAGAGTGACATTTGTTTACCATAAAAAAAATGCAGAGAAGTATACAATCTAGTCAGTCTTCGACAGCTAAGAGCATTTAGTCTGTAAACCTAATACAAATAAGATTCAAAGTCGAATGACCGAGTCATTCATTTTTATCAACATAAGCCATAGCGATGTTAACAATTTTTCGGAATTGCTTTTATTTTGAAGAGTGAGATTTGTTAACCATAAAAAATATCACGGGAAATCCGTTAAGTTGGCAACACTGCTAAGAGCATTTAGTCTGTAAAGCTAATACAAATAAGATTCAAAGTCGAATGACCGAGTGGGGAGGACGGCGTTACGGTCTTCCATCCCTCTTTCTTGTGAACATAAGAAAGAGATGCACGATCACTAAAATTCGGTCCCCAGGCCCGCGATAAAAGCTATGCAATAGCTTAAAAAGAACGGTTTTTGGAAGTCGGTTAAAAAGAAGATAGTTCGCCATCATCCAATATGGAGCCATTTTTACATCCTGTGAAATTTCTCTACAAAATTAAACATTGACGCTTTTTTTTTTTTTAATAAAGAGTGACTAGACGATCGTGATATGTGCCTGATGGTACGCAACATGCCTGACACATAACAGCACAGTGCCACGCAGCTATTGGAAGACGAAGAGTCCAAATCATTACACTAGCACTGCACTGCGCTCGTCACCCTCTATCGATATCCTCGATCTATAGAGCGAGACATATAGAGAGATATATCTCTAAGCCCTGTAATTTCTCAAACATTGCCCTTCAAACCCGAGCTTAGTAATGTTTGCACATTACTGCTTGGCGGCAGAATAACTGGAAAAGGTGTGATATTATACTTCCCCAGGCGGACTGCCAAGAGTCCTACCACTACAGCCAAGAGTCCTACATACGGTAAATTAGCAAGGCAAAATTAGCTGCTAAAAAACTAGGTGTCCGCTCAAAGGTGCGAAAGTACTTCAAATCTGAACAATTGCTTTTGTTATATAAAGCACAGATTCGCTCTTGTATGGAGTACTGTTCGCACCTTTGGGATGGATCGGCTAAGTATCAGCTTGAGGCTCTGGAATCGATCGAGAGGCGTGCCAAAAGGCTCATAGGCAAAGACATTCTGGCGCGAAAAAGACTTCAAAGTCTTGAACATCGCCGCAAAATTGCTAGCTTATCGGTTTTTTATCGGATACACTTCGGAGAGTGTGCAACTGATCTGCACGATCTTATACCACCTTGCCCTTTTTACTATCGTACTTCTCGTAACTCGAAGATGCGGCATCGTTTCATGGTGGATATTCCAAAGACACGGACAAAGAGGTTTGACTCTACGTTTGTGATAAGAACGTCTAGGCTGTGGAATGAGTTGCCTGAGTGGGGCTTTCCCGATAGTTATAATCTTGGTGTCTTCAAATCGAGAGTGAATCGGTTTCTTCTAGGTAAACACGCTCCATCGTAGACCGCATCGTCGCTTAACATCAGGCGAGATGGCGGTCAAGTGTAAACCTATTAAAGTTAAAAAAAAAAATAAGAATGTAAAGTTGTTAAATTAAAGCTTAATTTATTGTATCGCTAGAACCGATAAGGTCCTAATTATGGCTATTCTTTTGCATATTTTTTTAAGTGAAAACATTTTTTGGCGTGTCACATACAGATTTTTCGTGAACTGTGAATTGAATTCTAACATCACGCTCGGGAATGATAAGAGATCTTCTGGTAAACTCGGGACAATGGGCATTGGCAAACTAGAAATGCGTCAGCACTCTCCATTGGCCATGAACATGGCCATTTAGATATGCTGACGCATTTCTAGGTGCCCATGCTCATGACCACGCCCTAAGGTTTCACTCGCGCAGTTTCCAAAGTAAGATATCAAATTGCATATGCATCGATATAATTAAAGAAACGAAGATGAGGTATGCCATAATCTAAAGACAACATAACGTGGCGAAAATTTGTTTGAAAATTTTGAAAATTGAATTGTCAGCGAACGTACACAACTCCTTGTTGCGACTGAGACTAAATCAGGAGACGTCACCTGATTTTGCATCGCCATAGTAGAAGCGCGTTGCCGCTTCTGCGTTTTTAAGAGTTCGATGGTTATAAGTTTTCTCTTCTCTCAGCAGCCCCTTTGACTGCCAATTTTTTTGTCTGCTGTGCAAAATATATCGCTAAGGTACAAATACATCAAAATGTCCCTCTGTGTATTTCTATTCTGTGACTCTAGTGCGTCAATATGCGGTCTTGAGTTAAAAATATTTTGTGCGAATTACGAGTACGCTCTTTTTCGCGCTCGTGTCGTTATTATTTCATGTCAGACTATTAAATTAATTTATAATAAAAAATAACTCACTGACAGCGTGACTAGTATTTATTTTAAGGCGCGGTGCACACGTGCCGAACAACACACAGGTACATTTTACTCTTCGAATGCTTTTTAAAACCAACTTCAAAGAAGGCGGAGGTTCTATGTTCCACTGTATGTTTTTGAAGTGAAAACTTCTTTTAGCGCATTTCTTGATGGCCAATAGCCATGGTCCCGAGTTTACCCGAAGATCTCTTATAATTCCTGAGCATGACGCTAGAATGTCCAAATCTAACAGGTATAGGATAGATACTACTTACCTGTGCCTACATAGCGTCAATCTACTAACTTTTTGACCTGACTGGCACCGACTTCAAATAGATGAGTGAGTAGCGCTTATAATAATGATTTTAGTTTATTTTTCGCTTTTGAGTGCCTATTTGTAGTTTTGAAGTCGGTTTAATTTTTTGTACGAAAATTGTTTATTTTACTTTTTAGTGTACAAGAACAAAATTAAAAATTTTGATTAACCCCCGACTACCTGGCATTTGTTATCTGTACAACATTCTACTAGTCAAGCTCTTTCATTTGATACCCATATAAAAGCTGTGAAAAAAGAAATGTATTTCGGCATTTTGTGGAAGCGGCCATCTTGGATTTGAATTTTTTCATAGTGCAAAGTATTCTACTAGTCAAGCCCTTTCGTTTGATACCCAAATTGAGGTAGTAGGTAATGAAAAATATAATAAAATTCGCCATTTTGTGGCGGACATTTTGGATTTGAAATTTGTTATAATATATATAGTATTCTACTAGTCAAGCCCTTTCATTTGATACTCAAATTGAGGTAGGTTGTGAAGAAATATTTTTTCCGCCATTTCGTGGAGGCGGGCATCTTGAATCGACATTAACCAAACATAGCTAAGAACATTTGTTATAGTATTAACCTTGAAATAAAAAAAACCGCATCGAAATCGGCCCATCTGTTTGAGTTCTACTACGGTGCCACAGCAGACAGACAGACACAGACAGACATCGACGTCATTTATAACACCCCTTTTTTTGGTCGGGGGTTAAAAACAAGTTTTTATTAAAGCATTTACACATTTTTGTATTGACAGGGTCGAGATACATAACTATTGTGAAGTCTACAACTGCGTCATCCAGATAATAGGGAATATGCATGCATTTTTTAAATATTTTTAATTCACTTTTTACATTATTATAACACAATAAAAATTGATTTTTAAAATATCGATATAATTTGTCCAGTTTAAACGCCGCCATCTTTCCCGCGCCTGCATGACGTCATAGGCCACGACCTGTGTTTGTTTACTACAAGTGTTGAGTTGTGCTAGCTAATCAAACGATGGAGAACACGACTTTTCTCTCTAACACTACTAGCTCAGTACGAATATCGACACCGTTAAAGCAGAAAACATGCTATGTGACGTCACATTTGGTTTCGACAGATAATGATGCGTTTCGCAAACTTGAATTTCCCGCGCCTATTTTGCACTTTTTAAATAATATTTTTTATAATTTGGTTATTAACCAAATAAATAATAAAATAATTGTTTTGGCATAATGGCGGGACATTAAGGATTCTACGAAAAAAAAATCAAGCCAATTTAAACTACATGCATATTCCCTATTGTACGCAAATTTTCAGTTTTTGGTTCATATTTCAAAAACCACTTGACTGATTTCGATAAGATTTATATGGGACCATTCGGGAAGCATACCCATCCGAACACAAAAATAAATTTTAAAATCGGTGTAGAGGTTCTCGAGAAATCAGGTAACATACAAAAAAAAAACATAGGGGTCGAATTAATAACCTCCTCCTTTTTTTGGAAGTCAGTTAAAAAATAAGGCCACGAAAGTCTGTCTATGGCGCGCCATAAGATTTCACTTCAAAAATAAAAGGTTTGATACGAGTCGTAATAGTTTTTTTTTTGTGATTAAAGTTTTCTTTTACCGCTAACTCGCCTGATGGTAACAAACGATGCGGTCTACAATGGGACACGCTAGCCTAGTAGAAACCGATTCACGCTCAATTTGAAGACATCAACATTGTATCCATCGGGTTAAGAACCCACAATAAATACTGTGAATGTAGCTCATCGTCACGCTCTTAAACGAAAGAAATGTTCCAGTGAACTCTGGATCTAACACATTTTTTAGATGACCACGCTTAGAAGACTAATCTAGAAAATCTAGATGGCCATTCATATAATACTAATCTAGATAGCCACGCATATGATACTAATCTAGATGGTCATGCATATAATAATAATCTAGATGGTCATGCATACAATACTAATATAGATGGTCATACAGATGATACTAATCTAGATGGCCATGCATATGATACTAATCTAGATGGGCATGCATATAATACTAATCTAGATGGTCATGCATATAATACTAATCAAGATGGCCATTCATATAATAATAATCTAGATGGTCATGCATATAATAATCATCTAGATGGTCATGCATATAATACTAATCTAGATGGTCATGCATATAATACTAATCTAGATGACCATGCATATAATACTAATCTAGATGGTCATGTATATAATAATCTAGATGGCCATGCATATAATAATAATCTAGATGGCCATGCATATAATAATCTAGATGGCCATGCATATAATACGAATCTAGATGGTCATGCATATAATACTAATCTAGATGATCATGCATGTAATAATAATCTAGATGGCCATGCATATAATACTAATCTAGATGGCCACGCTTAGTAGACTGATAGTAGTAGATAGTAGTAGACTGACTGTAGATCGACAACCAAGCTTTGACGATTTATTCCAGACCAGCTGCGCCCTCCGGTTTCACCCGCGTAGTTTCCAAAGTGAGCTATCAAATTCTGAGTTATAAGTGTACTATCGGCAGTTTCTATTACTGCAATTTTTTTTTTTAATCAACTTGGTGTTAACTTCAACTTTTGCTTTATGGCTTTTGTTGTGGTTTAGCCTCACTTTCGACAATGTCACGTTAAAAGATGAACCCGTCAAACGAAGAGATTGGTGTAGGCAACAGTGCTTTTACGGCCGTTTTCAATAATCTACCTAAGATTACGGATAGATAGCTATCTTGGATCGACAGTCTATCCATAGTTCGCGTTTCACAATCAAAGGATAAGTGCTATCTATCTTTGGCCAACGATAGATAGATTTCGCCCTCTCAGCTATCCAAGCCTCACAAAACGTTTCGATCTCTGCAAAACCGATGTAATGATACATTCGAATTAAATGTTGTTGAATTATTTCTTATTGTTTTTAATTCCTATTAGCTTTTTTAAAAAATGTTTAATATGTTTATAGCAATTAATAAAGTAAATATAAATCACTAAAGCGGGGTTTTCGTATTTTTTTACCGTGTTTTTAATAAGAATAATACACGAAACAAAACGGAGTGAACCTGTCTGACAATGACATTATTGAAGCGTGATTTTCGTTTCGTGTGTTAGTTTTGTTTGTGATTTGTGTAAAGTTTCAAGTTTCTGTTTAATTAATTGAGATTTGTGAGTGTTTAAATCTTGAAATTTATATAAAATGAGTCAAGTGAGTATCTATTTACAATTATGATGATTTTAACATAGAATATATAATGTGATATAGTCAGTCCGGTCCTAAACGAGCTGCGAACACGGATTGGACTGACTGTATCTAACGTGAGTTACCCGTGTATTTACTTAAAATGTGTAATAATCACGTTAGTTTTCATGCTTGTACTTATATTTATTTTCTTTACAGTCAACGAAAGCGGCGACGATGACAAGAGACGAAATAATGCTGTTAGTACAACAACAGTTATCCATGTGTTGTTGCGGCAACAACAGCTATCCACACCAAAGCTACAAATGCTACAAACAACAAGATAAAAGATGAGCGTGGCAAAATTTTACTAATGAATTCAATTCATCGTTAAGTAGCGCCCCGCGAACTGCCGCGCAGCTTCGGTTGAAGTAGGAAAACTTGAAGAAAGCTGCTCGTAAACGCTGTGCAAGCATAAGAAGCAACAATATTAGAGTGAGTTAGTGGTGGCAGTGATATAATAACAGGCACATGAACCTATACTTATATGTATATGTGATTTTACAGCATCACTGGAGTGAATAGTTGATGTTTATAGAAAGCAATTTTGTTTTTTTTACAGACCTGAGGTGGCAAAGATGACACTTTGGATAAGGTTGCGTCATTGTTAGGCAGCACAAGCAAGCCAAGGTTTTACAGTCGAGTTTGGTGGTGATGCCACTATTCCCAACAACTTAAGTGTAGTAGAGATGGATGAATATGGCATCACTAATGGTGAACATGGTAGTGGTGTTGGTGTTTCCGGTGAAGGTGCTGTTGAGAGAGTGTTGAAGGAAAATCAAATTACTGAGACCCCTCCAAAACAGAAAAGCTTTTTCTTCAAAAAGGCAAGCAGTAGTGGAACAGGTGTCGCTATACAATTTGTATTTAAAGTGCTCAGCTATGTGTCTCTGCTTTGTCTAAACATTTTCAACTGTTACTAATAATCTGTCCTGCTTTTATTTTTTATTTTATAGCATGAGTGGGCAATGTTTCCAGTGAAATTACAGGACAGAGATAATACACCTTATGCATAAACCATCAGCTTAGTTGGTATTTATAGGATCGAACCCATGACCCACGGCTACGCAGGCAGACGCCTGCGAAGCCATGGGTCATGGGTTCGATCCTCATGCAGTGTTTTGTCAGGCAGTGGCAGTGAAATTTCTACTATTAGAAAAATAAAAAAACTTGCATTTAAATTTCTCCAAAAGTCGCTGATGGGTTTCAAATAACTATTTTTGTAGATTATTAAATATGCAATAATTTAGTTAAAGTCAGATAACCCTAGTTATTAATGTTCTTAGCAATTTGCTAAAGTAAACTTATCTTAAATGTATGTATATGGTTGTTACAGCTAAGCGGAAATACAAGTTGGAAGAAGATAAGTGTAAGGCTCGCCTATCCAGAGAAAATGCTATGATGGAATATTTTATCTTATATCCAAAAAGGAAAAAATAGATTTAGAAAATGAAACGCAAGAAGCAAATTTAGCAAAACTTAAGTTAGAGTTAGAAAATGTTAATCTAGAAAATAAGAAATTAAAAAAAAGACTTAAACTTAATAGAATAATGTAGTATTTCAAACTTTAACTTCCGTTTTGCGCAAACTTGCTTCTTGTATCTCATTTTCTATCTTTTTTGTAGGACATGTGACATGTGCCTGATGGTAAGCAACATGCCTGCCCATAACAGTACAGTGACACACACACAGCTATTGGAACATGAAGAGTCCACATTACTTAACAGTGCACTGTGCTCTGAACCCAAAGATATAAGATGTTTTATCTCTATGCCCTGTAATTTCACAAAATGATGCATAGAAATTGTTATTAAATGTTCAGACCTATAATTTTTGTCTTATTATTAAGATTAATGTTATCGAAATAAAAATGTAATGTTTTAATCTATCTTTTAATTCACGACTGAAAGTGATTATTTAATAATTACTCTCTGATCCTTGTAGTGGAAAAGTATCATGAACAGTTGTATCATTTTCACAGTACCTACTCTAAAAACGTTTTGAAATAGTTTATGACTTACAGCAAGAACAGTGTCTTAAACATAGAATACACTATTAATGAAAACAAACCTTTTAAATCAGAATGGTTAAATATAGATGCATCGTGAGTGGAACCTGGCCATCGAGCCACAACATTTTGAAACACCATAGAGGCATTACAAACAACTTGTACATTAATAGAGAATGTTCCCTTTCTATTTCTAAATTCCTCTCCTATGTTAGAATCTGTATAATAAAAATGTACATGTAGTTCACAAATTTAATGTGAATCAAAGGCTTCAATGGAGGTATTTATTTTTCTATTCTATTTTTCTTTAGGTGTTAATATTTGTTACCTAGTGTGAACGAGATATCATTACTTATCAAGATTTTGAGTAGGTATACCTAGTTAGGTAGGTACTTGGTGATTGTATCAATATATGACACCATGTACTCTAGGGAACCCAGCAATAGTATAAAATGCTGGTGAGTATGATTTTGTAGTCCAATAAAATTTGGAAACAATCTTGCTATGGCTTTAGACACATTTTAAAATTAAAATTTTGCTTTAAATGTATGGGTAGGTACCTAATCAAAAATTTCGTTTTAACGACTACCGGTTACCGGTCGATGTTGACAGATAAGCAGATGGCGTTACTAGAGTAAGCTCCGTCTATCGGACAGTAACTTGAAACTCATATTGAAACGCAAGTAACGTCGATTTGTATCAGTGTTCCTATCTCCAGTACCCTATCTGCCCTCCGGACGATAGATAGATAACGTCGGTAAGAAACGTCTATCTCGGATAGGTTACTGAAAAGCAAGTAAGCTTAAAACGATAGATTTGCCTATCTTCAGTAGCTAGAACTGCGGATAGATAGGTTATTGAAAACGGCCGTTAGACGGTAACTTTCGTATAATTTATGGTGTATTTTTGATTTCCTCCTTTTCTGATAAAGAAAGGGGTTAGTTCTAACTACAGGACAAGCACAAGACAACACACACACATATTTCTACATAAACTGTGTGTCAAAACCTTTACAGAATCGTTGAAATGTAACATATTCATATGTTTAAAGTCTTGACATCCGGCAGCCATTTTTCTTTTTTTTTCCAGCAATGACTGTATCATTATGTGTAATGTTTTATTTTTGCTTTGCCAATTTTACGATAATTACGTACGTAACAGGTGGCATAACGAAACGCAAATATATAAAACTTAAAATAATAAATGTATAATTACAAACATGAGCTTAAAGTATGGTTTATGTATTGAAATGTTTCTCGTAAAACTGGCAAAGAGATGCGTCGTCATCTTTTTTAGTCTTTTTTTTTAAGTGAAATTAAAGTTAAAGTCCTTTATTGGTTTTGAAAATCTTATATTTAAATTCAACACTCAACTCATCTTAAAATTATAGATACAAATCAAATACTTAGATATAGTAGAATAGAATAATTTTAAGGCAGACATAGATGTATTTAGCTATGAAGATCGTAAAATCGTGTGATTTTAAAAGCAGTAAACCTGTAGCTATGCAAATGACGTATCTACCTATTGTGCAACATTAATGCTGTTAATGCTCGTATAGTATATAGGGAAGAAACGAGCAGGAAATGTGCCTGATGGTAAGCAATCTGCTTGCCACATAACAGTGACACGCAGCTATTGGAACATGAAGATTCCAAATCATTACCTAGCACTGACTGCGCTCGTCAGACATAGATCTAAAATGTTATAATATATTTAGATACCTATCTGTCATAAATAAGTGTCAATATTTTTATATACCTACATATATGTATTAGTATGTTATAGAAGTATGTAGGTAAGTATTAGCATGTATGTTTATTTTATTCTATTGTTAGCACATATATCTACGTAATTTGTATTTAACGGATGTAGTCTGGATTGGCACACCCCGCTATTAAAAATATCAAAAACCATTTCCACCCAAAGGTTGCCTGGAAGAAATCGCTTTCAGCGATAAGGCCGCCTGTTGTAGCACTAGCTGTTATTATTTTTCTTTGTCTGTAAATCTGTTAGTCTTTTGGTGTGAACAATATCTATCTATCTATCTCCATGTCCTGTGATTTCTCTAGAAACATTGCCTTGCGAACCGGAATATAGTAATATTTGCATATTACTGCTTGGCGGTAGAATAACTGACAAAGGTGTGGTATTTCCCCAGGCGGCCTCATCAAAGAATCCTACCACTAGATACCAAGTAAAGTTTGATCAAACCTAGTTTATACGTGTCGCAACCTTATTATTAATCAGTTTAATCTATGTAATAAATTACGAAACATTTATACCATCAAAATAGTAAATGGGAAAGGAAGAGCCAAGTTCAAAATTATGAAATACTAGCTGTACCCTGCCACGCTTCGCTGTGGCACATTATCATGTAAAAATTAGATAAAAACAATCCTTGATGCGGATTATATATCATAATAAAATTTCAGCTCGATCGGTGCAGAACTTTTTGAGTTTTTGAAGCGTACACAAACCAACATAACATTTTTATATATGAAAAAATATTATGAGTTGGTTGTCAAGTGAGATCGAAATGGGTGCAAGTTCAATGGTCAATCCTGAAAATATCTATATGAAATATGTAACATCCTAGTTATAGGTTACATAAAACATTGTACCTATCCCTTTATAAACCCCGACCAAAAAAGGGGTGTTATAAGTTTGACGTCGATGTCTGTCTGTCTGTCTGTGTGTGTGTCTGTCTGTGGCACCGTAGAGCTCAAACGGATGGGCCGATTCCAATGCGGTTTTTTTCAATTTGAAGGTTAACATCCGTGCGGATGTTCTTAGCTATGTTTGGTTAATATCGATTCAAGATGGCCGCCTCCACAAAATGCCGAACAAAATATTTCTTCACAACCTACCTCAATATGAAATTAAAGGACAATATATCAAATGAAAGGACTTGACTAGTAGAATACTTTGCACTATGACAAATTTCAAATCCAAGATGGCCGCTACCACAAAATGGCGAAATACATTTATTTTTTCACAACTCCCTTTATATGGGTATCAAATGAAAGGCCTTGACTAGTAGAATGTTTTACAGATAACAAATCCGAGGTAGTCGGGGGTTAATCAAAATTTTTAATTTTGTTCTTGTTTTTAAATTAAGCTAATTAATTGAAACCTGAAATATGACTTGCTTAGATATAGTTTTCATGTTACATTACTTTGTTTGAACGCGGTAATCTCAGGAACTAGTGGTCCGATTTCAAAAATTCTTTCACCTTTGGTCATTTACTTGATCCCTGCGTGCTATATGCTATATACTATGTACCACGAGTGAAGCCGGGGCGGACTTTACTAACGGCCCGCCTCGGCTTCGCACGGCTTAGCTATTCTATGGCACGGGTGCAATGCTGATACTAAAATAAACATAGGTAAGTATGTACTAATACAAGAACAAAATTAAAAAAATTGACTAACCCCCGTCTATCTCGAATTCATTATCTGTACAACATTCTACTAGTCAATCCCTTTCATTTGATACCCATATTGGGGTAGATTGTGAAGAAATATTTTGTCCGCCATTTTGTGGAAGCGGCCATCTTGAATCGATATTCGAAAGACACACAGACAGACATCGACGTCAAACTTATAAACCCAAAGATCTCAATACACAGATGTGCGCACGGAATCATGTCATTGTTGGGAAGAGTGAGCTCACTCATTCCGTTCCAGTCGGTTGCAGGAAGCGGTGAACGCCGGACGTTTTTACTTATCACTATTCTTTGTTCACAACCAAAATAAGTAGAACCACAGCATATCGTGCCGCTAGCGATTCTAGGGTTCTAGTAGATTGGTTATGAGTAAACTACTTAAGACACACATAGAGACGCAGTTTATTATCAATTTCGAGTTACTCAGGGCACATCCATTGGTTTATATCGATGATAAAACCCCTTTTTTGGACAGGGTTAAAAAATGGTTATTGTGGGTTATTATTCCTAAGAGATAGACATAATGTACTATTCTAGATTTTTTGTAGACATTTTAAAGGGGTACAATTGTTTTGATCTGGCTCATAGGGTTCAGCCAGCGTTAGATTGGAAACCCTTAGAATTATCCGTGTTTCTCTGCTATTTTATGCATTTATTATACATATATATAAACTTTCCTCTTGAATCACTCTATCTATTAAAAAAGCTCGCATCAAAATCAGTTTGGTGGTTTTAAAGATCTAAGCATACTCGTATTCTAGCGGCCCGTTCCGGCTTCGCTCGGATATTGTCACATAAAGCCCATTAGTCGAAATAAAAACTATCCTATCTTTTAAGTTGGATCAATCTACACACGGTGTCCAAATTTGATTAAAATCGGCTAAGTAGTTTAGGAGTCCATCACGGACAAACATCGTGACAGGAGATTTACATATATTAAGATAGAAGGACAGACGCGGGGAGTATCTAACTCTGTTTTAAACTATGTAGTGATGCACAGAATACCCAATTTTTCTTCTGAAATTACGAAATATTAATTCTTATGTTTTAGCCGATGGTTTTAGCAACGTCACGCTTAACTTCCATAGCACCAAACACCACATAAACAGACGATCCTCCATCCGTTTCAAGAATAAATCACGAGCCATTAAACCGTCTGGAAGTTTACAATACCATGGAGAACGCTTTTACCGCCAGTTTTACGGTTTAACGCTATATTTACAAAGTAAATAAACACTACGGTTTCCTAGATCGCTGACTAACGTTCCGAAATATATGTGGTAAATAACCTATCCTATTATTGTATACGATTTATATTTGAATTGCGCAAATTTAATATATAGGTATATATCTCAGTTTCGTATGCAGCTCAAGTGGCTTCCCATTCGCCTTCGTCGGAATGCTCATATTTTATCTCTTGTTTATAATGTACCCGCGCTATTTGAAAGACATGTTCACTTTTTGGAGCATCGCGCACTCTCTGCCTCTCAGATCCAAAATAAACTTGTCGCTTCAATCACCCTCAGCACACAGTCAATTCTACGGAAAGTCATTTGCTTTTCAAGCTGTTCAGCTATGGAATGCTTTGCGTGTGCCTACTAGGCAAGCTCCATCGCTTGCTGTTTTTTAAAGACCATGTAAAACAAATTTACTTTTCGCAGTCGTCCCCTAGTTGAAGTTACTATTCTTCGCTGTGTATCCATTCTTAAACTTTAAATGTATGTATTAGTTTATTACTATATTTCGTATTTATGTATTAGGATGTACAGTTATTATTATGTAGGTTTATCAAATTATTATTCATGTAATTGCAGTTTTATTTTGAAATATTATAGAGGTACTCACCACTTTTTAATTGTACTTCCCGTCTTCCTGTTTTCGTATCTGTTTTTCCATCCTACGGTTGCCTGGAAGAGATCGCTTTAAGCGATAAGGTCGCCCATTGCTACTTTAATTTTAGTTTTTAAGTTTTTAATGTATTTTTGTTGTTATTAAGTGCAATAAAGAGTTAATTTATCTATCTATCCTAACAGTCAGTCCTACTCAAAGAGTTTACATATACTACGTATAGAGTTAGAATAAACGCTTTACACTTCAACTTAAAATTAAATTCTAACTCTACCAAATTTCATAAGAATCCAGTCCAGTCATCGAGGTATATGAAATGTATTTTTTTTAAACTTTTATAGGTTTACACTTCACCGCCATCTCGCCTGATGTTAAGCGACGATGCGGTCTACGATCGAGCGTGTTTACCTAGAAGAAACCGATTCACTCTCGATTTGAAGACACAAAGATTATAACCATCGGGGAAAACCCACTCAGGCAACGTATTCCACAGCCTAGACGTTTTTATCGCAAAAGTAGAGTCAAATCTCTTCGTTCGTGTCTCTTCATGTTCCAATAGCTGCGTGTCACTTGCTGTTATGTGGCAGGCATGTTGCTTACCATCAGGCAAATGTCCTGATCGTCTCGTCACATCTTATTAAAAAAAAAAGAAAAAAAATTATGAGTGTTTTGGCACGTCTCTCGATTGATTCAAGAGCCTCTCCAGCTTAACCGACTCATGTAACACTAATGTTACGAACTGTACCGCCGGATTTTGATTCTCAGTTTTAACTGACATCAAAAAAGAAGGAGGTTCTCAATTTGTTGGATGTTTTCTTTATAGTATGTATGTTACGTAATAGCTCCGACTTTGAAGATTCTTTTTGAAGTGACAACCTCTTTTAGTGCACTACAGATAAGAAATCTTCGGTTGAACTCGAGACCATGGCCATTGGCCATCTAGAAATGTGTCAGCATTTTCTATTGGCCACGCCCTCCGGTTTCACCCGCGTAGTATCCAAAGTAAGCTATTAGTCTAAGATCCCGCTATACAACGACCTTCACCGAGCTGTTTATTGGATGAAAAGTGTTTTATATGTAATTTAATATGTCAACAAATATATTGCAAATGGGTTACCTAAAAAATTTCAGTCCAGAATATGATTAATTAACAATAAAAAAATATTTTTTTTAAATATTTCACTTAAATTGATTGAATTTTAGAAATAAACTATATAATAACATAAACTTATTATTTTGGCTTTACTCGGTGCTTACGAAATCTCATGCAAATATTTTCAAACAATAAAAAGTTTCAAACAAACTTTCATCCCTTATTTCACCACTTTGGAGGTTGAGTTTTGAAATATACTGTAATACATAATTCATTATTTTGATCATGCTCACAATTCGTGCGAAATTTTATGCGAATACGTTTAAGGAATAAAATGTTTCATACAAAGTTCCATCCCGTTTTTTACACCCTTAGGGGTTGAATTTCGTAATGATATTTCGTAAGCACTGAGTGAAGCCAAAATAATATGTTATGTTTTATAGTTTTTTTCTAAAATTCAATCAATTGAAGTGAAATATTCAAAAAAATAATGTTTAATTGTTAATTAATCATATTCTGGACTAAAAATTTTTAGGCAACCCATTAGCAATATATTTGTTGCCATATAAAATTACATATAAAACACTTTTCATCCAATAAACAGCTCGGTGAAGGTCGTTGTATAGCGGGATCTCGTACTATATCAAATTCTCAGTTATAAGTTTTCATTTCTATCGGCAGTTCCTATGATCTGATATGTCAGTATTTTGTTTGATAGCAAATACTTCATGGTGGTCCTTTTATAAATTTTATCGAAATCGGTGTAATGGCTTTCAGAAATATCAACAAAAAACTAAAATTTATTTATCCGGATGACGTAATCAAGTAGTTATTTATAGCTGCGTATGAAATTTTGCTGAGAGTCTGAATTAAATTTTATATTGAAGTCGGCTATTTTTTGAAGCGGAGTTGAGTCATGCTTTTTCTTTGCTGATAGTCCTTACTGGTTTTTCTTTACTGATAGTCCTTACTGGATTTTCTTTACTGGTAGTCCTTACTGGTTTTTCTTTACTGATAGTCCTTACTGGATTTTCTTTACTGATAGTCCTTACTGGTTTATCTTTACTGATAGTCCTTACTGGTTTTTTCTTTACTGATAGTCCTTACTGGATTTTCTTTACTGATAGTCCTTACTGGAGTTTCTTTACTGATAGTCCATACTGGTTTTTCTTTACTGATAGTCCTTACTGGTTTTTCTTTACTGATAGTCCATACTGGATTTTCTTTGCTGATAGTCCTTACTGGTTTTTCTTTGCTGATAGTCCTTACTGGTTTTTCTTTACTGTTAGTCCTTACTGGTTTTTCTTTACTGTTAGTCCTTACTGGTTTTTCTTTACTGTTAGTCCTTACTGGTTTTTCTTTACTGTTAGTCCTTACTGGTTTTTCTCTACTGATAGCCCTTACTGGTTTTTCTTTACTGATAGTCCTTACTGGTTTTTCTTTACTGATAGTCCTTACTGGTTTTTCCGCTGTACGTTTCAGATATTCTGCAGTTTAAACATCGAATCGTTAAACATTGTTTGACAGCTCGTAAAAGGCGGGAAACCACATCAAAGCGTACAATTTTAAAAATATATTTTTCTCATAAAAAACCCACACAGGTATCGTCGGAATGTAAATGAATAGATTTACAATGGCGCTTCCATTTGCTAAATAGACATTTATTTTAAATTTATGCCTTTTAAAACAATGGGCGTATGTTTTGATGTGAAAATTTCATTAGTTACATTTTTATTTAAGAGGTTTTGGTGGCGGGTAATTCACCGATACGCGGCGTAGCGTCGGAGCGGCAGCGGAGCAGCCTCAATGTTTAATTATTTTCCTCACAATGAAACCAGAGAAATTGAAAACCAGCGATCTCTGTAAACAATGTTGAAAGCATGCTTCTACGAGAAAAAAATATGATTTGGATTTTATACTTCCTCAAACGGATAGGAAATTCATTTAAGTACCAACATTTTGGTAGAAATATTCTTTGAAACCTACAAAATCAGATTTTACCAAACATTTATTCTAAAATCAATACGTTAAACAGTAACAAATGCTTCATTTTCTTTCTTTCTCGCTCTTGGGGTGTGCGAAGAGGAAATAATTCCTCAATTTCATTTTATTAGGATACTTAAAAAGTTTCTCAAAATGACAACGATGATATACTTAAACCCCAAAGAATTTACATAAAAATACTAAGTAGCACACACGCTTTACACCGAAAGCACGGGTAGCATCTTTCTTGCCTTGTCGCTCTCGTGTAAGTGTCATACTTTTGTCGCGCCACATCACTCTGTTGCCATAGAAAGTATGCACGTCATCTGCTTACGATTGACACAAAGGAACCATGCGGAAAATCTAAACGCGTCCACACACGAGTCCTAAAATCAGAGAAAATGACGTAAAAGTAGTAGGGCGGAGCCACAGAATAGATATTACCACAGAATCCTCACTTAGCGAAAATTGTTATATAAATAGCGACTCTTGCTGGGACGCAACAAAGTGCAATTCAGCTCGCATTAGCGCTCAATGCCTATCGCAATTTTTAAACTAAACATTTGCGCTCTCTTCTAACGCGTAACTCTGTCGCTGTCTGGCGCGGAATGATGCGCATCAAAAAGGTTGTCGACATATTATCTAATAAAAAAATTAAATTAACCTTTCGTTATGTAGGTAGTCAGCATTGTAGCTCAGATTATATATTTTAGTTATTTACTTCGTAACGCGCAAGACAGCTAGAAGAGGCCGTAACATAGGGTCGGACACATTGAAATTAAAACAATAAAAGTATACTTTGACTGTTTTTATTCTACTTGATCGTCTAAATGTTGTTTGATGAATATGTAACATATTTTTATGTACTTACCTACACTACTAATACATACAACCAGCTTCGATTACAAGCTATTTTATGATGTCCCGTACTTTTTGTACGGTTAGCAGAAAAATATAGAAAATAATGGTATATTTTGTATAACTAGGAAAAAAATGATAATTCTTTGTTTTTTGACTCGTGCATCCATAAACAGCACAATATATGGCGACGTAATTTTGCGCGGGAAACGTGCTGCGCGAGCGCTCAGACGTGCGTTCGACAACCGCCTGGCACTTGTTCCGTGCGAGGAACGGTCTGGCTGTAGGCTAAAACCACGCGACCTTGAGCGAGTGAGGATGCACTGGCGGAGCCTACATCGATGCGATTGCGATGTAGGCTCCGCCCCACTAATTTTACGTCATTTCCTCTGATTTTAGGACTCGTGTGTGGACGCTTTAACTTTATAGGTACTTAGTATTATGTAAACTCTTTGTTAAAACCATAATAGGGAAACGGCCGACCCCTAAGTTTAATGTTATGAAATATTGCGTAACTTCGATATTACGAACTACAGATATTATCAGGAACGTCGTTCACAAGGTCTTTATTTATTTATAAAGTAATTATTGGTGGTTTCAACTAGTAATTTACCTAAAATTTGTCATATCAAACAAGCTGACCCCGTGAACTTCGTATGGTAATAAATTATATAGAGGTATATTAATAAACACTCTTTTGGCGTACCACAGACAGATATATCGTGTATCTACAAATACTAATATTATAAAGCTGAAGAGTTTGTTTGTTTGTTTGTACGCTAGGATCTCGGGAAGGGCTGGTCCGAATTCAAAAGATTCTTTTTCTATTGGATAGTCCATTTATCGAGGAAGGCTATAGAAAATATCGCTACTATTAACAGAAGCGGAGCATGAATCAAGAATGTAACAAAATCGGGAAAAAATATTCCTTTTTGAAAGTTTTCGTACGTTTCGTGCTTTGACATGACACATGACAGCATGTGTCTAAGATTGCGTCATTGAATATCACAGATTACATACCTCTTGAATATAAAACCTTTGCTAATCTCTGAGTTGGTACGACCAATTTCCGACAGGTGGCGTAGCAGGTAGCTGAAGAGGTGTTTTGTTTGAAAGCGATATTTTCAGGAATGACTGAACCGATTTCTAAAATTTTTTCACTGTTGTATATGTGCGGGATCTCGATGAGTGCTATATACAGCGTGGCGCTTTGGTGCCGACATTAAATGAACACACGGGTAGGGTTACTGACCAGTTATCATACAAAAGGTGTGAAAAATAAATATTCGCTTATTTGAAAAAAAAAATTTTTCTAACAAACTTAATAATTGTATGAAGCGATCGAACGAAAAGCATCCTGTGCAGTAGATTCATTCACCAACGTCAGATGTGTGCGTGATTTACGTTCACTTTTCGTAAAACAAGCTGGCAACGTCGCACTGCAGAAAGTACTTATCTGTAAGCGGCGCGCGGGCGGGCCCGGCGGGCGCACGGCGTGGCAACGCCGTCCCGGTCGAGAGGGGTAGGTACTTACAAATGCGCGATAATTTGGAACGGGGACTCCCCGTCAACTTTATGCCTGTTCATCACTAATAAATCGAATACCTACCAAATAATAATGCTAATAAAATAACATAAAGTAAATAGGTAAATGCGTAGGTTGGTATCTATTGTAACTTTGGCGAAACATTACAAAATGATTGCTTTTTGAAGTAAAATGCGTTGTCAGAATCAAGGACACTTCGCATAAACAGCCCATCAAATATTCCCACTGCTGGGACTCGGGGACTTCTGTCGCACAGAAAAAGTCAAGGCCATAATCCACCACGTTGACCAAGTGCGGTTGGTGGTTAACATAAACATGACCTCGAAAGATTGTAGGTAAGTAAGTAGGGACATGTCGGTTTTTTCACGATGTTTTTAAGTTAGCAGCATCACGCACATGACTTTGATAAGACAGTTTGTGCGCGTAGGATTTGAACGCGGGACTAGACCAGCACTTGGTAATAACAAAGGTCATTACCGTTTTCAGCGTGAAAGCTGCTGAAATAGTTGGTACCTACAACTTTCTTTAAAATAAAATAAAAAAACTTCTCGCAATACGATTTCAATTTCGTAAACAATCTAACTAATAAACCCCTTTGAGAGAAAAAGTAATTTTGTTTAAAATCGAATTAAGCCGTTGTAGGTACTTACCTTTCCTACTGGCGGAACGGCAACGCGCCCGGCCTGAGCGGGCGCGCGAAAGAAATCGAAAACATGCTCTGAGTCGATTTTCAAAATCCTATTGTAGGACTTATCAGACTAAAATCACATGTGCATAGGTACACTCAGAAAACACTGTACGTTCGACGTCACTAATTAAATAACTATTCACAACACAATCAGAGTCACACACAAACAAAACTAATCTTATTGACACAAAAGCAGGCTAATCTTATTGACACCGACTCTAAAAATAAATTACACTAAAAGAACGAACAAAATTAACATGTAACCGTCTTTTTCGGGAATAATTAGATTACAAAATTCCCTAGGATTTAAAGTAAAAGTTTTAACGCGCCATTTAGAGAAATGTGTCAGGGACTACGGTCAACTTCGCATCCCGGCGGCTAGCACAAAACTAGTGAAAAATAAAAGAACGAGAAAGACTACATTTAACATTAGTTAACAGGTCTCTTTCGTCTGCATTTCATTCACAAACATTTACAAGTGTGTTGCAGGACATCGCCTATCTCGTTTCTTTAGTATTTGCTTTTCGCCTGATTTTTAATTGATAAATCGGATGGACTGTGGGCTGCGGTGTAATGACCTCTGCGCAGGAAATTTTAGATACAGGCTGCTTTATTACGGTATTTTGGAAAATTGCGAATAACTCAGTAAATAATAACGATAAATGAAATTTAATTTGACAGAATAGGTCAAAATATTATATTTTATAGGTGGTTTCATTTAATGTCGGCACCAAAGCGCCACGCTGATGTTCCACGGGCGAAGCCGGGGCGGACATCTAGTCATATTATAAAGCTGAAAAAAAGAACGATTTTAAACTAATTATTAAAAATAAATATTGGTGGACAATTCACACACAATACCATCTTACCCCAAATAAAGCAAAGCTTGTATTATGGTGACCGGACAGCTGATATAATACTTCATCATCATCATCCCATGTTCATCCACTGCCTTTCCAATATTGTGCCACCAAATCCGGTCCTCGGCTCTCCGCATCCATCCGCTTCCCGCCACTCTCTTCAGGTCGTCGGTCCACCGAGCGGGAAGCCGTCCCACGTCCCACGGGACGTCTTGAACGTGGTCTCCACTCCAGAACCCTTCTCCTCCAACGTCCATCGGCTCTGCTCAAAGCTATGTCGGCCGACCTTAGTTATCCGTCGGATATCCTCGGTGCGGATTCTATCCTTCAGAGAGACTCCGAGCATAGCTCTCTCCATAGCTCGCTGTGCAATTTGGAATATGTGAACGAGCCGTTTTGTCAGTGTCCACGTTTCCGCCCCATAGGTTTGGACCGGGAGGATGCACTGCACACATATAATACATATATAGTTGTAAATACAGTATACTTATTATACACAGAAATACCCAGGCACAGTACAAATATTTGAATTGATCACACAAATATTTGCACTGAACGGGAATCGAACCCACGACCCTCGGCTTCGCAGGCAGAGTACTACCCACTAAGCCACGAGGCCAGTCAAATATAGTCAATAGGCATGTCGACTCATTTTTGATTTAAAGTGCCATCAAAAGGGTACTCAATAACTGAAACATAGGTGAAAGAATTATTTTGTTATTTTAAAAACTTCCCGTGATTTCACGATTTTAAAATAACAATTTTGGACTCTCCCAAAAACGCTTCATACAAATCACTACAGAAGCGTGACGTCACACTGCCGTATTTTTGATGCGTCGCGCGTAAAGTTTGTATGATAGCTTGATAGCTATATTAAATATTGCGTTTAGGAAACTGGTTTCATAACAAAAGTAACTTGAAATTGAATGGGTTATCCAATGGTAAATACATTTACTAATAATTTCGTACTTTTAAAATGGACTTGCCCATCCAGCTTTGAATGATCATAAAGTAAGTTAAACTAAAAAATATCAAAATTGAAATTGGTAAGTATATATTTTAGTATATTTAAATACAGTCATTATATCAAATAATTTAATGTAATTGCAGGACCTGTCGTTACGCCTATTATAGATAAGTACTTATTGTTTTTAATCTTTCGCGATTTGAACACATAATGTAAACTCTGTACAGGACGTAATCACGATGAAAATTATCATTTATTACCAGGAGAAGACCGTGAAGGCACGGTAATATTGACTACCAGTATTTCGACTTCATACAAACGGACGAAACGCGGGCTGTACCTACGCGCCTCCTTCTCGGGGCGCGCTCGGTAAGTACGTGTTCCCAATGTAATCTCTATCTTAACGTGCATGACATAAGGTAGCCGAATCGTGTAAGTCGCATAAACTTTATCGTTTGTTTACGTGCTCGCAGCTGTAGGTATGAATTTCAAAGAAACGGCTCAGTTACTGTAGCTCAGTTCCATAAACAATATTTTGTAAAATTTAAAATTTTGACTGTAGTTTCTATGTACATCCTGGAACACTGTAAATTTGTACGTAGAAATCCCCAATTTTTCACAAAACTGATAGATAGACGAAATTACCCAACTAGAACAAACCACAAACACAATCTAAATTTGCCGTGTTCAAAATTAACTTTGCATAGCTCGGGTCCAAACTCAATGTCAGTTAAAATATATAACAAATTGCCTTATAAAATAAAAGAAATTGATTCTATGACAAGTTTATCAAAAGCGTTAAAAAATATACTACTTGTAAAAGCTTACTACACAATAGAAGAATACCTTGCAGACAAATCAATTATCGAATAAGTCGATCCGCTCCGCATGACATTAACTACATATATTGCCACACCCAATTAGGGTCATTATGGAAAACTACTGCATACTGTATATTTAAATAAGACCAACAAATGTACCATAATGTTAGCAATAAAATGATTGAGTATTGAGTATTGAGTTAAATTACTGATAATATTACCGTGGTGAAGTGACCACGGCGGTTGTAACGCTGCCGAAACATCGAGTTTTATTTAAATTATAGTTGTAGTATGAAAACTGACGTGGTTATTACACATTTTAAATAAATACACGGGTACACTCCGCGAGGTATAAGCTGAGCTTTGCATTAGTGTGCGTGATCACCAATCAGGCAGGAGCTTGAAATTTTGTCCGCGAGGTATAGGCTGAGCTTTGCATTAGTGTGAGTGATCACCAATCAGGCAGGAGCGCGGCGAGACAGAATGGCGCCGCGCCTAAGGCCGGTTGTCACACCTACACTATCCATGTACACTCACACAAATGCAAAGCTCAGCTTATGCCTCGCGGAGTGTAACTCACGTTTGATATCCCGTCCAGTCCGACTCAAGTTTCGATCGCGTCCTGCGATCCGGCAGTCCGGCTGGTTTAGCACTGGCATGTGCTAAACGAGCTATGAACACGCGCGCGCACTCTCCTTGAAAAAGATCGCCGGACGCGATCGAAACTTGAGTCGGACTGGACTGACAATATCAAACCTGAGCTACCCTTGTATCTATTTAAATGATAGTTTTGATCGTGTTAATTCCTGCAAAGTGTTTACATTACATTAATAGATGTCCGCCCCGGCTTCGCCCGTGGTACATTATATAGCATTCATCAGGATCCCGTACATATCCAATGGTAAAAGAATGACTGAAATCGGTTCAATCATTCCTGTGAATATCGCTTTCAACCAAAAAACCTCTTCAGCTACCTGCTACGCCACCTGTCGGAAATTGGTCGTACCAACTCAGATTTAGAAACAATTTTGATTGGCAAAGGTTTATATTCAAAGACACAATCTTCGACACATGCTGTCATGTCAAAGCACGCTACGAAAACTCTCAAACAGTTATTTTTTTTTCCCGTTTTTGTTACATTCTTGATTCATGCTCCGCTTCTATTGATAGTAGCGTTAAGGCTATAGCCTTCCTCGATAAATGGACTATCCAATAGAAAAAGAATCATTCAATTCGGATCAGTACTTCCCGAGATCCTAGCGTTCAAACAAACAAACAAATTCTTCAGCTTTATAATATTAGTATAGAAGTCATGGACGTATAAAAAAAGTAAGACGTAGTCTCGCTAAAACAAAAACTGTGTCCATAGAGTCGGCCACATAATACGCACGTGTGCGCTGTCACATACAGGCTGACACGCACACATCAGTGGGTCATTACACGCGCTACTTATGTATATGTGAGCGTGTCATCCTATCAGTGACAACGGACACGTGCAAATGTGGCCGACTCTAGTGACACAGTTTTTGTTTTAGCGAGACTACGTCCGACTTTTTTTATACGTCCATGATAGAGGTATAGATATAGATACGTACTGTTTTTAAAGCATAGAGGGATGGGACGAGCAGGACGCGTTCTTGATGGTAAGCAACACCTACCAAATCATTACCTACTGCACTAACTGCGCTCGTCACCCAGAAATTGGGACTCCTTTGAATGAATGAATGAAAATTCTTTATTGTTCACACCATAAAAGATACCTAAAATTTTGGAAAAACAGTACAACTAGTGATGGTACAACTGACGGCCTTATCGCTAAAAGCGATTTCTTCCAGGCAACCTTTGATTACTGAAAATTAGCTGATTTATCTGTACGCCCAGTAATTTCTTTGGATAGATTGCCCTTCAAACCGGGTCACAGTTACGTTTGCACATTACTGCTTGACGGTAGAATAACCGGCAAAGGTAATCATTATACCAGTCAATTTCTATTTGTTTGTGGTGCTTCCCTAGGTGGACTCTGCAAAGACTACTAAATTATTTTTTTCATCCCACCAGCTCGGAAAGAGTACTCCTCGATGTCAGGGCGCAAAAGTCGTTTTTACCCTCTAGAGGTTAAAGTAAATTTGAATTTAGAACATCGTGTGTACTGAGGTTTTGAATTCAAAACATAATTCAACCTATTTATTTCTACCTCCTTGGTGCCGAATGCATCATACATTTTTTTTTATATGTTAAAAACTCAGACTCGGAACCTCCTTGGTGTACTTACTTTTTTTTTAATTTGCTTAGCGCGAAAACATTAAAAAAATTGCATTTAGTCATTTCCTCGCTGAGGTGGAATGAAAAGTTACGTGTTGCACTCGAGTGCAAAGATTTTTCACCTTGTGCTCTTTTGATTCCCTTGCTACGCTCAGGATTCTAATTTTTTAATCACTCGCTTGCTCGGTCATCAAAATTGAGCACGTGGTTAAAAATCAACTTTGCACTCTTGCATAACAAATAACTAATAACAGTACTTTTAAATAGTCAGTTATCCGTAACACCGTTAAATGTGAATTTTCAAAAGTTAAATGCAATTTCGTGCCAAGATCACATCAAGCGAATTTCCTATCCGCGAGAATGTTGGGCAAATTCCGAAAATAGAAACCCTTGGAATAGTTGAACGATCTCATTTTTCACCGCCCACATGTCGATCTAGACGGCATTGCAGTAAGACGAATACAATAATGCATTTCGGATCGTCCGTTGACTTGTGTCGACGTCAGTGTGTAAACAAAAGAGACGAAATGTCATTCAGTGACGCTTTTTTGAAATGACGTTTATGAGTGACAGATCGATAAAAAGACATGTCAATTGATAGTCTTAAAAAAAACGTTTTCATATTTCTTAAATACTCGCTATAGCCCGTACTACAGTTAGCTAAATTTAGTAACTGAATTTAGATGAAAGTAAGCAAGCAAGGATTGCATGCTTCTAGCAAGCAATCCTTACTCCTGAATTGTATTAGTAGGACTCTTGGCAGACTCGGCCTGGGGAAGTACCACACCTTTGCCAGTATTTCTACCGCCAAGCAGCATGAGCAATACTAATGTGCAAACATTACCTACTGTGTTCCCGTTTGAAGGGCAACGCTTCCAGAGAAATTACAGATCTTAGAGATATAACATCTTAGATCTCTGGGTGATGAGCGCAGTGCAGTGCTAGGTAATGATTTGGGCTCTATAAGTTCCAATAGCTATGTGTCACTGTGCTGTTATGTGGCAGGCATGTTGCTTACCATCAGGCACATGCCCTGCTCGTCATTCTTTAGCCAAATGTAATAAGGCCTTATTGCAGTGGTTGGGGTGACGCAAACTGACATGATATTCCGTCCTATGCGTCGCTGCTACTTTGACGTCGGTGTCGTGAGTAAATACCGCTTGATACACCGGCGTGTAATATAGTACCCAAAAACTTGATTGATGACGACAACAAACAAACTTATATTTGCCTTTTGGGTTTTTGGCGGGAAAAATTTTTTTCATGTTTTTATTTGGGAAGGTATAGGTACCGATAAATTTGTGTTTAATGGCGTCTACTTGAACCGGTCTTTATTTCAATATAACCCACATTAAAATTAAAGTTCATTTACATAGAAAAATCGTAAAATAAAAAAAAAACAAAATCAAAATTTTTGGCGGGAAAATGGTCTCGAAGTATTGAAAAAAATAAAATAAAAATAATTTGTGCAATCGAATACAGTTTTTTTGGTGTTTCGAGTTTGTTATTTCGTATGCAACACATTTAACCCATAAAACCACTGTCTCCCTTATAAATTATTAAAGTTATAGTTGTTAGACTACTTGAGAAATCGCAAAAATTTTTACTCAAGTGTCAAAAATGTTAGTTTACATTTTAAGTAGGTACATTAATTATAAATAAATGATACCGCTAGAAGCGTCTTGAAACGCTCTTGAGAGTAAATGGCTCAAACGGGTAAAAGTAAGGCGGCACTTCATATGCCGAAACATAAACACCGCACTTATGTAACCTGACACCCGTTTTCCCGCCAAATTTGTAAAACGCGAAAAACGGCCAGTGTATCAAGCGGTTAGATTTTTTCCTACTAAAAGTTGATTAAAACGGATAAAGAAATGATTCACTTTAAAAAAATTAGTTGTCTGTAAAGTCGGGTGACTTACGGACGATAGTTTAAAGTGACAACGTCATAAGTCATAACAAAACATTGATAGATGCGGCGCAAGCGTACAATGAGCGTAACGGGACAATGAGCGTAACGGGATAACGGGATATAACGGGACACTTTTTCGTGCATGCAGCTGGCGTTCACCGATTTATTAAACTTTGTCACGTCAAAAAATTTCATGCCGATATATTTATGTGATAAGTACCTATTATAATCATCATCGTCATTAGACTGGGAGCTATGGCTACCAACACACAAACAAATACGAATCAGAACACTTTCGTAATTATAGCCTGGGTATAGATTAAAAAAGCGACATGTCACCACAGGCGTAGTAGGGCTGCCAACCAGTCAATTGAGGTTTGAAGAAACTGAAAAATGTTTCTATTAATTATCAAATGTCGTTAAAAAAACGATGTTCTCAATTTGGCTGTTTATATTACGCGATAGCTTCACCAATGGTGAATCTATTTCGAAAATTTTTGACGTTTACGAACGAATTCGACGAAATTGGTGGGTCAAATTATGATATACATTATACAACAAAAATCTTAAATTGACGACTTGAGAATTCCTCAGTTTGTGGAGCCACTTAATTTAAAAAAAATGGCAGTCATAGGTACTGCCGATAGAACTTATGGCTCAGAATTTGATAGCTAACTTTGGAAACTACGCAGTCAAACCGGAAGGCGTGACCATGAGCATGTCTATCTAGAAATGTGTCAGCCAATGGGAAATGCTAACGCATTTCTAGATGGCCAATGACCAATGGCGATGGTCCCGAGTTTATCCGAAGATTTCTTCTCATTTTCGAGCGTAACGCTAGAATTAAATTCACAGCCCACGAAAAATCTGTCTGTAGCGCGTCAAAAGAAGTTTTTACTTCAAAAATCATTTAGTAGGTACCATTACAGAAGTCGACTTACACTAATGAACATTACTTAGGCTGAGCAATAATCGATATTATTTACGTCTGCATAAACTGCATATTTAGTCACTCAGTTTCCTTAAGATGTTTTCCTTAACCGTAAAACCATAATGACAAAACTTTTGCACTTGGGGTTCAATCCCTTTTTTTGTTTTGTAATTAGCTACTCCATAGACTCCGGGGTCCGTGATCTTTGTCATTACAATTGTCTTTTATTACACATTTCTTGGATTAGGAGAAGAAGAGGAAAATGGGGGGAGTTGGGTAAATTTTAAACCTAATTCTAGTGCGTCGTCTGTATAGCCGATCACTACCGGTTGGGATTCCGCTAGTAATCGACTCGATGTCGAGTCTTTGTCTAATTGCCTTTTGCCATTTGTCTAAGCCTCCTGCCCCAGAACCTCCACTACGGCCTCATTTCTGTCCCTGATTGCCATCTGTAGGTTGAACTTTCGGATGGTCTTCGGTGATGCAGCGAACGCTCGCCGCACGAACCGGTCGATGGCGTCGTCGGTGTCGTCAGCATAGTATATGAAGGTTACCTACAATCACGTATGTTTTTCTCGTGGTTTTTAGAATGAAGTTTTTTGCGTCAATCTTGGAGGAGACAGGGATTTTGCTACGTGGCCGAACTGAAAAAAAATAGACTGAAACCATAAGAGAAATATAAAACGTAAGTGCCGCGTAAAAATTGACGGTGACTAGTGTTGTCAATTTATTTTTCGAATGATCGTTCCATAAATAAAAATAATTAAGATATTTTTTTTGGCAAATTATGTTGCTTCTATATTATACGAAGGAAATTCTTTGCTACCTGGTGTCCCACCATATCTGTTTACAGATGACAGCCCTACGTTATCGATCCCTCTTGGTGCTTCTCACGAAAATATCGATTATTCTATTATAGACCATGACTAGGTGCTATTGCTATTGTGTTCAAGGATACTTACACAATAACGATTTATTGTGGACGTATTATGAATTGAATAGGTTCATGTTTTGTTTGTCATCACTACATACTACATAGTATAAAGCAAAGTCTCTTTCTTTGTCCCTATATCCCTATGTATGCTTAGATCTTTAAAACAACCAAACAGATTTTGATACGGGGTTTTAAATAGATAGCGTGATTCCAAATGAAGATAAATACGAGGTCATTTGAAAAGTTTTTAGCCTAACATACTTAATGAAACCACACGATTTTGAGTTTATTTTTATTTTTCAACATACTCTCCTTCGAGCTCAAAACACTTTTTCCATCGACCCGGTAAGGCTTCGACACCCGTTTTAAAAAATCTTCGACTAACACCTCATAATAAGTGTCCACGGTGGCAATGACAAATTGCAGTTGAAGAGGGGGGTTGCAACCCTCGATCATTTTTTCTCCTTGTCGCATGATTTTTATACGGCATTGCGAAATAATGGATTAGAAGAGGTATTGAAACTGTATGGCACCAATGCCGTACATAATCAAATGACCAAATTTACTCTGTAAATCGTCAAAAAATTAAAAAATCTGACAACAAATAATAAAAAAATTATATGTATAATTGTTGTGGTTTCAATACCTCTTCTAATCCATTATTTCGACATACTCATGTGACAAGGAGAAATTATCGACGCTTAGAACCATCCCTCTGCAATTGCACTCAGTTGGACAGCTTACAAGTGCCGGCATAGTGCTGAATCTTATTACTTTATACCCTTTCATTATCCTACATAGGTCTCTTGGTGGTTCATTTGACCCATAAATTTTGTTCACGGGCCTGCAGTCTATATTTATCTATGCATCGTCCACCGTGACATAACACCTGCTATGTCCCTATAGGTGATAAAATCTTGGGGGGCTACTAGTAAAGTATTTTTTGCTCGATTTATGTATGTATTTCTAATTGTTCCGCCGGACGCGATCGAAACTTGAGTCGGACTGGACTGACCATATATTTATTGTGCAGTGTATCTTATCTTATACCTTTAAACGACCAATTCTTGTAGGTATATATATATATATATATAATCTGAATCTCGGAAACGGCTCGAACGATTTTCATGAAATTATGTATGCAGGGGGTTTCGGGGACGATAAATCGATCTAACTAGGTTTTATTTTTAAAATATGCCGGTTTATGCGCGTTCTTAGACAATGAAAAACTGTTACATAATGATTAGAATGCGACGGTAAATTTCGCGCCGCCGCGCGACAGTGTATTAGCTCAGTCGGGAAGATAGTTAGATACGAGTAGATAGTAGGTTCGGGTTCGATTTCAACCGGTCGCCTTTCTTTTTTTAAAGTTTTTTTTTGAGAAAATCAGTATGTATCTAAGTAACCGAGCAAAGCTCACCCAGGTACTTTATTTAAAAAGAGTTTGTATGTAGTTGTAATTATTCGTCTTCAGTAGCAGTACGCACACATGCGTGGTGGTGCGTTGTAAATACTTTCTAACGTTTTGAATTCTGGAGGCGTGGGTCATGCTATCGTAGGAAATTGCTACGTCCCCTCGACCCATGGCATTAGCAGGGTACATGACGTACCCCGCTTTTGGCTACAATGGCGCGCCGGAAACCACCAATGAGTCACTGGTTCGGGAAGGATAACCCTGGGTACTAAGTTATACCTGTGTAAGTAGGTACCCCGCTTGATACACCGGCGTGTAATATAGTACCCAAAAACTTGGTTGATGACGACAACAAACAAACTTATAGTTGCGTTTTGGGTTTTTGGCGAGAAAATTTTTTTTCGTGTTTTTATTTGGGAAGGTATACCGATAAATTTGTGTTTAATGGCGTCTACTTGAACCGGTCTTTATTTTGATATAACCCACATTAAAATTAGAGTTCATTTACATAGAAAAATCGTAAAATTAAAAAAAAAACAAAAATCAAAATTTTTGGCGGGAAAATGGTCCCGAAGGATTGAATAAAATTAAAAAAATATAATTTGTGCAATCGAATACAGTTTTTTTGGGGTTTCGAGTTTGTTTTTTCGTATACAACACATTTAACCCATAAAACCACTGTCTCCCTTATAAATTATCAAAGTAATAAATAGTTGTTAGACTACTTGAGAAATCGCAAAATTTTTTACTCAAGTGTCAAAAATGTTACTTTACATTTTAAGTACATTAATTATAAATAAATGATACCGCTAGAAGCGTCTTGAAACGCTCTTGAGAGTAAATGGCTCAAACGGGTACAAGTAAGGCGCCACTTCATATGCTGAAACCTACACACCGCACTTATGTAACCAGACACCCGTTTTCCCGCCAAATTTGTAAACGCGAAAAGCGGGCAGTGTATCAAGCGGATACTCGCCGTTGGAAAACTGCGAAATCAGTATTTACTGTTATCGCATTTTCCAAACGGGTATGTATGCTATTTAGCATTGCGAATGGGGCGTTTTCATGAGACAAAAAATACCTGTCAAAGTCAGTTCCCAAAGTCGCCGTAGGTGGCGCCACTGTTTTATTTTGTTAGAGAAATTTCACAAAAACCAACAGAGGTGCCACACTTGGCAATATTTAAAACTCTCTTTGACAAGTCTTTTTGCGGCGGGAAAACGCCTCTTTCCGGATGAAATAATGTACATTTGTATTAATATTGTAAAGCTAAAAAGATTTTGGTATCAACGCCCAAGTCTCACGAACTATTAGTTGGAATTGAAAGATATTTTTTAACCCCCGACCAAAAAAAGGGGTGTTATAAGTTTGACGTCGATGTCTGTGTGTCTGTCCGTCTGTCTGTCTGTCTGTGTGTGTCTGTCTGTGGCACCGTAGAGCTCAAACGGATGGGCCGATTTCGATGCGGTTTTTTTATTTGAAGGTTAATATCCGTGCGGATGTTTTTAGCTATGGTTGGTTAATATTGATTCAAGATGGCCGCCTCCACAAAATGGCGGACTAAATATTTCTTCACAACCTACCTCAATATGGGTATCAAACGAAAGGGCTTAACTAGTAGAATACTTTGCAATATGACAAATTTCAAATCCAAGATGGCCGCTACCACAAAATGGCGAAATACATTTCTTTTTTCACAACTCCATTATTATGGGTATCAAATGAAATGGCTTGACTAGTAGAATGTTGTACAGATAACAAATCTGAGGTAGTCGGGGGTTAATCAAAATTGTAATTTTGTTCTTGATCTTGTTGGATAATCCATTTATCGACGAAGACTTTATAACATTACGCTATTATCAATAGGAGAGAAGCATAAATGTAGAATGTAGCAAAAACAGGATAATATATTCCTTTTTGAGAGTTTCCGTTGCAAGCGCTGCGTAAACCGTTGAAGTTGCGCAAAAGTCACGGTTAATATTTTTTCCTCTAAATGGCGCGGGTGAAATCGCCGGACACGGCTAGTTATTTTTATAGTTTGAATTAGTTTGGAATCTCACTAGCTCACAAATCCACAATTCGCTTGTTGTTATCCCCTGCGTAGTTTTACTGTTTATCTCGTTGGGACTAGAGTTCGGCTTATTTTTATCTTTTTTTCCTATCTTCAACAGTGGAATTATAACGATCGATTTACGAAAGAACGTGAAAAATGACAGTTTACTAGTATTTGTCTTTGACCACGACTTTGCTTGAGTAGTATTTAGCAAAAGGCTAAGGAACTCTATAATGTTAGGGTCAAAAGTTGTGCTAAGTTTCAAATTTCTGAATGATTTGTTGGGTTCTAATATTGAGCAAAAATCACCCAAACTATAAATAAACATAGGTACATCTCTATATATAAAAATGTTATGTTGGTTTGTGTACGCTTCAACAACTCAAAAAGTTCTGCACCGATCGAGCTGAAATTTTACAATGATATATATTATCCGCATCAGGGATTGTTTTTATCTAATTTTTACATCACAATGTGCCACAGCGAAGCGTGGCAGGGTTCAGCTAGTATACTATATATATTTTCTTATTTATAAAATTCGTACAACAGACTTTTTATATATTATCGTCACAAACATAGTACCGATGCAAATGCTTTGAATTATTAGCTACCTATGAATTATAGATAAATAATTTATTAGAACATCAATATTTTTTCAAATTATATTACCAAAAACACACAGAATATGACTTCACTTTTATTTTTTTAATATATTGTTGTAACGACAATATAATACATTAGTATCTACCATTATACCTATTTATTTTGTAGTGGTAGGACTCCTAGCAGAGTCAGAGTCTGCCTGGGGAAGTGGAAGAAGAACCACACCTATGCCAGTTATTCTACCGCCAAGCAGTAATGTGAAAACATTACTGTGTTCCGGCTTGAAGGGCAATGTTTCCAGAGAAATTACAGGGCTTAGAGATATAAGATCTTAGATCTCTGGGTAATGAGCGCAGTGCAGTGCTAGGTAATGATTTGGACTCTTCATGTTCCAATAGATGCGTGTCACTGTGATGTTATGTGGCAGGCATGTTGCTTACCATCAGGCACATACCCTGCTCGTTTCGTCACTTCTTATTAAAAAAAAAAGAATTACCCGAGGGTAATGTAACATTTCGTAGATAATACAGACGCAAAAAGTATAACACGTATAATATTATCGTTTATTACATAACATTAAGTAAACATAAATTATAACAGGCCGCAATAAATGCCGCTGATAATATCGATAACCCGAAGACGAGTTAAGCTCGTTACTTCTTGTTTCTTGGTCAAGGGAGACGGTTGTGTCAAAATAATATAAAAAAAATAAAAACAAAAAATGTCTCCGGTTCCAGTGGCGACTTTCAATAATGGACAGACTATACCTGTGGTGGGATTGGGAACTTGGAAGGTAAGTTTTAATCATTTAATTCTCTACTAAAAGAAACGGACTTTTAATTTAAAATTAAGCTCGTATAAATTTCATATTTTTTGGGAAATGTACCGTTACATCGCCCAGATTAATAAGCAAATTTTAATTTAAATTAGTAAGCAAATTTTAGTTTTTTGTTGATATTATAATAACCACCACACTTAATTAAAAAAAAAAAAATGTTGCCGCCTCTAAAATGTGTACCTCTAAAAATACAAAAAATAACCATAAAATCACTTCGCAATTATCGGAGTTCTCGCGTAACATGCAAAACAAAAAACCAACCGAATTAGTACTTCCTCCTGTTTTTTTAATCAGTTAACCTTTTAACCTACTTCCTAAAACGATTCGGTTCTTAGTAGGTACGTTATAATATTTTTAGTTTCATTTTTACCGACTTCAAAGAAGACGTGTTCAATTCTTTTGTGTCATGGACGTATAAAAAAGTCGGACGTAGTCTCGCTAAAAACTGTGTCACTAGAGTCGGCCACATTTGCACGTGTGCGTTGTCAGGTTGTCACTGATAGGCTGACACGCAACATATACACAAGTAGCGCGTGTAATGACCCACGAATGACGTCAAATGAAAGGCCTTTACTAGTAGAATACTATACACTATAAAACAATCAAATCTAAGATGGCCGCCACCACAAAATGGTGAATTATATTTATTTTTTACTACTACCTCAATATGGGTATCAAACGAAAGGGCTTGACTAGTAGAATATACATTGCAGTATGACAAATTTCAAATCCAAGATGGCCGCTTCCACAAAATGGCGAAATACATTTCTTTTTTCTCAACTCCCTTAATATGGGTATCAAATGAAAGGGCTTGTACTAGTACTACTAGTTGAAGTAGAATGTTGTACAGATAACAAATCTTAGGTGGTCGGGGGTTAATCAAAATTTTTAATTTTGTTCTTGTTAATTTATACGTCCATGTTTTGTGTATGTTCTTTAGAAAAAGCTTCAGCATAAACGACCCACTAAATGTTCCCCACTACTGGGACTCGGGGCTTTCTCTGTTTCACAAGGAGCGAGTCAAGGCCGCAATCCACCACGTAGGTCCAGTGTGATTGGGGGATAACACATGACCTCGAAAGATTCTAGCTACATGTCGGCTCCCCTCACGATGTTTTTACTCACACTGTGAGTAGGTAACTTAATTTTGATGAGATGACAATGTCCTGTGTGAAACTCTCGTTTATCGTAGAGCTAATAGAGTTACAACAATAAAAATGTCTGATATGAGGTATTTTGAGTAAGGAAATAATCCTGTCAAAGATGGTCAAGTGGTGCCTATTTTTAACCCCCGACCAAAAAAAGGGGTGTTATAAGTTTGACGTCGATGTCTGTCTGTATGTCTGTCTGTTTGTCTGTCTGTCTGTCTGTCTGTCTGTCTGTCTGTCTCTGTGTGTGTGTGTGTCTGTCTGTGGCACCGTAGAGCTCAAACGGATGGGTCGATTTCGACGCGGGTTTTTTTTATTTGAAAGTTAATATCCGTGCGGATGTTCTTAGCTACGTTTGGTTAATATAGGTTCAAGATGGCCGCCGCCACAAAATGGCGGACAAAATATTTCTTTACAACCTACCTCAATATGGGTATCAAATGAAAGGGCTTAACTAGTAGAGTACTATACATTATAAAAAAAACAAATTCAAGATGGCCGCCATCACAAAATGGTGAATCATATTTTTTTTTTCACTACTACCTCAATATGGGTATCAAACGAAAGGGCTTGACTAGTAGAATACATTGCACTATGACAAATTTCAAATCCAAGATGGCCGCTTCCACAAAATGGCGAAATACATTTCTTTTTTCACAACTCCCTTAATATGGGTATCAAATGAAAGGGAGGTAAAAAAAAGAGTAGAATGTTGTACGGATAACAAATCTGAGGTAGTCGGGGGTTAATCAAAATTTTTAATTTTGTTCTTGTATTTTTATTGGGAATGATGACTTTCAGAATGCAAACATATTCATTTTGTTAGAGTACTTTAAATGAAAGTACCCAATCGATGTAACTTTTTCTTCGAATATGACCTACATAATGAATGTCCTTGTTATTGATGTCCTTGTGGTGTTTCCAAACCGTTCTTTGAATGTTTCATTAATTGCCCTTACATAAAACTCACCCCACATTGTTGTATTGATTTTCAAATAGAAATTACAACTTCAAGCAGGTTTTGACGTTATTACTTAAACTATTGATGAGTAAGTTCTAGTTGATGGCTAGTTCGGCTAGTATGCTACAGTAGCCTATATCTTCTTTTTTTATATGTAAAAATGTTGGTTTGTGTACGCTTCAAAAACTCAAAAAGTTCTGCGCCGCTCGAGCTGAAATTTTAGAATGATATATAGTCCGCATCAAGGATAGTTTTTATCTAATTTTTGCATCACAATGTGCCACAGCGAAGCGTGGTAGGGTACAGCTAGTATATTATAGGTATAGGCTAGTATTACTAGCTGATTACCACGACATAGTTTTTTGTATATTTAACGTGTAAGTAAATAATATAATAATGATACATTGTTTTTTAGGTAATGAATTTCCGGCATAATTGCTTACTTTCGTATAATTATGAAGGAAATAAAGCCCCCGAAATATCCCCGCTTAAATTTAATTTCAGAACGCCAGGAAAACGGATTTAGTTAATATAATAATATTGGTGGACAATTCACACACAACACCATCTGACCCCAAACTAAGCAAAGCTTGTGTGATGGCAGCCAGATAGCTGATATAATACATATATGGTTTTTAAATACATATTTATTATACATTTGGATTGGACAAATGTTTCGAGAAATATATTTTATACACTACTTTCACAATTATTTGTAGTTCTCTGTTAAATTGTTTATTTGTAACAAACAAAAGAAGAGAAAGAAAAATAATAGTTATTTGCCTAAGTAGTACATAAAATAAAACAATTATTTGTAGCTTCCGCAATAGGCAAAGCGTGTATCGCGGAAGCCGTTACGATTGTCCTATTAGGATTTACCTACTGACAAAGTTGATCGATTTCTCTACGCAACCTTCTTTCATTTGCGACGTGCCTGACCAAAAATGAGTTCCAATGTTACTTTTTACTTCCCATTTTAAAGTTAACTAACAAGAGACAGATAATTCGTCTGAGTTGCGTCCGAGTTTCCAAAAAACGAGATAGCATTCAAGCCTAAGAAAAAAAATATCATTGGAAGTGGACTGTCATTGCCAAATTGCCACTAGCTTGACATTGATTTTTGATTAATATCAATATCAATTGTCATGTCAGTTATTTTGTTTCGGTCTGTGCGTCTTGTGGGTGCCCGGCGTATTTTCAATTTACGTTTTTCTGTTTTCTCTACTAAAATAAGTACAAAAATGGCTTCTGAAATGCCGAAATTGAAATTCGCAAACGGCTACGACTGCCCTATCCTCGGGCTCGGCACTTGGAAGGTATGGAATTATGAAACAGCCTTATCATTACTATCATTTCTTATCAACGGAATAGTAAGTGGGTATGCTTGGTTTGTTCTTTTTTCCGACTTCTGATATTCATCTTGCATATGTAAACGGTTTTAAATATTCTCCTGCCTGGTATAGGTGTTATACTTTAAGAGTAAAAGTAAGCCAATTAAATTAATGTAATAATTTAGAAGGACGATAGTTGGATCTTTCTGTTACAAATTTTCAAAAGGAATGCCTCGGCACCGGCGTATCTCCTTCCACTTAAAGCTCCAACTAAAGAACAAGTAGATGGTTCTGCACCGGCGCCATCTGTACTAAATTTTACTAGTCAAATCCATTTCTTTAAATAGCCAGATACTTTAATCTTTTATATAACATATTTAGACTCTAATACCTGTATTAAACATAGTACAATACCCGAAATATACTACAAATGATACAGGTGACAACATAGGGTAGTTTACAAATACATGAGCACTGATAATAATTAATTTAAACACTTGTGTAGGTTTTGTAATTCTGTTGCAATTAATTACAATATAATAAACAAAATGACTTGTAGACAACAAGTAATATTGTAATTTACTTTGTTAGTTAAAATTAACTACAAATTATAGTTTAATTAAAGTAAAAAGCAAAAATTTGCACTATAACAAAATATTTGAAAAAAAAAAATTACAATAAATGTTCAAAGTGTCCACCATGATTACTAATTCTTATTATAAAATCAATTTAAAGAAGCAATTAGCCCAATGATTTCACTGTTGTTAAAATAATATTTGTAAGTAGTTAAATTTCAACTAACAAAGTAAATTTTAGTATTACTTGTCATTTGAAAACCGACACCTTCCTCACTTTAATACCAATGATCTTTGTATTGAAAGCTGGAAATACATTGTGTCATACCATTTTAGACTATCAATAAAACAGGCAATTTATTTCTTAATTAGGCACTCTGGTGATAGTAATTTTTTTTTACACCACTTACAATAAAAAAATACAAAATACCAAACTTTGAGACAAAAAAAAATCTAAGAAAAAAGTGAACAAGAGGCACTAGAATAGTAGTTTTGTTCTTGCACGGATATTAACCTTCAAATAAAGAAAACGGCATTGAAATCGGCCCATCCGTTTGAGCTCTACGGTGCCACAGACAGACAGACATCGACGTCAGACTTATAACACCCCTTTTTTTGGTCGGGGGTTAAAAACCAGATTGAGAAAATTCCTTTGCAATTTTAAAATTTGTTATTTTGCAATTTTATCACCAAAAACAATTCACAATTTCTAAAATGAAGATGATCTCAAAAAATTGTTAGTCTTCTACTAGGCACATATTTTTATTTTCTTGTCCATCATGAGTTCCTCTATCTGTAGATATAGGGTTATTCATTTGTTATTCCACATCCTGTATGTACAGTGATTTGAATACCTATATATATTTTAAACATAGTAAATAAATATTTTGTTAGACAGTGCTGAGTCTCTTCTTACAGTTTGCCTGGGAAAGTAACCACATCTTTGTCAGTTATCCTATCACCAAGTCGTAATGTCAAACATTATTGTGTTCCAGTTTGTATAGTAATATTTACAAAGAAATAATCCTTGTATTATAAATGTTAATGGTTTGAAGGGAAGTTTTCCAGAGAAATTACAAATACAAAATATTTATTTTTACACTATAAAAAAGTTAACAAAATTTCGATATGAACCCATTGTCACCGAACTAGTCGAAACTGTGTTTCGGAAGACAATGGCTCCTCCCATGGTCAATCAGTAAATATATGTATGTGTGTGTGTGGATGTGTGTGTGTGTTTGTGCGTGGGTGTGTTAAGGTGTGTATGCGTGTGTGATCATAGAATATACTTAATAAAATATTTTTATTTAATTACTAAGAGTGCCATAAATAGCCGGGTGATGAGTGCAGTGCGGCCCTAGGCAATTATTTGAGCTGTTCTTGTTACAATAGCTGTGTGTCACTGTGCTGTTTTGTCGCAGGCATGTTGCTTACTATCCGGGGATGATTTGCTTCTCATGTCAAAAAACTATAAAAAAATATGAGATCGTTTTGATTTTTGCTACTCCAATCACATTAAAACAGCTGAAAAGATGAGGTTAGAATTGTGAATGCAGTTAGAATATAGGCTTCTATTTATCACCGGAAAAGAACAAATATCGGAATTAGACTAGTAAAACCGTAAGCCGCAGCTAGTTTATCTAATGTCACTGGATGATGACAACAAAGATTTTATTATATTACTAGCGGCCCGTTCCGGCTTCGCTCGAATATTGCCACGTAAAGCCCATTAATCGAAATAAAAACTATCCTATCTTTTAAATTGGATCAATCTACACACGGTGTCCAAATTTGATTAAAATCGGTTAAGTAGTTTAGGAGTCCATCGCGGACAAACATCGTGACAGGAGATTTATATATATTAAGATTATCTTAGTTTTCTTTACATACTGAATTCCTGTGAAATAGATGGTAAGAGTGTTCGGAAACAGAGAGTACTCGAGCTCGTAAATTGATAATTTTATCTGACATGTCATAATAACAGTTGGTAGTTATCAGTAATACTTGTAGTAAACTGACAAATTGAGTAGCCGTGATCTTATCAGAGCCACTTATTCAATACATTTGTTTTAATATGAAAACTAACGTGGTTATTACACATTTTAAATAAATACACGGGTAACTCATGTTTGATATAGTCATTCCAGTTCAACTCAAGTTTCGACCGCGTCCTGCGATCTTTTTCAAATAGAGTGCGCGCGCGTGTTTGCAGCTCGTTTAGCACTCCCTAAATGAGCTAAACGAGCTGCGAGTACTTCCCCAGGCGGACTCTGCTAGGAGTCCTACCACTACAATATAATAGGATTCTTACGATTTCCCAATAAAATTTTTGCTAAAAATAAAATTACTTTATCATCAAATTGATAAGTAAGTCCCATGGCGTGGACGATTGATAATGGTTGACATCGGCACCTTTGATAACAATTATATCTGTTCGTATGTTTACAGAGTACTCATGGAAATGTACGAGGAAAATCGTAGAGATATCTCGTACTCACGGTGACAAGTACAAATGTTATCAATTTGCAATTTTATTCGCCATAACTATCTTAGTATGAAAACCAACGTGCTTTACGTAACTAATTTTTCGTGGCCTATGAAGTGAATTTTATTTTCACCCGCGTAGTTTCCAAAGTAAGCTATAATCCAATTCACTTCTATCGGCAGTTCATATGACTGTCAATTTTTTCCCCCGTTTTTGTTACATTCTTAATTTATGATCCACTCCTATTGATAGTAGCGTAATGTTATATTTTAGTATTAAAATTAACTTGGTTGTTACACATATTTAATTGGATAACGGGACACTCACGGATATACGGTCAGTCAATTCGACTCGAGTTTCGGCCGCGTCCTGCGACCTTTTTCAAGGAGAGTGCACGCGCGCGATGGATGCCCTTTTGAGACTGTAATGTTTATAGCCTTCCTCGATAAAAGGACTATCCAACTAAAAAATAATTCGAACCTATAGTTCCTGAGATTTTCGCGTTCAAACTAACAAACTCTTTAACTTTATAAATTAGCATAGATTTTAAATTAATACATGGGACTGACGTATGATATTGTCAGTCCAGTCAGACTGAAGTTTCGGCCGCGTTCGGCCTTATTCAAGGAGAAAGCACACGCTTGACCGCTGCTCGTTTTGGTTGTTCTTACGCTCTCGTTGAAAAAATGCAGGACGCGACCCAAACTTGAGTCGGGCTGGACTGACTATATCAAATGTGAGTTACCCGCCTATTCATTTAAAATGCATAACTATTCAATTTTTTATATTTTCAACCGATTTCAAAATAGGAGGTCGTCAATTCGATTGTATATTTCTTCAAAGTATATTTATTTTTGTAAGGTTGTTTGTTACGCGGTGGCTCCGCCAATTGTCAATCGATTTTGGTGATTTTTTTTTTTCGTTTGGTAGATCCATACTTCAGAGATATTGTTTTTAAGCTTTCGCGATTTGAACACATAATGTTTATAATGTACAGGACTTAATATTTAAACAATTAATTAAATCGTGATTAAGTCCTGTACATTATAAACTTCAGAGATGATCCTATATAAATTTTATCGAAACCGGTACGGGGTTTTTGAAATATCAATAAAAACTAAAATTTTCTTTACTCGTATTTAGTCGACACCACGTAGTCATAGATTCATATGAAATTTTCGTCGAGTGACGGAATTTAATTTTAAAATGAAGTCGATTTTTGTTTGTTTTTTTTTTCGAAGAAAATAAATTAGGTATTATAATCATAATAATATTTTGTGAATATTTAAATCAAATCATTTATTTACCTTGTGGTCCTGGGTGAGGGTAGCTGTTACAACATAGCAATAGGGATCTCCAGTTTCCGCTGTGTCAGCATGCAAACTGTTACATTTTGTATAGTAACTAAGATATAATAAAGTATTAGTAAAAATTAAATAATAAAATCATGTCATACCATTAGATGTCACATTACAATTACAAGAACAAAATTAAAAATTTTGACTAACCCCCGACTACCTAAGAATTGTTATCTGTACAACATTCTACTAGTCAAGCCCTTTCATTTGATGCCCATATTAAGGGAGTTGTGAAAAAAGAAATGTAATTCGCCATTTTGTGGTAGCGGCCATCTTGGATTTGAAATTTTTCATAGTGCAAAGTATTCTACTGATCAAGCCCTTTCGTTTGATACCCATATTGAGGTAGTAGTGAAAAAAATTATATAATTCGCCATTTTGTGGTGGCGGCCATCTTGGATTTGAAATTTGTTATAGCGTATAGTACTCTACTAGTTAAGCCCTCTCATTTGATACCCATATTGAGGTAAGTTGTGAAGAAATATTTTGTCCGCCATTTTGTGGAGGCGGCCATTTTGAATCGATATTAACCAAACATAGCTAAGAACACCCGCACGAATACTAACTTTCAAATAAAAAAAACCGCATTGAAATCGGCCCATCTGTTTGAGCTCTACGGTGCCACAGACAGACACACACACAGACAGACAGACATCGACGTCAAACTTATAACACCCCTTTTTTTGGTCGGGGGTTAAAAACTAAATTGAAATGTCAAAATAAGTTATAAAAAATATAATTCAAATAGTCTTTTAGTAAATTTCAAACTGTCTGTTAGGAAATCATTTAGGGAACAGCATGCCTTAGATAATAAGAAATCGTTGAGAATTGATTATGGAATTTTATTGTATACTAGCGACCCGCCCCGGCTTCGCCTGCCTTAGATAATAAGAAATCGTTGAGAATTGATTATGGAATTTTATTGTATACTAGCGACCCGCCCCGGCTTCGCCGCACGAGTGCAATGGTGATACTAAATATAAGTACTTACCTACTAATAAAATTCCGGTCCGGCGGCAAGACGTTTCGTTTTACGTAGTCACATAAATCACAGTTTTTGGGATGGATATTTTTTTGGCGCGACGGTCGCACGCAATGTGTTGATTGATGGAACGAAACCTACTTCACACCAAAGATGGCGACAGCGGTTTGTTTGTCAGTGCCATCAGAATTTAATGAAACTCCATAATCTGAATTTTGTGGACATATGTTGTCGACTCAAAATCAATATTTTTTTATGTTTTGTTATTCATATAAGGTTTCGATCAAGTCTACCGTACCCCTTGACGAAATTATTTAAATAGATAATAGGTGCCATACAAAACACACTTAGAGTGGTCTTTACCCTCCTTGTAAATTTGACATTGTTTTCCTTTTTACTGCCTTGTTCATACTTAGGAAAAAGTTGATAAAAGAAAAAAAATATATTTTACATGATTGTCCGTCTCAATCTACACATGGCCCAATAAAGGAATGGTAATAAATTAAATATGTGAATAATAACTGTAATTATTTTCTCCCCTCCAGTCGAAGCCCGGCGAGGTGACGCAAGCCGTCAAGGACGCCATCGACATTGGTTACCGTCACATCGACTGCGCGTACGTCTACGGGAACGAGAAGGAAGTGGGGGAGGCCATCACTGCTAAGATCGCCGAAGGAGTCGTTAAAAGGTACGCGTCGATGTGTTTTGAGGTACTAGCCGAAGTGACTAGGTACACTTCGCGAGGTATAAGCTGAGCTTTGCATTAGTGTGAGTGATCACCAATCAGGCAGGAGCTTGAAATTTTGTCCGCGAAGTATAGGCTGAGCTTTGCATTAGTGTGAGTGATCACCAATCAGGCAGGAGCGCGGCGAGACAGAATGGCGCCGCGCCTAAGGCCGGTTGTCACACCTACACTATCCATGTGCACTCACACAAATGCAAAGCTTATGCCTCGCGAAGTGTACTAGACTTAGTAATTAGGTACTATATGAAGTTACGAGGTCCTTAACAATGTTACTGAGAACTAGGCGAAGTAACTAGGCACTGGATAAAGTAACTAACTAATAGACGAAATAATAACGAGAAGGAAATGGTAGAGATCATCACTGCTAATGCAAAGATCAACAATCATTGAAAGATACGCGTCGATCTATTTTGAGGTACTAGGCGAAGTAACTTGGTACTAGACGAAGTAGCTCAGAGATAGAGGTACTAGACGAGCTAATTACGAGTAAATACAAGACAAAGTAATTAGATACTAGACAATTTAATATGTATTAGACAAATTAACTAAGTACTAGACATTTAGGTATGCGTCGATCTATTTAGAAGTACTATGCGAAGTAACTAGGTACTGGACGAAGTAACTAGATATAATACGTTTTGTCTCCATACTCTGTAATTTCACTGGGTACATTGCCCTTCAAAATCGTCTGTGATTCTAGGGAGGATCTGTTCATCACATCAAAGCTATGGAACACGTTCCACCGCCCCGACCTGGTCCGCGGAGCCCTACTGGAGACTCTGAAGAACCTCAACGTGGAATACGTCGATCTGTACCTGATCCACTGGCCACAGGCTTACAAGGTTAGTGATTCACTGGCATAGCTAGTTTCAAAGTGATTTTAATGGCTATACTTTACAACGTTAGTGATTCACTGGCCTATAAAGTGATATAATCGCGTTCATTTTTATTATTTAATTTATCTCGACGGTCTCCTAGGTCCATTGATTTTCCAACCTGTTCTTGAAAACTTAGTAGGTATCCCTAGCCCTAAACTATTTATATTTCGTTATAAACGCTTCACCCCGGTCCAGAAGGAAAGGCAAAAGATTACAAAGTTAGTAAACTTGATAGTTGTAAAGTGATTTAATGGTCATAACTTTACAAGGTTAGTGATTCACTGGTATGTAGTTGTTGTAAAGTGATTTAGTGACTATAGTTTACAAGGTTAGTGATTACCTGGCGTCCAGTTATGAGTGATGAGAGAGTGATTTAAAAGTTTGAAAAGTTAGAGATTCACTGCCATCTTAATTATTAAAGGATTTAATCATTGGATGAAGGAACTCCGTTCCTACCTGGTGTGCCATGATACCACATCTTATTGACTGGCCTCGTGGCTTAGTGGGTAAGTAACTGTGCCTGCGAAGCCGAGGGTTGTGGGTTCGCTCCCCACCCAGTGCAAATATTTGTGTGACAAATTCAAATATTTGTACTGTGTCTGGGTGTTTCTATGTATAATAAGTATGTATTTACAACTACATAAGTATTATATCAGCTATCTGGCCGCCATATTACAAGCGTTGCTTAGTTTGGGGTCAGATGGTGTTGTGTACGAATTGTCCACCATTATTTATTTATTATCTTTTGATGTTTCTTATCACGATTATAGGAAGACGGTCCCCCTCTTCCCGACCGACGAAGCCGGTAAGATCCAGTTCTCGGACGTGGACTACACCGACACCTGGAAGGCGTTGGAGCCTCTCCAGGCCGAGGGTCTGGCCAGGAGCCTGGGGCTCTCCAACTTCAACAGGAAGCAGGTGGACAGGATACTCCAGGTGGCGACAGTGAAACCCGTCGTTAACCAGGTTAGATTTTTTTTTAATTAACCAGGTAACATTTTTTCTTAAGTGAAAGCTTCATTTTGCGCGCAACTGAGAGATTTTTCGCGGGCTGTGAATTGAATTCTAGCGTCACGCTCGGGAATGATAAGAAATCTTCGGGTAAAATCGGGACCATGGCCATTGGTCATCTAGAAATGCGTCAGCATTTCCCATTGGCCATCTAGAGAGCGTGAAATGCGTGAGCATTTCTAGAGTGCCATGCTTGCCCTATGGCCATGATTTTTACGCCGTACAAAAATCACGCGATTTGGAGAAATGATGAGGGTCGCAACCCCCCCTCTGCACACAGTTGGACAGCTTACAAGTGACGGCATAGCGCTTAATCTTTATTACTTTATACCCTTCTATCATCTTACATAGGTATCCTGGTGGTTCATTTGACCCATCTTGTTTACGGGCCTCCAGCCTATTAACATATTAACTTGTCATTGAAAGTGATATTTTCTAGGCAGCCTTAGGATGGAAAATTGTGTGTTGATATTTATATAACATTTTATAATTTGACTGGCCTCGTGGCTTAGTGGGTAGTGACTCTGCCTGTGAAGCCGTGGGTCGTTGGTTCCATTCCCACTCAGTGAATATATTGTCAAATAGTTTGTTTGTCACAAACATGGTTGTGTATTCGTATACACTAAAAGCAGTGTACAGATGTAATTAAAGTTTAGGATCTCATGTTTTTTGTCTGTTTCGGAGCACACATTTTATTCCAGGATTTGTTCAGCTAAGTAATCATTAAATAATTGCATTATAACAATAAATATTGGTTGACAATTCACACACAGCACCATCTGACACCAAACTAAGCAAAGCTTGTACTATGGCGGCCAGATAGCTGATATAATACTTATGTATATAGTTTTAAATACATACTTATACTTATACATAGAAACGCCCAGACACAGTACAAACATTTGAATTCATCACACAAATATTTGCACTGGGTGGGGATCGAACCCACGACCCTCGGCTTCGCAGGCAGAGCTACTAGCCACTAAGCCACGAGGCCAGTCAAATAATAAAATGTTATTTAAATATCAACCCACAATTTTCCATCCTGCGGCTGCCTATCATCCTAGTTTCTTGCTGATTCACCTTACACAATTAATTCCATTGTACCATCACATTTCCAGGTGGAATGCCACCCGTACCTGAACCAAAGCCGGCTCAAGGCGCACTGCGAGTCTCTCGGCATCAAGATAACCGCGTACTCGCCCCTGGGGTCTCCCGACCGGCCGTGGGCGAAGCCCGACGACCCCCAGCTCATGGAGGACCCCAAGCTGAAGGCCGTCGCCGAGAGGCTCGGGAGGACCGTCGCTCAAGTGCTCATCAGGTAATACTAGGGAGGGCGCATTTTCCTCACATATTCAGTTGCTCTAATGAAATGTTGTCTTTAAAACACCAACTATGAAATGGTGTCGCTTAACAGACAACCATGAAACGGTATCTATATTTGAAACACCAATCATGAAATGGTGTCTCCAAAAGACAACCATGAAACGGTACCCATATTTGAAACACCAACCATGAAACGGTACCTATATTTGAAACACCAACCATGAAATGGTGTCTCCAAAACACAACCATGAAACGGTACCCATATTAGAAACACCAACCATGAAATGGTGTCTCTAAAACACAACCATGAAACGGTACCTATATTTGAAACACCAACCATGAAATGGTGTCTCCAAAACACAACCATGAAACGGTACCTATATTTGAAACACCAACCATGAAATGGTGTCTCCAAACACAACCATGAAACGATACCTATATTTGAAACACCAACCATGAAATGGTGTCTCCAAAACACAACCATGAAACGGTACCCATATTTGAAACACCATCCATGAAATGGTGTCTCCAAAACACAACCATGAAACGGTACCAATATTTGAAACACCAACCATGAAATGGCGTCTCTAAAACACAACCATGAAACGGTACTTATATTTAAAACACCAACCATAAAATGGTGTCTCCAAAACACAACCATGAAACGGAAATTGGTGTTTCAAATACATATAGGTACCGTTTCATGGTTGTGTCTTAGAGACACCATTTCGTGGTTGGTGTTTCAAAGACACTATCATGATGTGTGTATTAGAGACACCATTTCGTGGTAGGTGTTTTAGACTGTGCCGCCTGAAGTCGCACTGAGACTCGCTCAAGTGCTCATTTACAGATTAAATTGGTAAAAATCCAATTCCAAATTTCTACAGCTTTTTACTAAATTCAAATAAAATCGTTTATTTTTGCTCATGCTTTTGTGTTTTTAACCCCCGACCAAAACAAGAACAAAATTAAAAAATTTGACTGACCCCCGACTACCTCAGAATTGTTATCCGTACAACATTCTACTAGTCAAGCCCTTTCATTTGATACCCATATTAAGGGAGTTGTGAAAAAAGAAATGTATTTCGCCATTTTGTAGAAGCGGCCATCTTGGATTTGAAATTTGTCATAGTGCAATGTATTCTACTAGTCAAACCCTTTCGTTTGATACCCATATTGAGGTAGTAGTGAAAAAAATAATGTAAGTCGCCATTTTGTGGTGGCGGCCATCTTGGATTTGTTTTTTTTTTTATAGTGTATAGTATTCTACTAGTCAAGCCCTTTTATTTGATATCCATATTGAGGTAGGTTGTGAAGAAATATTTTGTCCGCCATTTTGTGGCGGCGGCCATCTTGAACCAAACATAGCTAAGAACATCCGCACGGATATTTACTTTCAAATAAAAAAAAACCACATCGAAATCGGCCCATCCGTTTGAGCTCTACGGTGCCACAGACAGACACACACACAGACACACAGACAGACAGACAGGCAGACAGACAGACAGACAGATAGACAGACAAACAGACAGACAGACAGATAGACAGACAGACATACAGACAGACAGACATACAGACAGACAGACATACAGACAGACAGACATCGACGTCAAACTTATAACACCCCTTTTTGGTCGGGGGTTAAAAAGGGGTGTTATAAGTTTGACGTCGATGTCTGTCTGTCTGTGTGTGTGTCTGTCTGTGGCACCGTAGAGCTCAAACGGATGGGCCGATTTCGATGCGGTTTTTTTAATTTGATTGTAAATATCCGTGCGGATGTTCTTAGCTATGTTTGGTTAATATCGATTCAAGATGGCCGCCTCCACAAAATGACAGACAAAATATTTCTTCACAAACTACCTCAATATGGGTATCAAATGAAAGGGCTTGACTAGTAGAATACTTTGCACTATGACAAATTGAAATCCAAGATGACCGCTACCACAAAATGGCATAAAACATTTCTTTTTTTACAACTCCCTTAATATGGGTATCAAATGAAAGGGCTTGACTAGTAGAATGCTGTACAGATAACAAATCTGAGGTAGTCGGGGATTAATCAAAAAAAATTATTTTGTTCTTGTGAAACTTTTATTAATTTGTTTTTTTTCTTTCGGTCACTCATGTGTCGCTCGGGTCTCCGGATCGGCAGTCGCCGTTCCCCCGACTAGACCAGCCGTAACTTTACGTAACTTTAGCAGCGGTAGGACTCCTAGCAGAGTCCGCCTCGGGAAGTACCACAATTTTGCCAGTCATTCTACCGCCAAGCAGTAATGTGCAAACATTACTGTGTTCCGGTTTGAAGGGCAATGTTTCCAGAAAAATTACAGGGCTTAGAGATATAACTAACGCCTTAGATCTCTGGGTGATGAGCGCAGTGCAGTGCTAGGTAACGATTCGGGATCTTCATGTTCCAATAGCTGCGTGTCTCTGTCCTGTTATGTGGCAGGCATGTTGCTTACCATCAGACACACGATCTGCTCGTCTCGTCACTATTAAAAAAAAATTTTTTAACTTTTTGAAAGTTTAGCCGTGACTGTAAAAAAGTTTAATTATTTTTTTTAGTTTTTATAGGTTTACACTTGACCGCCATCTCGCCTGATGTTAAACGATGATGCGGTCTACGATGTAGATCGTACAAATCAGTCGCACACTCTAGTGTATCCGATAAAAGACCCGATAAGCTAGCAATTTTCCGGCGATGTTCGAGAACTTTGCAGTCTTTTTCGCACAAGGATGGCATTGCCTGCCTATGAGCAATAATACCAAAACCACGTTTTCCTTTCAGATACCAGATCGACCGCGACAACATCGTGATCCCAAAGTCCGTGACGCGGTCCCGCATCGAATCCAACTTCCAGGTTCTGGACTTCAAGCTGTCGCAGGAGGACGTGTCTCTGATCGACTCGTTCGACTGCAACGGCCGGCTGGTGCCTATGATTGCGTGAGTTTTACTAACACTTTACTAGCTGAACAGTGAGCTGAACTAGGGAACGATTTGCGAGAGTTTTACTAACACTTTACTAGCTAAATATTAAGCTGACATAGGGAAAGTCAAAGTACTTTATTCATAAATGTACAATTTACACGTCAATTAATAAAAAAACAAAAATATAAGAAAGAGCATACAAATTGTATACATTTTCAAAGTTTGAAACGACTACTTTACTGTATTACAATAATTATTGTACAGAAAACTGTCAAGCATTATACGAGTATAATATGGCTTTAATATAATTGTACTGACCCATGTCAAATTTTATTATCGGGTACACTTCGGAGAGTGTGCGACTGATTTACATGATCTAATACCACCTTGCCCTTTTTTCTATCGGAATGCTCGTAGCTCGAAAAAGCGACATCGTTTCATGGTTGATGTTCCAAAGACACGAACGAAGAGATTTGACTCTACTTTTGTGATAAGAACGTCTAGGCTGTGGAATACGTTGCCTGAGTGGGTTTTCCCTATTGGTTACAATCTTTGTGTCTTCAAATCGAGAGTGAATCGGTTTCTTCTAGGTAAACACGCTCCATCGTAGACCGCATCGTCGCTTAACATCAGGCGAGATGGCGGCCAAGTGTAAACCTATAAAAGTTAAAAAAAAAAAAAACTTTACATTTTTATGGGAACTTTGCCATCACTGTCTAAAAATTCGCTGTAACTATAAAAAAGTCTGATCGATAAGCCAGCACTTTAATCTGTTTTTGAAGCTGCCAAAACTTGGGGCCGATATAACTATTTTGGGAAGAGTGTTATAAACTTCCGGTCCCATAATGTGAGTCAACTTCTGTGGGAACGATTTGCGAGAGATTTACTGAGGTTTTACAAGTTAAACGGCAGTTATCCTACTAGATATAGATTGTAATTTTAAACGTTTCTCTATATAAAGGTCGTGTGTAAGAAATCGCTGTAAACGACAAAGCCATCTGCACAAAATTCTTTGTACTTTTTAACAGACTTCAGACAAGTACAAAATTTTGACTAACCCCCGACTACCTCGGATTGGTTATTTGTGTAACATTCTACTAGTCTAGCCCTTTCGTTTGACACCCATATGGACGGAGATGTGAAAAAAAATATTTCGCCATTTTGTGGTAGCGGCCATCTTGGATTTGAAATTTGTCATAGTGCATAGTATTCTACTAGTCAAGCCCTTTCATTTGATACCCATATTGTGGTAGTAGTGAAAAAAATTAATGTAATTCGCCATTTTGTGGTGGCGGCCATCTTGGATTTGAAATTTGTCATAGTGTATAGTATTTTGCTAGTCAAGTCCTTTCATTTGATACCCATATTGGGGTAGGTTGTGAAGCAATATATCGTCCGCCATTTTGTGGAAGCGGCCATCTTGAATCGATATTTACCAAACATAGCTAAGAACATCCGCACGGTAATTAATATTCAAATAAAAAAAACCGCATCGAAATCGGCTCATCCGTTTGAGCTCTACGGTGCCACAGACAGACAGACATCGACGTCAAACTTATAACACCCCTTTTTTTGGTCGGGGGTTAAAAAGGAGGTTTCTCAATTCGACCGTATATATATATATATATATAAATATATGTATAAATTTCGAATATTATAACGGTCGAATTGAGAAACCTCCTTTTTAACCCCCGACCAAAAAAAGGGGTGTTATAAGTTTGACGTCGATGTCTGTCTGTCTGTCTGTGTGTGTGTCTGTCTGTGGCACCGTAGAGCTCAAACGGATGGGCCGATTTCGATGCGGTTTTTTTTATTTGAATGTTAATTACCGTGCGGATGTTCTTAGCTATGTTTGGCTAATATCGATTCAAGATGGTCGCCTCCTCAAAATGGCGGATAAAATATTTCTTCACAACCTACCTCAATATGGGTCTCAAATGAAAGGGCTTAACTAGTAGAATACTATACAGTATAACAAATTTCAAATCCAAGATGGCCGCCACCACAAAATGGCGAATTACATTATTTTTTTCACTACTACCTCAACATGGGTATCAAATGAAAGAGCGTAACTGGTAGAATACTATGCACTATGACGATTTTCAAATCCAAGATGGCCGCCACCACAAAATGGCGAAGTACATTTCTTTTTTCACTACTCCTTCAATATGGGTATCAAATGAAAGGGCTTGACTAGTAGAATGTTGTACAAATTACAAATCCGAGGTAGTCGGGGGTTAATCAAAATTTTTAATTTTGTTCTTGTTGTTAAATTGATAAATGTATCTTATTGGCACCAAAGGTTTATTTGTTGTAAAATTTGTGTTATTTTTAATATGCTTTTATTTTATTTGTTACAGGTCCTCGGGACACAAACACCATCCCTTCGAGAACGACGAATACTAAGCGATATTTTTTTTATATTTATACGTATTTAAATACGTAAAAAGACATATTACACTAGCACATAAAAATAGTAATAAAGACACTATTCACTTGTTTAAAAGATTTGTATTATATCTCCGCGCAATTCAATGACGAATGGTTTAAGATTTTTTATCTTCTCAAAATTGTTTTCTTTATAAAAAGAAAATACATATTGATTGGCCTCGTGGTTTATTTGTAACTCTATCTGCGAAGCCATTGGTTCGATTCCCGCCCAGTGCAAATATTTCGTTGATGAAATATACTTTAATATTTGTTCTGTGTTTCTATGTGTGTATAATAAATATGTATTTACAACTACATACATATTATATTAGCTATCTGGCTCCCATCGTTGGAATCGCATAATCTTCTATACATAAAAACGTTATGTTGGTTTGTGTACGCTTCAAAAACTCAAAAAGTTCTGCACCAATCGAGCTGAAATTTTTGAATCTATACTAATATTATAAAGCTGAGAGTTTGTTTGTTTGTTTGAACGCTAGGATCTCGGGAAGTACTGGTCCGAATTGAAAGATTCTTTTTCTATTGGATAGTCCATTTATCGAGGAAGGCTATAGGCTATAGAAAATAACGCTACTATTAATAGAAGCGGAGCATGAATCAAAAATGTCACAAAATCGGGGGAAAATATCCCTTTGACACATGACAAACATGTGTCTAAGATTGCGTCATTGAATATCACAGATTACATACCTCTTGAATATAAAACTTTACTAATCTGTTCCTAAATCTGAGTTGGTACGACCAATTTCCGACAGGTGGCGTAGCAAGTAGCTGAAAAGGTTTTTTGTTTGAAAGCGATATTCTCAGGAATGAATGAACCGATTTCAGTCATTCTTTCACCGTTGTATATGTACGGGATCCCGATGAGTGCAATATATGTACCACGGGCGAAGCCGGGGCGGACATCTAGTGATATATAATCCGCATCAAGAATTGTTTTTATCTAATTTTTGCATCAATGTGCCACAGCGAAGCGTGGCAGGGTACAGCTAGTAATAAATAAATATTAAAATAAAACAATTAGTTCATTTTCAATAGTTTTTTTCCAAGCTGTACGAGCAACAATCCATTTATACATAAACATAAGGAATTAAATAATTATCCAATTAATCAATAATAATTAAAGTAAAAATTTGAAATTTACATCAGTTAGGAAAAACTATTTTAAACTCTCGATTACAATGTGGGGTTTTCAGTATGACATATTATTATAAAGAGTGACATATGGGAGTATAAAATATGTCAAATCATTAACATTGACATGCATAACAATATGAATTATAACACCATCTGTGGCCCTAATAAAAATATATATTTCACTTTTTTTGCTGATATTTTGAAAACTTTTTATGTTAATAATTTCACATATTTTTTATCTCTGACTGAAGGAGAACGAACAACGATTTAATAAGTTTTCGTATATTCTGAAAAGCCGTCATTGTAATCATACTTGCATGCCTAAGTCTTATTGATAATAACACTAGACTTTTAGTCTAATAGATGACAAGACTAGACTATTTAGTCTAGTCGACTACAAGACTTAATTAATTAGTTTGTGTGACTAAAATATTAGACTGTTCAGTCATGTAGAAACAAAACCATACAAATGTGATGGACTACAAGACTAGACTATTTACTGTGATCGACTACAAAACTAAATTTATTAGTTTGTTCGATTAAAATAATAGACTGTTTAGTATTTTGAACAACAGAGCCTGATAGACTCAACTGTTTTTCTTGTAAACAACAAAGCCATAGCCTGATAACAGACTAGACTGTTTAGTCCTGTGAACAAAAAGCCATTGTCTGATAGACTAAAATACTAAACTGTTTAGTATTGTGAACAACAAAGCCATAGCCTGTTGAGACTAAATAGTTTAGTCTATTGAACAACAAAGCCATAGCATGATAGGCTATCAGACTAGACTGTTTAGTCCTGTAAACAAACAAAGCCATTGTCTGATAGACTAAAATACTAAACTGTTTAGTATTGTGAACAACAAAGCCATAGCCTGTTGAGACTAAATAGTTTAGTCTATTGAACAACAAAGCCATAGCCTGATAGACTAAACTGTTTAGTTTAGCCTGAAAGACTGAAATGCTAGACCGTTTAGTCTGACTGTTACGACTGTTACGACCTTAGTCTGATATTTAATAAGACTAACTTTGGAGTTTTAAACACAAATTAATAGTAATGTTACAATTTAACAAGAAATCTCCGATATAAGAGTATATTAATTAAAAAATGCTGATTATCTTTATTGTCTTGTGAGATAACATTAAATACAAATTCAGTACATTAATTACATAAAATACCATATTATGAAAAAAATATTTACACAATTTACATGAAATTATAATCTTAAAAAAAATGGTCCATATTTTGAGAAAGACCCTAGGTATTGTATTTTACGACGAATATAGAAAAATCTAAAAATATTGATTGATATTGAAAATTATTGATGGGAAGGAAAAATAAAACGAAAATTAAAAATTGACAGAATTTGATAGCTCACTTTGGAAGTCGCGTTTGTGAAACTGAACGGCGTGGCCATGACCATGCTGACCTGACTGAAAAAAAAGAAAAAGACCATGCTGACCCATTTCTAGACGGCCAATGGGAAATGCTGACGTATTTCTAGACGCCTGTGGTCCTGAGTTTACCCAAAGATTTCTTTAATTCCTGAGCGTGTTGCTCGAGTTTCACAGCCCACGATATACGAATAATCTGTGTGTGGCGCGCCAAGAGGTTTTCACTTCAAAAACATACAGAAAGCACAGTATAAAGAAAAAGCTACTGGTAAGACGAAGCCTTTGGACTTGCAATAAATGCCGACAACGCAGTAACTCTAGTGAAGGCTTAGATTAAGAATAAGTAAACAGATCAGTTTTTTCCGCACGGTTCCTTTTTACCAATCGTAAGCAGATGAGGTGTATGTTAGCTATGGTGACAGAGTGATGTGCCGCGACAAAAGTATGACACTTCCACAAGAACGATCAGACCCGTGCTTTCAGTGTAAAACGTTTGTTCAATGAAAGTATATGTAAACTCTTTGACTGAAGGTAATATAATAAAATATACTCTAGGGTATTTCTCAAATAATGTCTACACATGCAATTTTTGAAGACTATATATATTTATATATGGCGGTTAGCGAAATGTTTCACAAAACCACTAAGAATACCCACCAGTACTGTGGTTCTAAACCTTTCTTAATCTCCGAAGGAAAACGAGGGGAAGTTATAAATTTTACCTGTCTACCTGTATCTGTTTGTAGTATATGAGACATAAATAGTTTTTTTTCTTGATCAACCGTCCAGCGAGCGATTAAATTCTTTTTTTTTTACAAGGACCTTACGGATATAAAATATATTTTTAATAGTAGAGTGATGGGACGAGCAGGACTTGTGCCTGATGGTGAGCAATACGCCTGCCCATAACAGCACGCAGCTAACGGAACATGAAGAGCCCAAATCATTACTTAGCCACTGCACTGCGCTGTCACCCAGAGAATAGGCATGGAATAGGCAATTTTTAGTTTTAATACCTCTTATAATCCATTATTTCGCAATGCCGTACAAAAATCATGCGACAAGGAGGAATAATCGAGGGTTAGAACTCCCCCTCTTCAACTGCACTCAGTTGGACAGCTTACAAGTGACGGCATAGTGCTCAATCATATTACTTTATACCCTTCTATCATACTACATAGGTCTCCTGGTGGTTCATTTGATCCATACATTTTTTTCACAGGCCTGCAGTCTATTTCAAAATAAAATTTGGTAAGTAAGTATTTTATTCTATTTAAATGCTGTCATTATATCAAATAGTTTAATAAAATTTTAGGAAGAATAAAAAAATCTAATTAGTGTGTATTGATTATATTATTATTTATATATAACTATAGTTATAACAGTTTTTAACAATTATCAAAAGTTACTACAAGAATATAGTAATAAATAATTCGTCAACCCCTTTAACTATATTAAAATACAAATGCTAGTACGAAAACTGACGTGGTCATTACACATTTTAAATAAATACACGGATAACTCACGTTTTATAAATAAATTATAGTAATTATAATATATAGTTTAAATGCTAAAAGAGCTGCGTACGCACTCTCCTTGAAATGATCGCACAACGCGGTCGAAACTTGAGTCTGACTGGACTGACTATATCAAACGTGAGTTAACCATGTATTTATTTAAAAATACATATGGTCTATGGATAAATATTTTGATTAATTTTTGAATATATTTTTTTAACGATTATAGGTAGGTATTATTTTAACTTGACCGCCATCTTGCATGATGTTAAGCGACGATGCGGTCTACGATGGAGCGTACTTACATAGAAGAAACTGATACACTTTCGACTTAAGGTGCGTCCCCAAGCAAAACGAGTTTTTTGTCCAGTTTTCAGAGCTATCTACTCATTAGCCAAAACAAATAGCAACTGGTAAAAAATACATTAAATTTATACAATTTCTTGGCTTCAAAATGGTAGTTTTTTATGTAAATAAATTTATTGTTTATGTAATCTCCTCACAACGAAACCATAAAAAATAAAAACAATTGCAATTATCATGCATCTACTCGAAAAACCGTCATTATTTGGATTTTGTACTTACACCAACGGATAGGCCATTCCATTACGAACATTTTGGTACAAATATTTTTTTCAAAATACCAAAATCTGATTTAATCGAAGAGTTTATTCTAAAATTTTAGCGTAAAACAGCGACAAATCCTACTGTTTCTCTCTTGCTCTTTCTTGCGGTGTGCGATGAGGTAAGAAATACTCAAAGTAATTTGCTCGGGGTACGGCCTTAAACCATATTGTAACGGGAAACATCCACTCAGGCTTTATAATGTGCTCGTATATGCTTGGCTATAGTCATTATCAGATAATCAGAAGTAATCTAATTTAATAATTTATTTATTATAATTAAAAAGGTTGACATCCAACCGAACTGATCTGACATGGCATATATCAAAAATCGACCTCAGTTTTTTTTAAATAAGTTATCCTTTTTTTAGTCAGCTTAGTCTTATTACATTTGGCTAAATTTAAGCGCTACTAAATTCAGTGAAGTATATTAATAGCATTCAGTAATCTAGGATACTGGATTCAGAAACGAGGATCGTTTATCAACATGCTTCAGAATTCAATCGACTAACTTTGCTTCTAAATTCAGTCACTAAATTTAGCCAAGTAATATAAGGAATTTAGAAAGAATGAGTTTATAACGATGCGCGTACCGAATCCCAATTTCGACACAAATAGTTGCACCATTTTTTTAAATTTTAAGTTCCTAAATATTAAACAAGTATGTATAACTTGAGTACGTACATTAATTATATTACAATAATTAGTACATACCCATTTTTTATGCGATTATTCCGAATAAACGAACGAAAAATTAAACTACTGAACCGTTTTTGATATAATTCGTGCTATACCAAACTGGAAAGTTTATCTTTTCAAACGAAAAAATAATTTTCCAAATCTGTCCAGCCGATTCTTTGAATAATTTAACTAACATACATAATAAACATTTTTAGTCAGTTTTTATATATATATATGTATATATTTTACTTTTATAAGTTTACACTTGACCGCCATCTCGCCTGATGTTAAACGATGATGCGGTCTACGATGGAGCGTGTTTACCTAGAAGCAACCGATCACTCTCGATTTGAAGACACAAAGATTGTAACTATCGGGAAAACCCCTCTCAGGCAACGTATTCCCACAGCCTTGACGTTCTTATCACAAAAGTACAGTCAAATCTCTTCGTTCGTGTCTTTGGAACGTCAACCATGAAACGATGTCGCTTTTTCGAGCTACGAGCATTCCGATAGAAAAAAGGGCAAGGTGGTCGTGTAAATCTGTAAATCAGTCGCATACTCACCGAAGTGTATCCGATAAAAAACCGATACGCTAGCAATTTTCCGGCGATGTTCTAGACTTTGCTGTCTTTTTCGCACGATGATGTCATTGCCTATGAGCTTTTTGTCTCTCGATCGATTCCAGAACCGGATTATCAAATTGGGCCTACTTTTGATTTAAACTACACAGACGGAAAGCAATGACGATCTAACATAGAGCACGAGTAACCCCGAAGTATCTCAATAAGCATTAGTAAAAAAAAAAATTTGACCGTCAGTATAAAAAAGTACTGTCCACACAGTTTTTCTTTTGTCTCACAAAGGAAACCTGACGACGATACAGCGCTTAAAAGTTTCGGGTGACGTCATTTCATAGTACGATTTGTACGAAGATAAAACCCCCAAAAAAAAGGACGGACGTAGTCTCGGTAAACCCACATAATATGTACGTGTGCGCTGTCACATACAGGCTGACACGCACACATCAGTAGTCAATACACGCGCGCGAACTTGTGTACATGTGTGCGTGTCAGCCTATCAGTGACAATCTGACAACGCACACGTGCGTATGTGGCCGACTCTAGTGACACAGTTTTTGTTTTAGCGAGACTACGTCCGACATTTTTTTTACGTTATTTTTTTTTTTTTTTTATGTTCTATCTCCGGTCAAAATGTCACTTTCCACCAGACAAGTAACGGTCATATGTAGACCTATTTTATACAAAAATAATGAAAGGTACTTTTTAAAATATGTAGCGATTATAACAATTGTGATTGACCAATCAGATCAGTTCAGTTCCGAAATAAACATCTACCCATTCGTAAAAGTTCCATCACAATTTGAGCATTCCAAAAATATATTGCTTAGTTTTATTTACAAAAGACACTAATAGATAATATCGTCACCAATGGCTTTGACGATGAAGGAAAGCATCGCGAGGAAACCGAAATCACATGATAGCTTACTATTACAAATAGCGACCCACCGAAACTTCGGTTTCGGCCAGATAAAGTTTCGACCGCGCCGAGGTCGAAACTTTATCTGGCCGAAACCGAAGTTTCGGTGGGTCGCTATTTGTAATAGTAATTCGAGTGTTCGTAAATTATCGTTGCCAACGTCATGCTATTTCACTATTGTAGATAGTAATCGACTAAGAGTTCGGTTTCGGCTTCAATGACGGTTTCGACCGCGCCGAAAATCGAGTGTTTGGAAAAACTATCTAGGCCAACTTCACACCGTCCTTTGCTAATTGTAATTTTTTATTTAACTCTTTGACGGCCTGGTTTTTATTAATGAATGCGCACAAAAACACAGTATTAAACATAAATTTTAATAAATTAATATGTGTATGTAAGTTTCGGTTTCGGCCGAAATTGAGAGCCTGACTGAAAGATCTTCCGTTTCGACCGAAGCTGAGAGCCCGACCGAAAGTACGGTTTCCGTTTAGACCGAAACTGAGAGCCCGACCGAAAGTTCGGTTTCCGTTTCGACCGAAACTGAGAGAGTGGCCGAAAGTTCGGTTTCAGTTTCGTCCGAAACTGAGACCCTCACCGAAAGTTCGGTTTCCGATTCGGCTGAAAACCTTGTTTCGGCCGGGCACAAATTGAATATAAATTAAAAATATTAACAATTAAAAAATAATCACAACATTATTATTATTCCGCACTAAGAATTCGCAATAATAACGTATACCTCGTTTTAAAAATAACGCCTGCTAACGTTATTTCTTAACAGTTATATTTAACATGTTATGTTAACGTGAAACGTCTTTCGATTCGTTAAATTACGTTAAATGAATTATCTTTTTTGAATTAAATTTAAAATAACTTTATATAATCATTTCTTTACATAGGAGTTACGAGACAAGCAGGGCATGTGCCCATATGACAATACGGTGACACGCAACTATTTAAAATATGTAGACTGGCACGGTACTGCGCTCGTCACCTACAGATCATGTAATTAACAACGACATAAAATTCAACATCAACCTTTTTAAGCTATTGCATAGCTTTTATCGCGGGCCTGGGGACCGAATTTTAGTGATCGTGCATCTCTTTTTTTATGTTCACAAGAAAGAGGGATGGAAGACCGTAACGCCGTCCTCCCCACTCGGTCATTCGACTTTGAATCTTATTTGTATTAGCTTTACAGACTAAATGCTTTTAGCAGTGTTGCCAACTTAACGGATTTCCCGTGATATTTTTTAAGGTAAATGTCACTCTTCAAAATAAAAGGAATTCCGAAAAATTGTTAACATCCCTATTGCTTATGTTGATAAAAATGCATGCAACATGCAATAGCTTTACCGCGGCAGTCCCCGAGTGCCACACTTCTTTTTTTTACAGAGTGACGATACGAGCAGGATGTATCCCTGATAGTAAGCAACACGCCTGCATATAAAAGCACAGTGACACGCAGCTATTGGAACATGAAGCGTCGAAATCGTTACCTGGCACTGCACTGCGCTCGTCACCCAGACGTAAACGTATTATAACGGTTTCCGAGGACCACGTAAAATAACGAACCAAATAGCACGTTAAGATGTTTCACGTATGATTTTATGTCACGAAGCGACACGAGCCTTATTTGTGGTAGCAATGTTTACGAACACGCTATGAATGTGTGCGTGATCGCTGATGTTCTCAGTATCGGCCGAGACACAAAGATGTATATTATACTATTCCATTCCGGCTTCGTTCGGATGATTACCTAGATACCAACTGCAGCGCCATCTGCCGGGGTGATTTGTGAATCTAAACCATCCAGGGCCCTACACAAACGTATACAAAAAAAAATCATTCAAATCGGTCGAGCCGTTTAGGAGGAGTTTACTTACAACGAAAAGTGGCATCGATTTTTATATATATAGATATATTCACGCACACATACTTACACATTGGTTTTCACATACTAGGCGTCTTTTTACAAAAGGGATGTTAACAATAATCACAAATTAATGTTTAGTGATAATTTTATGATAGTTCGAACAGAACAGAATATCGAAAATTACCTTTTGAATTATTTAATATTACTTAGTTAATTTATTATTATAAATTATATATTAAATGCTATATTTTTAATCTGTTGTCAGCAATATGGCTTATTACGTCACTAATCGCAAAACAAGCTGTCGAAGACTGACTAGAATGTTTACTTCTTTGTATATATTTTTTTAGTTTGTAAGTAGTTCGTAATCTTAGTGACGACGATTTTGATTGTTTGTATCCAAGTAATAATAAGAAAACACATAAATTGGACATACAGTCACGAATCGCGGCCAATGTTTTGCGGTTAGTGACGTCATTGCAGTCGTTAGTGTTTTAGCGGGAAAATTCAAAATTACTTTATTATTAGGCAGTTGTTAAGTTGGAGTTTTTTTTAATAAAGTTGTAATTTATAAACACGGATGAATAAGAAGTAAAAAATAAAATGCTAATCTCCAAATATATATATATTTTTTTTAACTTTTATAGGTTTACACTTGACCGCCATCTCGCCTGATGTTAAGCGACGATGCGGTCTACGATGGAGCGTGTTTACCTAGAAGAAACCCCTAACTGCTCCCGGCGCAAAAGTGCCCATGATGCTCGCCGCGTTCGCACGCTGAATGACAATGTCCAGCCAACTTTTGCGGCTGGAAGTCATCGAAAATACATTTCTTTTTTATGCTAAACAAGCGTCAATCTTCAAAATAATAGCAATTCCGCAAAAATATGGATGTTAACATTTTTTGAAGATTGACCCTTTTTGACTGTAAAAAATAACATTTTATTTCAAAATAAGAGTATTTTCGATGAGTAAATATACAATATTAGACTAATTTTGAATTTTGCCGCTAAAACACTAACGACTGACGTGACGTCACTAGCCGCAAAACATTGGTCGCGATTCATGAATGTATGTCCAGTTTATGTGTTTTCTTATCATTACTTGAATACAAACAAGCAAAATCGTCGTCGCTAAGATCGCGAACTATAATAAAAATTCAGAAAAGTAAACAGCTTCATCAGTTCCAACAGTTTGTTTTGTGACTAGTGACGTAATAATTCCTTATTGGTGTTTCCAGTCACGTGACAACAGATTAAAAATATAGCATCTAAAAAACATTTATAATAAATTTACTACGTAACATTACACTACAATAATGTGATTTTCGATATTCTATTAATGCAAACTATCATAAAATTAACATTAAACATTAATGTGTGATTAGTGTTAACATCCCCATTGTTAACATCCCTATTAGTCAACAAAAGTAAGACGGGCGTCGCTTCGTGAAATAAAACTGCTATAACCGAATGACAAACAAAAACCATCTAACAAATCGACGCCTCCCACGAAAGTTGTTGTATCTCCAAAGCCGCGTTTTTACAGGAGAACGTTCCAAAAACAGAACATTGCATTTAAATCATAATTTCTTGTCATATTTTTAGTAAAACTTGCGTGTATATTTTTTACACAAATTTTATAAATATACAGGGTTACTGGTAATTTTTTTTTTCTGGTAAAATCACCTTGCATCCGTTTAATGGCATGTTCTGTATGTATAAACAAACAACTTTTGTTCTACGAGTCTTGTTAAAACTCAATACATATCCCAAAACATCAAGTTTAAGAGCAGACTCTGCTAGGAGTCCTACCACTACAACACAGTTTGATGGAAGGAAACTTTGTTTTTTCAACTTGCCACTTTTGTATTTAAGACATAGTTGATACGAGGATTTACAGCATCCATCTTTATGGCGGTCTAGACTGAGCCTAGCAATGATAAAAAATTGGCAATTCAGTTTGTAAGTCGTTTTGAAACAAGGTCGATTGAGATTGAGATTGAGATTGCCATAGCACAAGCTTTGCTCAGTTTGGGGTCAGATGGTGTTGTGTGTGAATTGTCCACCAATATTTATTTATTTATTTATTATTATTATCTGTATATATAAACAAACAACTTTTGTTCTACGAGTCTTGTCAAAACTAAATACATATCCCAAAACACAAGCATTTGTTGTCCTCTCTTACACTGTGTTAGCTGATTAGTGTTTATTCACTTCGGCACATCCTTTCCCGAGCGGCAAAGAGTGCGCGCGCTCTTATATACAATGGTTACGATGCTTTTAGACCGGGCAAATAATTTTTTTTTTTGTATGTAAAAAAATATATGTACGAATTTTTTTAAACTGTGGAACAAAAGTTGTCTTATTTAATGTACGTAACACCTTCTTAAAAGGACGCAGACTGATTACTAGTAACCCTGTATAACAAAAATGATTTTAATGCAAATGTTATCATACCAATTTATTTATCGTATTCATATTCATATTATATATTAGATAGATAGATAGATAGATAGATAAACTCTTTATTGCACTTATTTATTAGTATATTTTACAAGTATGTACACTCCGCGAGGCATAAGCTGAGCTTTGCATTTGTGTGAGTGTACATGGATAGTGTAGGTGTGACAACCGGCCTTAGGCGCGGCGCCATTCTGTCTCGCCGCGCTCCTGCCTGATTGGTGATCACTCACACTAATGCAAAGCTCAGCCTATACCTCGCGGACAAAATTTCAAGCTCCTGCCTGATTGGTGATCACTCACACTAATGCAAAGCTCAGCCTATACCTCGCGGACAAAATTTCAAGCTCCTGCCTGATTGGTGATCACTCACACTAATGCAAAGCTCAGCTTATACCTCGCGGAGTGTATCTGTATTCGTATGTATTTTTATTTTTAGTGTATGTATCTGTAATTGCTGAAATATTTAGATAAAAATTTTAGATACACACCCCGAATTTTAATATATTCTTGCTAACCACTTCCATCCTAAGGTTGCCTGGAAGAGATCGCTTTTAGCGATAAGGCCGCCGATTGTAACACTAGTACTTATCGTTCTTCTCTCCTGTATAAGTGTTTTTTTGTTTTGTTTTTGGTGTGTACAATGAAGAGTCTCTATCTATCTTTGGAAAGCTTTCATGTAAAATCAAGATTTTGGCGATACAACAACTTTACGAGCATCGAAATAACTAACCCCTACCCTATCTCTAACAGTTCATTAATTATAAAATATACAAAACACGTTTCACATCTCACTGTCGCAACGCTCTTAGCTCGTTGCTAACCGCTAATCCGTTAAACATCACTTTATAACTTAAACGTTATCCGCTTGTAACGTTATCACTGTATTCGTTATTTTCATCTCACTGTTTTTGTTTCATAACTATAACTTGTTAACTAGTTATTTTATTCGCCTTTTTAACCGTTTACTGAATTCCTCCTGCTGAAGTTCCCGCCATTCCTTCTTCGCTTTCATGCGTTTCAATTGGCCGTCCCTGAAACAAAGAAATACATAATTTTAACAAAAAAGAACCGACTTTCAACAGAAAACTTATAAAGTAAAAAAGTTTTCCTCAATTTCACTAAGATGTCATCATCAGATCCTGGTTTCCTTATCATGGTACCATGGAATATCTACCGATTACCGATTTACCGATTTCGAACACTTCATTCGATTTGATAAGGCGGAGGTCCTGGCTAGGGAGAAGTCTTTTATACCCCGTAAAGTCAGGGAGGCCATTGAAATCGGTAAGCGTCCGACGTTTAACAGAGATGGTGGATGGCATGTGGCACCCGCTTGGAAACCTTGCCTCCAAAAGGCTCAGCAGTGTGTTCAGACTAGTGGTGAGGACACAGTGAGCTCAGTGTGCTGCAATATTCCCGACGCGCAGCTCACCAGCGACGACGAGTTCCAGAGTACACCGGCGCAGCCCTCCCGCACCCCCTCACCTGCACCCCCGCAACAACCGTTGAGCTTGCGTGCGCGCCGTGCGGCTGCCCGCAGTGCTAAACGAGCTGCGAACCCGCGCGCGCACTCTCCTTGAAAAAGATCGCCGGACGCGATCGAAACTTGAGTCGGACTGGACTGCCTACATTAAACGTGAGTTACCCGTGTATTTATGTAAAAAAGTATAAATGCTCTTAGCAGTATTGCCAGCTTAACGGATTTCCCGTGATATTTTTTATGGTAAACAAATGTCACTCTTTAAAATAAAAGCAATTCCGAAAAATTGTTAACATCCCTATTGCTCATGTTGATAAAAATGCATGGAACATGCAATAGCTTTACCGCGGCAGTCCCCGAGTGCCACACTTCTTTTTTTTTTTATTTGACATTATTCTTTGGTATTATTTTATTATGTACACAGGTTATTTATGTATAATTTTATTGTAAGTGACGTTACCAAGTGTTCTTTTGAAATAATTTTATTATTATTAACCCCCCGAGCGCTTTAGTATCTAACGGGGATACTAAGCGAGCGCCGTTCATTTGTTATTTTTTGTCTCGGTCGCCTATGGACAATCCCTTGTTTTCGTTACACGAATCGATTGCCAACGTAACAATCTCCATTTCTATTATCTGTTTCCAGTCCAAGTGTACAAATATTACAAAAAAATATTTATCAAAGAAATTTCGTAGCCGGGGTAGCGGCATGGCGGACCGTTTTGTTTCGTGATAATTAAATCTTTTTCTTGATTAGATTTTCGTTTTGTGGTGAAAGTGTTACTAAAATGGGTGCATAAAAGGTCCTTCTTTGTCGTGAATGTGTTGTGAGTGTAATAATTACATCGTAAAGTGCCATAATCATGCGAATTGTGCGAGGTGAGACCAAAAATTTGTAAACATCATATTCAACACAGAAATACTAGATTCCGGTAAGTGTAATTATCTTTATTAATCGTAAAAATGATAAAGCGGTTCAAGACCATCGCAGTGATGTATATTTTGTACAATATAATTAACGAATACATCAAAATTTTGTTTTTAAGCTTTCGCGATTTGAACACATAATGTTTATAATATAAAAACTTAATCACGATTTAATTCATTGCTTAAATACCTCGACTGGACGAGTCTTCTCGTGACCACGGCGGTTGTAACGCTGCCGAAACGTCGAGGTATATAAACAATGAATTAAATCGTGATTGTACATTATAAACATTACATCAAAATTTATCCAATTTAGAATCTTCCCAACCTCAAAAAAATATTTTTGGCGGGAAGCGTGGCACTTTGGTACATGGCATTTGTTTACGCGTCGTGCCCTGGACGGGTTAAGAGCCCATTGTGTCCCAGTGTTGAGCAAAGGCCTCCCTGCCCTGCTTCCATTTTGGTCTGTCTTGACTCAAAGTAGTCCAGTCTATAAGGCGTCGTCGTTTCCCATTTGGCTGCCACTGGGTGGTGATCTTAGCCCAGCGGTGGTCTGACATTCGATAGACATGTCCAGCCCAGTCCCACTTCAAATCACTGGCCTTTTCGGTCACATCAGGAGTTATTGAACGCAGTATGATCTATCATCAGCAGTATCATCTATTGAAATAATGCTTCAAATACAAATACAAAAATCTTTATTGCTGTTTGTAGGTAAGATAAGATGATACAAAACATTTTAAAAGTTGCCCCATACAAACTGGCCTCTGCGAGAGGCATGCAATATGTCTGGCAAGACAATTTGTTAGTCTTAATTTATAAATAAAAAAAAAAATTGAATTGAATATAAACAGAGGATGCCGTTAGAATCGCCCGTGAGAGTAATTAGTTCAAAGATGGTCAAGGCTTCATTAGCGTAAAGTTGGACATACGTAATCCGATACCCGATTCCCCGACATTTTTAGGGTTCCGTAGCCAAATGGCAAAATACGGGACCCTTATAGATTCGTCATGTCTGTCTGTCTGTCCGTCCGTTTGTCACAGCCACTTTTCTCCAAAACTATAAAAGCTATACTATTGAAACTTGGTAAGTAGATGTAATCTGTAAACCGCATTAAGATTTTGATACAAAAAATAGAAAAATACTAAAAATTTTAGGGGTGTCCCATACTTACAACTGAAACTCAAAAAAAAAATTGTTTGATCAAAACCATACGTGTATCTATGGATAGGTCATCAAAAATGATGTTGAGGTTCCAAACATTTTTTTTTTTCAAAACTGAATAGTTTGCGCGAGGGACTCTTTCTTCCAAAGTGGTAAAAGTGTGCCCCCCTGTAACTTCTAAAATAAGAGAATGACACTCTTGTGCGAAAAAGACTTCAAAGTCTTGAGCATCGCCGAAAAATCGCTAGCCTATCGGTTTTTTATCGGATACACTTCGGAGAGTGTGCAACTGATCTGCATGATCTAATACCACCTTGCCCTTTTTTCTATCGGAATGCTCGTAGCTCGAAAAAGCGACATCGTTTCATGGTTGATGTTCCAAAGAATCGAACGAAGAGATTTGACTCTACGTTTGTGATAAGAACGTCTAGGCTGTGGAATACGTTGCCTGAGTGGGTTTTCCCCGATAGTTACAATCTTTGTGTCTTCAAATCGAGAGTGAATCGGTTTCTTCTAGGTAAACACGCTCCATCGTAGACCGCATCGTCGCTTAACATCAGGCGAGATGGTGGTCAAGTGTGAGCCTATAAAAGGTTAAAAAAAATAATAATATTTACTTATGTTACTTGCCGCTACGGAAGCCTTCATGGGCGAGTCCGACTCGCACTTGACCAGTTTTATTGCAAACACGGATGCGGAAAAACTCAAATGGACATAACGCGTAACATAATGGTGTAGTGGTAGGACTCTTGGCAGAGTCCGCCTGGGGAATTACCACACCTTTGCCAGTTATTCTACCGCCAAACAGTAATGTGCAAACATTACTATGTTCCGGTTTGAAGGGCAATGTTTCCAGAGAAATTACAGGGCTTAGAGATATAAGATCTTAGATCTCTGGGTGACGAGCGCAGTGCAGTGCTAGGTAATGATTTGGACTCTTGCATTGTTCCAATAGCTGCGTGTCACTGTGCTGTTATGTGTCAGGCATGTTGCTTACCATCAGGCACATGTCCTGATCGTCTCGTCACTCTTTATTATAAAAAAAAAAAAATAAACCCGCGACACTGACCACTGCAGATCGACGAGGCCGCCTCTCCTCGCGATGACCGCCTTCACGCGGTTCGCGAAGTCGACAGCCGACTCGTCGGCGGCGCGGGTCATCGGCGGCAGGTACCACACGTCGCACACGATGGCCCACGAGGTCATCATGTTGAGGAGATAGTGGAGCATCCCGTAGCGGGAGCTGTTCCAGAACGCGTCGCCGAAACGAGCGTCGTATCTAGAATCACACGATAAAAACAATACAAATCACTACATAGTTTACGAGAACTTTGATTTAAATTTGATTTTTGATATACTTTCATTTGATACCCATATTGAGGGAGTTGTGAAAAAAGAAAAGTGTTTCGCCATTTTGTGGGAGCGGCCATCTTGGATTTGAAATTTGTCATAGTGCACAGTAGTCTACTAGCCAAGCCCTTTCATTAGATACCCATATTGAGGGAGTAGTGAACAAAATTATGTAATTCGCCATTTTGTGATGGCGGCCATCTTGTATTTGAAATTTGTTATAGTGCATGGCATTCTACTAGTCAAGCCCTTTCATTTGATACCAATATTGAGGTAAATTGTGAAGAAATATTTTGTCCGCCATATTGCGGACAGAGAGAGAGAGAGAGAGAGAGAGAGAGAGAGAGAGAGAAAGAGAGAGAGAAAGAGAGAGAGGGGAGGGAGAGAGAGAGAGAGAGAGAGAGAGAGAGATAGAGAGAGAGAGAGGAGAGAGAAGAGAGAGGGAGAGAGAGAGGAGAGAGAAGAGAGAGGGAGCGAGACAGACAGACATCGACGTCAAACTTATAACTCCCGTTTTTTTAAATAGATAGCGTGATTCAAGAGGAATGTTTATATGTGTCAAGATGTCATAAATAAATACATTTTTTGAGCTTACTTTACAAACGCTGGCTGGATGGATCTGAATAATGTACTGCAGTATTGTACCCCTTAACAAAAAAGTGTACAGTACTATAATTATGTCTATCTCTTAGGGATAACCCACAATAACCATTTTTACTCGTATTTTTAGTATCACATGTGACATTATAGCATATTTATCTTAGAGTTTCCACTTGTGCAGGGATTGCATTATAGAAGCGAACACTATTACATATGAAAGAGTTATTTGTTTCTGAAGTGTGCGTCTAGGAAATATTATTATATGTTTGTGCTTTTGGATTTCAATCAGTTACTTAAGCTCGATTTTCTTACATACATTTTACATTCGAAAATATATAAAGACGAGACTGTTAGTATATTTATATTTACATAGTTACACACAGATTATAGTCTGGAATTTTAAAAATTAATTAAAATTATTAGTGAATGGGTATATGGTCCTACCGACTTCGAAGCTCCTTACGCAGTAATACGATATGGGATGATACTATGGGGAAACATTGATAAAAGTAACTCCTTACTTAATAGCGACGGGGTATCTGGTGCCGCCGACTTCAAAGCTCCTACACAGTAATACAATATGGGATATATAATTTATGAACAACCAAGCTCCTACGCGGTAATACAATATGGGATGATACTATGGGGAAACATTGATAATGATTTCCTTACTTAATAGCGACGGGGTATATGGTGCCGCCGACTTCAAAGCTCCTACACAGTAATACAATATAGGATATATAATTTATGAACAACCAAGTTCCTACGCAGTAATACAATATGAGATGATACTATGGGGAAACATTGATAATGATTTCCTTACTTAATAGCAAATGGGTATATGGTCCCGCCGACTTCGAAGCTCCTTACGCAGTAATACGATATGGGATGATACTATGGGGCAACATTGATAAAAGTAACTCCTTACTTAATAGCGACGGGGTATCTGGTGCCGCCGACTTCAAAGCTCCTACACAGTAATACAATATGGGATATATAATTTATGAACAACCAAGCTCCTACGCGGTAATACAATATGGGATGATACTATGGGGAAACATTGATAATGATTTCCTTACTTAATAGCGACGGGGTATATGGTGCCGCCGACTTCAAAGCTCCTACACAGTAATACAATATGGGATATATAATTTATGAACAACCAAGTTCCTACGCAGTAATACAATATGAGATAATACTATGGGGAAACATTGATAATGATTTCCTTACTTAATAGCAAATGGGTATATGGTCCCGCCGACTTCGAAGCTCCTTACGCAGTAATACGATATGGGATGATACTATGGGGCAACATTGATAAAAGTAACTCCTTACTTAATAGCGACGGGGTATCTGGTGCCGCCGACTTCAAAGCTCCTACACAGTAATACAATATGGGATATATAATTTATGAACAACCAAGCTCCTACGCGGTAATACAATATGGGATGATACTATGGAGAAACATTGATAATGATTTCCTTACTTAATAGCGACGGGGTATATGGTGCCGCCGACTTCAAAGCTCCTACACAGTAATACAATATGGGATATATAATTTATGAACAACCAAGTTCCTACGCAGTAATACAATATGAGATGATACTATGGGGAAACATTGATAATGATTTCCTTACTTAATAGCAAATGGGTATATGGTCCCGCCGACTTCGAAGCTCCTTACGCAGTAATACAATATGGGATGATACTATGGAGAAACATTGATAATGATTTCCTTACTTAATAGCGACGGGGTATATGGTGCCGCCGACTTCAAAGCTCCTACACAGTAATACAATATGGGATATATAATTTATGAACAACCAAGCTCCTACGCAGTAATACAATATGGGATGATACTATGGGGAAACATTGATGAAAGTAACTCCTTACTTAATAGCGACGGGGTATATGGTGCCGCCGACTTCGAAGCTCCCCTTCTTGAACTGCATCACAGAGGTGTTGTTGATGCAGGTGCCTTCTGGGAAGATGAGGATCGGCGGGTTGTTCGGAACTGATATGTGTTCTTTTAACCTGAAATAGAGCATTCATTTATTATAAAACCTGTTACATAAACATAAGCAGGCCACTAAATCCCACTGCTTCACTCGCAAGACTTATAGACAGAAACACTTTTTTTTGTTGATTTTTTTGACGAACTAGCATTCCATGGATTCACCGTGCGAGTGCCAGGTCCATCGTGTGGCAGAGAGAGAAATCCTGAGACTTGTGACACGCGTGAAGGTTTGGTTTTATAAAACAAATAAAAGTGGTCAAGTGCGAGTCGGACTCGCCCATGAAGGCTTCCGTAGCAGCAAGTAACTTAATATAAAAATTCTTGTAGTTCGTTGTTACTTTAATCAGTGTTTTAACAATAGTCAATTTATGACGTATTAAAATAAAACTACTTACTAGATCTCATTCAAACCAATTTTCGTTGGTAGTTTACATAATGTACATCATACACTTTTTTTATTTTTGTCATTCTCTTATTTTAGAAGTTACAGGGGGGGGGACACATTTTGACACTTTGGAAGAGTCCCTCGCGCAAACTATTCAGTTTAGAAAAAAAAAATGTTTGGAACTTCAATATCATATTTGATGACCTATCCATAGATAACCCCATACATATGGTTTAGATCAAAAAAAAAATTTTGAATTTCAGTTCTAAGTATGGGACACCAAAATTTTTTTTTTTCTTTTTTGTATCAAAATCTTAATGCGGTTTACAGATTACATCTGCTACCAAGTTTCAATAGTGCTTTTATAGTTTCGGAGAAAGTGGCTGTGACATACGGACGGACAGACAGACATGACGAATCTATAAGGGTCCCGTATGTTGCTATTTGGCTACGGAACCCTAAAAACGTACCGTATCTTTCCGCAATCTACCTGACGAAATAATTATAATGGTATATCTTTGACGCAGTCGTCATTACAATTGAGCTCACCTCCTAGCGACAGCGTGACGGTCCTTCACCTCGCTCCTCTCGAACCAGATGTGGGGCGAAGCCCTGGCGAGGGCCCGTTGTAGCAGCCCTAGAAAAGCAGTGTGCCTTTGACCGATCTGAAATGGTAGTCGGTAATATTAGCATAGATGACACTTCTCTCAGTTTAAATCAAAAAGTTTACATTTACTACGTATAGAGTTAGAACAAACGCTTTACACCGAAAGCACGGGCACAGAATAGATATTACCACAGAACCCTCACTTGGCGAAAATTGTTATATAAATAGCGACTCTTGCTGGGACGCAACAAAGTGCAATTCAGCTCGCATTAGCGCTCAATGCCTATCGCAATTTTTAAACTAAACATTTGCGCTCTCTTCTAACCCGTAACTCTGTCGCTGTCTGGCGCGGAATGATGCGCATCGAAAGGGTTGTCGACATATTATCTAATAAAAAAATTAAATTAACCTTTCGTTATGTAGGTAGTCAGCATTGTAGCTCAGATTATATATTTTAGTTATTTACTTCGTAACGCGCAAGACAGCTAGAAGAGGCCGTAACATAGGGTCGGACACATTGAAATTAAAACAATAAAAGTATACTTTGACTGTTTTTATTCTACTTGATCGTCTAAACTCTAAATGTTGTTTGATAAATATGTAACATATTTTAATGTACTTACCTACACTAATACATACAACCAGCTTCGATTACAAGCTATTTTATAATGTCCCGTACTTTTTGTACGGTTAGCAGAAAAATATAAAAAATAATGGTATATTTTGTACAACTAGGAAAAAATGATAATTCTTTGTTTTTTTGACTCGTGCATCCATAAACAGCACAATATAGGGCGACGTAATTTTGTGCGGGAAACGTGTTGCGCGAGCGCTCAGACGTGCGTTCGACAACCGCCTGGCACTTGTTCCGTGCGAGGAACGGTCTAGCTGTAGGCTAAAACCGCGCGACCTTGAGCGAGTGAGGATGCACTGGCACGGCTCTGATCGCTCGTCTTGTCGCTCTTGTGGATGTGTCATACTTTTGACGCACATCACTCTGTCGCCATAGCTAATAAATTAATATACTCCTCATCTGCTTACGATTGGTACAATGGCAATGGAACCGTGCGGAAAACCCGGCCCTTCCACCGCCTAGCTAAATCGGCTTTCGCTTTGCTACTGCGGTCTCTATCATTTCAAGCGGAAAGGAAAACGAGCGAAATATCAAAGTGAAGACACTTTTCGTTCGACGGTAGACCTCCTGATCTATTTCATCTGCAGCCTGCAGACGTCCACTGCTGGACATAGGCCTCCCCCAATGATTTCCACAATGACAGATCTTGTGCCGCCTCCATCCACCGACTTCCCGCGACCGAGACAATATCATCGGTCCATCGCGTCCTACACTGCGTCTGCCGGTTCGTGGTCGCCATTCGAGAACCTTTACTCCCCAGCGGTTATCGGTTCTGCGAGCTATATGGCCTGCCCATTGCCACTTCAACTTGCTAATTATAAGAGCTATGTCGGTGACCTTCGTTCTTCTGCGGATTTCCTCGTTTCGGATTTTGTCACGCAGTGAAATTCCGAGCATAGCTCTCTCCATTGCCCGTTGCGCAACTTTGAGCTTGCATATCATGCCAATAGTTAGCGACCACGTCTCAGTACTCTGATCTATTTACTTGTTCTCTATATAAGGTTTAAATACAGTATAACCTCGGATTTACGCGATAGGTGGGACCGAGCGATAGTCGTGCAAGTCCAAATAGGGATGAAAAAAAGATTATAAATATGACTTATTTTTTGTTTTATGTACGCCTTAATAGGCGTGACGACAGGTCCTGCAATTATATTAAATTATTTGATACAATGGCAGTATTTAAATAGAATAAAATATGTAGCAATTTTAATTTTGATATTTTTTTAGATTAACTTCCTTTATGATCATTCAAAGCTGGATGGGCAAGTCCATTTTAAAAGTACGAAATTATTAGAAAATGTATTTACTATTGGATAACCCATTAAATTCAAAATGAGTTTTGTTATGAAACCAGTTTCCTAAACGCAAAGAAAATACGGCACTGTGACGTCACGCTTCTGTAGTTTTTTTAAGAGAGGCCAAAATTGTGATTTTAAAATCTTAATATCACGGGAAGTTTTTAAGATAACAAAGTAATTCTATGTTTCAGTTATTGAGTAGCCTTTAGCTGGCACTTTAAATCAAAAATTTGTTAGTCGTCATGCCTATGTACTCATACTCATACTCTTTCATTGTAAACGAGTAGTTACATGTCATATTAAAGGATATTAAAATTCATTACAATTCCAATTCAATAGTAAATTCTAGCTAGGTACATACATGTCATATCAATAAGATAATACAAATCACAAGTCAATTAAATTAAATTCCAAAATTAATGTCAAATAAATTATGATACAATTAAAATCCAACATTACATATCAATTAAACTACATTACATTTAAAATTCAAAATTAATGTCAACAGGGTACAATTAATCAATACTTAAATATTACATAGGTATACATTTAAATTATCCGGTTATCATTTCGCCAATGCTGTAGAAACTCCCTTCCACAAGCCACTTTTTCATTCAAATTTTATAAGACTCTCGAGATAGGGCATCTTTTATCTCGTCCGGAATGCGGTTATAGACCTCCGTCGCCAGCATATGCCTAAGTAAGTTAAACTATAAAATATCAAAATTAAAATTGGTACATATTATATTCTATTTATTTGTCATTATATCAAATAATTTAATATAATTCCTGGACCTGTCGTCACGCCTATTCTTGCATCTTTACTTTTAACCTCTATACTTATTATACCCAAAGCTTCATGCGACTCCCACATCCAAAGCGGACGGACAAACACATAAAATATTCTTAAACGTATACATTTTCACATTCTCCCAGTATAAGATAAAAAAAACTTACGTTATACTATAAAGTACAATGGTGGGATAACTTCTGGAAATTATTAATCATTGTTTTATGCGCTCAAAGTTTTTCACTAGTACTATCAATTACGGAGTATTTACAGTAGGCGATACGGTAGAGCGAGTTCCCGATATTTCGGTGTGGTTTCATGCATCTTATTGACAGGTTGACTGGTGAATGTAGTTGAAACAATAATGTTTAACAATAGGGCTGTTGACACTAATCACAAATTAATGTTTAATGTTGATTTTATGATAGTTTGTATTAGTAGAATATAGAAAAACACATTATTATAATTTAATATTACGTAATAAATTTATTGTAACTAATTTTAAATGCTATATTTTTCATCTGTTGTCACGTGACTGGAAACACCAATATGAATTATTACGTCACTAGTCGCAAAACAAGCTATCGAAAACTGACTAATCTGTTTACTTTTCTGCATTTTTATTATAGTTTGCGATCTTACCGACTACGATTTTGATTATTTGTATTCAAGTAATGACAAGAAAACACATAAACTGGACATACAGTCATGAATCGCGACCAATGTTTTGCGACTAGTGACGTCATGTCAGTCGTAAGTGTTTTAGCGGGATAATTCAAAATTAGTCTAATATTGTATATTTACTCATCGAAAATACAAATATTTTGAAATAAAATGTTATTTAATACTATAAACATGCGTCAATCTTCAAAATAAAAGCAGTTCCGAAAAATTGTTAACATCCCTATAGGCTAGATATATCGAATAGTCTTATTTGAAACGATCACTACTGGTGATCGAATTCAAACGTACTAACGTAATATCGAGAACAAACAAACTCTCTGACAAACTCTCACACATTAGTGAAACCAAAGAGTTTACATATACCACGTATAGAGTTAGAACAAAGCACGGGTCTGATCGCACTTGCCTTGTCGCTCCTGTGGAAGTGTCATACATTTGTTTGTTTGAAGGACCACACAAATCATCGTAATGTTTTTAATAGTCGGAGACGGATGCACTAGCTCTAGACCTTGACAACTGACGGTAGTTTCGAACGGACTAAGCCTATATGGCTGACTATGTTCTGCCTCACTTTTCTTGCACGGACCCGGTTTCTAGGCGTTATTATTCTATGCCCAACGGCCCTACGCATTCTTTTATTTTATTATTATTATTTAAATAAAGAGTGACGAGACGATCAGGACATGTGCCTGATGGTAAGCAACATGCCTGACACATAACAGCACAGTGACACGCAGCTATTGGAACATGAAGAGTCCAAATCATTACCTAGCACTGCACTGCGCTCGTCACCCAGAGATCTAAGATCTTATATCTCTAAACCCTGTAATTTCTCTGTAACTAACATAGCACGAATGACAAATGTTCACTAATTTTCAATGTTAGCTTTCTGTACTCTCCGTTCAACATAATAAATACTCGTAAAACAATTATTTCAATACGTCAATCAGTTTAATATCATTTTAAAGTGAGCGGTCCGAGTTAGATGCGCTTGACGTCATACCACAACACTCGCTCAATTCGTACACAACTGGAAGCGATGAAACAAAACAAATCACTGCGCAAGTAAATTCTCTCTCTCTCTCTCTCTTGGTCAGTCCCTCATGTGTGAGGATCGTGGTCAGCATCAGGGTTGCATCTGGAGCGGATAAGCTGCCTCCACCGGCTTCTGTCCCGCACGTCTCTTACGACCGAGTAAAATTTTGAGGAAGACGGGTCCTTCACTTGATCGGTCCATCTGGTTGGTGAGCGACCACGCGATCGTTTGCCCTCGGTATTCCCATACAACAGTACATTGCAAGTAATACTGCTGGCGAATTGCGACTAAGCCGGAGTGGAGCGTTGTGTAATGACGTCACACGCGGTAGATATTTTTGCGAACTTTGAATGCATGTAAAATTATTTATACTTAGTATTAAAAAAAAACCAACAATAACTAGTGTAACAGAGAACCTTTATAACAAAACTTCAAGGGATTTTTGATACCTATTAACCAACCATTGCGCCATCTATATGTATGTCCTACAAACTTTATCTTACCAACGAGTACCATCTCCTAAACAATGGACTATAGGACCATACTCACCAGAGAGTAACAGTTGTCGCACATAAGCACCAACACATCTATCGGACTGGTATGATTCGCGACGCAGATCCCATTCTTCGGCTTGTCGTGGTCATCGTGGTACGTGATGACCAGGGATATGCAGCGCGAGAGGAAGTTGGAGCACGCGTTGACGACCGACGCGTTGATACGCTGCTTGTAAGCCCCGTCGGGCAGGAGACCCACGCACCATGTCGCCGCCACTAGCCACCACACCTGACACCGCATTACCGTCATGGACGCGTTATGGGATGTGTATGTGGGGGAACTCGGTGAATCGAAAATCACTGTCTGAACAGTGTTTACGGTCGTTCTGTCAATGGTATGTTGTCACAATTAAGTCAATTCTAATAGTGTTCAAGACAATTATGTCAGATTTTAAGATAATCGTTGTGTTTTATTTATTTGTCAATTGAGTTTCACGAGTTCTCTTATTTTTTTATTGTTCATGGTTATTTTGTCAATAGCACTTAGGAATGAATAAAAGTCCAATTCGATGGTCAATTTTCAAAAATGATGTCAATTTGTATGTCAATCGCTGTTCGTGGTGTTTTATGAATGTGTCAAAGTTTTGTTAAGTATTTATTTTTGGGTTTTCTAACGATGGTGTTTTGTAGTTTTCAAGATAATCCTTATAAGGATTATTTGAGATGTTGTCTTTTTATAACACATAATATGTCAAATTGTATGTCAATTGCTGTTCATAGTTCTTATTTCACAGAATCGTAACAGTAATCCGTTTATTATACTATCAATTACATTTTATGTCAGTTTTGGACTATGGTCAATATTGGTTGGAAGTCTTTTGCCAATTTCGTTTTTTGTCAATAGCTTGAAATAAGTCAGTCAATGAGTAGATGATTTAATACATAAACATGATCATGCACAACAAAACATAATAACCTATAAAAAGCAAAGACGTCACTACCAGCTCAATATGGCAACATCCAAAATGTCACTTATCAGAAAGATGATATTTATATATTTTTTTTAGTATGACAATAACACCGTATCACAACCTGAGTAACCCATTTAGTAATTAAAAATGACAACGACAATGACCAACTTTCAAAATGCATATAAATAAAATATATGTACCTTTCAAAGAAAGTTTTTAAAATTTCATCATTACAATCACTTTACTAGAGAAATGTCACAAATTCAAACCTAAACGTTTCAATTTGTGACATTTCTCTAGCAACAGTGAAACAGTGGCGCCACCTATGGCCAAATTGAGCACCATTTTAACAAATATATTTACATTTTGAAAATACCTCATTGAATTCCCAAAAAATAACAACGAATCAGCCAACATTTAAATAATCCCGACATGGCGTATAACTATTCCAGTTTTCGCATAAAATATTCCCGTAATAGCAAAATATATTCCAGTCATAGCAAAAAATATATTCCGAAATATTAATTCCCAACATAAAAAGAAAAAATCCCAAATGAAATAATACTACCAGAGAGAAACACTGGTTAACGCTGAGTGTCCCGACATCGATTGGGCTCGTGTGATTGGCTACGCAGAATCCGCTGCCCTTCGGCATGTACTGCAGGTCGTGGAAGGTGGTCGTGCAGGAGAGACCGCGCATAATCGTGCGAATCGAAATCATGTAGGAAAGTGCGCCGAAATAGCGACGCATCCGGCCGGGGGGGTATGAGACTGACGAAGCCAGTCGTTATTATCATGGTAGCTACCTGTTTTGGTAGTTTTTTTTATAAAACCATTGGAAATGATACCATTTTGGTAGAAATTATGGTGATTCATTGAAAAATAGAAAATTGATGGTGTGTTTTTTTTGGTAATTAGGACAGAAACGATAGTTTTACATACATATAAAAAAAGGGTAGTTGTTCGGAAAAGTACCATTTTGGTAGAAATTAAGTTTTTTTTTAATTGATAGTATTTTTGGTACCATTTTGGTGGAATATAAAAATCAATAAATTTAATAATTTTAAAATTGTGTATAGAATTTGGGGATAAAACAGGAAAAATTAATTAAAAAAGAATGTCGCAGAGTTGTGCCCGATTCGGTAGATTTTAGCCATTTATCGATTGGTGTTGCCATGTACGTAGACGAAGGATAGGGGGAAAGAAACAGAAAAAAATAAAATTAGTAAATGAAAATAGGAAAACATAAAAACAAAAAGTTGAATGGAATACGAGTATAACAAATAAATTATTTTAAAATTGAACGCCGTTCCACTAAACGGGATTATTGCAAAATGTACACTAACATATAGCAATAAAGTACAAACTGAAATAGCAATATCTGGCAGAGTAGTTTGTATTTTGTACCTTATAGTAACACGTTATAGTACATTTTGGAGTAACGAAATTTAGTGGAAGGGCGAATATTTTCCAAAGAATTCACTACAAGTAACAATTTATTTTAATGAAGCATTTTCAGTATTACACATAAGAGTGATAAATAGATTCAAATACTTGTCAAATTGTTGACATTGACACATCAATTTCTGTAACAAAATGACATTGACGATTTCTCCGGCAAAATTGAGAACTATTTGTCAGTGTTTTTATTTATGTATTTTTACATTCTGAAAATGCTCAATAAAATAAAACAATTAAAGGGTTTTTATTAGAAATAAAAAGCTTATTTTTTACAATAGATGGCGCTGTTAGGCTGGCGGTGTTATTTCATGTAGTTGATGATGTAAAATATAAACACAACATTTTTTGTATATTGAAATTTACTAACTGCTTATTGCCATCTATCGGCTATTTAGAAACTTTGTTTGTCAGATATGCGCCATCTATTGTAATAATTGTAAATCAATTTTGTCTCAAAATAGTAACTTTTTTTTCTGAAAACTTCTATAGATTTAAGTTTGACATTGACAGATTTTCTGTATCAGTCTCATTTTAAAAGGACTCAAAATGGTAACTTTTTTTCTTTCTGAAATCGTCTATAAATATAAGTTTGACATTGACAGGTGCTCTGTACCATTTTAAATGTAATTTTTTTCTTTTTAATACTTAAAAAAAATGTGAATTTGTATGAAAATATGAATATTAACTATTCTAGTGATCCACAAGTTAGCAAAACTCACCCCGATGAAGAAAATAAAAATCCTGAGAGGGAGCAGGAAGAAGTACCTAACGACGAAGCCCATCATCCATATGATGGTAAGTCGCCACGTCAGGAATTCGTATTGCCTGGAAATTTAAAGAAAATCTAGTTTTTTTTTTAATATACATACAGGTTAACGGGAGCCGACATCAGCTAGCTATAAGTATATAACTATATGGCTTCCATGATGCAAACATTTAACTTGATTTTGCTTAATTTGGGGCAATTTTTTTTTATGAAAACCACTTTTGGCCCACCACAGACAGACTTTTCGTGGGCTGTGAATAGAATTCTAGCGTCACGATCGGGAATGATACGAAATCTTCGGGTGAACTCGCGACCATGGCCCTTGGCCATCTAGAAATGCGTCAGCATTACCCATTGGCTGACGCCTTTCTAGATGGCCATGCGCATGGCCGCGCCCTCCGGTTTCACTCGCGTAGTTTCCAAAGTAAGCTATCAAATTCTGAGCTATTCGTTTTCATTTATATCGGCAATTCTTAACAATACCAATTTTTTTTAAATATTTTCGAGAACCATCATTATTAGATACTTTTTTTTCGTTTATCTATTATAGGTTCACACTTGACCACCATCTCGCCTGATGTTAAGCGATGATGCGATCTACGATGGAGCGTGCTTATCTAGAAGGTACCGATTCACTCTCGATTTGAAGACACCAACATTGTAACTATCGGAGAAAACCCACTCAGGCAACGCATTCCACAACCTAGACGTTCTTATCACAAACGTGGAGTCAAATCTCTTCGTTCGTGTTTTTGGAACATCAACCATGAAACGATGTCGCTTTTTTGAGATACGAGAAGATATTCGCCCGTTAAACTTCAACAAGGTTTGTATTATGGTGTTATGTGAAAAAAGTATACTAATTGTTAAGAGGGCAATGTATAGATAGGTACGTTGATATTGCGATGTAGCCTTGTCAAACTAAGAACAATGTGCCGTCATCTACCATAACAAGAAAAATATTAAACATTTTTATTAACCCCCGACTACCTCGGATTTGTAATCTGTACAACATTTTACTAGTCAATCCCTTTCATTTGGTACCCATATTAAGGAGTAGTGAAAAAAGAAATGTATTTCGACAATTTGTAGGAGCGGCCATCTTGAATTTGAAATTTGTCATATGGCAATGTATTCCACTAGTCAAGCCCTTTCTTTTGATACCCATATTATGGTAGTAGTGAAAAAATATATAATTCGCCACTTTGTGGTGCGGCCATCTTGGATTTGAAATTTGTTATAGTGTATAGTATTCTACTAGTCAAGCCATTTTATTTGATACCCATATTGAGGTAGGTTGTGAAGAAATATTTTGTCCGCCATTTTGTGGAAACCTTGAATCGATATTAACCAAACACAGCTAAGAACATCCGAACGGATATTAACCTTCAAATAAAAAAAAACTGCATCGAAATCAGCCCATCCGTTTGAGCTCTACGGTGCCACAGACAGACATCGACGTCAAACTTATAACACCCCTTTTTGGTCAGGGTTAAAAAGATATGTATTACGCCATTTTGTGGTGGCTGCCATCTTGGATTTGAAAGAACAATGGCAAAATAATAGTTGACATCGTTGATAGCGTCTAGAAATACCATCTATACAAAAGTAATTTGTTGTTTTTGCTGAGATTTTTCACATAAATATAAATGGTAATGGAAGCCACAAAAAATATTACAATTTATTGGGTTTTAAATGATTAAAATAACTTCCTACTCAGTTCAAGTGAGACCACTAACTATAATCATACTATTTTGGAAGTAATTTTAAAGCAATAATGACATAAAACATTTTTATTTAGAGTTGGTTACTATTATTAGATAAAATATCAGTATTTATAAAAAACAAACGATAGATAATGGAAATAAGGTTCACTTAAACTTCTTCCCGCTGTATTACGATTACAATATTAATGCCTACCCTAATAACTATTGGTATTAATTTTATTTTATGTTATGGTAACATCGGAAATACCTTTGTCGCTGTCAAGTGTCAAGTTCGTTGCTCCTGCGATTTTCGTGTCGGTAGATTTCGTATTTGAATATCTCATTACAATTATTGGACTTGGATTGTTTACCTGACTGATATTCCCATCGTTTTATGTGACTTGTGCGTGCCTAAAGGCACCTACTTATTAATCTGGCAATCTTATTTGCTGTTAGATTAGTTATATTAGTTATGTAACAAAACAAGACCTCAGAAAAAGTAGTTTTCTTGTTGTGAGAACATGACGTCTCGACATACAATGTCAAACCAATGTCAAACCTACATAACCTAAAAAAAGTTTAAACCTAAATATCTTTTTTTCACGGCCTTCTCAAGACAAAAATCTTTCCATATATTACTCAGGGGCTGACGCTCATCATTTTAAGATATTTTTGATGTATAGACGCTATCATTTCGTCTCAACTATTTTAAAGTATGAAAGTCTGCCATTGTTCTTTGTCATACTTCACTAGTCAACCCCTTCCATTTGATACCCATATTGAGGTAGTAGTAGTAAAAAAATTTGGTGTTGTGAACATTTCAAACCTAATTCTAGTACTAGTCAGTTCTATTTCGTCTGTTGAGCCGATCACTACCGGTTGGGATTGCGGTAGTAATCGACTCGATATCGTCTTGCGCCTAAACCGCCTCTTCCTAACCCAGAGCCTCCACCACGGCCGCATTTCTGTCCTTGATGGCCATCTGTAGGTTGAACTCAATCACCTTTATTTGGTTTAATTTTCACCTGTTTGTCCTCGTGAGAAGGTTCCAACTCCTCAACTCCTCGGCCTCGAAGACGGAGGTGACCTGGTCTTCGATGATGGATTCCATACCGGCCTTCACCAGGTCCATGCAGTGGGAGATGTGGAACTGGAGGTTCGTCTGAAACCACGATCATTTATCTGTATTAATAATTTCGAAACTTTTTTAAACTTTTTAAACTTTAAGATTTTAACATTAAAACTAATGTTTAAAGTATAAAGTTCGAAAAGCCCGCCAAAAACGCGGTGTCTGGTCATGTGACGCGCGTGACGTCACACGCCAGTAAATAAATCACTGTTCTTAAAGAAACCGTTTACTGTAGATGGCATATTTACTGGCGTGTGACGTCACCAGCGTTGCCATCCTTAACAGTGCGTTTACGTCGAAGATAAAAATTAAATGAGTGTTGATGTACGTCAGAAAGAGGCCCCTTAAACCTACGCCCGAGTCGCAAGTCTCGGGAACTACTCGGGTTTTCTCTCTCTGCCACACGATGGACCCGGCACCCGCACGGTGAATCCATGGAATACTAAGAAAATCGTCTCTCTTTAAAATTTTCATTGGCGTATTTCACAAAAAATACACACTATATCTTCCAAAATAGAGTGAAATATGTTTATTTAATGTGTTATCTAATAAGATTATCATAATTTATGCTATATTTTCAACATTTTCAAATACCGTATTACCTAGCAATTTGATAATCGTTGTAATTCGTAATTTTGAAAGTAATTAACAACGTAAAGTTGAAGTTTTATATTGGAAGTCCGTTATTTTTGAAGATAAAACCATGAAACTTTGTATCCAGACTCTTTAAATAAATCAGATGTCCTCGGGCGAGGCCGAGGGTTTCCCCCGCGTTCAATAAACATCATCGCTACATAACTGACCTCGTCTTTGGTGTTGAGCGGCCGGTGCCCGTTCGCGACCCGCTCTTGGCTGGAGCTCCGCTTGTAGTTCAGCTCCGGCGACGGGCCCAGGATCTCTTCACGTTCTATCACCGTCGTCTTTGTACCTGAACAAGAAGATGCCAATACGTTAACATACTTTCGATGAAGTAACAAGAAACCACTTTTTTTTTAAATAAGAAGTGACGAGACGAGCAAGACGTGTGCCTGATGGTAAGCGACATGCCTGCCACATAACAGCACAGTGACACGCGCTATTGGAACATGAAGAGTCCAAATCATTACCTAGCACTGCACTGCGCTCATCACCCAGAGATCTAAGATGTTATATCTCTAAGCCCTGTAATTTCTCTGGAAACATTGCCCTTCAAACCGGAACACAGTTATGTTTTCACAGTACTGTTTGGCGGTAGAATAACTGGCAAAAGTGTGGTACTTCCCCAGGCGGACTCTGCTAGGAGTCCTACCACTACAAAAATATTTTTTATTTCTCCAAAACACAAAAACCAACTTCAAATTGAAATTTAACTCGACACAATTTCATATTTTTTGTGCAATTTACGAATCCAGGTATCATCGAGCAACTCGATCTTCCGCGCAAGCACGGAAGAGAGTAGCCTTAGCTAAAAAATATTGTTCAAATCTTTCCGTCATGTGTTGCGGGAGGGGAAAGTTGCACACTAGCGCAAAGCCGCACTATTACATACAAAACATACCTGTACCGATCCATTGCCGATCATACTCACACAGCCAAATCACTAACACATAAAAAGTAAAGCACCATTCACAAATCTAGCCCCGCCCTCACGGCACAGTATATTATCAAACTCCATGGTCCACGCGGACTTGTACTTTGACATAGGGGAAACGCTATGTATGCCTACTCCCTTCCGCGTTGCTCGCTGCCAGGTACAGGTTAGTAAATTTTAGTTTTTTGTTGATATTTAAAACACCGCTACACCTATTTCGATCAAACTCACTTGAGACCACCTCTGAAATAAAATCTACCTTATCCTTGAGAATCACTGAACGACAAACCGCCGTCTCTCGATCGATTCCAGAGCCCCCAACTGGTACTTGTCAGATCCATCCAGAATCGGACTGGACCGAAAGCGCCCGGGTAGCTCCATGGCGGTCACAAGCCCGGGGCCCAAGGCCTTATCGTACTGTTGCCGCAAGCAAGGCCAGGCTGGCAAATGCCACTTCGACTACATGGCCAGTCCGACGCTGGATCCATCCCAAAAGTAAATCCTAAACGCAACATTTAGGACTTATCATTCCCAGTCCCGTTCTCCTTGAGGATCCCTGAAGGCGGTTTGTCGTCTCTCGATCGATTCCAGAGCCCCTTATCTGCTTTAGCAGGTACTTATCCGATCCATCCCAAAGGTAAATACAGAAGACAATTTTAAAGACCTACCAATCCCAGTTACGTTCTTCTTGAGGATCGCTGAAGGTTTGTCGTCTCTCGATCGATTTCAGGTAGTTTTCCCAATCCATCCAGGGTCGGACTGGACCGAAAGGGCCCCAGCAGCTCCATGGCGGTCACAAGCCCGGGGCTCGAGGCGATCTTACGGTTACCGCATGCCCCGCAAGCGGCCCGTAGGGGGTCCGGCTGGCAAATGCAACTTCGACTATATGGCCAGTCCAACGCTGGACCCATCCCAAAGATAACCAAAAACAACATCAAAGACGTACCATTCCCAGTCCCGTTCTCCTTGAGGATCGCCGAGGGTGGTTTGTCATCAGGCACTGGCGGATCCTCGTCCTCGTCAGAGGAACTGTCGCTCCGGTGCACCTTCTTAGCCACCTCGATATGCTGTCTGCCATACTGGAATCAATGATACAACAATCTACATTAATAATTTCGTCAAGGGGTACGGTAGACCTGATCGAAACCTTATTTAATAAACAAAACAAAAAAATATTGATTTTGAGTCGACAACATATGTCCACAAAATTCGGATTATGGAGAATTTCGTTAAATTCTGATGACACTGACAAACAAACCGCTGTCGCCATCTTTGGTTCGTTTACGTACGTCTACGTTTCGTTCCATCAATCAACACATTGCGTGCGTCCGTCGCGCCAAAAAAGTATCCATCACAAAAAACTGTGACTTATGTGACTACGTAAAACGAAACGTCTTGCCGCCGGACCGGAATTTTATTAGTAGGTACTTATATTTAGTATCAGCATAGCACCCGTGCGAAGCCGGGGCGGGTCGCTAGTACTTTATTAAAGTCTTATTACCTATATTAACATGGTTTGTAGTTACGGCTGGTCTAGTCGAGACAACGGCAAATGCCGGTCCGGAGCCCCTAATTCTAATCCCACGCGCACCACTGTCTTTTCGCAGTCATATACGTAATGCCGCTTCTTAAAACGGTGAAGGAAAACGTCGCGAGGAAACCGACATGTGCCCAGAATCTTTCGAGGTCATGTATCAATCATCAACCCGCATTGAGCCAGCGCGGTGGATTGTGGCCTTGACTTTCCTTGCGAGAGGATGAAACACAAGACATTGGCGAAATTGTGCTCACCAAACATTTATCTCACACAAATATATATCACAACCAAATAGAAGCCAGAAATTAATCTAAGATGAAGAATCATAATAAAAACAGAATAATAGAAACATAAATAAAAACCAGAAATTAATAGAAGATGAGGAAGAAGAAGACTTTAATCAGCTGACTATTATTAAATTTTTTTTATTTATAAATTAAGACTAACAAATTGTCTTGCCAGACATATTGCATGCCTCTCGCAGAGGCCAGTTTGTATGGGGCAACTTTTAAAATGTTTTGTATCATCTTATCTTACCTACAAACAGCAATAAAGATTTTTGTATTTGTATTTTGAGGAGCCCCGAGTCCCAGCAGCGGGAACATTTAGTGGGCTACTTAAAATAATATTGTAATTAATAAATTTGGCCATTTGATTATGTACGGCATTGGTTCCATGCCGTTTCAATACCTCTCCCAATCCATTATTCCGCAACGCCGCACAAAAATCATGTGACAAGGAGAAATGATCGAGAATTGTTGCCCCCTATCTTCACCTGCACTCAGTTGGACAGCGTTCAAGTAACGGCATAGTGCTCAATCTTATTATTTTATACCCTTCATCATACATAGGTCTCCTGGTGGTTCATTTGACCCATACATTTTGTTCACAGGCCTGCAGTCTATAAATATCAAAAGGATATAATCTCACCAACAGCGCGAACAAAACATCCATCACATTCACTAATACTAATTAATGTTGATTAAGATAATGATGATAAAGCTATTAAATAGCAAACACACCTGGTATTAAATTCAGCGCACGCTTCCTACACAAGTACAAAACACGTAAACACACAGATTACGCAGAATGGCGTGAAACCGGAAAGCGGCATTTTTTTAACCCCCGACCAAAAAAAGGGGTGTTATAAGTTTGACGTCGATGTCTGTCTGTCTGTGTGTGTGTCTGTCTGTGGCACCGTAGAGCTCAAACGGATGGGCCAATTTCGATGCGTTTTTTTTTATTTGAAAGTTAATTACCATGCGGGTGTTCTTAGCTATGTTTGGTTAATATCGATTCAAAATGGCCGCCTCCACAAAATGGCGGATAAAATATTTCTTCACAACCTACCTCAATATGGGTATCAAATGAAAGGACTTAACTAGTAGAGTACTATACACTATAACAAACTGCAAATCCAAGATGGCCGCCACCACAAAATGGCGAATTATATATTTTTTTCACTACTACCTCAATATGGGTATCAAACGAAAGGGCTTAATTAGTAGAATACTTTGCACTATGACAAATTACAAATCCAAGATGGCCGATATCACAAAATGGCGAAATACATTTCTTTTTTCACACCTCCCTTAATATGGGTATCAAATGAAAGGGCTTGACTAGTAGAATGTTGTACAGATAACAAATCTTAGGTAGTCGGGGGTTAGTCAAAGTTTTTAATTTTGTTCTTGTTACCCTGAAGTCGCCAAAAGTTATGTTATAGCTGTTTATTCTTGGTATAGTTTTAATTGCCTTATAATAAAACAAGAAATTTTTAATTCGAATGTGAACGAAAAGGGTTGGCAATTTGGGAGTTTTACTTCCCTAATTTTTTAGATAAAAACAGAAGTGTGGCACTCGGGGACTGCTACGGTAAAGCTATTTATTGCATGTTGCATGCATTTTTATCAACATAAGCAATAGGCATGTTAACAATTTTTCATATTTGTTTACCATAAAAAAATGCAGAGAAGTATACAATCTAGGCAGTCTTCGACAGCTAAGTGCATTTAGTCTGTAAAGCTAATACAAATAAGATTCAAAGTCGAATGACCGAGTGGGGAGGACGGCGTTACGGTCTTCCATCCCTCTTTCTTGTGAACATAAGAAAGAGATGCACGATCACTAAAATTCGGTCCCCAGGCCCGCGATAAAAGCTATGCAATAGCTTAAAAAGAAATAATGTTACGTAACGTGTTGTAATAAAGACCTCTTCCCCTCCCGCCCCTGTAACGCATTGTAACGTTTTACGAGACCCCCGGCCCCCCAAATTGCATTACGTAATACTTGAACGCTGGATTTCGAGCATTTCGAGGATAAGCGATTATGGCGCCACGTATCTAAATCTTTTGAGATACTCGTATATTGTCAAGTGTATAATCTTTCCACTTTGATAACGGAAGTGTACGGATTATCAGTAAAGGGTTAATGTCCGAAATTACATTTTATGTAATTCTAGGAAGGTATAATGACCGTGAATTTCATTAAATTTGCCCAACCGACGTATTAACTGCTTGAACTTCGTACAAAGTTGCAAGTTTCTCGATTTTTTCAGAGAAAACTTCTTTCGACGCGCCACAGACAGATTTTTCGTGGGCTGTGAATCGAATTCTAGCGTCACGATCGGGAACAGGGCGTCTACTCTCTTTCTCCGCATCCGCACTTCGCAAACGGCCGTAAACGAAAACGAAATATTGCCTGTAACCTTACTCTATTTCTCTTGCGGATCGGGCTACGGACTTTCAAATCCATAGAGTCTCATCGTGAACGATGTAATTGAATGAAAAACAAAAGGTTCCACAGATTAAGTAGAGAGGTTATTTTCATTGCCATTGCGGTAATTTACGGTTTTTTCTTTAACATCATATTTATGATCCGTTATGCCGTATTTTTTAAATTTAACTATAAAATACGATATCTGATCTATTTGTTTTAAAATTATAGCAATTGGTTCAATGAAACGAGTGCAAATCATATTATTTACGCAATTAGAATCGAGGCACTAGAATAGACCTTATTATGCGGCTAAATATAGGAGTTATACAGCAAGCACTCGTTTGGACTACAACTTGTGACAGTCAAACATATCCGCTTAATACTTAAAACTCATATTGGCATTGACGTTTTGTCGAGGGACAGTAAATCTAGTGTTGCCCTTCGCACAATTTAAGTCGTACTTATACGGCTTTTTTTAGCTCATGTACGATCGAGAAGTCGAAATCGTACGCATATGACCTTTGAAAGGAATCTTGCGAATTACTTAAATAAATAACAGTATGATTATATTTTTAAATTATTTTTTGGTGTAAAAACAAGCAGAAAAGTTGAACGAACTTGAAATTCTTCAATATTTTTTTTATACATCTAGTTTATCCTGTGGTATTAGCCCCTCAATGTGGCCCACTTCAAATTGGAAATCCTCTCACAATCAATATTTTTATGTCATTTTAAACCAATCGATTACACTACGTACGTAAGGCGCTGAGAACTTTGTTATATTTTAATTTCTTTCATGTAGCTTGATAAATAATTGTATTATCACTAGCATTATTATCAGTCTTACTAGCATCATTATTACTAGCAGCACCCCGTGGTTTTCCCATGTAGATCTCTTCTCCTTCATATTCCCGTTATAAAAAAACAATTTTAATCTTCCTTAATCATATCGTAACATCTGAACGGCCGAGCTGAAATTTGAAACACATTATTTTATATTACAATCTGGACTATTACACAGGCTACTCTTCATTCTGAGAAAATAATGGAAACGGCAACTACGCAGGTAAAACCCCAGGGCGCTGCTAGTTTATTATATTAATAATATACGTATTGGTGTGCTTAATTCTTAGGTTTTATTATAAAGTTTGCCATATTTTTGTGTTTAAACGGTTTAAAAGAGCCGCCGTAAAATAATGACAGTTTCTCTTGTATGACGAGGTAAAATAAAACTTTTTACAGCGAAAACTTCATTTGGGGCGCCTAGATAGATTTTTCGTGGGCTGTGAATTGAATTATAGCGTCACGCTCGGGTAAGATAAGAAATTTTCGGGTGAACTCAGATGCTCCAGCGAGAATTAAAAAATAGTGAACAAGTGCGTCAGACGGAGAAAAATGATATGGTCAACTGCTCGTCGCTGTTATGTCCTTGTGTTTATTACATTATTCATGTTATTTTGTCGCAACATTAACTTCTAGGTACTAATTACTACCACATTAATTGAACCTGTCACGAAATATTAAATTTGCATTTCACAACCATTGCAAAAAGTTTTGGTTGTAATATTAATTTCTGTTTTATCACAACACGTAAGCACACAATATGACACCTAGGTATTTTCATCGCAGTACTTACACGTACACTATAACACAACATAATTATCGAGCCTATTGCGGAAGACCATCATCAGCGACAAAATGTAGGGTATTTCACTTTTTATCGTAACGTTCAGCTAAAACCAACAAACTGATACCCACAGAATTAACGAAAACTGTAAATAATGTGAAAACCATTTAATCATTTCCAATCTGAGGTGGGATGAAAGTTACATAATTATTATTACAAATATATTTTATGCCCGAGCGCAAAGATAAGATACGATAAGAGAGATAAGAAAACTCTTTATTAAAAGCCATAATACAAAAAAAACAATTAACTAAATATAAAAATTACATTTAAATTGGCGGCCTTATCGCTTAGAGCGATCTCTTCCAGGCAACCGTGCACGGATTAGAAACAAAAGATAGTAACATGGCCCGTTTAATTAATACATTTCATTTATCAACACCATTATGAGTACTCACAACAGAAAATAAATAATAACATACTACATATTTACAACATAAATAAACTTACACATACTAATTGAAATATAATAAAAATACACATTAACCTAATATGTTATATAATAATATACCACATATACATACATGAAATAAAAATCATAAATGTACCAATGAATCAATCGATGTACTTAACTGGACCACCAAAATTGGTAATCATTTACCTAATTAACACATTTTATCCATAATATTGGAAGCCCTAGTCTTGAATTCACACTATTGTTCAAGTTTATGGTACGGATTTTGAAAAATAAAGGTGGCATCACTACGATACGAGATACTATCGAAATCGAAAGTTCTAATTCAAAACATTATTACATTTTTACATTACAGATAAACAAATTAAAACAAAAAAGGCCTTGCAAGTATTTCGTGCAGTTTTCGTTATTTTTCTTAATATAAACATGTGTTTATGCATAAAAATTGCTGTATAAAAGTGATGGGAGATGGATTTGGTGAATGGCAAACCGGACCCAGATTTCCAGACTTTCCGAGTTATAAATAGGTGGTTCGAGTGCAAGCTTTGTGTGAATGATACATGCATATTTTCATTACAACATGGATGAAGCCATTGGGCTGAGCCACTATTATAATTATGCATTATTTCTAACGTACAAATATTCTATTACATTCAGCACCGGCAGCTTGAGCTGTTACCTACTGATCAACAAACACGGACCACTCTTGCAGTCCGACTGCAAGATGAAATTTCACAGTGCTGTTAACTATCCGAAGCAGATGCAACTGCTTGAGTGGTTTGTGTGTGTACATACATAGTACCTAGTATGTAGTGCACTATGCAGTTATAGCATGAAGCAGTCGATGCTAACTGCTTCAAGATGCCGTGTACGACCAGCCTAAGACATATATTATGTACCTACAAAATTGAATTAGAGTGTTAAACCTACTTGGTCAAAACCAATACTCAGATACAAAGTTTGTTAGTAACTTGTCATAATGATGATTTAAATTAGAATATTCATTGTTCTTTTACAGACCCACAATCCATTGCAGAAGGCTGTGTGCTGCGGGCTGTCCGACTAGAAGTAGTTGAGAGAGAGAGAGAACACTGAATTTCCTGGCGGCACTACTCTACATGTGGGGTTTTCAAAGAATATTCTAGAAGATGTACTTAATAAATTTTAATATACTTTCTAGATAAAATGGTATTTTATTTAATTTCCTAGATAAAATGTTATTTTAAAGTAAACAAAAAACCCCTAACACTAATTTCCAAATGGCTGGATGGATTTTTATGATATTTGGATAAGATAACTCTACAAGTTACATATTTGTATACTATTATAGGTTTACAGTTGCAGTAAGTGTTTTCAGAGAAGATTGAAAGCAGCTGGAAATGGCCTGTGTTTTTTAAATCTAAGTGTGAAATTTAAATTATTGTAAAATTAATTCCAGCTATAAAGGCTTAATAATAATAGGTTAATAGCATTAATAATAGGTTAATAAAATTAATAGCATTTGACTGATGTTAAACGACGATAGTCAATGGTGGAGCGTGCTAACCCAGAAGAAAACACTTCACTTTTGATTTGTAGATATCTACAAAAGCTTATTTTGAAATAGCTGGAATGATTTTAGTAAAATGGTCATGAAAAACTACAATGAAAATTGAAATAAATCATTATATTGCATTATCATATGGGAGGAGGCCTATACCCGAAAGGGGTCCTTAGCGTAAACAAACCTTATATGCATATACTATGTTAAATGTAAAAAAGGAAACAATAAAGGCTTATTATTATTATTATTGCATTATCATTGCACACAATGAGGTACATCAAAATTGGCTTACTTTGATAGTTATGACACTAAAGAGAGCTTGGCACATACATTTATAAAATCCCTTTTTTTCCGGTGGGTTTATCATACTTAAAGTTAGAAGCAGACTCGATTCTGTGATGCAGGCATTTTCCCAGGCATAAACAACCCACTAAATGTTTCCACAGTTAGGACTCGAGGCCTTCTACTTCAAGGGTAGAGCCCTTGCGAGAGAAGGCCATAATCCACCACGCTAGCCCAGTTCGGATTGGTGGATGACACATGACTTCAAATGATTTTAGGTAAATGTCGGTTTCTTCACATTGACCTTTACCATTTTAAGTTAGGGGTATTCAAGGGTGTCGCCAGCTAGCTAAGAGGAAGGCAATGGGTCAATATTATGGAGTTGACGGCATGAAGTGTTACATTTTGGAAGTCTTTGCCTCAATGACAATTGCAACAAGTATTAGTTCTAGTATCAATGTATAAAACTTCACAAGCCCTCGACAGCATAACAACTAAATCAAACTTTTAAACAAAGCAATAATTATTTATTCAAAATAATATTCAATTAACACATAACTTTCAGGGATTTTTAAAAAACTTTCAACCACTTTATCATTAAAATTATTTAGGTTTTTATTTATTATAGCTCTGTGTACACTTATCATGGCCCATGGACCATCAGGCGATCTTCTGCTATGGTGCTTCTTAGCCATGTTTTTAGTCTTCTAAGGCTGCTAAAGGATTGCTGTACTGTACAGATGGTAAAGCGATCAAAATTTTCAATGTTTTTCCTTTTCGGGAAAGAAGGAATTTGTTTCTCTTAGGACATCAACCGGCATTACGCAGATGAGACTTCGAGAAGACTATGGTGTGCGTGGTTTTGAACCCATGGTCTCCGGACTCCGGATTAACAGTCGCAGTCTCCCATCTACACCAGCCGTAACTTTCTAGGTTTCTAGGCACAACAAAGTCGTCAAACAACTCCCGGCTAAACATATAATTTCCTACAAATTCTAAGTCGGAAATTTGAATTATGTTAAGATCACTGCGCAGGCGACACCGGCTCTTTCTACGCTCCAAACGGTCTTCACGTACAGCAGCATCAACTAACATAACTTTTACAACCATATTATGTTATATTTTCCCAAAAAAATCTAAATCCGCAAATCAAAAAGTAACACTTTTCATTTCGTTGATTTTGAGGTTAAAACTAAGAAAATTGATCTGTCAAATTAGAATCTTCGTTGCGACTTTCGTGAATTAGAGTAGGCTTAGAACATGTAACGGTCAAAAAATGTTCGGTCGGGCTAAACGACGGAACGAAAAAGAACGGGAGTAAGAATGTCGCGAAAATTAGGTCGAAATTTCGTTTTCGATAGAAAGAGAGTAGACCTCCAGCGAGCAACACGGAAGGGAGTAGGCATACACAGCGCTTCCCCTCTGTCAAAGTACAAGTCCGCGTGGACCATGGAGTTTGATAATATACTGTGGAGTGAGGGCGGGGCTAGATTTGTGAATGGTGCTTTATTTTTTATTATGTGTTAGTGATTTGGCTGTGTGAGTATGATCGGCAATGGATCGGTAACAGGTATGTTTGTATCTAATAGTGCGGCTTTGCGCTAGTGTGCAACTTTCTCCTCCCACAAGAAATGACAGAAATATTTGAAAAATATTTTTTAGCTAAGGCTACTTACTCCCTTCCGTGCTTGCGCGGAAGATCGAGTTGCTCGATGCTCGGGAATGATGAGAAATCTTCGGGTAAACTCGGGACCATAGAGCCATTGGCCATCTATAAATGCGTCAGCATTTCCCATTGGCTGGCGCATTTCTAGATGGCCATACTCATAGCCACGCCCTCTGGTTTCACCCGCGTAGTTTCTAAAGTACCCAAATTCTGAGTTATAAGTTTTAATTTCCGTCGACAGTTCCTATGACTGCCAATTTTTTTTTCAAATTGAATTTGGTTTTTGTATCTTCATATAAAATGAATTATTTGAAGAATATTATTATATTATTCGTTGCCTATTTATTACCAGTGGTTAGTACAATACTTGAATGTAATCTTTCCACTCCGATAACAGCGGTAAAGGGATTAGGACACAACTAGCGAGTTAATGACCAAGAGGCTTAACAAAGACCATTATTTATCGCACGCGACGTGAACGGGCAATGCTCGTGGGCAACTCTTTTGTTTCTTTACGCCAAAACCGCTGCACCGATTTCGATCAAATTTATATGGGACCAGAACTATGATCTACCAATAAAAAACGTACAACCTAATTGATAACCTCCTCTTTATTTTGGAAGTCGGTTAAAAAGCAAGTATATATTTTTATATAGTAAAGAGTGACGAGACGAGCAGGACATGTGCCTGATGGTAAACAACATGCCTGCCACATAACAGCACAGTGACACGCAGCTAGGGGAACATTAAGAGTCCAAAACCCAGAGATCTAAGATATCTTATACCTTTAAACGAGCAATTCTTGTTATACAGCGAGTGGCGGAAAGGTCCAACAATATTTTAACAGGTCATTCCAACACTGATATAGACTTAATCTCCGAAGGTCTCTTTCCCCTCAGCACTTTAGATCGCGAGATAATACGAGTCAAAGTTTGATGCAAAATTGACCAGCTTCAACCCTAATGCATGTACCTACGGCTGACAGACGACCTTGCCTGTCAAAGACTAAATTTTGTGCAGAATATGTATTTATTTTGCCTACTTCGAAGCTGTGAATGAAATAAGCATAAGTTAAATTATTAACTGCGAATTTAATCCTTCAATACAATAGGTAATGGCTAAAACTGTTGGACGGTTGGAGTCCTTTCGGGCGGTCTACAACTACGATACCTAGCTATATATATAATCTGAATCTCGGAAACGGCTCGAACGATTTTCATGAAATTATGTATACAGGGGGGTTTAGGGGACGATAAATGTATCTAGCTAGTTTTTTATTTTTTTTTAAACGTAATTTTATGCGCGTTTTTAGACAATGAAGAACTCCTACAATGTCATTAGAATACGATAACTTATTTCGCCACCGTTCTTTAAGTCTAAAGTGCTCAGACGGAATATGCTCGCCCTCGGAGTCAACAGGCCCCGGTTCGAATCCTGATGGTTACACTCGGGTCTTTTCTTTTTTTTCTGAGAAAATCTTTTACTTAGAGCCCTTAATAAGCGCATTTAAACCGAGCACAGCTCGGTCAACCAGGTACTTATATCTTTAAGCCTTGTAATTTCTTTGAAAACATCGCCCTTCAAACCGGAGCACAGTTATGTTTGCACATTTCTGCTTGGTGGTAGAATGACTGGCAAAGGTGTGGTACTTCCCCAGGTGGACTCTGACAAGAGTCCTACCACTACAAAAGTATGAGCCAAAGGTGTCCGAGTTGGTACGACCAATTTTTCACAAGTGGCATGGCAACGCGCGCTGGATACAGAAAGTTTTTAAATAAAGAAGAACAAAATTAAAAATTTTAACTAACCCCCCGACTACCTCGGATTTGTTATCTATATAACATTCTACTAGTCAAGCCTTTTCATTTAATACCCATATTAAGGGAGTAGTGAAAAAAAACGCCATTTTGTGGTGGCCATCTTAAATTTGAAATTTGTCATGGTGTATAGTATTCTACTAGTCAAGCCCTTTCATTTGATATCCATATTGAGGTAGGTTGTGAAGAAATATTTTGTCCGCCATTTTGTGGAGGCGACCATCTTGAATCGATATTAACCAAACATAGCTAATAACATCCGCACGGATATTAACCTTCAAATAAAAAAACCGCAATCGGCCAATCCGTTTGAGCTCTACGGTGCCACAGACAGACACACACACAGACATCTACGTCAAACAAACTAACTTTTTTTTGGTCGGGGGTTAAAAAAGAGCATATGTACATATGATAATCAGATTACTTTATTTATTTACAAAGTTTCCGTACCTCCAGCCGAGTTTAAGAGATAATACTATGTATTGATAATAATATTTAAGGTGTAGGTACCTACTGATAACGATAACATCGCATTTTCTATAACACAATCTTTATTGGTGTCACACGTACCAACAATTAAATGAACCATTTGTGGTTTAATAGTGTACTTATTTAAGGAAAAACATTATACAACAAGTGAATATTAAATTAAAACGAAAAAAAAACGCTAATTTAGGTACATGTATGTATGTTAGCAAATAAAATAAAAACCTTTGTGCACTGGTAATACAGGCTGAAATAAAAAGATGTGTCTTTTTGAATTCTTTGAATTTCTGGTTTCTGGGAATACCTACATACTTTTAATGAGTTTTGAGATAAAAATTATTATAATGAATTTTGAACAATGTATCTCTTGCTCATTGCTTTAAGGTGGATTATTTTGAACTCTTGACCTTGACACGTGCTAAGTAGACCAATTTCTCGGAAGTAGTAAATTATTATAATACTAGGTGTCCGCCCCGGCTTCGCCCGTGGCACATTATATAGCACTCATCGGGATCCCGTACATTTCCAACGGTGAAAGAATGACTGAAATCGGTTCAGTCATTCCTGAGAATATCGCTTTTAAGCAAAAAACCTCTTCAGCTACCTGCTACGCCACCTGTCGGAAATTGGTCGTACCAACTCAGATTTAGAAACAAATTTGATTAGCAAAGGTTTACATTCAATCAAAGATAATATAATATACTACAATGACGCAATCTTAGACACATGCTGTCATGTTAAGGCGCTGGGAAGACCTGAGTGAAATTCACGAATGCAAAATTAAGCTCCGCCCCTTTACAACTCCGATAAGACAGCGCCACACGAAGTTGCGTGCACTCAGTAAAATTATTTGCATTGATGGAAACAAAAGGCTTCCATGCTCATGCTCATAGATGGCGCTTTTCAAAATTTTTATTAATTAGAAATGCACGTCTTTTTGCTGTTTACAAATTTTTTTCGTCCGATTCTCTTATTTTTTCTAACGGACTAAGTAAAGTCCTTTTGTATATTAAATAAAAAAACAAATTGCATAAATTAGCTAAGCCAGGAAGATGAATCACTACATATTAAGTAATCCATTTCTTTAAAATTATTGTACGAATTTTGAAGAAAAACATTCACTGTTAGTGAAGTACATGTGTAAGTACCTGGGTGACCGAGCTTTGCTCGGTTTAAACACTGAATATATTTAGATATTAGTGGCGGCCCGGCGGCATTTTTCAGATTTTGCCCCGCCTAAAAAATATTGAAGGTCCGGGGCTGACTAGCAGCACCCTGCGAGTTTACCTTCACTGTTCCCGTTCCCGTTATTTTTTCAGGATAAAAGTAGCCTGTGTGTTATTCCAGACTATAATCTTACGTGTTTTCCAAATATCAGCCCGATCCGTTTATACGTGACTTGATGTTTGTCGTGACTGAGCAAAAAACATCCAAACATTGACATTTACAATATTAGTAGGATTGGATACTAATAGTACATAATATAATCATCATTATCATTAGACGAGGCTACGAGTAAATAATCCACCATTATTGCATACTACAACTCGGAAAACAAGTTTTAATAATAATACAGCGACGCCATTTCGCTGCTTTGTAACGAAAGGTCCACAAACAAAACAAAACCAAAATCACTTTTATATCATTTTAGTTAAGGCATTCTTTTTATTAACAAGTGATAAAAGTATTTTTTGTTGTGACAGGATGAGCAGTAAGTATATGTGCCTGATGGTAAGTCACATGCCTATAATAGCGCAGTGACACGCAGGTATTGGAAAATAAAGAATTCTAATCATTACGTTGCATTATACTGCGCTCGCCACGACTATTATCTACATGTGTTCTAAATTTCTGCCCGACCCAACGTTACGACGTGATTAAGCAATAAACATCCAAGTATCCAAACATCCATATTTTTCAATATATTTCTATCCATATATTGAACATTTAAAATATTAGTAGGATTTCATATCAAAGCCCTGTAATCATACTGTATTTTTTCCTTTAAACCGGAAAACTGTGATGTTTTTAACCCCCGACCAAAAAAGGGTGTTATAAGTTTGACATTGATGTCTGTCTGTCTATCTGTCTATCTGTCTGTCAGTCTATGTGTGTGTCCATCTGTGGCACGGTAGAGCTCAAACGGATGGGCCGATTTCGATGCGGTTTTTTTAGTTGAAGGTAAATATCTGTGCTGTTCTTAGCTATGGTTGGTTGATATCGATTCTAGATGGCCGCCTCCACAAACTGGCGGACAAAATATTTGTTCACAACCTGCCTCAATATGAGTATCAAATGAACAATAAGAACAATATGGGTTTGCCTAGTAAAATATTATACATTATAACAAATCCAAGATGGCCGCCACCACAAAATGGCGAATTACATTTTTTCACTACTACCCCAATATGGGTATTAAACGAAAGGGCTTGACTAGTAGAATACTATGCAATATGACAAATTTAAAATCCAAGATGGCCGCTACCGCAAAATGGCGACTTACATTGCTTTTTTCGCAACTCCCTTAATACGGGTTTCAAATGAAAGGGCTTGACTAGTAGAATGTTTTACAGATAGCAAATCCGAGGTAGTCGGGGGTTACTTAAAATTTTTAATTTTGTTCTTGTCACACTACTGCTTGGCGGTGGAATAGCTGGCAACTTGACTAGTAAAACATTACACACTATGACCAATATAAAATTTAAGATGGGTGCCACCATAAAATACCGAATTATATTTTTTCACTTCTACCTCGATATGGATAACCAAATTTTCCTAATTCTTTTTTATTTCGTAAGTGAATATGTCTTAAAATACAATACATGATTTTATTAAATCGAGTAAAAATATATATGTAGTTCTATATAGTGTCTAGACATAAGTGAAAATAATCTATACTAATATTACAAAGCTGAAGAGTTTGTTTGTTTGTTTGAACGCTAGTATCTCGGGAAGTGCTGGTCCGAATTGAAAGATTGTTTTTCTATTGGGTAAGGTACGTTGGGGTAATTCCGAAAATTCGAAATTTCTACGAATTAATAGAAATACTTAACCGTTGGCTACACAAACATAGATGCCATATTGATTGTTCACGCCGCGTCAGTCATCCGCAAGTCGCTAACTCTGGAGAGACGTGTGAGGTTGCAAATTTAGTGAAAGAAGGATTTTTCGCGCATTTTTCGGTGTGCCACAATTACCCCAACACACTTTTCTTGGAGTTATGGTGAGTTATTCGCATAAATGTTTGTATATTCTATAAATAGTTGGTTTTTTACGATTTCGGGTCAGGAACAGCAAGCTATACCTGTGTTTATTATTAAATATCGCAAATTCCCCATTGGGGTTATTACGTGACAGTATTATTTCACAATAACCCCACATAGCTTTTCAATAGTAAGTAGCAGTGGTTCTCAATCTGCAGAAAAATACCTACCTAGTTTGTTTTTCATTTACTACACAACTAGGTACTTTTTTACTATTTTGTAATTAAACCACTGATCCGGTTCTGATAGAGTTAAGATGAAAGAAAATTTCAGCCGTATTTACAGGTAGGGTTACTGGTAACCACTCAATGTTACACAACAAACTTACTTGTTCTACGTCATATGTTAATTTAAACAAAAGTTTTTTGATTTGATAAAAAACATACAAGAAATATCCTTAAAAGGATTCTGATTACTAGTAACTCTGTATAAAAGATGCCCGATTAGACGTAGACAAAGTACATACTATGATAGGGTTACACATATTACCTCACACATACACACTCATACACACCCTCTCTCACACACACACACACACCCTCACACAAACAAACACACACGCACACCCTTAATACTGTTACGTATCTCTTGCTTGTGTGTTCACTTTATGAGCAATAGCTCATAAAGTGATAAAAACATTCTTCTGCAAATGAGAATTATAATTGTTTTTTTTTATTAACTATTAAAAAATTTTCCAGGTCAAATATGCCTCGAACATATGTACCAAAGAAAATCAAAACATATACTCAAGAAGACTTAGCTCAAGCCATTGAAAAAGTAAAACATGGCGAGCTTACTAAGTAGGTATAGTGCAGTGTAACAGTACGGGATTCCTATAAAATAATTAATATTAAAATGAATATTTAAAATAAAATCAAAAGGTTGTGATTTAGATTTTAGGAGCCCTTAATTTATATTTCTCCTAAAAACTATATAAGTACATGAATAAAGATTTGTTGTACCTAAATAATTTATTTTATTTTGATGCGAACTTCAACAGCTGCTGTACTGTACTTATTGTTTCTTGCAGAGGGTGAAAAAATCAGATCAAATTTATACATAACAGTTTGAGAATCACAAACTCTTCATGGGGTAATTCTGAAGTGCTAGTCTTATGAAGTGTGAGATTAGAGATGAGAGATAGGAAAAATGTCGATATTTTATGCTTGGGGTAATAAGGGTCAAAAAAGGATGTTAGAACTTATGTATATGTTAAATAAAATCAATTTTTGAGTGATTCCGGAATTACCCCGGGATAGTTCGTAATTTCCCTGACTTCATAAGAATACGATCCAATTTTTTAAATAACTAAAGTATAGAAATATCCTATTTTTATGGGTATTTAATAATAATTATCATACTACATATTCATATAAAGAACAAAGGAAAATAAAAAATAGCACTAACTAAAAATGTATTTCAAATATTTAGCTGAAATGTAAAAGCCTGGCCATCTCATATAAATTTATGTCACAATTACCCCAATACACCTTAGTCCATTTATCGAGGAAGGCTATAGATCATAAAACATAACGCTACTATTAATAGAAGCGGAGCATTGATGAAGAATGTAACAAAATCAGGAAAAAATATTCCTTTTTGAGCGTTTTCGCACGTTTCGTGCTGTGACATGACACATGACAGCATGTGTCTAAGATTGCGTCATTGAATATCACAGATTATATACCTCTTGAATATAAAACCTTTGCTAATCTCCGAGTTGGTACGACCAATTTCCGACAGGTGGCGTAACAGGCAGCTGAAGAGGTATTTTATTTGAAAGCGATATTCTCAAGAATGACTGAACCGATTTCAGTTTTTCTTTCACCGTTGTATATGTACGGGATCCTGATGAATGCTATTTAATATACCACGGGCGAAACCGAGGCGGACATCTAGTAACAAATGAAATGCATTGATTTTGTAGATATTCATTTTTCAGTACTGTTCCATATGGGGTACCTACAGCATACAATAATATATTTCTATGTTTTTCCTTGACACTAGAGCAGCGCTGTGTTTCTTCTCGTTCGTTTAGGAAGATGATCATGATGATGAATCATTATTTCCGCCCCTCAACCAATTATATTATTGCCAGTTTATAACCTTTAAATAATATCGATTTTTTTTTCAATTTAAGCTTTAAATTGATACAAAAGTCACATTTTACATTTATGCGTGAAGTAAACAACTAATATCGGTTTTAAGTTATATTTTCAGCAACAACGGAGATAGACTTTTTGTGTTATGGTTTTCATCGCACCTGCTTTCGTTCACAACTCCACGAAAAGCAAATTCATCTACTAATACTAAATAAATAAAAATAAATAATCCTGTAGAGCAGTATAAATGAGCGTAACTTGTAAATATTTTAGTTATTAAACTTGTAAATATTTTAGTTATTATTTTAAACAATGTCACATCATCATAATCATCAGCCGCAAGACGTCAACTGCTGAACATAGGCCTCCCCTAGATTTCCACAACGAACGGTCCTGCGCAACCTGCAACCATCGGTTTCTAGCGACCTTTATGAGGTCATCTGTCCATCTAGTGGGAGGCCGTCCAACACTGCGTCTTCCGGTTCGTGGTCGCCACTCGAGAATCTTTTTCCCATCGGTTGTCAGTTCTGTGAGCGATGTGGCCTGCCCATTGCCACTTCAGCTTGCTTACTCTTTGAGCTATGTCGGATACTTTCGTTCTTTGCGATTATCCTCATTACGGATTCTGTCGCGCAAAGAGACTCCGAGCATAGCCCTCTCCATAGCTCGCTGTGTGACTTTGAGCTTTGTTATGAGGCCCACAGTTAAGGACCACGTCTCAGTTCCATAAGCCATCACTGGCAACACGCACTAGTTAAAGACTTTCGCCTTTAGGCATTGGGGTATTCTGGACTCAAAGATGTGCCGAAGTTTCCCGAACGCTGCCCATCCGAATTGGATCCTTCGCTGGACCTCTTTGTCGAAGTTGGATCTACCTAATTGGATCTTTTGACCCAGGTAGACGTATAATTCGTCAACAACTTCGAGTGTGGTATTCCCAACAATAACCGGTACAGGTGAGACATGAACATTTGATATGACTTTCGTCTTGTCCATATTCATCCTCAAACCTACCTGGTGGGATACTCTACTGAGGTCCCTGAGCATAGCACGGAGGTCCTCCAACGACTCCGCCACAATGACTATGTCGTCGGCAAACCGAAGGTGAGTGATGCATTCGCCGTTGATATTGATGCCATATCCGTTCCAGTCCAGTAGCTTGAAAACATCTTCCAGCGGGGCAGTGAACAGTTTCGGAGATATGACATCTTAAAGTGTCAGGTCAGCTTGGCTCTGGGGTCTTTTGCCATGCTAACGACAGGTTGTGCTTGCGTAGAGGTGTATAACTGTCCATAGAACCTCTCAATCTCCTCTAAAATCTCGGGTTTCGATAAGACGATGCTACCACTATCGGTCTTCAGTTTGGTCAGCTGAGTTTGCCCAAGAGACTGATTTCTTGCGAACACTTTCGAGCCTTTGTTCTGCTTGATTGCTTCTTCAATACTCGAAGTATTGAAGCAGCATACGTCGCATATCTTGTCTGACCGCCATAAGATCTAGAGTTTGATCGGAGAGCTTTCGGTTCTGTTTTGGCGTCGGCTCTTATAAAATTTTCTGCCAACCGCATGAACAGTTTCCACTAGCCTATCGTTTATTTCGTCCGCCGTTACGCATTCATCTAAGGATTCGAAGTGATCTTCGATCTGAGCATAATTTGGTCGGAGCATGGACTTCATTAGACGTGATCTTTCGACCTTAATGTTTAGATTCAGCGTGCCTCTTACAATACGGTGATCACTGCCGGTCTTAACCTTGCTGATCACAGAGACATCGCTGAATATTTGCCGTTTACTCGTCATAATGAAGTCGATCTTATTTTTTGTGAAATCGTCTGGGCTAATCCAGGTTCAATTTCTTTGTGGTTGTTTCTTGAAAAAGGAGTTCATCATAAAGATGCTCTCCCTTTCCAAGAAATCCGCTAGACGTTGCCCTCTTGGGTTCCGCTGCCCATATCCGAAATCCCCACTCTCTCACTCATCTACGTTTGCTCAGTTTTGCGTTGAAGTCTCCCATCACAACTTTGAAATGTGTTGGCGGAAAGGTCAAAGAGACGTAACACTTGGGCAATACCTAAAACAAGAACCGGTTTTGGCCAGGGTGCATTTTCCTTTACTGGACCATACCTTTACCAACCTATTGACAAAGAGTTGGACATCATAGATACGTCAACATTATGAGTGCAAGAAAAGGTCTCGGCTTGGCTATCTACTCAGGGCTACTGCTCGCATCTCGGAAAAGCGACATCGTTTCATGGTGGATGTTCCAAAGGCACGAACAAAGAGATTTGACTCTTTTTTGTTTTTGTCTACGCTGTGGAATACGTTGCCTGAGTGAGTTTTCCCCGATAATTACAATCTTTGTGTCTTCAAATCCAAAGTGAGTCGGTTTTTCTAGGTAAACACGCTCCATATCGTAGGCAAACATATTGCATGCCTCTAGAAGAAGAGGCCAGTTTGTATGGGTCAATTATTAAAATGTTTTGTATCACCTTATCTTACCTGCAAACAGCAATAAAGATTTTTGTATTTGTACCACATTGTTGTTTAACATCAGGCGAGATGGCGGTCAAGTGTAAACCTTTGAAAGTAAAAAAAATGTCCTGAATTATTTTGGTTATATTTAACACAATGTTGAAATAATCATATACCTAAAATAATCAAGTTGTAGCTAATTAACATACACAGAGAATGATAGAAAAACATCAGAAATAGAAAAATAGTTGAAAACAAAGATAAAATGATTTTGAGTTGTGGCTTTTTAGTTTTAAAGCACCGATTTAGGTAATTTTAATTCATCGCTCAATCGAACAAGAACAAAATTAAAAACATTGGTTCGACTACCTCGGATTTGTTTTCTATAAAACATTCTACTGGTCAAGCCCTTTCATTTGAAACCCATATTGAGAGAGTTTCGAAAAAGAAATGTATTTCGATATTTTGCGGTAGCGGCCATCTTGGATTTCAAATTTGTCATATTGCATAGTATTCCACTAGTCAAGCCCTTTCGTTTGATACACATATTGGGACAGTAGTGAAAAAAAAAAATTTGATTCGCCATGTTGTGGTGGCGGCCATCTTGGATTTAAAATTTGTTACAACGTATAATAATATTCTACTAGTAAAGCCCTTTCATTTGATACCCATATTGAGGTAGGTTGTGAAGAAATATTTTGTCCACCATTTTGTGGAGACGGCCATCTTGAGTCGATATTAACCAAACATAGCTAAGATTTTATGCAAGGACTCTTTTGTACACCTACGTCCGAACACCTCGGTGATTCAAAGCTAGTTTGTTTAATTACTGAGCCTTGTAGGTACTAATATTTATTCTGTTACTGAGCATTGTCTTGCAATGTAGGTAGTGTGATGTAGGTAGGCTAGAGATTAATACTATACTTGTGGGCACAGATTTCTAAACAGATGAAACCTTCGTGAACGACACTGTGAGGCCAGTAATTAGTCAAGTATGCGTGACAGCTCTCACCGACGTTGTCAAATTACTCACGTTAGTGTGCGTGTAATGTTCCCAGTCTTAAGAAAAAAATCCCACTATTGTTGTCTTAGCTTCGGAAATCTTCGCGTTTAATAAACACATACATATATTATAATGTTAAAATAATTTATTATAACACCGATTATATATTATGCAAGGTTTTTTAGTTATTACTATTTCCATCCTATGAAGTTAAGAATGTTGATTTTGCATGCAACTAAAAATTCTAATATTCGTACAGAAAATTTGGGAGTAAAAAAGACAACGCCGCATAATAGTAAAAGTCATGTGTGTGTTTATTTTGAGTATTCTATCGAAGTGACATTTTGAATATTATGCGTGACAAAAGGTGGTTAAATGAGTAGTTATTTAATATCGGCGAACACAGGAGGTGCAGAGAATTTTTGTCAACTGATTTGATATTGGGGGGGCAGAACATTCAATTTGTTTATTATCCAATCTTTGTCGAACGCGTGTTGCAAACGAAAAATTCACCTTTTCAAAAATGTTGATACAAACCAACGAAAACCGTCTCAGAGTTCTTGTAAATCAGTTGAACATTATTCACGTCGCCACCCAAAGTTCCGTCGTTGTTTTTTTTTTTTAGCTTTTATAGGTTTACACTTGACCGCCATCTCGCCTGATGTTAAGCGACGATGCGGTCTACGATGGAGCGTGTTTACCTAGAAGAAACCGATTCACTCTCGATTTGATGACACAAAGATGGGGAAAGCCCACTCAGGCAACGTATCCCACATCCTAGATGTTCTTATCACAAAAGAAGAGTCAAATCTCTTCGTTCGTGTCTTTGGAACATCAACCATGAAACGATGTCGCTTTTTCGAGCTACGAGCATTCCGATAGAAAAAAGGGCAAGTAGGTATCAGATCATGCAAATCAGTCGCACACTCTCCAAGTCGTCCGCCAGCACGTCGTCCAAGTACCAAACGTTTAAATTGGACTGGAGACGTTAAATGATAGAGCGAATGGCCAGGGCGAAGATCGCATGGCCGAAGGTTCACCAAGTTGATAGCCGGATCGGAAGATAGCAAAATATTGTTTTGATAATTTTGTGGGTCCGCCATAACATTGCAAAAGAAAATTGTAGAGGTCAAGAATTTTATTCTTCCCTTCGGACAACTGGGTTCCACGATCAACCAAATTAAAGGCGTTCTTGACGTCCACCTTTAACAGCCCTCTCCCCAATTTTGGACAAAGAAAGTCAGGACAGAATGAATAACAGCTTCACGTCCACCCAGAGAATCAAAATCAAGTTTGTTGGGACAGGGAGCTCGAAAGAGCAACGTTTTATACCTACAACCCACCTTGGCAGCAAGGCCAGTATATGTATATGCTGGTGCCAACAGCGATTGGCCTGATCCCAACATCTTTTTTGGGTAAGTATGTACGCACACATTAGCACCGTATAAAACTTCGACAATGTCACTACTGACTCGACCAGATAACACGAGGTTAATTAAAACGATTAGATCTCCCAAAAGAACTCGTCTACTTTTTTAAGCTCCACTATACCTACTTACAAGTATTAAAAACTTTCTTCATAACTATAGTTTTCATCAACACTATTAGTATTTTTAGAAACACTAGTAATGACGTGGATTTGTGCTAGGCATCGATTCACATTAAATTAAAAAATACGGTTATAAAAATAGGGTTTAAAATAAAATAATACAATCTACATAAATAATTTGGTCTACGAGTATCTTAAAAAAAATCACAATCTAAATTTTACCTTAACTTTAGGGAAAATAATTTCAATTTAGTATAGCAACACTAACCAATTTTCGTTGAGGTGTTGTGTTTCTATTCATCAATCGAAATAAAATCGCCTAAATTATATAAATAGCAGTAAAAATATTCAAACTTTCCTATGAAATTATATTCCTCTTTCCTTTTTTGATTTTTGGGAACAATGTTTGCAATGTTTGAAGACACAAGAGACGGCATTATCTTAAACAAAACTTAAAATCACACGGGACTCCCGTACGAGACGGAAGTCCGTTTCGTACTGACTGGAGTTTGTATTTGTTTTGGCGTTTGATATTTGGTTCTGGACCTCAGGATCTGTGTTCCGAACGTTCCATCTGCCTTTTGTTTTAGAAATCTGTGCTTGTGGGTAAACCAATAAATGTCGTTGTGTCACTCGGCTGTTTCAATTACTGCTCCACGTTAAAATATCGTAATATTCAACTATACAATTATTATTTTTTAAAATAAAAAGTGACGAGACGAACAGGACATGTGCCTGATGGTAAGCAACATGCCTGCCACATAACAGCTCAATGACACACAGCTATTAGAATATTAGAAGTACAAATCATTACCTAGCACTGCACTGCGCTCGTTACCCAGAGATCTAAGATGTTATATCTCTAAGGGCAGTAATTTATCTGGAAACATTGCCCTTCAAACCGGAACACAATTTCAACTGGTATCTATAACTTCAGTCGGTAACTGAAGTTACCGACCATACCGACCGAAGTTACAAATCTATCTGGGAAGTAGATTATTTGATGATAAGCCTCGGGTTCTATAGGAACTATTTTCTAATCTGTGTCTCGAAAACTAAATACAAGCTTGAAAACAACGGACAAAATATCCAACAACAACGATATCAAAAAACATGCAAAAGATTACACAGTGATGAGATATGAACTCGAGAACTTGAACGCGGTTGTACCACCGAGCCAAACTGACAAGTTACAGTAGGGTCCAAAATTTCACATCATATGAACTTTATTACCGTTTGTAAAACTTCTATAACTTCAATCAGGAACTGGGAAGTAGATTTAATTTTAAGATTTGATGAAAAGCCTCTGGTTACTTAGGAACTATTTTCTAATCTGTGTCTCAGAACAGACAGAACTAAAGAAATAAAACCTTGAAAAACAACGGAGAAAATATCTAACAAAAACAATATAAAAAAAAAACGCAAAAAGATTTCGTAGTGCTGAGATACGAACTCAGGATCGTAAATCGTAACGACTTCATCTGCCGCTTTAAACATTGCGCCAAATCTACAGATGTCCGTAGTGTCGAATTTTCAAACCACATGAACTTTATAGATGTTGCTGCATGAATTTGTGAGAATTGTTTATTTTTATTTTTTGAATTGCGAGCGTCGGACGACAAAGCGACACAGGTCCTTTTAGCAAGGCGCATCAGCGCTTTCTGCTGGACTTCATAGTAGTAAGCGAGAAGCAAGACACGGGCCGGCTCGGTCGAGTTAGCTTTTCAAAAGACAATTAATTAATACGAATTAAACTTCATAATCCAAAATACAAAATCTTCCATCCCCCTTAGTAAAAAATGATACGTTTACCTATAAAATTTGAATAATGTATGTTTATTAATGACACAGATATTTACATCTAAAACTTATTTTAGAGGTAAGTTTAGGATTTTTTCTTATCGAGTTTTTTTTTCCAAATCGTGTTTTGATACAATAGGTTACCTAATAAATATGTTCAAGAATAACATATATTTTACTAAAAGCCTCAAACCATATACATGTTGTTAAATGTGTGTTTAAAAAGTGCTAGTTGGCGATATTCAGCGCCTTAAAGCACGCTACGAAAACTCGAATATTTTTTCCCGTTTTTGTTACATTCTTGATTCATGCTCCGCTTCTATTGATAGTAGCGTTATGTTCTATAGCCTTCCTCGATAAATGGACTATCAAATAGAAAAATAATCTTCCAATTCGGACCAGTAGTTCCCAAGATCCTCGCGATCCTAATACTTCTTCTAATCCATTATTCCGCAACACCGCACCGGCCAAAAATCATGCGGCAAGGATAAATGATCGAGAATTGCAACCCCATATCTTCACCTGTACTCATTTGGACAGCTTTCAAGTGACGGCATAGTGCTCAATCTTATTATTTTATACCCTTCTATCATCCTACATTAGCCGGCTGTTTTTTTTTTTAACTTTTATAGGTTTACACTTGACCGCCATCTCGCCTGATGCTAAGCGACGATGCGGTCTACGATGGAGCGTGTTTACCTAGAAGAAACCGATTCACTCTCGACCGGTGTATGGGTGTATCATATGACCCATAAATTTTGTTTTACATGGCACACGGCACACTCACGTGAAACAAGTTAACATTGCTTATGTATTGCAAACTTACAGTCTTACCCGATTAAATCGGATTTAGACTTCAAAAACAGTTTCAGAGAAATTACAGGGCAATTTCGAGATAAATCATCGACGAGCTATTCGAGTACGAAATCCTACATATTTTTCAAATGAAAACGCCACCGCCAGCTAACTCGACCGTCACGCCATCTAGTTTTACTTCATGAAACTAGAGGTTTCATTTTGTTCTAAGGCGCCTAACACACTGGCGAGCACGGCAGCGTAGCGCCATATTCTATATTATCTATTCTATGGTAGCGCGTACATGCGTGTTCTAAAGCGGTCATTGCACTTTGCTAAATTCAGTCGACTAAATTTAGTAACTACTGAATACAGTGAATTTTAATAGCATTCAGTAGCATGTTAAATTCTGCAGCGAGGGTTGTTAGCTTCTAAATTAGGTTCTGAATTCTTTCGTCTAACCTTGATACTAAATTCAGTCACTAAATTTAGCTAAGTTTTATAACGGCTTTGGACGCATTTTCTGTGTGTGTTTTTATACAAACGGAGATTTTCAATGACAAGCAATGTGAGAATACACTTTAACGTATCTACGCTGCGTTGTGCGTAGCAGTGAGTTATCGCCAAACACGGCTAAATTCAGAGATTGAATTCAAAAGCAAATTTAGAAAAGTGAGTCCACTTAATTCAGAAGCAAGTTAGAAGCCAGCAATTTTCGCTTCTGAATTTAGTATGCTAGCTTTTACTGAATTCAGTGGCGACTAATTTTAGTCGTCTTAATTTAGCCACGTGTTATGAGTCTTTTACTGTTTTAACCGCTATTTAGTACGATTGGATTTTTTTTGATGTAATAGACAAGGAACACTCAAACACAACATTTTTTGCGATATTGGATTCAGAACAAACACTCAACATAGGACAAACAAACACGAAATTAGTAAGTCAGTCAGTATCATATTACATATTATTATTCACTCATTTAATCATTTTCTTAGGTTTACATTTTTACAATATTTGTATATAAAAACAACATGAAAACATTATAAAAACCTAAACCTAGTTCGCCGCCAGCAGCGGGGCAAGGCCCAAGCTACCGGTGGTTAGGGCTGCAGAGTGAGGAACCTCCTGACGATGCGCGCTGTGTCGAGGATGACCGCCTTCTGCATCTGACCCTTAATCCAACCATCTAGCGAAAGTCTCTTGAGATGTTGGTCGAGACTTTTCGCTATAAGGCCGTTTGCCGACACGACTATGGGGACTATGATCGTGGAATCGACATCCCACATGGCGGTAACCTCGTGAGCCAAGTCAAGGTACTTGCTAAGCTTCACAAATTATTATTATTATGTATCTTTTTATCAACACACAAACAAAGAAGCAAGACAACAAAGGATTTCCTTCAAAGCCAGTAGTAGTAACACGTAAACGAATATTTTTTTTCTCGAATTCGGCACGACACGCTGTAAGTTTGCCAATTCTTTGTTACTGTGTCCTTTTATGTTTGCTAAAGATATTTTTAAGATTCACGGAATATACAGATAAATGTATTTTTTAACCCCCCGACCAAAAAAAGGGGTGTTATAAGTTTGACGTCGATGTCTGTCTGTCTGTCTGTGGCACCGTAGAGCTCAAACGGATGGGCCGATTTCAATGCGGTTTTTTTTATATGAAGGTTGATATCCGTGCGGATGTTCTTAGCTATGTTTGGTTAATATCGATTCAAGATGGCCGCCTCCACAAAATGGTGGACAAAATATTTCGTCACAACCTACCTTAATATGGGTATCAAATGAAAGGGCTTGTCCAGTAGAATACAATACATAATTACAAATCCAAGATGGCCGCCACCACAAAATGGCGAAATACATTTCTTTTTTCACAACTCCCTTAATATGGGTATCAAATGAAAGGGCTTGACTAGTAGAATGTTGTACAGATAACAAATCCGAGGTAGTCGGGGGTTAGTCAAAATTTTTAATTTTGTACTTGTAAACAAACAAAATTGTGCGAAATAGAACTCACATAATCGTATAGAGACCAAAGTCCCAGTGAAAAAAAATTGGTCACATAATATGCACGTGTGCGCTGTCACATACAGGCTGACACGCACACATCAGTGGGTCAATACACGCGCTACTTGTGTATGTATGCGTGTCAGCCTATCAGTGACAACCTGACAACGCACACTTTTTTTTTTTTTAACTTTTGTAGGTTTACACTTGACCGCCATCTCGCCTGATGTTAAGCGACGATGAATGTAGCCGACTCTAGTGACACGGCTTTTGTTTTAGCGAGACTGCGTCCGACTTTTTTTATACGTCCATGGGTACGAGTAACTAATTTAAATCACCTTCCAAAGATCGTAGCGTCATGAACATTGGCAGCTGTGTCTAGTTCTGATGACAATACAATAATACATGGTACTGTCGCACTGATCTGATGATGGAGCCGGAAGACATGAACTGGAAAACTTCATGATGGAACATCGTATCGTAGCTGTGTTTGGATCTGTTAGAAAAGTCTTGTAATGGACTTTGACCACGTTTAGGTTTCAAGGTCTGATGATGAAGCCGGAAGATATGCTAGCGTGTTTTTCTATTGTTTTTAAACAATTAATTTATTAGTACCTGGGTTACTTAGATACATGAAGATTTTCTTTAAAAAAAAAATTACTTGAAAAAAGAACGGCGGCCGGCTGGATTCGAACCCGGACCTACCATATTATGGCCGCCCCATCTTCCCGACTGAGCTAAAAATTTACTGTCGCGCGACGTCGCGAAATATACCGTCGCATTCTAATGATTATGTAACAGTTTTTCAGCATCTAAAAACTCGCATAAAACGGCGTTTAAAATAAAACATGGCTAGGTCGATTTATCGTCCCCGAAACCCTCTGTATACATAATTTCATGAAAAATAGTTCGAGCCGTTTCCGAGATTCAGATTCTATATAATGTATATACCTACAAGAATTGGTCGTTTAAAGGTATAAGATAAGATTGTAAAGCTGAAGAGTTTGATTGTTTGAACGCTTCAATCTCAGGAACTACTGAACCGATTTCGAAAATTCTTTCACCGTTGGATATGTGAGCGATCCCAGAGTCCTATAGTAGTATCCTATACCCCGCTTTTTATTACTTCTAATAATAAATAAATATTGGTGGACATTTCACACACACAGCACCACCTGACCCCAAGCTAAGCAAAGCTTGTACTATGGAAGCCAGATAGCTGATATAATATTTATATATTTTTTAAATACATACTTATTATACATAGAAAACACCCAGGCACAGTACAAATATTTGAATTCATCACGCAAACATTTGCACTGGGTGGAGATCACACCCACGACCCACGGCTTCGCAAGCAGACTTACTACCAACTAAGCCACCAGGCCAGCCTACTAAGCCACCAGGACAGCCACTAAGCCACCAGGACAGCCACTAAGCCACCAGGCCAGCCTACTAAGCCACCAGGCCAACTTACTAAGCCACCAGGACAGCCACTAAGCCACCAGGCCAGCCAAATATAAAAACATTTCCATCCTAAGGTTGCCTGGAAGAGATCACTTTTAGCGATAAGGCCGCCGATTGGAACACATTTTTTTTTTTAATGGTCTTTTTCTTTTACTGTATTATTTTGGTGTGTACAATAAACAGTATCTATTCATCTATAGTGCTATTATTAGACGCCTCGGCTTTGCCCGTGGTATATAGCCTATATACCACGGGCAAAGTCGAGGCGGCTAGCTAGTTTTTTCATAACCTAGCTGAAGGACTAATGAATAGTATATTTTTACCCAGTCGTCATTCCAGTGACATTGCTTCCGTAAGCCAAGATAAAGCCTGGACATACATAACGTAGGGTTGCCATACGACCGAGTTTCCCCGGATTTAGAGGGCATCCGCGGTGCGTACGGGGCGGACTTCATTTGTTGTACGGGTTGAAAAATGTTCAGTCTTGGGCCGCCCGCAACGCGAACAATCAACAGACGAACCGACTCACTAAATTCTTACTCAAACGATTTAGTACTCAACAACTGCATGCCGTAGAAAACCCTACATATCATATTCTATCATCTGATGAAACACAAGACGTTGGCGAAATTGTGCTCACCAAACATTTATCTCACACAAATATATATCACAACCAAATAAAAGCCAGAAATTAATCTAAGATGAAGAATCAGATGACATAAATAAAAACCAGAAATTAATAGAAGATGAGGAAGAAGAAGACTTTAATCAGCTGACTATTTTTTTTTTTTTTTTTATTTATAAATTACTAACAAATTGTCTTGCCAGACATATTGCATGCCTCTCGCAGAGGCCAGTTTGTATGGGGCAACTTTTAAAATGTTTTGTATCATCTTATCTTACCTACAAACAGCAATAAAGATTTTTGTATTTGTATCAGTAGAAACGAAGACATTTTGTCAAAAACCAAAAGATGCATATTTTGTTGAGCATAATAACAGTCATAACATTGTTCATAACTAAAAAGTATAAAATAAAAAAATATACAATTTAAAAACTCAAAACTAATACTAATTTAAAAACTCAAAACTATACTAATTTAAAAACTCAAAAAACCCGACTGAATAAAAAGTGAACCAAACTACGTAGGTACTTACATAGTATAAAACTGAAAAGAATAAACCAATCACTTAGATTTCTGGTGGTCTAGAATTCCATAATATGTTATTGAATTATTACATAATACTATTGCAGAAAAAATGATGATAAAAGATAGAACAAACTTATTTTTTAAATAATTATGTATTAAAAGATGATCTAGAACATTTTCAATTGTTTTAATTACACTAATCTTTATATATTTATATATATTATTATCTTTATATATAAAAATGTTATGTTGGTTTGTGTACGCTTCAAAAACTCAAAAAGTTCTGCACCGATCGAGCTGAAATTTTAGAATGACATATAATCCGCATCAAGGATTGTTTTTATCTAATTTTTGCATCATAATGTCCCACAGCAAAGCGGGGCGGGTACAGTTAGTCTCTATATATAAAAATGTTATGTTGGTTTCTGTACGCTTCAAAAACTCAAAAAGTTCTGCACCGATCGAGCTGAAATTTTAGAATGACGTATAATCCGCATCAAGGATTGTTTTTATCTAATTTTTGCATCATAATGTCCCACAGCAAAGCGGGGCGGGTACAGTTAGTCTCTATATATAAAAATGTTATGTTGGTTTCTGTACGCTTCAAAAACTCAAAAAGTTCTGCACCGATCGAGCTGAAATTTTAGAATGATGTATAATCCGCATCAAGGATTGTTTTTATCTAATTTTTGCATCACAATGTGCCACAGTGAAGCGTGGCAAGGTACAGCTAGTTTTTTTATATAAAAATGTTATGTTGGTTTGTGTACGCTTCAAAAACTCAAAAAGTTCTGCACCGATCGAGCTGAAATTTTAGAATGACATATAATCCGCATCAAGGATGGTTTTTATCTAATTTTTGCATCATAATGTGCCACAGCAAAGCAGGGCAGGGTACAGCTAGTGTTATTATATTTAAAAATCTAGATTGTAGATCATCCGATTTTAGTCGAATATGTCTTTCATTCACAGCCCACGAAAAATCTGTGTATGTGGTGCGTCAATCGAAGTTTTCACTTCAAAAAAACCTGTTGGCAAAGGTTTCTGGGCTTTAGAGCCCAAAATCGGGGTTTTCACGAGGCTTGTCCTGGTTGCGAAACATTAAAGATGGCAACCCTACACATAAACAGTCTGTATTTGTCTAACGAGAGTCAAGTGCAGCGAGTTATCGACGCTGACCTTCCGCTGCCGCCAAGGTGACATCACTTAACATGGCGGCTTATGATCGCGCGGGATACCACCGCTTTTTAGGGTTCCGTAGCCAAATGGCAAAATACGGGACCCTTATAGATTCGTAATGTCTGTCTATCCGTCCGCCCGTATATCTATACTAATATTATAAAGCTGAAGAGTTTGTTTGTTTGCTTGAACGCTAGGATCTCGGGAAGTACTGGTCCGAATTGAAAGATACTTTTTCTATTGGATAATCCATTTATCGAGAAAGGCTTTAGGCTATAGAAAATAACTCTACTATTAATTGAAGCGGAGCATGAAACAAGAATATAACAAAATCGGGAAAAAATATTTTTTAAATATTTCTTTTGAGAGTTTTCGTACGTTTCGTGCTTTGACATGACACATGACAGCATGTGTCAAAGATTGCGTCATTGAATTTCAGTAATCTGTGCCTTGAATATAACCTTTGCTATATTTTTTTTCTAAATCTGAGTTGGTACGACCAATTTCCGACAGGTGGCGTAGCAGGTTGCTGAAGAGGTTTTTTGTTTGAAATCGATATTCTCAGGAATGAGTGAACCTATTTCAGTCATTCTTTCACCGTTGGATATGTACGGGATCCCGATGAGTGCTATATAATATACCACGGGCGAAGCCGGGGCGGGCATCTAGTATACTATAAGAACTATGCTATTGAAACTTGGTAAGTATCTGTATTCTGTGAACTGCATTAAGATTTTCATACAAAAAACTAGAAAAAAACAATAAATTTTGAGGGTGTTTCATACTTAGAACTGAAACTCAAAAAAAAAATTCCTTGAAGACCATACGTTTGGTTTGTATAGGATTAATTAATATTGGATAGGCCTTCAAAAATGATATGTAATAGTTTACGCGAGAGACTCTTACAAAGTGGTAAAATCTGTGGTGTCCCTCCCCCTGTAGCTTCTAAAATAAGAGCATGATAAAACAAAAAAATATTTATGAAGTACATTACCATGTAAACTTTCAACGAAATTTGGTTTGAATGAGATCTAGTAGGTAAGTAGTTTTATTTTAATACGTCATAAATTCACTATTGTTAAAACACTGATTAAAGTAACAACGAACTACAAGAACTTTTATTTTGTGTTACTTGCTGCTACGGAAGCCTTCATGGGCGAGTCCGAAACATTACTGTGTTCCGGTTTGAAGGACAATGTTTCCAGAGAAATTACAGGGCTTCAGAAATATAACATCTTAGAATTCTGGGTGACTATATATATAATAGCGCAGTGCAGTGCTAGGTAATGATTTGGACTCTTCATATTCCAATAGCTGCGTGCCACTGTGCTGTTATGTGGCAGGTCCTGCGAGTCTCGTCACTCTTTATTAAAAAAACTAGATGTCCGCCCCGGCTTCGCCCGTGGAACATATATAGCACTCATCGAGATCCCGCACATTTCCAACGGTGCAAAAATTTTAGAAATCGGTTCAGTCATTCCTGAGAATATCGCTTTAAAACAAAACACCTCTTCATCTACCTGCTACGCCACCTGTCGGAAATTGGTCGTACCAACTCAGAGATTAGCAAAGTTTTTATATTCAAGAGGTATGTAATCTATGATATTCAATGACGCAATCTTACACACATGCTGTCATGTGTCATGTCAAAGCACGAAACGTACGAAAACTCTCAAAAAGGAATATTTTTCCCCGATTTTGTTACATTCTTGATTCATGCTCCGCTTCTGTTAATAGTAGCGTTATTTTCTATAGCCTATAGCCTTCCTCGAAAAATGGACTATCCAACAGAAAAAGAATCTTTCAATTCGGACCAGCACATCCCGAGATCTTAGCGTTCAAACAAACAAACAAACAAACTCTTCAGCTTTATAATATTAGTATAGATAAATATATGCTATAAGTATTCATTTCCATCGGGAGTCCTTATGACTGATAATTATTTGTTTGCCTTGCAGCGTACATATATGACAAGGAAAGTTTAAAGCAAATTGACTACAGGAAAATATTTCTTGTTAGACCTAGCCCCGCGAATCGGCCACTAACCTGCATTCCCTATAGGCAATATTCACTAAAACCACAGTATAAAAAATAAAATTGGTTGCCTGTAAAGTCGGTATACGGGCGAAAGTTTTACTTGACAACGACTTTGAGTGGTAAAATAATTTTACGGAAGGGACGCGTGCCTTTCACTTTTTATGTCTGTCTCTCTCGCTCTTAGGCGGGCTAACCATGCCCGAGTGGAAGGGACGCGTGCCTCTCACTCGCTCTCGTTGTGAGCGCATAACGTGAGCGGAGAGTAACGCAGTTTCTTGATGTGTCACCCGGCAAACCAATTTATAAGACGTTGTCACGTCAAAATACTAGTAGTATTATTTTATCTCCTTTCATATTGGGAGAAACGCCGATAATGTCTAGACACGGGTAGGGTTGTCGCAAACAAAAATACTTATTACCAAAATTAAATTAAATTAAAACATACAGAAGACGTCAGCCCTGAGACGCGCTCCTGCAATACTAACATTGTAATGTAGGCAATGCGGGAGCGCGCTTCCCGCGTCTCACCCCGCAGGTCCCGCACGATTACCCCGTCTAGACGGCTTCGTCGAAGGACTGTATGATTTATAGACTGTGCTAAAATAAAATATATTAATCGCAAAGTGTTAAGAATTCGACCATCCTAATATAATAAACTAGATTCCCGCCCCGGCTTCGCCCGTGGTAGATATATAGCACTCAGCGGGATCCCGCACATATCCAACGTGAAAGAATAACTGAAATCGGTTCAGTCATTCCTGAGAATATCGCTTTCAAACAAAAAATCTTTTCAGCTACCTGCTACGCTACCTGTCGGAAATTGGTCGTACTAACTCAGATTTAGAAACAAATTTGATTCAATGACGCCATCTTAGACACATGCTGTCATGTCAAAGCACAGTACGAAAACTCTCAAAAAGGAATATCATATCCCGTTTTTGTTACATTCTTGATTCATGCTCCGCTTCTATTGATAATAGCTTTACGTCCTATAGCCTATAGCCTCGATAAATGGACTATCCAATAGATAGTCCATTTATCAATATAAATTTAACAAAAAAGAACCGACTTTCAACGGTAAACTTATAAAGTAAAAAAAGTTTTCCTCGATTTCTCTAGGATGTCATCATCAGATCCTGGTTTCCTTATCATGGTACCATCCTTGGAATATCTTCTTTACAACAAAAAATAATCATCAAAATCGGTTCATAAACGACGAAGTTACCCGCGAACACACATAAAAAAAATTAAAATTAAAAGAAACATACGAGTACGGTCGAATTGAAACCTCCTTTTTTTGAAGTCGGTTAAAAAAAGAATCATTCAATTCAAATCAGTACTTCCCGAGATCCTAGCGTTCAAACAAACTCTTCAGCGTTATAATATTAGTATGGAAGTATAGATATGACTGTAAGTCTGTTTGTGAAGCTTTCACGCAAGAGCTACTTTGTACACATTTTCTTGGGGGGTAGGTATTAGAAATAACATAGGCTACTTTTATGACCAAGTAACGCTAACAAGAACAAAATTAAAAATTTTGATTAACCCCCGACTACCTCAGATTTGTTATCTGTACGACGTTCTACTAGTCAAGCCCTTTCATTTGATACCCATGTAAGGGAGTTGTGAAAAAAGAAATTGTATTTCGCCATTTTGTGGAAGCGGCCTTCTTGGATTTGAAATTTGTCATAGTGCAACATATTCTACTAGTCAAGCCCTTTCGTTTGATACCCATATTGAGGTAGTAGTGAAAAAAATAATTTAATTCGTCATTTTGTGGTGGCGGCCATCTTGGATTTGTTTTTTTTATAGTGTACAGTATTCTACTAGTCAAGCCCTTTCATTTGATACCCATATTGTGGTAGGTTGTGAAGAAATATTTTGTCCATCATTTTGTGGCGGCGGCCATCTTGAATCGATATTAACCAAACATAGCTAAGAACATCCGCACGGATATTAACCTTCAAATAAAAAAAACGCATCGAAATCGGCCCATCCGTTTGAGCTCTACGGTGCCACAGACACACACACAGACAGACAGACAGACATCGACGTCAAACTTATAACACCCCTTTTTTTGGTCGGGGGTTAAAAAATGTGTTTATTTTGGTGGCACTTTCTACCTGCCATGTGGCCATTGAGGGATTAACATGACCCACAACAGCATGTTTTACTCGATATTGTATTTCTACTGGTGAAAAAAATCTGAGGCTGCTTACTGGTGACATTCTCCAAAATTCAAGGCTGGGACTGCGCCTAACTAGACAGAGACAAAAAAATGTTCTGTGCACTGAAAAAACTTGGGAGTCGCTGATTGGGGCTGGTAGGGGGTAGGGGCGCGTCCCACAATTAGCCTAGGACGGTCAGAACTCTGGATCAGTCGCTGTACAGAAGGTATTACATACAAGAACAGATCTTGAACATGAGCAACTGTTTAGACTTCAACCCATTGACCCCGCACTGTGACATATTTACGTACTCTGCGTAATGCTCACACGAAGTCATGTTTCGCGCGCATGCGCTGCTGAACTCCGACATCGACACGTTACACTAACTGCTACGTAAGCTGTGATGCGCGTACGCAAATCATCGCTTCTGGCGGAAAAGGAAAACGACACAAAACTTTGATCTCGACAGATATTTTTGCAACAAAAGTATAGTTTTTAAAAAAAAAAAATACCAAGTCATTGTGACTGCTGATAACAGTGAAAACTTAGAATTTTAGTACCTACAACACTAAATGTAACGCTAACATTTTTAACCCCCCGACCAAAAAAAAAGGGGTGTTATAAGTTTGACGTCGATGTCTGTCTGTCTGTCTGTGGCACCGTAGAGCTCAAACGGATGGGCCGATGTCGATGCGGTTTTTTATTTTATTTGAAGGTTAATTCCCGTGTGGATGTTCTTAGCTATGTTTGGTAAATATCGATTCAAGATCGCCGCCTCCGCAAAATAGTGGACAAAATATTTCTTCACAACCTACCTCAATATGGGTATCAAATGGAAGGGCTTGACTAGTAGAATACTATATATTATAAAATTCATAATAATATTATTTTGAATTTTGGATTTGAAATTATAATTAATATATAATTAATAATAATATTTCAAGATGAACCGACTCATTTTTTTGAAGTCGATGAAAAATGTATTTTCATCCCACCAGCTCCGAAAGAGTACTTTTGCTCCTCGATATCAGGGCGCAAAAGTCGTTTTTACCCACTAGAGGTTAAAGTAAATTTGAATTTAGAACATCGTGTGTACTGAGGTTTTGAATTCAAAACATAATTCAACCTATTTCTTTCTACCTCCTTAGTGCCGAATGCATCATACATTTTTTTTAATATGTTAAAAAACTCAGACTCGGAACCACCTTTCCTTGGTGTACTTACTTTTTTTTAATTTGCTTAGCGCGAAAACATTAAAACATTTGCATTTAGTAATTTCCTCGCTGAGGTGGAATGAAAAGTTACGTGTTGCACTCGAGTGCAAAGACTTTTCACCTTGTGCTCCTTTGATTCCCTTGCTACGCTCAGGATTCTAATTTTGAATCACTCGCTGCGCTCCTGATTCAATTTTAGAATCCTTCGCTTGCTCGGTCATCAAAATTGAGCACGCGGTTAAAAATCAACTTTGCACTCTTGTATAACAAATAACTATTAAACCACTATACATATAGTACGTATACTCCGAAACGATACATCATTTCGACAGTGGTGGATTACATAGCAATATTTAAAATATAGATAAGATTAAAAGATTAACTGATTTATCAATGCACTGCAAAGTGCACAGTTATCGGACAAAATTAACTTGTGATAAATATACTCGTAATTAGAATGATGTAATCAATGCTCGCCTAATTTAATAGGTAGTCGCTAGGGAGGTCAACCAGGTGGATAATAATAATCTACCTGGTGACAATCTATGACTCTAAATGGCGGCGGTTGGCGCCGCGACCACGACAGAAGACCGGAGACCGCGACAGACACTTGACATTATAGCTTTGTATGGGCGCCAGTTCGCGCCGTGACCTTGACAGGAGACCGCGAAAGGCACTTGACATTATAGTTTTGTATGGGCGCCACTTTGCGCCGCGACCGAGACCAGAGACCGCGACAGGCACTTGACATTATAGCTTTTTATGGGCGCCAGTTGGCACCGCAGCCGTGATAGGAGACCGAGACACTTAGTTAATTTGTCGGGGCCTTTTCGGCACTTAGCCTCCTAATTGGGTCATTGTGCGATGTGTGTGGCTCATACTTCCTTTTTCTTCTACTCCCAACCAGCCCGGGCCGTCCCAGAAAGCCATCCTTTTCAGGTTGCAAAAGGCGTCAGGGACAGATGCTGGTGATTGGAGAATTTCTGCCCGTTGATCTGCCACACGGACTTTTTTTGTTTGAAGGGTAATATCCGTGCGGATGTTATTAGCTATGCTTGATTAATATCAATTCAAGATAGCCGCCTCCACAAAATGGCGGACATAATACCTATTTCTTTACAACCTACCTCAATATGGGTATCAAATGAAAGGGCTTCATTAGTAGAATACTATACACTATAACAAATTTCAAATCCAAGATGGCCGCCACCACAAAGTGGCGAATTATATTATTTTTTCACTACTACCACAATAAGGGTATCAAACGAAAGGGCTTGACTAGTAGAATACTTTGCACTATGACAAATTTCAAATCCAAGATGGCCGCTCCCACAAAATGACGAAATACATTTCTTTTTTCGCAACTCCCTTAATATGGATATCAAATGAAAGGGCTTGACTAGTAGAATGTTGTGCAGATAACAAATCAGAGGTAGTCGGGCGTTAAACAAAATTTTTAATTTTGTTCTTGTTGACGTAGTCTTCGTCCCTATTGACGGAGCAATCGCGTACCGTAACATAAAAACAAAAAATAACGTACAATCGAATTGAGCACATCCTTTTTTAACCCCCGACCAAAAAAAGGGGTGTTATAAGTTTGACGTCGATGTCTGTCTGTCTGTCTGTGTGTGTGTCTGTCTGTGGCACCGTAGAGCTTAAACGGATGAGCCGATTTCGATGCGGTTTTTTTTATTTGAAGGTTAATATCCGTGCGGATGTTCTTAGCTATGTTTGGTTAATATCGATTCAAAATGGCCGCCTCCACAAAATGGCGGACAAAATATTTCTTCACAACCTACCTCAATATGGGTATCAAATGAAAGGGCTTGACTAGTAGAGTACTTTGCACTATGACAAATTTAAATCCAAGATGGCCGCTACCACAAAATGGCGAAATACATTTCTTTTTTTACAACTCCCTTAGGCTGCGTTTCCACCAGAGATGTGCGATGGAAATGTGTCGTGCGAGGATGTCCGCTGATCCGTTTCCACCAGAGCTGTGCTGACCGAGGCAAGGTAAATGAAGCGATCCTATTGGTTCTTTACAAACACATCCCTCGCTATGCATCCTCGCACATCTCTGGTGGAAACGCAGCCTTAATATGGGTATCAAATGAAAGGGCTTGACTAGTAGAACGTTATAGGTACAGATAATCCGAGATCCGAGGTAGTCGGGGGTTAATCAAAATTTTTAATTTTGTTCTTGTTAAAGTCGGTTAAAAAATTCATTACATTGTTTTTTTTTTTAATAAAGTGTGACGAGACGAGTATGTCATGTGCCTGATGGTAAGCAACATGCCTGCCACATAACAGCACAGTGACACGCAGCTATTGGAACATGAAGAGTCCAAATCATTATCTAGCACTGCACTGCGCTCGTCGCCCAGAGATCTAAGCCGTCATGAGCTTATTTGGAAACATTGCCCTTCAAACCGGAGCACAGTAATATTGGCACATTTCTGCTTGGCGGTAGAATAACTGGCAAAGGCATGGTACTTCCCCAGGTGGACTCTGCCAAGGGTCCTACCACTACTGTAGAATAACTGGCACAGGTGTGGTACTTCCCCAGGCGGACTCTGCCAAGGGTCCTACCACTACTGTAGAATAACTGTCACAGGTGTGGTACTTCCCCAGGCGGACTCTGCCAAGGGTCCTACCACTACTGTAGAATAACTGGCAAAGGTGTGGTACTTCCCCAGGCGGACTCTGCCAAGGGTCCTACCACTACTGTAGAATAACTGGCAAAGGTGTGGTACTTCCCCAGGTGGACTCCGCCAAGAGTCCTACCACTACTGTAGAATAAGTGGCAAAGGTGTGGTACTTCCCCAGGCGGACTCTGCCAAGGGTCCTACCACTACTGTAGAATAACTGGCAAAGGTGTGGTACTTCCCCAGGCGGACTCCGCCAAGAGTCATACCACTACTGTAGAATAACTGGCAAAGGTGTGGTACTTCCCCAGGCGGACTCCGCCAAGAGTCATACCACTACTGTAGAATAACTGGCAAAGGTGTGGTACTTCCCCAGGCGGACTCCGCCAAGAGTCATACCACTACTGTAGAATAACTGGCAAAGGTGTGGTACTTCCCCAGGTGGACTCCGCCAAGGGTCCTACCACTACTGTAGAATAACTGGCAAAGGTGTGGTATTTCCCCAGGCGGACTCCGCCAAGAGCCCTACCACTACTGTAGAATAACTGGCAAAGGTGTGGTACTTCCCCAGGCGGACTCCGCCAAGAGCCCTACCACTACTGTAGAATAACTGGCAAAGGTGTGGTACTTCCCCAGGCGGACTCTGCCAAGAGTCCTACTACTACTGTAGAATAACTGGCAAAGGTGTGGTACTTCCCCAGGCGGACTCTGGCAAGGGTCCTACCACTACTGTAGAATAACTGTCACAGGTGTGGTACTTCCCCAGGCGGACTCTGCCAAGAGTCCTGCCACTACTGTAGAATAACTGGCAAAGGTGTGATACTTCCCCAGGCGGACTCCGCCAAGAGTCCTACCACTACTAAATCTTTAAAACTGATGAGCCACGGGGTACACCGCGGGGCATAGCTAGTAAATAAATAAATGGCTTTAAAAACATGTACACGTGAGCGGCGAACGCGAGGTACACGCTACGAACAGATAATGATATGACCTAAGGTCACGTCAGGCCTAAGGTTCTAAGTTCCAAGTCCCATGGCACAGATAACGATGCGTTTAGCATTAACTCGGGACGCGTTGCTACGCGGCGAACTTAGCCAACGAGGGAAACAATCGAAATGTCGCAAGGACGGATACATTTCGGAGAGTGTGCACCTGATCTACAGTAACGGCTGGTCTAGTCGAGAACTGCAACTGCCGATCCGGAGCTGTTTCGATTCCTACGCGCACCACTTTTCTAAGTCACGAGCGTGATGACGTTAACTTAGAGAACGGTGAGGGACAGCGTCGTGAGGAAAACGAAATGTTCCTACCGTTAAGAACGGTGAAGTAAAACGTCGTGAAGAAACCGATATGTTCGTAGAATCTTTAGAAGTTACGTGTCTTTGGGTAAAGACACGAACGACAAAGATTGGTAGACAATTCACACACAACACCATCTGACCCCAAACTAAGCAAAGCTTGTAATATGGCGGCCAGATAGCTGACATAATACTTATATAGTTTTAAATACATACTTATTATAAATAGAAACACCCAGACAGATTGACCCTGCTTTTGTGAAAATAACGTCTAGGCTGTGGAATGAGTTGCCTGAGTGGATATTTCCCAATTGTTACAATCTTGGTGTCATCAAATCGAGAGTGAATCGGTTTCATCTAAGTAAGTACGCTCCATCGTAGGCCTCATCGTTGCTTAACATCAGGCGAGATGGCGGTCAAGGGTAAACCTAAAAAACTTAAAAAAAACATAAACAGCCCACTAAATGTTCCCACTGCTGGGGCTCGGGGCCTTCTCTCGCAAGGAGAAAGTCAAGGTCATAACACACCACACTGACCCAGTGCGGGTGGGTACAAAAAAGAAAAGTACAACCAAATTGAAAACTTTCTTCTTTTTTGAAGTCGATTAAAAAAAGCAGTTGTTTTTAAAACAGGAACAGATTATGATAATGAGCTATAGTAACTTACTAATAATAGGAAAATCAACATCATTAGGCCCAACGGCCATGTGCAACCTTGATTTGGACACTACACAGGGTCAAACGGCAAAACATTACCAATCACCAAGTGGTATGACTCTTTGTAGAGTTCCCCTGTAGTACCACACCTTTGCCAGTTATTTTACCATAAGCACCCCCTAAATGTTCCCACAATGAAGGATGCAGGCAAACAAAAAATGCTATTCCAGAAGCATCTAAAAAACTTACCCGCAACCTCATCAGACTAAACAGGGACAAAATTCGTAAAGTTATAGGTATAATAACTGGTCACTGTCCCTTAAATAAGCACTTATTTACCATAGGTGTAACAGACAGTCCTCTATGCAGAGGATGCATGGAGGAAGAAGAAACGCCACAGCATGTGAGATGCCATATGAGATGGCAGTGTGGTGAATCAACGGGCAGAATTCCTCCAATCTCCGTCGTCTGTTCCGGATGCTTATCACAACCTTAATCGGATGCTTGCTTTCTGGGACTGCCTAGGCTGGTTGGAGTAGGAAAGGGAAGTATGAGTCACGCACAATGGCACAACTAAAGAGGCTAGGTGCGGAGAAGGCCCCGCCAAACTAACTAACAAAATGTTCCCACTGCTGGGACTCAGCGCCGTCTCTCGCAAGGAGAGAGTCAAGACCTCAAAAGATTCGGTTACATGCAACTGTCCCGAAATATCATTAGCCATCCTCCCAAACCCTAGGAAGTATCCTATGTGTAATCATTTGATTCCAATTTGAAATATTAATTGGGTATTAAGTATTTATGACAAAAAAATTGGGATTCTCAAAAAGATAGATTGTTTTGGTGGGGTTTGCCACTTGCATTTTTTGTCTTTCTACCTGGACGGCGATCTAAATAGGGAATATGCATGCATTTTTTCTTTTTTATTCACTTTTTACATTATTATAACACAATAAAAAATATAAATACTCTTGTAAATGTACAAATTGATTTTTAAAATAATATTTAAAATATCGATATATTTTGTCCAGTTTAAACGCCGCCATCTTTCCCGGGCCTGCATGACGTCACAGGCCACGACCTGTGTTTGTTTACTACAAGTGTTGCAGTTACTTTGTACCGATTTTTGAGTTGTGCTAGCTAATCAAACGATGGAGAACACGACTTTTCTCTCTAACACTACTAGCTCAGTACGAATATCGACACTTTTAAAGCAGAAAACATGCCATGTGACGTCACATTTGGTTTCCACAGATAATGATGCGTTTCGCAAACTTGAATTTCCCGCGCCTATTTTGCACTTTTTAAATAATATTTTTTATAATTAATAACTAACTAAATAATAAAATAATTGTTTTGGCATAATGGCGGGACATTAAGGATTCTACGAAAAAAAAAATCAAGCCTATTTAAACTACATGCATATTCCCTATTGAGGGATTCATTTTGCACTGCTACTCACCGGCCAGGTCTGAAGCTCCGTGTTGGGGTTTAATAAGCGAGGTATGTGACAAGTTTTCAAATTGCCTCAAATTCCTACTCAAAAATTGACCCAAAAAATCTTCTTTCAAGGACATGAGCCATCTGCCTACTCACATTTGGTCAGAATGGTGGATTATGGTCTTCACTCTCTACTTGTGAGAGATGGCCCAGTCCTACCGGTCGGAACACAAACTGTGCTGCTTGTACCGAGTAAGATTCCAATAAATAAATTAGATGACCTCATCGAACAGATTAAAATAAAAAGAGAGATAATTACAAAAACAAATTGCATAAACTTTTTACTAGGTAACTTATTTATGTTTGTGAAGAAAAACTTATACGATACAACAAATACTCAAAAATAATAATAATGTTGATTCGACGATCATAGTCCCAATAGTCGTGTCGGCAAACGGCCTTATAGCGAAAAGTCTAGACCAACATCTCAAGAGACTTTCTCTAGACGGTTGGGTTAAGGGCCAGATACAGAAGGCGGTCATCCTCGACACAGCACGCATTGTCAGGAGGTTCCTTTCTCTGCAGCCCTAACCACTGGTAGCTTGGGCTGGCGGCACCCTAGTTTTTAAGTTTTTTATAATTCTTATACTTATTGTAAAAAACTTAGAAATTAAGAAGAAATAATAAATAACTGAATAATAATAAATAAATAATAAAAAATAATACAAATTACTTATCCCATTGTTGTGTTAATTGTATTTTAATTATTTTACTTTTTCTATGTACATAAAATACCTACCTGACAAGCATATTTATAAAATGCAAATAGGTATTTGAGATATTAAAAGTATCACCTCATCGTTTTATGCCGCTTCACTTTTTTTTAAATATATTATCTTCTGTTATCTTTTATCAAATTAGGAAGGTTTTTAAAAGTTTTCCTTTAGTCTTTAACAAAACGAAAAAATTACAATGAATACAATACCACTAAATACATTAAGCACTAATCTGAATTTTCTGAATCATTTATTGCTCTGGAATCTGGAATAGAAGTATACCTAAAACTTTCCTCAGACCAATGAAGGTGTATAATTTAGTTAATTTAATTAAATTTAAATAATCTTAGTAGTTCTTGTGTAGAAGTGTTTTTTCTTTTATTTATTTCCTAATGTTATGAGACACTTTCTAAGATTTTAATTTGCATATTCATTAAGGTTTCAAAGCTTCATATTGATTACTGAATTATGTAAATTAATAATAGGCTATTTATAAGTAACTTGCATGAGAAACCTCCAGATGCTTATGAGGAAGGACAAGAAAACTATTTATTGCGTTTAGTATGATCGAGACTTAACCTAACCTTGCCTAACAATAAATATACGATTATTTATTATGCTACCTACAAACAACTACGTAAAATTAATTCAAATGTAAATTTAGTACGTCCCGGTTGTTTTTATTAGGTTCTAATGTGTAAACAATGTCTTAATCGCTGAAAAAATTAAGACGAAGTATTTTATATTTACGCTGCATTCTACTTACCTCGAATAGTTTGAGCAATATGTTCACGTATAATCGTCGCACACCCAAGGATTTACCGATAGACGCGAGGAAGATAACGCACAGTATTAGTAAAAGAAACGGCGTGTACAATATTGATACCGCGACCGACACAAACGCCATAAGCAACGCCATTTTGACGACTGATTGATTGATTGACGATTGGCAATGAATGAATCAGCCGGGCGGCCATTCATTCGTCTATCAGCTGTCAGAAATGACAAAACTATTCATTATTGCAAGTAAAAAAAAAAAAGTTTCATTTCACGCAGATTGTTTAGCAAGTCAATGTTTTAGCCGTTTGTTTGCAATTTTATACAAAAAGTGAGGTTCAAAAATACAAAATAAGAAGAAAACGCTATTCTCTGAACATCCTGGCTATGATATTTTTTTACTCTTATTATAGAATAGATAATATTTGTAGATTCTTTAACAGTAAACTTTTCCGAAATTCGGTAAAATTATTGATCGGTTTTTATTATGTCCAACTAGCAACACCTGAATTTTTAACATAACCTCTGTGGATCGGGAAATAATTTTGGGATTTTACAATAAATCCAGTTCGGATATCTAAGTCCCAATAATATTTTATCACAATGTCTGACCTTCCCTACGGACCCCCTGTGCGAGTATCGCCACTGATCAGGGTAAATATTATATCAAATAAGTACCTTGAAATTCATTATTATGTAACAAGTGTTTTTTCACCACAACCTCCTTTATAAAACTGTTTTTTTTTTCCTTTTTGTAACAAAATGTATATGCAGCCAGTGTTTTCCATTATTATATTATTTTCAGGCAGTGTTATTTGTTATTAGTATAATTTTGGCACACTTAACCTCATATTTTTTCTCCCATTTTAGCTAGAAAAATGAAATCATCAAAGTTACTCTCGAAATAATGCTTAATATCCAATCTAGCTGCACAAGATTCCTAAATGGTGCTCGAGGGATTCATCAATAGCGTGAGGCCAATCGAGAAACGAAAAGTTTTTTGCTTTATGTACATACCTAACATCTCTGATGTGGTAGATGTACAATATAATACTTACAATTAAGTGGATTAAACAGGGTTATTGGTAATCAGCCTGCATATAGTTGCTGCCTCATCCATAACAGATTTGTGAACATTTACAAATCTAGAGTGGTATTAACCAATTTTCCAATATAGGTACTTTGAAATTGGAATTTACTTCAATGCAACAAAATATTGAATAGATGAAAGGTTAACATGTTTCAGGATATGAGCCTGGTTGTTCGAAAAAAGTATTATCATTTAATTATTTAAGGCCACAAGTAGTTTCTCTCGTTTATGATGGGGCAACACTAATGAGAATTGCCATTAATTATCAGGATAATGGACGTTAGCCGTAGCTGTAAAATACATCTAATGGACCTTAACCGTAGGTGTATTACACCTGTGGTGTTCATTATCGCGATAATTAATGGCATTTCTCATTAGTGTGGCCCCAGCATTACTGAAATTTGGTAGCAATTCAGACAAAAAATCCAATCATGTTGGTTGGCATGTTGAACTACCCTCATTCTCAAATGTTTGACTGAGAAAGAACCACACTATTGCCAATTACGCTAATGAAAAGCAGTAATACGAGGTATGCCTTTTAGTTTGTGGTTTGAAGAAAAAAACACAAATAGAACCTTGTAGTACTTTTTATTGTTTTTCAAAGTATTCACCACGTAGCTTAATAGACTTTTCCATTCACTCAAAACGTTATTATAACATTTATTCCACTCTATTGTGGGGGTGTTCAAAATTTTTGGGCGGAATTTGGGTGTCCTTTACGAGATTCGGCACTAACACTAGTATGTCCACGCTAGAATTCTAAATACCAGCATTCGCAGTCCGAAGGCACGGGCTTCATCACTTAAACACATATGTCAGCTCTTCAAAGTACTGAAGCAGTGTCAGACCTCTTTTAAAGTTGTAGAAAATTATTGCACTAACATTTTCCTTAGAAAGATTGATTTTAGCCAGGTAAACTGACAGATTCCAATTGACACTGACTAAACAATAGCATTAATTCTAATGCTTTCAACTGTTTTGAGCATCGACCTCTTAAAAAGGCAGAAGCGGCAAATGCGCTTCTACTATGGCGATGCAAAATCAGGTGACATCTCTTGATTTAGTCTCAGTTGCAACAAGGAGTTGTGTACGTTCGCTGACAATTCAATTTTCTAATTTTTCAAACAAATTTTCGCCACGTTATGTTGGCTTTATATTATGGCATACCTCATCTTCGTTTCTTTAATTATATCGATGGTTTTGAGGTTAGAAATTTAAACACATTTGATTAAAGAAAATTGCCTAATTCAAAATTGCCAGGAAATATGGAAACGACCCGTGGGTATGGGTAGATGACTTAACACAAGTAGCAGGCATTGGGAAAAGACAGAGAGAAATGGTTGAAATTGGAGGAGGCACCCAAAGAGGGATCCATGATACTTAACACAACTAACATAAAATAAGTTAAATCTTACTAACAATACTAACGTCATCTAAATCATTCAATTGTCAAGAATCATGGAATAAAAAAAGGCTTATTATTTATATTATATGGAAACGACAGAACATAAAAGGCATGCCTTGTATGAAAAAAACTTGCGGTTGCTCTGGCTTTGCACATGGTACATAATATATGCATTCATGTACTTAGCCAATGGTGACAGAATTTTTTAAATCAGCCCCGTAGTTCACAAAACAACAAAAAAACTCTTCACGTTTATAATATTAGTATAGATAGTCAGAATCAATGGCTTCGGAGAAATCACATAGCAGAGATAAATCTTGCTATATCAATATATATCTTGCTTGCCTCTTTCTATACTATAACTTCTTTTCCATCTCATGGTTGCCTGGAAGAGATCGCTTTTAGTGATAAGGTCGCCATTTGCTACTGTATTTTAAGATTGTTTTTTAAGTTGTTTGTTTTGTTAAGTGCAATAAAGAGTTTATCTATCTATCTATCACTTATGAGCATTAGGAAATGCTAAGCAATGATTTGCCCTGCCCATATTTTTTTAACCGTAATAGATTTGGACTGTCATCTCGCCTGATGTTAGACAGTCTACAATTAATGGTATTATACCTGAAAGAAACTAATTCACATGCTCTTAGCTGTCGAAGACTAACTAGATTGTATACTTCCCTGCATTTTTTTATGGTAAACAAATGTCACTCTTCAAAATAAAAGCAATTCCGAAAAATTGTTAACATCCCTATTGCTTATGTTGATAAAAATGCATGCAACATGCAATAGCTTTACCGCGGCAGTCTCCGAGTGCCACACTTCTTTTTTTATAAATGGCTTATTTGTCATTCCTCATTCCAGTTCGGTCGCTGGTCGTTCCTGACCGCGGGAGTGCTGTACGGCGCCTTCCACCAGAGCAGACTCTCCAAGAAGGAAGCCAAGTTCCGCGAGGTGGAGGCCAAGGAGAAGGTGGTCAGGGACGCGAAGCTCGCCGAGGAGAAGAAGATCGCTGCCGCCGGTAATAAATCATCATCATGATCAGCTCTGTCTCATCCATTGCTGAAAATAAATACCACCTTGCCGTGGACCTATAAAAAAAACGGACGTAGTCTCGCTAAAACAAAAACTGTGTCCATCGAGTCGGCCACGTAATGCAAATGCGTATGCACGTGTCCGCTGTCACATACGGGCTGACACGCACACATCAGTGGGTCATTACACGAGCTACTTGTGTATATGCGTGTCAGCCTATCAGTGACAACCTGACACATTAGCACACGTGCGAATGTGGCCGACTCTAGTGACATAGTTTGCGTTTTAGCGAGACTTCATCCGTCCATGCACCTCACCCTTTTTTTTTTTAAATAAAGAGTGACGAGACTATCAGGACATGTGCCTGATGGTAAGCAACATGCCTGACATAACAGCACAGCGACACGCAGCTATTGGAACATGAAGAGTCCAAATCATTATCTAGCACTGCACTGCGCTCGTCACCCAGAGATCTAAGATCTTATATCTCTAAGCCCTGTAATTTCTCTGGAAACATTGCCCTTCAAACCGGAACACAGTAATGTTTCACATTACTGCTTGGCGGTAGAATAACTGGCAAAGGTGTGGTACGTCCCCAGGCGGACTGCTCGTAACTCGAAAAAAAAAAGCAACATCGTTTCATGGTTGATGTTCCAAGCACACGAACGAAGATGTTTGACTCTACTTTTTGTGAAAGAACGTCTAGGCTGTGGAATGCGTTGCCTGAGTGGGTTTTTGCCCGATGTTTAGAATCTTTGTGTCTTCAAAAAGTGTGAATTGGTTTCTTCTCCATCCCGATGGAGCGTATTTACTTAGAAGAAACCAATTCACACTCGATTTGATGACAATTCAATTCAATTCATTTATTCATACCATAAATTCATAAGAACACTTGGTAACGTCATTTACAAAACGGCAAAAAATCTGTGTACATAATATGATAAAATAACAACGTCAAAAAGAATAAAGCAGCTGTAAAGGGGCCTAGTCAATTACATGCAGCTGTAAAAAGACTTTGTCGAAGACAAAATAACAAATAATCAATACACACAGTATACAGATACTATATTAGTACAAACAATGTAACATCAAGTCTTAAAAATCTATTATTTAACCTTATTACAAGATTCTAATTTCGACACATTTCTCTTCCATACGTTTTCTCTCTTTTACAAACAAAGCCTCTACGGTGCGATATGATGGTCCATCGTAGACCGCATCGTCGCTTAGCATCAGGTGCAATAGCGGACAAGTGATTCATTCACAAGCGGACAATTTCACTGACCTCGTGGCTTAGTGGCTATTAGCTCTGCCTGCGAAGCCGAGGGTCGTGGGTTCGATTCCCACCCAATGCAAATATTTGTGTGATGAATTCAAATGTTTGCACTGTGTCTGGGTGTTTCTATTTATAATAAGTATGTATTTAAAACTATAGTACCTGGTTGACCGAGCTTTGCTCGGTTTTTTTAAATGATATTTAGGCAGGTACGAATTACGTAGTGATGCCTTACTTAGACCTACTTAGATACGAATTAAATGCGTTTATAAAAGGATAGGACTAAAAGTATAAGATTTTCTAAAAAAGAAAAGTCCCGAGTGTAACCATCAGGATTCGAACCGGGGTTTGTTGACTCCGAGGGCGAGCATATTCCGTCTGAGCCATTTAGACTTAATGAACAGTGGCGAAATAAGTTATCGTATTTTAATGACATTGTAGGAGTTTTTTCATTGTCCAAAAACGCGCATAAAATGATGTTTTAAAAAATAAAACCTAGCTAGATCGATTTATCGTCCCCGAAACTCCCTGTATATATAATTTCATGAAAATCGTTCGAGCCGTTTCCGAGATTCTGATTATCTAATATATAAAATTCTCGTCTAATATATAAAATTCTCGTGTCACAGTTTTCGTTGCCATACTCCTCCGAAACGGCTTGACCGATTTTGATGAAATTTTTTGTGCTTATCCGGTATCTATGAGAATCGGTCAACATCTATTTTTCATCCCCCTAAATGTTAGGGGTAGTCCACCCCTAAATTTTTATTTTTATTTTTTAGACAAAAATTTTAATTTATATTTTTTTATGATACATCATACAAAAATACACACAATCCTCTATTTTCACCCTTCTACAATCAACCCTTATTTTTTTATAACCATTTTAGTAATTTAATCATTTTTCCTCTCCGGTCGAAAACTGATCAATCGTCATTTAATTAGTTATCCCCGCCAGATGTCACTTCTGACCCAGTAAACAGCACGATAATTTGGGGATCAAAAGTAGCCTATAGCATATATATAGTTTGAACACGCTAATCTCGGGAATTACTTACTGGACCGATTTAAAAAAAATCGTTCACCGTTCTTTCATATGTTCGTAATCCTTGAACGCTGTAGGTTATATATATGTACCACGGGCGAAGCCGGGGCGGGCCGCTAGTATATATATACATACAAGAATTGGTCGTTTAAAGGTATAAGATAAGATATGTATTATATCCGCTATCTGGCCGCCATAGTACAAGCTTTGCTTAGTTTTGGGGTCAGATGGTGTTGTGTGTGAATTGTCCACCAATATTTATTTATTTACGAATGTGATGCTTGATCTCAACTCACAGTCTACGACAAATCGGTGTGGACTTGAGGAGAACCAAAATATGTTTTCACTTAAAAAACAAGAACAAAATTAAAAATTTTGATTAACCCCCGACTACCTTAGATTTGTTATCTGTAGAACATTCTACTAGTCAAGCCCTTTCATTTGATACCCATATTAAGGGAATTGTGAAAAAGGAAATGTAATTCGCCATTTTGTGGTTGCGGCCATCTTGGATTTGAAATTTGTCATAGTGCAAAGTATTCTACTGATCAAGCCCTTTCATTTGATACCCATATTGAGGTAGTAGTGAAAAATATTATATAATTCGCCATTTTATGGTGGCGGCCATCTTGGATTTGATATTTGTGATAGCGTTTAGTACTCTACTAGTCAAGCCCTTTCATTTGATACCCATATTGAGGTAGGTTGTGAAGAAATATTTTGTCCGCCATTTTGTGGAGGCGGCCATTTTGAATCGATATTAACCAAACATAGCTAAGAACATCCGCACGGATATCAACCTTCGAATAAAAAAAACCGCATTGAAATCGGTCCATCCGTTTGAGCTCTACGGTGTCACAGACAGACACACACACAGACAGACAGACAGACAGACAGACAGACCGACAGACAGACAGACAGACCGACAGACAGACAGACATCGACGTCAAACTTATAACACCCCTTTTTTTGGTCGGGGGTTAAAAAAAGAAGTGTGGCACTCGGGGACTGCCGCGGTAAAGCTATTGCATATTGCATGCATTTTTATCAACATAAGCAATAGGGATGTAAACAATTTTTCGGAATAGCTTTTATTTTGAAGAGTGACATTTGTTTACCATAAAAAAAATGCAGAGAAGTATACAATCTAGTCAGTCTTCGACAGCTAAGAGCATTTAGTCTGTAAAGCTGATACAAATAAGATTCAGAGTCAAATGACCGAGTGGGGAGGACGGCGTTACGGTCTTCCATCCCTCTTTCTTGTGAATATAAGAAAGAGATGCACGATCACTAAAATTCGGTCCCCAGGTCCGCGATAAAAGCTATGCAATAGCTTAAAAACTAACCGAATTGGAACGGGCCACTATATAAAACATGTCAAAATTAAAATTGCTCTAATTTATTTAATTACATTTATTTTTGTTATTTTTCAGCTGAACTCAAGAACCTCGAAGAGATGGTCTCGCCCAAGAAATGAACACCAACCGAACATCTAGATATAAGTAAATAGTGTCCGCCATCTTGTAATGTTGCCACACCAATAAATCGAGTGCAACAATTCCATCAATATGTTATTTATGAAATATAGGTGATTAAATACACTAGTGTTTTTTTTATAAACCCATAAATTTTGACGGAAAACTGAAAAAAAAATTGGTTGTCTGTAAAGTCAGTTGGTTTACGGCTCAGATGTTTACGGACGATAGTTTAACATGACAACGTCATAACAAAACATTGATAGAGGCGGCGCAAGCGTGCAATGATCGAAACGGGACAATGAGCGTAACGGGACAAACGGGACACTTTTCGTGCATGCAGCCGGCGCTCATCGTTTTATTAGGCGTTCTCACGTCAAAATTGGCAGTCATAGGGACTGCCGATAAAACTGAAAGCTTATAACTCAGAATTTGATACCTAGGTCACTTTGGAAACTACGCGGGCGAAACCAGAGGGCACTGCTAGTTTGGAATAAATCTATCAATGCATTCGCTCGAGTTCAATTCACAGCCAACGAAAAATCTGTGTGAGGTTCTCCAAAAGAAGTTTTCGCATCTATGGTAACCAGCGAGCAACACGGAAGGGAGTAGGCATACCTACACAGCGTTTTTCCCCCTATGTCAAAGTACAAGTCCGCGTGGACCATGGAGTTTGATAATATACTGTACCTGAGGGCGGGGCTAGATTTGTGAATGGTGCTTTATTTTTCATGTGTTAGTGATTTGGCTGTGTGAGTATGATCGGCAACGGATTTGTACAGGTGTGTTTTTAACCACAGACCAAAAAAAGGGGTGTTATAAGTTTGACGTCGATGTCTGTCTGTCTGTGGCACCGTAGAGCTCAAACAGATGGGCCGATTTCGATGCGGTTTTTTTTATTTGAAAGTTAATATTCGTGCGGATGTTCTTAGCTATGTTTAGTTAATGTCGATTCAAGATGGCCGCCACTGTCTCACAAAATGGCGATTATATTATTTTTTTCACTACTACCTGAATATGGATATCAAACGAAAGGGCTTGACTAATAGAATACATTGCACTATGACAAATTTCAAATCCATGATGGCCGCTTCCACAAAATGGCTAAATACATTTATTTTTTCACAACTCCCTTAATATGGGTATCAAACTTGACTTGTAGAATGTTGTACAGATAACAAATCTGAGGTAGTCGGGGGTTAATCAAAAATTTTAATTTTGTTCTTGTTAGTATCAGCGTTACACCCGTGCGAATCCGGGGCGGGTCGCTAGTATAAATAAACGTTTGTAAGAATGTATGGATGTTTGTTACTGTTTCACGCAAAAACGACTGAAGAAATTTGGATGCAATTTAGTACAAAGATAGATATTTATCTGGAATACCACATATTTTATTTCCCGGAAAAATAATGGGAACGAGAAAACTGCGGGGCGATGCTTGTAAGAAATAAAAGTCATAGATATTGAAAAAAATAATTTATTCAAATAAAAAAAACGTCTTTAAGCATGTAAATTCGTCTCCTTACCTGATTTCAGTGAGTTAATGAGAACTTACGATTATACCGCGTAACTGCTTGCATAAGCCAAATATTTAAAAGTTTATAAGCAAAGAGTTTACTTATACTACGTACCTATAGAGATTTTCCGCACGGTTCCTTTGTGTCAATCGTAAGCAGATGGCGTGCGTACTTTCTATGGCAACAGAGTGATGTGCCGCGACAAAAGTATGACACTTCCACAAGAGCGACAACGCAAGAAAGATGCTACCCGTGCTTTCGGTGTAAAGCGTTTGTGCCAACTCTGTACGTAGTATATGTAAACTCTTTGGTTAAAAGCATCTGAGCCTTAAAATCATAGACATAGAGACATGGACAGCAAAACCCGCACAAAAAAAGGACTTTAAAAAAAATATATTGGTTGCCTGTAAAGTCGGTATACGGGCGAAAGTTTTACGTGACAACGACTTTGAGTGGGAAAATAATTTTACGGAAGGGACGCGTGCCTTTCACTTTTTATGTCTGTCTCTCTCGCTCTTAGGCGGGCTAACCATGCCCGAGTGGAAGGGACGCGTGCCTCTCACTCGCTCTCGTTGTGAGCGCATAACGTGAGCGGAGCGTAACGCAGTTTCTTGAAGTGTCACCCGGCAAACCAATTTATAAGACGTAGTCACGTCAAAATTTTGATGACTTTAAAAAAAATTGTCTGTCAGATTACAAAAAAATATTGTATACGTATTTTCTTTTGTTTCACAAACAAAAAAAATTGGCAGTCACAGGAACTGCCGATAGAAGTAAAAACTTATAACTCAGAATTTGATAGCTCACTTTGGAAACTACGCGGGTGAAACCGTAGGGTAACCATGGCCATCTAGATCATCCAAATTTAACCGAATATTTCTTTCATTTACGAACGTGACGCTTGAACTCGAACGCCAACGGAAAACTTGTATGTACCAGCACTGCCAAAAGATGCTTTCACTGCAAAAATGACGAATTTACAGAAGTTCCGAGTGACGTCACTTCATTGTACGATTACGAAGACGTGACGTCGCAACCTCTCACTGCGTAACTTTGATGGTCTACATCTTTGTCGATCATTGGTAATTTGATAAAACAAAAAAAATACGTACCCCATACTTTTGCTTCTGACTTCAGTCACTAAATTTAGCCAAGAAAGTTTAAGGAACACTCAGTCCATTCTCTATAATACATATGTCTATTCATAAAATTTAAGAATATTATATCTTTTTCTAGTCTAATATCGCATTGATATAGAAATAAGACATTAATTAGAAATGCGTAAAACCTTTTAATGTTTAGGTTTTTTAAAACATATAGTCTACAGGTTTACACTTGACCGCCATCTCTCGCCTGATGTTAAGCGACGATGCGGTCTACGATGGGGCATGCTTACCTAGAAGGAACCGATTCACTCTCGATTTTAAGACACCAATATTGTAACTATCGGGAAAAATCCACTCGGGCAACACATTCCAAAGCCTAGACGTATTTATCACAAAAGTACAGTCAAACGTCTTCGTTAGCCTTTGGAACGTCAACCATGAAACGATGTTGCTTTTTCGATCTACGAGCAGTCGGATACAATAAAAGGGTAAGGTGGGGTATTAAACCATGCAGTTCAGTTGCATACGCTCCGAGGTGTATCCGATAAATACCCGATAAGCAAATAGTATTTACAAAAAATCTATGCTGGCGCGGACTCCATATGGGTTCGGGGGGACGCTATGAGTCAAAATGTGAAAAAAAAATTGAATGAAAATCTCGAAAATCAAATCTACCCTCAAAATGTTTGAGGGTAGATTTGACAAAAGAAATCATAAATTAACATTTACAACTACAAATTTCGCGGCAACAGAAAATATAAGTAATGTAATGAATTAATAGAATGCGTCTTAGAAAATCGTTGATCAAAACGTTTAACGCGCCAAAAATATGTGTAACGCATCGATATAAATCAATGGATGTGCCCTCCCAAACTTCAGGCGCACAGAATCATGTTACCGTTGGGAAGAGTGAGCTCACTCTCTCCGTTTTAGTCGGTTGTAGAAAGCGGTGAACGCCGTACGTTTATACCAATCACTTATCATTGTCAACAACCAAAATAAGTAGAACTTTTTTTTTTTAACTATAATAGGTTCGCACTTGACCACCATCTCGCCTGATGTTAAGCGATGATGAGATCTACGATGGAGCGTGCTTACCTAGAAAAAACCGATTCACTCTCGATTTGAAGACACCAAGATTGTAACCATCAGGGAAAACCCACTCGGGCAACACATTCCACAACCTAACCATTCCAAATCTCTTCGTTCTCGTTTTTGGAACATCAACATGCCTCGCCGCTAGCGAATCTAGGGGGTCAACTAGATTGGTAGTTGTGAACCACTCACGCTACTCATAGACAGCCCCGGATCTTCAATATTATTTAGGCGGGGCAAAATCTGAAGAAGTCGCCCGGGGTTTGCATCGCTGCTAACAGACGCAGTTTGTTATCAATTTTAAGGTGCTCAGGGCACATCTTCTGATTTATATCGATAATTAACTGTATGTAACTTATTTACATTGTAGGGTCTTCCTCAAACCTCAAAACCAGCCTTTTATTTTTTGAAAACTATAAAAATAAACTACCTGTACCCTGCCATGCTTCGCTCTGGCACATTGTGATGCAAAAATGAGATAAAAACAATCCTTGATGCGGATTATACATAATTCTAAAATTTTAGCTCGATCGGTGCACAACTTATTGAGTTTTTGAAGCGTACACAAACCAGCATAACATTTTTATATATAGCGATATATTATTAGTGGACTTTTCCCATACAACAGCATCAAACCCCAAACTAAGCAAAGCTTGTACAGTGGGAGCTAGATAGCTGCTATAAGTAGTGTAGTTCAGTAGTGGTAGGACTCTTGGCAGAGTCCGCCTGGGGAAGTACCACACCTTTGCCAGTTATTCTACCGCCAATCAGTAATGTGCAAACATTACTGTGTTCCGGTTTGAAGGGCAATGTTTCCAGAGAAATTACAGGGCTTAGAGATATAAGATCTTAGATCTCTGGGTGACGAGCGCAGTGCAGTGCTAGGTAATGATTTGGACTCTTCATGTTCCAATAGCTGCGTGTCACTGTGCTGTTATGTGTCAGGCATGTTGCTTACCATCAGGCACATGTCCTGATCGTCTCGTCACTCTTTATTTAAAAAAAAAAAAAAATATATAATACTTATCTTTATATGTAAAAATGTTATGTTGGTTTGTGTACGCTTTAAAAACTCAAAAAGTTCTGCACCAATCGAGCTGAAATTTTACAATGATATATAATCCGCATCAAGGATTGTTTTTATCTAATTTTTGCATCACAATGTGCCACATCGAAGCAAAGTCAAAGTACTTTATTCATAAATGTACAATTTACACGTCAATTAATAAAAAACAAAAGAAAGAGCATACAAATTGTATACATTTTCAAAGTTTGAAACGACTACTTTACTGTATTATAACAATTATTGTACAGAAAACTGTCAAGCATTATACGAGTATAATATGGCTTTAATACAATTGTAATGACCCATGTCAAATTTATTTCTTTACATTTTTATGGGAACTTTGCCATCACTCTCTAAAAATTCGCTGTAACTATAAAAAGTCTGATCGATAAGCCAGCACTTTAATCTGTTTTTGAAGCTGCCAAAACTTGGGGCCGATATAACTATTTTGGGAAGAGTGTTATAAACTTCCGGTCCCATAATGTGAGTCAACTTCTGGAAGCATGGCAGGGTACAGCTAGTTTATTTATAAATAAATACTTAAAGTTACGACTGGTCTAGTCGGGAGAACGGCGCCTGCCGGAGACCCGGTTTCAAATCCCACGCGCACCGCTGTCTTTACGAAGTCATATGCGTAATGCCGCTAACTTAAAACGGCGAAGGAAAACATCGTGAGGAGACCACCAGGTATGTAGAATCTTTCGAGGTCATGTGACATCTATCAACCCGGACTGTGCCAGCGTGGTGGATTATGGCCTTGACTATCTCCTTGCGAGAAAGTCCTCGAGTCCCAGCAGTGGGAACATTTAGTGGGCTTCTTATGGTTAAATACTTAATATACACAGATACACCCAAACACAGTACAAATATTTGTATTCATCACACAAATATTCGCACTGGGTGGGGATCGAACCCACGACATTCGGCTTCGCAGACAAGACTTACTACCCACTAAGCAACTCGGTCAGTCAATAAGTAAAAAGCAAATAACACTTGGCTAAATTTAGTCGACTGAATTTAGGCGCTACTGAATTCAGAAATGTGTATTAGCATTCAGTAATTTAGCATACTAAATTCTAAAGGAAGGATTGCTTGCTTCGAACTTGTTTCAAAACTTGCTGAATTCAGTCGACTTACCTCGCTTCTAAATCAAGTCACTAAATTTAGCCAAACGAAATTTGCCTTTAAATCCTGAGATCTGAGAGTTTTCAATATGAGTTACAATTGTGAAAAAAATAAAAACTACAGACGAGCAACAAAGTCTTCATTGATCTGTGTTATATATTTTAACTGCCATCGCTTAAACTATGATACATTAAAAAATAAACTTATAGAATTAATAAATACACTGACTTTAAGCAATCTCAATATCATTAATACAACTGCCGTATTGCAAAAATTTACTAAGCTGAGGACAAACACAAAGTTGCACAGATTTGACTAAAAAACAATTTTGACTAACGAAAACTTCATTATTTGTAAAAATTTGCTGTAACCAAAAATTTTACTTGACGGACAAATTTTACTGTAAAACAAAATTTTTATATACACAAAAATGTCACTTTACATAAAAACCACTATGCAAAAATTTGTCAGCATGCAAAATTTCAATAGACACAAAAAAAATTACAGTTTGCAAAACATTACTGTATGTACATAAAAAAATATCTGCACTTACATAAAAATTTCACTGAACACGAAATTTTTTTGATACAATTACCTACATAAATATTTGTTATCAAACATTTTACATAAATTACAAAAAAGTTTCAACTTTATACAAAGATAACACGAATTTTTTTTGTACTTACACAAAAAGTTGGCTGTGTTAAAAATTTTATATTACACAAAAGTTTGACTGTATGTAAAAAAATCCTATTCACCAAAATTCTTTACTTTTTTTGGACAAAAAATTTGTCTGTATCCAAATATTGTATTGTACACAAAAAAACTTACAAGTTTTTAGGTCGCGTCAGTCTTAAGCAAATTTTTAATTTAAAATACGGCAGTTTCTCGCTAATGGTAAATATCCAACGTGCATTCTCCTAGACCTTTCTAGAAAGTTGAGTTTTCCCTGTTCACAGAACATGAGACGAAGTAAGAATACAGCCGTGGTTAATACGATCTGATTTATTAACGGATTGTTAAAATATAAAGACAAAGTTTCAACCGCGTTCGACGGTCTTTTTTAAGGAGACACGCCCTTCGATTTTACAACTGAAATTTGAATGTTTTGCTAATAGACTACCTCTTTAATAAAAAAAAAGCAATTAAAAAACTTACTCAAAATGCTACAAGACAATTCTCAATTTCGGCAAATTTTAATTTTAGTGTAAAAATCTTTAAAAATATTGGCAGTCATAGGAACTGCCGATAGAACTGAAAACTTATAACTCAGAATTTGACAGCTTACTTTGCAAACTACGCGGGTGAAACCGGAGGGCGTGACCATGAGCATTGGCCATTGGGCAATGCTGATGCATTTCCAGATGGCTATGGACTCGAGTTTACTCGAAGATTTCTTATCATTCCCGAGCTTGACGCTAGAATGCGATTCACAGCCCACGAATAATCTATCAATGGCGAGCCAAAAGCAATTTTCACTTCAAGAAAAAAAACACGAACGTTGTTAAATAAATTTTGCACAATGAAATATTGTCGCCATCTCTTGGCGAAATTCAGAACTGTTTTGACAGGTATATTTGGGTATCAAAAACGCTTTGCGTATTCGCAACGTCAATGAACAGGCTATTCATTCGTATTTCGACCTTCTACGTTCAGTATCAAACCAAAATCTAACAGGACTGCTTCTCTTCTAAGTTAATATCTCTAGCCAGCTAGAAGGTTCTAGAAGCTTCAAAAACATGCTTGAATAGAATCTTCTCTGAACATTCCTAGAAGATTCTATTTAAAAAAAAAGAATAGGCTTATAAAACTGTTGATTTATACGCGAATCAAAATCTTCTAGAACTTATTAGAACTTCCCGAAAGTAAGGTAGAATGTCTAATATCGCAAACTTTTAGTGCCTTCTAGAACTAGATAGAAGTTTCAAGAACGGTTTGAAGTCTAGAAGATAGCAGATTCTTTCTATCTTGTAGAATCTCTTGAGAAGCTCCTATCTTGTATGGTACGCTTTCCACGTCTTCTAGAAGCATCTAGAAGATCTTCCTACTCATGATTCAGTTTCTAGAAGGTTCTATCGAAGTTAAATAGGAAAGTGTAGAAGAACGTAGACAGTTCCTAGTACCAACCAGACCTCAAGATAAGATAGGACATCACAGAAAATTACCCCTTTCTAGAGCGATCTAGAAGTTCCTAGAAGAAATCTAGAAGATATCAGACTTTCCCAACCTAATCTAGTGTCTTCTTGAAGTATCTAGAAGTTTCAAAAAGACAACAGACATTTACAACCTATTAGAACGTCCCAGCTCTATCATCTAGCGTTATTTAGAAGTATCTAGAACATTCTAGAAGAAGTCCAGAAGATAGCACACTTTCTCAACCTCCTAGAACGTCCTAGTACTATCATCTAGTGTCTTCTAGAAGTTTCAAAAAGGCAACAGACATTTACAAACTATTAGAACGTTCTAGATTTATCAACTAGCGTCTTTTAGAAATATCTAGAAGTTTCTAGAAGATAGTAGACTTTACCAACTTCCTAGGACGTCCTAGCATCTATTAGAAATTTCTAGAAGATAGCAGACTTTCCTCACCTACGAAAACCTCCTAGCCATATTATATAGCATCTTCTAGAAGTTCCAAGACGACAGCACTCTCCCAGCCTTGCAAAACGTCCCATCTCCATCCATCATCTTCTAGAAGTATCTAGAAGCTCCTAAAGGGAAGTTTCTAGAAGCAGTCTAGAAGACAGCAGACCTTCCCGACCTCCCAGAACGTCCCATCTCCATCTAGCATCTTCTAGGATCGTCTAGAAGGTCTTCCTGTGGACGGCGCGATGTCCCTCCTCGTCGTATTCCCGCTTGGAGACCCACATCTTCCGGAATGTGTCGAGGGAGGCGAGGATGGAGCCCCCTATCCATGTCGAGTAGAGACGCTCCTGTGGTGCTGAGATCTGGAAGAGAGTATCACATGTTTCAATTTCAATTTATTTCTTCGAACCATTATTTTACAATAAAAACTTGGTAACGTCAATGACAAAAAAAATACATAAGAAAACAGTTTGAATACAAAACTAATCAATAATATCAACATTTAAAGTAAGCGGCTGTAAAGAGGCCTTGTCCAGATTTTGCAGCTGTAAAAGGGCTTTGTCAAAGATGGTACAATAAAAAGATTTAAAATTAAGTGTTTTTTTTTCAACTTTTATAGGTTTACACTTGACCACCATCTCATCGTGTTAAGCGACGATGCGGTCTACGATGGAGCGTACTTACGAGTGCCTAGAAGAAACCGATTCACTCTCGATTTGAAGAACACAAAGATTATAACTATCGGGAAAAATCTACTCAGGCAACTCATTCCACGGCCTAGACGTTCTTATCACAAACGTAGAGTCAAACCTCTTCGTCCGTGTCTTTGGAATATCCACCATGAAACGGTGCCGCTTCTTCGAGTTACGAGAAGCACGATAGAAAAAAGGGCAAGGTGGTATTAGATCATGCAGATTAGTTGCACACTCTCCGAAGTGTATCCGATAAAAACCCGATAAGCTAGCAATTTTGCGGCGATGTTCAAGACTTTAAAGGCTTTTCCGCGCTAGAGTGTCGTTGCCTATGAGCCTTTTGGCACGCGTCTCGATCGATTCCAGAGCCTCAAGCCGATACTAAGCCGATCTATCTCAAAGGTGCATAACTAAGAGTATTGGCGAAAGTAGTTAAAAGGATATAATATTTTTTTTACACTTGACCGCCATCTCGCCTGATGTTAAACGATGATGCGGTCTACGATGGAGCGTGTTTACCTAGAAGACACCGATTCACTCTCGATTTGAACACACAAATATTATAACTATCGGGAAAACCCCTCTCAGGCAACAAATTCCACAGCCTTGACGTTCTTATCACGAAAGTAGAGTCAAATCTCTTCGTTCGTGTCTTTGGAACATCAACCATGAAACGATGTCGCTTTTTCGAGCTACGAGCATTCCGATAGAAAAAAGGGCAAGGTGGTATAAGATCATGCAGATCAGTTGCACACTCTCCGAAGTGTATCCGATAAAAACCCGATAAGCTAGCAATTTTGCGGCGATGTTCAAGACTTCGAAGGCTTTTCCGCGCTAGAGTGTCGTTGCCTATGAGCCATTTGGCACGCGTCTCGATCGATTCCAGAACCTCAACCTGATACTAAGCCGATCTATCTCAAAGGTGCATAACTAAGAGTATTGGCGAAAGTAGTTAAAAGGATATAATATTTTTTTTACACTTGACCGCCATCTCGCCTGATGTTAAACGATGATGCGGTCTACGATGGAACGTGTTTACCTAGAAGACACCGATTCACTCTCGATTTGAAGACACAAAGCTTGTAACTATCGGGAAAAACCCTCTCAGGCAACGTATTCCACAGCCTAGACGTTCTTATCACGAAAGTAGAGTCAAATCTCTTCGTTCGTGTCTTTGGAACATCAACCATGAAACGATGTCGCTTTTTCGAGCTACGAGCATTCCGATAGGAAAAAGGGTAAGGTGGTATCAGATCATGCAAATCAGTCGCACACTCAGTTATCAATCAATCATTATTTATTAGGAACTAGCGACCCGCCCCGCCTTCGCACGGGTGCAATAAAACTAAATAAATAAATATTGGTGGACATTTCACACACAACACCATTTGACCCCCAAACTAAGCAAAGCTTGTACTATGGAAGCTAGATAGCTGAAATATAAGTACTAATAAAAATGGTTATTGTGGGTCACATGAATTATAAAGCTGAAGAGTTTGTTTGAACGGTAGGATCACGGGAAATACTGGTCCCAATTGTTTTTTTTTTCTAATAGATAGTCTATTTATCGAGGAAGGCTATAGGCTATAGAACATAACGCTACTATTAATAGAAGCGGAGCATGAATCAAGAATGTAACAAAAAAGGGAAAAAATAGACTTTTTGAGAGCTTTCGTACCGTGCGTTGACGTGACAGCAGGTGTCTAAGATTGCGTCATTATAAATCATCACTATATATATTACAAAACAAAGTCACTTCCTGTGTCTGTCCGTACCCATATATATGCTTAGATCTTTAGAACCACTAAACAAATTTTGATGCGTGTTTTTTTAATAGATAGAGTGATAGATAGAGTAGTAATAGATAGAGATCTTTATCTCATCATCATCATCATCAGCCTGTATTAGTCCACTGCTGGACATAGGCCTCCCCTATGATACGCCACTCAGCCCGGTCCTCGGTCTTACTTCTCTTTATCTATATATATAAAAATCATGATGTCTATGAAATTGAGACGTGGTCCTTCACTGTGGGCCTCATAACGAAGCTCAAAGTCACACAGCGAGCTATGGAGAGAGCTATGCTCGGAGTCTCTTTGCGCGACTGAATCCGTAATGAGGATATTCGCAAAAGAACGAAAGTGGCCGACATAGCTCAAAGAGTAAGCAAGCTGAAGTGGCAATGGGCAGGCCACATCGCTCGCAGAACTGACAACCGATGGGGAAGAAAGGTTCTCGAGTGGCGACCACGAACCGGAAGACGCAGTGTTGAACGGCCTCCCACTAGATGGACAGATGACCTCACTAAGGTCGCTGGAAACCGCTGGTTGCAGATTGCGCAGGATCGTTCGTTGTGGAAATCTAGGGGGAGGCCTATGTTCAGCAGTGGACGTCTTGTGGCTGATGATGATGATGATGCTGCTATATATAAAAATCAATGCCACTTATCGTTGTAAGTAAACTCCTCTTAAAAGGCTCGACCGATTTGAATGTTTTTTTTTTTGTATACGTTTGTGTAGGGCCCTGGATGGTTTATATTCACAAATCACCCGGCAGATGGCGCTGCAGTTGGTATCTAGGTAATCATCCGAGCGAAGCCCGAATGGACCGCTAGTAATATATGTATAATATGTGCATAAAATAGCAGAGAAACACGGATAATTTTAAAGGTTTCTAATGTAATGTCATAAATTCACACATTTTTTGCGCTCACACTGCAAACGCAGGCTGAACCCTATGAGCTAGATCCAAATAATGTACAGCAATATCTATCCCCTTCAAAAGATCTACAAAAAAGTCTGCAATAGTATATATCTATCTATTTCTTACGAATAACCCACAATAACAATTTTTATTAGTACATATATTTATTTTAGTATCAGCTTAGTTTGTGGACTTATCGTTCCACAAAAGAGCGACATCGTTTCATGGTTGATGTTCGAAAAACGCGAACGAAGCGATTTGAATCCACGTTTGTGATAAGAACGTCTAGGTTGTGGAATGCGTTGCCTGAGTGGGTTTTCCCCGATGGTTACAATCTTGATGTCTTCAAATCGAGAGTGAATCGGTTCCTTCTAGGTAAGCACGCTCCATCGTAGATCGCATCATCGCTTAACATCAGGCGTGATGGTGGTCAAGCGCGAACCTATTCTACTACTCTGCCTGCGAAGCCGAGGGTCGTGGGTTCGATCCCCACCCTGTTCAAAATATTTGTGATGAATTCAAATGTTTGCACTGTGTCTGGGTGTTTCTATATATAATAAGTATGTATTTAAAACTATATAAGTATTATATCAGCTATCTGGCCGCCATAATGCAAGCTTTGCTTAGTTTGGGGTCAGATGGTGTTGTGTGTGAATTGTCCACCAATATTTATTTATTTATTTATTCTAGATAAAAAAGGCATTGCACCCGTGCGAAGCCGGGGCGGTTCGCTAGTTAACAGTAAACTTTTTAGCAGGCGGACCTACCTCTCGGCAGAGTCCGTCTGGGGAAGTACCACACATTTGCCAGCTATTCTACCGCCAAGCAGTAATGTGCTTACATTACTGTTTCCGTTCAGTGCTAGGTAATGATTTGGACTCTTCATGTTCCAATAGCTGCGTGTCACTGTGCTGTTACGCGGCAGGCATGTTGTTTACCATCAGGCACACGTCTAGCTTGTCTTGTCAAACTTTATTTAAAAAAAAACTGATTACTACTGATGACTGTTATGATTGATCGTTAGTTTCATAAGTTAGTGTAATTTTTGTCTCCTCACCCGTAAACTTTATTTAAAAAAAACTTATTACTACTGATGACTGTTATGATTGATCGTTAGTTTCATAAGTTATTGTAATGTTTGTCTCCTCACCCGTAAACTTTATTTAAAATAACTAATTACTAGTGATGACTGTTATAATTGATCGTTAGTTTCATAAGTTATTGTAATGTTTGTCTCCTCACCTGTAAACTTTATTTAAAAAAAACTTATTACTAGTGATGACTGTTATAATTGATCGTTAGTTTCATAAGTTATTGTAATGTTTGTCTCCTCACCTGTAAACTTTATTTACTTATTACTAGTGATGACTGTTATAATTGATCGTTAGTTTCATAAGTTATTGTAATGTTTGTCTCCTCACCCGTAAACTTTATTTTAAAAAAAAATTCTAGTGATGAATGATGATTGATCGTTAGTTTCATAAGTTATTGTAATGTTTGTATCCTCACCAGTAAACTTCATTAAAAAAAAAAAATCTAGTGATGAATGTTATGATTGATTGTTAGTTTCATAAGTTATTGTAGTGTATGTCTCCTCACCCGTATCTTCATATCCTTGGGCGCGAGCCTCCGTATCTCGGCCAGGAGCCTGTCTCCGGAGCCCCGGAACAGCGTGGAGCCCCCGCTCAGGACTATGTTCTGGTAGAGCACCTTCCTCAGGTCCATGTCGGACTTCTGGATCGCGAACATTAGGACTTCGTGGAGACCTGGAATGGGATAATGAGAACACAACCTTTTAACTTTGATTCTCCATTTGTGAGGTTTGATTCTGCATTTGTGAGGTTTGATTCTACATTTGTGAGGTTTGATTCTACATGTGTGGGGTTTGGTTCTATATTCGTGAGTTTCATTCTGCATTTATGAGGTTTGATTCTACATTTGTGAGGTTTGATTCTACATTTGTGAGGTTTGATTCTACATTTATGAGGTTTGATTCTACATTTGTGAGGTTTGATTCTACATTTATGAGGTTTGATTCTACATTTGTGAGGTTTGATTCTACATTTGTAATGTTTGATTCTACATTTGTGAATTACGACAATTTTGATGTTTGATGCTCAATCACAAGTATATTTTTAATATATTTTTGATTGTTGGAAAATGATGACAATGAGAATTACCCGGGTGAAACCGCACTGCTAGTCTACTAGTTTTATTATAAACGCGAAAGTTTGTAAGCATGGATTGATGTTTGTTACTTTTACATGTAAAAACGACTGAACTGATTTGGATGAAATTTCGTACATAGATAGATAGTGGTCTGGAATAACACATAGGCTACTTTTTATCCCGGGAAAATAAAGGAAACGGTAGTGATTTATAAATTAAAAAAATCTTACCTTCACATTCCTCGCCGATGAGATCTGGCCTGAACAAGACTTCTGGTGCACGGAACCTAGCCGGACCGATCTATTGACATATATAAATACAGATTAATAACATTTCACATTACTGTGTTCCGGTTTGAAGGGCAATGTTTACAGAGAAATTACAGGGCTTAGAGAAATAAGAACTTGGATCTCTGGGTGATGAGCGCAATGCAGTGCTAGATAATTTGGACTCTTCATGTTCCAATAGCTGCGTGTCACTGTGCTGTTATGTGGCAGGCATGTTGCTTACCATCAGGCACATGCCATGCTCGTCTCGTCCTGTTCCTAAGAGTACCAATTTTTTTTTATGCGTGTGTTGTATTTGTACTGTTTTTAAATCATAAAATGGTAGTTATATTTACCTCTAGCTGAGTGCCATCGGGTAGCGTATACTGCGCCCGTTCCGTGTCCATGGTCTCCTCCTTGAGCGGGTTGGGGGAGAGATAGCAAGCGCGCTCCTTGATAGCCTTCACTATCTCCAACTCAGCCGATGTGCGGAGATTCACCCCCTCTTTACGTAGTAACAACCTGGAATAGGTGATTAATTTGTTTTTAGGCCACGTTACTAGCCAAGGCTTGGTGAATACAGTCATGGCTTTTGGTCGCATTAAAAAAAGATTTTGGCTTAAATCTATGCCCTGTCAAATCTCCTTACTAGTACAGTAAAACTCAAGGTTAACTTAGTATAGCTGAAATTTAAAGTGGCTACAATTGAGGCCTAACAACGTCAAACTCCAGGCACAAGCCTTACTCAATCCTGGGTACAGCACCTGATTGGACTATTTTAATGGACACGTATGACGTACGAGGCACCACAGGATCCCAGAGGATGTGGGTGTTTCGTCATCCAGACCGGACATTTTCCTTATTTCTAGAGCTACAAAACGCATAGTCCTTGTAGAACTTACTGTACCTTGGGAAACTAATATACCTAAAAACCACGCGATGAAATAAAATAAGTATTACGACCTCCTAAACGAATTAACAAAAAATGGCTATGTTGTTAGTTTATACGCTGTAGAAGTGGGAGCGAGAGGTATACCAGCAAAATCTCTCTATAACCTGCTGAAAGACCTTGGCTTATCCAGAAGTGCAGTAAGTCCTATACTAGAACGAGTATCTAAAGCTGCACTAGTAGGCTCATATCAGATTTGGCTGGGCAGGGAGAGAAAAACGAGTAGTGAAGGTGAGTGTTGATGTACGTCAGAAAGGGGCCCCTTAAACCTACGCCCGTGTCACAAGTCTCGGGATCTACTCAGGTTTTCTCTCTCTGCCACACGATGGACCCGGCACCCGCACGGTGAATCCATGGAATGCTAAGAAAATCGTCTCTTTTTATAGTATATGTAGAGTGACAAGACGAGCAGGACATGTGCCTGATGGTAAGCAACATTTCTGCCCAAAGCAGCACAGTGAAACACAGCTATGGGATATTGATAAATGCCACAAACATCACAACAAATAAGTTACCTAAGGTATCCACAGTCAAAGCTTTAGCAGCCACAATCAAGGCTTTAGCAGCCACAGACCAGGTTTTAGCAGCCACAGTCAAGGCTGCAGCAGCTACAGTCAAGGCTTTAATAGCCACAGTCAAGGCTGCAGCAGCTACAATGAAGGCCAATGAAGCCACAGTCAAGACCATTAGAAGCTACTGTCAAGGCTTTAGCAGCTAAAATTAAGGCCTTCGGCCATAAATCCCACTTAGGCCCTGTAAACTCCTCTAATATCCACAAAAACCACAATAACAAGTTACCTAAGGTATCTGGTGACATCTCTCCCGGCCACGTCGACCCTCATGATGCTGTGGGGCATCGCGAACCCCTCGTAGATGGGGACCGCGTGAGTGACTCCGTCACCGGAGTCGAGAACAACGCCCGTGGTTCGGCCCGTCGCGTATCTGTGGTAAAGATGGAATTTTAATTTTTAATGCTGCCGAAACATCGAAGTGATTGAGTCCGTGTTACGTTTACAAAAGAGTGAAATTAAATTTAATAAATCATAAACAGGCCACTAAATGTTCCCACTGCTTGGACTCGGGGCCTCCTCACGCAAGAAGAGAGGCGAGGCCAGAATCCACCACGTTGGCCCAGTGCAGGTTGGTGGATGACACATTTTATTCGAAATATTCTAGGCACATGTTTGTGTACCTAGAATATTTCGAAGTTATGTGTTTCGGTTTCCTCACCGTAAAAAGTTACAAGCTAAGCACCGGCTGCTTGGATAGGAAGAGAGCTGGAACGGTGAACATCTTCAAGAACACTTAGGCTGCTTCTCTCTGTCAGGTCTTGTTAAAAACCTCACATTAGGACCACTTTTTTTTTTTTTTTTTGTAATCTTAATCATGCAATCAGTCTTGGCAGACTATAAACAGATGAGATGACAGTTTCATGGCGTTGAGGGTCCCACTCCCAGTGGAGATTGCCCCTTTCTTTATACATTATTGTTGTGTCAACTATCATACATGTCCCGACGCTTTTTGAGACGACATACGGTTTCAGGGATAGTGAGTCGGCCCGCAAGTTCATTCGGGTGCTCTTGCAACTGCAAGAGCACCCGAATGCAGGTTATAGTTAGCACTATGGCGTTCTATTTCTTGGTTTACCATAGGCACGTTTAAAGTTTCATGGACCTCTGTTGTTCGGAGAAACTCGTCATTTGCCTTAAGGCCAGGTATTTCTGTCAAATTAGGCATTTAACGCTGTTTTGTTCTCGCGACCGTCACCGACCGCGGAATCGGTGCCACAGTGCAGAAATAACATTAAAATATTGGACTATGTAATTTAAAATCATTTTTTGTTCAAGATTTGTTTATGTTTGTTTGTTTATGATAAGAGTTTTGTTGCTATATAAACAAAGAAATATTAAACTTATCTATACTCGTAGGTATACAAAACTCAACCTTTTCTTTTTTGGTCACACTATAAGTTGACATCTTTTTAAAATGTTTCCTAATAATTCACAAGTTCGTCAAAAATTTTAAAAAATGTGCTGAAACGTAATGTAGTTTTTTGGTCAACTTTGCACTAAATTTCTAAACCAATTTTTTTCTATGAGGTAAAGATCACTTACTGAGCATAAAATTACAAAATGGTCAAAGATCCAGGTAGAGCTTCAAACGCCAATTGAAAAAAAACTGTTTTAGCCGATATTTTGGAAACTATATGTTTTGACAATAATTGTAGAAAATAAAATTTTGCATCTTTTGTTGCTAGTAAACTTTTTTTGTAAAACTTACCGTTTACGATTTATAACCCATTTAATGATACGGTTGCGATGATGCCGATAATAGTGGATGAGAATGATGTGGTCTACGATGGAACTTGCTTCTCTAATAGAAACAAACACAGTGTACTTCGTAACCCCAAGGTTCGAACCTTCGACAAAAACCCACTCTGGCAACGTGTTTCACAGCTTAGTTGTTCTTATTACAAAAGTGGAGACCAAACTCTTTGTTCAACTCTTCAATCATGATGATGAACGGTGCTGTTTATTCGAGCAACGAGCAATATGATAGAATAACTTTAATTTAAAAACCCCGACTACAAAAAAAACTACACGTAAAAAAATAATACCTACTATCTAAGGACACTTTGGCAAATGAGACTAGGCTTAGAATATCTTAGTCAGAATATCCAAAGTCTTAGTTAGAATATCCAAAATCCATCCAGCCGTTTGGAAGATATGTGGAAATAAAAGTTTTACAAACATAAAGATACGCGCGAAAAACATAACCCTTCTTCCATTCCGGTAAAAAGAAACATGTTTATGCTACTGGGAACAGAATTCACATCTTATTTGTTTACATTGTTATCATTAAATTGGACATAATAAATTGTAATCGGTAAGTTTAGTGAAAGTAAAAAAAGTTTACTGGCAACAAAAGATGGGATTTTTTTTTCTACAATAACAATAGGCTTTATAAATTTTTCGGAATATCGGCCAAAAACGGTTTTCGAGTTTTTTCGAGCTGGCGCTTGAAGCTCCACCTGGATTTGTTATTATTTTGTAATTTTATGCTCAGGAAATGATTCTAAACCTTATATAAAAAATACGAATCGGAAATTACCTACAGAGCTAAATTCTACGAGTAATTTTACTGCCTAAAAGGCTTCTTATCAAATTTGGTCGAGTGTCTAAATTTCATTTCAAATAAGTTTTAAGTGAACGAAGTTGGGTTTTTAGGGATTCGTAGACAAATTTTAAAATATACGTTATGTCTGTCCAGCCGTATGTGACAGCCATTTTTCTCCGAAACTAAGAAGTATACTATTAAAACTTGGTAGGTACATGTATTCTATGAACAATATTAACATTTTCATACAAAAAAAGAAAAAACAATAAATTTTGGTGGTGTCACAAACTTGGAAAAGAAATAAAAAAAAAATCTATCAAAACCATACGTTCCATACGTACGTATCTATGGATAGATGTTCAAAAATTGTATTGAAGTTCCTTACATTTTTTTTCGGAACTGAATAGTTTGCGTTTATTAGAATACCTTACTACCAAAGAATTTACCTAAATGGCATATAAATGATTTACGCAGGGGATTTCTCCCCTCTCATTATTTACTTATCCCGATCTCTGATTTGACGGACGAATATTTTACCGATACTTATCTATTTTCCATTGCATCCGCATTGAATTTTTTACTGATGTGTTATTGACGTCAGTTTTTTGAGACTCTCCTATTGGTCTACAACATAAAGTAAACAGCGTACTAATTAGTATCAGCGTCTATTTGCAATTCCAATGAAAACGGTATCAAAAATCAAGATCATAGCGTGCTTCACTAGTAATACCTACTGATATTGTTATACTGTGGCACTATGATCGTAATATTTAAAATTTATCGGTTGTCAAAATTGCAAAATCAAGCACAGATCCGTCGTCCGTGAGCGCCGAAACGCGACTGATCGGACCTGCCGAACGGCGCGCTATATATATGGTAGATATTAAAACATAGTGAATAACTGATACTTTTTATCAAGTCAAACTCTGCGAAAGCATCTATAACTTTTTAGCATTCCGGGACTAGGCTGTTCACACGTCTGAACGTCCAAGGGGTTCTATTGCTAACATGCTAAATAATACGAGGGTCATAATGCATAACAGGCATATAACACGATTGTTAAGAAGAACGACTGTTACATGCATTACTGGTAATATGGTTTACTTGTCAGAACGAGCTAGTACCGAAAAGTACTACGTGTTACATAGTCCAAATGTTAGAACGATCGAGTGTCAGAATGTACAAAATTCATCACGACATCATTGTTAAAACGAGTAAGAGTCAAAATGTACAGTTTGTGTCAGTGTCATAATGTCAGGCACTAATATTGCATCTACGAGTGTTGTTTGTTATCCAAGGAGTTTGCTATTCACATAGTAGGTACTCAAACACTCTTTCGAGTGCTACTATAAATGACTAAACCCACCTTCCACTTGAAAATTGAAATTGGTTGTCAGATATGTCAGCTTCGTCCTTCATTCATTCCGGACGTATTTGGTGTATGGAAAAGGATAATTATTTTAAAATGGGAGAACAATCACCCGAGCAACGGTTTTCCTTTTGCACAAATCAAAAAGGTAATCGCACATTATTATACGGCATACACAGGTACAATTTGTCAGTGAAAATAGAAGTGGTACTAGTCTTTGGAAATGTATAAATCGGCTTTCTTGTGGTGCGTCAATGACAATAGACATAACCGAAACTAAAAATTACGTGAAAATGTGCATACATGTACTCCATCGTCATCGAAAAATAAGATTCACGTTGCAACTCAACTTTGTAAAAGAAAAGTATGTGAAAATTATCAATCAGTTCAAGAAATATATGAAGAATGCTTCATTCCTCAAATAGAGGAATCTGATTCTGATTCTGTCGATTCGATCTCAATGCCAGTATTTGAAAATAAAAACGGTCCCTATATCGAGCAAGAAAAAGATTTTTGGAAGTTAAGAAAACGTCATTTAGAACATTAGAAGAAGTAGAATTACCAAAGATTTTAAAGGATAACTTTTACTGTGGGAAGACGGGACAAGTGATAAAATTTTATTATTTGGCACAAATTTTACACAAAAATATTTACATAGTATTGATAATGATAGAATGTGGTTTGGAGACGGTACATTCGAAGCAGCTCCGCGCCTTGGGAACAATTGTTCACTATTCATTTGGATGTCAACAGCACAGAAGAGAGAACCAATATCGTACCAGTGCTGTATGCTTTGTTGCCTAATAAAAAACTGATACTTACATACGTTTATATTCATACTTAAAAATAACCTGAATGTTGACATCAAAAATATAAATCGGATTTTGAGAAGGCCCAAATAAATGCCATTAAAGAAGTTTACCCAGAGTGTGAATTGAACGGATGTTTCTTCCACTTTAACAAAGCTATATGGCGAAAAGCAGAGAAGTTAAAACTTTTAGAGATTAAAGATGGACGAAAACTTGCAGAGTTAGCATCATATTTACCACTATTGCCTAAACACTTGTTAACGGTTGGATGGACAGAAATTTTAAATAGCATTTCAGAGAAAAGTGACGAAATAGAAAAATTTGAAACATATTTTGTTAAGCAATGGCTGTCGAAAAATTGTATTGAACTAATTAGCTGTGCTAATCAACGCCACCGAACAAATAATAGCTTGGAGGGATGGCACAATCGGCTAATGAAGAGGATGCGGTGCAAGCCAAACTTATTTACATTTGTTCATCTATTACGCAAGGAAGCAAAATACCAAGAATGAAAAATTAAGAACGCACTATTTGAGCAGATCAAACGTAGAAAGTGTGATATTATTTTTGATCAAAAAAAACAATATTTCTTAAACCAACTGGACAATCAGCAAATTAGTCCGCTTAATTATTTGAAAAACATTGCAAAGCTTAAACGTAATGAAAAACAATACAACAATTAAGCCTTACAAAGTATTTACAAGCCTAATATCTATATATACATATAAGTTATTTATAAGTTAAGAATTAATTGTTTTGTTTTTACTAAGATTAATATAAATGAATATGTGAAGTTATTTTTAAGTAAAGAATTAATTGTTTTGTTTTTATTAAAAATGCAATGATAATAAATATAAAGATAACTACGATTAATATAAATGAATGTATGTGTTATTTCACTTATTTTTTTTATAAAAGAAGACACGATACCTACATTCTCATTAACCTTCGTTTACGGGTAGGTAGGTATATTTTCTGGCATTGTTAGATTCAGACATTTAGTCAATAACGTGATTGGTTACTAAAATATTTTAACATTTAAAAATTTTGTCATTGTCATGACTTGACATAAATACATATTAAAATTTGTACATTCTGACACAGGCACGATATAACGTAAATATAATCTCAATTTTAGTCATTTTGACACTACGTCATTCTAACTATTCAAGTGTTGTACTTTTTGTCACTTACACAATATTACACTTGGACGTTCAGACGTGTCAACAACCTAGTCCCGGAATGCTTTTTAGTGGCTTTCGTTGAGTACAAAAATTTAGTAAAAAAATTCATTAGTTTAGTCATAAACTTGAAAAAACCTTTTGAAAAGGGGTAACTTTGGGATTTTTTTCTATCAAGTAAAATTCATTAAATCGTGTTATTGACTGCGAATTGCACTAGATTAGATCCTTAACTAATACATATATTTTTTTCAGAGTTTAATACACTATTTTAAAGGTCTTAAAGTTGTTTTAAAAATTCAAAATTACGGCCCACACGCCCTTAAGATGTTATTTTGTGACCTTTGGACTTTCAATATGTTTGAGGCATAGCCGTTCCGTATAGCTGAATTCCATATAGGACCACATTAATGTGTTAAAGTTACAGGTTTATCTTTGACTGCCATCACACCTTTTTTTTATTACTTTTATAGCTCTACACTTGACCGCCATCTCGCTTGATGCTAAGCGACGATGCGGTAGACCGCATCGTTAGATATCGTAGATTAGATTATCGTAGAACGACAGAACCTAAAACTAACAAATTCACTCTTGATTTGAAGACACCAAGATTGCAACCATCGGGAAAACGCCACCTGCCTTGACATTCTTATTACAACAGATCTTTGTTCGATACTTTAATGAATGATGAATATCAACCAAGAAACGATGTCGCTTTGTCGAGTTGAAATAAGTCAAAGGTGAATTTACAATTTTACAATGTTTCCTGATATGTATACCCTTAACAAATGTTTACAGCATTCTCTACAAAATTTCCACTCACAAGCTAAGCACCGCCTGCATGGATAAGAACAGAGCTGGTACATTGAATGTCTCGAAGAACACTTCAGCTGCTTTCTCCCTGTTTCGTCGAGGGTTGAGGGGGAGCCTCTGTCAGCAGCACCGGGTGCTCCTCGGAGAATGTTGAAAGTTGGTCCTGGGGGCAGATACAATGCAACCTTAACATAACAAACCTGAATGTAACAACAATGTAACAACAAAATTGTCCATAAGAGTACATATATCTTAATACATATAAATCTCCTGTCACGATGTTTGTCCGCGATAGACACCTAAACTACTTAGCCGATTTTAAAAAAATTTGGACACCGTGTGTTGATTGATCCAACTTAAGAGATAGGATAGTTTTTTATTTCGATTAATGGGCTTTATGTGACGATATCTGAGCGAAGCCGGAACGGGCCGCTAGTACATCTATACCTATAAATAAATAATTTTTAATTGATTGTCTGTATGAAACAGTCACTAAGAAATTATGGTAGAAACTAGAGAACATTTCTATGGCACCACAATAGACTACAGGCACGTGAACAAAATTAATCGGTCAAATGAACCACCAGAAGACCTTTGTAGGATGATCTTGCATTGCGTTATGCATGAGACGATCTTCTTAGCATTCCATGGAATCACCGTGTGGGTGCCGGGTCCATCGTGTGGCAAAGAGAGAAAAACTTGAGTAGTTTCCGAGACTTGTGACTCGGGCGTAGGTTTAAGGGGCCCCTTTCTGACGTACATCAACACTCACCTTCACTACTCGTTTTTCTCTCCCTGCCCAGCCAAATCTGATATGAGCCTACTAGTGCAGCTTTAGATACTCGTTCTAGTATAGAACCCACTGCACCTCTGGATAAGCCAAGGTCTTTCAGTAGGATATAGAGAGATTTTGCTGGTATACCTCTCGCTCCCACTTCTACAGCGTATAAACTAACTATTTAATTGAATAAACGGCACACTCACGTATATACGGTCGGTCAATCCGACTCGAGTTTCGGCGACAAGAGTTTAAATATGTGTAACAACCACGTTAATTTTAATACTAAAATAAACTAACTACATAGCCGTTTTTTGTTAATTCGTTTAGGAGGTCGTAATACTTATTTTGTTTCATCGCGTGGTCTTTAGGTATATTAGTTTCCCACGGTACGGTAAGTTCTACAAGAACTATGCGTTTCGTAGCTCTAGAAAAAAGGAAAATGTCCGGTCTGGATGACGAAAGACCCACATCCTCTGGGATTTTGTAGTGCTTTTCATACGTGTCCATTAAAATAGTCCAATCAGGTGCTGTACCCAGGATTGAGTAAGGCTTGTTCCTGGAGTTTGAAATTGAGCCTTCTTTTACAAAGTATTTGTCTTTTGTTTGTTGTCAATCCCTTTTGGGCTCTAGCTACTGAAAGGCTCATGGCTTCACGTATGATTTCAAGTACTCTGTCATGACGCCGTGAGTAATGACCCCCATTAAGGATCACCTTGCATCCCACCAATATGTGCCTTGCTGTACATATCGCCTCTCCACAAGTATAGCAACATTTTTCAGAGGCTTTTCCCCACCTTACCAAGCTTAAGGTATTTTTTCTTGACGAAAATAAACAGGGTTCCGAGATATACACAAAAATCCTTATTTAAATCATCAAACCGCGGGCATAATATAACGAATTTTTACTGTCGAATATGTGTAGCAAAAAGCGTACTTTCCCCTTTATAACTAAAATTTTGTACCATTCTGGCCTCAATGTAACCCAAGTGTCATTAGCACGCGGTGGCCCTTTTCTAAAAAATTACGAGAAACGTTTTGCGTAGTCATGCATGGCCACTCTCCTAGAAAAAGGCCGCCAAATGCGGCCGAAAATTAAGTCGGAGAGAACCGACCACATCACATGAGAATTTCCTTAATTTATTTATTTATTTAAAGAAACACCAACAGTACACATATTAAATAAGTCAAAGGTGAATTTACAATTTTACAATGTTTCCTGATATGTATACCCTTAACAGGTGTTTACAGCATTCTCTACAACATTAGATGATTAACTAAACAAAAAAAAAAACAATTACAAGAAAAAACAAATGTTACAATAATAATCAAACTAAGAACAGATATTCCAAGAACAAGGCCACTGATACTACAACCCCATTAAAATAACTTATTTACTGTTAAAGTACCTAAACAATTTCGTTTTGAACTTACAAAGTGAGTCCCGAAAAAATGTCCATATCATTCAAGGAAGCATTTAGTTCGTTATAGGTACGACTCATTCTGGGCAAGGGAGAGTGATGTACCAAATTAGTTTTAGCACGTGTAACTTCAAAAATATTTGCAATTTTATGTTGTGGGTAACGATAAGGCACTCTTACAGAAACATCGCCCAAAATGGAAGGATTTATTATTATTAATTTAAAAGTGTTAATTAACTGAGTCAATGTCGACCATTTGCCTTCGGAACAGGTTATAGTCATAGTCATAGTCATAGTAGCGCTCCGCTCAGGCTTTGTGGGCGGGCTGTTTCCGCAACTCGACGTCTTGGTGCGCCTGTTTTGCGTGTGGGGAAGTGGGCTTCACTCCCGCCAACCCAACTCCAACAGAAAGCCCAGCAGCTTCTTAACGTTGCCGCATGCTTCACGGAGCGTCCCCGGTGTGCCCAGGAACTTCGCTCGATGCGCCGCCACTTCCTGTGCACTCCATGAGCACATGAGCGGCCGTTTCTTCAGCCTCAAGGCAAGCTCTGCAAAGAGGACTGTCGGTAATACCTAGTCTGAATAGGTGTTTATTGTACAAACCGTGACCTGTCAGTGCGCCCGTGACCAGTCGCAACTGTTGACGATTCAGGCTTAGCAGCTGCCGGGTGTACCGTGAGTTACGGCCCCCCAGTGCCGCTCTGGACTGACTACAGTCCGACCTCTTGGTCCAGTTGTCGTTATGTTCTTTCAGTGACCTCTCTCGCAGCCATTTCCGTACCTGCGACAGTGGGAGCGGGACAATCGGTTCAGGGCCCTGAACCTGTTCCGCTGATGCCCTCCTCGCCAGTTCGTCCGCCGCGTCGTTACCTCTCGATCCGCTATGGCCTTTAATCCATTGGAGAACGATTTGATTGTGTTCACAAACCTCCGTCAGAGACTTGTGGCATTCAAGGACTAGTCCCGAAGCGATGGTGTTGCTCTTTAAGGCATGTAGGACCGCCGCGCTGTCAGAGAGTATGCGGATGTTATAACCCTGCACCCTCCTGTCGGTGATTATGGTAGCAGCCCTCGTGATGCCCACGCATTCTGCCTGAAAGACGGAGTTGTGGGCCCCGAGAGATGTGTGGTACCTGATATTCAAGTCTTCCGAGAAGGTGCCGGATCCAACGCCCTCGTTGGTTCTCGAACCATCGGTGAAGACCATCAACTCGGTGGAGCTATGATCCCCGGAGGGAGCTCCTCGAGTTGAATTTTGTATTTTTATCAAATACATACTGTTTGGGTATTCTATCACTTATCGCCAGCAGCATGGGTTGATGCTTCAGATTGTCTTGAAGGACCCGCGTGTGAGGAATACCTGTGTCATGCCAGAGACCGAGAGTCCGTAGTCTTATTGCAGACATCGCCGCCTCCTGCTGCACGTGTGAGTGGAGAGGAGGCAGATCCAGCATTATCTCCAGGGCTGCCGTTGGTGTAGTGCACATACCGCTGGTAGTCGCCAGACATGCCAACCTCTGGAATTGTTGCAGCTTCGCGATGGTTGTAGCCAGTGTCGTCCTGGTCCACCAGACCAGAGCCCCGTAGGTGATTATTGGCCTGATCACTGTGGTATAAAGCCATAGGGTGACCTTTGGGTTAAGTCCCCATGTCTTACCTATCATCCTACGACATTGATAGAAGGTGATACAGGCCTTGTTGATCTTGTTCTCTAAGTGCTTGTTCCAGTTCAGTTTGCTGTCGAGGATCATCCCTAGATACTTTACCTCGTCAGACAGCTGTAGCGTCACGCCATACAGACCTGGTAGTGTGTACAAGCCCAGAGAGCGTTTGAGTGTGTTCGGAACAGGTTGCCTGAGGATGTTATTTCGGCAAAGTCGTTAAACTCTTTTAAGAACAAACTTGACAAATGGATAGTAAAAGACAAAATCATTTTAACAGACAATTACCTATAATTTGTTATTTCAACTCTGAGATATAGGCACATCAGCTAAAGCTGCTCGCCTATTAATCAATAAATAAATAAATAAAATAAATTAATTAATTAATTGGGGGGAATATATTGGGGAAATATATTGGGGTATAAATTATAGAATTAGAATAAAATAAATAAATACTGTAAAAATGTATTCAATATTCTAGAAATAAAGGCTATCTTTATCTTTAATTAACTGTGTACCCGTTTGAAGGACAATGTTTCCAATGAAATTACACTACACAGAGATATATTACATCTCTATGATGACAACCACAGTGCAGTTCTAGGTTATGATTTGGCTTCTTCAAGTTCCAATAGCTGCATAACACTGTGCTGTCATGGGCAGGCATGGTGCCTATCCATTAGACACATCGAGACTGCTCGTCAAGTCGCTGTGTAATAAAAAAAACATATATTTTTGCCTTTCTATGCCCCCTGATTTCACTGTAAACATTGCCCTTCAAAAACACACAATAATTATATTACTGCTTGGCAGTAGAATAACTCGCACAGTTTTCTTACTAAAATACAAACCTTGCTATAAATATAATTCCAGACACGCTCCATATCATTCCAGTCAGTGACGATCCCATGCTCCATGGGGTACTTGATGGTGAGCAGTCCTCGGTGCTCCTCTGCCCGGGGCCCCACAAACAGCTCCCCTTCTAGGGCTCCAGCCATCACGCGGACATGCTTCGGTCGCCCGATACTATTTTACATTCAACAAATTAGAATCAAATGTGAGCGTACCATGAAAATATTAGTATTGTTGTAGCCTGTGTGAGTTGCTACGTCACCCGTCAAAAAGTGGTCATACACAACAACTTTGCTAAAAATCATCACATGTGACCATGTGATGTTTATGATTGTTTAAAGAACATACAGAAACACATTCATTCTTTATTTAGGTCTCCATTTATGGGTTTACAAAAGATGGTTAGATGTTTTGAAATATGTTGAATTTAACAGCCTAGCCTCATAACTAAACAACACCGTTTAACTAGCAGCCTGAATAATACTCAGCCATTTGATTAAACAGCTGGGCAAATACAATTGGATAGTTGACATTTAATTTCATTCAGATGTTTAAAACTTTCTGTAGTAAACCTTTCATGGGGTATTGGAGATATATATAGGTCTGATCTATGGAAAACTTTACTATATTCCGGATTGAAGGGCAATGTTTCCGGAAATATCACATCGCAATGAGAAACCAACGTATTATCTCCAGATACCTACTTAATACATAAAAAATCTTGGCTCATATTATTTGAAAGAATAGATAGGAAAAATGCAAGTAATTTTAACTTACTAGTTCGGGAACCTGCATTTTGGTATCTGATCGCCAGCAAAGCCTGCTTTTATCACACCGGAGCCCTGAAATACGGAACCGGTAAGCTATCAATATTTGTAATTGTTGACGTAAGATGCTTACGAATGACTCATTTTGTGAATTAATTATACACAAACAAAATATGTACTGCTCTATTTACGTGGGAAATCAATTATAAAGCTCTGTATTGATTTGCATTGCTGTCGAAACACTTCACAATGAGATTTTTCAGTGCAAAACAGGTGCGCCTATTGGGGACACGAGAAACAATCCTTTTTATTTGAACATATGAGCTACTTACGTTATCTATAACCACGGGCTGGTTAACTATTACATCGTTTAATTCCATCTTCATAAGTTGTACAGGGAATTGATTTTATTTTCAGGTGTTTTTGGAAATATATTTCCAAAAACCACATTCGTTCGATCAACTCAATTCTCAATTTTTGTGGAGTTGCGTTCCAGTCCAGTTTCACGAAGACATTTATTTTTTAATTCATATCCAGTCGATGTCGAATTCGGTTTTAAATGTGTCTCTGTTTTTCTTTAATATTTTGACTATACCTATCCTATTCGTATGTTAAAAGTAGTTTTCTCATTCTTGCACATAGTTGCAAGCTAAATTTAAAATTTCCGTAGTATTTCGGAAAAACCGTAGACAGCGTATTGGTGGTGACATCATCATCACCATTTTCGGCAAGTTATCGCCATTTGGGTTTCGCCATATCGGCAACTGCCGAGTGCCAATAAATCCCTAAGGCCTTGCGTTTATACGTCGCTTGCACGACCCTGCACAAGTTATCATTCATGCGTTGACGTAGTTAACAGTAGCAGAGTGTTTGTCAACGAATTCTAAGTTATCTTTTTTTTTAAAGATTCTCTACTGGTACTACTTTTAGAAACGATGTACAAAAAAAATTGGCAGTCATGGGAACTGCCAATAGTAGTGAAAACTTACAACTCACAATAGCTTACTTTGGAAATTACGCGAGTGAAACCGGAGAGCGTGGCCATGCGCATGACCATGGTCCCGAGTTTACCCGAAGATTCCTTATCAATCCCGAGTAGTAAATGACGCTATAGAATCCAATTCACGAAAAATCTGTCTGTGGCGCGCCAAAAGAATTTTTCATTGCAAAATGTATGATTTAGTTACATCATCATCGTCAGCCCATGTTCGTCCACTGCTGGACATAAGCCTTTCCAATATTGTGCCACCAAATCCGGTCCTCGGCTCTTCGCATCCATCCGCTTCCCGCCACTCTCTTCAGGTCGTCGGTCCACCGAGCGGGAGGCTGCCCCACGGGACGTTTCGAACGTGGTCTCCCCTCCAGAACCCTTCTCCCCGCAACGTCCATCGGCTCTGCGACAAATGTGGCCCGCCCACTACCACTTCAGCTTGCTTATTCTCAAGGCTATGTCGGTTACCTTAGTTCTCCTTAGCCGTTCGTTGCGGATTCTATCCTTCAGAGAGACTCCGAGCATAGCTCTCTCCATAGCTCGCTGTGCAACTTTAAATTTGTGGACGAGCCCTTTTGTCAGTGTCCACGTTTCCGCCCCATAGGTTAGGACCGGGAGGATGCATTGGTTATACACTTTGGACTTTAGGCATTGAGGCAGTGGCGACTCAAAGATTTGACGTAACTTCCCAAACGCTGCCCAGCCTAAACCTATTCTTCTGTCAGCCTCTTTGTCGAAGTTGTTTCTACCCAGTTGAATGACTTGGCCTAGATAAGTAGATATATTCTTGCACAACTTCGATGCCGACATTATCGCCTGTGATTGCGATTGGGTCTACAAATGAATTGAACATGACTTTCGTCTTGTCCAAGTTCATTCCCAAACCCACCAGTCTGGAAGAAACAGGCTACCTAGGCTCCGCAGCATCTCCGACAAGTCCCGCGGCGTCTCTGCCATTATAACAATATCGTCTGCGAATCGTAGGAGTGAAATGTATTTACCATTGATATTTATGCCCAGACCGTTCCAATTCAGTGTTTTGAAGACGTCCTCTAGTGCGTTAGTGAAGAGCTTCGGAGAGATAACGTCTCCTTGTCTCACTCCACGCTGCAAAAGGATCGATCTTGTCTGAATACCCTGGATTTGCACGGTCATGGTTGCGGCTTTATATAGACACTTCAACAGCTCGATGTAGCGCCAATCGACTTGGCATCTCTGCAGGGACTCCAGAACAGACCAGGTTTCGATGGAGTCAAAGGCTTTCTCGTAGTCCACAAACGCCAAGCAAAGAGGGCGATTGTACTCTTCGGTCTTCTGTACAATCGGCCGCAGCGTATGTATGTGGTCTACGGTGCTATAGCCCTTGCGAAACCCAGCCTGCTCCGGCGGTTGAAATTCGTCAAATCTTCGAGCAAGGCGATTTGAGATGACTCTTGAAAACAGCTTATAGATTTTACTCAGAAGTGATATCGGCCTATAGTTCTTTAGTAGCGTTTTATCGCCTTTTTTGAAGAACAAGGTGACCACACCTCTAGACCACGCCTCTGGCGTTATACCTTTTTCGATGACATCATTAAATAGCTTCCGAAGCTGTTCCAGGACTGGACGCCCACCAGCTTTTAAGAGCTCTGATGTAATGCCATCATCTCCAGGAGCCTTGTTGTTCTTAAGCTGCGCAAGAGCTATCCCGATTTCGGGAATCTCTATGGCCAATAGCTCAGCCGTGAAGGGGCGGGTTAGTCTAGCATGTCTGTCGTCCGTAGTCTGAGATATGGGTTTCGGTGTGTGTGAGGAGTATAGTTGCCCGTACAACGTCTCAGCTTCTACCATTAGATCTGGCTTTGCTGTAAGGACTCGACCATCAGATGTCGTAAGCTTCGTCAGATGACTCCTTCCCAATTGCTTATCGAAAACTTTTGAACCTCTATTTTTTGAACGACTAATTGCATCTTCGACTGCTCGAGTGTTGCTTTGTGGATACTTTTTTTTTTTGCTTGGATACTTTACTCACTCGTTTCCGTTGGTAGAATTTCTCTCCCACCTCTCGGACAACAGTTGTGAACTCGTTGACATTTTGATCAACGTCCTTAGTGGTTTCCAGCAGACTGAATCTGTTCCGCAATTCCAGCTGAAATTTTTTGGATGCTGCGAGGATATGGCACGGTGACAGATGGAGCGTAGACTTTATCAAACGATTTCTCTCGAGTCGGAAGTTTATATTCAAAGTTGCTCGGACAAGTCGGTGATCGCTTCCGATGTTAAGCCTGTTGATCACAGTGACATCTTTGAATATATACCTCCTATTCGACATAATAAAGTCGATCTCATTTTTGTCACCCCATCAGGGCTTTGCCAAGTCCACTTCCAATGAGGCTTTTTCTGAAAGAATGAGTTCATCAGGGATAGCCTCCGGGATTCAAGGAAGTTTGCCAGCATTTGGCCCCTTGGGTTTCTACTGCCAACACCATGCACTCCAATTGCAGATTCTCCGCGTTCCTGTACTCCCACTTTGGCGTTGAAGTCCCCCATAACAACGGTGTAGTAGGTCGTGGTGGTATTATGTATGGTTTTTGTTATATCTTCGTGGACAGCCTCGACCTCTTCATCGGAGATCGGAGTAGGTCGACGTAGGAGCATAGACCTGGATTACCTTCAGAGAATATTTATTGGTAAGTCTGAGTATGAGGTATGCTACCCGCGTAGACACACTACCAACTTCCATCACGTTGTTACAGAGAACTTTGTTGACCATAATGCCAACCCCGCCCTGTGACGTCTTATCGCCCTCCCGATAGTAGAGTAGGTGGCCTGATTCTAGAGTAACCGTGTCCTCTCCCTGTCTTCGGACTTCGGATAACCCCAGAACATGCCAGTTTATGTGTCCTAACTCTGACTCGAGTTCAGCTAGGTAAACGTCTTCCTTCAACGAACGAGCATTATAAGTCGCCAGAAAAAGTCGTTGTGGGTGGTGACCAGTCCGCGCCCGGGGATTCTTCGCACCCTCTGTCCCGCTTAGACTCCGGCCGTCACCACGATGGCCGGGGTTAACGGGACCATCGGGAACTGAGGGCCTTATTCTTGTGACACTCATCATATTGGAAGATTTGCCCATACTCGCCACGCTGGGCAAGGGCGGATTGACGAGCGCAGTGCCGTGCTGTCTTACGTATGTGATGCTGCTGCCCGTCACAGCAATAAGAGAGTTGTGAAAAAAGAAATATAGTTCACCATTTTGGTAGCGGCCATATTAGATTTGAAATTTGTCACAGTGCAAAATATTCTACTTGTCATGCCCTTTCGTTTGATATTCGCATATTGAAGTAGTAGTGAAAAGTATAATATAATTCGCCATTTTATGTTGGCGGCCACTTTGGATTTGAAATTTCTTATAGTATATACCTAGTTCTTTACTAGTCAAGTCCTTTCATTTGATACCCATATTGAGGTAGGTTGTGAAGAAATATTTTGTCCGCCATATTGTGGAGGCGGCCATCTTGAATCGATATTATCAACCAAACATAGCTAAGAACATCCGCACGGATATTAACCATCAAATTAAAAAACCGCATAGAAATCGCCCCATCCGTTTGAGATCTACGATGCCACAGACAGACACACATATAGACAGACAGACAGATATCGATGTCAAACTTATAACACCCCTTTTTTTGGTCGGGGGTTAAAAACCAACCATATTATGTGTGAAACCGATGTCCTCACACACTTCACAAGGTGACATTGCCATATTAAATATAAAAAATACTTTTATTCAAATGAATGTCTCAATCATAGCTGTCAGTATCAAACCTCAGCCTCAGAATGTCAGAATCCTGTAACCCTGATCTTTGTTTACGTTCTCCCAATCCCCTAACCATTTTGATATTTTATATTTATAGAAATAAATTAAGACAAAATGCTCATTACAAGTTACTTATTGTGCGCTAATTTGTTATTAGTATCCGTTGCCCAAACAAAAGGTAACGAACAATGCGATATCAATAAAGACATTTGTGAAAAAGAAGGCGACGCTCATTCAGTCGAATTAGAGCGAAGAAAACTCCTATTTTACGATGTTAACCCATCTGAAGGGTTTAATTTACGGCGAGATGTCTACATGCGATTTGCTATAATGCTTGCTGAAGCCCAGAAACAAAAGGAAAGAGAGAATTGGCAGTTAATTCTACCGCCTTGGTTTGGCCTGTACCACTGGAAATCAGAGTCATTTCATGATCCTCCGAAGCCCTGGAGTTTGTTTTTCGACGTTCTTTCACTGAAATCATACGCCCCAGTGCTCGAGCTACACGATGTAATGCATACTTCAGGCCGATATGGTCTTAAAATTGATTCATTGTATATCCTTCAAAATTACGACGATCCATTCGAAAACGGCGAATTTAGAGACAAGTGGAACATTCTAGGCCCTTGTCGATATAATAAGCAGTTCTGGGGATATAATAACATAACTGCAAAACGAGTTATATGTGTGCAATTTCAAGGGAGTATTGACAAGCTATGGGAGTTGATAGACACTGAACCAAGTGATAGAAAAATCATGATATCACATGGTGAAATACCATTGCACAGTTCTTACGGGACTAAAAGTTATTGGGACTGCCGTAAGAGTATGAAATTTAACCATGAACTTGTCAAAGAAGCAGATGCTTTCATCATCGATACTTTAAATTGCAAAGAACCGAAATGCAATAATTATTTATCTGTACATTGGCGAAGACAAGATTTTCAACGTGCCGATCGAAGTCCGTCTATCAAAAGTACTGCAGAACAAATACATAGTACGATAAAGAAAAAATCGTTAAAGATTGTCAATATATTTATTGCATCAGATGGAACGAACGAAGAACTAACATTATTAGAGACTGAGTTGAAAAAACTAGCTTATAAGGTTTATTTTTACATCCCAGACATTAGCAGCTATGTGGATGGTCAGATAGCGATTATAGAACAAATTATTTGCTCACGGAGCGATTACTTCATTGGTACACATGAAAGTACATTTACGTATAGAATACAAGAAGAACGGGAGATTCTGGGTTACGATAGTGATACTACTTTTAACAGACTCTGTCCTGAAGTTGGGGAGTGTGAGAGACCGTCACGATGGAAGATAGTCCACTAATCCATTTTTTATAATGTTCGAAGCATATTTTACAAATCTTTAGATAACGTTACCACTCAACTCAAATGATCTGAAAGCAGATTGTTTTTTCAAAGCGATGTCTTCCTTTGTCTAGCCTTTACTCTCTGTTGGATTTTGAGCTAGCAGACTAGCACAGAAAGTTCTGGGCCGTACTCCGGGCCCGATTTAAGATTTAGAGGTGTGGAGGCACAGAGGCCGGGGGCTAATACTCTTGTCTTTAACCTCGTATGTTGAAGTACAATTAAGTCTCTATTGTGGAGATCCCCCATTTGTGGATGCCCCGGTTGCCCTCCCCTAAATCCGCCCCTGGCCATACTAACCTACTTTTACTAACTACATTCCTCATATGCAGAACATACCCAAAAGTATATAATACGTCGTAATTCCTAGGATACAGAACCTCGTCTTAGGGCCACAGCAGACTAGCTACTTATAGTATCGGCGATCGGCGACTAGTCGCTTTTTAGAAGCTAACAAGAACAAAATTAAAAATTTTGATTAACCCCCCATTACCTCAGATTTGTCATCTGTACAACATTCTACTAGTCAAGGCCTTTCATTTGATACCCATATTAAGGGCGTTGTGAAAAAATAAATGTATTTTTTCCTTGGATTTGAAATTTGTCATAATGCAATGTATTCTACTAGTCAAGCCCTTTCGTTTGATACCCATATTGAGGTGATAGTGAAAAAAATAATATAATTCGCCATTTTGTGATGGCGGCCATCTTGAATTTGATTTTTTTATAGTGTATAGTGTTCTACTAGTCAAGCCCTTTCATTTGATACCCATATTGAGGTAGGTTGTAAAGAAATATTTTGTCCGCCCTTTTGTGGCGGCGGCCATCTTGAATCGATACCAAACATAGCTAAGAACATCCGCACGGTTATTAACTTTCAAATAAAAAACCGCATCGAAATCGGCCCATCCGTTTGAGCTCTACGGTGCCACAGACAGACATCGACGTCAAACTTATGACACCCATTTTTTTGGTCAGGGGTTAAAAACGGCGACCAAACGTTCACCATCGCACAATTAAAACGCCAAACGCAGCAATTGATTCGCTTCTCGGAAACGCGATACCGATGCCTATCTATATTATCTATTCTATGCCGATGCTGCGATAGAACGCAGGCAGTCGCGAAATCGCGATGCAGCATCGATGTACCCGCGAAATCACGCACACCGCCACATAGAATAGGTAATATACCACGGTCTACTGATTTTAGGGTTTCACATAAAATCTCAATTTAACTATGAACAAACACAGTAGTTATTATAAATATGCATAGGAAAAAGTAATAAATGCCAAAGAAACGTTTTATAAGTACAAAAATAATTATATTTTATTTTACTTATTGTTGTTTTATTTCTACTATACCTTTAAACGAGCAATTCTTGTAAGTATATATATATATAGAATCTGAATCTCGGAAACGGCTCGAACGATTTTCATGAAATTATGTATACAGGGGGGTTTCGGGGACGATAAGTCGATCTAGCCAGGTTTTATTTAAAAAAAAATTGGTTGCCTGTAAAGTCTGTATACGGGCGAAAGTTTTACGTGACAACGACTTTGAGTGGTAAAATAATTTTACGGAAGGGACGCGTGCCTTTCACTTTTTATGTCTGTCTCTCTCGCTCTTAGGCGGGCTAACCATGCCCGAGTGGAAGGGACGCGTGCCTCTCACTCGCTCTCGTTGTGAGCGCATAACGTGAGCGGAGCGTAACGCAGTTTCTTGAAGTGTCACCCGGCAAACCAATTTATAAGACGTTGTCACGTCAAAACGCCGTTTTATGCGCGTTTTTAGACAACGAAAAACTGTTACATAAAGATTAGAATGCGATGGTAAATTTCACGACGGCACGCGACAGTACATTGGCTCAGTCGGGAAGGTGGTTGAAATATGGTAGGTCCGGGTTCGAATCCAACCGGCCGCGTTCTTTTTTCAAGTTCATTTTTTTTTGGTCACCCAGGTACTATTTCCTGATTTGTGTCCACTTCGCTGGTCCACCGGTCGCATTTTCTCTGTAACTTTTCGTCCAAAATAAACGCAATATGGAAAAAAAATTGTCTGTCATAAGAACTGACAACTGTTGACAGAAGTGAAAACTCATAACTCAGAATCATAAAACTTATACTCTCTGAATTTGATAACTTAGGGAAGTACTTTGGATTCTACGTGGGTGAAACCAGAGGGCGTGGCCCTGAGCATGGCCATCTAGAAATGCGTAAAACGCTAAATCATTTCTAGATGACCAATGAAATGAAAATGAAATGAAATGAAAGTAATTTATTCCAGATTATAAATCCATAGTACATTAAATTGAATAAAACAATAATAATTACATTAAAATGAATTGAATTGAGAAATTAAAATTAATAAAATTTTGAAAAATTAAAATTATAAGATGAAAATTAATAATAGTCCATAAAATTATATTATAAATGTTAAAAGTTTTGGCCAATGGCCAAGGTCCCGAGTTTAGCCGAAGATTTCTTATCGTTCCCGAGTGTGTCACAAGAATTCAATTCACAGCCCACGAAAAATCTGGCTGTGGCGCGCCAAAAGATGTTTTCACTTCAAAAAAAGTTTTATTTTACACTTGAGACGATAAATTCACTTATTTTGACGAGAAGTCTTTGAAATTCTCAGGTTAAGATGTAGCCTAAACAACCACATGTTATGTTGTCTCATCATTATCATCAGCCTGTGTTCGTCCACTGCTAGACATAGGGTTCTCCTATGATACGCCACTCAATCCTTGAACTTCTCCAACCGCCACCAGCTGCCTTTCGAATATCGTCACTCCATCTTGTTGAGACAAGATGGAGTGACGATATTCGCGTCCTACCCTATTTTCTTTTGGCGCGCAATAGGCTGATTTTTTAACCCCCGACCAAAAAAAGGGTGTTATAAGTTTGACGTCGATGTCTGTCTGTCTGTCTGTCGGTCTGTCTGTCTGTCTGTGGCACCGTAGAGCTCAAACGGATGGACCGATTTCAATGCGGTTTTTTTTATTCGAAGGTTGATATCCGTGCGGATGTTCTTAGCTATGTTTGGTTAATATCGATTCAAGATGGCCGCCTCCACAAAATGGCGGACAAAATATTTCTTCACAACTTATCTCAATATGGGTATCAAATGAAAGGGCTTGACTATTAGAATACAATACATAATAATAAATTTCAAATCCAAGATGGCCGCCACCACAAAATGGCGAATTACATTATTTTTTTCACTACTACCACAATATGGGTATCAAATGAAAGGGCTTGACTAGCAGAATGTTGTACAGATTACAAATCCGAGATCCGAGGTAGTCAGGGTTAATCAAAATTTTTAATTTTGTTCTTGTCATGGGCTGTGATTTGAATTCTATCGTTACGCCCGAGAATGATAAGAAATCTTCGGGTAAGCCACGGGCATGCCCTCCGGTTTCACTCGCGTAGTTTCCAAAGTAAGCTATCAAATCCTGAGAGGTTTTCACTTCTATGTGTAGTTCCTATGACTGCCATTTTATTTTATGAATAGTTAGGTAATTAATGTGATGGGACGAACATGACGTCTAATCTCTTTCTACGAAAAACGTAATTTCGAATAAACTCACGACTCTCTTACTCCCACAGATTTACTGAAACAAAAGAATTTACTGAAACCTTTTTAACCGACTTCCAAAAAAAGGAGGAGGTTATCAATTCGATCCCTATGTTTTTTTTTTTATGTATGTTACCTGATTTTTCGAGAACCTCTGAACCGATTTTAAAATTTATTTTTGTGTTCGGATGGGTATGCTTCCCGAATGGTCCCATATAAATCTTTTCGAAATCGGTCAAGTAGTTTTTGAAATATGAACCAAAAACTGAAAATTTGCGTACATTTATCTGGATGACGTAGTTGTAGATTTCACAAAAGTTATGAATCTCGACCCTGTCAATACAAAATTGTGTAAATGCTTTAATAAAAACTTGTTTTAACCCCCGACCAAAAAAAAGGGGTGTTATAAGTGACGTCGATGTCTGTCTGTCTGCTGTGGCACCGTAGTAGAACTCAAACAGATGGGCCGATTTCGATGCGGTTTCTTTTATTTCAAAGTTAATACCATAGCAAATGTTCTTAGCTATGTCTGGTTAATGTCGATTCAAGATGGCCGCCTCCACAAAATAGCGGACAAAATATTTCTTCACAACCTACCTCAATTTGGGTATCAAATGAAAGGGCTTGACTAGTAGAGTACTATGTACTATAACAAATTTCAAATCCAAAATGGCCGCCACGACAAAATGGCGAATTATATTATATTTTTCATTACTACCTCAATTTGGGTATCAAACGAAAGAGCTTGACTAGTAGAATGTTGTACAGATAACAAATCCAAGGTAGTCGGGGTTTAATCAAAATTTTTAATTTTGCTCTTGTACACTAAAAAGAGTAAAATAAACTATTTTCGTACAAAAAATTAAACCGACTTCAAAACCACAAATAGGCACTCAAAAGCGAAAAATAAACTAAAATCATTATTATAAACGCTACTCACTCATCTATTTGAAGTCGGTGCCAGTCAGGTCAAAAAGTTAGTAGATTGATGCTATGTAGGCACAGGTAAGTAGTATATATCCTATACCTGTTAGATTTAGCTGGCACCGACTTCAAATAGATGAGTGAGTAGCGCTTATAATAATGATTTTATGTTTTAGCAAATCTGTGCTTACTCCTTGGTGCCTGATGGGAAGCAACAAGCAACAAGCCTACTCGTAACGACACATTATCACGCAACTTTTAAGGCGTTTTATTTCTGTCGCAGCCGGATCGTATCATTCGCCGTATTACATTACGGCTAGCCGTTTTAAAAAACAGGGCCGTTTTGTAAAGCGGAAAGCCAGATTGAATGCGGCTGGCCGGAACAGCCGGAATGTATTCGACGCCATACATCATTCAAAACGGCTAGCCGTAATGTAATAAAGCGAAAGATTACTCGCGGCTTTGACAATTTTTAGTTCTGATTCTGAACACTCATGGCGCTGGTGTTCGGCGTGGTGGATTCTGGTGTTCGGCGGAATCCTATACAATATTATTGGTTTATCACCGTTCACCTTGCTAAGACTACCCGGCGACCTCCGTAGTGGAGCGTAGGCCGAGTATGGAGAAGCGACACTCAGGGCTGACCGCAGAGCTTCTGGCGGGAGAGCCCACCCGGAGTCAAATCTCAATGATATAGACCCTTGTCTAAGTGCACCATATTTCTTAGGTGTACCATCATCAATATCAAGTTACGGGCTTTTAAGTTTTATCTGAGAGGTACCTAAGATGTTAAAAAAAAGTATAAGAAATATGGCAAGAGATAATCTGTCAGCTTTTTCTGATTAATACAATTAATTTTCACTGTTTATTTTGTAAGTACCTATGGTCGCCCTACAATTTAAGCAGTAGTACAATGCGGCTAAACGTTGGCCGCCGTATTGAAGAACGTACCGCAATGACAATGCGGCTAATCGTTGAACCGCCGCATTACAAAACGGCCCTGTTTTTCAAAACGGTTAGCCGTAATGTAATACAGCGGATTATACGATCCGGCTGCGACATCTATACGGTGTCATGGCAGTAGCATGTAGTCTTAGTGCAGCTGAACCTCGAAAATACTGTAGTGATGCTTCAACTTAAAATACAGTTTCCTTGTGCAACTGTTTTGACAATTCATACATTCGTAGACATAGATCAATAATTCGGTACATCTACTGTTATGGATTCTATTCCGATGTTACCGGTTTTTAATAACTAAGGCTTCACTAATATCCCCGTTTATCATATAAAATTATAAAAAAATGGTGCGCTTAAGACAGCACGGCAGAAGTGAAAACTAAAATAAGAAATACTTAACTATTTAAAGACCAATACTAATAATTGAACATGAAAATGATTTATAAATTGGAATTGAATATAGGTACCTAGTAAGCACATCAACACGAGAATAACATGTGTCGTCAGCGTAGTACGTGAAGTCCCTTGTGTGCCGTGAGATTGCGACGACCGCATGGGGCACGCTCTCGAGCAGCTTCATGTTTGCCTTAGATTTGATTACGATTACCGACTCGTATGTCAGTCCCTGAGCTTCATGGATGGTAAGGATGCGTGACCCGGTGCCTGACCCATAACTCTGGTTTGTCAGGGTGTCCTTCTCCTCTTGAGTGTGAACTAAAAAGAGGGTGTTTGGTTGGGTGTTGGGTAATTGCGCTCCCTTATACTTTCTCTGCTCTAGAGACTTTACACGGGACACGGAGGAGTGCATACTGGAGTATATTTCCCTCAGCGCATAATCAACGTCCATTGGATTTCGATTTGTGCAGAGCAACTCCTGGCTGATCTTTGTTACCAGGTTCGGGCGGTGATACCTCATTTCGAAGAGATTTTCCCTATCAATATAAGGCAATTGATTGACATCTCCGATGAGGACAATTTCGCCAACACCAGACAGCCATGAGACCATTACAATGGCTCCAAAATGGTTCATGAGGACTTCATCCACCATGAGGCGAGTGAAACTCTCTTTTCCGAAACCATTTACCACAGCAGAAGTCATGGTTCACACCCTGGTTTTGACCAGGTTTCGGATGCGGTGCGATAGCTTTTCTCTTAGATCTTTTGCTGCCTCAGTTGTTGTGGTGGTGATAGCGTCCTTGTCCACGTCGAAGTGCCTAATCACCCATGTTGTCTTTCCACATCCTGGAACTCCATTGACCCATTGTATTCTCGGTACCTCCCAATTTTCCCAACTCGCTGTGACAATCTTGGCCATCTCTAAAATCTTGTACTCCAACATAGTTTTGGTGCATCGGGCAGTAACTACAATAGGGTCATTTGGTGGTATCGCATACTCGTAAACAGGCATTCCTGCGCGCTCTGTCTCTTTCTCGTACAGTGTCACGAAGCCATTTTCTGCACTGTAAGCTGCCATATACTGTCCTGTCATGGTTCCCTTGATGACCCGGGAAGTGACATTATTGTAAATGGCTGCTTCGGCCTCCTCGAGTTTCGCCTTTAAGAGGCTTTTACTTCCTAGCCTATAGGACTGCATGATGTTTTCGCAGGTCTTGAGGTTGACTTGTCGTGTCGCGCTCAGTGTGGCTATGAATTCGATAAAGGCGTTACGTGCATGACTCCGTAGCTCCGAAGCCGTGACATAGTGGGGCGGTTCAACCTGTCCCATGTCGGCTCTCGTTCGGCTCATTTGTTGCTGTGAAGCTGCTTTGGGGGTTTTTGACGTCAAAGGGGTTGATGAAGGGGATGAGATTCGGAGCACGCTCCTTGCTGCTGCGTTGAAGGCAGTCACGAAGACCTCGGCTGCCACTTTGATTGGCTGCGTCTTTCTCCGCGGCTGCCCTCTGCTGTGCTCTTTCAGAGCAGGTTTGGATGGTCGAATTAGGAACAGGATGTCCCCAGCTGTCAGTTGCATTTATTTGGTCGTGCGAAGGGACTCTGAGGAAGCTCAGATTTTCTCCCCTATCTTCGTATACGACAACCTCATGATGTTTAGAGCCCTCAATGGAGCCCAGCCGGTCTGTGACTCTCGCTCTTTAGTATTCGATTCCCATCGCATCTACGTTTGTCACCCGGGGTATGTCACCCGCATTTCTGCTCAGATGTGCGAGCAGCGCACTTGCCTGTGTAAAAAGCGTTCGACCTTCCGAGTACTGTGTTAGCGCAATCGTTTTGTTTTTCGATCGCAACAACCGAAATCGGTGGCCGTCTACCTCGCACACTGCAGCTATTTATTTAGGAATGACAACAGGCACAAAGTCATATCTTAAACTTAAAGTAAGCGGTTGGTCCACCGATGGACCCTTGAACGCATCCTTTGGTTGTTTCCTTCTCATATACTGCTCTTGCATAGTTGATCTTGATTTTGCGGTCGCTGAGTTATGAATTTACCATGTCGTAGAGGTTTGTTGGAGGTTTCTTCTTCGCTAGTTGGTTTTTAAGGGCGGGCCACCATGCATTGGGGTGCGTATTTGAATTAGTGTAGTTTCTTATGGCCGCTATGCGGAATGAGCTCTCCAAGAAGAACATGTTCTGTTATTTGGATCTACTAAGATGTTGCGGAGATCCGAGACAACCAGCCTGCTGTCGATCATAGATTCGAGCTCATGTGTTGCGGCCATGAACCGGAGACAATCGACTAGCACGTGCCAGACCGTTTCGGGTTCGTCGGGGTCACACTCGCATGCCGGACTGCTCTTGAGCTTAAATCTGTACATGTAATCTGCTATTCCTCCGTGTCCCGTCAACGCTTGTTCGTGGAAAGGAGTCAGTTTCGTGGTTCTCATCACCCGATATGCGTTTGCTATATCGGGGAGGAACGTCTGGGTGACTTTTCCGGTGTCCGAAGTCTCATATCGATCCTGCCATTTCTTGACTGATTCTTCGCGGATTTTAATTTGACGTAGAACAAGGGGATCTCCTCGTAGTCCCTGGGTGACTCCGTGAGTGCCGCCGATTTGGCCAGTTCGTCGGCTCTTTCGTTGCCGACGGTGCCAACATGCGCTCTCACTCAGAAAAGACGGAGAGATCTCCCTTCTGCACGGATCTTTCCAATGTTTTCCTTTAGGCACTTAACCAAGAGGTGGCTTGTTTTTGGGTTATTTAGCAGTTCGAGTGAAGATCGGGAGTCACTCAGGACATTGATTGCTGGGTCCTTGCTCTTTAACGCCATTGGAGTTGCTCGGTAAAGAGCATAAAGTTCCGATTGAAAGACTGTGCATTCGGAGTGGAGCTTGAAGGTCGAGTTCTTTACCTCTCTGCCATTCTCCCACCATGTTAGAGCAGCTCCATCTTTACCTTCAATTTTACTGCCATCAGTATAAATTTGAGGCCCTTGTGGAATATTGGAGGTGTCTTCTAGGAGCTCGTACTCTACGGAAAACTGCGTGGACGGATGGGGTTGGTCCAAGCAGTTAACATTCCGTTCGAGTTCCACTTCTGGAGGGAGGTAGTCTTGGATGAGGTTTTTTTTACTCTGTACAAATTTGCCGCTTCCTGTATTCTCAGATCCAGGAGGAGCATAAATTAGAATCTTAAAATAATAGATTTATAACTTTTGATGTTACATTGTTTGTACTAATGTAGTATCTGTTTACTGTGTGTATTGATTATTTGTTATTTTGTCTTCGACAAAGCCTTTTTATAGCTGCATTTAATTGACTAGACCCCTTTACAGCTGCTTTATTCATTTTCACATTGTTATTTTATCTTATTATGTACACAGATTCTTTGCCTTTTTGTAAATGACGTTACCAAGTGTTTTTATGAATTTATGGTCCGAATAAATGAATTGCATTGAATTGAGCAGACCGGAAAGGGCAAGTGCGTCGAATATATTCCAGCTGTTTTTTAATCAGCCGCATTAAATCCGGCAAATCGTTAAACCACCGCTTAACAAACCGGCCCTGTTTTTTTAAAAACGGCTAGCTGTAATAATACGGCGAATTATACAATCCGGCTGCGGCAGACACATTACTACAACTAATCTACCGATATAGAAATCAAGCCTAGCAAGAATTTTTATTTCTTCTGTGTATTCTGTGATTTCTGCAGTGTTTCCACAATAAGAGGAACTTCCCCTTTGGAGGGGAAATTAGGGTCCAGAGGGGAACAAAAAGGGGAAAGAGATGTAAAGGGGAAATCATGCCTAAAATCAAACAAAAACAAAAACTTCGTCATATTGAGGAAAATTTTCGTTAATAATTCAAAATAATTAGTCCATACAGATATCAGTTCCAATTTTTGACGTGACAACGTCTTATAAATTGGTTTGCCGGGTGACACTTCAAGAAACTGCGTTACGCTCCGCTCACGTTATGCGCTCACAACGAGAGCGAGTGAGAGGCACGCGTCCCTTCCACTCGGGCATGGTTAGCCCGCCTAAGAGCGAGAGAGACAGACATAAAAAGTGAAAGGCACGCGTCCCTTCCGTAAAATTATTTTACCACTCAAAGTCGTTGTCACGTAAAACTTTCGCCCGTATTCCGACTTTACAGGCAACCAATTTTTTTTAAATAGGGCGATGTTTCTTATAATATGGTTTTCGATGAGCCACGAAAGCTTAAATATTATTGAGATTAGTTGCAATTTTAAAATTTGAATCTCTCCTGAGGGGGAAAAAGGGGAAATCTTAATTGAGGCGAGGGGAAAGGAAATGATTAAAGTAGAAACACTGGATTTCTGTGATTCTGTGTATAATGTACAGTAGGTATGTAGTGAATATTTACGTAGATTTTCTTAAAATTTTAAATATGTTCCTTGTTCAGGTGATAGCGTTATAAATGTGCGTGTTTTTTGTGCCAGATAAATAGTTGACATTTAAAATTTACAGTTCTATAAATAAACTATCAGCTAAAGGTAATGTTGTGTTACGGTCACCTGAATATTTATTTAAAAAATATGATTTTATTTCGTACTTACAAAACATTTTTTCTTTAGTAAATTTTATTAGAAAATAACGTAAAACATATGAGAACAGCATCAGAATTTATGGCGCCAAAATGTCTTATCGCTTGAATTATTGTAGGTATGTAATATTTAAAGGTTTTTAATTTTTTTCGTATGTATGTCTGTCTGTGACGTCGTATCTCCCAATTTATTGAGACTCTTTTATTTATCGACATTGCATTTGTGAATTTAGTGCGTCAAACTACATGGAAATATCGGGGACACGCTCCACCGTTTAACCATGGCAAATATCTAGTAATAATTAATACTGCTATGGATGGTTGCTTGGAAGAGATCGCTATTAGCGATAAGGCCGCCATTTAAGTTAAAGTACATTATTTTAACATTTTTATAAATATACTCATACTCATACTCATTTATTCATACTTTCTGTACATGTCATACTTATGAAATAATATTTCGTAAATTATATTATTTACATCATTCAGTTATATAGTATGGTTATTATAATATTTCAGTCAAAATAATATAGAGATAGAGATGTGGTGTATATTTATAGCCCAAGATACAAGCCATTGTTTATGTTCTGTCTACCGATCTTTCCTGAACTCTGAACCCGGTCTTATTGATCTGACACGGAATCTCATCTCTCAGTTATTGTCTGCTTAAATTTAGAATGACAATGATTGTCATGCTGAAAATTGAGCAATTTGGATTGCGTGTAGAATCACTGCCCTGGTGTGCATAATCATAATGTTTCTGTCTGTGTCTGTTGATAGAATAATTAAAATGGTTATGTTTATTGTACGTGGCAACTCTGTACGTAGTATATGTAAACTCTTTGTGTGTATGTATAATATTTTTTTATAATTTAATGGATTAAATTGATTTTTAGGTACTGTGCCTATTGGATGTAAAAGATAAGAATGTTCAATTTTTCATTTGTTAAGGCATAGCTTCTAGTACCCACTGCACCTTTGATTGTTTTTTCATATGCAAAGAGATGATCATTATCACCGCTAGCATTTTACCGTGAAGGAACTCATCATGAGGAAACTGTTGTATTTCATGAAATTTACCAACCATCCTGCTGGCAAAATGTTTTATGTGGTAATTGATTAAATAGTTCCATTAGGATTTTGTTTTTGTTCAGATTGAATGACTAATCTTTGTAGTTCTTGATAGTAGGGGTGGACAACCTGTCCGTGACCTATCTACCTTCTTGCGGCTCGCAACGGTTTATAAAAATAAGAAAGTTATTCCTAGCACCCAGCACAAAAATATTCTATATTTAATTTTAACATGTGGCCCATGATTCCCAAAAGGTTGGTGACCTCTAGTCTATAGTAATAATATTGTTAGAATAATAATAATAATAATAAATATTGGGGCACAATTCACACACAACACCATCTGACCCCAAACTAAGCAAAGCTTGCACTATGGCGGCCAGATAGCTGATATAATACATATATAGTTTTAGAAATATACTTATTATACATAGAAACACCCAGACACAGTGCAAACATTTGAATCCATCACTTAAATATTTGCATTGGGTGGGAATCGAATCCACAACCCTCGGCTTCGCAGGCAGAGTTACTACCGCCTAAGCCACGAGGCTAGTCAATTTGTCACATATCAACAACGCTGAGTTTCAGACAAACACCATCAGCATCTTTGGTATCATTTTAAGGATTCCTTAGAACTCTGACTTTTTAAACTCTGGTTTGTGTACGCTTAAAAAACTCAAAAAGTTCTGTACCAATCAAGCTGAAATTTTAGAATACATATAATCTGATATACATATAATCTGCATCAAGGATTGTTTTTATATATTTTTAGGTTCCGTAGCCAAATGACAGAAAACGGGACCCTTATAGATTCGTCATGTCTGTCTGTCTGTCACAGCCACTTTTCTCCGAAACTATAAGAGCTATAGAAACTTGGAGAAAGAGCTATTGAAACTTGGTAAGTAGGTGTAGTCTGTGAACCGTATTAAGATTTTGAAACAAAAAATAGAAAAATACAAAAAATTTTAAGGGTGTCCCATACATAGAGCTGAAACTCAAAATTTTTTTTTGATCCAAACCATACGTTTGGGCTATCTATGGATAGGTCATCAAAAATGATATTGAGGTTTCTAACATATTTTTTTTCTAAACTGAATAGTTTGCGCGAGGGACTCTTTCAAAGTGGTAAAAAGTGTCCCCTGTATCTTCTAAAACAAGAGAATGAAAAAAATGAAAAAAAACGAAGTACAAGAATTTTTGTATTATGTTACTTGCTGCTACGGAAGCCTTCATGGGCGAGCCCGACTCGCACTTGACCATTTTTATTTGCATTACAATGTGCCATAGCGAAGCGTGGCAGGGTACAGCTAGTTATTCATAATATCATTTTGCATATTATGAAATTCAAACATATAAAATTTAAGTGGGTTAGATTCATGATGCGCGTATAAGTGTGATGAATACAAATATTTGTTCTGTGTTATGGCACAGTATAAAGAAATATATTTATTTCCTTTGACACTACTGCTTGGCGCTACTGGTAGTGTGATGGGAAATTTTTACTACCAGTAGTTAATCGCCTTTGATCTTGCGAGAAACGCCAATAATGACACGGGTAGGGTTGTCGCAAACAAAAATGCTTATTACCATGGACGTATAAAAAAAGTCGGACGTAGTCTCGCTAAAACAAAAACTATGTCCATCGAGTCGGCCACATAATATGCACGTGTGCGCTGTCACATGCAGGCTTACACGATCATTGCATCATTACACGCGCTACTTGTGTATATATGTGCGTGTCAGCCTTTCAGTGGCAACCTGACAACGCACACGTGCAAATGTGGCCGACTCTAGTGACACAGTTTTTGTTTTAGCGAGACTAGGTCCGACTTTTTTATACGTCCATGGCTTATTACCAAAATAAAATGAAAACATACGGAAGACGTCAGCCCTGAGCCTCGCTCCCCGCAATACTAACATTGTAATGTACGCAATGCGGGAGCGCGCTTCCCACGTCTCACTCCGCACGCCCCGCACGATTGTACCGTCTAGACAGCTACGTCGAACGACTAATATGATTTAATAGGTTGTGGTTATTGTGTTTCTATCTTTCTATCTATACTAATATTATAAAGCTGAAGAGTTTGTTTGTTTGAACGCTAGGATCTCGGGAAGTACTGGTCCGAATTGAAAGATTCTTTTTCTATTGGATAGTCCATTTATCGAGGAAGGCTTTAGGCTATAGAAAATAACTCTACTATTAATTGAAGCGGAGCATGAAACAAGAATGTAACAAAATCGGGAAAAAATATTCCCTTTTTGAGAGAGACATGACACATGACAGCGTGTGTCAAAGATTGCGTCATTGAATTTCAGTAATCTGTGCATTGAATATAAACCTTTGCTAATTTTTTTTTCTAAATCTGAATTGGTACGACCAATTTCCGACAGGTGGCGTACCAGGTAGCTGAAGTGGTTTTTTGTTTGAAATCGATATTCTCAGGAATGAGTGAACCGATTTCAGTCATTCTTTCACCGTTGGATATGTACGGGATCCCGATGAGTGCTATATAATATACCACGGGCAAAGCCGGGGCGGGCATCTAGTGTATAATAAGAATCTATACGTTGCTGCGCTTGACAAGTTCCATGTAATATTTTCAAGGTTTTGCGAATGGAATGAATTTGGGATTTTTTGCACGTAGGTACGATTTTTTGTCAACCGGCGAAACACTTAAACCCTCTACACACGAGACCTAAAATCAGAGGAAATTACGTAAAAGTAGTGGGGAGGACCCTACATCGCACCATATGATTAGTGATTTATGGTGCGATGTAGGGTCGGTCCTCTCCACCATTTTTACGTGATTTCCTCTGATTTCAGGGCCCGTGTGTAGAGGGTTTTAAAGTATTTGTTACATTTGTTTCTGGTTATAATATTACAATATTTATCAACACATAGAGAATGAAGCGGAGATCAAATTTTTATGCAAAAGTGAACATAAAAAATATTCATATATGGAAGTTGGCAGGTGCAGCGGCGGCTATGTAGGTACATTTGACAATGATCTTTATGTAAAAGTATTATACCAGCTGTCTCCCTTACATGGTACAAGCTTTATTTATTTTGCAGTCAGATAATGTTGTTTGTGATATATCCACCAATTTCTATGTATTTAGTTTAGTATTGGTAGGACTCTTACTAGAATCCACCTTGGGAAGTACCACACCTTTGCCAGTTATTCTACCGCCAAGCAGTACGCAAACATTACTGTGTTACGTTTTGAAGGGCAATGTTTCCAGAGAAATTACTGGGCTAAGAGATAAAACACCTTATTCCTCCGGGTGACGACCGCAGTGCAATGGTAGGTAATGATTTCGACTCTTCATGTTCCAATAGCTGCGTGTCACTGTGCTGTTATGGGCAGGCATGTTTACTGTCAGGCACATGTCCTGCTCATCTTGTCAGTCTATACTATAAAAGAAAAACCCGTTCAGGTTACACATTACACAGCCATCCAAATAGCGTCCATCGCACTCGTCCCGCTACGACTGTATATTAGCATGTCGGTACCGCAAACATCGATATAAATCAGTAGATGTGCCCTCCAAAACTTCAGGCGCACGGAATACGAAATTATGTTATCGTTGGGAAGTTTGAGCTCACTCTTTCCGTTCTAGGCGGTTGCAGGAAGCGGTGAACGCCGGGCGTTTTTTACTTATCACTATTAGTCTTGATCATCGCCGAAAAATTGCCAGCCTATCGGTTTTTTATCGGATACACTTTGGAGAGTGTGCGACTGATTTGCTACCACCTTGCCCTTTTTTCTATCGGAATGCTCGTAGCTCGAAAAAGCGACATCGTTTCATGGTTGAAGTTCCAAAGACACGAACGAAGAGATTTGACTCTACTTTTGTGATAAGAACGTCTAGGCTGTGGAATACGTTGCCTGAGTGGGTTTTCCCCGATGGTTACAATCTTTGTGTCTTCAAATCGAGAGTGAATCGGTTTCTTCTAGGTAAACACGCTCCATCGTAGACCGCATCGTCGCTTAACATCAGGCGAGATGGCGGTCAAGTGTAAACCTATAAAAGTTAAAAAAAAAAAAAAAAACAAGATAAGTTGAACCACAACATACCTAGCCGGTAGCGATTCTAAGGGTCAAGTGGATAGGTAATTGTAAACTACTCACGCTACACAGCTACACACACAGAAGTTTGTTAACAATTTGAAGGTGCTAAGAGCACATCTATTGATTTATATCGATATAATATATCGCGACCAAAAAAATTTTCACTTTTTTTTTTCCAAATTTTCAGATGTCGGGAGATATAAGTTCAACTTCTGACTTCATAATGCCCAAAGAACCGGTTTCGCAGAAGAGACCGTTTCGAGGGAATAAATGTAAGTATTTTAACAAAATAATTATTTAGATTTACCCCCCGACTACCTCGGATTTGTAATTTGTACAACATTCTACTAGTCAAGCCCTTCCATTTGATATCCATATTGAGGGATGTTGTGAAGAAATATTTTGTCCGCCATTTTGTGGAGGCGGCCATCTTGAATCGATATTAACCAAACATAGCTAAGAAGTACCGCAAGGAAAATAGCTTTTAACTGAAAAAAATACTGCAATAAAATCAGTCTTTTTAGTCAGGGGTTCAAAATTTAAGTCATTTATTTATTTCCATAAGAATAGCAGCACATAAGTAAACAAAAGTATGTCGTAATCGAATCATAATCGAGTCGCAATCAAATCTCAATAGAGTTGCAATCTAGTAGTGTCTAGAACGCTAGTGCCACCTGGTGGCGCTCGATGGAGTTAGTGGCGCGCGCGCTGTCGAATGGACGGATTGTTGGAGTCAGTTTTCTCTTGGCTTTCTACTTTCGACGCGTGCGGTCGGCACTGAACCATCGCGCGTTCTACGATACGTACTTCGCTATAAAACCAAGTTTGTTACCTGTGCTTCATAAATTCGATTGTGTTAGCGAGTTTTCATCCAACACTACCCGCCGCTATGCCCACAGCAGAAGCATGCGATCAATAATGATGATCGCGAGACTATGTTCGCCGACAAGTGTATATTTCAAATAGTGTCACATCTGGCTCTGCAGTTTATATGATGGGTGGATGGGTCCCAAACTAGGCTACGCCTGTATTTTGGGCAACCCGTGGGTAGAATTTATAACTATAGATTTAGCGCTTAAGCGGATAACACAGGAGGTTTCAATTACTTACAAAAGTATTTGCAGAAAAGTACTTAGATTTATAGTTTTTAGCTGGCTTAGTCGAGAGAACTATCACTATCACGACATGCGCGGTCCGAGGGGGAGGGGGTCACATGACCCCCCCCCCCCAAATCGTAAACGTTTAACTAAAATACTAAAAAAAGTTAATGATTTATTGTATTCCTACTGGTGACCCCCCCAGAATTTGAGACTGTGTACTGGTGACCCCCTCCAAAATTCGAGGCTGGGACCGCGCCTGTATCACGATCATGGGAGATCTAGTGATCTTCCATGGACAAACTTAAAAAGGTATTGAGGAATCGCAACATAACATAAGGGCAATGTTTCCAGAGAAATTACAGCGCTTGGAGATATAACACCTTAGATCTCTGGGTAACAAGTGCAGTGCAGTGCCAGCTAATGATTTGGACTCTTCAAGATCCAATAGCTGCGTGTCACTGCTGTTATGTGGCAAGCATGTTGCTTACAGTCAGGCACATGTCCTGTTCGTCTAAAAAAAAAACTAAAGCCACAAAAAAACGGCTTGTCAGGAAATTAGTGCTCCCCATATTCCAATACGCAGCGGAGACGTGGACCCTGCGAGAAAGTGAGAAGAGAAAGATAGATGCCCTCGAAATGTGGTGCTGGAGGAGAATGTTTGGTGTGTCGTGGACTGAATTTCGCACAAATCTCTCGATACGTCACAAAACTCGGCATAAAGCAGTGTCTATCATCCCTGGTCAAAGCTCGCATATTGAAATTTTTTGGGGACGTGTCTCTGCGCGGCGATACAGCTATAGAGCGCCTGGTAGTACAGGAAAAGGTCGAAGGTACCCGAGCACGCGGTAGATCACCGATTAGGTGGACGGACCAGATCAGGACGTCTACTCTCTTACTACGAAAAACGTAGGTAATTTCGAAAATTTAAAATTTCGTCAAGGGGTACGGTAGACTTGAACGAAACCTTATATGAATAACAAAACATAAAAAAATTTTGATTTTGAGTCGACAACATATGTCCACAAAATTCGGATTATGGAGAATTTCGTTAAACTCTGATGGCACTAACAAACAGACCGCTGTCGCCATCTTTGGTGTGAAGCACGTTTCGTTCCATCAATGAACACATTGCGTGCGTCCGTCGCGCCAAAAAAGTATCCATCACAAAAAACTGTGACTTATGTTACTACGTAAAACGAAACGTCTTGCCGCCGGACCGGAATTTTTAACCCCCGACCAAAAAAATGGGTGTTATAAGTTTGACGTCGATGTCTATCTGTCTGTCTGTGTGTGCGTCTGTCTGTGGCACCATAGAGGTCAAACGGATGCGGTTTTTTTAATTTGAAGGTTATTATCCGTGCGGATGTTCTTAGCTATGTTTGGTTAATATCGATTCAAAATGGCCGCCTCCACAAAATGGCGGACAAAATATTTCTTCACAACCTACGTCAATATGGGTATCAAATAAAAGAGCTTAACTAGTAGAGCACTATGCACTATGACAAATTTAAATCCAAGATGGCCGCTACCACAAAATGGCGAAATACATTTCTTTTTTCACAACTCCCTTAATATGGGTATCAAATGAAAGGGCATGACTAGTAGAACGTTATACAGATAATGCAAGATCCGAGGTAGTCGGGGGTTAATCAAAATTTTTAATTTTGTTCTTGTATTAGTAGGTACTTATATTTAAGTAGTATCAGCATTGCACCCGTGCGAAGCCGGGGCGGGTCGCTAGTTCCGAAATAAACTCGCGATTTTTATGCTCCGGTTCTCCTTCGTTTCGCCCGCTCCGGTTCTACAAAAGAGCTCCTAGCAGAGTTCTCCTGGGGAAGTACCACACCTTTGCCAGTTATTCTACCGCCAAGCAGTAATGCGCAAACATTACCGTGGTCCGGTGTGAAGGGCAATGTTTCCAGAGAAATTACAGGGCTTAGAGATGTAACATCTTAGATATATGGGGGACGAGCGCAGTGAAGTGCTAGCTAATGATTGGGACTCTTCATGTTCCAATTGCTGCGTGTCACTGTGCTGTTATGTGGCAGGCATGTTGCTTACCATCAAGCACATGTCCTGCTAGTCTCGTCACTTTTTATTTAAAAAAAGCGTGGTACTTCCCCAGGCGGGCTCTGCAAAGAGTCCTCCATTACTAACTACCTACTAACTAATTTAACGTATACATTTTTTTCGCAACACACCGTCGAACGGCCTAGTCGAGCTTAAAGTTATTTGGTAGCGTGGTGGATTATGGCCTTGTCTCCCATCCTTGTGAGCCACCCTGAATCATAGAATAGATAATATAGAGTGTGAAGAGTAGGTAGCTCCACAGCGGCGTTTGTATGGAATTTTAGTGGAGTGTCCGGGGTGCGCCTGAGTACCAGCGGTAAATACATATAGTGGGTTGCTTGTGTATTTGTCGTATTTAGGTCACAAACAGTACAATATTTATTTTTTTGTTTAACAAAAGAGATCCTGTTCACTTTTTATCAGTAAGTTTATCTAAACTATACAATGTACGAGTGTACGATAATAATGTGGTCTATACATAGTGATAAAACATTTTTGTGTTCCTGTTAAAATAACGGCTATTCTGAATAGTCTCTTTTTTCACAGTAATACGTAATAAATCATACACTTTAGGCAAAGAAGTCATGGAGCGATTTTCAGCAGCGCCCGCTGCGGTTGGGTGCCCGCAGTTTTTGTAGAATGCAGATATATTATGTAAAAATTTAAAGCACAATTCACGACGCGTTTCACGACCGCGACTGCCGTGCGTGCCGTGCGAAACCGCGAAAACTAGACGTCTCGTGAGTATTGAAACAAGAACAAAATTAAAAATTTTGATCAACCCCCGACTGCCTCGGATTTGTTATCTGTACAACATTCTACTAGTCAAGCCCTTTCATTTGATACCCATATTAAGGGAGTTGTGAAAAAATAAATGTATTTCGCCATTTTGTGGTAGCGGCCATCTTGGATTTGAAATTTGCCACAGTGCAAAGTATTCTACAAGTCAAGCCCTTTCATTTGATACCCATTTTGTGGTAGTAGTGAAAAAAAAAAAATTCGCCATTTTGTGGTGGCGGCCATCTTGGATTTGAAATTTGTTATTATGTATTGTATTCTACTAGTCAAGCCCTTTCATTTGATACCCATATTGAGGTAGGTTGTGAAGAAATATTTTGTCCGCCATTTTGTGGAGGCGGCCATCTTGAATCGATATTAACCAAACATAGCTAAAAACATCCGCACGGATATCAACCTTCGAATAAAAAAACTGCATTGAAATCGGCCCATCCGTTTGAGCTCTACGGTGCCACAGACAGACACACACACAGACAGACAGACAGACAGGCAGACAGACAGACAGACAGACAGACAGACAGACAGACATCGACGTCAAACTTATAACACCCCTTTTTTGGTCGGGGGTTAATAAAACCGGCGATGGGCGCGGGTGAAAATCGTTCCATGAGTTCTTAGCCTTAGAGGGGACTGTAGTGTGGGGCCAGACGCTGGTAGCGCGCTCCCAAGCTACGAACGCGACCATGTTAGCAGTTTGGGAGCGTGGGTCAGGGCTGACGTTAGACGCATGTTTTAATTTTATTTTGTTAATAATTATCCTACTAGTATTTATTATAAACGCGGAATCTTGTAAGAATGCATGGATGTATGTTTGTTGCTCTTCCACGCAAATAACTACTGAAGGGATTGGGATGCAATTTAGTACTTACATAGATAATTAATGATCTGGAATAACACATAGGCTATTTTTGTCCCGAAAAAATATCGAGAACGGGAACTACGCGGGGTTAAATCGCGGGCGCTGCTAATTGTTAACAAGAACAAAATTAAAAAATTTTGATTAACCCCCGACTACCTCGGCTTTGTTATCCGTACAACATTCTACTAGTCAAGCCCTTTCATTTGATACCCATATTAAGGGAGTTGTGAAAAAAGATATGTATTTCGCCATTTTGTGGAAGCGGCCATCTTGGATTTGAAAATTGTCATAGTGCAAAGTATTCTACTAGTCAAGCCCTTTCATTTGATACCTATATTGTGGTAGTAGTGAAAAAAAATAAAATAATTCGCCATTTTGTAGTGGCGGCCATCTTGGATTTGAAATTTGTTATAGTGTATAGTATTCTACTAGTCAAGCCCTTTCATTTGATACCCATATTGAGGTAGGTTGTGAAGAAATATTTTGTCCGCCATTTTGTGGAGGCGGCCATTTTGAATCGATATTAACCAAACATAGCTAAGAACATCCGCACGGATATTAACCTTCAAATAAAAAAAACCGCATTGAAATCGGTCCATCCGTTTGAGCTCTACAATGCCACAGACAGACACACACAGACAGACAGACAGACACATCGACGTCAATACTCAATACTCAAATCTTTATTGCGTCATATGTAGGTACAGTACAATCATGTGTTGTGATTATAGTTATTGTATTCGTTACATATGGCCCTATAAGGGCATGGCAAAAGTGGCATCGGAACGTCTCATTTCTAGGTCATCAAAATTGTCTTGAAAAAAGTCTTGTAGTTTGTAATAGCATTTATTCTCTAATATATTCTTTAGACATTCAATAAAATGGATATTTTTTTCCAAGTCTTTTATGTCATTTGGTAGCTTATTGTATATTTTTGCAGCCATTGAGTGTGGGCCAGCGCTATGCATTTCTAACCGGGATTTAGGTTCAACAAGTTTGTGCCTATATTGAGATCTAATGTTTCGTGCAGTCTTCCGAGGTTGGTCCGCAAATTTATCGAAGAATTCATTATATTTTCTAACAAATTTACAATATTCTAAAATGTATGATGAAGTAAGAGAGAGTATTTTAAATTTTATAAAATATGGTTTGTGAAAGTTGTCTTATGTCGGTATGTCTGTGTCGGGAGTTTTTATATTAGCCAGGATACGGATACATTTTTTTTGGGCGACAAAGAGGCTTGTAACACCCCTTTTTTGGTCGGGGGTAAAAAATTAGGAAATATGTTTCCAATAATGTTGCAAGTTGCAAGGGTGTCTCAGTAAGAGTGCACTTGTTTTTTATTCGTCATGGCCTGGTTTCTGATATATGGTCACAGCGCGCTGTATTGTCGGCGTTTATCGTAAGTTCAAAGGCAACGACCTACTAGTAGTGTTGTTTATACCTTCTGTGATAATACTCTATAAATAGTGACAAAAACATCTGTATTCGCATTCTGATAAACGATTATGATGAATAGTTTTTTTTTTCACATTAATAATAACAAGCGTCTTTTTATCTTAAAAAAAACAACTATTCATCACATGCGCGGTCCGAAAAGGGGGCGGTCACAGGGGACATGACCCCCCAAATCGTAGACGTTCGACTAAAAATCTAAGGAAATTAAAAATATCTAATAGTACAAAGACTATTTTTTAACGCGGGAAAACAACTAGAACGGGAACTACGCAGGTAAAACCGTGAGGCGCTACTAGTAAAGTATTTTTTTACTCGATTTACTGTATTCCTACTGGAGACCCCCCCTCCCAAAATCTGAGGCTGCGTACTGGTGACCCCCTCCAAAATTCGAGGCTGGGACCGCGCCTGATTCATCAATTGTTAGAATATCAACAATTTTATCTGAAAAACACATTATGGTACTAGTGTCTAAAGTTATTATGTACCCACTTAGGTACATCAATTTATAGGCGTAAGCAAGTGTTAGGCAGTGTTAGGAAAAAAAATACAAATAACAAATATCCACAGATTAGGAAACAAAACGCAGATGCCACCTTCGTGGACGACGCTAAACACAAGCTTTTGTTTCTGTAATCTGTGCAAATATCGAACAATTCTTTCACGAACCGTTTTCAGACTAGCATTTTATACGCGCGTATAATACCTAAGCTTGCTGAATTTTTTATTTGACACTAGCGAAGAAGTAGCTGCTTAGAGCGGTTTCAGGGTAGGATTTCATGGAGCGGTTTCAAACCGCGCCCGCGCGCGCGGGCGCGAACCGCGACGGGCGACGATTTTTTTTCAAAACTCACGAGACCGCTGATTGTAGCGGTTCGCGCCCGCGCGCGGGCGCGGTTTGAAACCCGCAACGTTCGCGGGCGAAAACCGCGCGGACGTGCGGTTGGAAGTCAGTAGCATAGCGTAGGGAGGGCGGTAGGAGCGGCCCGCTCGGGGCGGCACTTTTTAAGGGGTGGCAAATTTTAGATTAAATAATAATATATTTATGGTCAGGTTTTTCTGCCAAGGTAGGCATTTACGCTGCCTCGCGCGCTCTGATGCCCTACTTTGTGCGGAATCGGTGCCACAGAAATAACACTAAAATATGGAATAAATTGAACTAAGTACTAGTTTAAACTTATTTTTAGTTCAAGATTTGTTTACAATTGTGATAAGAGATTTGTTTCTTTATAAACCAGTAAATATTTCTCTACACTCGTAGGTACACTAAAATTAACCTTTTCTTTTTTGACGCTTTAAGTTGAGACCGGCATTACCAATTCCATTCATTATTTAAAATGTTGCCTTTTACTTCGTAGAACTGCCAAAAAAAAAAAAAAATTGTACAGAAACTTAAGTAACGATACGGTTGCGTTAATGACGATGATGTTGGATGAATATGATATGGTCTACGACGGCGCTTACTTCTCTAACAGAAACAAATTCACTCTCGACTCGAAAATCCCAAGGTTCGAACCATCACGAAAAACTCACTCTGGCAATGCGTTTCACAGCCTAAGTAGTATTTCTTATTACAAAGGTGGAGATAAAACTCTTTGTTAGATTCTTAATCAATAATGAACGATGTTGATTTTTTTCGAGCAACACTATAGAAAACCTTTAATTTAAAAAACCCGACTGCAAAAAATCAACACATAAAAAACATTATGTACTATGTGATGATACTTTGGCGATATACACTAATCTAAGAATATCTTAGTTATAAAAATCCTGGCGTTTGGAAGAAACGTGAAAATAAAAAAAATTTAAAACATACCAGATACACTTCAAAACCATAATTTTTCTTTCAGTCGGGTAAAATGGCAATAAAGGAAATAAATAATATTTTTTATCGCAGCCGCAAATTAAGAAAAGCTTATATTATCTGTAATCTGTACTTATATGTATCTTATTCCACAAATTGTTTTAATTTCTTATTCTATGACGATTTCTGAGAGACTTTTTTTTTGACTCCGACGATATTGACCAAGAACTTGTCAGAGTGAATCTCTACTCGTAGAGTCTTGCGGGAGGAAGCCACGAAATGTTTTGCGATGAGGCGTAAGAGCAAGATTAAAGTCGAAGCGTTCGAAACAGACTCTGGAAATGATGGAAGAAGAAGAATCTATTTAAGCTGTGTGGCAAATTGTATAGAATACCAATGAGTGCAATCAGCCCCTTGACATAGCGTTTGTGGGCTATGAAAAAAGCATGACGGATTACTCGGTGAAAGTCTGTTTGGTCATGGAATCCCTACAGCGATGCCAAATTGACTGCCGAGAAGCCGAGATATATCGAGGTAATGAGATATTTGTATAACGCCGCAACTATGACTGTTCAAGTTCGAAACTCGCTGGATTAGACTGGACGTGACATTTATAATTACGGCAACAGGCGTATCTCACCAAACGATATCGTCGTAATGGCCGAAATGCTGGGGGATCTACAAGAGATACTGAAGGGCCTTGTTTACGCCTCCCAACGCATCGGTCTCCAAACGAACCTATATAAAACCGTGCACCAGTTGAAAAGCGTGCTGTGAAACGAGCAATGGTTGGTGTTTTTCTGAGTGATCGTATACGAAACGAAGTCATCCGTCAGTGAACCAAAGTTATTGACATAGCTCAACGTATTAAAACAAGCGGAAGTTGACTGTGTCCTCGAGGTAAACCATAAGTTTAGCATGTTTCAGTAAAACTTTACATAACTGATGCGTTGGCAATGAAAAAGTCACTAAAATAAACACAGGTTTTTTACCTTAACCTTAAATCATACAAAAATGTTCCGCCAGGCATTAAAAACTCACTAGATCTAGTGACAAAGTCAAATTCATTTAGCCTCATTATTATATTACATTATTTATTATAATTAGTTCCCGTTATTTTCATGTGATGAAAAGCAGTCCATATATAATCTATCTAATTTGCAATAAACTTATATTTTATTGCAGATAATAGATTACAAGCAAACAAATACTTGATGTATTCGAGAGGTAGAAAAAACCCTATCCTATTTTACAGAATAGCCTACAAACACTAAAAAGTACAAAACATAAAATAAAAAAACATAAAAAGTTACGTTTAAAATAACCGACTTCAAAACCAAAAAAAGGCATTAAAAAGCGAAAAGTAAATTAATAAGAGCAGCACTATTTTTGTTTCTCCCGCCCCTCAACCGACTGCCAGAACATTGACTTATATAAAGAAGGACCAGACCAACCGTACGAAAAAAAAACACCGCATTGGCCCTAAAAACATTTTTAGGGCCAGTGTGACTCAGTTCACAGCGTTCAGTAGGCGGAAGGAAATGAGTATTTGGTGGGCATTAAAATGCATAATTGTGTGCTAAAAGGTTGCAAAAACTACGACACAAAAGTTACAAAGAAAGATGGGATATGGTATCATCAGTAAGTATTTAACCTTAATTTTCTTTTGTTGCTGTTTGTTAGATTAATAGGCATACATTTTTAAAGTGATATTATTTTTTTCTACGGATTTCCACAAAATAACCGCCATTGAACGCGTGTAGTGGACGAAGTAGCCTTGTACAAACGTGATTTTTGTTGTTTTATTGTTGTCGAATTTAGTGCAAGTGATTTTGAATTTTGGGATTTAATAATAAAACAAAACGTAATCCGTCTTATTCCAAAACACGGACTCATTATAGTACTGGAATTAAGCCAGATTTAAACCAAGTCTAAGTCTAAGCGTTATTACAAAACGAAGTTTTTCTCTAAGCCGCGTACTATCTATGATCCTAAAGATTAACAGTCGATCTGCTAGTTTAACTATGAACTTACTTCGGATCTGTCATTTTAAGGTTAGGACAACACTTGTTTTTTTCATATTTAACAATTTGAACTCTCGCAATAGGGATGTTACACATTAATGTTAATTATGTGATAGTTTGCATTAATAGAATATCGAAAACCACTTTATTATAATTTAATATTACGTAGTAAATTTATTATAAATGATTTTAAATCCTATATTTTAATCTGTTGTCACGTGACTGGCTACACCGATATGAATTATTACGTCACTAGTCGCAAAATAAACTGTCAAATCTGATTAAACTGTTTACATTTCTGCTTTTTTTATAGTTTGCGATCTTAGCGACAACGATTTTGATTGTTTGTATTCAAGTAATGATAAGAAAACACATAACCTGAACATACAGTCATGAATCGCGACCAGTATTTTGCGACTAGTGACTAGTCATGTCAGTCGTTAGTGTTTCAAAATTAGTCTAATATTGTATATTAGTATATTTACTCATCGAAAATACTAATATTTTGAATCTATCTTCAAAATAAAAGCAGTTCCAAAAATTGTTAATATTGTTGTATAACGTTGGGCTATCTCAGGCTTAACCTTAAACTAAGTAGTCTTTGGATAGTCTGAGTTTTGTAATAGGAACACATTTTAAACCTGGTCCTAAGTTTAATACCGTATCAAACCTGGATTAGTTAGTCCTGGTTTAAATCTGTACTACGAGTATCTTAGTTTTTTGGAATAAGACTGAATAGGTTTAATCTACACTTAGATTTGAGTTCATTACAAAGAGAAAATATTTGTAAATACTTTCGAATTTTTTTGTTTGCATTGAATAGGATTCGAAACTAATGAACCGATTTGAAAAAAAAAATGAATGATACTCGTACATTAATAAAAATACTTTTTTACAATGTGTGTATTATATTTGAGAAACTATTTTGAATACCTATATGCTTTTTGGCTGTTGGTGTGCACACGTATAGTAAAAATTTTATTCTCATATATTATTCCAATTGCAAATAAAAAAATATGTATGAAATTACGTTTTTTTTGTACAATGTTATGTCGTCTTTTGTCGTCAACGCGGCACTCACGTAGTTCGTATGATTTACAGATCTTACTGTTTTTGCTTGTATTAAGAAGTTTTCTAAAAAATGTATAAGTAGGGCGCATCCTTCCTTTTGAAATCATTGGCTGCAGATGGCTACCGCGCCGCGCTGCGCGCGCAACCGCGCGGTCGCTACGCGGGCGCCGCGCGGCACCCGCGTAGCGACCGCGCGGTTGCGCGCGCAGCGGCGCGGTAGCCACGCGGGCGCCGCGCGGCACCCGCGTGGTAGCGCGGGCGTAAACCGCCTCGTGAGTTTTGAATTCGATTTTTACATACAAATCTGCATCCTACAGAAGACGCGGGACCGCGCCCGCGCGCGGGCGCGGTTTGAAACCGCTCCATGAAATCCTACCCTCAGACTAGCGTTTTATACGCGCGTATAATAAGCTCGTTTTCGGTGCGTGTAGGCGCGTTTACGCGCGCCTTTTGCCAAACACGCAACTCGTACGAGCGTTGACGATCTTCTAAGCTCATCTTAATTTTAATGTACATAAAAATTGGTAGAGAAATACTGGTAATTTTTAAACGTTTCTAATTAATGTTATAAATAAACATATTTTTAACCCCCGACCAAAAAAAGGGGTGTTATAAGTTTGACGTCGATGTCTGTCTGTCTGTGTGTGTGTGTCTGTCTGTGGCACCATAGAGCTCAAACGGATGGGCCGATTTCAATGCGGTTTTTTATTTGAAAGTTAATATTTGTGCGGATGTTCTTAGGTGTGTTTAGTTACTATCGATTCAAGATGGCCGCCGCCACAAAATGGCGGACAAAATATTTCTTCAGAGCTTACCTCAATATGGGTATCAAATGAAAGGGCTTGACTAGTAGAATGTTGCACAAATAACAAATCTGAGGTAGTCGGGGGTTAATCAAATTTTTTTTTTGTTCTTGTTATTTTGCGATAGCATTACAAACGCTGGTTGAACCCTACCAGATAGCCCAAGATAAATGTACTGCAGTTTGTACCCATTAAACAGGCTATTATGAATAACGCACAATAACCATTTTTATTAGTATTACGAGTATTGCCATCAACGTTGCGTGCGAAGCCGACGCGACTCGCTAGTTATTTAATATTTTGCCTTATTACGTACACAGATTCTTTGCCTTTTTTGTAAATGACGCTACCAAATGAGCAGAAAAAACGCTCTTGTTCGTTTTTCACTTAAATTTCGTTCCACCATTGTTTGTGAATGATGACGGTAGTTTTAAAATATTCCGAATGTGACAGATTTTGTATGAAAATACTTACATTTTGTGGGTAGTTTCGAAATTATTTATCGTTTCTGTTACTTTTGCTGAGTTATCTCAAACGGGACGTAGATTATAACTAACGATTTTTTTAATTGCAAGACGTATGGTTGAATTTTTTTTTATTTATGTTAGATATTTGTGTAAGACCAAGAGATAGCATAGTGTTTGTGTATTATTAAGTGTTTTTTGAAAGTGATGGCTAGAGTGATTGCAAGTAATGTTGTTATAAAAGATGGTAAGGATTTTAAATTTCGAATTGGCGTTTTCTTCAAAATGTTTGATGCCACAAAAATTATTTGGCGAAATTGTTGTAATATTGCTTTTATTGTTTGATTTTCGTTTGTTTATACGGAAGTGGAACGGTGAAGAGTCGTGATGAGTCTACGTTAAAGGCGGGTCCAGGGTGTCTCATGGGGGTCATGCCAACCTTGGGCTGAGCCCAAAACCTAATTGGACCACATTCAGATCGCAGTCTTGTAACTTGGCCATGACCATGTGACCTCCCCTGGTGCCAAAGCTGGATCCTTTGAGTTTACTAGATTCTTGTGCTTGGATACCACGGCACGTAACCTATGTGCGTTAGCGTTAGCAATGTGCGTTAGTATCGTGTTCCACAAAGCTATACGATACAAATTGTATTAATGTCTTGTCGTTCAACAATTTCGCCAGGTGATTACATTGGTGGGACGGTGCATAACCTCTTTATAACAAGGTTTTATTTAGTCCGATTTTTAGGGATCCGTAGCAAAATACGGGACCCTTATAGTTTCGTCATGTCTGTCTGTCTGTCTGTCCGTCCGTATATCACAGCCACTTTTCTCCGAAACTATAAGAGCTATACTATTGAAACTTGGTAAGTAGATGTAGTCTATAAACCGCATTAAGATTTTCATACAAAAATAGAAAAACCAATAAATTTTAGGGGTGTCCCATACTTACAACTGAAACTCAAAAAAATTTTTTTCATCAAAACTTTACGTGTGTGTATCTATGGATAGGTCTTCAAAAATGATATTGAGGTTTCAAACGTACTTTTTTTCTAAACTGAATACTTTGCGCGAGAGACTCTTCCAAAGTGGTAAAATGTGTGCCCTCTAACTTCAAAAATAAGAGAATGACAAAACTAAAAAAAGGAGTGTGGCACTCGGGGACTGCCGCGGTAAAGCTATTGCATGTTGCATGCATTTTTATCAACATAAGCAATAGGTATGTTAACAATTTTTCGGAATTGCTTTTATTTTGAAAGAGTGACATTGTTTACCATTAAAAAAATGCAGAGAGGTATACAATCCAGTCAGTCTTCGACAGCTAAGAGCATTTAGTCTGTAAAGCTCATACAAATAAGATTCAAAGTCGAATGACCGAGTGGGGAGGACGGCGTTACAGTCTTCCATCCCTCTTTCTTGTGAACATAAGAAAGAGATGCACTATCACTAAAATTCGGTCCTCAGGCCCGTAATAAAAGCTATGCAATAGCTTAAAAAGCTATGCAATAGCTTAAAAAAATGTATGATGTACATTACCATGTAAACTGTCAACGAAAATTGGTTTGAATGAGATCTAGTTATTAGTTTTATTTTAATACGTCATAAATTGACTATTGTTAAAACACTGATTAAAGTAACAACGAAGTACAAGAACTTTTGTATTATGTTACTTGCTGCTACGGAAGCCTTCATGGGCGAGCCCGACTCGCACTTGACCCCTTTTATTTTTGAAGTCGGTTAAATCATTTGTGTTGTGATTTTCACAGACGGCGAGCCTCCGGCGAAAAAGGCAGCACCTTCTATATTTGTTGGCCCTGGTTTTAAATGGAACCTGCAGGTAAGCAACTATTTTCACTCTGATAAACAGCCCACTAAATGTTCCCAGTGCTGGGACTCGGGGCCTTCTGTTTTAGGAGAGAGGAGAGATACAAGGCCATAATACACCACACTGACCCAATGTGGGTTGAAAAATGACACGACATTGAAGGATTCTTGGTACATGTCGGTTTTGTTACGATGTTTCCTTTACTGTTTTTTAACGCCCGGCCAACAAAAGGGGGGTGTTATAAGTTTGACGTCGATGTCTGTCTGTCTGTCTATAACGCCGTAGAGCTCAAACGGTGCGGTGCGGTTCTTAGCTGTTTGGTTAATATCGATTAAACCGCCTCCACAAAATGGCGGTCAAAATAATTTTTCACAACCTCCTTAATATGGGTACCTACCAATGAAAGGGCTTGACTAGTAGAATACTTTTTTTATGTAGCATATTAGGGTGACGAGACGAACAGGACATGTGCCTGATGGAAGCAACAAGCCTGCCCATAACAGCACAGTGACACACAGCTATTGGAACACGAAGAGTCCAAATCATTACCTGCTGCGCTCGTCACCCATATATCACATAGTCACACACCATATAAGGTGTTTTATCTCTTAGTCCAGTAATTTCTCTGGAAACATTGACCTTTAAACCGGAACACAGTAATGTTTGCACACTGCTGCTTGGCGGAAGAATAACTGGCATAGGTGTGGTACTTTCCTAGTCGGCCTCAGCACAGAGCCCTACCACTACAACACTACTACTATATACACTATGACAAATTTCAAATCCAAGATGGCCGCCACCACAAAATGGCGAATTACATTTTATTTTTTGCACTACTCCCTCAATCTGGTTAACAAATGAAAGGGCTTGACTAGTAGAGTGTTTGACAAATTACGAATCCGAAATTATCGGGGGGAAACGAAATTTTTAATTTTGTGCTTGTCCAGTCGCTGGCGAACGCAGCCGATGCCGTGGAACTGGCCGGGAAGTCGCCAGTCTCCGCCTTGAATGAGCTCGGAGTCAAGGTCTCCTACTCTGTCCTGAGACAGGGCGGCCCTGCACACTGCCCTAGCTTCAACGTGGCTGTACATGTGAGTACACTCCGCGAGGTATAAGCTGAGCTTTGCATTAGTGTGAGTGATCACCAATCAGGCAGGAGCTTGAAATTTTGTCCGCGAGGTATAGGCTGAGCTTTGCATTAGTGTGAGTGATCACCAATCAGGCAGGAGCTTGAAATTTTGTCCGCGAGGTATAGGCTGAGCTTTGCATTAGTGTGAGTGATCACCAATCAGGCAGGAGCTTGAAATTTTGTCCGCGAGGTATAGGCTGAGCTTTGCATTAGTGTGAGTGATCACCAATCAGGCAGGAGCTTGAAATTTTGTCCGCGAGGTATAAGCTGAGCTTTGCATTAGTGTGAGTGATCACCAATCAGGCAGGAGCTTGAAATTTTGTCCGCGAGGTATAAGCTGAGCTTTGCATTAGTGTGAGTGATCACCAATCAGGCAGGAGCTTGAAATTTTGTCCGCGAGGTATAGGCTGAGCTTTGCATTAGTGTGAGTGATCACCAATCAGGCAGGAGCGGGGCGAGACAGAATGGCGCCGCGCCTAAGGCCGGTTGTCACACCTACACTATCCATGTACACACAAATGCAAAGCTCAGCTTATGCCTCGCGGAGTGTACTGCATTCGTCTATTTTGTAGTGGTATGACTCTTGGCAGAGTCCGCCTGGGGAAGTACCACACCTTTGCCAGTTATTCTACCGCCAAACAGTAATGTGCAAACATTACTGTGTTCCGGTTTGAAGGGCAATGTTTCCAGAGAAATTACAGGCCTTAGAGATATAAGATCTTAGATCTCTGGGTGACGAGCGCAGTGCAGTGCTAGGTAATTATTTGGACTCATCATGTTCCAATAGCTGCGTGTCACTGTGCTGTTATGTGTCAGGCATGTTGCTTACCATCAGGCACATGTCCTGATAGTATCGTCACTCTTTATTTTTAGATTTTTCGTGGGCTGTGAATTGAATTACTGGCACGCTTAATGGTAAGAAATCTTCGGGTAAACTCGGGACCATGGCCGTTGGGCATCTAGAAATGCGTCGGCATTTCCCATTGGGATGATGATGATCTACATGGCCATGGTCATGGCCACGCTCTCCGGTTTTAACCGCGTTTCCTATGTAAGCTATCAAAATCTGAGTTATAAGTTTTCACTTCTATTGGCAATTCCTATGACTGCCAATTATTATAATTATTTTATAATCTTACAAGCTTTGCTTAGTTTGGGGTCAGATGGTGTTGTGTGTGTGAATTGTCCACCAATATTTATTTGTTATTTTTTTAACTTTTTAATCCCCGACCAAAAAAAGGGGTGTTATAAGTTTGACGTCGATGTCTATCTGTCTGTCTGTCTGTCTGTCTGTGTGTCTGTCTGTCTGTGGCACCGTAGAGCTCAAACGGATGGGCCGATTTCGATGCGGTTTTTTTTATTTGAATGTTAATTACCGTGCGGATGTTCTTAGCTATGCTTGGTAAATATCGATTCAAGATGGCCGCCTCCACAAAATGGCGGACAATATATTTCTTCACAACCTACCCCAATATGGGTATCAAATGAAAGGGTTTGGCTAGTAAAATACTATGCACTATGACAAATTTCAAATCCAAGATGGCCGCTACCACAAAATGGCGAAATATTTTTTTTTCACAACTCCGTCAATATGGGTTTCAAATGAAAGGGCTTGACTAGTAGAATGTTATACAAATAACAAATCCGAGGTAGTCGGGGGGTTAATCAAAATTTTTAATTTTGTTCTTGTATGGTATTAGATATAATCGCCATCTCGGCTGGTGGTCACTACGCGATCTACGACGGAGCGTGCTTACCTAGAAGCTGATTCACTCTCGATTTGCAGACACCAAGGTGGGTTTTCCTGATGTTCACAACCATCGGGAAAACCCACTCAGACAACGCATTCTACAGCCTAGACGTCCCTATGGCACAAGTGTGTCATGTGCCGATGAATACCATCCTCGGCTAATTTAAGACTCTCGCCAAGGCTCGGGTTTCAATAGCGCCTCAACGGTAGTATCAACTTTACACACTTGTGCCATAATCTACTATTACGCTATCTATGTACCCTGTACCACGCTTGTATACGATTACTAGATGTCCGCCCCGGCGTTGCCCGTGGTACATTATATAGCACTCATCAGGATCCCGTACATATACAACGGTGAAAGAATGACTGAAATCGGTTCAGTCATTCCTGAGAAAACACCGCTTTCAAACAAAACACCTCTTTAGCTACCTGCTACGCCACCTGTCGGAAATTGGTCGTACCAACTCAGATTTAGAAACAAATTTGATTATGAAAGGTTTATATTCAAGAGGTATGTAATCTGTGATATTCAATGACGCAATCTTAGACACATGCTGTCATGTGTCATGTCAAAGCACGAAACGTACTTACGCTACGAAAACTCAAAAAGGAATATTTTTTCCCGATTTTGTTACATTCTTGATTCATGCTCCGCTTCTATTAATAGTAGCGTTATGTTCTATAGCCTATAGCCTTCCTCGATAAATGGACTATCCAATAGAAAAAGAATCTTTCAATTCGGACAAGTACTTCCCGAGATCCACAGACTAAGTAGAGAGATACACTCCGAGATTCTAGCCACATCCTAGCGTTCAAACAAACTCTTCAGCTTTATAATATTAGTATATACAAAGATTGTTGAACTCAAGATTAGCCCTGAACATCTTGACATTAATTTGTAACAAACTGCGTTTGTGACATCTGTCTCTATCTAAGAGACGTCTCGGTATCTGTCTAAGACATCTATTTCGCTCGCGCTAGTTATAATTGGTATTATTCTCTCTCTGTCACACGGTGATGTGTAGCCGGCGACGGTGATGGTAGCCATTTTAAAATATTAATGGGCGTGTATGTAATAAGAAAATATTTGTACTTACGCATGAAATGTTATTCTATTAGATTTATTTAAGTTTCTAGAATTTTTAGAACACTTTTTGAATGCACAGGAAGACATAATCTTTTATATTTATGTTTAAAATTATCAAAATCAGTGATAGGTAGGTATAAACGACCGGCGTCCCCCGCTGGCTACAACCGACTAGCACGGAAAGAGTGAGCTCACTCTTCCCAACGTTAACATGATTCCGTGTGCCCTGAAGTTTGTGAGGGCTAATCTTGTGTTCTACGATCTATGATTATAGATAGCACCTGGTTGACCGAGCTTAGCTCCGTTTAAATGCGTTTATGAAGGGCTCTAACAAGGGAAAAAAAAGAACAAAAAGAAAATACCCGAGTGTAACCATCAGGATTCGAACCGGGACCTGTTGACTCCGAGGGCGAGCATATTCCGTCCGAGCCATTTAGACTTAAAGAACAGTGGCGAAATAAGTTATCGTATTCTAATGACATTGTAGGAGTTTTTCATTGTCTAAAAACGCGCATAAAATGATGTTTTTAAAAAATAAAACCTAGCTAGATCGATTTATCGTCCCCGAAACCCCCTGTATACATAATTTCATGAAAATCGTTCGAACCGTTTCCGAGATTCAGATTCTATAAATATAAACATATATACATACAAGAATTGCTCGTTTATAGGTATAATATATATGATAGATAGGTACCTATTATTTACCTATTTGAGACATGAGCATTGAGCAAGATACAAATGTCCAATTTCCAATAAGAAAATAAGAGTTTCTTATGTCACTGTCACGTGTGTTTTCCCGCCTTTTTTATGTTCCGATGTATTCGTAATATTATGATTGTTTTTCTTGGCCGTTCGAATGAAACGTTCTCAGAATGCAAATATATTTTGCCAAAAATAGTTAGGTATCAATTTCGCCTAGGACGGCATCAATGTTTCGTTTAGTTAGAAAAAAATAACTTTTCCCGTTCCTGTATTTTTTCCATAATCTAATATTTATTAATGTTTGTTGCGCTGAAATGTAGTCTAAATGTACTTATACCTATACTAATATTATAAAGCTGAAGAGTTTGTTTGAACGCTAGGATCTCGGGAAGTACTGGTCCGAATTGAAAGATTTGCGCTGAAATGTAGTAGTCTAAATGTACTTATACCTATACTAATATTATAAAGCTGAAGAGTTTGTATGTTTGTTTGAACGCTAGGATCTCGGGAAGTACTGGTCCGAATTGAAAGATTTATTTTTCTATTGGATAGTCCATTTATCGAGGAAGGCACATAACGATAACGATATAGATCACATAACGATACTATCAATAGAAGCGGAGCTTCGATTCATTTCTGGCTTCATTTCTGGCTGTATGGCTGTCTGGCTGGCACAGTATGTGTCTAAGATTACGTCATTGAATATGAACTTTTGCTAATCGAATTTGTTTCTAAATCCGAGGTGGTACGACCAATTTCCGACAGGTGGCGTTGCAGGGAGCTGAAGAGGATTTTTGTTTGAAAGCTATATTCTCAGGAATGACTGAGCCGATTTCAGTCATTCTTTTACCGTTAGATAGGTACGGGATCCCGATGACTGTTATATAATGTACCACGGGCGAAGCCGCGGCGGACATCTAGTCTATACATAAAATTTTATACATAACTATACTAAGTAGGTACTAGAAATTGGCAGAATCTACCAAACTACCAATCCACGGACTCTACCAAAGTTATCTTATTAGAGATTGGCATAATACCCTATTTGATATTGTATAATATTTAGCTTGTGTGACACATGTTCGTATACTGTACATAATAGTCATGTACGATTAGTACGAGTACGAGAGGCCACCATAACAATCTGCTTTGTTTCAATTTTGTTTACATTTAGTAATCTTATCCACCAGTCCACTTTAGTCGGTCGCTGTGGCATGCCATTGTTATCGAAATGCCACCGTTTCGTAAAATCGAACCGAAAAGAAAAAAGAAATGAATATTTTGCCCGAAGCTATTCGAGGAATCAGTGTTGTGTTTACGCACCGTTAGTATAAATCGGAACGCGTTCAATTTGAAATTGTTTCCCTCCGCCGTCGCCGCGCTGTTCGGTTTGCCTTAAAATAAAAAATATCAACAACAACAAATAAAAAGTGTTACAAAAAAGTTTGAAAATAAGATTTACTTAGTGTATTTTTTACGACAATTACCTATTTTAAATATCGAGTGTAAAAAAAACGTGTTGTGAAAGTATTTAAGAAGGTGCCATTTTCTAATTCTATTGAATCACAGGATATTAGCATTTGTTTTGTCGTATTAATATACATTGCATTTTATCATTATTGTGTTTATCCAATCTTACAAAAATTGTGGTCACGCGTATCGAGACAAGCAATATCTCTATGATTATTAGTCTACTGATTAGATCGCATCAGTAATTCGGCTACAATTTTCAGGGTTTTATAATAACTTTCGTTTTTGTAATATTTTTCAATTTGCGCGGGCAGGCCCGGCGACGGCGCGCGCGCCGTAGTGTGGCCTCGCTGTGCCACTGACGCATATAGTGTAGGAGCCGGCGTCGCAGTCTCGCAGTTAGTGCTTCTCTAGGTTGTGCTGTCGTTGATGTTGGTTGTCGTGCCGTAGGTCCGGCCGTCGTCGTTGATGGCACGCACATGTCCCCACTCGCAAAAATTCCTCTTCTCTCGAAATTCCCCAATTTTTTGAAAAATTGTTCCATTCGGGAGGCGTAACATTCCATTTTTTTATCGTAGTTCGCTATTGTCGTCATACAACAGTTTAATTTATTGTCGTAGTCGTTAATCACAGACACGGATTGTTCCATTATCATTTTGTAAACATCGATAAGGGAACTTGACTGTGCAAGTTGTTCCCTCACGGTCGTCATTTCATCACGCAGTTTTTGTATTTCGAGTGTCAGCTCTCACGTGCACTCTGTGGTACGCTCAGCAATGTTTTGAACACGTATTTGTTTATTTCAATCTGTATCTTCGATCTTTATTCGATTTCTGATTAGTGAGATGCATAAGGTTTTTTGTAGTGAGTAGAGTGATGGGAGGAGCAAGGCATGCGTCTGTTGGTATCACACCTGCACTACAGCTGCAGTGCCACACAGCTATTTGTAAAATAAAAAGTCCAAATTTGTATCTAGCACTGCAGTCATCACCCCAGACAGGGTCATAATCTGAAATTTTCGAGGGTGTCACAAATAACATCACAATAATTATGTCCAGTAAATTAGACTTATTACAAAATACACAATAAAAATACGACTTATGTGTGTGACTATGTGCCTCTTTTTTTAAGGTTTATACTTGACCGCCATCTCATCGCCTGATGTTAAGTGACGATGCAGTCTACGTTGGACCGTGAACGTCTCTTTTGTACATATAAGTATTTATTTAATTTATAGATATAGATAGCCTTTATTTCTAGAGTATTAACAATATTTATGTATTTATTTTAATTTTATTTATTCTCCAGTTTGTCTTTCAACATAGGCCTCTTCCAAGTTTTATCTCCCTCTTTTTGTTTTTTCTCCTCGAGGATACCAATGAGTCACCTTTCGATACCACTTTTGTTTGCCTGTTACCATATGACCAGTCCATCTCCATTTTTTTAATTTACTAATGGTCTTGGCTATGGGAACTACCTTTGATCGTTTTTTAATTTACTAAAATATAAATCTTTCTACCTAAAAATACAGGAAACCAAATCTGTACGCTATGGATCTTAGTTACGACGATATTATTGCCAAGATTCGTTTTAACTTGACTTGGCAAAGTCCCATCTCCGTTGTGAACGAGGTATTCCATACACGAGGCTGGGAATGTCAGTACATAGATTTTGAAAAGCTCGGAAAGGATCATGAGCCTGTCTTTGGAGTTGTTCTTAAGGTAAGTCCTTCCTCATGTATTGTATGGACCACTCCACTGGGCATGTGCACAGGGCCCCGCGATGGACCCCCTGGTCCCTACTTACCAAACAATACCTAACAGCTACTGTACTCTCGCGGTCTCCCCTGAACATTCGGCTTAAGCAGCAAAACCAGCTCAATAAATGTTCCCACTGCTGGGACTCAGGGCCTTCTCTCACAAACATACCACACGGGACCTGAGCGAGTTGGAGCACACACATGACCTCTATAAATTCTGGATACATGTCTGTTTCCTCACAATATTTTCTTCAGTTATTTTACTTGCGTGAAAATTAGGCTAACTGTAGAAATAAAAGTAAAGCTACAACTTTGCATATCTAGTTCTTTTTTTATTCAAACAAAATAATGCTTTATTATGGTCATACTATGCCAATATTAAGTTAATAGATATATAAGTTTTTTGTAAACATCTTTGTAAACCCATAAACGCAAATAAATAAACAAGAACAAAATTAAAAATTTTGATTAACCCCCGACTACCTTAGATTTGTTATCTGTACAACATTCTACTAGTCAAGCCCTTTCATTTGATACCCATATTAAGGAAGTTGTGAAAAATGAAATGTAATTTGCCATTTTGTGGTAGCGGCCATCTTGGATTTGAAGTTTGTCATAGTGCAAAGTATTCTACTAGTCAAGCCCTTTCGTTTGATACCCATATTGCGGTAGTAGTGAAAAAAATTATATAATTCGCCATTTTGTGGTGGCGGCCATCTTGGATTTCAAATTTGTTATAGCGTATAGTACTCTGCTAGTCAAGCCCTTTCATTTGATACCCATATTGAGGTAGGTTGTGAAGAAATATTTTGTCCGCCATTTTGTGGAGGCGGCCATTTTGAATCGATATTAACCAGACATAGCTAAGAACACCCGCACGGATATTAACTTTCAAATAAAAAAAAACCGCATCGAAATCGGCCCAACCGTTTGAGCTCTACGGTGCCACAGACAGACACACACACAGACAGACAGACAGACAGACAGACAGACAGACATCGAAGTCAAACTTATAACACCCCTTTTTTTGGTCGGGGGTTAATGAATTGAATTGAATGTGCCCTGGGGCTCTAATAGGTGAAAGTTGACCCTGACTGGACAATAAAGCCACATATAAATGTATTGCTATAAGAATAATTCATTGTTACTCTGAGACAAAGACTCTGTGTTCTGATGTACAATAATGTAAGCCTTTGTATTCTATTGTACCTATTTTATTAACCGACTTAAGAAAGGATAAGGATCGCCATTCCATTGTATGTTTTATGTGTGTGTGTTATGCAATGGCTCCGCCAATTGTGAATCCATTGTTAACACCCAACCAAAAACGATGATGCGGTCTATGATGGAGCGTGTTTACCTAGAAGAAACCGATTCACTCTCGATTTGAAGACACAAAGATTGTAACCATCGGGGAAAACCCAATCAGGTGACGTATTCCACAGCCTTGACGTTCTTCTCACAAAAGTAGAGTCAAATCTCTTCGTTCGTGTCTTTGGAACATCAACCATGAAACGATGTCGCTTTTTCGAGGTACGAGCACTCCGATAGAAGAAAGGGCAAGGTGGTATTAGATCATGCAAATCAGTCGCACACTCTCCGAAGTGTATCCGACAAAAAACCGATAAGCTAGCAATGTTCGACACATTAAGATTTAAGAATTTATCTTTTTGTTTATTGAGACAACGTCTAATAAATCGATGAACGCCGGCTGCATTCACGAAAAAGTGCCCCGGACTTTGCAGTGAGACAATCTTCTTAGCATTTTTTTAAAAATAAATAGTGACGAGACGATCAGGACATGTGCCTGATGGTAAGCAACATGCCTGACATATAACAGCACAGTGACACGCAGCTATTGGAAGATGAAGAGTCCAAATCATTACCTAGCACTGCACTGCGCTCGTCACCCAGAGATCTAAGATCTTATATCGCTAAGCTCTGTAATTTCTCTGGAAACATTGCCCTTCAAACCGGAACACAATAATGTTTGCCCATTACTGCTTGGCGGTAGAATAGCATTCCATGGATTCACCGTGCGGGTGCCGGGTCCATCGTGTGGCAGAGAGAGAAAACTCGAATAGATCCCGATACTGGTGACTCGGGCGTAGGTTTAAGGGGCCCCTTTTCTGACGTACATCAACACTCACCTTCACTACATAGTTCGGATTTAATACTCGTATATCTGGTTGAAAAATCATATTCTATTGTCTCAATGTAAGACATGGTAAGAAAATAAAGTGTAAAAAAATCTGTTGACATGTCCGGGTTTTGGGCTCTAAACTCAGGTAAATCCGGGGTTTTCACGAGTCTTGTCCTGGTTCTCAAACTTTAGAGATCGCAACCCTATATTATCTAACTATTTTCAGGTAGCGGACCTGACGTTTGAAGGCTGGGGTCACAGCAAGAGGGAGGCGCGAGCGGCCGCGGCCCGCGCCTGTCTCTCGGCTCTGCTTACCCGCGCTGGACGCGTGCTGGCAAATGGGGACGGTCTGAATGACTTCACCCAGGATATAATGCCGAAAGATATAGGTAAGCTTTTAATTTTAATGTCATTTTTTTTTTGATCCCCTACCAAAAAAAGGGGTGTTATAAGTTTGACGGCGATGTCTGTCTGTTATCCGTACAACATTCTACTAGTCAAACCCTTTCATTTGATTTTATTGAGGTAGGTTGTGAAGAAATATTTTGTCCGCCATTTTGTGGAGGCGGCTATCTTGAATCGATATTAACTAATCATAGCTAAGAACATCCGCACGGATATTAACTTTCAAATAAAAAAAAACCGCATCGAAATCGGCTTATCCGTTTGAACTCTACGGTGCCACAGACAGACACACACACAGACAGACAGACAGACATCGACGTCAATCTTATAACACCCCTTTTTTGATCCGGGGTTAAAAAGGGATGTAAAAAAAAGTTTGACGTCAATGTATGTCTGTCTGGCTGTGTGGATGTGTGTGTGTCTGTCTGTGGCACCGCAGAGCTCAAACGAATGGGCCAGAAAACGAATGGGCCAGAATTATGTTCTATAGCCTACAGCCTTCCTCAATAAATGAACTATCCAATAGAAAAATAATCTTTCAATTCGGACCAGTACTTCCCGAGATCCCAGCATTCAAACAAACAAACTCTTCAGCTTTATAATATTAGTATAGATTTTAATTATAATATATAATTTTCTTCTTCACAGCATCCACTGAGTCGCAGTTTGAAAAGCCACCAACACCCGAACCGAAACAGGAGGTCACCTCCAGCCCCGGTAATATCTTACACATTCTCAATTTTTATATGTCTGCTATGAAAACGTAATATTCAGAGAGCTGGTAGCAAATTTTCCTTAGATGTTTGAGGCAAGCTAAAAAAACTTATATTTTTTCTTAACCTCCAACCAAACAAGAACAAAATTAGAAGTTTTGATTAACCCCCGACTACCTCAGATTTGTTATCTGTACAATATTCTACTAGTCATACTAGTCAAGCTCTTTCATTTGATACCCATATTAAGGGAGTTGTGAGAAAACAAATGTATTTCACCATTTTGTGGAAGCGGCCATCTTGGATTTGAAATTTGTCACAGTGCAATGTATTTAACTATTCAAGCCCTTTCGTTTGATACCCATATTGAGGTAGTAGTGAAAAAAATAATATAATGCGTCATTTTGTGGTGGCGGCCATCTTGGATTAGATTTTTTTTATAGTGTATAGTATTGTGCTAGTCAAGCCCTCTCATTTGATACCCATATTGAGGTAGGTAGTGAAGAAATATTTTGTCCGCCATTTTGTGGCGGTGGCCATTTTGAATCGATATTAACTAAACATAGCTAAAAACATCTGCACGGAAAATATTAACCTTTAAATAAAAAAACTGCATCGAAATCGGCCCATCCGTTTAAGCTCTACGGTGCCACAGATAGACAGACAGACATCGAAGTCAAGCTTATAACACCCTTTTTTTTGGTCGGGGGTGTTAAAAACGACTTTACTAGTAACGCTGTTTCTGTCTGTGGCACCGTAGAGCTCAAACGGATAGACCGATGTCGATGCGGTGTTTTTATTGTAAGGTTAATTTCTTAGCTATGTTTGGTTAGTATTGATTCGAGATGGCCGCTTCCACAAAATGGCGGACAAAATATTTCTTCACAACCTACCTCAATATGGGTATCAAATGAAAGGGCTTGACTAGTAGAATACTATGTACTATTACAAATTTAAAAACCAAGATGGCCGCCACTACATAATGGAGAAATACATTTCTTTTTTCACAACTCCTTCGACATGGGTATCAAATGAAAGGGCTCGACTAGTAGAATGTTGTACATGTTACGAATTGGGGGTAGTCGGGGGTATATAATCAAAAAAATTTGCCAATTGGAAAAAGAAAAGACAAACGGACAAGTCTTTCAAACTGCCAGGTGATCTAAATAAAGGGATTCATTTTGCATCATTATTACCAGCCAGATCTGCAGCTCCGGTTTTGGGGTAATAAAAGAGATGTATATGATAATACTTGCTTGCTCGAAGTACCTACCCTAAATTTGCTACCAGCAAATGGGGAATGCTGCCACATTTTTAGATGGCCAATGGGATAGGTTAGTAGTAGTAGCGCTTTGCTCAGGCTTCGTGCGCCTGTTTTGCGTGTCGGATGGGATAGGTTAAATGACGTTTTAAATCTACAATTGTGGTACACACGATGTCCTAAATTCAAATTTACTTTTACCCTCTAGAGGGTGGGTAAAAAACGATTTTTCCACACTGATAACGAAGAGTAAAAGTACTCTTTCCGTGATGGAGCTATGATAAAGTTATTTCATATTTTAGTTTTCACTTCTGCTGTGCGGTCTTAATCACACACATTTTTAACCCCCGACCAAAAAAAGGGGTGTTATAAGTTTGACGTCGATGTCTGTCTGTCTGTCTATCTGTCTGTCTGTCTGTCTGTCTGTCTGTGTGTGTGTCTGTCTGTGGCACCGTAGAGCTCAAACGGATGGGCCGATTTCGATGCGGTTTTTTTTATTTGAATGTTAATTACCGTGTGGATGTTCTTAGCTATGCTTGGTAAATATCGATTCAAGATGGCCGCCTCCACAAAATGGCGGACAATATATTTCTTAACAACCTACCCCAATATGGGTACCAAATGAAAGGGCTTGAATGGTAGAATACTATACACTATGACAAATTTCAAATCCAAGATGGCCGCCACCACAAAATGGCGAATAACATTAATTTTTTTCACTACTACCACAATATGGGTATCAAATGAAAAGTTTGGCTAGTTAAATACTATGCACTATGACAAATTTCAAATCCAAGATGGCCGCTACCACAAAATGGCGAAATATTTTTTTTTCACAACTCCGTCAATATGGGTTTCAAATGAAAGGGCTTGACTAGTAGAATGTTATACAAATAACAAATCCGAGGTAGTCGGGGGTTAATCAAAATTTTTAATTTTGTTCTTGTTTTTCTCAAATCAGGTACAGCGACACCGCCTTTGTCCGACGAGTCTCCATCGACGCTGCTCTTCGGTGCCCTGAAACCATCCTCTGCCTTCTCCAAGAGCCCCATCAACTTGCTGTATGAAAACTACCCCGGACTCAACTTCACTTGCACGTTCGGAGACGGGTCACCCCTCACCGGGCCTCAGGGTGAGTCGAAATACTTTTTAGCAGTCAAGTGGCCTGGAACGCACATCGTGTGAAAAATATTAACAAAAACATAAATTGAATCTACCCTCAAAAATTTTGAGGCTAATTTTGACAAAACAAATCATAAGTGATAGTATATCAACAAAAAATTTTTCGCGGCAGCGGATGGTATGGGAGCCCCCTTAATTATTTATTTTATTTTAATTAATTATATTCAAAGTTAACATAAAACTAAATATTCTTTGAATAGTTAAAGCGTCTACCTGTCACCGTTATTAGTATTGAGCAAGAAACGTTAAAAAAATAAAGTTTGTGTCATGGACAAATACCCATTTTATATTATTTTTGGTATTTGTTGTTATAGCGGCAATATAAATCTCTGAAAATTTCTACTGTCTAGCTAGCACAGAAGAAATATTTTGTGCGCCATTTTGTGGAGGAGGCCATCTTGAATCCATATTAACCAAACATAGCTAAGAACATTCGCACGGATATTAACTTTCAAATAAAAAAAAACCGCATCGGAATCGGCTCATCCGTTTGAGCTCTACAGACAGACAGACAGACGGACAGACAGACATCGACGTCAAACTTATACACCCCTTTTTTGGTCGGGGGTTAAAAAGAAGGAGGTTATCAAATACAAATACAAATACAAAAATCTTTATTGCTGTTTGTAGGTAAGATAAGATGATACAAAACATTTTAAAAGTTGCCCCATACAAACTGGCCTCTGCGAGAGGCATGCAATATGTCTGGCAAGACAATTTGTTAGTAATTTAGAAATAAAATAAAAAAAATTAAATAATAAAATAATAGTCAGCTGATTAAAGTCTTCTTCTTCCTCGTCTTCTATTAATTTCTGGTTTTTATTTATGTCATCTGATTCTTCATCTTAGATTAATTTCTGGCTTCTATTTGGTTGTGATATATATTTGTGTGAGATAAATGTTTGGTGAGCACAATTTCGCCAACATCTTGTGTTTCATCAGGATGTTGTCTTGTGTTTTTTGAGTTTGATCAATATATCCATCCAGGGTCTAAGGTCTTGCATTAGTAGATCTTGCAGTTCATCCATGTGAGGAATGTCAAAGAATGTATAAAGTGTGATAAATGTATATAATCAAAAATGTCGTTAATTATAATATTCATGTAAATACTCAAAGAATGTCAAAATGTAATACAGTACAAACTAATTCATCATTATACAATATATCATTATATGGTCTTATGTCAGTTGACTGTCAAATTTCATCATGGAATAATAATATCTATTGAGATATTAATGGAATAAGGTTTAAAGATTGTAAAAATTTCATGTGTTAAACAATGTCTAAAATATTAGTATTCCAATTAAATTCCTTATCATTTAAAAATTCAGTTACAGTATAATAGCATTTGTGTATCAGCACTTTTTTTAGTTTACTTTTGAACATTGTTATGTTAAGTTCTTTTATGGCATTTGGCAGCTTATTATATAAAAGAGGAGCCATACAAAAATGCTGTCACTCATAATCTTTTTTGCGTTTGTCTATGAGCAGTCTACACTTATCACGCCGGTTACGTTTTACTTTGTCACTCAATAGAGGAAAATAATGAGGGTTATTCCTTACAAAACACATAACTTCTAATATGTACAGGCATGGCAGGGTTAATATTTGGTTGTCTATGAATACTTGTCGGCAGCTATCTGTAACTTGCATCCCGAACATAGCACGAATGCATCGTTTTTGTGCTTTGAAAACTGAGGCTGTATCAGTTGAATTCCCCCAAAAAATGATCCCATATCTCAAGACTGATGCCACCAATCCATGGTAAGATGTAAGAGGAGCCTCTTTCTTTACCACTGGAGCAAGCCTATGCAGAGCATATGCCGAGCTACCCAGCTTCTTGCAGAGAATCTCAACATGTGCCTTCCAATTCAATTTCATGTCTATTGTTAGGCCCAAAATTTTGTTGTAGTGACTTCTGCAATTTTTTTATTTTGATAATTTATGTTTATGTTACTCAAGTAATTTTTCTTTGAGTAAATTGCATGAAATTGGTTTTGTTTAAATTAATTTTTAAGTTATTAATGTTTAACCAATGGATAGATGAATTTAGTGCGGCATTGATATCTTCCTCATAATTAGCTTTATCTTGACATGCTATTGTTATTGTGCTGTCATCTGCAAATAGTGACATTGGATGCTCAATTACTTTAGGAAAATCATTTATGTAGACAATAAATTGAAACGGTCCCCACACACTTCCCTGCGGCACACCAAATTTGACAGTTCTTTCTTTAGAGGTGAATATTTCCTCCTGTTTAGTTTTAGTATTAATCTTCGTAATTTTAGTAACTTGCCTTCTGTCTGTTAGGTAAGATTTTACTAAGTCAAGCACATTACCTCTAACCCCATAGGCTTCAAATTTACTCAAAAGAATATCATGATTGACATAGTCAAATGCCTGGGTCATATCACAATATGGTATGGTAGGCTATGGTACAGATAGCATTGTTATTATCAACATTTTTCATTACATTGTTAAGAAAATCATATATAGCAATATTTATAGTCTTATTTCTTCTGAAACCTTTTTGCTCATTACAAAGTATATTGTATTTTTCAAAATACTGAATGAATTGCTGGTTAAAATATTTTTCAAATATTTTTGACATTATAGGTATAAGGGCAATAGGTCGGTAATATTCCATGTGCTCCCTATTTTCTTTTTTAAATACAGGTATGATTATACGTTTTTTAAGGGCCTCGGGAAATGTGCCTGTACTTATACATAAATTGATTATATGACGAGTGATATAAAGACAGTCCGAATATTGTAGTCTATTTTTTTTGTGAAGAATATAGATTATGTTTATTCTACACAAGATGTCCGCCCCGGCGTCGCCCGTGGTACATTATATAGCACTCATCAGGATCCGGGAGTATCATGTACGGGAGTACATATACAACGGTGAAAGAATGACTGAAATCGGTTCAGTCATTCCTGAGAATATCGCTTTCAAACAAAAATCCTCTTCAGCTCCCTGCTACGCCACCTGTCGGAAATTGGTCGTACCAACTCAGATCTAGAAACAAATTTGATTAGCACACGTATTAAAGAGGTGTTTACTCTGTGATATTCAATGACGCAATCTTAGACACAAACATGCTGTCATGTGTCAAAGCACGAAACGTACGAAATCTCTCAAAAAGGAATATTTTTTTCCCGGTTTTGTTACATTCTTGATTCATGCTCCGCTGCTATTCATAGTAGCGTTATGTTCAATAGCCTATAGCCTTCCTCGATAAATGGACTATCCAATAGAAAAATAATCTTTCAATTCGGACCGGTACTTCCAGAGAACCTAGCGTGAAAACAAACAAACTCTTCAGCTTTATAATATTAGTATAGATTCAATAATTGCTTTTACTTTTGTTCCAGCCCCGGTTCAGCTTAGTCACAGCATGCGTTTCAAAGTCGTTTGCCAAATCAAAGATCAGATATACGAAGGATATGGTAAGTTATTTATAAATTATTTTAAAACAAGCTAATGAACTTTAAAAATATAGATATTCTGCGGCAGCCGGCCATTTTGTATTTGATTACCATAGTGCTTAAGTATTCTACTCAAAACCTTTCATTTTGTTTTATTTATTAACCCTTTCATTACTGTGTTCTGGTTTGAAGGGCAATGTTGCCAGTGAAATAACAGGGCGGTAGAGATACAATATCTTTGGGTGACTAGTGCAGTACAGTGCTAGGTAATGATTTGGACTCTTCATTTTCCAATAGCTGTGTGTCACTGTGCTGTTATGTGGCAGACATGTTGCTTACCATCAGGTACATGTATTGCTCGTCTCGTCACTCTTTGTGGAATAAACACTACAAGAACAAAATTTAAAATTTTGACTAACCCCCCTCTTTTGACTACCTCAGATTTGTTATCTTTACAACATTCTACTAGTCAAGCCCTTTCATTTGATACCCATATCGAGGTAGTTGTGAAAAAGAAATGTATTTCGCCATTTTGTAGTAGCGGCCATCTTGGATTTGAAATTTGTCATAGTGCAAAGTATTCTACTAATTAAGACCTTTCGCTTGATACCCATATTGAGGTAGTAGTGAAAAAAATAATGTAATCAGCCATTTTGTGGTGGCGGCCATCTTGGATTTGAAATTTGGTATAGTGTATAGTATTCTACTAGTCAAGCCCTTTCATTTGATACCCATATTGAGGTAGGTTGTGAAGAAATATTTTGTCCGCCATTTTGTGGAGGCGGCCATTTTGAATCGATATTAACCAAACATAGCTAAGAACATCCGCACGGATATTAACCTTCAAATAAAAAAAACGCATCGAAATCGGCCCATCCGTTTGAGCTCTACGGTGCCACAGACAGACACACACACACACAGACAGACAGACATCGACGTCAAACTTATAACACCCCTTTTTTTGGTCGGGGGTGTTAAAAACAAATTCTTGTTATCAAATTCATGAAACCCGCTTCACGTCACAGGTTCGAGTAAGAAGCTGGCGAAGCTAGCGGCCGCTCGCGCCGCGCTGGCCGTGCTGAACGAAGGCCGGCCTCCGCCGCGGGCCGCGCTGCCCGACCCGGGCGGAGCCCTGCCGCAGGTGCTGGCTGACCACATCTCCAAGTGAGTCGCTGTGAAGCTCTGATACCATATTTTCCAAGTACATTCTGAATCTACCATATCTCCAACTGTTTGGTGCTGTTAGACCCAGATACCATATCGCTAAGTGAGTGTACCACATCTCAAATGAGTTTCTATGTGCAACCTATTTACCATATCTTGAAATGAGTGCCCCACTTTGTGACCTAGATACCATATTCATGGGTGGCACTGTATGATCCAGCAGACATCATAAATGTCCAATAGAGTGTCACTGTGAAACTCAGATACCAGATCACAAAGTGAGTGTGCGGAGTATAGTACCACATCTCAATTGAGTGCATGTGTGCAACCTAGGTACCATATCTCGAAATGAGTGCCCCACTTTGTGACCCAGATACCATATTCATGGGTGGCTCTATACGATCCAGCAGACATCATAAATGTCCAATAGAGTGTCACTGTGAAACTCAGATACCAGATCACAAAGTGAGTGTGCGGAGTATAGTACCACATCTCAATTGAGTGGATGTGTGCAACCTAGGTACCATATCTCGAAATGGGTCTGTCACTTAGTCTGAACAGTTCGGCCTGAAATTTCGAATTCAGATTATAATCTGGAAAGAACATGTAAGCCACTTTTTATCCCGGGGTCATAATGAAAATGGTAATTTGACTGCCCTAGTGGCTTAGTTGGTAGTAGCTCGGCCTGCGAAGCCGAGGGTCGTGGGTTCGATCCCCACCCAGTGCAAATATTTGTGTGATGAATACAAATGTTTGCACTGTGTCTGGGTGTTTCTATGTATAATAAGTATGTATTTAAAAAACTATATAAGTATTATATCAGCTATCTGGCTGCCATCACACAAGCTTTGCTTAGTTTGGGGTCAGATGGTGTTGTGTGTGAATTGTCAAAAAAAAATAATCGCGGTTTTTTTTAATTTAAATTACCACTCCACAGACTCCGGGGTCAGTGATCTTTGTCATTACAATTGTCTTTTTTACACATTTCTTGGATAAGGGGAAGAAGAGGAAAATAGGAGGGAGTTGGGTACATTTCAAATCTAAGAATTTTGGAGGGGGTCACCAGTACGCAGTACGCATCCCCAGATTTGGGGGAGGGGGAAGGGGTCACCAGTAGGAATACAATAAATCGAGTAAAAATAATTTAAATACGCGCCCTACGATTTTACCCGCGTAGTTCCCGTTCCAGTTATTTTCCCGTGTCAAAAATAGTCTATGTAATTGTACGGTACACACCGTCAGTTTCTGTCCCTCGATTTATGGACTGTAAGAATTAAATTTATGAAAAGAAAAGAGTTGAGAGATACTTATTCTTAGAGAATAAGATAGTTTAACGTATACGATTTTGGAGGGGTCATGTCCTCTGTGACCCTCCCTCGGACCGCGCATGGATCACTACCGGTTGGGATTCCGCTAGTAATCGACTCGACATCGCGTGTTTGCCTAATTACCATTTGCCTAAGCCGCCTCCTCCCGGCCCAGAGCCTCCATCACGGCCGCATTTCTGTCTCTGATGAACTTCGCAGTTAAAACCTTGGGACTCTGATAGTGCTTTGATAAATCTCAAAGTCCAAGATGGCGGCTACCAAAGAACGTCGAGCGCTTAAAGTTTTAAAAATTATAGTAGATTATGCTATAAGTGTGTAAAATTGGTGATTACCCCGGAGGCGCGGAGGAACCGCGCGGAGGTGTTGCCAGGCATATTGCATGCCTCTAGAAGAAGAGGCCAGTTTGTGTGGGTCAACTATTAAAATGTTTTGTATCACCTTATCTTACCTGCAAACAGCAATAAAGATTTTTGTATTTGTAACCGAGAGCCAAAGAGCATTTCAACCAATAAAAAAAAGCCTCTAAAACTCACTCGTGAGTAATATTACTGAAAAAGTCACAGTTAGATTATAGGTGTCATTATATGACTGATTGCGGTGAAATTAGAGACACTTTATGAGCAAGTGTGTTGTAATTGTTTTATGCTTATTTTTCCAGGATAGTGAATGAGAAATTCAACGAGCTCATGAAGCATGACGTGGTCCACTCCAAGCGGAAAGTGCTGGCTGGTATCGTGATCACTATTGAAGACAGAGTCGAAACTGCGAAGGTAGGACCAGAAGTACTTTCTTTTTTATAGTACACTAGATGTCCACCCGGCTTCGCCCGTGGTAAATTATATAGCAATCATCAGGATCCCGTACGTATACAACGGTGAAAGAATGACCGAAATCAGTTCAGTCATTTCTGAGAATATCGCTTTCAAACAAAAATCCTCTTCAGCCACCTGCTACGCCACCTGTCGGAAATTGGTCGTACCAACTCAGATTTAGAAACAAATCTCGGGAAGTACTGGTCCGAATTGAAAGATTCTTTTTCTATTGGATAGTCCATTTATCGAGGAAGGCTATAGGCTATAGAACATAACGCTACTATCAATAGAAGCAGAGCATGAATGAATGTAACAAAACCGGGAAAAATATTCCTTTTTGAGAGTTTTCGTACGTTTCGTGCTTTGACATGACACATGACAGCATGTGTATAAGATTGCGTCATTCCGACAGATGGCGTAGCAGGTAGCTGAAGAGGTGTTTTGTTTGAAAGCTAAATTGTCAGGAATTGTTGAACCGATTTTAGTAATTCTTTCACCATTGTATATTTACGGGTTCCCGCTGAGGTGATATATATATATAATGTACCACGGGCGAAGCCGGGGCGGATATCTAGTAAATAATGTTATATTCAATTTACATTTAATTGTTTTGATTTTCAATTATTTAATGGCCGTGGCACACACATTTTATTGTTATACTTTTGTCACAGATAATTGCAGTGACTACGGGAACGAAATGCGTGTCCGGGGAACACATGTCGGTCCGTGGGCGAGCCGTTAACGACTGCCATGCCGAGGTGAATACACACATTTTATATTCATATTAGGTTTTGTAACAAAACATGTTTTTTTAATAAAAAAAAATAACAAAAAATTCAACGCAACGACTGCCATGCCGAGGTGAATACACACATTTTTACATTCATACTAGGTTTTGTAACAAAACATTTTTTTTTAAATGTAAAAAAAAAATAACAAAAAATTCTGTTGCAATTTTTTTTTTTTTCAAAAATATCGAAGTAGTATAAGAGTTGTTGTAACCGTCAACAGGTAACAGCGCGTCGGTGCTTGCAGAGGCATCTGTACGCGCAGCTCTTAGAATATGCCCAGCAACCAGGTCTGTATCATACTAACAAAACTATTATGAAGTGAAACTTCTTTTGGCGCGCCACAGACAATTTTTCGTGGGCTGTGAATTGAATTCTAGCGTCACGCTCGGGAATGATACGAAATCCTCGGGTAAACTCGGGACCATGGCCATTAGCCATCTACAAATGTGTCAGCATTTCCCGTTGGCTATCGTCTTCCATTACTCATATCTTCTTCACCATCCTACGGTTTCCTGGAAGAAATCGCTCTTAGCGATAAGGTCGCCCATTGTTACTTTGTTTTAAGGTGTCCCTGCATTTTGTTTTATTATTTAAGTGCAATAAAGAGTTTATCTATCTATCTAGGAGTAATTGCGTGAGATAAGCTATCAAATATTGAGTTTTTTTTACTGTAATAGTTTTGCACTTGACCACCATCTCGCCTGATGTTAAGCGACGATGCGGTCTTCGATGGAGCGTGCTTACCTGGAAGACACCGATTCACTCTCGATTTGAAGACGCCAAGATTGTAACCATCGGGGAAAACCCACTCAGGCAACAGGCATTCCACAACCTAGACGTTCTTATCACAAACGTGGAGTCAAATCGCTTCGTTCGTGTTTTTGGAACATCATAACCATGAAACGATGTCGCTTTTTTGAGATACGAGAAGTCCGATAAAAGAAAGGGCAAGGTGGTATTAGACCATGTAGATCAGTTGCACAGTCACACTACACACACTATGAGTTTTCACTGCTGTCGGCAGTTCCTATGACTGCCAATTTTTTTTAATTTATTTATCGTTGCAACTCTCAAACTCTTTGCAAAGTCCCTCTGTCCGCCTAGGAGTAATATGGGGCCCGTCTATGGAAGTAACACAATTTTGTCAGTCATTCTACCGCCTGGCAGTAATGTGCAAACATTACTGTGTTCCGGTCTGAAAGGCAATGTTTCCAGTGAAATTACAGGGCATAGAGATGAAAGATCTTATACCTCTGGGTGACGAGTGCAGTGCTAGGTAATGATTTGGATTATCAATTTAAAAGTAAAGGAAATTTAAAGTGTGTGTTTAAAATAGCTTTGAAAAAGCTTATGTTGGAGAGAATGAGCTGAAGGGATATAGGGACTTTTTTCTAAGTCAAAATAGTTTTTAACATACCGTAGCCCCACGATATAAATAATGTATACCCACGATATCCGATAAAATCAAATAATAAATAACTAAAATTCTGAAACTATAATGTTAGTATGCAAAGATAGATATTAATTTAAACAAATGATCTGAGAGCATTACTGCCTACAAACTGCCGTGCAGCTTGGCAGAGTTGTATTTCGATATATTTTATTGGTAATTTTGTAGACAAAACAATAAAAAAAAATGTGTGCTCTTAAGACTTGACTCTTCTTGACTAGCAAATTTTTAGTGTTTTTTATTTATTTTATAGGTATTTCGCTAAAAATGCATAAAAAATATACGTTGTGTTTAAAGTGTATGAGTAAGTGCTGTGATGAAACTGTAATACGAGTATATTACAACAGAAACTTTTTTGCAATGGATGTGAAATGCAAATGTAATATTTCGTGACAAGTTCAATTAATGCCATTAGTGTGGTACCTAGAAGTTAATGTCGGTATAAAAAGATATAAATATAATAAACACAGGTTCACAGGGACTATATTATCTTTCTCGCTCTGACGCGCTTGTTCACTGTATTTTGTTTCTCGCTCTAGCATCCCGAGTTCATCCGGAAATTATTATCATACCCGAGCGTGACGGTAAAATTCATTTCACGGCCCACGAAAATTATGCCTCAACGCGCTTAAAGAAGCTTTCACAAAAGATCTATTATGCCTCTGGCTCGGGTCTCAATAGCACTTCAGCGGTAATCACGAATATTACACACGTGTACCATACTATAATCGGTTTGTTTCTCTCCCAGATCCGACGGTCCCGATCGAGCGGTCGGACGTGGAGCCCTGTCCGGGTGGCGGCTACCGTCTGAAGCCGGGCCGGCGCGTGCACCTCTACGTGTCGACGGCGCCGTGCGGCGACGGCCGGATATTCTCGCCGCACGAGCACCGCGACCCGGCGCCCGACCCGCACCCGAACAGGTCCCCTACTCACTCACTTCATATATACAGTAAAAAAGGAAAAAAAAATCAATTTTTTTTTAAGTAAAAAAAATTTTTTTTTTCAAATTCATAGTAAAAAAAACATTTTCAAACTAAAACAAACCCAAACCTATCACACTGAAAAAAAATATATACAGGATGTCCCATAAGTCGACGTCAAGCCGAAGTCGCATGATAAGTAAGGTCATAACAGTCATCAGAAAAATATAAAAAAAAGATATGTCTTTTATTTTTGTAAATGTATTAAATTTATATTATAAAATGATCAAAATATATTCTTTTACAACCACAAAAACAAGAACAAAATTAAAAATTTTGATTAACCCCCGACTACCTCAGATTTGTTATCTGTACAACATTCTACTAGTCAAGCCCTTTCATTTGATACCCATATTAAGGGAGTTGAGAAAAAAGAGTATTTCACCATTTTGTGGAAGCGGCCATCTTGGATTTGAAATTTGTCATAGTGCAATGTATTCTACTAGTCAAGCCCTTTCGTTTTATACCCATATTGAGGCAGTAGTGAAAAAAATAATATAATTCGCCATTTTGTGGTGGCGGCCATCTTGGATTTGAATTTTTTTGTAGTGTATAAATGAAAGGGCTTGTATAGTATTCTACTAGACAAGCCCTTTCATTTGATACCCATATTGAGGTAAGTTGTAAAGAAATATTTTGACCGCCATTTTGTGGCGGCGGCCATCTTGAGTCGATATTAACCAAACATAGCTAAGAACATCCGCACGGATATTAACTTTCAAATAAAAAAAACTGCATCGAAATCGGTCCATCCGTTTGAGCTCTACGGTGCCACAGACAGACACACACAGACAGACAGACAAACAGACAGACAGACCGACAGACAGACAGAAAGTCATCGACGTCAAACTTATAACACCCCTTTTTTGGTCGGGGGCTAAAAAACTAACGCTGAACACAACCTATCAAATAAAAAATTAAAAACTAGATAAACTAACTTAATTTTACTAAAAGAAACTAAAATTAGATGCCTGGCTCACTCGCTGCTGGCCCTGACTGAAAAATATTGATTTTAACAAAATAAAGAAAAAAAAAATGTTTTTCAATAAATAACATGATAAAAAAAATCTTTTCTTCACATTCGTAGAAAAAAAAAAAACGAAAACACCCAACACTTAATTTTTATTTTCTTCAAAATCGTAATATGAAAAAAAAAACGAAATCTGAACACCGCATCTATAATACAAAAAAAAAAAAGAGCTAAAACGCATTGCTATTATGCAATTCGGTGATGTGTACTCACAAAATTTCACCCGTCCGTCCATCCAAAGCATCTAACGCACACGTCCTGCTCCACCGCTGCTCCGACGCTACGTACATAGCTAACATATAAACCCATAAGATTCTCCACTCTTCAAGGATACGTCAATAAAAAATTTAAAACAGCTTTTTCTAGTCACCAAGCTATCACCACCAGTGTCATGAAGACCAGTTTCTTGTTGCAGACAAGCCCGGGGCCAACTGAGGACTAAGATTGAGTCCGGAGAAGGAACTATTCCGGTCAAGAGCAACAACTTTGTACAAACCTGGGACGGAGTGATGCAGGTAAATTAATTGTTTGTCCTTTGACCTCGATGGAAAAACTATGAGATGATATGAGTGTGTGAGAGTGCGAGAGTGATTGTGAGAGTGTGATCAAAGTCAAAGTTCCTTATTTATAATGGGCCTGACGACAACTACTCAGTAATTGAAACGTAGGTGAAAGAATTACTTTGGTATCTTTAAAACTTCCCGTAATATCACGATTTTTTAATCTGGCTAAAAATGCTTCAGAAAAAAAGTCTACTAAAGCGTGACGTCACTGTCTGGTATTTTCTATGCGTCACGCGAAAAGTTTGTATGTTGGCTATATTAAATATTGCGTTTAGGAAACTGGTTTCGTAACAAAATAGCATTATACTGCATTTTTCTAGAGCTACGAAACGCATAGTCCTTGTAGAACTTACCGTACCGTGGGAAACTAATATACCTAAAGACCACGCGATGAAACAAAATAAGTATTACGACCTCCTAAACGAATTAACAAAAAACGGCTATGTAGTTAGTTTATACGCTGTAGAAGTGGGAGCGAGAGGTATACCAGCAAAATCTCTCTATAACCTACTGAAAGACCTTGGCTTATCCAGAAGTGCAGTAAGTTCTATACTAGAACGTGTATCTAAAGCTGCACTAGTAGGCTCATATCAGATTTGGCTGGGCAGGGAGAGAAAAACGAGTGGTGAAGGTGAGTGTTGATGTACGTCAGAAAGGGCCCCTTAAACCTACGCCCGAGTCACAAGTCTCGGGAACTACTCGAGTTTTTCTCTCTCTGCCACACGATGGACCCGGCACCCGCACGGTGAATCCATGGAATGCTAAGAAAATCGTCTCGGGGATCAGCAGCAGACAGACATACAATCTTCGTGCTGCAGAAAAGAGCAATTCGCTCTATATATATTATGTTAGGCCCACGAAAATCATTAAGGGACCTTTTTAAAAGCATAAAGATCCTAACCACTCCATCGCTATACATCTATGAGTGTATTATGTACGCCAGAAAAAATTTACACAGCGATTTGAAAAAATCGGAATCCTCACACTACAAACACAAACTGAACTACCCCAAATGCAGGCTTCATAAAACAGATGTCTCATTCATCAGAAACAGTGTGCGATATTATAATGCCGTTCCAGAGCAGGTATTGAATCTTAATGAAAGGAAATTTAAGAATGAAATTAAACGATATCTAATCAGTAAGGCTTATTATAGTGACAAATTATTTCTTAATGACAGTAAAAATTGGCAAAAACAATTATCAAATTTATAATACAACGTTACCATACCCTTACAGACTTGACATTTTTAATTCATTTTCTTGACATATTTACTATTTTTATTTTTTATATTTGTATGCTAATGACAACGCCCCTTTACAGTCGCTATTTATTTACTGACAAGGCCATTTTACAGCCGCTTAATTAGATGCACCTTGATATATTTTAATTTAATAATGATTGTATATTTGATATTTTGTAAATTATTAACGTTACCAAGTGTATCAAAGATGCCTAAGGTTTGAAATAAATGAATTGAATTGAAATTGAATTCACTTTAAATTGAATGGGTTATCCAATGGTAAATAAGATTACATCTTCTAATCATTTTGTACTTTTAAAATGGACTTGCCCATCCAGCTTATAATGATCATAAAGTAAATAAGGGTGATATAATGTTAACGTCGATGTCTGTCTGTCTGTGTGTGTGTTTGTATGTGGCACTGTAAAGCTCAAACCTATGAACCGATTTCGATGGGTTTTTTTATTTGAAGGTTAATTTCCGTGCGGTGGTTATTAGCTGTTTGGTTAATAAAGATTCAAGATGGCCGCTTCCTCAACATGGTGGACAAAATATTTCTGTACAACCTACCTTAATATGAGTATCAAATGTAGGGGCTTGACTAGTAGAATTCTATCCACTAAAACAAATTTCAAATCCAAGATGGCCGTCACCATAAAATGGCGAAATACATTTCTTTTTTCACAACTCCCTCAATATGGGTACCAAACGAATGTACAGATATCAAATGCGAGGTAAGGGGTTAATCAACATTTTAAGGTCATGGATTGTAGTCATTTAGCCGCATGTTAATCTCGTGTTGCTGTGCTTACTATGTATATTCAATTTATAAATCGTTTTTATTTTTAACTAGCTGTACCCTGCCACGCTTCGCACACATTGTAATACAAAAATTAGATAAAAACAATCCTTGATGCGGATTATATATCATTGTAAAATTTCAGCTCTATCGGTGCAGAACTTTTTGAGCCTTTGAACATAACATTTTTATATATCGATACCTTAATTTGCAAAACGAATAACTCCATAGTAGCACTTTTCACAGGGGCCACTAAAAACATAATATAAAAAAAAATTAACCATCAAAAGAAAAAAACAAATATCCCTTTGGAAATTGTGTTTCTTATTAACTAATAAACACTTAAAATAATGAAAATACCAGTTACTCAATAGATTTCAGTGGTGATTTAGTGTGACCCCTGTGAAATTTGCTACTATGGAGTTATTCGTTTTGCAAATTAAGGTATCGATATAAAGATTATTAAAATTATTTGTTAGTCTTTAAATCGCCAAGTATTTCATATTTTAGTTTTCACCGTGCGGTCACTTTTTTTCAGTTTTATCGAATTATTTTTTGAAGAGGTGTCTCTTTCTCGAAACTAGAAAAGTTTCGGTGTTTTAATGAAGTCCACGGGTCTAGACCAAGTGGAATTCATGGTGAAGATTTTCTTCCCCTTTATCTGGCCGCTATAGTACAAGTTTTACTTAGTTTGGGGTCAGATGGTGTTGTGTGTGAATTGTCCACCAATTTTTTTTTATGGACGGCCTCCCGCTCTTTGGACCGACGACCTGAAGAGAGTGGCGGAAAGCGGATGGATGCGGAGAGCCGAGGACCGGATTTGGTGGCACAATATTGGAAAGGCTTATGTCCAGCAGTGGATGAACATGGGCTGACGATGATGATGATGATTTATTTATGTTTTATTTAACCCCCGACCAAAAAAAGGGGTGTTATAAGTTTGACGTCAATGTCTGTCTGTCTGTCTGTCTGTGTGTGTGTCTGTCTGTGGCACCGTAGAGCTCAAACGGATGAACCGATTTCAATGCGGGTTTTTTTATTTGAAAGTTAATATTCGTGCGGGTGTTCTTAGCTATGTTTGGTTAATATCGATTCAAAATGGCCGCCTCCACAAAATGGCGGACAAAATATTTCTTCACAACCTACCTCAATATGGGTATCAAATAAAAGGGCTTGACTATTAGAGTACTATACGCTATAACAAATTTCAAATCCAAGATGGCCGCCACCAAAATGGCGAATTATATAATATTTTTCACTACTACCTCAATATGGGTATCAAACGAAAGGGCTTGATTAGTAGAATACTTTGCACTATGACAAATTTCAAATCCAAGTTGGCCGCTACCACAAAATGGCGAATTACATTTCTTTTTCACAATTCCCTTAATATGGGTATCAAATGAAAGGGCTTGACTAGTAGAATGTTGTACAGATAACAAATCTAAGGTAGTCGGGGGTTAATCAAAATTTTTAATTTTGTTCTTGTTTGTTGGTGTCGCAGGGCGAGCGTCTCCTCACGATGTCGTGCTCGGACAAGGTGGCGCGCTGGTGCGTGGTGGGGCTGCAAGGAGCTCTGCTGGCGCGGGTGCTGCGCCCCGTGTACCCGCACTCGCTCGTGCTCGGCTCGCTGCTGCACCCGCACCACATGTACCGGTATGTTGGTGGCGCGTCTCCTCACGGTGTCGTGCTCGGACAAGGTGGCGCGCTTATGTTTGGTTAATATCGATTCAAGATGGCCGCCTCCACAAAATGGCGGACAAAAATATTTCTTTACAACCTACCTCAATATGGGTGTCGAATGAAAGGGCTTGACTAGTAGAATACTATACGCTATAACAAATTACTAATCCAAGATGGCCGCCACCACAAAATGGCGAATTATATAAATTAAATTCACTACTACCTCAATATCGGTATCAAACGAAAGGGGTTGACTAGTAGAATACTTTGCACTATGACGAATTTCAAATCCAAGATGGCCGCTACCACAAAATGGCGAAATAATAAATAAATGGCATTTCTTTTTTCGCAACTCCCTTAATATGGGTATCAAATGAAAGGGCTTGAGTAGTAGAATGTTGTATAAATAACAAATCCGAGGTGGTCGGGGGTTAGTCAAAATTTTTAATTATGTTCTTGTTCAAGGAGAGTTCATCTAAACTATCGCAATTGTTGTTGTTTAGAAAACGGGGAAAATAATTATTGGTTTAAAAAGAGAGATATATTAAAATACGACTCATTTCAGCCTTTTTCAAGGAGAGTGCATCTAAACCATCGCAATTATTTAATAACGGTGAAAATACATAGTTATTGGTTTAAAAATAGTGTTGAATGAAAATACAACTCATTTCTATCAATGTTTATTATTTTATTTTACAAATTTACAAATGTAATTTTAAATAGGGGTACGCAGAAATGAAGTACTTACTACGCCGAAAGATAAGTGGCGATTTTAATACCAACGTTTTTACTATGAAACTAACTTGGTTGTTTTACATTATCTAGGTAATTTCGTATACATCAGGTATAAAATTAAATTTGCACCATTACATGTATGTAATTAGATAATATAAAGATAATGAATGTACATAATATACATTACAAAATAATACACAATATATTTTTTTATTTTAATTTTGACAAAGTTCCAGCTGATTTATTCATATTTGACATTTATTGTCTTATTATGTACACAGATTCATTGTCTTTTTGTAAATCAAGTTGCTAAGCGTTCTTCGGAATTTTATATGGTTCCAAAAAAATAATAATGATTGGCGGTTATAAGACTGCTGATAGAAGTGAAAACTTATACCTCAGAATTTGATTACTTTGGAAACTACGCGGGTGAAACCGGAGGGCATGGCCATGAGCATGGCCATCTAGATTATCCGACTTTAAACCAAGTTTTTTTCATTTACGAACGTAAAACTCAATTCACAGCACACGGAAAATCTGCATTGTGTTAAGAGAAGTTTTCACTTCAAAAAAGTTTAAACAACGCCCCTTTCGATTTCTTATTTCATTTATGCGTATTCCTATGCGCAAATACAATACAAACTTTATTTTAAATCTAAGTAGGTAACTATTCTAAGGAGTAGGGCGAAGTGCGCCGAGTCATCAGGTAATACGTGCCCCGGGCCCTTGGAAAAACACAAAAATCTTAAAAATAAAAATGTATCGAAAAAATAAAAATATATCTAAAAAATAAAAATATATCTAAAAAATAAATATATATCTAAAAAAAAATTGGTTGCCTGTAAAGTCGGTATACGGGCGAAAGTTTTACGTGACAACGACTTTGAGTGGTAAAATAATTTTACGGAAGGGACGCGTGCCTTTCACTTTTTATGTCTGTCTCTCTCGCTCTTAGGCGGGCTAACCATGCCCGAGTGGAAGGGACGCGTGCCTCTCACTCGCTCTCGTTGTGAGCGCATAACGTGAGCGGAGCGTAACGCAGTTTCTTGAAGTGTCACCCGGCAAACCAATATATAAGACGTTGTCACGTCAAAAATAAAAATAAATCTAAAAAATAAAAATGTATCTAAAAAAAATTTAAATATATCTGAAAAAATAAAAATATATCTAAAAAAAAAACTTTTTTCATCACTTTGTCTGCGATGGACGCGTCTTAAACACACCGTGTGCTGTTTGATCCAACTTGAAAGATTTTTTTAAATTTTTTTTTAAGGATTTTTTTTAACTATAAGCGCTTCGCACTTGACCGTCATCTCGCCTAATGTCAAGCGACGATACGATCTACGATGGAGCGAGCTTACCTGGAAGGAACCGATTCACTCTCAATTTGAAGACACAAAGATTGTAACTATCGAGGAAACCCCATTCTGGCAACGCAGTCCAGAACATAGACGTTCTTATTACGAACGTGGGGTCAAATCTCTTTGTTCGTGTCTTTGAAACATCAATCATGAAACGATGTCGCTTTTTCAAGATGCGCCAAATCCGATAGAAGAAAGGTTTAGTTATAGTAAGGTAGTTTTTATTTCGATTCGACAAGTATGAAATATCCCACACTTATAGTATTGATAGAGAAGTGCAAAATGGTAATATTTAATTTAAATTATGCATAAAACAAACATTAGATACATTTTAAAATCCCCGTGGAGGATTTAGTCTGTAGGGGCGCCACTTGTAGTATTGTGTCCGACATACCCTTCTAAGCCTAGGGTTTTATTCATTATCTTTCATTCATTATTTATCTAATATAATAATAATGCGTAATTATTATAGCATAAATTATAATGAATATAAAGTATATATAAATAAGTATAAACTTAATTCATTAAGAATAAGTAAAAAATATCAAAATAATTTTCAATTTTTTTTTGATCGAATTTGAACAAAATCATGAAATCCACTGGGAGACCCACCCCCCTCTTGTCATTTCACTGGGAGTAAAAAAGATATGATACCTGCCCCCTTTGTGCCCTGTTTTTTACCTGTTCGAAATTCATTTACGTATTTTGCTATATTTATTTGAAATTACGACTTACGACACACTATAAGAAAAAGAAAATATTGAGATACTATGGCATATCAATAGCCTAAAAGCTTCAAAGATAAACAAAATTACGTTTATTTAGATTTTGTGTTAACAAAGAACAATACGCGATTAGACAAGTTTTTATGTTGAAAGCAAAACTTGTCAGCCGCCATTTTGTTTACCTGTGTTGCCAGTACAAAATATGTCCTTAAATATACCCACACCTACTTTCTACCACTAATAGTCAACCTGTCACCCTTAGGGCTCATCCCTAGCAAGCGCTTTACAAATGCCACCGCTTTATTTTCATTACCCAACTCTAAATTATACGTGACTTCTGGAAAAGAGGCCGGTGTTGCCCCAATATAATTATTTTGCTCCTTTGTGAAGTGATTTAATTCTCCGTTCGCACTTTTCACTATGGTGTTTATTTCTCTCATTACTGTAAACACTGGGAGAATGTTTTTTCTGTTCTTCATCAGAAAATCCAACATTTTAAACAATATGTTATTGTTGTCCGTTTCGGCGTTTCTGTTAAATAATTGTAAAAATCTTTTTTGTCTTTTGACCACTCGATTCGTAGATCTACCATTTTGTAGAAATACATTTTGAATAGGGTTTGGTGTCGTCTCTGTTCTGTCTTTGTTGAATAGTTTTTTGATTTTATCTTTTATAGATTTCTTACTATCTTTCAATGTTGATATTACTTGAGATATTCTGTACGTCGTACCTAAGACATTCCATATATTGATATGTTTCTCTTTGGGTTTGACTTTGAATTTATTTTGTTTTGATGCATTTTCTGTGACTTCAGTTACAGTTTTGTCATTTTCTGTAGTATACATATTTGCGTCTTTTTTGGGTACACAAGGATCTTTATAATTTAATACAGTTAACTGGCTTTCCCTCTTCTCTGTTTGTTTCTTGTCAATAGTTTCCACTGTGTCGTCTGAATTATTTTCCAATGACGAAATATCTGTATCCAAAAGAGTAATAATTGCGTGTTCTGTAGTTTTGACTTCGTCAGTTACCTGTTTATGCACGTTGTTTAAAGGTTTGTCATTACTGACATTCAGACCTTTATCATTATTCTTTATATCATCATTTGTTTCATCTTCTAACATAATCTCTTCGCTGTGTTCTATAAGTGATACAGTTTCTTTGTCCTTGAGTTCGTTGCGAGTGTACTTCGCTTGCGTTACATCATATTCAGATGCTTCTGCTACTTGGTCTTCCACATAGTCTTCTGCTGTCATGTCCAAATCTCCTTCTGCTATTACATCTGTTATAGAATCATTCGGTTTATCATCTGTCTTATTTATTATGTGTTCATTTTTTATCTACAACTTTAGAAGTAGCATTTACGTTTTCTTTTGTTCTTGTATTGATTTTGTCTTCTTGAAGAAGTTCCGAATTTAAATCTTTATATTTTTGTTTTTTATTAACATCTCTTATTGCGTGGATATAAGCGAATAGATTTTCCAATTTGGACTCTAAGCTCTTGCGTTTTAGGTGCAAATCTGCATTGGCAGTCAGGTAATATGAATAAAAACCTCTTGTCTGTGTGCGACTGTCACCTGTGAAGTGCAAATATGTTTATGATAGTGCAGTGAAATGATGATACTGAGATGCAAGGGTCACTATCTACTAGTAATTATTAAAAAAAAAAAAAATTAATTAAGGCTGTAAAAGTTCACAGTAAAAAGTAAAAATAATAATTACAAGTAGAACGCGGCCCATTAACGAACGGATAAATAACGAAAGGATTTATAACGATAATACCTGCATAAAACAGTTTTTGTTTTAACTTTAATAGGTTTACACTTGACTGCCATCTCGCCTGATGTTAAGCGACGATGCGGTCTACGATGGAGCCTGTTTACCTAGAAATAACCGATTCACTCTCGATTTGAAGACACCAAGATTATAACTATCGGGAAAAACCCGCTCAGGCAACTCATTCCACAGCTTAGACGTTCTTTTCACAAACGTAGAGTCAAACCTCTTTGTCTTTGGAAAATCCACCATGAAACGGTGCCGCTTCTTCGAGTTACGAGAAGTACGATAGTAAAAAGGGCAAGGTGGTATAAGATCATGCAGATCAGTTGCACACTCTCCGAAGTGTATCCGATAAAAAACTGATAAGCCAGCAATTTTACGTATCACATTACGAAATCAAAAAAAACATTGAATATGTGCTATTTGAAAAATGTGCGTTAAAAGCAAATAGGGATCAGAATATCGCCATAAAAAAAAAATCAACCGCCTATTATACATTTACAATACTAAACTATACTGCTTGCGAGCTTTCAGCGCACACTCAGCACGGTTCCTAACTTAGTATCAATGCCGTTGTCCATGCGTTACGTTCGTGCTCGCACGCACTTTCCGTGCTTATATTCACACCACGATCCGTGCATAAGATTAATATTCTACAATATCTACCCCAAACAAACAATCTACGTCCTAAACCCAATCCCAAACAATACGGTTTAGATCCAAACTCAAAATATTTCACAAGCACGGTTCCTCACTTAGTATCAACGCCGTAGCCCATGCGTTGACTCCGTGCTCGCGCGCACTTTCCGTGCTTGTACTCCTTCCACGAGCCACACTCGCTGGCCACGAACGACATGGGGCGGAGCACGGATTCCGTGTAGAACATGTATGAGCGCCAGTGGCTGCAGAAAACTGGAATAGGGGTTTTAGTGCTGTTAGTTTGTTACGGGGTCAGGGGAATAGTCAGTGGGGTTATTGTCGGGGTTAGTTGTCTGTTGCAAGTGTTATATTTTGTTAGAAGTAGCAAAATAAAATCGATTGCTATACTCGTAGAGGCTTTTCCCAAATTATTGATGAACCATAAAATTACATATATGTGTTTAGACGAGCATTCCAGCTGCCATAAGCGGAATTTGTTCACGAGTAGTGAGGACGGTGCGTTGTTGTTGGGATCAGTTGTCTGTTGCAAGTGTTATATTTTGTTAGAAGTAGCAAAATAAAGGGGATTGCTGCTCTCGTAGAGGTTATTTCTGAATCCTTAATGAAACCATATAATTATTTAAACGTGCATTTTAGCTCCCTCAAGCAGCAATCGCTCACGAGTTAGTGGGGCATTAGGATCTGGTGCGATTTTTTCCTTTTCCTTTTTTTAATCTGTGATGCAGACTAACTAACGCACGTGTGTTAGTTAGTCTGCATCACAGATTAAATAGCCTCTTGATCGATGAAACAAATTTTGCTTAAATTCACAAGTCACCAGCGGGGACGCGGGACGAGGTAAAAACTCGCACTGTGATAAGCCGAATATCCGTGTGACGTGACCCTACTTTCCACCAATGATCGGAGAAAATGATATGCAAACTTCTAAAGACAGAGCAGGATGCAAAAAAAGACAGGCCATGGCAATGTTAGGGTCCGTGGGTACGATCAAAGAGTTTATATACTACGGTTAGAGTCGGCACAAACGCTTTACACCGAAAGCACGGGTAGCATCTTGCCTTGTCGCTCTTGTGGAAGTGTCATAGTTTTGTCGCGGCACATCACTCTGTTGCCGTAAAAAGTATGCAGGTCATCTGCTTACGATTGACACAAAGGAACCTTGCGGACAATCTAATTCTATACGTAGTATATGTAAACTCTTTGGGTACGATCATTAGTGTTGGTGTCAGTATCATTTTAGTTAGTTAGTGTGTACTGGACACTTTAAGGCTTAATAAATAAATAAATATTGGTGGACAATTCACACACAACACCATCTGACCCCAAACTAAGCAAAGCTTGTGTGATGGCAGCCAGATAGCTGATATAATACCAAGTTTTAAATACATACTTATTATACATAGAAACACCCAGACACAGTGCAAACATTTGAATTCATCACACAAATATTTGCACTGGGTGGGGATCCACGACCCTCGGCTTCGCAGGCAGAGCTACTACCAACTAAGCCACTAGAGCAGTCACTAGTAGGGCACTAGTAGGCAGCTTGCTTCCCGCGTTGTGGTATTTCGCGAACTGACACGCTATTTTGAGAAATATGACTGTCTTTCACCTCTCCGCGTCGTGGTATGTCGTGAACTGACGTTCAATGTCTCGCTAGTATAAACTCAACTCCTTACACTTGTTAAGCAGCAACTGTTTCGGCAACACGACCTCCAGTTCGCAGCCCGGCTGCGGGCTGATGCCTCCGTTCGGGTAGAAGTCCACATGGCCCATGGGCGCTTTGTAGCCTGCAAAGGGAAAAAATAGCTTGTCTGTAAAGTTGGTTGGATTACGGACGATAGTTCAACGTGACAACGTCATAACGAAACATTGATAGATGCGGCGCAAGCGTACAATGAGCGTAACGGGACAATGGGCTTAACGGGACAATGGGCGTAACGGGACAATGGGCTTAACGGGACAATGGGCTTAACGGGACAATGGGCGTAACGGGACAATGGGCTTAACGGGACAATGGGCTTAACGGGACGGGACGGTCATGTCAAAAAAATAGTAGAAAGTATTTTTTTGACATGACGTCTAATAAATCGATGAACGCCGGCTGCATGCACGAAAAAGTGTCAAGTTATGTCCCGTTACGCTCATTGTCACGTTACGCCCATTGTCCCGTTATGCCCATTGTCCCGTTACGCCCATTGTCCCGTTACGCCCATTGTCCCGTTACGCCCATTGTCCCGTTACGTCCATTATCCCGTTAAGCCCATTGTCCCGTTAAGCCCATTGTCCCGTTAAGCCCATTGTCCCGTTACGTCCATTGTCCCGTTAAGCCCATTGTCCCGTTAAGCCCATTGTCCCGTTAAGCCCATTGTCCCGTTACGCCCATTGTCCCGTTAAGCCCATTGTCCCGTTAAGCCCATTGTCCCGTTACGCCCATTGTCCCGTTACGCTCATTGTACGCTTGCGCCGCATCTAATCTACTCAGTGACAGACAGAAAATTATCCGTCTGTATTAGACAGATAATAATTGCTGCATGGGTGATGATAATATTAGTGGCTCTTTGCAGAGTCCGTCTGAGGAAGTTGTTCTGCCGCCAAGCAGTAGTGTGCAAACATTAACGCTTTCCGGTTTGAAGGACAATGTTTCCAGAAACAAATAATGGGCCAAGAGATAAAACACCTTGTATGTCCGGGTGAGGAGCGCAGTGCAGTGCTAGGTAATGATTCGGACTCTTCATGTTCCAATAGCTGTCGTGTCCCAAGTTTCGGCAGTTTCTCGATCATTGCGATCAATGCTGGTTTCTCGATCAAACTTTTTAAATACTCACACAATTAACCGTCCACTGTATTTTTTCCTGTTTCTCGAAATCGTAAATTTTAAAGCAAATTTTATGGATACGTTCAAAGTTACCACATAAAATGGTGTAAACAAATGTTGACTAAAAGCTAACTTCGATCTTTCGTGACGGTGTGCGTCCCAAAAGAAAATTGGCAGTCGTAGGGACTGCCGATAGAAGTGAAAACTGATAACTCAGAATTTGATAGCTTACTTTGGAAACTACGCGGGTGAAGCCGGAGGGCGTGGCCGTGAGCATGCCCATCTAGATCAGTCTTTCCCAAAGTGAGCGACAACACCCCCTTGTGGGCGCTGCATGCCTGAAGGGGGGCGGTAAGAACCAGAAAAAAAATTGGGGCGTTGTGTATTCAATTCATTTATTCGAACCATAAATTCATAAGAACACTCGGTAACGTCATTTACAAAAAGGCAAAGAATCTGTGTCCATCATCATCATCAGCCGCAAGACGTCCACTGCTGAACATAGGCCTCCGCCCTAGATCTCCACAACGAACGGTCCTGCGCAACCTGCAACCAGCGGTTTCCAGCGACCTTTATGAGGTGTACATAATAAGATAAAATAACAATGTCAAAATGAATAAAGCAGCTGTATAGGGGCCTAGTCAATTAAATGCAGCTGTAAAAAAAGCTTTGTCTGTAGATTTTGAAAAATGTTTTGCTTATAGAGTTTGTAGAGCCTTGGAGTTCGTTGTGTGTTACCTACTAGGTTCAGGTTTCAAGTTAACTCTTGCGGGTCATAGTAAAAGTCTCGTTTAGAATTAATGTTTAATCTCCGCTAATATAATACCCCACAATAGTTAATTAGAAATTTAATTTGAAGTTATACATAATGAGGCGTTTTCCAGATACAAATTGACTTGTCAAAAACTTGTAGCTCTGCCTGCGAAGCCGAGGGTCGTGGGTTCGATCCCCACCCAGTGCAAATATTTGTGTGATGAATTCAAATGTTTGCACTGTGTCTGGGTGTTTCTATGTATAATAAGTATATATTTAAAACTATATAAGTATTATATCAGCTATCTGGCTGCCATCACACAAGCTTTGCTTAGTTTGGGGTCAGATGGTGTTGTGTGTGAATTGTCCACCAAAAAAAAAAAAAAAAGAGTTCTAAAAATTGCCAAGTGCGGCACCACTGTCGGTTTTTGTGGGATTCCTCTAAAGGTACAATTTCGCGCTGAGACCGCGACACGAGACCGCTACAGGCACTTGACACTATGGAATTGTATGGGCGCCAGTTCGCGCTGAGACCGCGACACATGTCCAACGTCACCTCAATGCTCTTCTCTCCGCCAACACTGATATTGCCATTTTTAACCCCCGACAAAAAAAAGGGGTGTTATAAGTTTGACGTCGATGTCTGTCTGTCTGTCGGTCTGTCTGTCTGTCTGTCTGTCTGTCTGTCTGTCTGTCTGTGTGTGTGTCTGTCTGTGGCACCGTAGAGCTCAAACGGATGGGCCGATTTCGATGCGGTTTTTTTTTATTTGAAAGTTAATATCCGTGCGGGTGTTCTTAGCTATGTTTGGTTAATATCGATTCAAAATGGCCGCCTCCACAAAATGGCGGACAAAATATTTCTTCACAACCTACCTCAATATGGGTATCAAATGAAAGGGCTTGACTAGTAGAGTACTAAACACTATAACAAATTTCAAATCCAAGATGGCCGCCACCACAAAATGGCGAATTATATAATATTTTTCACTACTGCCTCAATATGGGTATCAAATGAAAGGGCTTGATTAGTAGAATACTTTGCACTATGACAAATTTCAAATCCAAGATGGCCGCTACCACAAAATGGCGAATTACATTTCCTTTTTCACAATTCCCTTAATATAGGTATCAAATGAAAGGGCTTGACTAGTAGAATGTTCTACAGATAACAAATCTAAGGTAGTCGGGGGTTAATCAAAATTTTTAATTTTGTTCTTGTTTATGATAATTGGAACACCCTACGAATGATTATATTTGAATATTGTGCGAATCTTACTGACCAGTGGGATATGAATGCAAAAGAAGACAAATCGATTGACGACCATGATTAATTAGACTGTTTTTTTTAAATTACATTGACTCGTTTCATTTGTATAGGTTGATTTAATAAAATAATTTAATTGTATTTCTGGTAATAATAATTTAGTATGTAGGAACAATAATTTAATTGTATTCTATTGAAAAATGTTAAAGTTAATAATGTGAATATTGTGTGAGATAATTGTAAGTGGAAATCCGTTTTTATCTCAATAAATAAATAATAAATAAATGTCTCGCGACACGTGTCTCTCCTGTCGCGGTCTCAGCGCGAACTGGCGCCCATACCATTCCATAGTGTCAAGTGCCTGTCGCGGTCTCCGGTCGCGGTCTCAGCGCGAACTTGTACCTTTTCAAAACAAAACATGGGCGCCACTCATGGTAAAATTGGGAACTGTCTTTGAGAGGTCTTTTTTTTTTTTAACTTTAATAGCTTTACACTTGACCGCCATCTCGCCTGATGTTAAGCGACGATGCGGTCTACGATGGAGCGTGTTTACCTAGAAGAAACCGATTCATTCTCGATTTGAAAACACCAAGATTATAACTATTGGGAAAAACCCACTCAGGCAACTCATTCCACCGCCTAGACGTTCTTATCACAAACGTAGAGTCAAACCTCTTTGTCCGTGTCTTTGGAATATCCACCATGAAACGGTGCCGCTTCTTCGAGTTACGAGAAGTACGATAGTAAAAAGGGCAAGGTGGTATAAGATCGTGCAGATCAGTTGCACACTCTCCGAAGTGTATCCGATAAAAAACCGATAAGCTAGCAATTTTGCGGCGATGTTCAAGACTTTGAAGTCTTTTTCGCGCCAGAATGTCTTTGCCTATGAGCCTTTTGGCACGCCTCTCAAGCCTCGAGCCTCAAGCTGATACTTAGCCGATCCATCCCAAAGGTGCGAACAGTACTCCATACAAGAGCGAATCTGTGCTTTATATAACAAAAGCAATTGTTCAGATTTGAAGTACTTTCGCACCTTTGAGAGGAACTTGTAAACTTTTTGCATCTGGAAAACGCCCCATTGTGCTTAAGTGCGTAAAAAATGGTGGCGCTAAAGAATAATATATTCTCAAAGTGGGCAGTAGACAAAATAAGTTTGGGAACCTCTGATCTAGATCATTTGAGTTTACCTGAAGTTTTCTTTCATTTATAAGAATAATATTATTTCCAAAAACAATACATTTGTTGATTAGCAGTGAGCTCCAAACTAAGTGCAAGACATGTATCTTGGAGCTCGAGAGCGAAATTTCGAACAATAAATTTGTTTCAGTTAGAGTATAGGTAAATTATTTATAATTAAAAATAAAATTTTAGGCAGTTATTATAATGAAACAAACGTCTAAATAGAAAACATTTTTTTTAACTAAAACAAAACAACATCAAGAACAAAATTAAAAATTTTGACTAACCCCCCGACTACCTCGGATTTGTTATCTGTACAACATTCTACTAGTCAAGCCCTTTCATTTGACACCCATATTGACGGAGTTGTGAAAAAAAAAATATTACGCCATTTTGTGGTAGCGGCCATCTTGGATTTGAAATGTGTCATAGTGCATAGTATTCCACTAGTCAAGCCCTTTCATTTGATACCCATATTGTGATAGTGAAAAAAAATAATGTAACTCGCCATTTTGTGGTGGCGGCCATCTTGGATTTGAAATTTGTCATAGTGTATAGTATTCTACTAGTCAAGCCCTTTTATTTGATACCCATATTGGGGTAGGTTGTGAAGAAATATATTGTCCGCCATTTTGTGGAGGCGGCCATCTTGAATCGATATTTACCAAACATAGCGGATGTTCTTACCGCACGGTAATTAACATTCAAATAAAAAAAACCGCATTGAAATCGGCCCATCCGTTTGAGCTCTCCGGTGCCACAGACAGACACACACACAGACAGACATCGACGTCAAACTTATAACACCCCTTTTTTTGGTCGGGGGGTTAAAAAGAAACTGAGACATGAATATTATCTAACCGTGTCTGACTGTTAAGAATGTGTGAATTATGTGTATGTGGGGTGCTAAAAGAAGTTTCCACCTCCAATACTCTCATATTTTATCACAAGCAGTATATCTTCAAAAGGTCTTACCGAATATCCCGGCGTCTGTGTGTATGATGTCGACGAAGTCCGCATCTGTGGTGTCCAACCGCTGCTCCAGAGGCAGGCCCTCGAATAGAGGCAGGGCCGGATCCAGGCCGGTGATCCGCGAGACGCGGCCTGACAATCAAAAGTAGCGCATGGGTTGTACATCCATTTTTTTGAGTGAGAGCCTTTATTAACAAAACTAAAATACAATGAGAACTACAATACAAACCTACCTAACTACTTACACTAAGCACACCTGAATTATCCATAGACCAATGAAGGTTTACAGATAATCAAGATGTTCAAGCCCATTACCAATCGGAAGCGTACCCAGCATGCTGGCGGGATTACCACGCTGAATGGCAAAGCTTATGGGTTGGGTCAAATAAACGCCAGCATTTTGGTCACGCGCCGTGTACATTCAAGGGCGGATCCAGCTTTGGTACTAAGCCCTAAGCCCCACCCCCCCTCCCTCGACCCCCGGTCACATAGGCGTAGTCAAGCCACAAGACCGTGCGAATAGTGCTTACGTGCGTTTTAATTAGTGGATTACCTAGGTTCTGGACACAGCCCTCATGACAATTTGCTTAGCGCGAAAACATTTAAAAATTTGCATTTAGTCATTTCCTCGCTGAGGTGGAATGAAAAGTTACGTGTTGCACTCGAATGCAAAGATTTTTCACCTTGTGCTCTTTTGATTCCCTTGCTACGCTCAGGATTCTAATTTTTTATTTTTTTTAATACATTTTAGAATCCTTCACTTGCTCGGTCATCAAAATTGAGCACGCGGTTAAAAAATCAACTTTGCACTCTTGTATAACAAATAACTATTATCTTTCGTTTTTCCCGGAAGTAGATTATTAATAATCCCTAAAGCATCCAATTTGATGAACTCCGGGTGAACCGATTCACTATCGCTTGAAGACATTTTGGTATTTTTAAGAGTTAAAGTGATACAATTCAAAACTAACAAAATTTGACTCAATGGCGCCTTTTTATATTTTCTTTTTTTGTGTTTTGTTTCTGTGCGTGCGGGTGGCCAGTTCGATATTTGGAAAAAAAAGTTCGAGTTTATAATAAAGTCTTTTTACAATGGTACTATGGGTAAGAATTTTCATACGACTTTTAACGTTCCAAATTCAAATCATTTTAATCCCTAGGGAATCTTCTCAATATTACTTACCTCTGCATTTTGAAAGGTCACAATCACTTGCTTTGTTTTGACGTTTCATGACATATAATTTGACTTTGTCGAGCAGGAGAGATGAAAAAACCTTTACTAAGCAAACTTTTACTAAGTCTAAATTGGTACGACCAATTTTTGATAGGAAGCGGCGTAGCAACATTAGTTTAGACTAGTTTACTCGTTGTTTTTTTTTTACTTTTATAGTTTTACACTTCACCGCCATCTCGCCTGATGTTAAACGACAATGTGGTCTACGATGGAGCGTATTTACCTAGAAGAAACCGATTCGCTCCCGATTTGACGATACAAAGATTGTAATCATCGGGGAAATCCCACTCAGGCAACGTATTCCACAGCCTAGACGTTATCACAAAAGTAGGGGTAAATCTCTTCGTTCGTGTCTTTGGAACATCAACCATGAAACGATGTCGCTTTTTCGAGCTGCGAGCATTCCGATACAACAAAGGGCAAGGGGGTATTAGATCATGCAAATCAGAAGCACACTCTCCGAAGTGTGTTTATATTGTAAAAGTGTCAGTCTGGGAATTTTTCAAATTACCTGATTTCAAGGCACTGCCGGCGACTCCCGCCGAGTGTGCGCCCAAACTGTGGCCAATCAGGTGTGTGTTGTTGAGATTTAGACCTCTGGAACATGAGACGATGTTTTAAGAGCTGCTATAGCCGCTTCTTTTTCGTAAGGGAAAATCAAATCTTAAGTACACTCCGCGAGGCATAAGCTGAGCTTTGCATTTGTGTGTGTGTACATGGATAGTGTAGGTGTGACAACCGGCCTTAGGCGCGGCGCCATTCTCTCTCGCCGCGCTCCTGCCTGATTGGTGATCACTCACACTAATGCAAAGCTCAGCCTATACTTCGCGGACAAAATTTCAAGCTCCTGCCTGATTGGTGATCACTCACACTAATGCAAAGCTCAGCTTATACCTCGCGGAGTGTACGCCGTACGTCAAAGACAATAAACCCATTTGACTGATCGTACGATTGCCCCTCCTTAGCGTTTTATAAGCATAATTGCACTAAACCTGTTGCTTGCTCGGTCAGTCAGGCTTTTGATTTCGACCGAAAGAGAGCTGGCAAAAAAACCGTAAAAAAATATAAGACATGGGTTTCTGCTCAGTGAAATGGTGCGGAAAGAATAGCAGGACATCCAGCTTCACAAAGGACGGTATATAATTTCACAAGTAATTTATTTAATTTAAATTATATAATGTATCATTGGTGGAAAGTAGTGACATGGATATTCGGCTTATCACAGCGCGGATTTTTACCTCGTTCTGCGCCCCCGCTGGTGACTTATGAATATAAGCAGATTCCTTTCATGCCCGATCAACAGGGTGTTTAATCTATGCCGTACGTCGACGCAATCACGGCAAATTAAGCTCTACAGTCATGGAAATAAAGCTGAATTTTAAACTTTTCAAATCATAATAATTTAATCTATAAGCATCTACATAATGTACGTATAAGGACATTTTATTTGTCACTTTAGTTCGAGATATTGTGTCCATATCATATAACGCCACTGATTTATTTGGATAGGTTTAGTGTTAAGGCGGTAGGTACGTACCTAGAAGCTAAGTAGTCTATGAAGAGCGCGGCGAAGCGGCCGATGTACCAAGTGTTCTGGGCTGCGGTGAAGTACCACGGACCGGCTTCTAGGCGCGCCGCGTCCACCATTATTACGTTAGTGTCGCCACGCTGCATGTACGCTGGAAATTATGCACTTAATCACAAAAAATACCCTTGATCCAAAATACAATCAGACTTTTCCAGTAAATGAATGAAATCCAGTAGGTAGGTATAAATGCACTAGCAGGACGCCTCGGTTTTACCCGCTTTCCGTGATAAAAAGTTAGGATGTTTGTTGCTCATCAACTCACAAGAACAAAATTAAACATTTTGAGGAACCCCCGACTACCTCAGATTTGTTATTTGTACGACATTCTACTAGTCAAGCCCTTTCATTTGATACCCATATTAAGGAAGTTGTGAAAAAAGATATGTACATATTTCGCCATTTTGTGGAAGCGGCCATCTTGGATTTGAAATTTGTCATAGTGCAAAGTTCTACTCGTCAAGCCCTTTCGTTTGATACCTATATTATGGTAGTAGTGAAAAAATTAATATAATTCGCCATTTTGTGGTGGCGGCCATCTTGGATTTGTTTTTTTATAGTGTATAGTATTCTACTAGTCAATCCCTTTCATTTAATACCCATATGGAGGTAGATTGTGAAGAAATATTTTGTCCGCCATTTTGTGGCGGCGGCCATCTTGAATCGATATTAACCAAACATAGCTAAAAACATCCGCACGGATATTAACCTTCAAATAAAAAAAACTGCATCGAAATCGACTCATCCGTTTGACCTCTACGGTGCCACAGATAGACACACACACAGACATCGACGTCAAACTTATAACACCCCTTTTTTTGGTCGGGGGTTAAAAATGTACTGCCTCATGACTAAGATTCAAGACTCTGACCCAAAGACAATTACCCATTTGACTGATCGTACGACTCCCCCTCCGTAGCGTTTTATAAGCATAATTGCACATCTAACCTACCGTTGAACCTGTTGAAGAATTTCTTTGCATCCTGCTCTGTCCTTAGAAGTTTGCATAACTCTATCTCGTTTTGTCCAATCATTGGTGGAAAGTAGTGCCACGTGACATGGATAAACGGCTTATCACAGCGCGATTCTTTACCTCGTCCTGCGCCCCCGCTGGTGACTTATGAATTTAAGCTGATTCGTTTCATGCCCGATCAACAGGGTACTTAATCTATGCTCTGACCAAATCTAGTGATCTACCTTTTTAACCCCCGACCAAAAAAAGGGGTGTTATAAGTTTGACGTCGATACAGATCTGTCTGTCTGTCTGTGTGTGTGTCTGTCTGTGGCACCGTAGAGCTCAAACGGATGGACCGATTTCAATGCGGTTTTTTTTATTCGAAGGTTGATATCCGTGCGGATGTTCTTAGCTATGTTTGGTTAATATCGATTCAAGATGGCCGCCTCCACAAAATGGCGGACAAAATATTTCTTCACAACTTATCTCAATATGGGTATCAAATGAAAGGGCTTGACTAGTAGAATACAATACATAATAATAAATTTCAAATCCAAGATGGCCGCCACCACAAAATGGCGAATTACATTATTTTTTTCACTACTACCACAATATGGGTATCAAATGAAAGGGCTTGACTAGCAGAATGTTGTACAAATTACAAATCCGAGATCCGAGGTAGTCGGGGGTTAACCAAAATTTTTAATTTTGTTCTTGTCATGAATTAGATTCAGAACTCATGTCAAATCCAGTAATGTTTACCTTCTCTGACCATGATCCCGCTGCCGTCGTCCGGCTGCTCCATCCAGGCGTGGAAGTAGACCACTGTCCTGTCGGTGAAGTCCATGTTCGAAGCGAACAGCTTCTCATCATCACCCAGTCTGAGCTCCTGGAACGCCGTGGGGTTGTGTCTGAAATAAGAAATATTTGTGTGGTTACTGCATAATAAATAAATATTGGTAGACAATTCACACACAATACCATCTGACCCCAAACTAAGCAAAGCTTGTGCTATGTATCCGTGAACATTTCAAAGGGGGTTTTTCAGGTGGTTACGATCTTGATGCTTTCAAATCGAGAATGAATCAGTTTTTTTTCTAGGTAAGCACGCTCCATTGTAGACCGCATCCAATACAACCAAACCAAAGATGTAAACCAAAGAGTTTTTTTTAAAATAAAGAATGTCGAGACGAGAATAACATGTCCCTGATGGTAAGCAACATGCCTGCCACATAAGAGCACAGTGACACGCAGCTATTGGAACATGAAGAGTCCAAATCATTACCTAGCACTGCACTGCGCTCGTCACTCAGAGATCTAAGATGTTGTTACAAGTTTACATAATATACTAAGGAAAGAGTTAGAACAAACCCTTTACACCGAATGCACGGGTCTGATCGCTCTTGCGGAAGTGTCATACTTTTGTCGAGGCACATCACTATGTCGCCATAGCTAACATACACCTCATCTGCTTACGATTGGTACAAAGGAACCGTGCGGAAAACCTATTTACTTGTTCTTTATCTAAGGTGTGAACATATAAATGAATAAAATGAAATGAAATAAAAAGCTACCTATTGAGCAAGGCATATTATAATATAGACGACTTTGTTAAAGATAGTAACGTATGGAAGAGAAATGTGTCGAAATTAGAATCTTGTAATAAGGTAAAATAATAGATTTTTAAGACTTTTGATGTTACATTGTTTGTACTAATGTAGTATCTGAATACTGTGTATATTGATTATTTGTTATTTTGTCTTCGACAAAGCCTTTTTACAGCTGCATGTAATTGACTAGGCCCCTTTACAGATGCTTTATTCTTTTTGACGTTGTTATTTTATCATATTACTAGATGCCCGCCCCGGCTTCGCCCGTGGTACATTATAGGGCGCTCATCGGGATCCCGTACATATCCAACGGTATAATATTATGACTGAAATCGGTTCAGTCATTCCTGAGAATATAGCTTTCAAACAAAACACCTCTTCAGTTACCTGCTACGCCACCTGTCGGAAATTGGTCGTACCAACTCAGATTTATAAACAAATTTAATTAGCAAAGGTTTATATTCAATGACGCAATCTTGGACATTGGCGAAATTACGGTGACATTACCGAATGGGAGCAAAAATAAAAATTTGAAGTTGAAGTTGACATAATCGCTGTCATGCTGTCATGTCAAGTGTATCTCTCTACTTAGTCTGTGGTCAAAGCACGCTATGAAAACTCTCAAAAAGGAATATTTTTCCCCCGTTTTTGTTACATTCTTGATTCATGCTCCGATTCTATTGATTGTAGCGTTATGTTCTATAGCCTAAAGCCTTCCTCGATAAATGGACTATCTAATAGAAAAAGTATCTTTTAATTCGGACCAGTACTTCCCGAGATCCTAGCGTTCAAACAAACAAACAAACTCTTCAGCTTCATAATATTAGTATAGATGTACACAGATTCTTTGCCTTTTAGTAAATGACGTTACCAAGTGTTCTTATGAATTTATGGTATGAAAGTGAATTGAATATAAAAGTATTTTAAAAAACTGACCTGGTGAACAATTGGAAGCCGACGTCGTTGTTGTCCTTCACGTAGGGACACTTGGATTTGTCGACGGGCGCGATCTGAAGGAGTGCGTTCTCGTACTGCACCCCGGGGGGTCCTGTAGAACAATCGACAATTTGTATGACTTTTAACCTTTTTTTTTTTAACTTTTATAGGTTTACACTTGACCGCCATCTCGCCTGATGTTAAACGACACTCGTTTGAAAAAACCGATTCACTCTCGATTTGAAGACACAAATATTGTAATCATCGGGGAAAACCCACTCAGGCAACGTATTCCACAGCCTAGACGTTCTTATCACAAAATTAGAGTCAAATCTCTTCGTTCGTGTCTTTGGAACATCAACCATGAAACGATGTCGCTTTTTCGAGCTACGAGTATTCCGATAAAAAAAAGGGCAAGGTGGTATCAAATCATGCAAACCAGTGTATCTATATTCGGTATATATATATATACCGAAGTGTATCCGATAAAAAACCGATAGGCTAGCAATTTTTCGGCGATGTTCAAGACTTTGAAGTCTTTTTCGCACAAGAGTATCATTGCCTATGAGCCTTTTGGCCTTTTTAACCTAGCTCTCCTTGAGATAAGAATTTAAAAAAATCTAAGTCTAAATCTAATCTAATCTATAATTTAATAAATTCGAAATCTTATCTTATACCTTTAAACCGGGGCCTGTTGACTCCGAGGGCGAGCAGATACCGTATGAGCCATTTAGACTTTTAGAACAGTGGCCAAATAAGTTATCGTATTCTAATGACATTGTAGGAGTTTTTCATTGTCTAAAAACTCGCATAAAATGATGTTTTTAAAAAATAAAACCTAGCTAGATCGATTTATCGTCCCCGAAAACCCCTGTATACATAATTTCATGAAAATCGTTCTAGCCGTTTCCGAGATTCAGATTCTATGTATACCTTCAAGAATTGGTCTTTTAAAGGTATAAGATATAAGATTATTTGAAATGATATATATTTGATCTTAATCATGTTGCATCATCTATTACATAAACGTTACCACCGAAACTCGTAAAGTCGCGTTACGGTACCCGCAAATATTTATAGACCCTACAATGTGGGCAGGTGTTGCGTCAACCACCTCGGCGATATCGCAAACCTATAACCTCGTGCGTTTACGAGTGGTGGGTAACCGCGACAGGGATTGGTATAGTGTTATGTAGGTACGGAGTTAGACAGATAGACGGTTATATATACTAGATGTCCGCCCCGGCTTCGCCCGTGATACATTATATAGCACTCGTCAGGATCCCGTACATATTCAACGGTGAAAGAATTACTGAAATCGGTTCAGTCATTCCTGAGAATATCGCTTTCAAACAAAACACCGCTTCAGCTACCTGCTACGCCACCTGTCGGAAATTGGTCGTAGCAACACAGATTTAGAAACGAATGTGATTAGCAAAAGTTTATATTCAATGACGCAATCTTAGACACATGCTGTCATGTTTTTTTTACATTCTTGATTCATGCTCCGCTTCTATTGATAGTAGCGTTATGTTCTATAGCCTATTATAGCCTTCCTCGATAAATGGACTATCCAATAGAAAAATAATCTTTTGATTCAGACCAGTACTTCCCGAGATCCTAGCATTCAAACAAACAAACTCTTCAGCATTATAATATTAGTATAGATTACCGTTAGATACAGGACAAGTAAATGGATCAGGTGTTTCCGCACGGTTCCTTTGTACCAATCGTAAGTAGATGAAGTGTATGTTAGCTATGGTGACGGAGTGATGTGCCGCGACAAAAGTATGACACTTCTACAAGAGCGATCAGACCCGTGCATTCGGTGTAAAGGGTTTGTTCTAACTCTATACATAGTATACTCGTATATTTTGTAAACTCTTTGATATTCATCAATCATCATCAACATCCCACTATGTTCCCGGACTCGGGCCTTCTCTCTGAAGGAGAGAGTTAAGGCCATAATCCACCACGCTGGCCCAGTGCGGGTTGGTGGATGACACATGACTTCGAAAGATTTTAGGTACATGTCGGTTTCCTCACGATGTTTTCCTTCACCGTATTAAGTTAGCGGCATTACGCACGTGACTTCGAAAATACAGTGGTGCGCGTGGTTTTGAACCCGGGGTCTCCGGATCGGCAGTCGCCGTTCTCCCTACTAGACCAGCCGTAAATTAATGGGGAAGTAAAGTTGGAACAAAAAAAACCTTGTTTACCTATTTTATTTATTAAATCCTTAACCGCGTCGCGAAATAGATAAGGTTGCGTAATCACAAACCGGCCTAGAAACGTGTAGAAACTGGAAAATCTAGGAAACATACTTGTTAAGTTATGGAAAGTCGTTAAACGGACGGGAAGTTACGTGTGTGGCGCCGTGATGTCGTATGTAGGCTTACGCAGAAACACGCGAACTAATTCGATAGAATTTTTTATAGAAGTATCCTTTATACAAGTAATCAATTATCTTTAGTCGCGCCCTGTGGTTTTACCCGCGTCCTTTACGTACCCGTTATTTTACGGGGATTATATCTCTAAGCGCTGTAATTTATCTGGAAACATTGCCCTTCAAACCGGAACACAGCAATCTTTGCACATTACTGCATGGTTTGGTAGAATACCTGGCAAAGGTGTGGTACTTCCCCAGGTAGAATCTGCATATTATAATTTTTTTATTTGATTGTATGTCTTAAACTTAAATGCTAAAAAATAATCACCATAGTGAGAGTTGTCTTACATAGAAGAATACTAGTGGCTGAGATACTATCTTATACCTTTAAACGAGCTTATCGTGTAGGTATATATTATATATAACGGCTCGAACGATTTTCATGAAATTATATATACAGGGGGTTTCAGGGACTATAAATCAATCTAGCTAGGTTTTATTTTTTAAAAACATCATTTTATGCGAGTTTTTAGACAATGAAAAACTCCTACAATGTCATTAGAATACGATAACTTGTTTCGCCACTGTTCTTAAAGTCTAAATGGCTCAGACGGAATATGCTCGCCCTCGGAGTCAACAGGCATCGGTTCGAATCCTGATGGTTTCACTCGGAATTTTTCTTTTTCTGAGAAAATCTTATACTTAGAGCCTTTTATAAACGCATTTAATTCGTATCTAAGTAGGCTTAAGTAAGTCATCACAACGTAATTCGTACCTGCCTAAATATCATTTTAAACAAGAACAAAATTAAAAATTTTGATTAACCCCCGACTACCTCCGATTTGTTATCTGTACAACATTCTACTAGTCAAGCCCTTTCATTTGATACCCAAATTGAGGGAGTTGTGAAAATAGACATGTATTTCGCCATTTTGTAGAAGCGGCCGTCTTGAATTTGAAATTTGTCATAGTCCAATGTATTCTACTAATCAAGCCCTTTCGTTTGATACCCATATTGAGGTAGTAGTGAAAAAAAATTATATAATACACCATTTTGTGGTGGCGGCCATCTTGGATTTGAATTTTTTATAGTGAGTAGTATTCTACTAGTCAAGCCCTTTCATTTGATACCCGTATTGAGGCAGGTTGTGAAGAAATATTTTGTCCGCCATTTTGTAGCGGCGGCCATCTTGAATCGATATTAACCAAACATAGCTAAGAACATCCGCACGGATATTAACTTTCAAATAAAAAAAACGCATCGAAATTGGCCCATCCGTTTGAGCTCTACAGTGCCACAGACAGACACACACACAGACAGACAGACAGACAGACATCGACGTCAAACTTATAACACCCCTTTTTTTTGGTCCGGGGTTAAAAACCGAGCAAAGCTCGGTCAACCAGGTACTATTCTTTATGTCCAGACGCGCGTTACTTGTGACCGACTTAGTAATATTGTCCTTTTTTAGTATTAAAATTAACGTGGTTGTTACACATATTTAATTGGATAACGGGACACTCACGCATATACGGTCTGTCAAACCGACTCGAGTTTCGGCCGCGTCCGGCGGCCTTTTTCAAGGAGAGTCCACGAGTGTATATTTTCCTAGGCATTTATTTTTAAATAAGAAGTGACGAGACGAGCAGGACATGTGCCTGATGGTAAGCAACATGCCTGCCACATAACAGCACAGTGACACGCAGCTATTGGAACATGAATAGTCCAAATCATTACTTAGCACTGCACTGCGCTCATCACCCAGAGCCCAGAGATCTAAGATGTTATATCTCTAAGCCCTGTAATTTCTCTGGAAACATTGCCCTTCAAACCGGAACACAGTAATGTGAAAACATTACTGTATAATAACTGGCAAAGGTGTGGTACTTCCCCAGGCGGACTCTGCTAGGAGTCCTACCACTACAATGCGATTAAAAAGAAGCTTGTTTAATTAGCACCCATTATAAAGCAATAGTATTATAAAATCGCCATATAAAAACTTCCGTCCGTTCCACCCAAGCATAACATACAAACATCACATGCAATTTATTGCAGTATTACATAAACGGCGGCGGCGATACATTATGAAATGCGGCGAGTCTGTACTGAATTCTTGGTATTTGAACCGTGACTCTGGTGGCATGTCGGCTAACTGAGGGGCCTGGAATAGATTGTAACGGGTTCAAATTCATATTTTCGAAGTGAAAGTTCGTTTGGCGCACCACAGACAGATTTTGCGTGGGCTGTGAATTGAATTCTAGCGTCACAATCGGGTATGATAGGAAATCTTCGGGTAAACTTGGAACCATGGCTATTGGCCAGCTAGAAATGCGTCAGCATTTCCCATTGACTATCTATGCGTAAGCATTTCTAGATGGCCGTGCTCGTGGCCACACCCTCTGGTTTTACCTGCGTAGTTTCCAAACTGAGCTATCAAATTCAGAGTTATAATTTTTCACTGCTATCATATCCTATGTCTAGTTCCTATGACTGCCAATTTTATTTTTTAACTTTAATAGGTTTACACTTGACCGCCATCTCGCCTGATGTTAAGCGACGATGCGGTCTACGATGGAGCGTGTTTACCTAGAAGAAACCGATTTATTCTCGATTTGAAGACACAAAGATTGTAACCATCGGGGAAAACTCACTCAGGCAACGCATTCCAAAACCTAGACGTTCTTATCACAATAGTAGAGTCAAATCTCTTCGCTCGTGTCTTTGGAACATCAACCATGAAATGATGTCGGTTTATCGTGCTACGAGCGTTCCGATATAAAAAAGGCAAGGTGGTATTAGATCATACAGATCAGTTGCACACTCTCCGAAGTGTTCTCTTGGTGGACTATTGGCGTGAATGTCTGATTTCCGGCCTTGGGTTCAAAGTTCAACCCCCCATTTAGGAAGTTTGTTGTATCAAATACAAATATCGTTCTGTTGCGGCCCATTAAATGTTCCCACTGCTGGGACGCGGGTCATTCTCTCATACGGAGAGAGCTCTTTAAAACGCTGGTCCAGTGCCGTTTGGTGGATGACGCGTGACCTCGAAATATTTAAGGTACATGTCGGTTTCGTCACGATGTTTTCCATCACCGTTTTTAAGTTAGCGACATCACGCACGTAACATACTAGCTTTACGGGGTTTTTATCGGATACACTTCGGAGAGTGTGCAACTGATATAGATTATCATTAGATAAATTACCATTACATACATTAAAATGTCAAATCGTTATCATGGCAAGGTACCACCTTTCCCTTTTTTCTGATGTTCCAAATACGAACAAATACTCGTAGGTTTGACTCTATGTTTGTGATAAGAACCTCTAGGCTTTAGAATGCGTTGTCTGAGTGGGGTTTCCCCGATGGTTACAATGCTGGTGTCTTCAAATCGAGACTGATTTGATTTCTTCTAGGCAAGCACGTCCATCGTAGACCGCATCGTCGTTTAACGTCAGGCCGCTCAAATGTAAACCTATAGAACTTTCAAAAAACTTGGAAAAGACAGTGGTGCCTATGGGATTTGAACCAAGGTCTCCGGACCGGGAGTTGCTTTCCCCCGACTAGCCGTAACTTGCAAGTCTGATACAGTCTTTAATGGGTTGAAATTCATAAATTACAATTTAATTTTCTTTGAAAAAAAACATAATCCGACTTCAATTTAAAATTAATGTCAGACATTCGACAAAATGTGAATATTTTTTGTGAAATCTACGGTAACGTAGTCCAGACAAAGAGAAGCAAAGTTTAGTTAATCTGTTGATGTTTAAAAAACCTGGGGAAGTACCACACCTTTGCCAGTTATTCTACCGCCAAGCAGTAATGTGCAAACATTACTGTGTTCCGGTTTGAAGGGCAATGTTTCCAGAGAAATTACTGGGCTTAGAGATATAAGATCTTAGATCTCTGGGTGACGAGCGCAGTGCAGTGCTAGGTAATGATTTGGACTCTTCATGTTCCAATAGCTGCGTGTCACTGTGCTGTTATGTGTCAGGCATGTTGCTTACCATCAGGCACATGTCCTGATCGTCTCGTCACTATTTATTTTAAAAAAAAAAAAAATCACTACACCGATTTCGTTAAAATTTGTATTTCACCACCTCTTGAAGTTATGATCTACCGCACAAGAAAGCAACCATCGAAATTGATTCACAATCGGCGGAGCTATCATACAAACAATAAAAAAATGGTCAGTCATAGGAACTGCTGATAGAAGTAGAAGAAGAAAACTTATAACTCAGAATTTAATAGCTCACTTTGGTAACTACGCGGGTGAAACCGGAGGGCGTGGCCGCGAACGTGGGCACGGTCCCGAGTTTACCCGTAGATTTATTATCATTCCCGATCGTGACGATAGAATTCAATTCGTCAGCCCACGAAAAATCTGTGGCGCGCCAAAAGAAGTCTTCACTTCAAAAACACAACTGAATTGAACGTCCTCCTTTTTTGACGTTGGTTAAAAATATGATTAAAAAGGCTAGTTTTTATAAGACACTTGGTAATACTTACGTATCATTGACAAGAAGCATGCTAGAGGGACCGCCGCCTGCATTTTCACTCACTCAGTTATTAAACTAAAATAAATTTCTACGAAAAATAATATAAAAATTATAAATAAAAACTTTTACGGTATTGTAAGTGCATTGGGCGGGTAAAGGTGCGCTTGCGCCGAACCGAATGCAATGACTGATAGAGAGTTCAGGGGAGGGTTTCCCACGAAAGCCTCTATTCCCAACGGCTAAAACATGAAAACATGTGTATGCCATCTCAATGAGGCATTTACAGAATGCACACTTCTTGCAAAGATAGTAATCAATTTCGTCTGTGTGGAGCGCCTCAGGGAAGTACTACTTTGGCCAGTTATTCAGCTATGTGCAAACATCACTGTTCCGGTTTGAAGGGCAATGTTTTCAGAGATATTACAGGGCGTAGGTAGAGATAAAACATCTTATGTCTCTTGGTGACGAACGCAGTGCGGTGCTAGGTAATGGTTTGAATTCTTTTTAACCCCCGACCAAAAACAGGGGTGTTATAAGTTTGACGTCTGTCTGTGTGTCTGTCTGTCTGTCAGGGTGTCAGGGTGTGTGTGTGTGTGTGTGTATGTGTGTGTGTGTGTGTGTGTGTCTGTCTGTCTGTGGCACCGTAGAGCTCAAACGGATGGGCCGCCAATTTTTATGTGTTTTTTTTATTTGACGGTTAATTTCCGTGCGGATGTTCTTAGCTATGTTTAGTCAATATCGATTCAAGATGGCCGCCTACACAAAATGCCGCCTCAATGTGGGTATCAAATGAAAGGGCTGGACTAGTAGAATATACTATGCATTATAACAAATTTCAAATCCAAAATGGCCGCCACCACAAAATGGCGAATTACATTTTTTTTTCACTACTACTTTATTATGCGTGTCAAATGAAAGGAGTTGACTAGTAGAATATTGTACTAATTACAAATCCGAGGTAGCCGGGGGTAAGTCAAAATCTTTAATTTTGTTCTTGTTTGTAATGTACTTGAAAAACTCATACCAACTAATAGTATGAGTTCTTCAAGATATGTCCTAGATTGTTGTTTTGGCTGTATGTGCGTGTTGGCTACGCTGTAAGCACATCTTTTTTTCCTTTTATAAGTTTACGCTTGACCACCATCTCGCATGTTAATCGACGATGCGGTTTCCGATAAAACGTGTTTACCTAGATGAAACCGATTCACTCTCGATTTGAAGACAAAGATTTTAACCATCGGCGAAAACCCACTCAGGCAACCCATTCCACAGTCTTGACGTTCTTATAACTAAAGTAGAGACATCTCAGCAATTGAAATAAATAAACAAGGATATTCGTTCCAATTATTTGTAGAGTTGTTTGATGATTACCGGTGCTCGACCGGCTTGGACACCGTGTTAAGTTTTTCTTGATAAACCTGTCCCTTACGACACCTCTCTCCTACCAGTTATCATAATCACCGGCTTGCTCGCCGCCGTGGCGAAACGCTGCATGCCTAATGTCGCGCCGTAATCAGACTAGCTACGGGACTGCATAGATTCTTTTCTTTTTCCTTTTTTTTGACAATTCACATACACAACACCATCTGACCCCAAACTAAGCAAAGCTTGCGTGATGGCAGCCAGATAGCTGATATAATACTTATATAGTTTTAAATACATACTTATTATAAATAGAAGCACCCAGACACAGTGCAAACATTTGAATTCATCACACAAATATTTGCACTGGGTGGGGATCGAACCCACGACCTTCGGCTTCGCAGGCAGAGCCACTACCAACTAAGCCACTAGGGCAGTCAAGATTAGGAGCCCGCAAAGTACTTTTTCAATTTAGCTTATAAAAAAAACTCATTTCGGATATTGGTATCGGACTTCTCGTAGCTCGAAGAAGCGGCATCGTTTCATGGTTGATGTTCCAAAGACGAAAAGTTAAAAAAATTAGAATAATTAACCCTAATTTTCAGCACTCAATATTAATCTATGTACTTATGTATTTTTAACCCCCGACCAAAAAAAGGGGTGTTATAAGTTTGACGTCGATGTCTGTCTGTCTGTGTGTGTCTGTCTGTGGCACCGTAGAGCTCAAACGGATGAGCCGATTTCGATGCGGTTTTTTATATTTGAAGGTTAATATCCGTGCGGATGTTCTTAGCTATGTTTGGTTAATATCGATTCAAGATGGCCGCCTCCACAAAATGGCGGACAAAATATTTCTTCCCAACCTACCTCAATATGGGTATCAAATGAAAGGGCTTGACTAGCAGGGTACTATACGCTATAACAAATTTCAAATCCAAGATGGCCGCCACCACAAAATGGCGAATTATATAATTTTTTCACTACTACCGCAATATGGGTATCAAACGAAAGAGCTTGATTAGTAGAATACTTTGCACTATGACAAATTTCAAATCCAAGATGGCCGCTACCACAAAATGGCGGATTACATTTCTTTTTTCACAACTTCCTTAATATGGGTATCAAATGAAAGGGCTTGACTAGTAGAATGTTGTACAGATAACAAATCTAAGGTAGTCGGGGGTTAATCAAAAATTTTAATTTTTTTCTTGTAATAATTGACCCATACAAACTGGCCTCTTCTTCTAGAGGCATGCAATATGTCTGGCAACGCAGTTTCCATTGGTCTGAATTTATACAATGACTAGCTTTAACCCGCGGCTTCGCTCGCGTTCAGTAAGTTTTTTATTGTAGATTCCTACTTTGATAGCATGAGCGTCAAATAATAACATAACTAATGCTCGTCTATAATAGGTCTAAGGGTAGTTTATGCGTTATTATGTATTTTAATTCCCTATTTTACCATCTCAGGGGTTGAATTTTGGAAAACTAATACGCTCATTATTTTAATGTTCATGCAAATAAATGTTTTAACTGCTATAATAGGTTTACTCTTGACCGCAATGTCGCCTTAAGTTAAGTGATTATGTGGTCTACGGTAGAGCTTGCTATCCTAGAAGAAACCGATTCAGTCTCAATTTGGAAACACCAGCGTTGTAATCATCATGAAAAATCCATTCAGGCAACGTCTTAGAGTATCTCTCCACTTAGTTTGTGAACGCCTTTCACAGCCTAGGCGTTATTGTAATAAAAGTAGTCCGTCAAAGCTTTTCGTTATAGTCTTTAGAACATGTCTAAAGTCCGTACAAAATTTTATCCACTATTACGTACCTAGTATGAATTTGAAAAATATCCTTCTTTCTTGTTTGCTTCATAAAATATAAATATACTTACATTTTCACACATGTAAATACAATGTCTCCTGTGCGTAATATTATTTATAATATATAAAATTTTCATACCCACTTTTCATACACTTTCTTTGGGATTAAATTTAGGAAAACTCTGTTTTACATAGCTCATTATTTTTCCGTACTCATATCCTACAAAGCTTAAAGCAAATATGTCACAAGAAATAAAAATGTTCACACAAACTTTTCCTTATTTTACTACATTAGACGATGTATTTTGAAAAAAAAACACTGAAACACATAACTCATTACACATATTAGCCGTACTCAATTTATACGAAATTTCATTCAAATATGTCCAAGGAATAAAAAGTTTCATAATACACACTTTCATACATATTTTCGAACACACAATAGTGAAGCACAACCAGATCCAACTTTAAAAATAGCATCTACTCAAAACTCTATATTTTTATCACCGACCGATCCAAGGGAAATATACAAAATTATCATGGCACTAAACAATAGCGACGCTGTAGGATACGACGAAATCAACACAAAACTATAAAAATAGCAGCACCATTTATATGTACTATCATTAGTCACTTAATCAACTCTCTCTTTGTACAAGGCAAATTTCCCACTATACTAAAACTATCAATTGTAAAACCAATATATAAAAAAGGGGAAGAAAAAGATATGAACAATTATAGACCAATAACTCTTATACCAGTTTTGTCAAAAGTAATAGAAAAAGCAATGTTTAGTAGAGTAAATAAATATCTAGAAAAAAACAACATTCTAAAACCAGAACAATATGGTTTCAGAACAGGTAAATCTACAACTCAAGCATGTTTTGACTTAGTAAAGACAGTCACCGAAAGTCTTGAAGCTAAAACATCTATAATTGCAGTGTTTCTTGATATGACGAAGGCTTTTGACTTTGTTAACCATAAAACTCTCCTGAAAAAACTAGAGAAGTATGGAATACGAGGAAATGCTCTTGACTGGATGGAGAGCTATTTAAAAGATAGGAAACAATGCACAGAGATAGTTAGACTTGTAGGGAGGGAAAGGAAGACGTTTAGATCGAAATATCTAGAAAATTCTAATGGTGTGCCTCAAGGTAGCATAGGTGGGCCACTTCTCTTTACAGCATATATAAACGACTTACCTGACACCACATCTCATAATTGTATACAATTCGCTGATGATACAACGATCCTAATAAAATCCCTAAACAATGAAAACTCGAAAAAGAAACCAATGAGACATTAAGTAGAGCAATTAAATACCTAAATGATAATGAATTAAATGTAAATCTTGGAAAAACCAATCTAATTAAATTTAAAACTAATAATTCCAAAGATGAACAGTTAAATGTATTCAGTAATAATACAAAAATTTCTAAGGTCAACTGCACAAAATTTTTAGGGATTCATATAGACGATAAGTTAAACTGGAAAACTCATTGCACATCAGTCTGCGATAAGTTGAACAGATTTGTTTTCGCACTCAGGCGACTAAGACAAGTTGTCTCAGAAAAAGCATCCTTATGTGCCTATCATGGGTATGTGTCATCTGTACTCAACTATGGAATCATAATTTATGGAATTCAGTGAATATAGGAAGTGTGTTTAAAGTACAGAAAAAATGTATACGGGCAATATGTGGAGCTCGCTTTAGAGCTCATTGCAAACCTTTATTTAAGCACCTTAAAATCCTTCCACTGGCTTGCATGTATATAAAAGAGATTAGTATTTTTGTAATGAAAAACAGACAATACTTTGAAAAAATTACTTCAACGAGAGTGGACAAATTGATATACCCTAAGAGAATAAGACTGGAACTTAGTCAAAGAAATACATATTGCATGGCGATTAAAATATTCAACAAATTACCCAATGACATAAAGAAATTGCCTACAATAATTTTATACGAAAATTGACAGAATATTTACTTGACCACTGCTTTTATAAGGTTACGGATTATTTAAACCATCGCATATAAGCAATACTTGGTTTAACATCCTTTCTTTTTTTTTTTTTTTTGTTTGTTTTGCTCAAATGTTATTTCTTGACTGTGAATGTATTTTTTGACAAACGCGTTACTAACAACATTTTACTGACATGGTTATATTGGCTAATTTTAATTTAAAACAGTGTATAATTAATTCAGATTAATTAATTAAATAATTTATGTTCAAATTTTGCACGTCAGACATGACAGGATACAAATGGACCTCAAAGACAATGTAACATATACAAACAAACTACATGTATTCTTACAAATAAATTTCATTTCATTTCATTTCATTTCATTTCATTTCATTTCATTTCTTTAGGCGTTGAATTTTGAGAAATCCGTCCTTAGTGAATATGTCTACGTCATAAAAAGAATACGTATGTGACAATTTAAGAATGTCATATTACCCTCTTATGGGTTACATTTTGGAAGTAAATAAATGTACTCATAACTCATTATTTAGGCCGTACTCAATTTCTACAAAATTTGATGCAAATATGTACAAGAAATAAAAAGTTTCATAAAAACTATGATAGTTTACCCTTATGTCACCCCTTTGAGGGTTAAATTTTGATAAATGTTGTAATATGTACCTCGTGATGCTAGCTGAAATCAATTCATACGAATTTTGAAAAACCTTCCTTTGGTCGATGCCTACGTCATAAAAAGAATACGTGTGTGAAATTTTAAGTATGTCTTAAGGGTACGTCCTGTGCGTTATCATAAAACTTTCATCCCCTATTTTAAAACCTAGAGAATGAATTGATAAAAAATGTACTACGTAAGTCATTATTATGGCCGTACTCAACTCTTACAAAATTTGATGCTAATATGTCCAAGGAATAAAAAGTTTTGTACAAATTGTCAACCCTTATTCCACCCCTTTCACGGTTTAATTTTGATAAACACTGTAATACATACCTCATGATATTACCCAAACATAATTTAATGAAATTTCATGCAATTATGTCTTAGGAATAAAAAGCTTCATACAAACTTTCATCCCCTATTTCATCTCTTTAGGGGTTGAATTTTGAGAAATCCTCCCTTGGTGGCTGCCTACATTATAAAAATAATACGTGTGTGAAATATTTTAAGAATGTCCTAAGTGTATGTCCGCTGCGTTTAATATTTATTTTATAAAACGTTCATCCCTATTTAACTCGTTTTAGAGGTTAAATTTTGAAAAAATGTGATACACAACTCTTTATTTTGGCCACACTAAATATGTTCAAGGAATAAAACGTTTCGATACAAAATTTCATCCCTTATTTCTCCCTTTGAGGATTGAATTTCGATAAACGCTGTAATACGTACCTCATGATTTTAACTGAAGTCACCTTATATGAAATTTCATGCAAATATCCCCAAGGAATAAAAAGTTTCTATACAAACTTTCATCCCTTATTTCACCCCTTTGAGGGTTGAATTTCGATAAAAGCTGTATTACGTACCTCATTATTTTAGCCAAACTCAATTTATATGAAATTTCATGCAAATATGCCCAAGGAATAAAACGTTTCGATACAAAATTTCATCCCTTATTTCATCCCTTTGAGGGTTGAATTTCGATAAACGCTGTAATACGTACCCCATGATTTTAGCCGAACTCAATTTATATGAATATGAAAGTTCATGCAAATATGCCAAAGGAATAAAAAGTTTCATACAATCTTTCATCCCCTATTTCACCCCTTGGGGATAGAATTTATCAAAATCCTTTCTTAGCGGATACCTACGTCATAACATCTACTTGTGTGCCAAATTTCAGCCTGATCCCTCCAGTGGTTTGGGCTGTGTGTTGATAGATCACTATGTCAGTCAGTCAGTCAGTCAGTCAGTCAGTCACCTTTGAGTTTTATATATATAGATAATAATAGTCAGCTGATAGTCTTCTTCTTCTTTTTTCATTTTAAACTTTTAATCGGTTGTATCATATATGTCATCTGACATCGTCTATTAATTTCTGGCTTCTATCCCATTGTGTTATGTTAGTGTGATATGTTTGGTGAGCACAATTACGCCAACGTCTTGTGACGTCACAACCCCTCACTCCTGAAGTTTTCGATGATCTACGTCTTCGCCGATTTTTATACGACTGAAAGACGGGTTATGTTTTTCGCGCGTATCTTGTATGTTTGTTAATTTCTTTATCGTATCTTCCAAACGGTTGTATGGAATTTGACACTTAATATATCGTTAGATTCGTCTCAATTACCCAAATGTCCTTAGATAGAATATTATATCACACAATGTTTTTCATTATCAATTGATTTTCTGCAGTCGGGTTTTTTAAACTATTATTACATATTAATAATTTTTAAACTATTATCTATACTAATATTATAAAGCTGAAGAGTTTGTTTGTTTGTTTGCTTGAACGCTAGGATCTCGGGAAGTACTGATCCGAATTGAAAGAATCTTTTTCTATTGGATAGTCCATTTATCGAGGAAGGCTTTAGGCTGTTGAAAATAACGCTACTATTAATTGAAACAAAAATGTAACAAAATCGGGAAAAGATATTCCCCTTTTGAGAGTTTTCGTACGTTTCGTGCTTTGACATGACACATGACAGCATGTGTCAAAGATTGCGTCATTGAATTTCAGTAATCTGTGCCTTGAATATAAACCTTTGCTATTTTTTTTTTCTAAATCTGAGTTGGTACGACCAATTTCCGACAGGTGGCGTAGCAGGTTGCTGAAGAGGTTTTTTGTTTGAAGTCGATATTCTCAGGAATGAGTGAACCGATTTCAGTCATTCTTTCACCGTTGGATATGTACGGGATCCCGATGAGTGCTATATAATATAAGTGCTAATTAAAATGGTACGTTTTTGACCCGGTCGTCCTCCCAATTGGGCTATTTCTGCACATTATTAAGTTTAGCAGCTCCAGAGAGTCCGGGGTCCCGTGTTCTTTGTCATTTATACATACATTTATCTTTTACATACATCTTGCGATAGGAGAAGAGAAGGAATAGGAGCGAGAAGGGAACGTTTTATGAACTTTTATATTAATGGTACTGAAACACTGTGTGGTTGGTTGCAGTGCACTATGCGGCCGCATCGAGAACCACATGAGCGCGCTCCCGCACCCGTACCGGCTGCACCGGCCGCTGTTGGCGCGCGCGGCCAGCACCGAGGCGCGCACGCCGGCGCGGGCGCCGTCCTTCAGCGTGTGCTGGTGCGCGACTACCCCGGTGAGTACAGTGCACCATCACCCTTCCCTCGGACGCCGTGTTCCAGCGTGTGCTGGTGCGCGACTACCCCGGTGAGTACAGTGCACCATCACCCTTCCCTCGGACGCCGTGTTCCAGCGTGTGCTGGTGCGCGACTACCCCTGTGAGTACAGTGCACCATCACCTTTTCCTGCTTCCTCCAAGGGGACCTCTCCTCGTGGAACCCGTGCTGTCTCGTAAGATATCTGCCTTATGGTACAAGTAGAAGCACGCTTTTCTTAAACACTGAACACGGTTTGAAGGGCAATGTTTCCAGAGAAATTACAGGGCTTAGAGATATAAGATCTTAGATCTCTGGGTGACGAGCGCAGTGCAGTGCTAGGTAATGATTTGGACTCTTCATGTTCCAATAGCTGCTTGTCACTGTGCTGTTATGTGTCAGGCATGTTGCTTACCATCAGGCATATGACCTAATCGTCTCGTCACTCTATATTTAAAAAAAAAAAAAAAAAAACACTATAGTGCCACGCTGGTATTTGAACTTGAAGAGTAAAACTCAGTACCATTACCATGCATTGCACTCGTTACCCATAGATGGAAGATGATTTACCTCTTTGCCCTATCATCAACATCAACAGCCCACTAAATGTTCCCACTGCTGAGACTCGGGCCTTCTCTCGAAAGGAGAGAGTTAAGGCCATAATCCACCACGCTGGCCCAGTGCGGGTTGGTGGATGACACATGACTTCGAAAGATTCTAGGTACATGTCGGTTTCCTCACGATGTTTTCCTTCACCTTTTTAAGTTAGCGGCATTAAGCACATGACTTCGAAAAGACAGTGGTGCGCGTGGGATTTGAACACGGAGTGTCCGACGCCGTTCTCCCGACTAGACCAGCCGTAACTTTGCCCTATAGTTTCTCTGAAATATTACCCTTCAAACCCGAAAACATAATTTTTGAGGTGAAAACTTCTGTTGGCGCACCGCATACAGATTTTCCGTAGGCTGTGAATTGAGTTCAAGTGTCACGTTCGTAGATGAAAGAAAATCTTCGGGTAAACTCTGATGATATAGATGGCCGTGCTCATGTCCATGCTCTCCGGTTTCACCCGCGTAGTTTCCAAAGTGAGCTATCAAATTCTGAGTTATAAGTTTTTACTTCTATGGGCAGTTCCAACGACTGCCAATTTTTATTTTAGCTAAAATTAGAAATACAGATTATAATCTGGAATAATATAGCCATAGCCTACTTTTAATTGCTAATATAATAATATGATAATAAAGGAATCGGAAATCACGCGGGTAAAACAGCGGGATTCTGCTAGTTATGAATAAAATAAAATCAAAAGATACGTCGAAACGCCAGCCCTGAAGCACGCTCCCAAACTACTAACACAGTCGTGTTCGCAGCTTGGGAGCGTGCTACCCGCGTCTCGCTCCCTGCCCCGTCTAGATGTCTTCGTCAGTCCCTATGACTGCTAATATTTTTTTACTATATTATTTATTTGATGTGGGTTTCTGTTATTCCAGCAAGCGGAGGTCCTGAACGCCATGACGGGCAAGCTGGAGAGCGGTCAGCCGTCGCTACTCTGTAAGCAGACGATGTTCGCGCGCTGGCACTACCTGCTGAACAGGCTGGCGCCGTTGCCGCCGGTAAGATCAAGGAACCTCGATATTTCGTAAACCTTCAAACTTTGTAACCTCGAGAACTTCCTACCTCAATAATTTGAAACCTCGAAACATCCTACCTCGTTATTTCGAAACCTCCAAAACTTCATAGTCTCGTGGTATCGTATTTCAAAACCACGTTACACCGGCTCGAAACCTTCCTACCTCGATAAAACGAAATTTAGAAACTTTGAAACTGCGATACGAAGTTTCTAAATTTAACGAAGAAACTAGGTTTAGGCTTATAGCTTTCTAATTAAAATGTTTAATTCTAAGCTTAACTCTACGATACCGGCCAAGTGCGAGTCGGACTTGCGCGCAAAGGGTATTGCACTTTCTATGAAAACGACAAAAAAATTGCTAAAAATCCCTCTAAAATATTATTTTAAATGAACTTCATTGTTTATTTTCAAAAGAGAATACCATAGCTATATTTTATGAATATTTCAAGCATGTATATCTAATATATAAAATTCTCGTGTCACAGTTTTCGTTGCCATACTCCTCCGAAACGGCTTGACCGATTTTGATGAAATTTTTGTGCTTATCCGGTATCTATGAGAATCGGCCAACATCTATTTTTCATCCCCCTAAATGTTAGGGGTAGTCGACCCCTAAATTTTTTATTTTTTGTTTTTAGACAAAAAAAATAATTTCTATTTTTTTTATGATACAACATACAAAAATACATACAATCCACAATTTTCACCCTTCTACGATCAACCCTTATTTTATTAGGTAATTATTTATATGGCAAAACAACGTTTGCCGGGTCAGCTAGTATGCATATAATCGACAGTCGTTATGTCTACGATATAAAAAAAATATGTTTCGTCTAAACGGTTTTAGTATATGACATTCAGTCCAAACAGACCGCAACCAAACGGGTCGTATAAGAAAGACTCGATGATATAATTTCGTGTATGTAATGTCCTCAGGATGCGTTGGAGGCCGAAGTGGAGCCCCCCGGCGCTTCCAGAGAACCCCGGCACTTTGCTCTACAGCGAGGCGAAGCTCCTGTGTCCCAACTATCAGGTATCTATGCAGTCATAATAACTCCTTTTGAATTTAGGAACCTGTCCGTCATCCCAAATTGGTATCAAAAATACCATTCTAATTCATCATCATCAGCCGCAAGACGTCCACTGCTGAACATAGACCTCCGAACCCTAGATTTCCACAACGAACGGTCCTGCGCAACCTGCAACCAGCGGTTTCCAGCGACCTTTGTGAGGTCATCTGTCCATCTAGTGGGAGTCCAACACTGCGTCTTCCGGTTCGTGGTCGCCACTCGAGAACCTTTCTTCCCCATCGGTTGTCAGTTCTGCGAGCGATGTGGCCTGCCCATTGCCACTTCAGCTTGCTTACTCTTTGAGCTATGTCGGCCACTTTCGTTCTTTTGCGAATATCCTCATTATTTACCACTCTATTTAGTTCGTCATTATTGAAATAGATGGGACATGTGTTTTTTTGTTATCAATAATTTAGATAAACATTGGTGGGTGGGCAATTCACACACAACATCATCTGACCCCAAACTAAGCAAAGCTTGTAATATGGCAGCCACATAGCTGATATAATACTTAGATATTTGTAAATGTATACTTGTTATTCATTATACATAGAAACACCCAGACACAGTGCAAATATTTGAATTCATCACACAAATATTTGAACTGCGTGGGAATCGAACCCACGACCCTCGGCTTCGCAGGCAATTTACTTCCCACTAAGCCACGAGGCCATTCATCAAACTACCGGAGTGGGGTGTTGTGACGTCACTCTATCGTAAAAATCGTACCGTACACTACGACTTCCAAAAAAAGGAGGAGGTTATCAATTCGACCCCTATTTTTTTTGTTTTTTTGATATATGTATGTTACCTGATTTCTCGAGAACCCCTGAACCGATTTTAAAATTTATTTTTGTGTTTGGATGGTTATGCTTTCCGAATAGTCCCATATAAATCTTATAGAAATCGGACGGGTGGTTTTTGAAATATGAACCATAAACTAAAATTTGCGTACAATTTTCTGGATGACGTGGTTGTAGATTTCACAAAAGTTATGTCTCGACTTAGACTCGATCCTGTCTATACGAAATTGTGTAAATGGATTATTAAAAACTTGTTTTACACTAAAAAGGGTAAAATAAACTATTTTCGAACAAAAAAATTAAACCGACTTCAAAACCACAAATAGGCAAATACATGAGTGAGTAGCGCTTATAATAATGATTTTAGTTTATTTTTCGCTTTTGAGTGCCTATTTGTGGTTTTGAAGTCGGTTTAAGTTTTTGTACGAAAATAGTTTATTTGTTTGTGAAACATAAGAAAAAATACGTGTACAATTTCTTTTTATAATCTTACTGACGTAGTAATCAGTTTTTTCAGTCGTCTCGCCCATTGGGATGACCCCTAGATCTTAAATATACTATTCTAATTAGTCGCGTAGTAACATTATGTAAAAGTAGTAGATTGTGTAGTGGTATGAGTCCTAGTAAGTAGTATAAGTTACGGCTGGTCTAGTCGGGAGAACGGCGCCTGCCGATCCGGAGCCCCCGGGTTCGAATCCCACCACGCGCACCACTGTCTTTTCGAAGTCATGTGCGTAATGCCGCTAACTTAAAAACGGTGAAGGAAAACATCGTGAGGAAACCGACATGTACCTAGAATCTTTCGAGGTCATGTGTCATCCACCAACCCGCACTTGGCCAGCGTGGTGGATTATGGCCTTAAACTCTCTCCTTGCCAGAGACGGCCCCGAGTCCCAGCAGTGGGAACATTTAGCGGGCTGCTTATACTTATACTATGAGTCCTAGAAGGGTCCGTCTGTGGAAGTACCTCCTGGAGAAGTACCTGTTCTACCGTCAAGCATTACTCTGTTTGAAGGGCAATGTTTCCAGAGAAATTACAGGGGTTAGAGAAATAATATCTTAGATCTCTCGGCGACGAGCGCAGTGCAGTGGTTGATTATGATTTGGACTCTTCACGTTCCACTCAAGGTACTGTTTTGTGGAAGGCATATTGCTTACCATCAGGTACATGCCCTGCTCGTTTCGTCACTCTTTATAACTGCTACAAAAAATATGGGATACGTATTTCTTGTTTTATCAAATTGAAGAAGGAGAGATCACAGAGTCAGATTCTGACGTCACGTCTTCGTAAATATCGTGCGATGAAGTGACGTCGCTCAAAATTTTTAAACACTTCAACTTCAACATTTTTCGTTTGTAAAATGAAATAAAAAATACGCAAACAACTATATTTTAATAATCTACATAACTGACGGAATAATTAGTTTCTTTTAGTTACCATACATTTTTCCACCTAAGATTGAGTTATTGACACCGGACTTGACACCAAGGACAGACGTGGTGATACCGAATAAAACCTCCACGAGGCTCTATCTGTGCCGCTTAAAAAAAAAAATTGGTTGCCTGTAAAGTCGGTATACGGGCGAAAGTTTTACGTGACAACGACTTTGAGTGGTAAAATAATTTTCCGGAAGGGACGCGTGCCTTTCACTTTTTATGTCTGTCTCTCTCGCTCTTAGGCGGGCTAACCATGCCCGAGTGGAAAGGACACGTGCCTCTCACTCGCTCTCGTTGTGAGCGCATAACGTGAGCGGAGCGTAACGCAGTTTCTTGAAGTGTCACCCGGCAAACCAATTTATAAGACGTTGTCACGTCAAAATACGCAAACAACAACAACAACAATATTGTAATAATCTACATAAGTGACAGACTAATTTATTTATTTATTTAAACAATTGTTAACTATGCTAACAGCTTAAGCCAACACGCACAACAACCAGCATTTAATTAAGTATATATATAGCCTTATAAAAATCCACAAACACAAATCATAATCTTACAACACACTATTGGCTGCAAGCCAACTCAACATATAGCATGTAGCCCTACAGCTCTTAAAAATCTAATTACTAGAGCGATAAATTCTCGACGCTTACTAAAAAAATAGTTAATTTCTTTTAGTTGTCATACGTTTTTCAACCTAAAATAGAGTTAATGACACCGGACTTGACACCAAGGACAGACGTGGTGATACAGAATAAAACCTCCACGACGCTCTATCTGTGCCGCTTAAAAAAAAAAAAAGAAGGCGCGGGAAAGCTCTCGCATTCTTCCGCGAACCCACCGCTTCTTGCCCTTTGTTTAATATGTGTTTATATTAAAATTTGTACTTTACATTTTCGCAGGCGGCGAAAAAGTGTCTCTTCGACGCGTTCGAGAACGCAAAACTCGGGAAATGGGTGAAGAAGCCGTTGGAACAAGACGAATTCTGCTGTGAAATAGTAGACGCCGATCCGAAACATCTGTTCGCCTAGGCAGGTGACGACCCACGCTGTAATACGATGCAGGGACCGCTGGCTGGTGGGGGGACTTGAATATGGACGAATTAGCGATGTAGGTTATGTTATCGGGGAAAATTATGATTTGGATGGTGAAAATGATGATGTTGAGAGTGAAAATGGTGATGTAGATGGTATTAATAGTGATTTTGATGGTAAAAATGGTGATGTTGAGAGTGAAAATGGTGATGTCGATCGTATATGTGGTGGTTTTGTTGGTAAAACTGATGTTATTGATGATCAAAATTATGTTGATTATAATAATGATAAAGGTGATGATATAAAATCTGCAATTGATAATCTTGGTCGTCAAGTTAGGAATGTTGTTCGTGAGAGTAATGTTAATGATTTTAATACAGTTGTTGATGCCAATGTCGAAGTTGACGGTGTAAAAAATATTTTTAATAGTGACAAACGCAATAAAAATTGTGAAAAATATGTTGTTAATAATATTGATAAGAGACTCGCAGTAATGGATCAAAATAATGTTGAAATCAATAAAATTGAAATGTGTAATGTCAATTATACCACAAAGGATGCAATTGGTGTCAATGACTTTGACATCTATATTCCTGATGATTGTAATAACATTGATGTTTTTGGTAAGGATAATAATAGCACACAAGTTATTGTAAATCATAGTTTTAGTAGTAACATTGTTAATAAAATAAGTAACGATATGAATCTCGGTTCCTGTACAAACAATGTTTGTGATCATCAGAACGATTACATGAAACATGCTAATAAGTTTAATAATACATATAATCCCTGTCAGAACGTTCAAACGTACTTTGATTTCCACAATAGGCAGAACAAAAATAAAAGGTTCTGCGAAGAATTAAATGTTGATCAAGTAAATAACAATAAAACCAGTGACAATAAACAGGCCAATAATAAATACAAATATAAAAGCGTTGAACTAACTGCATCTGTTGCTACTAATGGGAATACAAATAATACTAATAATATTTTTAAACAACTTGAAACGAAAGCACATGAATTGAATGACAATAGTAAGAATTTCTCAAAAATCGCCGTCAACAATCTAATGCACATTTGTAGCGAAATTGAAATTGTTGAAACAGAGACAATTGAAATTGATGAATATATCTTATCCGTAGAAAATACATATGAAGCTACGAATACATCTCAAAAAGAAGAACCATTCACTACAGAGATACAAGAAATAAATTCAAAACTTGAATCAGAAAATAAAATTAAGCCTGAAATTAAAAATGCAGGCTTAATCGACACTCCAAAAAATATACTTAGAACCACTAGAGATGACGAAAACGCACACAGATTACAAACTACCAAAAGTAACAAACTGCTGAGATATAAACAGATTTTAAATCTAATTTCTGATTTAAACAACTCTGATAGAGATTTCAAAAACACAACAGAACTAAAAGTTAAAAAGAAAATCTATTTTGGTGTAGATCATCAATATGACAAAACTTCAAATTTTCAATCAAAATTTCACAAAAATGAATTTACTAAAAACATCGATACTAGCTTTAAAAGAGATGATGTTCGTAACAAAACTAAAAGATTTATTTTCAAAACGTTGCAGCTGTGTCGTAATGCTAAAAAGGAATTTATGAGTAACGTAGAAACATTGACTTGATGGAAATAAATAAATTACCAGTTTGGCCTTCTAACTAATTGAAACATTAAGGATTACATAAATATAGCTAATTATAATAGTTAATTATTTGAAATTAACTTTATTTATACAATTCAAAACAAAAAAGTATAAATACTATCTAAACATGTGTACACTGGTACCCACACTAGGGCAACCGATGTCGTGAGTAGAGATTTACTACGATAACATGACCCGCCCCTCCAGAATTCAAAACGTTTGAAAGTATTTGTGAAAGAATATATAACGCACCACCACGCATGTGTGCGTACTGCTACTGCGGACGAATAATTACAACTACATACAATCTCTTTCGTAAGGATGTGACTACACACATTAAAACAGTAATTTGGAAGGGCGGGCTATGTTATCGTAGTAAATCTCTACCAGACAACATATCCATGACACAAATACAAGATCTGATAAAACTATGATAAATACAAATCTGACTATAGGTACCTATATGAATAGATAATAGATGTATTTTAATACAAATGACACAATTAGATCTATATCTTAAACAAACTAAATAAGACTATTAAAATAACTTCAAAAGATATAATTAATGAAAGTTCCTAAGGTATATTTTCCAGAGAAAAAGTAGGTTCCGGTGAGAATACCGTCTTCGTGCGTGGCCTTCAGTTTGGCTCTAATTGACAGCTGATCTTTTTTAGCTAGATCTCAATTTTAAACATATGTATTATACCTCAACGCTAGGGCAAAAGTATTTATCGAAACCGAGTATTCATTTCTTATCTTTAAATTTATAAAATCGACAAAAATAGTTATTTGTTTCGTTACGGTATCGTTTTATAGACACAAAAAAAGTGAATGGAATTTTAATTTTAATAACAAAAGGTCGCGCGAAATAATTTTAACAAAAAAGAACAGTAAAAAACTTATAAAGTAAAATAGTTTTCCTCGATTTCTCTAGGACGTCATCATCAGATCCTGGTTTCCTTATCATGGTACCACCCTTGGAATATCTTCTTTACAACAACAAAAAGAATCAACAAAATCGGTTCACAAATGACGAAGTTATCTGCGAACACACATAAAAAAAAATATAAACGGTCGAATTGAGAAACCTCCTTTTTTGAAGTAGGTTAAAAAACATTAAAGTAATGTACTAATAAATAAATAAAAATATGAAAAAAACATTTCAAAAAACAATTTTAAATTTTAATTTTTTAAAAATTGGAGCGGCCTCTTAAATTTATTTTTGAACAGTCCTTTGGAGGGGTTTTTTAAAACATAAAAAACTAAAGTTTTTTCACGCTTAGCTAATAAATAAAACTCTAATTCTTCTTCGAAAATTCTAGATCAACTGTGCCAGGCGAAAATATACCTTATTTGCCATAGAAGGTGCCAGTAGGAATGTAGATTTTTATGAGTATGAAAATTTTCAAGATTAACAAATCGTTTTAGTAAGATTTTGTATTTTTTTTAGTGTTTAGTTTACGTATACCAATTACTAGGTACTGTAATTTTTGTAACATTTTGAATACCATTACTTTCACTATATTGCCATCAAAAAAATATAATTGCTTCAAACATTATTCACTGACCTCTTGGCGTTGTTGGTAATCAAATGACCATAAAGCCTTAGATAGCAGGTTCGAATCTCACTCCGGACAAATATTTGTGTGATGTTTGCTAAGTATAGATTTACAATTATATAAGTATGACATACGTCATTTGATTTGATATCAGTGATTTGGTTCCATAATGCAATGTCTGAGTAATGTAAATATATTGGTTTCTTTATAATATGTAGTATGTACAGAATTTTTTTGCCAAACCAGTGAGTGTATGAAGAAAATATATAAATATATGTTATTTATTTCGGCAAGTTTTCGCGTTGTGCCATATTCAAGTCCTGTGCAAATTTATAATTGATAACAAAATGTATCTAAAATCACATAAATTAAATGTTATAAAATATTTTTTTTTTATATTTTTTTTAAATAAAATTTAACTACTATATATATTTATAGAATACTATTAGCTTTATAGAATACATTTATAAACGGTGCAAATGTTTGATCAAATTGAACACAGTCTTTAGAAAAAATGTGTCCATATTTTTCAGTGATTTACTTGCGTCTTTACTGCGCTTATGTTCTTACATGACCCCCAAAGGACAACAAAATGACCGCCGTCACAAGATGGCGGATCGACTAATTACTTTTTAATCCATTTTTTTTTTCAATTATCTAATTCTAAATACGTAATTTAAAACTTCCTAAGGCGTATTTTGCAATAAAACCGTTAATAAAACTATCGGTGTCCGTATTACATTGATAATTGTAATAAAATAGTTTTTTTTTCTGTTCTCAAGAACAAGTTACGTATAAAATAAAATCGAAAATTTTACTTTTTATTTTATGTGACTCCTTAGAATTGGCCTCGATTTCTAGATAATTTTCGAAATGTCAATTGAATGAACGAACGAATTAGAAAAGAGTGAACGAGCGATTTAATCAAAGATTTTTAGTTGACATTTTTAAAGATCTGAATGTAAATTTACATATTATATGATTTGTATAATTAAATGTGATTTTAGATACATATAATATAGCAATAGTTTTAATAACTGCACCGTTTTACACGTAGTTGGGTCGCGACCGACCTTAGTAACAGATAGAGCGTTGACTTTTGATCGGCGAAACGTCTTCCATCTCTCTCTGACTCGAGAGGTGTCTGTCTCGTGTCTCGCTCGCGCAATTTGTTTGTATTGTTATATTAAACTATTAACGTAGGTATGTAATTTGTTCTAAAATAATTTTACTGAAAATCATGCTTTAATAATTATTTGTTATCTACATAAGTATATTTTTTAAATTTGTGATATTTTTGGTAATCGATTGCTAACTACACAGGGTTATGCAGTTTACCTCTATAATTAGAAAAAAAAAAATGATTTTGGTAAAACAATATGCTTTGATAAATAGATACGAGTAGCGTTTGGTATTTTAAAAGATTTTGGTTATGTGAACTAATGACTGGGCGTTACTTATGAGACCAAAACCAACATCGCAAAAAATATTTTCTATCCATTCACCAAACAAAAAATACTGAAAGTTTGCCAAAGTTAAAAAAGGTAAAATAGGACGCAAGATTTTCATTCATTAATTTCAGAATCATCGCGATTTCGGGTTTGGCAAACTAGGAATCGTTCATAATGATATACAGTGGACCTCGATAATACGAAGACGAACCATTTGACATGAACATTGACGTCGAAATGTATTACGTGTATTTGACACCTGAAAAAAATCGAAGCTGTGTAATTTTTTGTAATTGTTATATTTTTTTAAATCGTCTATTTTTCTCTTACTCAATGTATCTTTCACACCAATGTTCTTTCGGATAGTGGAGCGTTTGGGTTGACTAAGTCATTGTTCGAATTATTGAGGTTCCGCTGTTAATTGTTTAAACTCTGTGTACTGTTTAGACGAAATTACCAATTTTATACTCTCTAGTTGAGCGAGACAGGTTTCAAAGTTAACTGTTATAATTATAAAATTGTTAGATTGTTGTATAAGTTTAAAAAAAATGTGTTTTATAATGTCAAAGACCAAGTGTAGATTAAAACACCAAATCGCAAAATGGCGGACTAACGTAGACCTGGGAGTCGAATGAGAGCCGTCAGTTTTGATATATTATACAGATAAATTAATCTTCGAGTAACGAGCGCAGTGCATTGCTAAGTATATAAATAAGTCATTTGAACTCTTCGTGTTCGTTTAGCTGCGTAGCATTATGCTGTGATAGGCAGACGATTTGCCTACCATCAGCCGTGCGCCTAATGGTAGGCAAATCGTCTGCCTAATGTTATGTAACTTTTCTTGGACCAAAATTTTAAAAATCTGTTTCTAATTAAAATGACATCTTAATTGGACAACATAATGGAACAACTTTTTTAAAGACTTTGGAGTTGATAAAAATAACTATTTTTCTTAATTTTGTTTTGAACAACTAAAATAAAGTGTTTTTTTTTTTTGTGTTTGGTCTGAAAATAATAGAAATGTACAAATTGATATAAGGTTATGCACAAATGCTGTACTATCTCGAAAGGGGCGTGTAATCGCTATATCTAGAGTGACATAATAAAGCTGAAGAGATTGTTTGTTTGTTTGAAGGCGCTAGTATATAACCATAATGTATAATAACTAATAAAATGGTACCCAAAAGCTAGTTTCATTGTCTCAATGATCTATGATGATAGTACAAAAAAAAACTAAACCTATGCATAAAATTGAAGTGTCTAATTACAAATTTACAGCTTTTCATTGAATGTATACGAATTTATGTACGGGTGCTTACATGAAAAAATCATTTTTGTTTCTTTCGGTCTGTTCCGGCTAACCTGTGAAACGGCTAGACCGATTTTAACGGGACTTTTACAGGCAGATAGCTTATATTATAAGAAGTATGTTATTGTTAGCTTAGTAAACAATTATGCAGAAGAAAATAAAACAAATGAATATATTTTTACATAAATACACGGATAACTCACGTATAATGTAGTCAGTCCAGTCCGACTCAAGTTTCGATCGCGTCCGGCGATCTTTTTTCAGAGAGAGCGCGCGCGGGTTCGCAGCTAAACGAGCTAAACGAGCTGCGAACCCGCGCGCGCTCTCTCTGAAAAAGATCGCCGGACGCGATCGAAACTTGAGTCGGACTGGACTGACTACATTATACGTGAGTTACCCGTGTAATTATGTAAAATATGTAATAACCACGTTAGTTTTCATACAAATGAATATAGTTTTGAGATGAGTTTTAAGTTGACGAAATCGTTGAGTATTGTGCCACCCTATTGACTTAGTACGCCTTTTCTGTATAACCTTTTAGAGATAGTATTTTTAAATATAGTATTTAAGTAATTCCAGTGTTATTGATGCCTGATTAATAAATAGTACAAAAATACGATATATTTAATTTAAAAGCCATCTCTTTTTTGGGACCTAGTGCAGGTCGCAAGTTGTCTTTATGCTCGTGCTACACGAGGCTAGCGTTTCAAATTAGGATAGCTTGCTAGTAAGCTAGCAATTCTAGCTTCGTGTAGACAAAAATATCGTTGCGTAGCGTTGGCAGGCGCGGTCTCAGCCTCGAATTTTGAATGAATGAATGAAAATTCTTTATTGTTCAAACACCGCGCCGGCGCGCAGCGAAACCATTTATGGGAAGTCATTTGCTTTCCAAGCTGTCCAGTTGTGGAACGCCTTGCCCGTCAACGTTAGGCAAGCTCCTTCTCTTGTTGTTTTTAAGAACCAGGTCAAAGAATTCTATTTGTTACAGTCATCATGTAGTTGAAGTCATTATTCTCGTTAAAGTCGTAATAAAATTGTAATCTATTTATCTTCACATGTTTGCATTCGTTGAACATATTATTATTAGTTTATTTAGTCTATTATAATAAAATTATTTGTGTATTAGGACGTAAAATTGGTATATTATGTATGTATTATGTATATTGTTGTATTTAAAATTAATTGTTGGTTATTAATATTAGATTATCATTCGGAAGTATCTAGATACTCCTAATTGTACTCCCCGTCTTCCATTATTAAGTTATTTTTTACCATCCTACGGTTGCCAGGAAGAAATCGCTCTTAGCGATAAGGTCGCCAATTGCTACTTTATTCTATGGTTTGTTTTTTCTTTATTATTTTTCGTTGTAATTTAAGTGCAATAAAGAGTTTATCTATCTATCTATCTATTGTTCACACCATAAAAGATACATAAAATTTTGGAAAACAGTAAAAACGAATTTTGAAGGGGGTCACCAGTACGCAGCCTCGGATTTGGGGGGTCACTAGTAGATACACAATAAATCAAGTAAATAATACTTTATTAGTAGTTGCTGTTCCAGTGGTTTTCCCGAGTCAAAAAATAGTCTATGTACCATCGATATAATTAAGGAAAGGAAGATGAGGTACGTTCTAATATGAAATCAACATAATGTGGCGAACATTTCACACAAATACACAACGTGGACACAACTACAGTTCCAACGTGAGATACGTTGTAATGAATGACAAAGACATAACAAATTGGCAGTAGATGGAAATGAGATAGCTATACATACCGCAGTTACACCTTTGTTTAAATATTTTTTCGAGAAGAATAGAAAAACATACGAAGACAATATCACGCCAGTGCGTGAAAGAGAAGGAATAGCCGTTGCCCGTGACGTGACGTAACTAAGGCCGTTATCACTGCAGTCAACATATCGCTGGTCGTGTCCCACTCTTTCACGTCATGTATATCTGTCCCTTTTTACAAATGCCGAATTGTTTACAACAGAAAATATTAAATGAAATAATTAAAGATTTTGTGTAATTGCGTATGAAAAGTGATGCCATGAAGCTTTTTCTTGGTCTTTGTACTATTTGTGCACCTTGTACACACACAAAATGCCATTGTAACAGCTCAAATCGAATTTCGTGGAATTATTAGCACACATGCGCTCCATTTGTCGCTCACGTAGCGACTGATCTCAATCAGGAGACGTCACCTGATTTTACATCGTCATCGTTGAGGAGCGTGTGCCGCTTCTTCCGTTTTTAAGAGTTCAATGCTATGCACTATTCGATATTTTGATTTTTATTATATTTTTAACCCCCCGACCAAAAAAAAGGGGTGTTATAAGTTTGACGTCGATGTCTGTCTGTCTGTCTGTCTGTCGGTCTGTCTGTCTGTCTGTCTGTCTGTCTGTCTGTCTGTGTGTGTGTCTGTCTGTGGCACCGTAGAGCTCAAACGGATGGACCGATTTCAATGCGGTTTTTTTTTATTCGAAGGTTGATATCCGTGCGGATGTTCTTAGCTATGTTTGGTTAATATCGATTCAAGATGGCCGCCTCCACAAAATGGCGGACAAAATATTTCTTCACAACTTATCTCAATATGGGTATCAAATGAAAGGGCTTGACTAGTAGAATACAATACATAATAACAAATCTCAAATCCAAGATGGCCGCCACCACAAAATGGCGAATTACATTATTTTTTTCACTACTACCACAATATGGGTATCAAATGAAAGGGCTTGACTAGCAGAATGTTGTACAGATTACAAATCCGAGATCCGAGGTAGTCGGGGATTAATCAAAATTTTTAATTTTGTTCTTGTTAAATTAACTTGTACGATAGCTACACGAAGCTAGAAGTACCTAGCATGCTATCCTTGCTTGAAAACTAGCCTCGTGTCGCTCGGGCATTATTTCCTACTTATTATATGATCTTACCGGATTTGGCGAATACTGCATCTTACATATTTATGCTACGGCGACTAACTCAAGGGGTTTTCAGAGCCACTGTTGACTGAGGGGGAAGCACGGAAGGGAGTAGCCTTAGCTAAAAAATATTGTTCAAATCTTTCTGTCATTGCTTGCGGGAGGGGGAAAGTTGCACACTAGCGCAAAGCCGCACTATTACATACAAACATACCTGTACCGATCCATTGCCGATCATACTCACTAGGCAAATCTGAAGGCTTCCGTAGCAGCAAGTAACATAATACAAAAGTTCTTGTACTTTCGTTGTTACTTTAATCAGTGTTTTAATAATACCCAATTTATGACGTATTAAAATAAAACTACTTACTAGATATCATTCAAACCAATTTTCGTTGAAAGTTAGACATGGTGACGTACATCATACACTTTTTATTTTTGTCATTCTCTTATTTTAGAAGTTACAGGGGGGAGGCACACGTTTTACCACTTTAGAAGAGTCCGTCGCGCAAACTATTCAGTTTAGAAAAAAACTATGTTAGAAACCGCAATATCATTTTTGATTACCTATCCATAGATACCCCACACGTACGGTATTGATCAAAAAATTTTTTTGAGTTGCAGTTCTAAGTATGGGATACCCCTAAAACTTTTTGTTTTTTTTTTCGATTTTAAAAGTGTGAGATACGGACGGACAGACAGACAGACATGACGAATCTATAAGGGTCCCCCGTATTTTGCCATTTGGCTACGGAACCCTAAACAATAAGGCACCATTCAAATCAAGCCCCGCCCTCAGCCACAGCAACGGGAATGAATATACATAATATACTACGTACAGTATACATATTATCAAACTCCATGGTCCACGCGGACTTGTACCATAGAATAGATAATATAGATAGAACGGACACTCCCCACCCCCCGCCAATTTCAAGCTTCCTCACCCCTCAGGCCGTTTCGGATACGCTAGGAGCACTCAACGAAGGGCTGGTATCGAACATCTAATTCCTAACGAAATATCATCATGGTGGGTTGTTGTACTGTTTACGGCTGTCCGTCAACTAAACGGGACAAGATTAAAAGCTTTATTTAATTTCCTAATGATAAAATAACGTAAGATTAGCAACTTTTCAATAACGTTGCTTTATAATATTACAAGCTTTGCTTAGTTTGAGGTCAGATGGTGTTGTGTGTGAATTGTCTACCAATATTTATTTATTTATAATAACAAAGTCATTTTTGACTCAAAGTTCGTAATTTACACAGCCAGTAACTTATGTGCCCAAGCACGGATTGATAATGCCTGGAGGAATAATTATAGTAACAGAATAAAGTTTCCTTCATGGGTAAGTGTAAAATAAAATGCGAATGTGTACCTACTAACAGAAATAGATATCTAGGTACCTGATCTAATCTATCATCGGTTTCGTTTCATTTTACGCGGCATTACAAACACCCATAGATTTCTGAAACAATTTACAAATCTGTGCAAACACCCTTTTAATTAGAATAGTATAATTTGGCTCCATTCTATTTATGTAACTCAACATTATAGCAAGTTTATAGACTACGTCACCAGGTGAACTCAAGGGGCACAACTATTCAATAAAACAATTCAGTAGCCCTAGCTAGCTCTAACGCACACATTCACGCGTGTGTACGAACGACATCTGCGTAGTTGTGTGAAGAGTAGGCAACTCCACAGCGGCGGTTGTATGGAGTTTTAGTAGTGTCCGGGGTGTGACAATACAGAATACACTATTTTGGGCATCCCTAGTGTACTCTGCTCTTCCGCGTTGCTTTTAAGTGTTCAGTTATTCTGTTATACATTCTGTGTCAAACATGGTTTCACACAAAACATACCAAGCATAGTCTTTGATCAAAGGGACAGCGCGTACGCAGTCCCTACTATCAAAAATTACGCGTCCGAGTTATCCGCATTAGGGATAATCGCAGAGGTCAACCCAACCGCAGTGCAATGGAAGGGCCTCGCTCTGGGGGAACCGCCTTCGTGATCACGGTGTCCCCTACGCCAGGTAAGTATGAATTCTCTACTGTGTCTCAAAACTCCCATGAAATGCCCGTAAAACTCTATACCGCGATTCAGAAAATCATGTAAACATTGCGACGCGCCATCTAGTGGTATCGGGCTGAACTAACTTTGCGGCTTGGAATCTACAGCCACGCCACCCAACCACGGGTATTATTGCTTTATGGGACGGCATTGTAATGGCATAGGATATATAGGTAAATGGTTAGAGACCAGATTATAAATATGCAACATCAAAAGCTTGTTAAATGCTTAAAAATACTTGCAATACCTATGTACGAAAATTGGCGGGATATGATACGATACGAATGATACGAAGATGGCTGTCTTTTTGACGGCCCCTTTAGCATGGCTGTTTTTTTGATACCTACTTTTGTCACGGTAATATTATCTATAGGTATTTGTTGCGTTTTGTTTTTTCGTCCCTGTGTAAAATTTCCAGCTTGTGGCATTCGCGGTATAGGATGCCGAACGACGAAATGCATATTATGGAAATTCATAAAGGTATTCCGGTCTCTTGACCGGATTACCTATCATATATAAACAAAAACTGTGTCCATCGAGTCGGCCACATACCACATAATATGACAACCTGACAACGCACACGTGTAAATGTAACCGACTCTATTGACACAGTTTTTGTTTTAGCGAAACCACGTCCGACTTTTTTTATGGTATACGTCCATGCTATGCTACAATTATTCAGCTAACCATCGGAAAATTCCTTTCACAGTTATGTATGTTTAGGATTTGTAAATAAAACCAGTCGTTATAGTGTTGTACAATTTCATTTATATTAATTTAAATGGATATGAAAAATAAAATGCCTTGATGAACGATGTACATTTCTTAACACAACAAAATGCATTCGAAAAATACTTTTGGTTACAGGAAAATATGAATATAAAATCTTAATTAGTAAGTAAAATCTTAATAAGTCCCACATAGCATGTAGAGACACCATAGTCTTCAAATAATAAATGGCTCGTTTTAAAATTTTGAGAAATACCCGCAATATATTATTATATTATCTATATGTCAATATTGTAATGAGGATATTCGCAAAAGAACGAAAGTGGCCGACATAGCTCAGAGAGTAAGCAAGCTGAAGTGGCAATGGGCAGGCCACATCGCTCGCAGAACTGACAACCGATGGGGAAGAAAGGTTCTCGAGTGGCGACCACGAACCGGAAGACGCAGTGTTCGCAGTACAATTGCAATAAAGACATTATACTCGTATAATGCTTGACAGTATTCTGTACAATAATTATTGTAATACAGTAAAGTAGTAGTTTCAAACTTTGAAAATGTATACAATTTGTATGCTCTTTCTTTTGTTTTCATTTTTTATTAATTGACATGTAAATTGTACATTTATGAATAAAGTACTTTGACTTTGACGGCCTCCCACTAGATGGACAGATGACCTCATAAAGGTCGCTGGAAACCGCTGGTTGCAGGTTGCGCAGGACAGTTCGTTGTGGAAATCTAGGGGGGAGGCCTATGTTCAGCAGTGGACGTCTTGCGACTGATGATGATGATGAAGTCTATATTATACATGAAACACAAACTTCGTACTCCGTGTAGCAATAGCACAGGTTTCACATAACGCTAGGAGAGTGTCAAGGCCATAACCAACCATGCTGGCCCAGTGCGGGCGACACCTTAGATAAAGAATAAGTAAATATATCAGGATTTTCCGCACGGTTCCTTTGTACCAATCGTAAGCAGATTAGGTGTATGTTGGCTATGGCGACATAGTGATGTGCCGCGACAAAAGTATGATGACACTTCGACGAGAGCGACAAGATAAGAGCGATCAGACCCGTGCTTTCGATGTAAGGCATTTGTGGTAACTTATACGTAGAATATGTAAACTATTTGCATATGCCACATAACCTCGAAAGATTCTAGGTACACGTCGGTATCCTCACGCTGTTTTCCTTCTCCGTTTTAAGTCGCACATGGCTTAGCAAAGACAGTGGTGCGCGTGGGATTGGTGTTGGAACCCGGGGGCTCCGGATTGCCAGTTGTCGTTCTCCCGACTGCCTACACCCAGCCGTATTAAACAAAAAATGAAACATTTAATTTTTTTTAAACTGTATTTGTACCATATATTATCTATTCTATGTTTGTACCTCTCCTTCAATAAAAACACAATATTTCGAGTAAAAATTACTTTATTAGTACCAGTACGATTTTACTCGCGTGGATGACGTTCAAGTTGTTTTCCCGCGTTAAAAAATAGTCTATGCCCTATTCGATATTTTGTAAATTTTTCGATTTATAATGTCATGCATATGATTTTGGGGGGTCATGTGACCATGCGCGGTCACATGGGTCATAGGGGACATGACAGCCCCCCCCCCCAATCGTATATTTACGTTAAATTAAAAATCTAAAAAAATTAAAAATATTAATAGTACATAGACTATATTTTATGCGGGGCGCTATTAGTAAAGTATCAGCTATCTGGCCGCCATACTGCAAGCTTTGCTTTTGGGGTCATATGGTGTTGCGTGTGAATTGTCCACCAATATTTAAAAAAAAAAAAGTGTTTTTTACTCCATTTATTGTATTTGAACGGGTAAGTGACGTTTCCCTCCAAGTAGCATTATAGGGGTTTTCTCCAATACAGGGTTAATAGACTTATTTATTTAAAACGAACCATTTATTTTCTGAGAACTATTGGTGCAAATAGATTTCTGATTGCTTTTAAATTGACCTATCAAATGGAACATTTGTAATATTAATATTAGTGTCTGCACGCGACTTGCCCGCGTATATAGAAAATGCATATTCCTAAGGGAAATATTTTTTTTTTTTTGGCATGAAAATTAGCCTTGTTACGTTTCAGAAAATAACAGAGGTTTAAATTTCAACTTAATCCCTTGAGTTCTTACGACGTGACTGAGCAACGAGCATCCTCTACATATTTATAATATTAGCTAGATTGAAGTCGCTCGCTTGCTTTTTTTTTTAATAAATAGTGTCGAGACGAGCATGACATGTGCCTGATGGTAAGCAACATGCCTGCCACGTAACAGCACAGTGACACGCAGCTATTGGAACATGAAGAGTCCAAATCATTACCTAGCACAGCTCTCATCACCCAGAGTTCTAATATGTTATATCTCTAAGCCCTGTAAGCCCTGTAATTTCTCTGGAAATATTGCCCTTCAAATCGGAACACAGTAATGCTTTAAATAGCATAGCTTTTAATCAGAAACACATATAATGAGGTTTCGTTTTTTGACAGGTTGTGGACGAACGAATGACACATGATTGACATTTCAAACCGTCGCGAATGACGTCTACAAGCTACGTGTAGAAGAGACAAAAGCCATGATAACTAAAAAAAAAACTAATTAGTCCCTCATATTATTAAAAAAACAATTACACGTAGGTATTATTTCTTTTCTTTCACAAACCAATAAATACGAAGATACAGTGCTTAGAAAGGAGTGACGCCGCTTCTATGCGATTTTTACAAAGACGTGACGTCACAGTTCCCCACTCTGGAAGTTTGTTGATGTATATCTCTGACATTTTTTTTAATAATTCGATAAAACAAAAAACAAATATCTTTCATTTTTTATAATCTACCTGACGGCAGCCCCGAATCTATAGGGGGGAAGGGTGGGCAAGCCGGGGCCCGTGCCCCGGGCGTCACGCCTCATCATCATCATCATCAGCCGCAAGACGTCCTCTGCTGACCATAGGCCTCCCCCCTAGATTTCCACAACGAACGGTCCTGCGCAACCTGCAACCAGCGGTTTCCAGCGACCTTTGTGAGGTCATCTGTCCATCTAGTGGGAGGCCGTCCAGCACGGCGTCTCCCGGTTCGTGGTCGCCACTCGAGAACCTTTCTTCCCCATCGGTTGTCAGTTCTGCGAGCGATGTGGCCTGCCCATTGCCACTTCAGCTTCCTTACTCTTTGAGCTATGTCGGACACTTTCGTTCTTTTGCGAATATCCTCATTACGGATTCTGTCGCGCAAAGAGACTCCGAGCATAGCCCTCTCCATAGCTCGCTGTGTGACTTTGAGCTTCGTTATGAGGCCCACAGTTAAGGACCAGCGGCACGCCTCAGGGGCGCCAAATTGAGTGACTCACCAACCACGTATTTCAAGTCAGCGTCGCTATATCCGATCCAACATTATCATCATGAATTCTTCCTTCCTCATGTGGGGGAAGTTAGGGGAGCTAGATACTCGAGGGGGAAAAAATCAGTCAGTCAACCCGTTTTATGTCCCTCCTGCCCATGGTCGTCATGAGTAGATACCCCCCAGCGGCATTTTCAGGTTTCGTCCCGCCTAAAAAATATTGAAGATCCAGGGCTGCCTGAGGGACTAAAGGCTTGTTCGCATTAGGCTAGCAAATTAGTCTAGTAGAGAGTAATGTAGTAGCTAAAATACTCGCTACTATTCAAAAATCGTTCGCACCGTGCTTTAGTACAGTTCACAAGTGAGTAGCGTTTCGCGACATGAAGATCCTACAACGCAATAAAATAAATGAATGAATGAGCTAATCTTATCGAATCGTAATGGCTATTTTAGAAGATGTGAATGAGGAAATTTGTGTGATCAATAAAATAAGTTATTCCACAGACAATTTCGTATTTGGAAAGACATTTTGAAGTTATTTTTTCTCTGCAGACTAATCCGACAAGTTCGAACCTGTTTAGTCGGTGAGCCAATGAGCGCACCGCCCCCAACGAACGCGTGGTGGGGGGTGCTACTCGCCCGTTGAAAATAGAACAAAATGGATTGACTCGACTAAATCATTTACTAAACTATTCGACTAAATTTTCACTGTTCAGACACGTTTAGCCACTAAATTACTAGACTAATATACTAGCGTAATGCGAACAAGCCTTAATGGTGTATTTTGGACAGAGTCCTCGTCGCAATGTCTCGTGTTTTGACAGGTTGGTGACATGACATGTCATTGACAGTGACAGCTCGTAGCGTCGGTAATGACGTCCTTCAGCATGGTGTAGAGGCGGCAGGATCGACTCGAAGGCTTGCAGATCTCGCGGTGGTCCACCGATATACCTGACAGGACACCGCAGCCAGCGTCTGAGAAACGAAAAATACAAGAACAAAATTTAAAAAAATGATTAACCCCCGACTACCTTAGATTTGTAATCTGTACAACATTCTACTAGTCAAGCCCTTTCATTTGATACCCATATTAAGAGAGTTGTGAAAAAAGAAATGTATTTCGCCATTTTGTGGTAGCGGCCATCTTGGATTTGCAATTTATCATAGTGCAGAGTATTTTACTAGTCAAGCCCTTTCATTTGATACCTACCCATATTGAGGTAGGTTGTGAAGAAATATTTTGTCCGCCATTTTGTGGAGGCGGCCATCTTGAATCGATATTAATCAAACTTAGCTAAGAATATCCGCACGGATGTTAACCTTCAAATAAAAAATAATGTATCGAAATCGGCCCATCCGGTTGAGGTTTACGGTGCCACAGACAGACACACACAGACATCGACGTCAAACATTATTTTTTTAGGTGGAGACCTAAAAATAAAATTGTCAGTCATAGGGACTGCCGACAGAAGTGAAATTTTTAACTCTGATTTTGATAGCTCACTTTGGAAACTACGCGGGTGAAACCGGAGGGCGTGACTAATCTGGAGTAAATTGTCTTAGCATGGCCATCTAAACTAGACTAAAGATGTGTAACCATGGCAGCACGCCATGGCCATATAGAAAAGCGTGAGCATTTCTAAATGGCCATAGTCCCGAGTTCACACGTAGATTTCTTTCATTCACGAGCGTGTCGTTTGAGCTCAATTCACAGCCCACGAAATCTGCGTGTGGTGCGCCAAAAGTGTTCACTTTAAAAAGTAAGCCCTGTATACGGTGGGGGCACGCGGCCCCACCACGAGCTCCCACCGGTGGGGAGTCTGTACATGGTGGTGTTACCGGCGGATTCGGCGCTCACTATCCTGAGCCGCAGCACCGCCATGAGCGTGCGGCACGTCTCCACCACGCCGCGCACGGTGGGGGCACGCGGCCCCACCGCGAGCTCCCACCGGGACTGCAGGTCCACCACTAGCGGACAATCTGGAATGGACAGAGGAACGATTACTTTATAGAGACGATCTGCTTAGCACTCCATGGATTCACCGTGCGGGCGCCGGGTCCATCGTGTGGCAGAGAGAGAAGAAAACCCGAGTAGACCCCGAGACTTGTGACTCGGGCGTAGGTTTAAGGGGCCCCTTTCTGACGTACATCAACACTCACCTTCACTACTCGTTTTTCTCTCCCTGCACAGCCAAATCTGATATGAGCCTACTAGTGCAGCTTTAGATACTCGTTCTAGTATAGAACTTACTGCACTTCTGGATAAGCCAAGGTCTTTCAGCAGGTTATAGAGAGATTTTGCTGGTGTACCTCTCGCTCCCACTTCTACAGCGTATAAACTAATTACATAGCCGTTGTTAATTCGTTTAGGAGGTCGTAATACTTATTTTGTTTCATCGTAATACTTATTCATTTATAATACTGTAAAACATCCGAAATAAATAGTATGACGTTTCGGGAGGCGATAAATTGGTCCAGCTATGTTTTGTCAATCCTTGATCCGAATATCAAATATCTTTTTATTATATCGATTTCTTTTAAATTACTGTCATTTGATACCCATGTTGATGTAGGTAGGTTGTGAAAAATATTTTATCCGCCATTTTGTGGAGGCGGCCATCTAGAATTAACCAAAAAATACCTAATAACCACCGCATAGTTACTAGCTTTCAAATGAAAGAAACCGCATCGAAATCGGTCAATCCGTTTAAGAGCTGCAGTGCCACAGACAGACATCGACGTCAAATTTATACACGCCTTTGTTTGGTCAGCGATTAAAAATAACGATGTGGACTGATCTCGATTCAATGGAATCAAACCCTGTTTCCTGTTTTAACAAAATCCGGTCTTTGTCTAATACAAATACAAAATCATTGTTGTTTGCAGGTAAGATAAGATGAAACATTTAAGAAGTTTATTGTAATGACAAAGATCACGGAGTCTGTGGAGTGGCTAATGAAAAAAAAAAAATTTAGAATTTGATCCATACAAACGGGCCTCTTCTAGAGGCATACTCAATATGTCTGACAAAACAATTTACTTTAGTCTTCATTTATATCTTTGTCTTATATATGACAGAGATTCCGAATTTGAATTGTTTGCATTGTTTATGGGATAGCGGTTATTTGTGAATCAGTATGTTGAGTCCGAGTTTTGTCGACAACAGAACGCGTTCTACCGTGACCGCGTTAAATGACATTTGTATGGAGAAATTTACGAGTACAGCGCGTCTATCTTCGGTAGAGTTCTTCATATAAATGTTATGTTAACACTTAGACAATAACCCACATCATTGATCGTACGACTTCCCCTCCTTCGGCGTCTAGTAGCACGATTGCTCAATGGGAACCCGTTGATGTCTTCCTTTGCATCCTGCTCTGTCCTTTGAAGTTTGTATAACTCTTTCTCGTTTTGTCCGACCATTCGTGGAAAGTAGCGCACGTCACACGGATGTTCGCTAATCACGAGCGCGGTATTGTACCCCGTCCTGCGCCCCCGCTGGTGAGCTGTGTTAGTAGGCGAAATTCGTATCATCGCCGATCAACAGGGTATCTGATCTGTGATTTACGCGCTCACGGTAGAGAGCGTTTTGTTTTCAACCAAACTCACACGCACGCAGATGACGGTCAAGAGTAAACCTATAATCTCTATATATAAAAATGTTATGTTGGTTTGTGTACGCTTCAAAAACACAAAAAGTTCTGCACCGATCGAGCTGATACTTTAGAATGATAGTTATATATATTATATATAATGATACTTAATCACTACCTAAATTATTATTTAAGACGTTTCGCCATATTGTTTTGTATAAACAATACGTGTTCAAATGAGGAATGTTTAAAAACAATATCTGAGCCATTTCGTTCCACAGAGGTAGCCTGCGTCAGTTATTAATCAGCATCAAGGATTGTTTTTATCTAATTTTTGCATTACAATGTGCCACAACGAAGCGTGGCAGGGTCCAGCTAGTAGTAAATAAATACCTTTAGCGATCTCCAAGAGGTCGACGCTCCGCGCGGTGACCGGGGTCTTGATGTCCGCGAGCGGGGAGCCGCGGTGAGGGACCGAGTAGAACATGAACCCGCGACTGCGCGACCACAGCGCAGACCGAGCACGCAACACGCCATCTGGCAGATGGGAAAAACTACACGTTATTATTAAATCATTTATTTTTGTAAAGACCATACACAATAAAATCTTTGTAGTGGTAAGACACTTGGCAGAGTCCGCCTGGGGAAGTACTACACCTTTGCCAGTTATTCTACCGCCAAGCAATACCGCAAAGTAATGTGCAATCATAACTGTTTTCGGGTTTGAAGGGATTGTTTCCAGAGAAATTACAGTGATTAGAGATATAAAATCTTAGATCTCTAGGCGACGAGCGCAGTGCAGAGCTAGATAATGATTTGGAGTCTTCATGTTCCAATAGCTTCGTGTCACTGTGCTGTTATATGGCAAGCATGGTGTTTTCTATCAGGCACAAGTCCAGCTCGTCTCGTCACTGTTTATTTAAAAAAACACAATAGAATAAAATGTCACACAAATTAATTACATTATTTAAATTAATTATTAACAAGAACAAAATTAACAATTTTGATTAACCCCCGTCTGCCTCGGATTTATTATCTGTACAACGTTCTACTAGCCAAGCCCTTTCATTTGATACCCATATTAAGAGTATAGAGAAATGTATTTCGCCATTTTGTGGAAGCAGCCATCTTGGATTTGAAATTTGTCAATGGAAAGAGGGTCGGGAGGCCTTTGCCCAATATTGGGACATATCGGGCTCATAATAATAATATAACGTATTTACTAGTCAAGCCCTTTCGTTTGATACCCATATTGAGGTAGTAGTGAAAAAAATAATATTATAATTCGCCATTCATGGTGGCGGTGTTCTTGGATTTGATTTTTTATAATGTATAGTATTCTACTAGTCAAGCCCTTTCATTTGATATCCATATTGAGGTAGGTTGTGAAGAAATATTTTGTCCGCCATTTTGTGGAGGCAGCCATCTTGAATCCATATTAACCAAACATAACTAAGAACCACCGCACGGAATTTAACCTTTTAATAAAAAACTGCATTGAAATCGGACAGACAGACAAACATCGACGTCAACCTTAAAACACCCTTTTTTGGGTTAAAAACACTTTAGACATTGGCCTTAGAGTATCTCCCTACTTAGTTGGTGTTCTCTATCATGTCCGTGATTGATCTGTGGACCCCTTATTGTGTCAACGAATTTAGACGTTAACACAAACCGGAAATTCCCTAGCACTTATTTAAAAAGGAGAAAAAATAATGTACCTTCAATACTTGAAGTCAGATCTTCATTTCCATTCGCATCACCAAGCTTTGCATCTTCCCCGCCACCGTTCCCAATTCTCACATTTCTAATATTAACATCAGTTACTTGAACATACTCTAAATCATTATTTTTGGCACTAACATCTTCGAAAACATTCTTATATTCAACTATATCATCTATAGCACATAAATTATTATCACTCACACTTTGTTTCAATCTAAAATTATTATTTTCTATCCTGTGATTGTCAATTTCTCTCGGAGAAATGTCATCTGTATTCGTTCGATTGTCATTTGTTTCAGTATAATTATCATTTTCTGTAGTATATTTATCATCTTGTTTCGTATTATTATCAGTATAAATAGTATAATTATCATTTTCTTCAGTACAATTATCATATTTTTTTGTATTATTATCATTATGAACACCATAATTATCATTTACTTCAGTATAACTATCGTTTTGTACTGTATAATTATTGTTTTGTCTAATATCACGATTTTCTTTGTCTTCGCTTTGCTTGAAATGTCCAATAATTGTGTCTATATTTTCAGATGTGATCTCGTTCGTCTCAGAAGAGCTATTATCGATTTGTTGGGAAAATACATTGTTGGTTTCTTTCGTTTCGTCACTTGTTCTCGGGTCTTTGTTAATTTTCTGGTACGCCTCATACGCTGAAAAAAAATGTTTTTAAATAAATAAAAATATCTTGTATATTTATAAATATGTAAACTCTTTATTGCATTATAATAAAAATAACAATAACAAAGAAAACCCTAAAAATAAAGTTGGCGACCAGATACAAATTACAGAAATCTTTATTGCTGTGGGTAAGATAAGATGATACAAAACAATTTTAAAGTTCACCCATACAAACTGGCCTCATCGAGAGCCGTGCTTGAGAGTATGTTTGGCAATAAAAATCTTTTTTGTAATTCCTGGCTGCTATTCAGTTACATGAGCATAATTACGTAAACATGTTGTGTTTCAGCAGGATGTAGGTATATTTGGAGTTTGATCAGTACCTATGCAATTTGAATCATAGGTCTGTATACTAGGGTAGCTTAATCACTGTTTTTTGAATTCAATTAAATTCATTTATTTTTTTGCGTATATGGGTTAACAAAGATGTTTACAAAAACTTATATTAAGTAATGACCTCCATATTCCACCTTTCGGCATGCAAAAATAATTATATTGAGCAATAATATGAAATGGAACATAAACACTAATAAAAAAGAAGTGTGGCACTCGGGGACTGCCGCGGTAAAGCTATTGCATGTTGCATGCATTTAATTTTATCAGCATAAGCAATAGGGATGTGAAAATTGTTAATTTTTCGGAATTACTTTTATTTTGAAGAGTGACATTTGTTTATCTTTAAAAATATCACGGGAAATCCGTTAAGTTGGCAACACTGCTAAGAGTATTTAGTCTGTAAAGCTAATACAAATAAGATTCAAAGTCGAATGACCGAGTAGGGCGGACGGCGTTACGGTCTTCCATCCATTCTTGTGAACATAAGAAAGAGATGCACGATCACTAAAATTCGGTCCAGGCCTGCGATAAAAGCTATGCAATAGCTTAAAAAAAAAGCATGAATGCAACAAAAATCAACCAATGCCAACACATAATCAAACAAAAACAAGCCAATCAGAAATCAGATATATTCTCCGTTCTATAACGACCCGACATGAAATCAAGAAAGCTGTTCGTGGTCATACAATACTTTGATACATTTACCGAATATTAACAATTCCTCTCTCGCATAGCTTTTGTATGTCACCAACTATTTTCAAGAATTACTTATTAATACATTTATGAAATTACAATAATATTATTGAATTGTTTTGTGATTTATTAAAGTGTTTCTGTATTGTATTGTATTGCAATAGACTTTATCTCTAAGAGCGATTTCGTCCAGATCACACTAAGACAGGCGCGGTCCCAGCCTTGAATTTTGGAGAGGGTCACCAGTACGCAGTCTCAAATTTCACCAGTAGGAATACAATAAATCGTTCATTTTGTTTTAAACAATTGGAAAACAATCACAATTTCAGGACAGTCATATTACGTTATAATTAAAAAACCTTTTTTTTTTAACTTTAATAGGTTTACACTTGACCGCCATCTCGCCTGATGCGGTCTACGATGGAGCGTGTTTACCTAGAAGAAACCGATTCACTCTCGATTTGAAGACACCAAGATTATAACTATCGGGAAAACCCCACTCACTTTATCACTAAATAAAAAATACATTCAACACAACACAAACTCAATGTCAATCATAATATGTAATTAATTGGATGTAATTTGCTTTAAGCTAGACAGGTACTTTGTGCTTTCTTTATGTAACGTGCCTATGACAACTGTGTACAATAGGAGCACAATCTAGTGGAGCCGAGGGCGCGGCCAGCATGCTGTGAGGGCTCCCGCGCGCGCCGCACGAGCGAGCCACCTCTCTAGCGCAATGTCGCGTAGAAGCGACCAACGCGCTTCCGCGAACATTGCAATAGCGCGGGTGCCCCACCAACATCCTGAATGCCTTGTTGAGCTGGACACGAAGGTTTTAGATTTTATATTGACGTTTACGATTTTGGGGGGTCATCAAAGATCTCAAAACACAGATATGCCCTCCCAAACTTCAGGGCGCACGGAATCATGTCATTGTTGGGAAGAGTGAGCTCACTCATTCCGTTCCAGTAGCTTGCAGGAAGCGGAGAACGCCGGACGTTTTTATTTATCACTATTCGTTGTCAACAACCAAAATAAGTAGAACCACACCATATCGCGCCGCTAGCGATTCTAGGGATCAAGTAGATTGGTTATGTGTAAACTACTTACGACACACAAGAGACACAGTTTTTTACCAATTTAAAGTTACTCGGGGCACATCCATTGGTTTATATCGATGGGGGTCATGTCCCCTGTGACCCCCCCCCCTCGGATCGCGCATTAAGATCTTACCTTCGCAGTATATTTGTTTGATGAACAGCCCCCCCTTAGAGTGTCCCACCCACACGATCGGCTTCTCCCCCACTCCCATCGCCAACAGCTGCTCTATCATCTGCTCAGCTCTCTGGTACAGATTCAATCTGAAACACCAAAATCCAGAGTGAATCGGTTTCTTCTAGGTAACCATGCTACATCGTAGACCGCATCGTCGCAATATCGGGCGAGATGGCGGTCAAATGCAAGCCTATAAAAGTAAAAAACTGTCAGTAATATAGACTGCTAATAGAAGTGAAAACACATAACTTAGAATTTGATTGCACACTTTGGAAAATCGGAATAGGCAGACGAAATCGGAGGAGGCGTCCATGGTCTCGAGTTTACCCGAAGATTTCTTTCATTTACGAACGTGACGCTTGAGCATATTCACAGCGTTAAAAAAAACGTCTTGACATCTGTTAAATACTCACATTCCTTTTGCGCGGCGTCGGTACATATACCTTTACCATGGACGTGTAAAAAAAGTAGGACTCTCACTAAAACAAAAACTGTGTCCATCAAGTCGGCCACATAATATGCATGTAGCGCTGTCACATACAGGCAGACACGCACACACGCGCTACTTCTGTATAATGTGTGCGAGTCAGCCTATCAGTGACAACCTGACAACGCACTCGTTCAAATTTAATGTAGCCGACTCTAGTGACACAGTTTTTGTTTTACCGAGACCACGTCCGACTTTTTTATACGTCCTTATCCTTACATGGAAATAATGGCACGTGGCCCAAAATGGGAAGTAACGCCGTTGTCAAGCCAACCAGGGTTGCAATGCCCGATTTCCTAGTGCCAAGCCCTCCTGGGTAGACGGGTTCTGGAGTGGAGACCGCGAATCGGTAGACGTAGCGTAGGACGCCCTGAGACTAGATGGAGTGACGATATACGAAAGACAATGCCATCCAAGTGCCATTATTTCGTGGTACGCCTATACGTGAAAACATTCAAAGAATCCTAAACAGTCATTTTAAAACATTCCATAACTTTCCAACTAAAAACACTAGTCGTCACCCTACAGAATGAATTACCCATTCAAACGAACAAAAAAGGGTCATTCGGATGTTTTAAAACAATCGTTATAAATACGGCACACGACCTTTGGTGCACTTATAACAGTGGTTAGGCTGGCGTCACACCTTTGTACGTAAAAAATATTTAAATAATTTATAAACATTGTTTTGAATTATCACGGTTGTTCGCAAAACGATAGTTCTCAAAACAAAAAAAAAAGAAGTGTGGCACTCGGAGACTGCGGTAAAGCTATTGCATGTTGCATGCATTTTTATCAACATAAGCAATAGGGATGTTAACAATTTTTCGGAATTGTTTATATTTTGAAGAGTGACATTTGTTTACCATAATAAATATCACGGGAAATCCGTTAAGCTGGCAACACTGCTAAGATCATTTAGTCTGTAAAGCTAATACAAATAAGATTCAAAGTCGAATGACCGATTGGGGAGGACGGCGTTACGGTCTTCCATCCCCTCTTTCTTGTGAACATAAGAGAGAGATGAACGATCACTAAAATTCGGTCCCCAGGCCCGCGATAAAAGCTATGCATTAGCTTAAAAAATGCATTCATAGGAACTGCCGACAGAAGTGAAAACGTATAACTAGAATTTGATAGCTTACTTTGGATCTTTGGAATCTACGCGGGTGAAACTGGAGGGCGTGGCCATGACCATGGCCGTCTAGAAATGCGTCAATATTTCTAGATGGCCAATGGCCATGGTCTCGGATTTACCCGAAGATTTCTTATCATTCCCGGGCGTAATGCTAGAATTCAATTCACAGCCCACGTAAAATCTGTTTGTTGAGGCGCGCCAAAAGAAGGTTTCACTTCAAAAACAGACCGTTTGGACATTCAACTAATATATTGTCTCTGAAAAACGAAACCTACGTCAATTTTAAATTACCTTCAGACACTCGACTAAATTTAATTAAGAAGCTAAGACCACGTCGTCCACACAAATGTAACCAAATTTTAGTTTTTAGTTGATATTCCAAAACCATCACACTAATTTCGGAGATTTGCGGAGTCTCCTACTACAGGTATACACATGCTTAAAAGGAGACTCCATAATAGGTACTTGTTTCGTAAGAGTAGTATTTTAGACGAATAAATATTTTGATAAAATTTATGTAATACTAGAGGTCCACCCCAGGGTCGCCCGTGGTACGTAATAGGTATAGTCTATTATAGCACTCGGTGAAAGAATTATTTTTGAAATCCGTTTTAGAGATTAGCGCGTTCAAACTAAAAAAAACCTCTTCTGATTTATAATATTACTAGCGACCCGCCCAGGCTTCGTTTGGGTGCAATGCTGATACTAAATATAAGCACCTACCTACTAATAAAATTCCGGTCCGGCGGCAAGACATTTCGTTTTACGTAGTCACATAAGTCACAGTTTTTTGTGATGGATACTTTTTTGGCGCGACGGACGCACGCAATGTGTTGATTGATAGAACGAAACGTGCTTCACACCAAAGATGGCGACAGCGGTTTGTTTGTCAGTGTCATCAGAACTTAACGAAATTCTCCATAATCCGAATTTTGTGGACATATGTTGTCGACTCAAAATCAATATTTTTTTATGTTTTGTTATTCATATAAGGTTAACCAAGTCTACCGAACCCCTTGACGAAATTATTAATATAGATACTAAAGATACTTCATACCTCTGAAGCATTTCCTACCAAACAAGAAAAGATCACCACAAATAAAAGAGATATCGTGTAACCTGCAAAAAAAACATACCACCTAATTAAGAACCTTTTTCTTTTTTGAAGTCGGTTAAAAACTTTACCCTTAAAATTAATTGGAAAAAATACCTATTGATCATCCTCGGTCCTTCCCTGCGGCCGTCAGTTAGTGTTCTGCACGAAGTACTTCGCTCCAGCTGTCACTCTTTTAACAAAGTATGTAGTGTGATGCAAGCTTAACATAAAACCCACCTTTTGTTTTCCTTAATCCAAAGCGGCCGCCACAAATACGGGTCACTTGTATAATTAATAGAAATCACCCTCGCACCGGGGAAATCCATTTTGATCCAATCTCGCGGCCAACAAGACGAATAACAATCATTACATACACAACCGCAACCGACCTCGCAACTCTTCGCTTCAGCACATTTGCATTCGTTAAAATCATTTACTTCACTATATTCACATTTAAAATCATTATCTTTACCATTCTCATCGTCTTGATCGCATTTAAAATCGTTTTTACATTTAAATTTATCGTTCTCGTTGTATATGTGTTTTAAGTTTTGTCTGTCATCACATTTAAAGTTATTATTTGGATTATATTTCGAACTGTATTCACATTTATTATCATAATCACTTTGTGGTTTACATTTATTTCTGTTATTTTCATTATATTTGGAACTGTTATATTCCCATTTTATATCACTATCACTTTGTAGACCACATTTAATTATGTTATCTTCGTTATATTTAATTGCGTTATTTTCACAGCATTTATCACAGTTGGTTTCTTTCGTAAATAGATCGCGGACGAAATTGGCTTGTGTGTCGTAATTATCATTGTCTACTTGATCGACCAGGGTATTGTTGTAAAATTGTTCAGTGATCAAGTCATTTTCTTCTGGTATCACTTTCTTTGACAATTTTTCATTGATATTCTTGATTGACATTTCCTGGTCATTAAAATCTGTGGAATTACCATTGTCGTATTTATTATCGTTATGCATATGATTGGTATATGTGTTCGTTGACACCTTAATATCTTCTGGTAGATTATCGTTAGTTGTTTGATTGTTATTTCTATTTTCATGGCATTTACAAGTATTTGGTGTGGAATGGTCTCTCAGAGTCACAATTTTTGGTTCTGATACGTATTTTTGCCGCCAGTCGCCTTGCCTCCACGTGTTGCCTAGCGAACCTGAACCAAAGTTTAAAAAAAGTTAATTTATTGTATTCGATTGCTGATGTGATTGTTTGCTAAATATATATATATTAACTAGTGGTCGCCATGCAGTCGAAATTCTCCGTCCAGAACCCCACCTAATTGAACCATCGAAAAAACAAATCTTTCAAGTATGAAGAGTTAAAGCTAGGTAGTGATATCAACCACGCTAGCCAAGTACGGGTTGATGGATGGATACATGACCTCAAAAAATTCTATACATATTTCAAAAATCTATGTACATTTCGCTACATGCATGTGGGTTTCCTCACGCTGTTTTCCTTCACGGTTTTTAAGTTAGCGGCATTACACACACGACTTCGAAAAGACAGTGGTTTTGATCCAGCCGTCATCCCAAAATGTCCGTTATTCAACAACAAAGGGAGACTTAGGTCTGCGTCTGACTCACCATAGAGTCCATGCACGAATATGACGTCCATGGTGTGTGTGTCGGGCTGGTAGAGGAGTTGGCACTCCACCCGGGGCTCGGGGTGCAGGTGCTCGGTACCGGGCGCGCGGAGGGGCTTGCGGGCGCGGGGGGGAGCCGGCCCTGGGGGGATACCAATCAACAATCAGTATAAAAAAAATTGGCATTCATAGGAACTGCAGATAGAAGTGATAAGTCATAACTCAGAATTTGATAGCTCAGTTTGGAAACTACGCGGGTAAAACCGGAGGGCGTGTCACGATCTAGATCATCCGAGTGTACCCGAAGATTTCTTGCATTTACGAACGTGAAGCTTGAGTTCAATTCACAGCCTGCGGAAGAACTGTTTGTGGTACGCCATAATAAGTTTTCACTTCAAAAACAAAGGCACTAGACGCACAAAAGGCTATTTTATTAACCCCCGACCAAAAAAGGGGGTGTTATAAGTTTGACGTCGATGTCTGTCTGTCTGTCTGTGTGTCTGTCTGTGGCACCGTAGAGCTCAAACGGATGGGCCGATTTCGATTCGGTTTTATTTATTTGAAAGTTAATATCCGTGCGGATGTTCTTAGCTATGTTTGGTTAATACCGATTCAAGATGGCCGCCGCCACAAAATGGCGGACAAAATATTTCTTCGCAGTCTACCTCAATATGGGTATCAAATGAAAGGGCTTGACTAGTAGAATACATTGTTCTATGACAAATTTTAAAATCCAAGATGGCCGCTTCCACAAAATGGCGAAATACATTTATTTTTTCACTACTCCCTTAATATGGGTATCAAATGAAAGGGCTTGACTAGTAGAATACAATACAATACAATACAAAACACTTTATTGGCACCACAAAACAAAGTTGACAACAAGTAACATATAAAATAACAAAACATAATGGGCACAAAAGGCGATCTTATCGCTAAAAGCGATCTCTTCCAGATAACCTTTTGGTTCATTACATTGTTCTATGACAAATTTCAAATCCAAGATGGCCGCTTCCACAAAATGGCGAAATACATTTATTTTTTCACTACTCCCTTAATATGGGTATCAAATGAAAGGGCTTGACTAGTAGAATACATTGTTCTATGACAAATTTCAAATCCAAGATGGCCGCTTCCACAAAATGGCGAAATACATTTATTTTTTCACTACTCCCTTAATATGGGTATCAAATGAAAGGGCTTGACTAGTAGAATGTTGTACAGATAACAAGTCCGAGGTAGTCGGAGGTTAATCATAATTTTTAATTTTGTGCTTGTACGCCATTGCTTGCCAACATCTTTGTAAAGCTGTCATTGTTTTTCGTCGTCTAAGTGCGTATTTGTTGTACCTATCTACGAAATTTTACATAATTAAATCACTTTTAGATACAGTATTTTTACGGCTTATATTTTTTATCCTGCTAGTAAGAAGCGAAAAAATTAAAAATTGACTTTTAAGAAATTTTAACAATTTATCAATTTTTTAGTGACACTGAATAGAAAATTTCGTGCTTGTTTGTCCTACAAGTATGAGGAGTTTTTGTTCTAAATCCAATATCGTAAGAAACGTTGCGTACTCGAGCAAAATAAACAGTAAATTATAATCTTACAACAAAATTGTAAAAAAAAGAAGTGTGGCACTCGGGGACTGCCGCGGTAAAGCTATTGCATGTTGCATGCATTTTTATCAACATAAGCAATAGGGATGTTAACAATTTTTCGGAATCGCTTTTATTTTGAAGAGTGACATTTGTTTACCATAAAAAATATCACGGGAAATCCGTTAAGTTGGCAACACTGCTAAGAGCATTTAGTCTGTAAAGCTAATACAAATAAGATTCAAAGTCGAATGACTGGGTGGGGAGAACGGCGTTACGGTCTTCCATCCCTCGTTCTTGTGAACATAAGAAAGAGATGCACGATCACTAAAATTCGGTCCCCAGGCCCGCAATAAAAGCTATGCAACAATCAGTTCAACGTAAAGAGCTCGTTTATGAAAAAAAGATTTTAAGTCTTCTAGAAGAATTTTAGAGACCTACAACAAAAAAAACCTTCTCCAGTAAAATTTGACCAAGTGTAGATAGAACAAACAAACACTCAGGCGACATTTTGTTAAGCAGTCACTGGTAATTATTAGGAATCTTAACATTAATTGAAAATCACCTTGTCAAATGTGCCTATTTTTATTGCAAACTTAATATTTGTTTCAAATAATTTTTCAAGTATTTTTATGCAAATTAATATATTTTGTGTTTTTGCATGAATATGGAGAATATGGAGCTATGTTTTCTGTATCTAACACTTGTTATACCCATATGCGTAAATAAAGAAATTTTTGATTTGATTTTTAACCCCCGACCAAAAAAAGATGAGTTATAAGTTTGAGTTTAAGTTTGTTTGATAAGTTTGAGTTTAAGTTTGAGGATGTTATAAGTTTGACGTCGATGTCTGTCTGTCTGTCTGTCTGTCTGTGTGTGTGTCTGTCTGTGGCACCGTAGAGCTCAAACCGATGGGCCCATTTCGATGCAGTTTTTTTTATTTGAAAGTTAATATCCGTGCGGATGTTCTTAGCTATGTTTGGTTAATATAAATTTAAGATGGCCGCCGTCACAAAATGGCGGACAAAATATTTCTTCACAACCTACCTCAATATGGGTATCAAATGAAAGAGCTTGACTAGTAGAATACTATACACTATAAAAAAATCAAATACAAGATGGCCGCCACCACAAAATGGCGAATTATATTTTATTTTTTCACTACTACCTCAATATGGGTATCAAACGAAAGGGCTTGACTAGTAGAATACATTGCACTATGACAAATTTCAAATCCAAGATGGCCGCTTCCACAAAATGACGAAATACATTTCTTTTTTCACAACTCCCTAGTAGAATGTTGCACGGATAACAAATCTGAGGTAGTCGGGGATTAGTCAAAATTTTTAATTTTGTTCTTGTGTTTTATGAATCAATCAGTTTACCTGTGATGGACTGCAGTGGCGTGGTCATCAGCCTCTGAAGAAGGACGGTAGCAGAGCGCCACAGACACGAAACGCACCACCGCCTGGAATATAAATAAATAAAAAAATATAAACAATTTACCCCGTCACACTCATACTTAGTTCCTACTACCTATAACACGGATAGCACAAAATCCACAAATCAGAGAACACAATAATAGGCATGTCGATTAAAAAAAATAGTCCGTTAGATTACATAAACATATCTATAAACATACAATTTTGGTCGACAGTAACATTATCAAAAAAATTGGACACTTATTTTTTATTTTGTTTCAAATCCTTTGTTAACAAAACTAAAATACAATGAGAACTACACTACAAACCTACCTAACTACTTACACTAAGCACACCTGAATTATCCATTGACCACTGTAGGTCTACAGATAATCAAGATGTTTCAAAAGAAGTGACGAAGATACAGTGCTCAGAAGTTTCGAGTGACGTCACTACATTGTACGGTTTTTACGAAGACGTGACGTCACAACCCTCACCGTTTTTAATAATTTCATAAAACAAACAAGAACAAAATTAAAAATTTTGATTAACCCCCGACTACCTTAGATTTGTTATCTGTAGAACATTCTACTAGTCAAGCCCTTTCATTTGATACCTATATTGAGGTAGGTTGTGAAGAAATATTTTGTCCGCCATTTTGTGGAGGCGGCCATTTTGAACGGATATTAACTTTCAAATAAAAAAAAACCGCATCGAAATCGGCCCATCCGTTTGAGCTCTACGGTGCCACAGACAGACACACACACACACAGACAGACAGACAGACAGACAGACAGACATCGACGTCAAACTTATAACACCCCTTTTTTTGTCGGGGGTTAAAAAATACGTGCCCCGTATTTTTTCATAATGCCTGACGGATTAAATGGAATATTTTAGCTTAGTCATCACCCCAATTGGCATAAATCAGCGATGGATACTAGATTTAGTTACCCAGCGAATTTCTCGTTCTCAATCAAACAGCTAGCTAGACAATCAAACAAATTGGATCGTTCTGCCTAGCCTGTTCATTTTCATGTATTTCTACTTTCTGCCACCCAGTGCAGAAACTCCCCAAACTGATCTAGAAATGCTGACGCATTTTTCATGCTCATGTCCACGTCCTCCGGTTTCACCCGCGTAGTTTCCAAAGTAAGTTATCAAATTCTGAGTTATTATAAGTTTTCACTTCTATCTGGAAGTTCTTATGACTGTCATTTTTTTCTACATGTTTCTAACGTAACAACCGTTTTAAAATACATATTAAATAAAGAATTTCTTATGTCCAAAGGCGGATCCAAGCTTTGGCACCAGGTGGAGTCGTGGACAAGTCAAATAAATGCATGGCTGACTTGTAAATATCAATAAAAAACAGTCGTTGAAACTGCCAATAGTAGTGTAAACTTATAACTTCTCAGAACTTTTAGTATGAAAACTAACGTGGTTATTACACATTTTACATAAATACACTAACTCACGTTTAATATAGTCAGTCCAGTCCGACTCAAGTTTAAACTAAGTTCAAGTGCTAAACGAGCTGCGAACCCGCGCGCGCACTCTCCTTGAAAAAGATCGCCGGACGCGATCGAAACTTGAGTCGGACTGGACTGACTATATTAAACGTGAGTTCTGTTACCCGTGTATTTATGTAAAATTCTCAGAACTTAATAGCTTGCTTTGGAAACTAAGCGGGTGAAACCGGAGGGCGTAGCCATGAGCATGAAACATGCGTCAGCATTCTTCTAGATCAGTTTGGGGAGTTTCTGCACTGGGTAACGTTACGGTTTTATGTCTTCCATCTCTCTCTTTCTTAGCGGTATCTCACAAAAAAAATTAATTCGGTCTCCGCCATAAAAGCTATGCAATAGCTTATTAGTAAAGTCGTTTTATCGACATAATGGGTTATTATTGGTGACTCCCACCAAAATTCGAAGCTGCGACCGCTCCATCTGAGAGAAGCCCCCGAGTTCCACTAGGGTATCCCACTGCTGGGAAGCACCGAGAAGATAAAGTGGGATGCCTACGCTTAGGGTTCGTAATTGCTGCCCACTAATGTACTCAATAAGACGTTATCACATGACGGCAACTAGACTTGTTAACCTTGATACGCCGCGTGCGCACACGACTGTAATGGTCAATATGGACCTTCAAACGATGCCTTGATACATGGATTCCGCTATACCTATACAAGTCGCAGAAACCTAGTTTAATTAGCCTATCAATATAATAGGGATGTTAACACTAATCACAAGTTAATGTTTAATGTTGATTTTATGATAGTTTGTATTTAATAGAATATCGAAATACACATTATTATAATTTAATATTAGATACGTAATAAATTTGTTATAAATTATTTTAAATGCTTTATTTTTAATCTGTTGTCACGTGACTGGAAATACCAATATGACTTATTACGTCACTTGTCGCAAAACAAGCTGTCGAAAACTGACTAAACTGTTTGCTTTTCTGCATTTTTATTATAGTTTGCGACCTTAGCGACGACGATTTTGAATGTTTGTATTCAAGTAATGATAAGAAACCACATAAACTGGGCATAGAGTCATGAATCGCGACCAATGTTTTGCGAATAGTGACGTCATGTCAGTCGTCAGTGTTTTAGCGGCAAAAAATCAAAATTAGTCTAATATTGCATATTTACCATATATTTACTCATCGAGAATACAAAAATATTTTGACATAAAATGTCATTTATTACGGTAAACACGCGTCAATCTTCAAAATAAAAGCAGTTCCGAAAAATTGTTAACATCCCTATTGCAGAGATTATTACTTTATACCCTTATATCATCCTACATAGGTCTCCTGGTGGTTAATTTGCCCCATACATTTTGTTCACGGGCCTGCTGTCTATTCGCTATTTTGTCATTTTTTTTTGTTTTTTTTCAATCTAACGTAAAGATTTTGGAGGGGCTGTAATATTAGGTCAAACGTATGTTTACAGTCTATTGAGAACCTCCTCCTCTTTGGAAGTCGCTTGAGAACATCCGGCCGTGAACAGTTTTTGCCTGAACAGTTGATCGTATTAGCAGGCACAGTGCCACCAAGTTATCTGTAGAAAGTCCAAAAGCGGAACTAATAACAAACACGAATAGAAATTTTGTGGCAACACTGTTCGTTTGTGTCGCCATCACTGCGTTCTACAGATAAGTTGGTCGTAATATACAATTTATACGGCCAAGGTCGGTATTAGAAACCTTACACTGAGTTACGTAGGAGACACCTGTAAGTATTTAGATGTCTATTACTGTATACTAGCACCAGTTAATCACTACGGAGGAAGGACGTTAAGGGTAACTAGATTAATTTTAAGTCTAAATCTTCAATCTGGTCTAGTCAGGAGGATGGCGACTGCCTATCCGGAGAGCCGGAGACCCCGGGATCGAATACCACGCACACCATTGTCTTTTCGAACCCTCAGACTAAGAACGACAACTTCCTAAAATTACAAGTTCCTTTGTTGAAGGTTTGTAGGGCAATGTCTCCAGTGAAATTAGAGATAAAATATCTTATATAATAAATAAATAAATATATTTATTGTTTCCAAAAAGTACAGTAGTATTAACAAATTGCATAGCATAACATAACAAGATAACAGATAATAATTATGAAGTAGAACGGGCCCCAAACTAGGCACAGCCTGTATCTTGGGCGCCAACAACGGTATACAATTATTATTTTTTTCGCGCTTTGAACACATAGTTATAAAGCAGTGTTGTAAGAACAAAGTTATAAATCCGCGATAAACTAACAGTCCAACAATCCACAATTCAATCGGAATGTAATTTTATGTCAGTATCAACGCATACAATTTAACAGTCGCCTAGGTTTAGTTGGGCAGAGAGCCGTAAAAAAAATGGTACCACTACAGTCGATATGTGTTTTAAATAATAAATAACAATTTCATTATTATTTGCACGGATAAAATAAAATATTATTCCAATTAAACATCAATACCAAATCAAATCTCCCTACCAAGCTGTTTTTGCTGCTAAAAGGATTATGATGATTTGGATTCTTTCGTTCTTGATTTTTTTCTGTGTTACCTACAATTAAATTCATACATTAACATTTCACTAGGACTTGGCTTAGATTTCCGGGTTCAACTTGCTTGAATATCATTAAAACTCAAAATTTTAATTATTTTGATTCCACACAGGCTTCGTTCAAAATTTTACGCGGGCGAAGTCGCGGGTAACAGCTAGAAAACAGCTTGCGGATAAAAAGAAATAGGTAAGTAGGTATCAGATCATGCACATTAGCTTCAGACTTTTCATAATGTATATCCTATAAAAATCCTACAAACTTAACACTTGCGGCTATGTTCGATACTACGAAACCTTACTAAGTATGTTTGATTTTGTTTAAAAAAAAGAAAAGTAAAGATGATAAAATTAAATAAATTTTTGTGTGGAAAAACAAATTCACTCAAACTCAAAGGTCTTTCAATGGCTACTTATCCAAATATTTGACGTACGATACTTCCAATTAATGTACGAGTCAGTAACATCTGCTTACGCGAACGAAGTAGCGGGTTCAGCTAGTATATAATAAAAATAAGTTTTCACTCCAAAAAACTATTCTATGACCTCAAAACAGAATCAATTTCGCTCTCGACTCAGTCCCGCCTTTGTAGATTTATAGATACGAAGACCACATCGTTACGTCACTCCGTTTTATCTGTCGACTCGTGTCCATGAGTCGAGAGCATCGACCTTTTGGCATTGTGAGCGGTCACGAGAGATTTTCTAATAAAAATTCTATTTCGTTGCCGAGGAAAGGTACTACGATTAAACTAGTTTTTGAAGTGAACACTTTTTTGCCGCGTTTCATTACTTTATGGATGGAAATCTTGTGGTTTCGTGTTACCGACATGCGAATGTAGCGTCGGAGCAGCGGCGGAGCAGCATCTGTCCCCAGTGAGCGCGTCTAGAACTAATACCTATTAGTATCTATTATTATATCAAAATCGGTTCAGCCGTTAGCTAAGGCCACAAAATCTTTTTTTTACTTTTATAGGTTTACACTTGACCGCCATCTCGCCTGATGTTAAACGATGATGCGGTCTACGATGGAGCGTGTTTATCTAGAAGAAACCGATTCACTCTCGATTGAAGACACAAGATTGTAACTATCGGAAAAAACCCACTCAGGCAACTCATTCCACAGTCTAGACGTATCAGAAAAGTAGAGTCAAATATCTTCGTTCGTGTCTTTGGAACATCAACCATGAAACGATGTCGCTTTTTCGAGCTACGAGCATTCTTGTAGAAAAAAGGGGAAGGTGGTATTAGATAAAAAAAAGCTAAATTGGTTTATCCGTTCGAGAGCTACGATGCCACAAACAGACACATGCACACACAAAGGGAGACGAGACGCGCCTGTCCACAGCAGCACAGTTTCACGTAGCTATCGGAACATGATGAGTCCAAATAATTACGTTGCATTGCATTGCGCTCGCCATCTAGAGACACGGTTTTTTTTTTTTTTTTTTTTTTATTAAATTTAGCAACTCCACAGACTCCGGGGTCCGTGACCTTTGTCATTTGTTTTCTTTTTTTTTACATGAATCTTGGATTAGGAAGAAAAGGAAATAGGGGGGAGTAGGGAACATTTTCATTCTAATTCTAGGCCTATTTTATTTTCTAAGCCGCCTCCTCCCGGCTCAGCGCCTCCACCACGACTGCATTTCTATCTTTGATGGCCATCTGCAAATTGAACTCTCGTCTTCTAGAGACACGGTTATTCATTATTACGAGCAGCTATTACATAAATACATATACTGACTGGCCCAGTGGCCCAGTTAATTTCTAGTTTCGCAGGCAAACGCGAAGCCGTGGGTCGTGGTTTCAATTCCCGCCGAGGGCGACCATTTTTTATCCCCCGACCAACAAAAGGGGTGTTATAAGTTTGACGTCGATGTCTGTGTGTCTGTCTGTGGCACCATAGAGCTCAAACGGATGGCCCGATTTCGATGCGGTTTTTTTTTTTGAAAGTTAATACCCGTGTTCTTAGCTATGTTTGGTTAAAATCGATTCAAGATGGCCGCCTCCACAAAATGGCGGACAAAATATGTCTTCACAACCTACCTCAATATGGGTATCAAATGAAAGGGCTTGGCTAGTAGAATACTATACACTATAACAAATTTCAAATCCAAGATGGCCGCCATCACGAAATGGCGAATTATATAATTTTTTTCACTACTACCTTAATATGGGTATCAAACGAAAGGGCTTGACTAGTAGAATGTTGTACAGATAATAAATCCAAGGTAGTCGGGGGTTAATCAAAATTTTTAATTTTGTTCTTGTTTCTGTGTCTGGGTGTTTCTAAGTATTTGTGAGTATGTATTTACGACTAAGTATACGATGGCAAAAGACATGACGGCATGACTGTTGTGCCTTGGAAGTTGGGTCGGCCCCTAGTGTTGGACGCAACTCTCGCACCATCACATCTTCCAGAGACACATAGAAGGGCCGGTGCAGCGGCTAATTCAGGGACTCAACCGGCGCAAGTATGCTACCCCCCAGAAGTGCTTACATATTTGAGCCCTTTGGGGTTGAGACATCGGGTCCGTGGGGGCCGGGAGCTCACCTCATCTTCAAAAGCCTTTCCGAGCGCTTGGTCGACGCGACGCGTGACCAAAATGATGGCGTTTATTTGGCCCAACGCATAAGCATTGCCATTCAGCGTGGTAATGCCGCCAGCATGCTGGGTACGCTTCCGATTGGCATAAACATCTTGATTATCTATAAACCTACAGTGGTCTATGGATAATTCAGGTGTGCTTAGTGTAAGTAGTTAGTTAGGTAGGTATGTAGTGTAGTGTAGTTCTCATTGTAAGTATTTTAGTTTTAGTATATAAGTATTATATCAGCTATCTGGCTCATATAGTACGGCTTTGTTTAGTTTGGGACTTAGATGTCGTTGTGTGAGAAATATTAGCCGACATTAGAACATTTATAAGTCCAAATCATTACCCAGCACTGTGTTGTCGTCGCCCCGAGATATAATTATGATTATATCACCTCCTTTCGAGGTAGTAGGTACCTACTGGTTGGGCATAGACTTATGTAATCAAACTAATAGGTATTACAAATGTCAATGTTTGTAGCTCATTCACGTCGGAACATATCAACCGATCGGGTTGAAATTTGGAATTTGGAACACGATCAGATTATAATTTTGGAAGAACAGATATATAGGACTCTTGGCAGAGTCCACCTGGGGGAAGTACCACACCTTTGCCAGTTATTCTACCGCCAAGCAGTAATGTGCAAACATTACTGTGTTCCGGTTTGAAGGGCAATGTTTCCAGAGAAATTACAGGGCTTAGAGATATAACATCTTAGATCTCTGGGTGACGAGCGCAGTGCAGTGCTAGGTAATGATTTGGACTCTTCATGTTCCAATAGCTGCGTGTCACTGTGCTGTTATGTGTCAGGCATGTTGCTTACCATCAGGCACATGTCCTGATCGTCTCGTCACTCTTTATTAAAAAAAAAAAAGGCTACTTTTCAACCCGGGGAAATAACGGTAAAGGGAACTGCGTGAGTAAAACCGTGGGGCGTTGTTAGTAGGTAAAAAATATGTTTCCAAGATAAATAAACTTTCCATTTGTCCAAATATTTGGCACCGACGCCTTACACGATTCCAAACACGTGAATGTCGAAAAGAAAATTTCGAAAAAAAAAGAAAATTCTATTTTCGTATTCAAACTTTTTGCTATTACGCAACCAGCCAGTGTCAGAAAAGGTCGCTACGGTGTCGTATTCGAGATCTGTGCATGTTTTTTTTTATTCCTACAACGTAAGTACTTTTTTTTTTGTTCATGTGCGTATCAACATATATATGGATTTTCCCATTTTCTTGTTCTGTCATTTATTGGATTTAATTATGCTAATTTTGTTTCAATGGTAGATACTCGTACAGTTTAAGCTACGTACTTTTTTAAATTACCTTAACTTCTTTTAGAAAAAAATAAAGTGAGTGATTTTTTACGATGCGCATGCACACATACAATATCGACTGGTTACTTTTTTTAGTATTAAGTACTATTTTTTTTAATTAAAGAGTGATGATACGAGCAGGACATGTGCCTGTGATGGTCAGCAACATGCCTGCCACTTAACAGCACAGCGACACGCTATTGGAACATGAAGAGTCCAAATTATTACCTAACACTGCACTTCGCTCGTCATCCAGAGATCTAAGATCTTTAAGCCCTGTAATTTCACTGTAAACATTGCCGTTCAAACCGGAACACAGTAATGTTTGTACATTACTGCTTGGCGGTAGAATAACTGGCAAAGGTGTGGTACTTCCCCAGGGGGGCTCTGCTAAGAGTCCGAGTCCTACCACTACAATCTCTGATCTGTGGGTGACGAGCGCAGTGCAGTGCTAGGTAATGATTTGTACCTTTCATGTTCCAATAGCTGCGTGACTGCGTGTCACTGTGCTGTTATGGGTTATGGGCAGGCAAGTTGCTTGTAAGTTACGGCTGGTCTAGTTGGGAGAACGGCGCCTGCCGATCCGGAGACCCCAGGTTCATATCCCAGGCGCACCACGGTCTTTACGAAGTCACGTGCGTAATGGCGCTAACTTAAGGACATACCCTGAGCAAATGACCTTGAGTATTTCTTACCTCGTCGCACACCGCAAGAAAGAGCAAGAGAGAAATAGTAGGATTTCTCGTTGTTTTACGCAAAAATTTTAGAATAAACTCCATATAAAAAACAGATTTTCGTCTTTTGAAAAAAAAAATTCTACCAAAATGTTCGTAATGGAATGGTCTATCCGTTGGTAATAAGTACGAAATCCAAATATTGGCGGGATTTCCAGTAGATGCATGGTAATAACAATTATTTTTATTTTTTATGGTTTCGTTGTGAGGAGATTATTCGAACAATAAATTCATTAACAAAAAAAAAACTACCATTTTGAAGCCAAGAAACTGTAGAAATTTTGTGTATTTTTTACTAGTTGATATTTGTTTTTGCTAATGAGTAGATAGCTTTGAAAACTGGACAAGAAACTCGTTTTGCTGGGGGACGCCCCTTAAAACGGTGAAGGAAAACATCGACAACTGACATGTACCTAGAATCTGAGCCTTGGGAGAGAAGGCCCCGAGTCTGAAGGCCGAATTCCCGAGTGGAGGAACATTTAGTGTTCTGTTTATGCTATGTTGCTCGCCATCAGGCACATGTCATGCTCGTCTCATCACTCTAAACCAAAAAAAAAATAGTTTTTTTGTTGTCTTTAAAGTTGGTTGGTTTACGGACGATAGCTTAACGTGACAACGTCATAACAAATCATTGATAGATGCATACAATGAGCGTAACGGGACAATGAGCGTAACGGGACAGGACGATAGTTTAACGTGACAACGTCATAACAAATCATTGATAGATGCATTCAATGAGCGTAACGGGACAATGAGCGTAACGGAACAGGACGATAGTGTAACGTGACAACGTCATAACAAATCATTGATAGATGCGTACAATGAGCGTAACGGGACCGAACGATAGTGTAACGTGACAACGTCATAACAAATCATTGATAGATTCGTACAATGAGCGTAACGGGACCGAACGATAGTGTAACGTGACAACGTCACAACAAATCATTGATAGATGCGTACAATGAGCGTAACGGGACCGGACAATAGTTTAACGTGACAACGTCACAACAAATCATTGATAGATGCGTACAATGAGCGTAACGGGACCGTACAATAGTTTAACGTGACAACGTCACAACAAATCATTGATAGATGCGTACAATGAGCGTAACGGGACAATGAGCGTAACGGGACAGGACTATAGTTTAACGTGACAACGTCACAACAAATCATTGATAGATGCGTACAATGAGCGTAACGGGACAATGAGCGTAACGGGACAGGACGATAGTTTAACGTGACAACGTCATAACAAATCATTGATAGATGCATTCAATGAGCGTAACGGGACAATGAGCGTAACGGAACAGGACGATAGTGTAACGTGACAACGTCATAACAAATCATTGATAGATGCGTACAATGAGCGTAACGGGACCGAACGATAGTGTAACGTGACAACGTCATAATAAATCATTGATAGATTCGTACAATGAGCGTAACGGGACCGAACGATAGTGTAACGTGACAACGTCACAACAAATCATTGATAGATGCGTACAATGAGCGTAACGGGACCGGACAATAGTTTAACGTGACAACGTCACAACAAATCATTGATAGATGCGTACAATGAGCGTAACGGGACCGTACAATAGTTTAACGTGACAACGTCACAACAAATCATTGATAGATGCGTACAATGAGCGTAACGGGACAATGAGCGTAACGGGACAGGACAATAGTTTAACGTGACAACGTCACAACAAATCATTGATAGATGCGTACAATGAGCGTAACGGGACATAACTTGACAATTTTTCGTGCATCGTTCATCGATTTATTAGACGTTGTCACGTCAAAAAAACATATTTTCCTTAACCGTTCACCTCATTACATACAGCCACAGTACCTATTGTACTATAGTGCCCTTGTTAAGAGTACAACAATTATGTATTCATTATCGTAGACTACATAACTTACTATAGTTTTGTTGTTAAACAAGGATAATATAAATTGCGTCAGTCTATGAATGCTTTGTTATGTGTGATTGACTCATTGACAAAGTGCAACTTAAACCACGTACGTAGAGATAAGGCAGCTCACTCTATGTTCGAACCGTTGAGACACGGGGGGCTACTCTCGAAAACGTGAAAAATAACCTCCTCCCTTTTGTGAAGTCGGTTAAAGATTAGCATCATCAGCCCCTGTTCGTCCACTGCTGGACATAGGCCTGTCCTATAACACGCACACAGCCCGATCCTCGGTCTTACGTTTCTGCCACCAGCCGTCTTTCGTATATCGTCACTCCATTTGTCTCAGGGTGTCCTATACTACGTTTACCGATTCGCGGTCTCCACTCCAGAATCCGTCTACCCAAATCGGATCTGCGACAGATGTGACCGGCCTAATGCCGTGACAACCCTCGTAGCTTAGTGGGTAGTAACTCTGCCTGCGAAGCCGTGGGTTCGATTCCCACCCAGTGCAAATGTTTGTGTGATGAATTCAAATGTTTGCACTGTGTCTGGGTATTTCTATGTATAATAAGTATGTATTTACAACTATATAAGTATTATGTCAGCTATCTGGCCGCCATATTACAAGCTTTGCTTAGTTTGGGGTCAGATGCTGTTGTGTGTGAATTATCCACCAATAAAAAAAAAGCCACTTCAATTTGCTAATACGCTGAGCTATGTCGGTGACTTTAGTGCTCTGACGAATTACTTTATTGCGGATGCAATCCCTCAGAGAAACTCCAAGCATAGCCCTTTCCACAGCTCGCTGAGCGACCTTGAGCTTTCGGACCATTTTCACTGTCAGTTTCAGCACCGTAGGTCATAACGGGTAGCTCATCTCTCGGAACATATGGATACAGAAGATACGTTAAAATTATTCTAAACAACACATAATTCCCAAGGTATCTTGTTACGCCTCTGATTTCACATTAAATAGCTATTCTATTCTATCAGTGATGCGCAAACATCATTGTGTTGCGGGTTGAAAGGCAATGTTTCCATAGAATTTACACGGTTTAGAGATACATCATCAAATATCTCTGCGTGACCAGAGCAGTGCAGTTGATTCTTCATGTTACAATAGCTGCGTGATACCAGGATACCACAGTATAAAGATATACCTACTACCAGTAGTTCATCGCCTTTGCTCTTAGGAGAAACTTGATTAGGGTTGTCGCAAACAAAAATGCTTATTACCAAAATAAAATTGAAACATACGGAAGACGTCAGCCCTTTTTAGGGTTCCATAAAACATAAAAACGGAACCCTTATAGATTCGTCATGTCTGCCTGTGTGTCCGTCCGTATGTCACAGCCACTTTTTCCGAAACCATAGAATAGATGATAATATAGATAGAACGGACACTCCCCACCCCCCGCCAATTTCAAGCTTCCTCGCCCCTCGGGCCGTTTCGGATACGCTCATACGGAGGAGCACTCAACGAACATCTAATTTCTAACGAAATATCATCATGTGCTGTTTACGGCTGTCCATCAACTAAACGGGACAAGATTAAATTATTTATTTAATTTCCTAATGATAAAAAAACGTAAGATTAGAAACTTTTCAATAACGTTGCTTTATAATATTACAAGCTTTGCTTAGTTTGGGGTCAGATGGTGTTGTGTGTGAATTGTCCACCAATATTTATTTATTTATAATAACGAAGTCATTTTTAACTCAAAGTTCGTATCTTACACAGCCAGTAACTTATGTGCCCAAGCACGGATTGATAATGCCTGGAGGAATAATTATAGTGATAGAATAAAGTTTCCTTCATGGGTAAGTGTAAAATAAAATGCGAATGTGTACCTACTAACAGAAATAGATATCTAGGTACCTGATCTAATCTATCATCGGTTTCGTTTCATTTTACGCGGCAATACAAACACCCACAGATTTCTGAAACAATTTAGAAATCTGTGCAAACACCCTTTTAATTAGAATAGTATAATTTGGCTCCATTCTATTTATGTAACTCAACATTATAGCAAGTTTATAGACCACTTTACGTCACCAGGTGAACTCAAGGGGCACAACTATTCAATAAAACAATTCAGTAGCCCTAGCTCTAACGCACACATTCACGCGTGTGTACGAACGACATCTGCGTAGTTGTGTGATGAGTAGGTAGCTCCACAGCGGCGTTTGTATGGAATTTTAGTGGAGTATCCGGGGTGTGCCAAAACTATAAAAGCTAAAAACAAAAATTTTTAGAGGTGTCCCATACATAGAACATAAACTCAAAAAATTTTTTTTTATCAATACCATACGTGTGGGGTATCTATGGATAGGTCATCAAAAATGATATTGAGGTTTCTAACATATTTTTTTCTAAACTGAATAGTTTGCGCGAGGTGCTCTTCCAAAGTGTTAAAAAGTGTATACCCCCGTTACTTCTAAAATAAGAGAATGACAAAAAAAGTGTATGATGTACGTTACCATGTAATCTATCAACGAAAATTGGTTTGAATGTTATCTAGTGAGTAGTTTTATTTTAATACATCATAAATTGACTATTGTTAAAACACTGATTAAAGTAACAACGAAGTACAAGAACTTTTGTATCATGTTACTTGCTGCTACGGAAGCCTACATGGGCGAGTCCGACTCGCACTTAGCCACTTTATTTTTGTAGTGGTAGAGTCATAGGAACTGCCAATTTTTTTTGTTTGAACCTTTTATTTGTCCAGAGTTTTCCTGAGAGAAATAGAGAGAGGAGGATGGGTATTTACGTTATTATATATTGACCTACATTTTTAAACAATAAAATTGCGTCAGGGTTTTGATCTTTCGTTAAATGTATCTGGATATTAAGTAGAACTATGTAAAATATTTGACAAGAATATTATCAACATTTTTTTCATCATCATCTATAAATTCTGTCACACGTCAAGGGTCAGTAAAGTGTAAAATAAGTGACGTCACAATAGGTAGGGGGGAGGTCTCAAAAATGTGATCAACAAATGTGACAAGGACCGGGGAGACGGGGGTTTAAAACATGACATTCGTGTGACTTCATTTATCGATGATATTTATGATGATAAGTTACAGAAATATTCACAAATAAGTGAATATTGACTTAATCTATTAGTTTATTTTGTAAACATGTACATATACTCACACTAAAGTGACTAAATACGGATGAAGTTTGATATTGCCTTGGCCGCCATCTTGTGCTATAACGTCACCGGAAGCCGCCATTCTGAGGTATAATCTGTAAACAAGCAAATACAATACGTTTATTTACATACTAGCGGCGCCCGCGGTTTTATTCGCGTAGTTACCGATCCCGTTATTTTGCCGGGATAAAAGTATCCTATGTGTTCTTACAGACTAAAATCTAACTGTGTTCCGAATTTCAGCCCGATCCGTTCATATACTTATTTTTGACGTGACAACGTCTTATAAATTGGTTTGCCGGGTGACACTTCAAGAAACTGCGTTACGCTCCGCTCACGTTATGCGCTCACAACGAGAGCGAGTGAGAGGCACGCGTCCCTTCCACTCGGGCATGGTTAGCCCGCCTAAGAGCGAGAGAGACAGACATAAAAAGTGAAAGGCACGCGTCCCTTCCGTAAAATTATTTTACCACTCAAAGTCGTTGTCACGTAAAACTTTCGCCCGTATACCGACTTTACAGGCAACCAATTTTTTTTTCATAAAGAGTATTATAGTAAAGAGTTATTTTCGTAAAGAGTATCATGTGTCTGGTGATAAGCAACAAGCCTGCCATTTAACAGCACAGTGGCACGCAGCTATGGGAACATGAAGAGTCCAAATCATTACCTAGCACTACACTGCGCTCGTCGCCCAGAGATCTAAGATGTTATATATCTAAACCGTGTAATTTCTCTGGAAACATTGCCCTTCGGACCGGAACACAGTAGTGTTTGCACATTACTGCTTGGCGGTAGAATAACTGGCAAAGGTGTGGTACTTCCCCAGTTACGACGTGATTGGGCAACAAACATCCAAACATTGACATTTATAATACATATTATTAATAATAGGATATAGTCAAAGGTTTTTTTCCTCGGTGTACTTTTATTTAAAAGCGAATATTTCTTTATTATTCCAAAATATCATAGATATTAATTAAATGGACAAAGTTTAAATAAAGAAATAAGCTACTAAATCACACAATAAAAATAACATCAACACTAAATTCACCAGTGTTTATTAATTATGTAAATTATTAATTATGTTCAAAATTATGTTAAAATTTTAAAATAATTTACAAACACAATATCACGGTAATATTATAATACAGTAGTCCAACTTCATACAAACGGACGAAACGCGAGCTATACCTACGCGCCTCGATCTAGGGGTGCGCTCTTGGTGCAGACAGTTACGGCCTGTGGTTACTGCTGTACCGCAGTGTCGAACGGACGGTGTGTTGTTTTTTTAACCCCCGACCAAAACAAAAAAAGGGGTGTTTGTTATAAGTTTGACGTCGATGTCTGTCTGTCTGTCTGCGGCACCGTAGAGCTCAAATGGATGGGCCGATTTCGATGCCGTTTTCTTATTTAAAGGTTAATATCCGTGCGGATGTTCTTAGCTATGTTTGGTTAATATCGATTCAAGATGGCCGGATACACAAGATGGCGGACAAAATATTTCTTCACAACCTACCTCAATATGGGTATCAAACGAAAGGGCTTGACTTGTAGAATACTTTGCACAATGACAAATTTCAAATACAAGATGGCCGCTACCACCACAGACAGACACACACACAGACAGACAGACAGACATCGACGTCAAACTTATAACAACCCTTTTTTTGGTCGGGGGTTAAAAACACTGATTAAAGTAACAACGAAGTACAAGAACTTTTGTATTATGTTACTTGCTGCTACGGAAGCCTTCATGGGCGAGCCCGACTCGCACTTGACCACTTTTATTCTTCGTTATCATAAACGTCTAGTCTATATGTGTTTTAGTTGTAGACTGTCCAGTTTCTAGGTACGAAGAGTATGTATACCGGAGTATGTATTATACAGGGTTACTGGTGTTCTGTATATTCAAACCAACAATAGGTGTTCTGTTCTACTCTACAACTGTTAAAACTCAATACATATTTATCCTAAAATTGTATTTTTCCTCTCTACATATTTTAATTTTATTTTATTTTGCTGATTAATTTAATTAACACAGTCCACAGACTCTGGGGTCCGTGACCTTTTTTTTAAACCTAATTATAGTAATAGTCAGTCCGATTTCGTCTGTTGAGCCGATCACTACCGGTTGGGATTCCGATAGTAATCGACTCGACATCGTATTTTGCTTGAGCCGCCTCCTCCCGGCCTGCAACGGAGTTTTTCAACTGTTCCTCTCTATCTCTGTTTAGCTCTATTCGCGTCTTCATCGAGCGGTAAAGAGTGCGTGCGCTCTAGTTACGAAGAGATCGATATATTTAGAGCGGTAAAATACACTTTTTTATTTTGTACGGGAAAAAATCTTAGATAAAGAATAAGTAAAAAAGATCTGGGTTTCCCGCACGATTCCTTTGCACCAATCGTAAGCAAATGAGGTGTATGTTAGCTATGGCACCAGATTGATGTGCTTCGACAAAAGTAATGACACTCCCACAAGAGCGACAAAACAAGAGCGATCAGACCCGTGCTTTCGGTGTAAAGCGTTTGTTCTAACAATATACGTAGTATACGTAAACTCTTTGGAAAAAATATACTATTCTTTACAACTGAACAACTGTATTTATTTATATATTTATTTATTTATATAATCAGTCAGAACGGCACATCGCCAATTACACTAACGAAATTTAAACATACAAAATTATAAATACAAAAAAGATGTCCTAAATTAAATGTCAATTTCAAAAACAAAATCAATAGCGATACATACAAATACAATACAATACTCTTTAAATTAATAAACAAATTCTCAATCAATTCAATTTCTTCAATTTCTCGAGAACCCCCCGATTAACCAGCCAAGTCTAATAGGTAGCGGATATGGCTACCTACCACGTGTCTACATAGTATTTTTGGCCTAACTGGCACCGACCTCAAATAGATGAGCGAGTAGCACTTGTAATAATGATATTAATTTGTTTTTCGCTTTTGAGTGCCTATTTGTGGTCGGTCGGTTTAAATTTTTGTACGAAAATAGTTAATTCAATCACGACTGGATCAACGCAATCTGCGCACGGTGTGCAAAGGAAAACATCGTGAGGAAACCGATATGTACCAGCGTGGTGGTTTATGGCTTGTACGCTCTCCTTGCGAGAGAAGGCTCCGAATATTGGTGGACAATTCACACACAACACCATCTGACCCCAAACTAAGCAAAGCTTGTGTGATGGCAGCCAGATAGCTGATATAATACTTATATAGTTTTAAATACATACTATAAATATCAGGCATGGGAAACTTTTAATTGGCTGTTTATGTAATAGACTGATAAAGGCTCCACTCGTTCTAATTATTTATTTTATTATTTGCAGTGTATATAAATTATTAGACCTTATGACTAAAATATTAAACTATGTAGGTACAAAGACCCTGTTAGGGTGTCGCAAAACAGGAGACAACACATTTTAAATAAATACTAAATACACGAGTAACTCGCGTTTGATATAGTCAGTCCAGTCTGACTCAAGTTTCGATCGCGTTCGGCGATCTTTTTCAACGAGAGTGCGCGCGCGTGTTCGCAGCTCCCGAGTCCATCGATATAAACCACTAGATGTGCCCTCCCAAACTTCAGGCGCACGGAATTATGTCATCGTAGGGTATGCTCACGCTTTGCGTTGCAGGAAGCGGTGAACGCCGGACGTTTTTTACCCATCACTATTCGTTGTCAACAACCAAAATAAGTAGAACAACAGCATAATATCTCGCTGCCGATTCTAGGGGTCAAGTAGACTGGTTGTGTGTTCTTACCATAGAATAGATGATATAGATAGAACGGATACTCCCCACCCCCCGCCAATTTCAAGCTTCCTTACTCCTCAGGCCGTTTCGAGTACGCTAGGAGCACTCAACGAAGGGCTGGTATCGAACATCTAATTCCTAAGGAAATATCATCATGGTGGGTTGTTGTGCTGTTTGCGGCTGTCCGTCAACTAAACGGGACAAGAATAAAAGCTTTATTTAATTTCCTAAGGATAAAATAACGTAAGATATGAAACTTTTAAATAACGTTTTTTTATAATAACGTAGTAATTTTTAACTCAAAGTTCGTAACTTACACAGCCAGTTTTGGGCACTGATTGCTAATGCCTGGAGGAATAATTATAGTGACAGAACAAAGTTTCCTTTTTGGGTAAGTGTAAAATAATATGCGAATGTGTACCTACTAACAGAAATAGATAACCTATCTATCATCGATTTCATTTGATTTTACGCGGCAATACAAACATACATACACCCTTTTAATTAGAATAGTATAATTTGGCCCCATTCTATTTATGTAACTCAACATTATAGCAAGTTTATAGACTACTTTACGTCACCAGGTGAACTCAAGGGGCACAACTATTCAATAAAACAATTCAGTAGCCCTAGCTCTAACGCACACATTCACGCGTGTGTACGAACGACATCTGCGTAGTTGTGTGAAGAGTAGGTAACTCCACAGCGGCGTTTGTATGGAGTTTTAGTGGAGTGTCCGAGGTGTGATTCTAACGCTACTAACAGAGACGCAGTTTAATACCAATTTCAAGGTGCTCATGGCACATCTGTTGGTTTATATCGATGTCCTAGTCCCAGCAGCGGGAACATCTAGTGGGCTTCTTATGTTATGTTACGTCTTGGTTTAGCCCGCATTGCATCATGCCGGCAACAGATATGTATGTTTGTACGCCAAACACGTGCCCACACGCGTCCGTGCCCCAAATAGGTACAGTTGATAACGCTGTGATAACGACACAGCTGGGTTGTTACTAGTATAGTAGTATATACTACTAATATTTTTAAAATTAAAGCTTCTTTTGGCACACAGATTTTACCGGAAGTTGTAATGAAGATTTTTTTTTTAATCTATATCTATTCTAATAGGTATACTCTTTATTGACACACCAAACAAAATTAAACAAAGAAAAAAAACAATACATTTTACAAACATGGGTGGCCTTATCGCTGAAAGCGATCTCTTCCAGGCAACCTTAGGATGGAAAATAATATTTGGACAAGTATACGGGGTGTGCAAATAAGAATTAAACAAAGCATATACATATATTGGAAAGAAAAAAAGAATTATGATAAAAATAAAATAGAATAATTAAATACATATGGGGTATAAATTTTTATTAAATACTGTCATTACATCAAATAATCTATATAAAAATCAATGCCACTTTTCGTTGTAAGTAAACTCCTCCTAAACGGCTTGACCGATTTGAATGTTTTTTTGTACACGTTTGTGTAGGGCCCTGGATGGTTTAGATTTACAAATCACCCGGCAGATGGCGCTACAGTTGGTATCTAGGTTATTACCCGAGTGAAGCCGGAATGAGCCGCTAGTTTAAAATAATTTCGGGATCAGTCGTCAGGCCTATAGTCGTACGTATTGTGCGACGTGAAATGACGTATTGTGCCAATATCTCTAGGTTACAAGTTTTAATTTTTATCGGCAGTACCCAAGATTGCCAATTTGTTTTAATATTACACACACTATTTGTACTTTACATTTATAAATAACTAGCTGTTTCCTGCCGCGCTTTGCTGTGGCACATTGTGATGCAAAAATTAGATAAAAACAATCCTTGATGCGGATTATATATCATTCTAAAATTTCAGCTCGATCGGTGCAGCACTTTTTGAGTTTTTGAAGCGTACACAAACCAACATAACATTTTTATATATAGAGATTTAAAAACTGACAATATATCAAATAATTTAATTGCAGGATCAGTCGTCATGCCTATTAGTCGAACAAATGTCATATTGTGCCAATATCTCTAGGTTACAAGTTATAGTTTTATTGACAGTCCCCAATATTGCCAATTTGTTTTAATATTACACAAGTAGTTTGTAGTTTACACTCATAAATAATTGTATCTATGTGCTATCGTTCGATAACATGGTTATTTATTTAGTAATAAAGATAAGAGTAACTTTCGCATTATTCGTTTAAAAAATTGAATAATTTTACTAATAAGATACCTAATCTAATATCTAATACCTTGCCCTATTTTTTATCATCATCATCAGCCGCAAGACGTCCATTGCTGAACATAGGCCTCCCCCCTAGATTTCCACAACGAACGGTCCTGCGCAACCTGCAACCAGCGGTTTCCAGCGACCTTTGTGAGGTCATCTGTCCATCTAGTGGCCGTCCAACACTGCGTCTTCCGGTTCGTGGTCGCCACTTGAGAACCTTTCTTCCCCATCGGTTGTCAGTTCTGCGAGCGATGTGGCCTGCCCATTGCCACTTCAGCTTGTTTACTCTTTGAGCTATGTCGGCCACTTTCGTTCTTTTGCGAATATCCTCATTACGGATTCTGTCGCGCAAATTGTAGCGTAATGTTAAAGTTGGGGCTGGTCTAGTCGGGAGAACGGCGACAGCCGATCCGCAGCCCCTGGTTCAAACCCCACACGCACCGCTGTCTTTTCGAAGTCAGGTGCGTAATGCCGCAACTTAAAACGGCGAAGAAAAACATAGAGAGCGAATCGACATGTATCTAGAATCTTTTAAGGTCATGTGTCAACCGGCAGTGGATTAGCGTGGTGTTTGGCCTCGCCTCTCTCCTTGCGAGAGAAAGCCCCGAGTCCCAGCAGTGGGAACATTTATAATAATATAATACTTTATTACACTACAAACTAACAATAAAACTTAATGCTAATACAATAACTTATAAAGAACAAAGAAGCTAGCAGAGTAATGGGCGGCCTTATCGCTTAAAGCGATTTCTTCCAGGCAACCTTATTATGGAGAAACGTTTAGAAATATTTATTTTGTAGTGTGGGTGGTGTGACTAATCATACCAGAAATATGCATACAAACAAGAAAATATATACTTATCCATCGTAGACCGCATTGTCGTTTAACATCAGGCGAGATGGAGGTCAAGTGTAAACCTATAAAAAAAATTAAAAAAAACCTTATAATGCATAAATATATATTTAAATACATACATACTTATATAAACGTATCATAATATATATAACTAATTTAAAGAAAAGTACCTATGGGGAAGAGGAAAGGTAATACTGATTTAAGAGGTTTTTGAAAATTGGAAGGGACTTAGATTGTCTAATAGAAAGTGAGAGAGCATTCCACAGTACAACAGCTTGTACCGTGAATGATTTGTTAAATGAGAGGTTAGGATGTGCAGAAGTAGGAAACTTGAGTTTAAGGGTGCGGGTGGAGGGAAGAGGACAAGATTTTGGTTCAATAAAGTTGAAACGCTTCTTTAAAGTATAAGGGAGTTGTTCGCGCCGCTAATTAAAAATAAAATATAATCATAGTTAATTTAAAAATACCGCTCTAGTTGATATCTCTGGTCACTCCTTTCAAATCCTATCCTTTGTCTTTCTCCCGCACCGCTCAAGCAACGCACCTAAGCAAGAAGGAAGATTGACCGTTTATGCTTCATTCGGTCGTAACCGCCGCATTGTAAAATTAACACTCTCAAGTCAAATATCCAATCGTGCGCACGGGATGCCATCTTATACAAAAATAATTAATTAATCTAACCAAAACTTTAACCATATGTTGTGTAGTGTCTGCGAAGGTTTTCTGTGGACGTAAGGACATTAAGGACACAAGTTCGGGACAAGTTTCCGATACGCCGCGAGCTGGTGCATGGTGAGTCCCTTTCTGTTTCCCTTCTTTCTTACCCTTTCCATCGAGACAGAGATATCCCTAGCAGATAAAAATCAACACCGCTACTTACAGTCCACAAAATTATCAAATTAAAAAGGACCAGCGCAGGTGGCTTCTTCCGACACCACCAGGAGTCGTAGGGTTAAACAAGATCTTGTAAAGCAGGTAGAGTATGTGTGAATTACGGCGAAGGCGGATAGGTAACCATTTGATTGAGCTTTAGGCGAAATTGAGAAATATGGTCATATTTGCGAAGACCAAATATGAACCGGATGAAAAAAAATTGTAAACGTTCAAGTTTATCCAATTGCTCTTCAGTCAAATCCAGATAACAAACGTCAGCGTAGTCCAATATCGGGAAAAGAAGAGATTTTACAAGCGCAGTTTTAGTAGAGATAGGAAGGAAATTGCGTAGCCTCCTATGAGAAGCTGCAGAACTAAATATCTTCCAGCTTATTTCTGCCAGTTGAGGACCCGACGAAAGTTGGCTGTCCATAAGGATGCCTAGATTTTTGACGACTTCACTAATAGCGATGGGAATGCCGTCAAACATCACCTGGGGAAGATGGAACCAATCAACCTTCGAGATCATACTGGAACTCCCAATTATGATGGTTTGTGTTTTCATGGGGTTCACCGCGAGGCCAAATGATCTGCTCCAGTTTAACAAGCTATTCAGATCGGTGTTAGTAGCTTGGATGTAGTTGTATGTAGTAGTTGTAGTAGGATGTAGCCTCATGTAGTTGCTCCAAAGGGGCTTGTGTATATATTTGTAAGTCGTCTGCATACAGATGGTAGGATGAAGTTAAGTGTTTTGTGATTGAATTAATAAATATTGCGAAAAGAAGTGGAGATAAAACGCCGCCCTGTGGAACGCCGGCAGAGACATTGCACCATGTGGAATAAGAGTCATCAATACGAATTCGCTGTCAGCGTCCAAACAGGTAACTGCGAAACCAATCAATTGGCGATTGAGATATGTTAAGAAAGCGAAGAAGCTCCAACAAAATGTCAAAATCGACATTGTTGAAAGCGTTGCTAAAGTCTAATAGCGTCAGCACAGTCAGCTTACGATGACCAATACCATCCCGAATGTCATCGGTAATTTCCGTAAGAGCAGTAACAGTACTATGCCCAGCACGAAAACCCGATTGAAAAGAATTTAGAAGGTTATTTTAATTAGGTAAGAGGAAAGTTGTTGGTGTATAAGGCGTTCTAAAACTTTGGATAGGAAAAGAAGAATAGAGATGGGACGGTAATCGGAGTAGGATTCGGGGTTGGGCTTTTTAGGAAGTGGAGTACCTAATCTGGGCTTCTTTCCATATAGTTGGGAAAATGCCTGATGTTACGGAGTAATTCAGAATGTGCTGAATGACAGGAGCGATTTCGTCGAGTATAGGTATGATCATTTTGCGACTTATGCAGTCGCTACCAACAGCATTGGATGCGATAGATGTTAGACGAGATTCTTAGATACATTTAGTGGGTTGTTTAAGCTATTATGCAACACGTGCGTATTACATCAGCAATCTGGCACTCATAGAACAAGATTAGGTAAATATTGTTTTTAAACGTTCGCGATTTGAACACATAATGTTTGTAATGTACAGGACTTCATCAAGATTTAATTCATAGTTTAAATACCTCGACGTTTCGGCAGCGTTACAACCGCCGTGGTCACGAGAAGACTCGTCGAGTCGAGGTATTTAAACAATGAATTAAATCGTGATAAAGTCCTGTACATTATAAACATTAAGATTAGGTAAGTTCATGTGCGAAGAATAACCACAAGAGGTGTTTGCTATCGGATTTCTCGTAGCTCGAAGAATCGGCATCGTTTCATGGTTGAAAAGAGACGAATGAAGAAAGTTGACTCTACTTTTGTGTGAACGTCTAGGACACCAAGATGGTACCACCATCTTGATTTGAAGACGTGAACTCGTGATTTGAAGACACCAAGATGGTGGTACCATCTAGGTGTCTTGAAATCATCGAGTGAATCGATTTCTTTTAGGTAAGCACGCTCCATCGTAGACCGTATCGTCCAAAGAGTTTGCATATACGAGTACTACGCATAGAGTTGGCATAAACGCTTTACACCGAAAGCATCATCGGGTAGCATCTTTCTTGCCTTGTCGCTCTTGTGGAAGTGTCATACTTTTGTCGCGGCACATCACTCTGTTGCCATAGAAAGTATGCCCGTCATCTGCTTACGATTGACATAAAGGAACCGTGCGGAAAATCTAACTCTATTCGTAGTAAACTCTTTGGTATCGTCGCTTAACATCAGGCAATATGGCGGTCAAGTGTAAACCTATAAAAGTAAAAAAAAAAATTATCTCTTCTCTGTGTTTCTAGGTATCTAAAGTAGGTATACATTTAACATTATGTAAGTATTATATCAGCTGGGTAGGTATGTTAATTTTATAGTTCAAGCTTTGTTTTACTTGAGGTTAAATGGAGTTATGTGAAAAAATGGCAGCCATTACTATTATATTTAGGTAAATGAAAGTTACACAAGTCTATAATATATATAAGTACTGTATGTACTATGTACCTTCTATCTGTATTTTGTATTATTTTCCGTATTTAGTTTTTTAACGTTAATTGGAATTTATTTTGATTTGAGGTGTAATTTTAATATATTTTCTACTTTAATACATTTTCTACTTTACTTAATTTATTGACGTGACAACGTCTTATAAATTGGTTTGCCGGGTGACACTTCAAGAAACTGCGTTACGCTCCGCTCACGTTATGCGCTCACAACGAGAGCGAGTGAGAGGCACGCGTCCCTTCCACTCGGGCATGGTTAGCCCGCCTAAGAGCGAGAGAGACACATAAAAAGTGAAAGGCACGCGTCCCTTCCGTAAAATTATTTTACCACTCAAAGTCGTTGTCACGTAAAACTTTCGCCCGTATACCGACTTTACAGGCAACCAATTTTTTTTGTAATTTAATTTATTTGCTACTTAATGTATTAGAAATCCATGTATGTACCTTAGGAGGAGGCCACTAGTTGCGAGACGGTGGATCCACAGATTAAGCAATAAAGGAATTTGAGTTTTGAGTTTTTTTATTTAGTACGTTTGCAACGCCCCCCGGGTTTTACCCGTGTAGTTGGAACTACCTATTATTTATTTTAAATAATAGTTTCTGTTATTTACCCGGAATAAAAATAAGCCTATGTGTTTTTCCAGATTGTAATCTGTGTTCCAAATTTCAGCCCGATCCGTTCATACGTTCCGACGTGGTTGAGCAACAAACATCTAAACATTAGTAGGATATAAGCACCAGAATAGTATAAGCAGCCCATTTCATATTCCCACTGCTAGAAACGGAGAGATTTAGGGCCATCATCGTGGCCAAGTGCGCGTTGGCGGATGATACTACGTTCTCTAAAGATCTTGGAACATGCCAGTTTCCTTATGACATTTTCATTCACTGTTAAAGTCAATGGAGGTGACAGTATAAGCCCACTAAACCTTCCCACGGCTGGGACTCAGGGCCTTCTCTCGAAAAGATAGAGTAAAGGCCATAATCCACCACGCTGGCCCAGTGCGGGTTGGCGGATGACATGACTTCGAAACGTTCTAGGTACATGTCGGTTTCCTCACGATGTTTTTCTTTGCCGTTTTTAAGCAGACTGACGTATATGACTTCGAAAAGACAGTGGTGCGCGTGGGATTTGAATCCGGGGCGCCGGACCGGCTGTCGCCGTTCTTCCGACTAGACCAGCTTACTGGACCTGCCCTAAATAAACTGGTTGGTAAGTAACTTTGAATATATTCGACTCCACGATCTCACTCTATCAAAACTGAACGATCTAACCACTACGCCATTACGCTTTATGTATGCGTAAATGGTTTATAAATCACGCGAACAATAGTTTAACAAATGCCATTATATAGCATCCTTTGAAGCAATTTTATTTAACTATTCAATTGCTACATCTTACCTTACGTCGCGCTCCAGAAATCCATATTATCGAATTAGCACACAAATAACATAATTCACTTAAATAACATCTTTTATAAACGCACAAATTTATTAAATAAATATTTTTTGTAACTTTCGTTTTGTTTTTGAAACACTAAAAAGTTTTAATTGCTTGTTTTTTTTAAGTGACAACGCGCGCGTCTTTCCGCGGCCCGTTTTCCCGCTCGACTGATCGTTCGAAGTTCGAATTGTTATGATGTCATAGTCATAGAGAAACAAGAATGATAGATAGCGTGAACAAGCATACAAAGAGGACGAATCAATTATTTTATGAGAGCATTATGTTCTTTTTGTAGACATTATACTTTTTACATTACTGCTTGGCGGTAGAATAACTGGCAAAGGTGTGGTACTTCCCCAGACGGACTCTGCAAAGAGTCATACTACAACCAAAAACTACCTAAATGTTAGTACTAGGTATAGTTATCTGTCCTCTGCACCAGGGGTTCCCAAAAATATTTTGTCTGCTGCTCACTTTGAGAATAAATGATTTTTTAGCTCCCCCATTTTTTCATATATCCTACTTAAAAACGAGACTTTTAATATAACTCAAGAGTTCTTTCACCTTTGAATATGTACTTAATCCGTCAGTGCTTTAATCTTTATATGTACCACGGGCGAAGCCGGGGCGGACCGCTAGTCTAAAAATAAATCCACATTTTTGCATTTGAAAAGAATCTAGGATGTACATAACTTAGAACGAACGTGAAAGTAGGTAGGTATATAACAAAAAAATAATTAAATACAACGCTACAAACAAAGATCTCAATTCACAGATGTGCCCACCCAAACTTCAGGGCGCACGAAATCATGTCATTGTTGGGAAGAGTGAGCTCACTCATTCCGTTCCAGTCGGTTGCATGAAGCGGTGAACGCCGGACGTTTTTACTTATCACTATTCGTTGTCAACAACCAAAATAAGTAGAACCACAGCATATCGCGCCGCTAGCGATTCTAGGGGTCAAGTAGAATGGTTATGTGTAAACTACTTACAACACACATAGAGACGCAGTTTACTACCAATTTCAAGTTACTCAGGGCACATCCGTTGGTTTATATCGATGCCTACAAACATAATATATTTTATACATAATTTTTATTAATATAATGTTAATACGAGCAGCAAAAACTTCGTAAGCGTTTTGCGAAAATGGCGTGGACGGAGGAATATTAATTTTCCCTCAGGCCGAGAACGACAAATTTTCAAAATAAATAACTTAATGTATACAGAGAAGCCGTGCAAAATCCATACTTTTATACTACACGCTTTTATAATAAACGCGAAAGTAAAAACTTTGTCTGTAGGTCTGTCTATGTCTCTCGCTTTACCGCCTTAACCTTCTACCCCATTTTGATGTAGGTACATTCAACTACTTAGTCTGTGGGTACATTGATAGAATAGACCCAAACAAAGGGCATAGGCTAATTTTGAAAACAGAAATAGAGTTTAAGGTATTGAAATAGAGGTTGAAAGATTTTATAGAAATTCCTTATATTTAACCCCCCGACCAAAAAAAGGGTTGTTAGAAGTTTGACGTCGATGTCTGTCTGTCTGTCTGTCTGTGTGTGTGTCTGTCTGTGGCACCGTAGAGCTCAAACGGATAGGCCGATTTCGATGCGGTTTTTTTTATTTGAAGGTTAATATCCGTGCGGATGTTCTTAGCTATGTTTGGTTAAAATCGATTCAAAATGGCCGCCTCTACAAAATGGCGGACAAAATATTTCTTCACAACCTACCTCAATATGGATATCAAATGAAAGTGCTTGACTAATAATAGAGTACTTTGCACTATGACAAATTTAAATCCAAGATGGCCGCTACCACAAAATAACGAAATACATTTCTTTGTTCACAACTCCCTTAATATGGGTATCAAATGAAAGGGCTTGACTAGTAGAACGTTATACAGATAATCCGAGATCCGAGGTAGTCGGGGTTAATCAAAATTTTTAATTTTGTTCTTGTTGTAGATAAAACCATGAAACTTTGTATCTACCTCAACGAAGTATTACAAATATGTACTTTATTTGTAGGTCATTGATCTACCTATCTATTATTCCTTTCGATCCATCGTAGAACAATACAGCTTAAATACGGATGTAAGTAGTCAAATTTAACCTAACAACGATTAAAAATGTGTAATTAAAAATCACAAATTAAAATCAAAAAACTTTATTTCACGAGTTACACAATTTATCTTAAAAATAAGTAGAGCTAAGTCCTAAGAGTTACAAATTATTAGACTTGACTATACTGGGATACGCAGATTGACTTTGCTACGTCTTAAGATACTGTTACTCGTCAATGTGATCTACTTTTACTGGCAATTCTGAAATCACAATTATGAAGTGAAACCTTATTTTGGTAGCGAACACAGACTTATTCTTAGGCTGCAAGTGAGGATGGCCCGTCACGGTCTGAGGCGAAAGGTACGATCGGGTGAACTCGGGACCGCCGAGTGTGCCCGAGCGAGAAAGATACAGCCAGCTCTTCACTATTGTGTCGCTGACAGAGAAACATTCATTTTTTGAATCTGAAGAAGTTAATTATTAATTACGAGTATAATGAAGTTATTACTTTTGGCATGATGACCATATACATTTTGTTAGACATATGTTTAAAAAGTGGCACTTGTCTCTTTTCAGCGCCTTAAGCAGACACATTTTAAAATGTTTCGGATAAACGAAATTCTATTATACCAATATTAAAGCCACTGACACTGTCAGTCATCAGTCATCTGCGTAACCCAGTGAAAGGGCTAGAGAAATGAATTATCCTTTGAAGGCAAAAGCGTATCCTTCTCCGAAGCTGTGGGGGCCCTTGTTGTCTACTTCGTTGTCTCGATACTAGAACAAGAATTAAATAATAAATAAATATTGGTGGACCATTCACACACAACACCATCTGACCCCAAACTAAGCAAAGCTTGTACTATGGCGGCCAGATAGCTGATATAATACTTATATATTTTTACATAAATACACGGGTAACTCACGTTTAATGTAGTCAGTCCAGTCCGACTCAAGTTTCGATCGCGTCCGGCGATCTTTTTCAAGGAGAGTGTCATACTAATAATACTTATATAGTTGTAAATACATACTTATTATATATAGAAACACCCAGACACTGTACAAATATTTGAATTCATCACACAAATGTTTGTCAAATCTCTTCGTTCGTGTTTTTGGAACATCAACCATGAAGCGATGTTCGCACCTTTAAGAGGACACCTAGTTTTTTGGGCAGCTAATTTAGCCTTGGACTCGATATACGAGCCAAAGTTGAGCGTAGACGTTAAAGTAACGCCCAAAAGCTCAAGAGCTTTGCTGGATAATGGAACGTAGAAGTATGGAATGATATTCCATAGCCGTTCGTATTACAGTCACAGTATCCGCGAAGACTGAGGGCTCACCAGAAGTGAAGCACAATGACTGCCATGTGTAAGATGCAAAGAAAGAGCGCATCTCGTCCCAATCTGCTGACTTGTATCGCCACAACCGCCGGTTGCCTCTAGGGCTGGGATCAGGTGGATGGTAGACAGATACAGATTTCACCAGACAGTGGTCGGAGCTGCCTAACGACGAAAATACCGCCACGGATTACATATACATTTCTATTTTCCCTCAATATGGGTATCAAATGAAAGGGCTTGACTAGTAAAATGTTAAATACAAATATACAAATACAAAAATCTTTATTACTGTTTGCAGGTAAGATAAGGTGATACAACAACATTTAAATAATTGACCCATACAAACTGGCCTCTTCTTCTAGAGGCATGCAATATCTCAAACTGTCTAGCAACACAGTTTCCATTGGTCTGAATTTATACAATGATAATAATAGTCAGCTGATAAAGTCTTCTTCTTCTTTTTTTCATTTTTAACTTTTAATCGGTTGTATCGTATATATGTCATCTGATTCATCGTCTATTAATTTCTGGCTTCTATCCAGTTGTGTTATGTTAGTATGATATGTTTGGTGAGCACAATTACGCCAACGTCTTGTGCTTCAGCTGGATGCTGTTATGGACTTTGACAAGTATGTAGTTTCATGTTGTACAGTTACATATCCGAGGTAGTCGGGGGTAAAACAAAATGTATTTGTTCTTGTTTTGATAGTAGTTTAAAAAATTACCTCTAAAATTAAGTAGATAAATAAAATAATTACCTGTCCGTCATCCTCGGCCCCTCCCCTGTGGTCTCCAGTTCGTGTTCTGCACGAAGTATTGCCCTCCAGCTGCTCTGGGTCCGTCCTGACTCTGTAACATGCGATGCCTGAGTGGATGCTCCCACATACAAGTCAACAGTAAGTGAAGTACAAATGAAAATAAATTGGCAGTCATAGGGACTGTCAATTGGACTGGACACAACGAAATCTTAAAAACGGCAGAAGCGGCAAACGCGCTTCTACTATGGCGATGCAAAATCAGGTGACGTCTCCTGATTTAGTCTCAGTCGCAACAAGGAGTTGTGTACGTTCGCTGACAATTCAATTTTCAAATTTTTCAAACAAATTTTCGCCACGTTATGTTGTCTTTAGATTATAGCATACCTCATCTTCGTTTCTTTAATTACATCGATGACTGGACAGGAATAAATCTTCAAAGTATTGTCGTTATCTAAATAAGTCTCCCAAACGTGGCCATGCTTCGATCCAAGGATAATAAATACATTTCTAGATGGCAATAATCCGAGTTCATCCGAAGATTTTTTTTTCATATACGAGCGTGAAATAAATAAATATCTATACTTATAATAAAACTGTAACGGGTCGAATTCTGTACATTGAAGATATTTTGAAAAAAATTTTTTTGGGGCACTCCATAGTCGATACTGATGGCGAAACTGCATTTTTTTTCTTTCATGTCTGTCTGTCTGTCTGTCTGTCTTTCTGTATAGGGATCACGCATCACGCCGAAACTACTCATTCAATTTAGCTGAAACTTAGCATGATTTTAGTGTATACTAAGGACATTGCTGTAGGCTACTTTTGATCCCCAAATTCTGATCGGTTTTCTTGCTGGAGGGGGTGAAAGTCAGAATGTGTATTTGGTTGTAACTCATGTTTGCGTTGTTTAATTTCATTAATTCTTTTTTTGTTAGAAAGAACACATTTTTTTATATTGTCCCGTCAAAATTTGAACAATATCGGTTTGTTGGTTCGGAAATTACACAAACATTAAACAATAACGACACGCGCGGCGCGTTCGGTACATACTAACTTCTAAGTATTCTGTGTATCAGAGACGATCCACAGAATATCTAGATTCTAGATTCTAGAAAGTGCCCACGTGATCGCGTCGCGTCGTCTTGGATGACAAAATAATTGTCAAAAATATATTTTTGGGTGGAAAAACAAACATCATTCGGTTTTAATCGACTTCAAACAAGGAGGATGTTCTGAATCGGGTTGCATGTTTTTTTATTTGGTTTTATTTTACGCGATAACTCCGCTAATTGTTAGTTGATTTTGATAATTCCTTTTTTGTTTGGTAGAAAATACTTCAGAGGTGATCTTAGATATCGAAAACAGGGAGGTAGTTTTTCAAATATCAAAAAAAAATAAAATTTAAAAAAAATATTATTAACAGCTTAGATTTATCTGTACGACATATTTATACCTTCTTATAAAATTTAGTCGAATGACAGAATTAAATTACCTGTCATTGAAGTAGATTTTTGTATTTTGGAGAAAACATATCAGCATAATAAGTAGCAGCATAAACAACCCATTAAATGTTCCCATTGCTGGGCGTCGGGGCCTTCTCTCGCAAGGAGAGAGACAAGGCTATAATCCACCACGCTGGCCAAGTGTCGTTTGGTGGATGACATATGACTAAGAACTTAGATTATAGGTAGATTTTGGTTTCTTCACGGTGTTTTCCTTCACCGTTTTAATTACCGGCATTACGAACATGACTCTGAAAAGATAGTGGTGCGCGTGGTTTTGAACCCTGGGTCTCCGGATCGACAGTCGCCGTTCTCCCGACTAGGTCAGCTGTAACTTACTAGACCAGCCGTAACTTATTAGAAAACGTATTATTTCAATGCAAATACTGTTTAAAATTTAAAGGTAGTGTTCAACAAGCTTCGGTGACCGAAGCAGACCGTTGTTAGGGTTCCGTACACAAAGGGTAAAAACGGGACCCTATTACTGAGACTTCGCTGTCCGTCCGTCCGTCCGTCTGTCACCAGGCTGTATCTCAAGAACGGTGATAGCTAGATAGTTGAAATTTTCGCAGATGATGTATTTCTATTGCCGCTTTAATCATGGCGGAACGTATCAAGTGATCGGGTTGAAATTTGAAATAGAATTAGATTAGTCTGGAAGAACACATAGGCTAAACATTGCCTATGTATAAGTACTCTATGTATTACGTAACAAACATCCAAACAGTGACATTCATAATATTTACAGGACAACGTTGGAACGGCTGAACATATTTGGATGGAATTCGAAACACACGTAGTTTGAACTCAGAAATAGCAAATCGGTTACTTATAGGTTACTGTGACGTAGGAAAGACTAAGCAAATTTGGTAGAAAATTTAAACAAAAATAACTCATAGTCTGAAATACCACATTTATGTATTTATTACCTATCAACCGGAAAAGAAGCATGGGCCCTAAGGAAACAAATATTAACTATCACGTCAAAACGGCACAACGATATGGGTTGACATACGAAACACATATAGTTTAGAGTCTAAAATTTTACATGGGCTAATAAGTCTACATTTTCATTTAACTCCATATTAATCTAAGCATTATATTTTCGTCAGGAACTTGATGTGATGGTAAGGTAAAAGCAAAAGAGAGAGACAGACATAAAAAGTGAAAGGCACGCGTCCCTTCCGTAAAATTATTTTACCACTCAAAGTCGTTGTCACGTAAAACTTTCGCCCGTATACCGACTTTACAGGCAACCAATTTTTTTTTCTTTCATCACTAGGTGGCGTTACTGGTATTCTAAATTTTACTAATAAATTTTTGCTGCTAAAAGGATTATGATGCCAAATTTGGATTCTTTCGTTCTTGATTTTTTTCTGTGTTACCTACAATTAAATTCATACATTAACATTTCACTAGGACTTGGCTTAGATTTACAGGTTCAACTTGCTTGAATATCATTAAAACTCAAAATTTTATTTATTTTGATTCCACACAGGCTTCGTTCAAAATTTTACGCCGGCGAAGTCGCGGGTAACAGCTAGAAAACAGCTTGCGGATAAAAAGAAATAGGTAAGTAGGTATCAGATCATGCACATTAGCTTCAGACTTTTCATAATGTATCCTATAAAAATCCTACAAACTTAACACTTGCGGCTATGTTCGATACTACGAAACCTTACTAAGTATGTTTGATTTTGTTTAAAAAAAGAAAAATAAAGATGATAATATTAAATAAACTTTTGTGTGGAAAAACAAATTCACTCAAACTCAAAGGTCAATGACTACTTATCCAAATATTTGGCCCACGATACTTCCAATTAATGTTAAAGTCAGTAACATCTGCTTACGCGAACGAAGTAGCGGGTTCAGCTAGTAATAAATAATATTGGTGGACAATTCACACACAACACCATCTGACCCCAAACTAAGCAAAGCTTGTGTGATGGCAGCCAGATAGCTGATATAATACTTATATAGTTTTAAATACATACTTATTATACATAGAAACACCCAGACACAGTGCAAACATTTGAATTCATCACACAAATATTTGCACTGGGTGGGGATCGAACCACGACCCTCGGCTTCGCAGGCAGAGCTACTACCAACTAAGCCACTAGGGCAGTCATTTTTAGGCATGAAGAATTTGGCAGTCATAGTGACTGCCGACAGAAGTGAAAACTTATAAATCAGAATTTGAGTCCGGAGGGCGAGGCCAGTTATTATAGGTATTCCAATTACCGCCAAATTATTTTTAAAGAAAAGTTTCCAAAAAAAAAGAAGTGTGGCACTCGGGGACTACCGCGGTAAAGCTATTGCATGTTGCATGCATTTTTATCAACATAAGCAATAGGGATGTTAACAATTTTTCGGAATTGCTTTTATTTTGAAGAGTGACATTTGTTTACCATAAAAAATATCACGGGGAATCCGTTAAGTTGGCAACTCTGCTAAGAGCATTTAGTCTGTAAAGCTAATATAAATAAGATTCAAAGTCGAATGACCGAGTGGGGAGGATAGCGTTACGGTCTTCCATCCCTCTTTATTGTGAACATAAGAAAGAGATGCACAATCACTATAATTCGGTCCCCAGGCCCGCGATAAAAGCTATGCAATAGCTTAAAAATGTAATCCATCTAGAAAGCAAGAAAGAAGAAAGTGTATGTGTTCGTAAGTACTTACACACACATTTTTACATTATTTTGATCTAGCTCATAGGGTTCAGCCAGCGTTTGCAGTGTAAGCGCAAAAAATGTGTTAAAATATGACATTACATTAGAAACCTTTAAAATTATCCGTGTTATTCTGCTATTTTATGCACGTATTATACATAGTACCCGGTTGACCGAGCGAGGCAGGTACGAATTACGTAGTGATGACTTACTTAGACCTACTTAGATACGAATTAAATGCGTTTATAAAAGGCTCAAGTATAAGATTTTCTCAGAAAAAAAATAACAAAGAGAAAAATCCCGAGTGAAACCATCAGGATTCGAACCGGGGCCTGTTGACTCCGAGGGCGAGCATATTCCGTCTTTTTTTAAAAAATCAAACCTAGCTAGATCGATTTATCGTCCCCGAAACCCCCTGTATACATAATTTCATGAAAATCGGTCGAGCCGTTTCCGAGGTTCAGATTCTATATATACCTACAAGAATTATACCTAATAGTAATACCTACAAGAATTGGTCGTTTAAAGGTATAAGATAAACCTTCCTCTTGAATCACTCTATCTATTAAAAACCCCGCATCAAAATCTGTTTGGCGGTTTTACAGATCTAAGCATATATAGGGACGGACATACGCAGGAAGTGACTTTGTTTTATCTATGTAGTGATTTGCTACGACACACTATATTAGCATGTTAGAGATGTGACGCCGCAAAATTTTCCTCAGTAAAAAAACTCACCGTGTAATTAAGCCTTTTTTAACCCCCGACCACAAGCACAAAATTAAAAATGTTGATTAACCCCCGACTACCTCAGATTTGTTATCTGTACAACATTCTACTAGTGAAGCCCTTTCATTTGATACCCATATTAAGGGAGTTGTGAAAAAAACAAATGTATTTCGCCATTTTGTGGAAGCGGCCATCTTGGATTTGAAATTTGTCATAGTGCAATGTATTCTACTAGTCGTTTCGTTGTATTCGTTTGATACCCATATTGAGGTAGTAGTGAAAAAAAAGTATAATCAGCCATTTTGTGGTGACGGCCATCTTGGATTTGAATTTTTTGTAGTGTATAGTATATTACTAGTCAAGCCCTTTCATTTGATACCCATATTGAGGTAGGTTGGAAAGAAATATTTTGTCCGCCATTTTGTGGTAGCGGCCATCTTGAATCGATATTAACCAAACATAGCTAAGAACATCCGCACGGATATTAACTTTCAAATAAAAAAACCACATCGAAATCGGCCCATCCGTTTGAGCTCTACGGTGCCACAGACAAACATACACACAGACAGACAGACATCGACGTCAAACTTATAACACCCCTTTTTTTAACCCCCGACCAAAAAAAGGGGTGTTATAAGTTTGACGTCGATGTCTGTCTGTCTGTCTGTGTGTGTGTCTGTCTGTGGCACCGTAGAGCTCAAACGGATGGGCCGATTTCGATGCGGTTTTTTTTATTTCAAGGTTTAATACCCGTGCGGATGTTCTTAGCTATGTTTGGTTAACGTCGATTCAAGATGGCCGCCTCCACAAATGACGGACAAAATATTTCTTCACAACCTACTTCAACATGGGTATCAAATGAAAGGGCTTGACTAGTAGAATACTATACACTATAACAAATTTCAAATCCAAGATGGCCGCCACCACAAAATGGCGAATTATATTATTTTTTCACTACTTTCTCAATATGGGTATCAAACAAAAGGCCTTGACTAGTAAAATACTAAACACTATAAAAAAAAATTGGTTGCCTGTAAAGTCGGTATACGGGCGAAAGTTTTACGTGACAACGACTTTGAGTGGTAAAATAATTTTACGAAAGGGACGCGTGCCTTTCACTTTTTATGTCTGTCTCTCTCGCTCTTAGGCGGGCTAACCATGCCCGAGTGGAAGGGACGCGTGCCTCTCACTCGCTCTCGTTGTGAGCGGAGCGTAACGCAGTTTCTTGAAGTGTTACCCGGCAAACCAATTTATAAGACGTTGTCACGTCAAAATTCAAATACACGATGGCCGCCACCACAAAATGGAGAATTATATTATTTTTTTCACTACTGCCTCAATATTCAATTCAATTCAATTCAATTTATTTCTTCGAACCATTATTTTACAAAGAAAACTTGGTAACGTCAAATACAAAATAATAAAAGAGTTTAAATACATAAACAAGTGACAATATTTAACAGTAAGCGGCTGTAAAGAGGCCTTGTCCAACGGATTCAACTATTTTAATTAGCTAAATCCTTTGTCAAAAGCTTTATAAAAAGCAAAAAATAAATAAAAAATTAAATCTAAAATTTTTAAATTACGATGTTAAAATACTCTTAATTAATTGGTAGTTACATTTGTGATACACTTTTTTGCCATACATTTTTGTCCTTAATGAAATCATCAACATTATAATAGGCTTTATCCATTAAATAGATCTTTACAATATTTTTGAACCTTTTTTCATTGAGACCTGCCAACTGATCTGGTATGACATTATAGAAGCGAACACTGTTTCCTATAAAAGAATTACATGTTTTTTGTAGTCTACACTTCGGAATTACCAATTTGTCTTTGTAGTGTGCCTTAGGGTTTTTATCTGATACTTTACCAATGCTTTTCTTATTCTTTCTGGCATACATTATGCATTCATAAATATACAGGGAAGGGGCTGTTAAAATATTTATATTTTTAAAAACCTTCCTCAAAGATTCTCTAGCGGGTAATTTGTACATTGCGCGGATTGCTCGTTTTTGCAATATGAAAACTGAATTTCTATCCGCTGCCGACCCCCATAATAGAATTCCATAGGACATGATGCTATGAAAATACCCATAATAAACTAATCTAGCGGTGGTGACATCTGAGATTTTCCTAATCTGTCGAATGGCATGGGCAGCTGAGCTTAGTTTATTTGCGAGCTGTTCAATATGTGGACTCCATTGGAGTTTCGCATCTATAGTAACACCCAAAAAAACTGTAGACTGCACTGGTTCTAAAGTCTTATTAATTAAATTTATATTAAGTTTAGGGCTTGGTACATTAGATAATGTAAATTTTATACATTTTGTTTTGTTTGGATTCAGTGCCAAATTATTTGCGTCAAACCATCTGCAAGCAATGTCCAATATTCTGTTAATTTCATTGCAATCATCTATTCCTCGCTTAACTTTAAACAGCAGAGACGTGTCATCGGCAAACATAATTATTTCTGTGTTTGCTTGTCTTTTTAACATGAAGGGCAAATCATTTACGTAAACTAAAAACAGAAACGGTCCAAGGATTGAACCTTGCGGTACACCCATTTTCATGGGAGATCCCTTTGATTTATTTCCGTCAACTTCAACAATCTGCACCCGGTCTTTAAGATATGACGTGATAAGGTCCAAAGCTAGTTTTGAAATCCCATAGAATTCTAATTTCTTTAAAAGTATGTCGTGATGAACGCAATCAAATGCCTTAGATAAATCGTAAAATACACCAATAACGTCGTGCCGATCTTCCCATGCACTCGTTATATATTTGGTGAGCTTAACACCCGCATCAGTGGTTGAGCGTCCTTTAGTAAAACCAAATTGATGGTCATGTAGCAAATTGTTGACGTTAAAGTAAGAAATGAGCTGGCTTAGTATTAATTTCTCAAATATTTTACTGATGCAGGGTAACACTGAGACAGGTCTATAATTTCCAGGTTCATCTTTGTCGCCGGATTTAAATAAAGGCACGACTTTACTATGCTTCATCAAGTTTGAAACATACCATTACTAATGCTAGCGTTAAATAATTCAGCAAGATAAGGTGCAATTTTTTCACCACTATACCCTCTAATACTTTCACTGACATGCCCCATAAATCCTCACTATTTTTTACTTTGATTTCTTTAAAAGTTTTTAGTATTGTTGTGGCAGTAACATGATGAAACGCGAATGAAGAAGAGGATTATTTACATTATCTTTCAACATTGCGTCAGCAAGAGAAGGAGAAGACAACAGATGTTTGGTTGTCTCTAAAGGAATTCCAGCAAAATAAAGTTCGAATGCATTTGCTATTTCACATTTGTTTGTAATAATTTTGTCATCAATTTTAGTTTGCTAACTTTATCTGTCCCTTTAGACTTTCCAGTCTCTTTATTAATTACGTTCCATGTACTTTTTATGACGTTGTTGGAGTTTTTGATTTGATCCCGAACGTAAATTGCCTTGGCTTGAATACATGTCCTTCTGAAAATGCTTGAATACTTTCTGATATGACTTTTGTTGCGTCATCAGTGCAATACGTCTTTAGCTCATACAAATTATATAAATTATTTCGACTTATAAATAGACCTGGAGTAGCCCATTCGGCAAATTTTGGCTTAGAGTTAATATTTATTTGTTTTGTCTGAAAAATATTATTGAATTGAGTATTTAACATATCAAAAATAAATTATAATTAGTGTCAAGATTATCAATTGTCATGTCATAATCAAAATAGTGAAAAAGTTTTCTATCTCAGTGTTCAATGTTTCAATTCGAACCTGTGTTATAGGCCTAACAACTTTCTTTTCCGCTACCTTTTTTGCATCTATTGGAAAAGTAACACTTAGTCCTCTATGGTCTGACCGAAGTCGGTCTAGGATTTCGGAGTGAAGATACTCGCAATTAACGAAAACATTGTCTATACAAGTTGCAGACCTTCCTTTCTTAGTAGATGCAATCCTTGTTGGTTCTGTGAACACTTCTACCATGTTGAATGATTGACATAATAGTAGTATATTGTTTTTTGAGCGGGATTCAGTTAGCAAATCAGTATTGAAATCGCCGCACATCACTATATGTTTACTTTTTTTAGAAATTTTACACAAAGCTTCTTCTAAGGCAGTTAAGAAGGTCTCAATGTTGGCACTGGGAGGCTTATACACACATAAAATAATATAAGTGTCCAACTCTACACATGCTAGTTCACAATGACGTTCAATTGTACATTTTTCAATATCTTTACGTCTTTTAAATTTGACGTTATTGCCTACAAAAATTAAACATCCTCCTCCCACAGCCGTTTCCCTACAAAAAATATGGGTATCAAACGAAAGAGCTTGACTAGTAGAATGTTGTACAGATAACAAATCCGAGGCAGTCGGGGGTTAGTCAACATTTTTAATTTTGTTCTTGTTACCCGACTGAAAGAAGGTTTTTTTTTTTTTTTTTTAATTTAGCAACTCCACAGACTCCGGGGTCCGTGACCTTTGTCATTTGTTTTCTTTTTTTTTACATGAATCTTGGATTAGGAAGAAAAGGAAATAGGGGGGAGTAGGGAACTGAAAGAAGGGTTACGTATCTTGTCTTTGTAAATTTCTTTATTCTCACATAACTTTCAAACGGCTGCATGGATTTAGACAATTAGGACATCGTTAGATGCGTCTCAATCACGCGAGTGTCGTTAGATGTGTTTAATCTGTTGATTTTATGAACTGGGGTTTTTTGACGTGACAACGTCTTATAAATTGGTTTGCCGGGTGACACTTCAAGAAACTGCGTTACGCTCCGCTCACGTTATGCGCTCACAACGAGAGCGAGTGAGAGGCACGCGTCCCTTCCACTCGGGCATGGTTAGCCCGCCTAAGAGCGAGAGAGACAGACATAAAAAGTGAAAGGCACGCGTCCCTTCCGTAAAATTATTTTACCACTCAAAGTCGTTGTCACGTAAAACTTTCGCCCGTATACCGACTTTACAGGCAACCAATTTTTTTTAATCAAAGTTGTTTATTTCATAAATTCTTACCTGTTCGTCTCTCCACTTCTGGCTTTCGTCCGGCCGTTGTTGGTTGTACTGTTGCTGTAAGTCGTACTGTTGTTTCTGTTGCGCGTACGCAGACTGGTAGTGGTTATCTGTGGAACGAAACAACATTTAGGATCTCTCAAACCGACGACACTTTTTGACTGTGACTGTTCCTTCCCAGGGCCGCCAAACGTCACGTATTTTCTGACGAACAAAATGTGGACGATTTAGTAGTATTAGTATGTACTAAGAACACATGCGTATCTGCTACCTTGTTTAGACCAAAGATCTCAATACATAGATGTGCCCTCCCAAACTTCAGGGCGCACGGAATCATGTCATTGTTGGGAAGAGTAAGCTCACTCTTTCCGTTCCAGTCGGTTGCAGGAAGCTGTGAACGCCGGACGTTTTTACTTATCAGTATTTGTTGTCAACAACTAAAATAAGTAGAACCACAGCATATCGCGCCGCTAGCGATTCTAGGGATCAAGTAGATTGGTTATGTGTAAACTACGTAGGTACGACACACAGAGACGCAGTTTGTTACCAATTTCAAGTTACTCAGGGCACATCCATTGGTTTATATCGATGGTTTAGACTGCAATTCTGAGTTTGAGATATCAGTTAATGAAGGTACAATGAAAAAAATGGCAGTCACAGGAACGGCCGATAGAAGTGAAAATTTAGAATTTGATAGTTTACTTTAGAAACTACGCGGGTGAAATCGGAGACCGTGGCCATAAGCATGACCATCTAGAAACGCTGACACGTACTGTGTCTGGGTGTTTCTATGTATAATAAGTGTGTATTTAAAAATATATAAGTATTATATCAGCTATCTGGCTTCCATAGTACAAGCTTTGCTTAGTTTGGGGTCAGATGGTGTTGTGTGTGAATTGTGCACCAATAATTATTTATTGGAACGAAGTTCCTTATCGCGCGTTTTAAAAGAGTAAAAAGTGAAAGGAGTACGGACGTACCTTGGTTAACTGGTACGACGGGCTCGGGACTCTTTGGCAAGTGACTTCCTTCTAGGATCTGCAACATAATATAAATCTCCATATATAAAAACGTTATGGGTTTGTGTACGTTTCAAAACTCAAAAAGTTCTGCACCGATCGAGCTGAAATTTTAGAATGATATATAATCCGCATCAAGGATTGTTTTTATCTAATTTTTGCATCACAATGTGCCACAGCGAAGCGTGGCAGGGTACAGCTAGTATGTAATAATTTAAGTGCCTGTATTTATCTTCATCACTTAGTTGAAATTGTTTAAATGATTGTAAATACTCTTAAATCCCCATGAACAGTACCAGCTTTAGGGTAGGGCGCGGTAGGACGACCGCCCAGGGCGCCGGATGTAAAGGGGCGCCCCGCCGCGAACTCAGGCGCCCCTTTTTAACCCCCGACCAAAAAAAGGGGTGTTATAAGTTTGACGTCGATGTCTGTCTGTCTGTCTGTCTGTGTGTGTGTGTGTCTGTCTGTGGCACCGTAGAGCTCAAACGGATAGGCCGATTTCGATGCGGTTTTTTTATTTGAAGGTTAATATCCGTGCGGGTGGGTGTTCTTAGCTATGTTTGGTTAATATCGATTCAAAATGGCAGCTTCCACAAAATGGCGGACAAAATATTTCTTCACAACCTACCTCAATATGGGTATCAAATAAAAGGGCTTGACTAGTAGAACACTATAAGTACACTATAAAAAAATCCAAGATGGCCGCCACCACAAAATGGCGATTAATTATTTTTTTTCACTACTACCTCAATATGGGTATCAAAAGAAAGGGTTTGATTAGTAGAATGTTGTACAGATAACAAATCCGAGGTAGTCGGGGGTTAATCAAAATTTTTAATTTTGTTCTTGTTGTCTAGTGTGTATCCAAGTCTCGCTCATTGAGCGGTCAAGTCAAAGAACACTAAAATGTCGCCCTGGGCGCTGGTAGTGCTAAAACCGGCACTGCCCATGAGTAAAACAATAAAACATGTTTTTTTTTAACAACAACTTTTCTACAACCATACTACATTGGTATTTATGTTCTTTTATAAGACGTTTTATCTACTCTGTAATTTCAGTGACAGATTTCAACATTGCTCATCAAACCGGAACGCAGTGATGTTAGCACATTTATTCTTGGCTGGAAAATAACTTGCAAAAGCATGGTACTTCACCAGGCAGACTGCCACTGCCAGACTCACACACACCCACTGGCTTTCCCCCGGAGGCTGGTAAATAAAACGTACCTATATAAAATAAATATGTGGGATAAAAGGACGATATTTAGCTGGAATCCGTTCTTCCCCGCGCGGTATTTCCGTTTGATAAGCTGTCCGCTGGCATAGAATAGATAATATAGATAGAACGGGCACTCCCCAACCCCCACCAATTTCAAGCTTCCTCACCCCTCAGGCCGTTTCGGATACGTTAGGAGCACTCAACGAAGGGCTGGTATCGAACATCTAATTCCTAACGAAATATCATCATGGTGGGTTGTTGTGCTATTTACGGCTGTCCGTCAAATAAACGGGACAAGAATAAAAGCTTTATTTGATTTCCTAATGATAAAATAACGTAAGATTAGATTAGAAACTTTTCAATAACGTTACAAGCTTTGCTTAGTTTGGGGTCAGATGGTGTTGTGTGTGAATTGTCTACCAATCTTTATTTATTTATAATAACGAAGTCGTTTTTAACTCAAAGTTCGTAACTCACACAGCCAGTAACTTATGTGCCCAAGCACGGATTAATGCCTGGAGGAATAATTGTAGTGACAGAATAAAGTTTCCTTCATGGGTAAGTGTAAAATAAAATGCGAATGTGTACCTACTAACAGAAATAGATATCTAGGTACCTGATCTAATCTATCATCGGTTTCGTTTCATTTTACGCGGCAATACAAACACCCACAGATTTCTGAAACAATTTAGAAATCTGTGCAAACACCCTTTTAATTATAATAGTATAATTTGGCTCCATTCTATTTATGTAACTCAACATTATAGCAAGTTTATAGACTACGTCACCAGGTGAACTCAAGGGGCACAACTATTCAATAAAACAATTCAGTAGCCCTAGCGCTAACGCACACATTCACGCGTGTGTACGAACGACATCTGAGTAGTTGTGTGAAGAGTAGGTAGCTCCACAGCGGCGTTTGTATGGAATTTTAGTGGAGTGTCCGGGGTGTGCCGCTGGGGTCCTTGTACTGGTAAGTCGCCGACCCTCGGCACGTACACCTCTATTTGTTACATAGGATCCCTAAAAAATTCAGCTTCTTCAAAAATAACGGGATCGGGAACTACGCGAGTCTAAACGCGGGGCGCTGCTTGTCAACCCATATTCCAGCTCTCCATATCTATTCTATTCCATCGTATTCTACTCGTATCATATTCCATCCTATTCCATCCTATTCTATCCTATTCTATCGTATTCCATCATATCCCTTCTTATTCCATCCTATTCCATTCCATTCTATTTTCATATTCACCTGAAATCCGTCCTTCCCCGCATGATACTTAAGTTTGACGAGCTGTCCGCTGGCGCCGTTGTACTGGTAAGTGCCGACCCGCGACCCGTCCGGCTCTATATGTTGTCTATATGTTACATAGGCTGCCTCAAAAATAAAGGTTCCTTAAAAAATAACGGAATCGGAAACTACCCAAGTATAAACGCCGGGTGCTACAAGTCAACCCATACTCCAGCGCTTCATATCTATTCTATTCCATCGTATTCCACCCTATTCCATCAAACTCCATCAAATTCCATCCTACTCCATCCTATTCCATCCTATTCCATCCTATTCCATCCTATTCCATCCTATTCCATCCTATTCCATCCTATTCCATCCTATTCCATCCTATTCCATTCCATTCTATTTTCATATTCACCTGGAATCCGTCCTTCCCTGCGCGGTACTTGAGTTTGACGAGCTGTCCGCTGGGATCCTTATACTGGTAAGCGCCGACACGCGAGCCGTCGGGCTCTATCTGTTCCCCGGCCGCGAGGCCGTTGTCAGACGCGTACTCGAAGCGGAATGCGCCTTCTGTTGAGCATACAAGGGTGTCTGATTACCTAATATATTCATTATCGTATCTATTTTTACTTCTATGCAACAATTACGATTTGATTGACATTAATATTACTTTTTATGAAAATTATATAGAATTTGTGTGTATTTATTCTGACATTATAATTTATATTTTTATGTGACGATTGAGACTTTGATTTTATTTTTATGAAAAGGTTATATGTATACATTGATTGCATTTATTTTGACATTTTAGTTTTATTTTTATGTGACAATAGGGAATATGCATGTAGTTTAAATAGGTTTGATTTTTTTTTCGTAGAATCCTTAATGTCCCGCCATTATGCCAAAACAATTATTTTATTATTTAGTTAGTTATTAATTATAAAAAATATTATTCAAAAAGTGCAAAATAGGCGCGGGAAATTCAAGTTTGCGAAACGCATCATTATCTGTGGAAACCAAATGTGACGTCACATGGCATGTTTTCTGCTTTAACGGTGTCGATATTCGTACTGAGCTAGTAGTGTTAGAGAGAAAAGTCGTGTTCTCCATCGTTTGATTAGCTAGCACAACTCAAAAATCGGCACAAAGTAACTGCAACACTTGTAGTAAACAAACACAGGTCGTGGCCTGTGACGTCATGCAGGCGCGGGAAAGATGGCGGCGTTTAAACTGGACAAATTATATCGATATTTTAAATATTATTTTAAAAATCAATTTGTACATTTACAAGAGTATTTATATTTTTTATTGTGTTATAATAATGTAAAAAGTGAATTAAAAATATAAAAAAAAATGCATGCATATTCCCTATTGAATACAATTTTTTTTGATTTTATTTGTTAATTGTATGTTTATGGGTATAATGGGCTGATATAAATGAATTTTTTTTTTTTTCTTCCAGCTTGTATCGAAGTACTGCTGAATATAGGATAGGCACAGTACAAAGAAAAAACTACCAGTAAGACGATGTCTTTGAACTCGCGATAAATGCCGACAACGCAGTGAATCGCGTAAGACGTAAATAAAAAATGCTTATGATGAAATAAAATCAAAAAAATTGGCACAAAACAGCCGATGGAAGGGAAAACTTTTAAAATTTGATAGCTTATTTTGGAAACTACGGAAAACGGAACATGAAAATGGAGGGTGTGGCTATAAACATAGCCATCAAGATATGCTAACGCATTTCTGGACGACCAATGGGAAATGCTGACGCATTTCTAGTTGGCCCATGGCTATGGTCCTGAGTTTACCCACAGATTTCGTATCATTGCCGACCGTGACGCTAGAATTGAATTCACACCCTATGAAAAATCTGTACGTACCGCGCCAAAAGAAGTTATCACTCCAAAAATTTGTCAAGTGTCAATCTTGAATCACGCTCCCAAACTACTAACATGGTTGTTTTCGTAGCTTGGGAGTGCGGCTCCATCTCGCCCCGCACGCTTAGCAAGATTGCCTCGTGTAGGCGGCTTCGTCAAACGACTGTACGATTTATATGTGGCTTTATTTTTTTGCTCTAGTGTTGTGTTGGAAATCAACATCATCATGGCCCGTCATCTCCTCGGGGTGGCCTATCCCCGAGTACAGTGCCGGGCAGCCATAAGCCCCAAGCCCTCTAAGGTCATATAGGAAGAAGAAGACTTTAATCAGCTGACTATTATTTAATTTTTTTCATCGTCTAAATTAAGAACAAATTGTCTTTCCAGATATATTGCATGCCTCTCGCAGAGGCCAGTTTGTATGGGACAACTTTTAAAATGTTTTGTATCATCTTATCTTACCTACAAACAGCAATATAGATTTTTGTATTTGTATTTGCATATTGATTTATGAAATGATTTATTCGGGTACAAACAGAGAAGTACATAACCTAGAAAGAAAAGGTTTAAATGTAGAAATGGAGTTAGTTATGGTTATTATAAGTAAGCATGTGTTAGATGTTGGATCTGTATTATATCTAGTGCCAGGGTGACCGAGCTTTGCTCGGTTTAAGCACTGAATATACTTAGAAACATACATATAAAGGGATCACAGTAAAAGCTTTAAAAAAAAAGTAGGAACTTTAAAAAATTTTGGAATCATCCGGGCTTGAACCGGGGGGGGTCTCTTGATTCCGAGAGCGCCCTACAAGCGGGAGCTTGAGCTCTTTAGCTATTACCTACATACAATTCAGAAATTTGCTATCGTATTTTAATGATATTGAAGGAGTTTTCCATTGTCTGAAAAACACATAAAATAAGTTTTCTAATAATGAAATCATGCTAGATCAATTTATCGTCCCCGAAAACCCTGTACCCTGTGTAACCCTGTGTAGGTACATAATTTCATGAAAGTCTTTCGAGCCGTTTCCGAGATTCAGATTCTATATAGAGGAGATAATTCCTCGTTTAAAGGTATGATATAATAATAATAATATAATACTTTATTACACTACAAATTAACAATAAACCTTAATGCTAATACAACATTTTAAAAAGAACAGAGAAGCTTGCAGAGTAATGGGCGGCCTTATCCCTTAAAGCGATTTCTTCCAGGCTGTACTAAGATACTGTGTAAATAAATAACAAAATGTGAACTGACCGGAAGTGAGGGCCTGCTTGTGATGCAAAATGGCCGCTTGTTGCTCCTTACTGACGCCGGCACCGTACGGAAGTCGCCAGGGTTCCGGCTTGACGTTCGTCATCAGAGGACCTGAGGAAATGTATGAATGAAACTGAATTTTTAGCCCTCGATATCTCTGTCTGTTTTTGTGGGTCTGTGGCTCTCAAACGTATGGACCGATTTCGATGCGCTTTCTTTCATTTGAAAGCCAGTTTCTTGACTATGTTTGGTTATCATTCAAGATGGCCGCCTTCACAAAATGGCGGATTACATAACAAATTTCAAATCTAAGGCCGTCGAGGGTAAATAAAAAAAAATGATCTTGTCTACGCCAGAAAATCAGTTTCCTTCTAAATTCGTTGATTGTTTAACGATGGGCGCTTCCAATACTGTTATACACACACCGTTACACCTCCTGATAGAAAAGAAAGTACATAGAAAGAATTACAAATATTTTTACCCGGATAATTATTACCGGTGATTACACCGGCGGGGGAGAGGGTAAATTTTATCTAGTGCATTGTATCTATACATGTATTTATTAGCACACACACCCCCAGTGCCGTCTTTATCATAGGGGCACACGGGGCACGTGTCCAGGGCTCCCGTTCAGGGGGGCCCCGAAAGGAAGATATTAATAACTAAATAAAAAAAATAAAAAATAACATTTATTTGAGCAAATGCTTAAGATAAGATACATATTACAGATATTTAACATTAAGATAGTTCTTTATCAATGCACGGTATAAATGTAAGTAGGTGGGTAGGACTAATTATCTCAGCGAAATCAATTGTACAATTAATGCGTGCCCTGTATCCCACATTAGGGTGGTCCTGTGTCGTGGGATACAGTGCCTCTCCTTCTACATAGTAAGAATAAGAATAAGAATAATTTATTTCCAGAAACATGGTTACACACTTTAACAGAATAAAAATCAGAATTTACTAAACAATATACATTTGTTGATTAGCAGTGAGCTCCAAACTAAGTGCAAGACTTGTATCTTGGAGCTCGAGTGCGAAATTTCGAACAATAAATTCGTTACAGTTAGACTATAAATTATTTATGATTAAAAAGAACCCTTTTAGGCAGTTATTATAATGTGAAACAAACGTCTAAATACAAAACATTTTTTTTTTTTTTTTACTTTCTTAAATAAAACAAAACTACAAGTACTGAGACATGAATGATTATCTAACCGTGTCTGACAAACTATTAAGCTATCCACTATATATGAACTATTCACTATATAAACAACCTATGAGTTCGTCAGTGTCATCATACGTAAGACCCTGTAACCAGGCTTTTAGTTTCTTTTTAAGTTCGAATTTCTGCAAGTGTTCGCAGTCTCGCAACCGCCTTGACACGTTGTTGTAGGTGCAGACAAGCGAGTACGACGGCGCACGCCTAGCAAGGGATGACTTGGCGTGAGGCAGTGGCAACAAGTAAGCCCTGGTAGAGCGCTTAGCCAATAACGTTAAGTAGTCTTCGCGAGATCTCAAGCAAGAGTGAGTCCTCATGACAGCGTTGAAAACAAACAACTGTCGAACTCTTAGCACGTTGAATTCGGAATAGATTAAGTCGGTGGAAAAACGAAAAGGCTTCCTTAGCAATACTTTAATTAGAGCTCGTTGTGCTCTCTCGACCGTTATAAAATACGTCTTTCCAGCGCATCCCCAAATCGAAATGCAGTATTGAATGACTGACTGACATAGCGCGATGTAAATGTCCTTAAGGAGAGATATAGGTGCACAATCACTCAGGTTTTTCATTATATGAATTAATTTACGCACCCGTGATGATATGTCGTTTATGTGGTGTTTAAACGAAAGATTCTCGTCAATTATTACTCCTAGGTATGCTCATACTCTGGACTCCTTCAATGACGCTACAAGAGCAAGGCAAAGATTGAGATTGGGAAACTGTACAGCAACAATGGATTTTCAAACGTATTTGAGAGGGTGGACGAGAAACCGAGGTTTTGCTAAAAGCGATGTATTTAGACTTACTCGCATTTAGAGTGAGTAAATTATTATCTAGAGTATCAGCAAGGACAGCCAGACCACTCTCGGCAAGACGAAAAACCTGACTCTATGACTTGCTATGGAAGACAATAGCAGTATCGTCGGCGTAGGTAATGATATCGGCATTGGGAAGCTCACTGTTTACTATATCATTTATGTAGAGCAAGAACAAGGTCGGACCGAGCAGGCTTCCTTGTGGAATTCCATAGTTAACTGGAAGTTGATCACTGGAGTGGTTACCGACTTTGACGAATTGCGAACGACCAGTTAAATAACTATGGAACCAATCCTGAGCGACGCCTCTGACACCGGATGCCTCCAGCTTTTTCAGAAGCAAACCAGGCGATAAAGAGTCGAAAGCCTTAGCCACGTCTAAAAACACTGCAATACACCTCGCTCCTCCATCCACGTAAGAGGATACCAAGTTCACCAAAAGAGAAGCTGCATCCTCCGTTGATTTACCTTGCCTGAAACCAAATTGCCTATCAGAAATAATGTTTTGTTGATCTAAAAATTTTGTGAGTCGTGTGTTAACAATCTTCTCAAGATTTTTGAAATAATGCTGAGTAGAGCGATAGGCCTATAGTTGTCTGGAGACGATGTAGAGCCGCTCTTGTGTATGGGAGATACAGAAGCAATTTTCCAACAATCTGGAAAACCCGGGTTTCTAGGCTTAAATTAAATATATGATGTAATGGAGTAACTAGAGTATGAAGTGACATTTTAATAATTTGGACGGGATAGAGTCAGGCCCAGGAGTGCAGTCAGTTTTAAACCAGCTATAATGCATGCTATTTCGTGCGGGTCCGTGGGATACAAAAACAGGGACTGAGCGCATGACTGCATTGTTTTATGAGATTTTATTAACCTCTCTTCGGTTACACAGAGCTTAGATAAAATGGCATCTGCAAGGTTTTTGCCTACCGAGGCAAAGTGACGGTTGCACCGGTCGAGAGAGTTGCTTTCACTGCCTTTCAACAAGTCGGAGGAGTACCATTTTGCCTGGAAGTATAGCAAATATTTTTATAGTTTTCCAAAGTTGCTTTGGGTTATTTTTACTTTGCTCTAACAGTTGACTATTGTAGCAAGTCTTTACGTTACGCAAAAGTTTGTTACAAAAGTTTCTGTATCTTAAATATATCAGAGAACGTTGGCTGTCATGAGGGTTATTTTTACTGTCCATGTGCAGTTTGTCACGATGTCGCATACACCTGATTAAACCGGGAGTGATCCATGGCTTGAGAATTGCCTCTCTACGACCCACTCTAATAGATTCTGTATGATTTTTTATTGAATTTGAAATGATGTCATTAAAGATATTTGTGGCGCAGTTGACATTTGAACAAGACAGTACAGGGGTCCAGTCTGTAAGCGCCAGTTTTGCCGCCACGCCGTCAAACCTAGTCCTCAGATAGCATCTGTTTAAAGGATTTTGTTTTTTATTCTAGCGGGATGGCAGGCGATAGTGATAGAATGATCGGTAACAGAAGACTGGCACACGGCACCAATAGTTTTGCGTTCTGAACTGATGAATATGTGATCCAGGCAGGTACGATTTCGAGTCGGGGAGGTAATAGCAGGAAGTAATGCGTGTGAAGCCATTATGCAGAGATACTGGGAGACATGTTTATCTCCAGGATCACACAAGTTTAAATTAACGTCACCTGCAACCACAAGAGGGGATTTAATTTTTACTTTTTCGAGGGCTGTATCTAGAGATAATAAAAATGGATCTATATTTACTATCGAAGGAGAGCGATAAATTCCCAATATGGTTATTTTGTTGTCCAGATGTAAGCCTAGAGAGTCTGAGTCTATCAGATCTGGTTCAAATAGCGTAGTGTAGTAACTAGTTTTTACATAAATTATAACTCCGCCATTTTTGTTTATTTGACGACTGGATCGGTAGCAGTTATAACCTGGCAGGGGCTGCAGTAAAGTATTATTCGTTAACCAACATTCCGTTAGAATAATTACATCGAAACAAGTGCCAAAGCGATCTAGCGAGACTACGAAGTCCTCGAAATTACAGTTGTAACTTCTGATATTTACGCTGATGACTCTGAAGTTACTATCAAGGTTTTGGTTTAGAAATGATCCGCAGGATTCGGCTGAAACAAAATTATGACAGGCAATGGATAACGTAGCGTCGATATCGTCTGTGGTATCAACCGAAACCATCAGAGGAGATTATACATAGATTGAGAAAAATCTGTAGCCAAATCTCTACGGGTTGCATTGCTATAACAATTAAATAGGAGCTGCGAAACTAATAGAATATAATTAACCGAGTGGAAAGCTAAATTTATCAACTTACATAGCGAAGTGGTGTGATCAGTTAGATGAATATAACGTAATAATAAATTATGAGATATATAAAGAAAACAATTGAGCATATTTAACTTAGAAATAAAATTAAAAATAAGAGTGGAAATAGCTGAAACTACATTAAAATCAGACGAGCAAAATGACACGACTTCAGGGCGAAATAGTATGTAGATACATAATAGCAAACTGAACTAGGTACGTTTATCTTAAAATAAATATTTTTTAGTTAATACAGGAAGGTACTTACTGAATAAAACAAATCAGATTATGTGTGATAACTTTTAGATAGGTAGGTTAGTGTGATTGTGCGATGAAGATGATGATGAAATGAGAAAGAGTGTGCTTGTAAATACGTATTTAGCCTAAAAATTTAACTAATAATACTAACTAACTAATAACTAACTTTACTCTTTTTAACCCCCGACCAAAAAAAGGGGTGTTATAAGTTTGACGTCGATGTCTGTCTGTCTGTCTGTCTGTCTGTCTGTCTGTCTGTCTGTCTGTCTGTGTGTGTGTGTCTGTCTGTGGCACCGTAGAGCTCAAACGGACGGGCCGATTTCGATGCGGTTTTTTTTATTTGAAGGTTAACATCCGTGCGGATGTTCTTAGCTATGTTTGGTTAATATTGATTCAAAATGGCCGCCTCCACAAAATGGCGGATAAAATATTTCTTCACAACCTACCTCATTATGGGTATCAAATGAAAGAGCTTGACGAGTAAAATACTATACATTATAAAAAAATTCAAATCCAAGATGGCCGCCACTACAAAATGGCGAATCATATTATTTTCTTCACTACTACCTCAATATGGGTATCAAACGAAAGGGCTTGACTAGTAGAATACTTTGCGCTATGACAAATTTCAAATCCAAGATGGCCGCTACCACAAAATGGCGAAATACATTTATTTTTTGACAACTCCCTTAATATGGGTATCAAATGAAAGGGATTGACTAGTAGAATGTTGTACAGATAACAAATCCGAGGTAGTCGGATTTGTTATGGTTGGGGTTAGTCAAAATTTCTAATTTTGTTCTTGTTTCCGAAAACAGTCATCGTCCCAATTTATTACACTGCAACACCCCGTTCTGCCGGCTAGACCAATCGACTATTATAATTTTATTAATTATAAGTATAGATATATTTACTTCTCCAGGATTCCTTGTTGTCGTTCGGAGTCCAGCTCTGGCTCGTGCTCTGCGCGGGCGCCGGCCCGTCCCGCGCCGGAGAGAACAGCCCGCGTTGGAACCCATCTAGCTGGAATCACAGGCAGCGGTCAAACGAAAACCTATTTTATTTTTTTAATAAAAAGTGACGAGCAGGACATGAGCCTGGTGGTAAGCCACATGCCTGCACAGTGGCACGCAGCTATTGGAACATGAAGAGTCCCAATAATTACCTAGCACTGCACTGCGCTCATCGCCCAGAGATCTAAGATGTTATATCTCTAAGCCATGTAATTTCTCTGGAAACATGGCCCTTCGAGTAAGGTTTTCACATTACTAATTGGCGGTAGAATAACTGGCAAAGGTGTGGTACTTCCCCAGGCGGACTCTGCTAGGAGTCCTACAACTACAAAACATAATTCAGGCTTTGACCTGCACTGACGTCCAGCTATGGGTGTCTTGTGCACTTCCCCCAGCAAGCCAACCCAAAACCAGCCGAGCCCCTTAAAAAAACGGAGTACAGCCTTGGGTCGCTGGGATACCAGTTCTAACCCCATTTCGTCAGATGTTGATAACATTTAGAGTTCCTTCAAAGAGTCCCGATCCTAATCTTATACTTTATGTGCTTCCTGTATATGGGAGCTAAAAACGAAAATCTAACAAAGTCAAAAAAATTACAATAGTAGGTACAATTTAAGATTTTATTCAAACTGTCAACCTTCTCAAATTTCATAAGAATTTATTAGACTGCAGGCCCGTGAACAAAATTTATTGGTCAAATGAACCACCAGGAGATCTATGTAGGATGATAGAAGGGTATAAAGTACTTAATAAGATTCAGCGCTATGCCGTCACTTGTAAGCTGTCTAACTGAGTGCGAGTCCCAGCGACGGGAACATGCAGGGGGTCTTACCCCGGGGCCTTCTCTCGCAAGGAGAGAGTCAAGACCATAACCCGACACTCTGGCCCAGTGCAGGCCCGGATTTAGGGAGGGGGCAAGCCCGGATTTAGGGGCCCGTGCCCTGGGCGGCACGCCTCAGGGGCGCCAAATTGAGCAACTCATCATGTATTTCAAATCATCGTCGTAATATCCGATCCAATATTATCATCATGAACTCTTCCTTCCTCATGTGGGGGAAGTTAAGGGAGCTAGATAAAAAATAAATAAAAATAGCCTTTATTTCTACTACAAATATGACAAATAATTACTTAAACCTATATTTAAGATAGTAAATAAGTTTATATTTTTTTGACGTGACAACGTCTTATAAATTGGTTTGCCGGGTGACACTTCAAGAAACTGCGTTACGCTCCGCTCACGTTATGCGCTCACAACGAGAGCGAGTGAGAGGCACGCGTCCCTTCCACTCGGGCATGGTTAGCCCGCCTAAGAGCGAGAGAGACAGACATAAAAAGTGAAAGGCACGCGTCCCTTCCGTAAAATTATTTTACCACTCAAAGTCGTTGTCACGTAAAACTTTCGCCCGTATACCGACTTTACAGGCAACCAATTTTTTTTTGTACTATACAATAAATATATAATTATATTCTCTTTTTATAGAGTATGAGTAGTAGTCGCCTCTGCAGCGTAGGCTTCTCCTAATCCTTTCCATTCGTGTCTCTCGCGTGCGTTTCGCATCCAGTGAGAACCACCCCCTCTGGTTGAAAATGTCGCTCCATCTTTTGTGTGGTCTGCCTTTCCTTCTCTTACTGTCCCTTGGTATCCACTCTACTAAACGTTTGGTCCATCTATTGTTGTGCATTCTACAGATATGCCCCGCCCATTGCCATTTTAATAATCTTATTCTTTTTCGTACATCTATTATTTTTGTTTTATGCCTGATATTTAGGGGAGCTAGATACTTGAGGGGAAATCCGCATGACCGGTCTCTCTTATATTCCCTCTACCATTCCCCCCAGGAATGATAGATAGATAACTCTTTATTGTGACACAAAACAGAAAAATACAGTAACACACAATTATGAAATAGCGACACAAATGGCGGCCTTATTGCTGAGAGCAATCTCTTCCAGGCAACCAACTTAAAGGAAAATCGCCTAGAGCTAAGTTAGGCGAGGCGAGGTGACATTTTCCTTAATACTATTACTAATATTTAATTATACTATTATACAAAACAAATTAATATACCTATATATTTACTACAAAAGTGAGTTGAGTGAGTGATGTGGGCGGCTTTTTCATATTTTGCCCCGCCTAAAAATATTGAAGATCCGGGGCTGGCCCAGTGCTGGTTGGTGGATCACACAAGGCTTCGAAAGATTCTAGGTACATTCGTTCCCTCACGATGTTTTTCTTCACCGTCTTATGTTAGCGGCATTACGCACATGACTTCGAAAAGACAGTGGTGCGCGTGGTTTTGAACCCGGGCTCTCCGGATCGGCAGGCGCCGTTCTCCTGACCAGCCGTAACTTTATAAATGTATGTTGAAAACAGTTGATACTTGTTATCACACTTATGCTAAGTATATTCTGGAGGTAATTGATCTTACTTTGTTGTTTGTGGCTCCCCAGGATGGCTGAGCAGGTTGGAACAGCACGGCACCCCCGTGGTGACCCTATTACAACATACGGGAATTATAATCGGGCGCGGTCCAGGGGGGACGCTCAAAGGGGACATGGGACTAGAGACCTCCCTCCCCCCTCAAATCCTACGTTGAATCGAAAAATGAATCGAAATAGATAGCTGATATATGATTTCAGTGATAGCCCGTCAATTGTTATAAAATTTCCTTTTTTTTTTGTATTTTCTTTTATCTATACTAATATTATAAAGCTGAAGAGTTTGTTTGTTTGAACGCTAGGATCTCGGGAAGTACCTACTGGTCTGAATTGAAAGATTCTTTTTCTATTGGATAGTCCATTTATCGAGGAAGGCTTTAGGCTATAGAAAATAACTGTACTATTAATTGAAGCGGAGCATGAAACAAGAATGTAACAAAATCGGGAAAAATATTCCCCTTTTGAGAGTTTTCGTACGTTTCGTGCTTTGACATGACACATGACAGCATGTGTCAAAGATTGCGTCATTGAATTTCAGTAATCTGTGCCTTGAATATAAACCTTTGCTAATTTTTTTTTTCTAAATCTGAGTTGGTACGACCAATTTCCGACAGGTGGCGTAGCAGGTAGCTGAAGAGGTTTTTTTGTTTGAAATCGATATTCTCAGGAATGAGTGAACCGATTTCAGTTATTCTTTCACCGTTGGATATGTACGGGATCCCGATGAGTGCTATATAATATACCACGGGCGAAGCCGGGGCGGGCATCTAGTTTTAAATAAAGAGTGACGAGATGAGCAGGACATGTGACTGATGGTAAGCAACATGCCTGCCACATAACAGCACAGTGACACGCAGCTATTGGAACGTAAAGAGCCCCAATCATTACCTAGCACTGTTGTATGTTGTTTCTTAAGATTTATTTTATTTTATTCTATCTATCTCGCTAGATATAAACTATTTATTGTGACACAAACAAATTAAAATATTACAGTGAAATATTTATGAACTCGCAACACAAGTGGCGGCTTTATTGCTGAGAGCAATCTCTTCCAGGCAACTAGCACATAGGAAAAAATCGTAACTACAAATACATGCAAAATTTTGTAAATATTGAACTTTACAAAATATCTAACTAAGCGGTGTCACAGGGGACATGACATAAAAAATCGTTTACGTTAAATTAAAAATCTAAAATATCTAATTTTAAATAGACTATTTTTTTACGCGGGTAAACAACTGAAACGGCAGCTACCCGGGTAAAACCGTGGGGCGATACTAGTAAAGTATTTTTACTCTATTAATTGTATTTCTACTGGTGACCCCAAAATTGGAGGTTGCGCACAGTTTTTTTTTTTTACTTTTATAGGTTTACACTTGACCGCCATCTCGCCTGATGTTAAACGATGATGCGGTCTACGATGGAGTGGATTTACCTAGAAGAAACCGATTCACTCTCGATTTGAAGACACAAAGATTGTAACTATCGGGAAAAACCCTCTCAGGCAACGTATTCCACAGCCTAGACGTTCTTATCACGAAAGTAGAGTCAATTCTCTTCGTTCGTGTCTTTGGCTCTTTGGAACATCAACCATGAAACGATGTCGCTTTTTCGAGCTACGAGCATTCCTATAGAAAAAAGGGCAATGGTATTAGATCGTACAAATCAGTCGCACACTGTCCGAAGTGTATCCGATAAAAAACCGATAAGCTAGCAATTTTCCGGCGATGTTCGAGACTTTGTAGTCTTTTTCGCGCGAGAATGTCATTGCCTATGAGCCTTTTGGCACGTCTCTCGATCGATTGGAGAGGTGCGAGCAGTACTCCATACAGGAGCGAATCTGTGCTTGGTATAACGTGAGCAACTGTTCAGACTTGAAGTACCTTGGTGACCCCCTCCAAAATTCGAGGCTGGGACCGCGCCTGTTAAGGCTCCCACTGTCCCTTTAGATAATCAGGTTTGAACCCTAAGTTCGCCTCTTAGTTTGAAGCACTCAGGCAGACATCCCAGTTGGGGTTTTTGTCAAAGTTCGTGAAAGCGAAGATATTTTGGTCACCCGAGTTAAAGCCCACACACCACCCTATCACCGCGGTCACGGGTCACGGTTGTATTCAAGATAATTCTATTTTTCGGCGATGTTCAAGACTTTGAAGTCTTTTTCGCACAAGTCCTTGACTGTCCTTGCCTATGAGCCTCTTGGCGCGTCTCTCGATCGATTCCAGCGCAGATGCTTTTTAAGTACGCAGATCACCACCGCGCTGTTCGAAAAGCAGGTACCCTGATAAAAAAGTGGTCAAGTGCGAGTCGGGCTCGCCCATGAAGGTTTCCGTAGCAGTAGGTAAGTAACATAATACAAAAGTTCTTGTACTTCGTTGTTACTGTATCAAGTTTTAACAATAGCCAATTTATGACGTATTAAAATAAAACTACTTACTAGATATCATTCAAACCAATTTTCGTTGGTAGTTTACATGGTAACGTACATCATATCTTTTTTTATTTTTGTCTTTCTCTTATTTTAGAAGTTACAGGGCCCTGTAACACACCTCCTGTGACACATTTTTTACCACTTTGGAAGAGTCCCTCGCGCAAACTATTCAGTTTAATGAAACAATATGTTGGAAACCTCAATATCATTTTTGATGACCTATCCATAGATACTACACACGTATGGTATTGTTAAAATAAAATTTTTGAGTTTCAGTTCTATGTATTCACCCCTAAAAATTTTTGTGTTTTTCGTATCAAAAATCATAATGAGGTTTATAGATTACATCTACTTACCAAGTTTCAATAGCTCTTATAGTTTCGGAGAAAAGTGGCTGTGACATACGGACGGACAGACAGACAGACATGACGAATCTATAAGGGTCCCGTATTTTGCCATTTGGCTACGGAACTCTAAAAAACCCTAGCTTGTACTACGTTTGAATGAATAACTGATTGGATTTGAATGAAGGTTCAATACGTATAGGCTAACTCCGAAATAATGGCACTAGGATGACACTGTCACGTTGAATGGCTTGGATATTCGCTTGACGACAGTGTTACTTCCCATTTTGGGCCACGTTCCATTACCTACACTGATTTAAATCGTAAATAATTTAAGTATATCAATTTCATTCCATATCTCCTTTAGTAAAACATGATATTTATGTATTAGTTTATATCATATTCGTATTTATGTATTAGGATGTACCTACAGTTATTAATATGTAGGTGTATTTTTAATAGTATTGTAGTGTATTTATAATAGTATGTTAAAAAGTTAATTTTCATATATACAGATTTCTAAATATCAAATACAAATACAAATACAAAAATCTTTATTGCTGTTTGCAGGTAAGATAAGATGATACAAAACATTTAAATAATTGACCCATACAAACTGGCCTCTTCTTCTAGAGGCATGCAATATGTCTGGCAACGCAGTTTCCATTGGTCTGAATATATACAATGATAATAATAGTCAGCTGATAAAGTCTTCTTCTTCTTTTTTTCATTTTTAACTTTTAATCGGTTGTATCATATATGTCATCTGATTCATCATGTATTTATTAATTTCTGGCTTCTATCCCGTTGTGTTATGTTAGTGTGATATGTTTGATGAGTACAATTACGCCAACGTCTTGTGCCTCAGCAGAATGATGTTATGGACTTTGACAAGTGTGTGGTTTCATGTAGAATCCAAGGTCTTGCAGTAGTAGCTCTTGCAGTTTAGCCGTGTGAGCAATTTTAAAGAATGTCATTATGTATAGAAAAATCAAAAAATAATAATCAAAAATAATAATAATAATAATTCAATTTGTATAAAATAAAACAATGTCAATGTGTGTAAAAGAATGTTAACATGTATAAAATTTAATACTTGTATACCTACTCAAAGAACTCTCACAATATATTATAGAGTAATCTGATTCAACCTGTCCATTACAATATATTATCTGATCTAACATTAGTTAAATCTAAAAGTTTCATAAAATATAGACAGTGGACACTAATGTGGCTGTGGTGTATCTTTTACCTACTTATTGTTTGTACTTCCCCGTCTTCTTATTCTTCATTTCTCCTTTTCCATCCAGAGGTTGCCTGGAAGAGATCGCTTTTAGCGATAACGTCGCCAATTGTTACTTAATTTATTTTTTAGTTTTTGTATATTTTTTGTAACTTTGTTTACTTGTGAAGTGCAATAAAGAGTTAATCTATCTAGCTATTTCCATGTAATATATCAGTGTGATGCAATCGAACCGCAAGCGTGTAATGAGCTAACGTGACACTTACGATCACGCCAACTGCGTGCTCGCCACCGTTGCATAATAAGCCAATTACCTGTCCATTAACCACTGACCGACTGAACGCTCTACTGGGCTTCGGGGTTGGTGTTTATTTATAATTGTTTCAATTATACATTGTTGGTTTGACTACTTGACTTTCATCATAGTGTTTATTTATTTTTTAAATAAAGAGTGACGAGACAAGCATAACATGCGCCTGATGGTAAGCAACATGCCTGCCACATAACAGCGCAGTGACACGCAGCTATTGGAACATTTAAAATCCGATTTGACAGGCAAAGTTTCCAGAGAAATTACGGGGCTTAGAGATATAACATCTTAGATCTCTGGGTGATGAGCGCACTGCAGTGCTAGGTAATGATTCGGACTCTTCATGTCCCGATAACTGCGTGTCACTGTGCTGTTATGTGGCAGGCATGTTGCTTACCATCAGGCGCATGTCCTGCTCCTCTCGTAAGAGTTTATTAAAAAAAAATAGGGTAGGTACGAAAGGGAGTGGAAGACTTGGGAAGGTCGCTGAATACCTTAGCTTATCGGTCAGGTGACTTTTCTAAGTTTTTGGGGTAGACGAGTTCTGGAGTGGAGACCACGAATCGGCAAACGTAGTGTAGGACGCCCTGAGACTAGGTGGAGTGACGATATACGTAAGGCAGCTGGTAGCGGTTGGAAACGGAAAGCCGAGGATCGGGCTGAGTGGCGTATTATTGGAGAGGCCTATGTCCAGCAGTGGACGAATATTATGATGATGATATATATAGAGTATATAAAAACGTTACGTTGGTTTGTGTACGCTTCAAAAACTCAAAAAGTTCTGCACCGATCGAGATGAAATTTTACAATGATATACAATCCGCATCAAGGATTGTTTTTATCTAATTTTTGCATCACAATGTGCTACAGCGTAGCGGGTACAGCTAGTTACATTCATATAAAAACATTTATTGCTTTTATTTGCTTTGCTATTTATTGAAATCAAACGTGCACCCTCTGTAGACGTATTCAAGCTTCGTGTCAAGGCATACTATCTAGAACTGTAGCTACTGTTCCATCTTTATTTGTATTTATTGTGTATGTATGTATATCTGTATCCGTATATATATATATAGTATACTATGCATTTGTATGTATGTTTGTGTAATGTATATAACGAGTAGTATTTATGTAGGTATATAAGTGTTGCATAATATTATGTACATAAGTTTTGGTATTATAAGTGTTTGTAAGTGTGTGTAATTATGAATGTTTCTGTTAAACAAGTGTTTGCTGTAGATTGTTAAGTATGTGTTAGTTGTGTTTTTTCTTCCAATCTTTAAATAAGTTAAGGGCCACTTTTGTACAGCTTATATTCTTTTTCCGTACAAGGTTGCCTGGAAGAGATTGCTTTAAGCAATAAGGCCGCCAATTAAGAGTCTCACCCATTAGTTACTAAGTTAATGTTTCTGTTGTTTTTTTATTTAATCTGTGTGGTCTTTTAATAAAGAGTTTATTATTATTATTATTATTGCTGTTTGTTAGTTTCGCTAAAACTCGAAAACGGCTGGACTGATTTAGCTCATTTTGGTTTTGAATTAATCGTGGGAGTCCAGAATAGGTTTAAAGGATCGAAGTTCGCCGGGTCAAATACTTAGTTTGTAAATAAATATTGTTATTTTGTAACTCACCTGTTGTCTGAAGGTCTGTGGCGCGTAGTAGTCATTCTGAGCCCTCACCGCCGCGCCGAGCAGGAAACACCAGAAACAAATTAACTGGAATAAATAACACAAAGTTTAAAGACAAAGTCAAAGTTCTTTATTGATAAATGTACAATTTACACGTCAATTTCAGAAAAAAACAAAATAAGAGCATACAAAGAGTATACATTTTTAAAGTTTAAATTGAACATTATATTGTACGATAATAGGTATCGTACAAATAAGTGCCAAAAATTAAAATATATGTACTTATTACAATTGTAATGAACAATGTAATTTTTTTTTCTATTTTATTGTGAGTTTGCCATCACCATATAAAAACTCGCTGTAACTATAAAAAGTTTGATCGCTAAGCCAGCTTTTTAATCGGTTTTTTGAAGCTACCCGAACTCGGTGCTGATTTAACTATTTTAGGAAGAGTGTTATAAACTTCCGGTCCCATAATGTGAGTCAGTTTTTCCGATCATAGTTTATTATGGAAACTAGAGTGGTTGTTATTACATCGATATAAATCATTGGATGTGCCCTCCCAAACTTCAGGTGCACGAAATTATGTTATCGTTGGGAAGAGTAAGCTCACTCTTTCCGAGATTTGTAAATATTGGTGGACATTTCACACACAACACCTAACCCCAAACTAAGCAAAGCTTGTTCCATGGAAGTCAGATAGCTGATAAATATAATACTTACATTTTAAATACATACTTATTATACATAGAAAACACCCTCAGTACAAATATTTGTATTCCTCACACAAATATTTGCACTATGTGGGGATCGAAATCATGACCCACGGCTTCGCAGGCTAACTACACTTAGCCGACAGGATGGTGGGTTCCCAACGAGTCACATTGTGACTCGATGGGATTTTTTTCCCAACCAGTCACACTATTTTACATAAATACACGGGTAACTCACGTTTAATATAGTCAGTCCAGTCCGACTCAAGTTTCGATCGCGTCCGGCGATCTTTTTCAGTGCTAAACGAGCTGCGAACCCGCGCGCGCTCTCCTCGAAAAGATCGCCGGACGCGATCGAAACTTGAGTCGGACTGGACTGACTATATTAAACGTGAGTTACCCGTGTATTTATGTAAAATGTGTAATAACCACGTTAGTTTTCATACTAAAACAGTCACACTATCGTAACAGTGTGACTCGATGGCAATATGCCAACAATAATGGGGCGTCTTCAAGAGACGAAAATACCTGTCTAGACAGTTCCCAATTTCGTCGTAGGTGGCGCCAATGTTTTATTGTGTCAGAGAAATTTCACACAAGAACAAAATTAAAAATTTTGACTAACCCTCGACTATCTAAGATTTGTTATTTGTACAACATTCTACTAGTCAAGCCCTTTCATTTGATACCCATACTAAGGGAGTTGTGAAAAAATAAATGTAATTCGCCATTTTGTGGTATCGGCCACCTTGGATTTGAAATTTGTCATAGTGCAAAGTATTCTACTAATCAAGCCCTTTCGTTTGATACCCATATTGAAGTAGTAGTGAAAAAATATATTTAATTCGCCATTTTGTGGTGGCGGCCATCTTGGATTTGAAATTTGTTATAGCGTATAGTACTCTACTAGTTAAGCCCTTTCATTTGATACCCATATTGAGGTAGGTTGTGAAGAAATATTTTATCCGCCATTTTGTGGAGGCGGCCATTTTGAATCGATATTAACCAGACATAGCTAAGAACACCCGCACGGTAATTAACTTTAAAAAAAAAACCGCATCGAAATCGGCCTATCCGTTTGAGCTCTACGGTGCCACAGACACACACACAGACAGACAGACAGACATCGACGTCAAACTTATAACACCCCTTTTTTTGGTCGGGGGTTAAAAAACCAACAGTGGTGCCACACTTGGCTATATTTAGAACTATCTTTGACAAGTCTTTTTGCGTCTGGAAAACGCCACATTGACAGTAAAGGCCCCGAGCCTCAGCGGTGGAATATTATGTGGACTGCTTATGGCTTATTGATATTGTAGCAGTAAATTCCGGAGATTATCTTGTTATGGCTTTTTTTTTCTAACTATAATAGTTTCGCACTTGACCGCCATCTCGCCTGATGTTAAGCGACGATGCGGTCTACGATGGAGCGTGCTTATCCAGAAGAAACCGATTCACTCTCGATTTGAAGACACCAAGATTGTAACCATCTTTTTTTTTTTTTTAACTAGAATAGGTTCGCACTTGACCATCATCTCGCCTGATGTTAAGCGACGATGCGGTCTACGATGGAGCGTGCTTACCTAGAAGAAACCGATTCACTCTCGATTTGAAGACACCAAGATTGTAACCATCGGGGAAAACCCACTGAGGCAACGCATTCCACAACCTAGACATTCTTATCACAAACGTGGAGTCAAATCTTTTCGTTCGCGTTTTTGGTACATCAACCATGAAACGATGTCGCCCTTTTGTGGAACGAGAAGTCCGATAGAAGAAAGGCCAAGATGGTATTAGATCATGCAGATCAGTTGCACACTATCCGAAGTGTATCCGAAAAAAACCGATAAGCTAGCGATTTTGCGGCGATGATCAAGACTTTGAAGTCTTTTACGCACAAGAGTGTCATTAAAATTGTAAGTCGGTATAGAAATATCTGTATTCACCAAAGAGTTTACATACTACGTATAGAGTTTATTTATTTATTTATTCATTAGCTACTTGTCGTACTTACAGACATGCCAACACGCACGACAAGCCATAAATTACATTTATTAAAATATCCCTTAACTAAAGATGTACAAAACTATACATTTAAAAATAAGATATTATTAAAAATCATCCAGCTTTCATTAATTTATGAACAAAAATTAATATTGATAAATTGAGAACAAACGAAACAAAAATCAAACTAATAATATAGAGTTAGATTTTCCGCACGGTTCCTTTGTGTCAATCGTAAGCAGATGACGTGGATACTTTCTATGTCAACAGAGTGATGTGCCGCGACAAAAGTATGACACCTCCACAAGAGCGACAAGGCAAGAAAGATGCTACCCGTGCTTTCGGTGTAAAGCGTTTGTGCCAACTCTATACGTAGTATATGTAAACTGTCTGGTATTGACCGTTGATGTCATTGGCCGGTTCGTGCGGCGAGCGTTGGCTGGATCACCGAAGACCATCCGAGAGTTTAACCTACAGATGGCCATCAGGGACAGAAATGCAGCCGTGGTGGATGGAGGCTTTGAGCCAGAAGGACGTGACTTAGTAAACTTCAAATGACGATATCGAGTGAATTACTAGCAGAGTCCCAACCCATTGATCGACTTAACAGACAAAATCACCCTAAAAATCTCTGGAATTAGGTTCAAAATGTTCCCTATTTCCTTTCTTATTCCGTACTAGTGATCCGCCCCGGCTTCGCACGGGTGTAATGCTGATACTAAAAATAGAAATAAAAATGGTTAATGTGGGTTCTCCCCTGAGAGAGAGACATATACCATTGTTGACTTTTTTGTAGAACTTTTTAAGAGGTACAATACTGCAGTAGGTAGGTACATTATTTTTATCCATCTCCTAGGATCCAGCCAGCGTTTGCAAAGTAAACGCAAAAAATGTGTTTATTTATGACATCACATTAGAAACCTTTAAAATTATTAAGTGTTTCTCTTCTGTTGTATGCCCATATCTCTATAAATAAAATGTTATGTTGGTTTGTGTACGCTTCAAAAACTCAAAAAGTTCTGCACCGATCGAGCTGAAATTTTACAATGATAGGTATATAATGCGCATCAAGGATTGTTTTTATCTAATTTTTGCATCACAATGTGCCACAGCGAAGTGTGGCAGGGTACAGCTAGTTATACATATAAACCTTCCTCTTGAATAACGCAATCTATTTAAAAACCCCGCATCAAAATCTGTTTGGTAGTTTTAAAAATCTAAGCATACATAGGGATATAGGGACAGAGAAAGTGACTTTGTTATTAACCGACTTCCAAAAAGGAGGAGGTTATCAATGACTCCTATGTTTTTTATGTATGTTACCTGATTTCTCGAGAACCCCCCGATTCCGATGATTACCGATTTTAAAATTTCTTTCTATGTTCGGATGGGTATGCTTCCTGAATGGTCCCATATAAACCTTATCGAAATCGGTCAAGTGGTTTTTGAAATATGAACCAAAAAACTAAAATTTGCATACAATTTTCTGGATGACGTAATTGTAGATTTCACAAAAGCTATGAAACTCGGACCAGTCTCTACGAAATTGGGTAAATGCGTTAATAAAACCTTATCTATACTAATATTATAAAGAGGAAAGATTTGTTTGTTTGTTTATTTGTAATGAATAGGCTCCGAAACTACTGGACCGATTTCAAAATTCTTTCACCTTTGGAAAGCTACATTATCCCCGAGTAACATAGGCTATATTATATTTAAAAAAAATTAGGAATCCTTACTAAAACTCCAATAATGTAACATAAGGTGTAAAAAAAAGACCTGAAAAATTCCTTACGTCGCGTGCGCTGCGAAAACTATTGATGATAGAACAAAATCATTTACTACGACTTTGCAGAACTCATCATTATCTACAAAAAGTGTCGAGACAGCATGTGTCTAAATATTATAGTTATTATGTCACAGTAAGCAGTTTTTTATTCTAAAATATTAATTTATATATGCCGCCTCTTGAAAAGGCTCTTCATTTGTACCTTGGTATTAATCCTTATCAAAATAAATCTAAAGCTGAAAAGTTTGTTTGTTTGTTTGAACGCTAGGATCTCGGGAAGTACTGGTCCGAATTGGAAGGTTCTTTTTCTATTGGATAGTCCATTTATCCAGGAAGGCTTTAGGCTATAGAAAATAACTCTACTATTAATTGAAGCGGAGCATGAAACAAGAATGTAACAAAATCGGGAAAAAATATTCCTCTTTTGAGAGTTTTCATACGTTTCGTGCTTTGACATGACACATGACAGCATGTGTCAAAGATTGCGTCATTGAATTTCAGTAATCTGTGCATTGAATATAAACCTTTGCTAATATTTTTTTCTAAATCTGAGTTGGTACGACCAATTTCCGACAGGTGGCGTAGCAGGTAGCTGAAGAGGTTTTTTGTTTGAATTCGATATTCTCAGAAATGAGTGAACCGATTTCAGCCATTCTTTCACCGTTGGATATGTACGGGATCCCGATGAGTGCTATATAATATACCACGGGCGAAGCCGGGGCGGGCATCTAGTTTGCACTAAAAAGGGTAAAATAAACTATTTTCGTACAAAAAATTAAACTGACTTCAAAACCACAAATAGGTCTTGCTAATAGTCGGTTACAGCCAAATGTAACAGGTAGTGGATACACCTAGGTACCACGTGCCTACATAGTATTTTTGGCCTGACTGGCACCGACTTCAAATAGTTTCTGTAATAATGATATTAATTTATTTTTCGCTTTTGAGCGCCTATTTGTGGATTTGAAGTCGGTTTTTTTTATTTGTACGAAAACAGTTTATATACTATGTAGTGATGATAGTGATATCTCAATGCCCTGTCAATTTCTCTAGAAATTATGCCTTTCAAACCGTAACAGTGATGTTTGCACATTACTACTTGACGGCAGAATAACTGGCAAACGTGTGGTACTTCCCCAGACGGAAGGCAGATTCTATAAAGAGTACTACCACAACAAAAAACGCCAAACAACGTAATCCGTACAGGTGTTCCGATGTGTTAGCAACATTACCTATGTCGTGAAATATTTTCTTGAAATTGATTTTTAATCTTGATAGGTACAGTTATAACTTTTTTATGATTTTCTGTATTGTATGAATGTGGTATGTATTTCACTCGTACAACAATCGTCAAACCCACACATCCCACTCCGCCGCTCTGCTACATCACCATGTTGGTGACGCGGTCATCGACATAAACCACTGGATGTGCCCTCCCAAACTTCAGGCGCACGGTATTATGTCATTGTTCGGAAGAGTGAGCTCATTCTTTCCGTTCTAGTCGGTTGCAGGAAGCGGCGAACGCCGGACGATTTTACCGATAACTATTCGTTGTCATAATGTTTATATAGGACCTACGGGGCTTAATCACGAATAATTCTTTTTTTTTTTTCTTTTATAGGTTTACACTTGACCGCCATCTCGCCTGATGTTAAACGACAATGCGGTCTACGATGGAGCGTGTTTACCTAGAAAAAAAAAACGATTCACTCTCGATTTGAAGACACAAAGATTGTAATCATAGTTTAAATACCTCGACGTTTCGGCAGCGTTACAACCGCCGTGGTCACGTGGTCACGATAAGACGTCGAGGTATTTAAACAATGAATTATTCGTGATTAAGCCCCGTAGGTACGATATAAACATTATGTGTTCCAATCGCGAAAGCTTAACAACAATATTCGTTGTCAACCAAAATAAGTAAAACCACAACACATCTCGCCGCGAGCGATTCTAGGGATCAAGTAGATAGGTTGTGTGTAAACCACTACACAAGAGACGCAGTTTATTACCAAGTATCTGAGTGACCGAGCTTTGCTCGGTGACTTAGATACATACTGATTTTCTAAAAAAAAATGAACTTGCAAAAAGAACGCGGCCGGTTGGATTGGAATCCGGACCTACCATATTTCAACCACCCATCTTCCCGACTGAGCTAATATACTGTCGCGCGCCGTCACGAAATTTACCATCGCATTCTAAACTTTATGTAACAGTTTTTCGTTGTCTAAAAACGCACATAAAACGGCGTTTTTTTTTTAAATAAAACCTGGCTAGATCGATTTAACGTCCCCGAAACACCCTGTATACATAATTTCATGAAAATCGTTCGAGCCGTTTCCGAAATTCAGATTCTATATATATATACTTACAAGAATTCCTCGTTTAAAGGTATAACATTTCAAGGTATTCAGAGCACATCTATTGATTTATGTCGATGTCGATATTATTTTCCTCTATCTAAAAGTTGTCGAAATTGAATAAAAATATTCACGGATCCACCCGGTGGAACGAAGCGGTAAACAAGATATCCATGAATCCATCTGTGGATTTAAGTGGAAAAAAACCACGGATCTACCAAAAAATAAGTGAGTGAGTAAAAATAAGTATCCATAGATCCACTGATGGATTCAAGAGGACATAAAAGTATCCGTGGATCGACATGTGGTGCCTAGCTGTGGATCCAAGTGGAGGGAGCGAAGATTCCATTCAAATATTTTATTTTGAGGTGTAAACTTTTTTTGGCGAACACACAGATTTTTCGGGGACTGTGAATTGAGCTCAAACGCTCGTGAAAGAAAGAAATTTTCGGGTGAACTCGGGACCATGGCCATCTAGAAATATTGGTGGACATTACACACACAACACTATCTGACCCCAAACTAAGCAAAGCTTGTACTATGGAAGCCAGACAGCTGATATAATACTTATATATTTCAAATAAATACTCATTATATATACATAGAAATCACCCAGGCACAGTACAAATATTTGAATTCATCACACAAACATTTGCACTGGGTGGGGATCGAACCCACGACTCACGGCTTCGCAGGCAGAGTTACTACCCACTAAGCCACCAGGCCAGCCAAATAAATGCTTGTTATGCGTGTTACCATGGTTACCATTACACATCTAACCAAAAGTCTAGATGGCCATGCTTATAAGACTCAGATTGAAAACTTCTTATAAGACTTGTTTAAACGTCAATAGTTTAAGGATTTATTCTTATTTTTATTAACTAGCAGTGCCTGCCGGTATCACTAGCGTCATTTCCAAAGTGAGCTATTAAATTCCGAGTTTTTACTTCTATCGGGATTCTCTATGACGGCTATTTTTTAAAAATAATTATTTTAAAAAATATGCATTTAAACTTACCCGCATATCGACACACTTGCTTTATAAGACGTACAAACAAACAATGCGGCCAGGAGCACGATCGTAGCATATATATGGCACATATTCGCTGTTGGCCAATACGCGACGGACCGCATCGTTACCGGTTCAGCTAAATTAGTTACTTCGATAGAAGTTTACGAGTTCGGAGATAATAATTTTGACACGATTATGATGTAATTACCGAGCTGAATGTTTGAAGAAAAACAATATCAATAATATTTTATTTGTTTGTGCTTGAATCTATACTAATATTATAAAGCTGAAGAGTTTGTTTGTTTGTTTGTTTGTTTGCTTGAACGCTAGGATCTCGGGAAGTACTGGTCTGAATTGAAAGATTATTTTTCTATTGGATAGTCCATTTATCGAGGAAGGCTTTAGGCTATAGAAAATAACTCTACTATTAATTGAAGCGGAGCATGAAACAAGAATGTAACAAAATCGGGAAAAAATATTCCCCTTTTGAGAGTTTTCGTACGTTTCGTGCTTTGACATGACACAAACATGACAGCATGAGTCAAAGATTGCGTCATTGAATTTCAGTAATCTGTGCCGTGAATATAAACCTTTGCTAATTTTTTTTTCTAAATCTGAGTTGGTACGACCAATTTCCGACAGGTGGCGTAGCAGGTTGCTGAAGAGGTTTTTTGTTTGAAATCGATATTCTCAGGAATGAGTGAACCGATTTCAGTCATTCTTTCACCGTTGGATATGTTCGGGATCTCGATGAGTGCTATATAATACACCACGGGCTAGGCCGGGCGGGCATCTAGTAGGTAAATATAAGTGGACAATAGGCGTGACGACAGGTCCTGCAATTATATTAAACAATTTGATACAATGACAGTATTTAAATAGAATAAAATATGTACCAATTTTTAATTTAGATATTTTTTAGTTAAACTTACTTTATGAGTATTCAAACCTAGATGGGCAAGTCCATTTTAAAAGTACGAAATTATTAGAAAACGTATTTACCATTGGATAACCCATTCAATTCAAAGTGACTTTTGTTATGAAACCAGTTTCCTAAACGCAATATTTAATATAGCTACCATACAAACTTTACGCGCGACGCATAGAAAATACGACAGTGTGACGTCACGTTTCTGTAGTGATTTGTATGAAGCGTTTTTTGGGAGAGTCCAAAATTGTGATTTTAAAATCGTGATATCACGGGAAGTTTTTAAGATAACAAAGTAATTCTTTCACCTATGTTTCAGTTATTGAGTAACCTTTTGATGGCACATTAAATCAAAAATGAGTCGACATGCCTATTTCGATAAAATTTAGGTATACCTACCTACCTCTGAACTATGAACAGCCAAATAAAAAAAAGAACCATCTAAGTTTATTTTATTCAAAAAAAAAAAATTGGTTGCCTGTAAAGTCGGTATACGGGCGAAAGTTTTACGTGACAACGACTTTGAGTGGTAAAATAATTTTACGGAAGAGACGCGTGCCTTTCACTTTTTATGTCTGTCTCTCTCGCTCTTAGGCGGGCTAACCATGCCCGAGTGGAAGGGACGCATGCCTCTCACTCGCTCTCGTTGTGAGCGCATAACGTGAGCGGAGCGTAACGCAGTTTCTTGAAGTGTCACACGGCCAACCAATTTATAAGACGTTGTCACGTCAAAATTCACGTAACAAATAAGTAAATCGACGTATTACCTATAAGACATTTTTATTAAAACTATTATAGATTTACACTTGACCGCCATCTCGCCCAATGTTAAGCGACGATGCGGTCTACGATGGAGCGTGTTTGCCTAGAAGAAACCGATTCACTCTCGATTTGAAGACACAAAGATTGTAACCATCGGAGAAAACCCACTCAGGCAACGTATTCCACAGCCTATACGTATCGCAGAGTATAGTGCCACCAAAGTATAGACTGGTCGTGGCTTAGTGGGTAGTAGCTCTGCCTGCGAAGCCGAGGGTCGTGGGTTCGATCCCCGCCCAGTGCAAATATTTGTGTGATCAATTCAAATGTTTGTACTGTGTCTGGGTGTTTCTATGTATAATAAGTATGTATTTACTACTATATATGCATTATATCAGCTATCTGGCCGCCATAGTACAAGCTTTGCTTAGTTTGAGGTCAGATGGTGTTGTGTGTGTAAAATTATACACCAATATTTAATTTACTTACTTACCAACTTATATGTAGAACGGCTAAAAGAGGAACTACTGAGGCACATAGAGTTTTGTAATAGATGGCAGCACTTTTCGATCGTGGCGCTATCGCTATATTCTACAAATAAGTTGGTCGCACTATAGAGTCGAACCTACAGATTTAGTAACTCTTTGGTCAAACCTTTTTTGTTCGAGTCTTTGGAACCATCAACCATGAAACGATGTCGCTTTTTCGAGTTGCTAGCAGTCCGATGGAAAAAGGTAACTGGGGCAAAATAAAACAATTCAATTTGATAAAAAAATTATATATATTTTTAAGTTTAGAGATATCACGGCCGTTCACTATACTAGTATTATTGATTACGGAATATGTTTAACTTTGGTTAAACGGTGACTTCCCAGATATTTTCGTTGCAATTTCATGAACGAAAGGTAAACTTAAAAAGTTTTGTCAGTTTTGCCATTTACGCGATGTATGAAACTATATCGAAATGTGACGGTTTGAAGGGCAATGTTTGCAGTAAAATTACAGAGCACAGATACTAGTACCCATGATGCATGAAACTTCGTCGAAATATCGGAACTCATAGCACCATTGAACCATCGTTCTATATAATTCAATCTCGCAAATTAATAATACCCGTGTATTTTTTTATTAATTACACTATTTACATTTTAAAGTACGTGGTACTTAATATTAATATTTTTAAATCTAATATAAAACACCCTCTCACACAAATTCGCACACAATTATCGTTTTCGTATAGGTACATTTTTATAAGAGTGGACTACAGGAGAGAGTAGGCCGATGTAGATGTTGAGATATTGACCCCCATAGTTCCATAGTTTGTAGTTTTTGTGTTCCCCCATAGTCTGCAGTTCCCCTTGGGGTTCAAACCCTCCCACCTCAATATGAATTTCCCTCATTTCACATATAAATTCTCACATAACTATCGTTCTCATGTAATGATCAGCCCCGTAGGTAGTCCATCACCCAGGGCGACATGTCCGCCGTGTATTTGGTCGGCGGCACGTCGTACGGGAGCGTCAGCCGATTCCTCGCGTTACTTTCCAAAGGAAACAGGTCTTCGTTTATCTGGAAGGGAATTCATCATCATTTATTATCTTATACCTTTAGACGAGCAATTCTTGTAGGTATAAATATATAGAATCTGAATCTCGGAAACGGCTCGAATGATTTTCATGAAATTATGTATACAGGGGGTTAGGGTACGATAAATCGATCTAGCCAGGTTTTATTTAAAAAAAAAAATTGGTTGCCTGTAAAGTCGGTATACGGGCGAAAGTTTTACGTGACAACGACTTTGAGTGGTAAAATAATTTTACGGAAGGGACGCGTGCCTTTCACTTTTTATGTCTGTCTCTCTCGCTCTTAGGCGGGCTAACCATGCGCGAGTGGAAGGGACGCGTGCCTCTCACTCGCTCTCGTTGTGAGCGCATAACGTGAGCGTAGCGTAACGCAGTTTCTTGAAGTGTCACCCGGCAAACCAATTTATAAGACGTTGTCACGTCAAAACGCCGTTTTATGCGAGTTTTTAGACAATGAAAAACTGTTACATAAAGATTAGAATGCGACGGTAAATTTCGCGACGGCGCACGACAGTATATTAGCTCAGTCGGGAAGATGGGCGGTCATAATATGGTAGGTCTGAATTCGAATCCAGCCGGCCGCCTCTTTCTTTTTTCAATTTCATTTTTTTTTTTTTTTGAGAAATTCGTTAGGTATGTATATAAGTAACCAGGCGCGGTCCCAGCCTCGAATTTTGGAGGGGTCACCAGTACGCAGCTTCAGATTGGGGGGGGTGGGGCTTTGTCACCAGTTAAAAAACTGCAAAAACTGCAAGAGCTACTACTGCAAGACCTTGGATTCTACATGAAACCACACACTTGTCAAAGTCCACAACAGCATCCTGCTGAAGCACAAGACGTTGGCGTAATTGTACTCATCAAACATATCACACTAACATAACACACCGGGATAGAAGCCAGAAATTAATACATGATGAATCAGATGACATATATGATACAACCGATTAAAAGTTAAAAATGAAAAAAGAAGAAGAAGACTTTATCAGCTGACTATTATTATCATTGTATAAATTCAGACCAATGGAAACTGCGTTGCCAGACATATTGCATGCCTCTAGAAGAAGAGGCCAGTTTGTATGGGTCAATTATTTAAATGTTTTGTATCATCTTATCTTACCTGCAAACAGCAATAAAGATTTTTGTATTTGTATTTGTAAAATACAACAATCGAGTAAAAAATACTTTACTAGTAGCGCGCCGCGGTTTTACCTGCGTACTAACCGTTCCACTTGTTTTCCCGCGTTAAAAAATAGCCTATTTACTATTAGATCTTTTTGTTTATTTTGGATTTAAATGACTCGACGAACTTCGTATCACTTATTCTGTTTTTTTAGTGATAACTTCTTTCGGAAGAAGAAAGAGAGGGAGACCTGTGGCTAGTTGGGAAGACGACATCAAAAAACGAGCTGGCCCCAACTGGATCCAAGTGGCCCAATCTAGGGAAGAATGGCTATCTTTGGAGGAGCCCTTCACCTTCAGAGGAATTCTTACAGAATGAAGAATAATAGTATAGGATTAAGGAAAAAACTAACAAATAAAATTATACTAACAAAACTAATACTTACATGTAAATAAACTAAACTAACTTAATCTAATCAAACTTCTTGTTTTATAAGCTGTAAGAAATAAAAGGCTTTTTTTTTTATTAACTTCTTTTGGCGCGGCACAAACAGATTTTTCGTCATTTCAATTAAATTTTAGCGTCAGACTCGGGAATAATAAGAAATCTTTTCGGGTAAACTCGGGACCATGGCGATCTAGAGATGCGTCAGCATTTCTGATCCATTCTATGGATCCCGGAGGAACCGGAGGAGAAAACGGGTGAAACCATGCCATGGCCATTCTAGATGGCCATACAGCCATGCCATACCATGGTTTATGGTCATGCTGTATGGCCATCTAGAATGGCCATGGCATGGTTTCGCCCGTTTTCTCCTCCGGTTTCACCCATTATAAGCTTTCACTTCTATCGACAGTCCGTATGACTGCCATTTTTTTTAAATTTGAACTGCTTATTTCGTAATTAATACTTACTACGAAATGAGGCAGGAAAAGAACCCCCCGCTTCATAGCTCATTATCCTTAACGCTGCGTTACCCTTGTTGATGGAACCCCACGCCGCCTGTGTATGCGAAAAACGACCATAATACTATTACAATAGGGATGAAGACTGGGCCAAAGATATACCATTCTAATTAGGCCGTCAGCGTATTGAATATGGTACACGTTTTTTTGTTTTACATAATAACAAAGATTAATATGGGACAAAGAGATTAATATGGGATAATAAAACCTTCGAACTTGTGACGTCACGTCTACATAACAATCGTTTCCAGACGCGACGTCACTCGAAAACTTCTGAGCACTTTTGTTTGTGAAACAAATGAAAAAATCATCATCATCATCATCAGCCTGTATTCGTCCACTGCTGGACATAGGCCTCCCCTATGATACGCCGCTCAGCCCGGTCCTCGGCCTTACTTCTCCAGCCGCCACCAGCTGCCTTTCGAATATCGTCACTCCATATAGTCTCAGGACGTCCTACACTACGTTTGCCGATTCGCGGTCTCCACTCCAGAACCCGTCTGCCCCAGCGGCTATCGGGTCTGCGACAGATGTGCCCATTGCCACTTCAGTTTGCTAATACGCTGAGCTATGTCGGTGACTCTAGTTCTCTAGTAAATGAAAAAATACGTGTCCAATATTTTGAAATACGAGCCTAATTAATATCTACCTGTCGCATTAGTTTTAGTATATAATATAATTTATATATTATATATTAAATATAATAGTATAAAATGTAATTAATTTGTATCTATCTACAATCTAACTGAAGGACTAGACAGATTTTTTAGTCATGCCTATTTAGGTACAATTTAGTCAGTGAATATATTTTTTATGTATTTATTCTATAAACTAGATGTACGCCCCCGCTTCGCCCGTGGTATATAGCACTCATCAGGATCCCGTACATATACAACGGTGAAAGAATGACTGAAATCGGTTCAGTCATTCCTGAGAATATCGCTTTCAAACAAAACACCTCTTCAGCTACCTGCTACGCCACCTGTCGGAAATTGGTCGTACCAACTCAGATTTAGAAACAAACTTGATTAGCAAAGGTTTATATTCAATGACGCAATCTTATACACATGCTGTCATGTCAAAGAATGGTACGAAAACTCTCAAAAAGGAATATTTTTTCCCGTTTTTGTTACATTCTTGATTTATGCTCCGCTTCTATTGATAGTAGCGTTATGTTCCAATAGAAAAAGAATCTATAAATTTGGACCAGTACTTCCCGAGATCCTAGCGTTCAAACAAACAAACTCTTCAGTTTTATAATATTAGTATAGATGTTAATTATCTAGTTAACATACAAAAACTCAAACACGAAAATAAACTTTTGGTAAGAGTTTTTAGAAACTAATGTTAGATAATAGTAATTTGAAGAAAATTTGAAAAAGAAGAATAAAGCAAAGGAGCTTAAAAATAATAATTTGTATGAACTGACCATCTCTAATAAATAATAATTAATTTGTCAATAATAATAATTCGTAATAAAACATAAAGTGTAAATTATAATGATTTGCAACAAATAAGATTTGTAATAAACAATAAATTGTAATAATTTGTGTTTTTTTTTTAACTTTAATAGGTTTACACTTGGCCGCCATCTCGCCTGATGTTAAGCGACGATGCGGTCTACGATGGAGCGTGTTTACCTAGAAATAACCGATTCACTCTCGATTTGAAGACACCAAGATTATAACTATCGGGAAAAACCCACTCAGGCAACTCATTCCACAGCCTAGACGTTCTTATCACAAACGTAGAGTCAAACCTCTTTATCCGTGTCTTTGGAATATCCACCATGAAACGGTGCCGCTTCTTCGAGTTACGAGAAGTACGATAGTAAAAAGGGCAAGGTGGTATAAGATCGTGCAGATCAGTTGCACACTCTCCGAAGTGTATCCGATAAAAAACCGATAAGCTAACAATTTTGCGGCGATGTTCAAGACTTTGAAGTCTTTTTCGAGCTAGAATGTCTTTGCCTATGAGCCTTTTGGCACGCCTCTCGATCGATTGTAATGAATAAGAAATAAATAATAGTTTGTGAAAAATAATAATATGCCAAAATAATTTATTGGCAACAAATAATAATTTAATAACGTAACCGTACGTCAATAACATAACGTATACCTCGCTACAGTGTCCCGAAATGAAACAGAAGTCCGCAGCGTGCGAATTGTCGGGAGACAAGCGAGTGTGCGACTTTATATGCACCACATCGTGGTACTCTAATATTACACACACGCACACTAATATTATAAAGCTGAAGAGTTTGTTTGTTTGAACGTTAGGATCTCGGGAAGTACTGGTCCGAATTGAAAGATTTTTTTTCTATTGGATAGTTCATTTATCGAGGAAGGCTATAGGCTATAGAACATAACGCTATTATTAACTGAAGCGGAGCATGAATCAAGAATGTAACAAATCGAGAAAAAATATTCCTTTTTGAGAGTTTTCGTACGTTTCGTGCTTTGACATGACACATGACAGCATGTGTCTAAGATTGCGTCATTGAATATCACAGATTACATACCTCTTGAATATAAAACCTTTGCTAATCTTTGAGTTGGTACGTCCAATTTCCGACAGGTGGCGTATCAGGTAGCTGAAGAGCTGTTTTGTTTGAAAGCGATATTCTCAGGAATGACTGAACCCATTTCTAAAATTTTTCCACCGTTGGATATGTGCGGGGTCTCGATGAGTGCTATATATGTTCCGCGGGCGAAGCCGGGGCGGACATCTAGTAAATAACAATTTGTAAAACATCATACTTTTTATAGATAATATAATAATATAAGTTGTAAAAAATAATAAATTTGCAATAAATAATAATTTGTGATAAACAATAGTTTGTAATATATAATAAATTGTGATATATAATAATTTGTAAAACATAATAAATTTGTAAAAATATTACTTTGCAGAAAAATGTAAGAAATAATATTTTGTAAGAAAGCAATAATCTTAATCTATATAAATCTCCTGTCACGATGTTTGTCCGCGATGGACTCCTAAACTATTTAGCCGATTTTAATAAAATTTGGACACCGTGTGTGGATTGATCCAACTTAAAAGATAGGATAGTTTTTTATTTCGATTTTATTTAACAATATCCGAGCGAAGCCGGAACGGGCCGCTAGTTTGTAATAAATGATAACTTGCAATAAACTATAATTTAATACCAACCGTATGTCAATGACATATTTTACCTTGCTACAGTTCCCCGAGGTGAGCAGGAAGTAAGCGGCGCGCGTGTTGTCGGGAGACACGCGGGCGTAGGACTTTATGTGCGGCATCGCGCGGTCGCGGTGCGTACTGACCGCGCGCCATTGGCTAGAGAGAGACAACACCATCGTGAACAGCCCAGGGATGTTATAGCGAGCAGATCAACAGGCAGAATAGGCGTGTAGACTAAAAAAAGAAGTGTGGCACTCGGGGACTGCCGCGGTAAAGCTATTGCATGTTGCATGCATTTTTATCAACATAAGCAATAGGGATGTTAACAATTTTTCGGAATTGCTTTTATTTTGAAGAGTAACATTTGTTTACCATAAAAAATATCACGGGAAATCCGTTAAGTTGGCAACACTGCTAAGAGCATTTAGTCTTTAAAGCTAATACAAATAAGATTCAAAGTCGAATGACCGAGTGGGGGAGGACGGCGTTACGGTCTTCCGTCCCTCTTTCTTGTGAACATAAGAAAGAGATGCACGATCACTAAAATTCGGTCCCCAGGCCCGCTATAAAAGCTATGCTATAAATTATTATTATATTATGCAATAGCTTAAAAATTTGGCAGTCATAGGAACTGCCGATACAAGTGAAAACCAAATTTGGAATTTGATAGCTTATTTTGGAAACTACGCGGGTGAAACCGGAGGGCGTGACCATGACCATGGCCATCTAGAAACGCGTCAGCATAGGGAACGCCAATGGGATATGCTGGCGCATTTCTAGATGGCCAATGGCCATGGTCCCGAGTTTACCCGAAGATTTCTTATCATTCCCGAGCCTGACGCTAAAATTAAATTCAGAGCCCTCGAAAAATCTATATATGGCGCGCCAAAAGAAATTTTCACTCCAAAAATGAATTACCCAGTCCATTAGACTATTAAGATATATTGTACATGTACTTTTTCTTTCGTTTCACAAATACTTTTACTTACATAAATAATATAAAAAGTTGTTGGAGCCAAAGTTGTTACAAGTATTTTCTATAACTAGTCTATAAATTATGTTATAATTTCAAGTGACTAATATAAAAAGTTGTTGGAGCCAAAGTTGTTTCGGATATTTACAATAAAAATTGTTGAAGCCAAAGTGAATAACTAGGTTTTGAAGACAATGTATTTTCAAGTTACGAGACGATTTTCTTAGCATTCCATGGATTCACCGTGCGGGTGCCGGGTCCATCGTGTGACAGAGAGAGAAAACCCGAGCAGATCCCGAGACTTGTGACTCGGGCGTAGGTTTAAGGGGCCCCTTTCTGACGTACATCAACACTCACCTTCACTACTCGTCTTTCTCTCCCTGCCCAGCCAAATCTGATATGAGCCTACTAGTGCAGCTTTAGATACTCGTTCCAGTATAGAACTTACTGCACTTCTGGATAAGCCAAGGTCTTTCAGTAGGTTATAGAGAGATTTTGCTGGTATACCTCTCGCTCCCACTTCTACAGCGTATAAACTAACTACATAGCCGTTTTTTGTTAATTCGTTTAGGAGGTCGTAATTCTTATTTTGTTTCATCGCGTGGTCTTTAGGTATATTAGTTTCCCACGGTACGGTAAGTTCTACAAGGACTATGCATTTCGTAGCTCTAGAAAAAAGGAAAATGTCCGGTCTGGATGACGAAACACCCACATCCTCTGGGATTTTGTAGTGCTTTTCATACGTGTCCATTAAAATAGTCCAATCAGGTGCTGTACCCAGGATTGAGTAAGGCTTGTTCCTGGAGTTTGAAGTTGAGCCTTCTTTACAAAGTTAATTTGTCTTTTGTTTGTCGTCAATCCCTTTTGGGCTCTAGCTACTGAAAGGCTCATGGCTTCACGTATGATTTCAAGTACTCTGTCATGACGCCGTGAGTAATGACCCCCATTAAGGAGCACCTTGCATCCCACCAATATGTGCCTTGCTGTACATATCGCCTCTCCACAAGTATAGCAACATTTTTCAGAGGCTTTTCCCCACCTTACCAAGTTACTTTGGTCAGGGAGGGTCATTTGGAATGCATTTAGATTATAAAGAGTTGTTGGAGGCGAAGTTGTTTCGCGGATACTTACTATAAAAAGTTGTTGAGCCAGGGTTGTTTGGAGTGCACGGCGGCGCTGTACGGCAGACAGCCGCCGCCGAGCAAGTTGTCGTGAGACTGCCGGACGTTCTCTGTGATCGAAAAATAATAATGAAGTCAAATATTGTTTACATAACTAAAAAAATCAAATAAAAAAGAAATGTGGCACTCGGGGACTGCCGCGGTAAAGCTATTTATTGCATGTTGCATGCATTTTTATCAACATAAGCAATAGGCATGTTAACAATTTTTCGGAATTGCTTTTATTTTGAAGAGTGACATTTGTTTACCATAAAAAAAATGCAGTGAAGTATACAATCTAGTCAGTCTTCGACAGCTAAGAGCATTTAGTCTGTAAAGCTTATACAAATAAGATTCCAAGTCGAATGACCGAGTGGAGAGGACGGCGTTACGGTCTTCCATCCCTCTTTCTTGTGAACATAAGAAAGAGATGCACGATCACTAAAATTCGGTCCCCAGGCCCGCGATAAAAGCAATGCAATAGCTTAAAAAATATATTGTTTAAGATAATGAAATGAAAATGAAAAAAAAATGTAATGACAAAGGTCACGGACCCCGGAGTCTGTGGAGCGGAAAAATAATAATAAAATAAAAAAAGACAGAGAAATGTCTTGTATACATATAGGGTGACTGTATTCACCAAACATTCTTTCCTTACCATTGCTGTGAAAAATTAGGATTTCACGTTATATCTCTATATATAAAAATGTTATGTTGGTTTGTGTACGCTTCAAAAACTCAAAAAGTTGTGCACCGATCGAGCTGAAATTTTACAATGATATTTATATAAGCCGCATCAAGGATTGTTCTTATCTAATTTTTGCATCACAATGTGCCACAGCGAACCGTGGCAGGGTACAGCTAGTACAGCATATAAAAAGTTACCCCTAGTCTAGGAAGTTACGGCTGGTCTAATTGGGAGCCTCTTTTCGAAGTCATGTGCGTAATGCTATTAAGTAATTTGTAATATTTTAAATAAACACACTGGTACACTCCGCGTGGTATAGGCTGAGCTTTGCATTAGTGTGAGTGATCACCAATCAGGCAGGAGCTTGAAATTTAGTCCGCGAGGTATAGGCTGAGCTTTGCATTAGTGTGAGTGATCACCAATCAGGCAGGAGCTTGAAATTTTGTCCGCGAGGTATAGGCTGAGCTTTGCATTAGTGTGAGTGATCACCAATCAGGCAGGAGCTTGAAATTTTGTCCGCGAGGTATAGGCTGAGCTTTGCATTAGTGTGAGTGATCACCAATCAGGCAGGAGCTTGAAATTTTGTCCGCGAGGTATAGGCTGAGCTTTGCATTAGTGTGAGTGATCACCAATCAGGCAGGAGCGCGGCGAGACAGAATGGCGCCGCGCCTAAGGCCGGTTGTCACACCTACACTATCCATGTACACTCACACAAATGCAAAGCTCAGCTTATGCCTCGCGGAGTGTATTTCACGTTCGATATAGTCAGTCCCGTAGACTGGATATCCTTGGAGGAGGCATTTACCTCAAAAGAGGTTCACGCAGAACTTGGCTAAACAAAAATTTTAGTTTAAATAATTTATTAATTTAACAGAAATACTCAGTACTTGTCATCTAATTCTATGTCAATCTTACCTTCTGCTGAAATAAAAGGCTTTTTATTTTATTTATTATATATAGTCAGTCCAGTCCGACTCAAGTTTCGATCGCGTCCGGCGATCTTTTTCGAGAAGAGTGCGCGCGCGGGTTCGCAGCTCGTTTAGCACTGAAACTTGAGTAGGACTAGACTGACTGACCGGAACAAACAAACAGACGACAAAAAAAATAGTTTTTTTTAGATACATGTACCTTACATTTACATATATGTACTTTCATTTGAATTTTATTTTTAACTAGATGTCCGCCCCGGCGTTGCCCGTGGTACATTATATAGTACTCATCAGGATCCCGTACATATACAACGGTGAAAGAATGACTGAAATCGGTTCAGACATTCCTGAGAATATCGCTTTCAAACAAAACACCTTTTCAGCTACCTGCTACGCCACCTGTAGGAAATTGGTCGTACCAACTCAGATTTAGAAAAAAAAATGATTAGCAAAGGTTTTATATTCAAGAGGTATGTAATCTGTGATATTCAATGACGTAATCTTAGACACATGCTGTCATGTGTCATGTCAAAGCACGAAACGTACGAAGACTCTCAAAAAGAAATATTTTTTCCCGATTTTGTTACATTCTTGATTCATGTTCCGCTTCTATTAATAGTAGCGTTATTTTCTATAGCCTATAGCCTTCCTCGATAAATGAACTATCCAATAGAAAAAGAATCTTTCAATCCGGGCCAGTACTTCCCGAGATCCTAGCGTTCAAACAAACAAACAAACTCTTCAGCTTTATAATATTAGTATAGATTATATTTAATTTTTAGTATTATAAACAAACACTTCAATTTTATTTATTTCTATAGAGCATAGATGTATATGAACGGATGTAATGTTAATTGAATGTTTAAAAATGTCAATAAAATTATTCTATTCTATAGACAAAGGCATATCTCACCTAGAGACGGGTAAATGAGTTTCAGGGCGGGCGGGCCGGTCAACGTCTGCGGCGGGTCCTTGATCTTGGTGAAGTGCCGCAGAAAGTCTCCCGTCAGCCACACCTGTCAAACGAAACGTCAAAATTGACATTTGATTATCCATTTTGATTTTTTTGATTTGATTATTATTAAGATATGATTTGGCGCGTTCGCATTGTTTCAAAATTGGCTATCTAGTTACGTAAGAGCGTTGTTTAAGCTTCGGCTTGTGAATAGGGAATATGCATGTAGTTTAAATTGGCTTGATTTTTTTTTTCGTAGAATCCTTAATGTCCTGCCATTATGCCAAAACAATTATTTTATTATTTAGTTAGTTATTAATTATAAAAAATATTATTTAAAAAGTGCAAAATAGGCGCGGGAAATTCAAGTTTGCGAAACGCATCACTGTCTGTGGAAACCAAATGTGACGTCACATGGCATGTTTTCTGCTTTAACGGTGTCGATATTCGTACTGAGCTAGTAGTGTTAGAGAGAAAAGTCGTGTTCTCCATCGTTTGATTAGCTAGTACAACTCAAAAATCGGTACAAAGTAACTGCAACACTTGTAGTAAACAAACACAGGTCGTGGCCTGTGACGTCATGCAGGCGCGGGAAAGATGGCGGCGTTTAAACTGGACAAATTATATCGATATTTTAAATATTATTTTAAAAATCAATTTGTACATTTACAAGAGTATTTATATTTTTTATTGTGTTATAATAATGTAAAAAGTGAAATTAAAGATATAAAAAAATGCATGCATATTCCCTATTGTGACACTTTAGTTGAACCCATTGTTCTCAAATACAAATACAACAATCTTTATTGCTGTTAAGGTAAGATAAGGTGATACAAAACATTTTAAAACGTTTAAAACGTCAAGGGCATTTCAAGACGATTCTAACGATTTCGTTTGCTTATAATAGTTATTTGTTATACAAGAGTGCAAAGTTGATTTTTAACCGCGTGCTCAGTTTTGATGGCCGAGCAAGCCAAGGATTCTAAAATTGAATCACGAGCGCAGCGAGTGATTCAAAATTAGAATCCTGAGCGTAGCAAGAGAATCAAAAGAGCACAAGGTGAAAAATCTTTGCACTCGAGTGCAACACGTAACTTTTCATTCCACCTCAGCGAGGAAATGGCTAAAACTAAATGCAATTGTTTAAATGTTTTCGCGCTAAGAAAATTAAAAAAAAAGTAAGTACACCAAGGAGGTTCCGAGTCTGAGTTTTTAACATATTAAAAAAAATGTATGATGCATTCGGCACCAAGGAGGTAGAAATAAATAGGTTGAATTATGTTTTGAATTCAAAACCTCAGTACACACGATGTTCTAAATTCAAATTTACTTTAACCTCTAGAGGGTTAAAACTACTTTTGCGCCCTGATATCGAGGAGCAAAAGTACTCTAAATTGTCGAGTAATGTTTATATCCTACAAATATTATAAAAATTGCAAAAGTTTGGGAGTATGGATGAATGTTTGTTTCTCTGTCACGCAAAAACTACTAAAGGGATCCAAGTAAGGGTACTTAGCAGCTTCATCCTTTCCTATTTTCTCTACAGGGCCGAGCCATTATACTGAAATGTTACCGACTTTTCTAAGCTTGACACCAGCCCTAAAAATGTTCGCGACTTTTTGAACTCCACACCAAACCTAAGAAATGTTCGCGACTTTTCTGCGCTAGACACCAAACCAAACTTGAGAAATGTTTGCGAATTTTTTGAGCTCAACATATATATCCGAGCTGGTGGGATGAAAAAAATATTATGTTACAAATGTAAACTAACAGGTTTTTGACACTTGAGCGTAAGTGTTATTGGGATGTTAAGTGGTTTAGGAGATAATCATAATCATTTATTCATAACCATTGTGTTATATGTCACAAAAAATAAAATATACATAAAATGAAAAACATAAGGTACCGCAGGAACAAATAATTTTCTGGCTACATAAAATAATTCAAGGAATGTCAATTAAACAAAAAATAAAATAAAATAAATCAAATATAAATTAGCATGTCACAATGTATACAACGAAAAATTGTAATAATTATTAAATGAAAATTAGATCCTCATCTAACCTTTGTATAGAATAAATTCATTATAGCTGTAGAACGATACTACTTCATTTATAAAGTAGACATTAATAGTGATTGTATATTTTATTAATTTAGTTAAGTTACGGCTGGTCTAGTCGGGAGAACGGCGACTGCCGATCCGGAGACCCCGGGTTCGAATCCCACGCGCACCACTGTCTTCTCGAAATCATGTGCGTAATGCCGCTAACTTAAAAACGGTGAAGGAAAACATCGTGAGGAAACCGACATGTAACTAGAATGTTTCGAGGTCATGTGGTCATCCACCAACCCGCACTTGGCCAGCGTGGTGGATTATGGCCTAAAACTCTCTCCTTGCGAGAGAACATTCAGTGGGCTACTTATACATGTATACTTTAATTAATTATATATAGGTACTGTATCACAATAACGAAGTAATTAAAAAAAACTGCACTCGATGGCGTAATTTTATTTTTTAACTTCAAAACAATTTTGTTAATGTTTTTGTTTTTATTTTACGATTTTATTGTGTTGATGTAGAGATTTTTTGAATTCGATTTTTGACAGGACTTGTCAATTGGGGGCCGTCAGCGCACCACGTTTGCGACGAATCGCTATAATTTTGTTATATTTTAATCTACCTTTGTAACCCACACGCCGTATGAAATTATGTTTACTGATATGGGCCTTCATGCGCCTTTATATTTATGTGTTTTATCTCAAAATAAAGACCAATTCAAGGAGACGCCATTAATAAATGTGTGTGCCTGCCTGCCCAAAGACATAAGATTATTATTCGCCTTACAGGCGACCGCAAACTTAAGTTTTTGGTATGTATATATGTCACCGTCATATTGTAAAAACCGTTAGATCATAATCTAACGTCGTCAGATTATAACCTGACGTCGTCAGATTACAAATTAACCTACCGTGAGATTGTAATCAGACTGTGTTGACAATAGGCATGACGACTCATTTTTTATTTAATGTGCCATCAAAAGGCTACTCAATAATTGAAAAAATAATTATTTTGTCTTTAAAATATATGATTCCCCTGAATATCACGATTTTAAAATCACAGTTTTGGACTTTCCTAAAAACGCTTCATACAAAAACACTACTAAAGCGTGACGTCACTGTCTGGTATTTTCTATGCGTCGCGCGTAAAGCTTGTATGTTAGCTATATTAAATATTGCGTTTAGGAAACTGGTTTCATAACAAAAGCCACTTTAAACTGAATGGGTTATCCAATGGTAAATACATTTTCTAATAATTTCGTACTTTTAAAATTTACTTACCCATCCATCTTTCAATGATCATAAAGTAAGTGAAACAAAAAGATATTAAAATTAAAGTTGGCACATATTTTATTGTATTTAAATACTGTCATTGTATCATATAATTTGATATAATTCCAGGATCAGTCGTAATGCCTATTTTACAGAGACATACATTATCCAACCCTGTATTGTCAAAGTCAAAGTTCTTTATTGATAAATGTACAATTTACACGTCAATTTTATAAAAAAACAAAATAAGAGTATACAAAGAGTATATATACATTTTTAAAGTTTAAATTGAACTTTATATTGTACGATAAAGGTATCGTACAAATAAGTGTCAAAAATTAAAATATATGTACTTATTACAATTGTAATGAACAATGTCAATTTTTAACAACTTTATTGTGAGTTTGCCATCACTATATAAAAACTCGCTGTAACTATAAAAAGTTTGATCGATAAGCCAGCTTGTAGTTATAGTATTGTAGTGTGTAGTGTAGTATCTCATACTTACGTTGGGATCTTTCCCGTAGCTGCCCAAACTAGAGGCCTGCGCTATTAAGGGCCACTGTCTCGACTCTGGGGGACACAAAAATACAACTAAATGTCTATCTACATACAGGGATTGTTGGTAATCACCCTGTATCCTTTTTAAATCCCGACCAACACAGGGTGTTATAAGTTTGACGTCGATGTCTGTATGTCTGTCTGTGGCACCGTAGAGCTCAAACGGATGGATTGATTTCGATAGGTTTTTTTTTATTCGAAGGTTAATTTCCGTGCGGTGGTTCTTAGCTTTATTTGGTTAATATCCATTCAAGATGGCCGCCTCCACAAAATGGCGGACAAAATATTTCTTCACAACCTACCACAATATGGATATCAAATGAAAGGGCTTGACTAGTAGTATACTATGCACTATGGCAAATTTCAAATCCTAGATGGCGCCACCACAAAAAGGCGAAATACATTTCTTTTTCACAACTCTCTCAACATGCCTATTGTACCGGCGAGTAGTATATATTCTTATTGATTAATTAATTATTATTATTTAGGTCCTCACCCGTCGGTGGTACGTTGCAGTGCTGCCTCAACAGCGCCCCCACCCTCGTCAACCCCCACTCCGCGTCGAAGTGGCCGCCCGGAACCGAAGCCACGAAGAACACGCTGCAAGCGAGGATTTACATGTACATTGTAATTTTGTAACTTATTCATATTGGTTCTTCTTTTATCAGTCACTTTAGGGTATAGAATAAATATCCGAGAGTAACTAATTGGCTAGAGGTAGCGGAGTAGCGGGGACTGAACGATAGTCTAACACAGCCTTTCCCAAAGCGGGCGATAACGACTGAGCTTTGTTCGATTTAAACTCGAATAAAATCACATTTTCTAAAAAAATTACGTTTACAAACTTCCTTGCACAATAATCGCTTAGTTAAAGGTATTAGATACACAATAACCGCTTGGTTAAAGGTATTAGATACACAATAATCGCTTAGTTAAAGGTATTAAATACACAATAATCGCTTGGTTAAAGGTATTAGATACACAATAACCGCTTGGTTAAAGGTATTAGATACACAATAATCGCTTAGTTAAAGGTATTAAATACACAATAATCGCTTGGTTAAAGGTATTAGATACACAATAACCGCTTGGTTAAAGGTATTAGATACACAATAAACGCTTGGTTAAAGGTATTAGATACACAATAAACGCTTGGTTAAAGGTACTAGACAAACAATATTTGTTTGGTTAAAGGTATTTAATTGCTTGGTTAAAGGACTATACTTACTTGATATGTGAAAAGTCACACCGTTTCACGCGGTCGACGTGCGGCGAGAGCGCGGACAGGTGGTAGTGGGAGAGGTAGCGAAGCAGCGAGCGCTTGAACCCCGTGGGGGACTCGCCCTCGTGGGGCATAGCCCCCGCCGGGAGTTCCGGGCAGCGGGGGCTGAACCACAGTCTGCAGATAATGGTGAATGTTCACAAATTTTGAATGTTAGCTTTCTGTGTTCTTCGTTCAAAATAATAAATACTCGTGACAGAATTATTTCAATACGTCAATTAGTTTCCAAGATATAGAATTTTAAAGTGAGCGGTGCGCGTGACGTCATACCACAACACTCGCTCAGTTCGTTCACAACTGGAAGCGATGACAAAAGAAAACATTGCACAAGTACTACTGCTAGCTACTACAGCTGCTGACTTGCGCCTAAGCGGAGTGGACCGTTGTGTAATGACGTCACACGCGGTAGACATTTTTGCGTATTGTGAATGCTTGTATAGTTAAAACTACTTGGTATTTTTTAACAAAACAAAAACTAGTGTATCTATATTATACAGAAGCTTTACTGGAACAAAGTTTCAAGTGATTTTACATACCTATTAACATTCCCCATTATGATTGTACGTTAATCTACAGGTTGGTACGGTAGTACTATACACGGTTACTGGTGATCAGCCCGCTAAAGAATCTTTCAATTCGGACCAGTAGTTCCCGTGATCCTAGCGTTCATACAAGCAAACAAACTCTTCAGCTTTATAGTATTAGTATATATTAATAATATGTATATGAATATGAATATCTATTTTTAACCGACTTCCAAAAAAGAGGAGGTTATCAATTCGACCAGTATGTTTTTTTTTTCGTGTATATTACCTAATTTCTCGAGAACCCCGCACCGTTTTAAAATTTATTTTTGTTTTCGGGTGGATATGCGTCCCGAATGATCCCATATAAATCTTATCGAAATGGGTCAAGTGGTTATTGAAATATGAACCATAAACTAAAATTTTGCGTACAATTTTCTGGATGGCGTAGTTGTAGATTACACAAAAGTTATGAAACTCGATCCTGTCAATACGAAATTGTGTAAATGCATTAATAAAAACTTGTTTTGCACTGAAAAAAAAGTAAAATAAACTATTTTCGTACAAAAAATTAAACCGACTTCAAAACCACAAATAGGCACTCGAAAGCGAAAAATATATTAAAATCATTATTATAAGTGCTACTCACTCATCTATTTGAAGTAGGCACCGACTTCAAATAGATGAGTGAGTGATTTTATTTTATTTTTCGCTTTCGAGTGCCTATTTGTGGTTTTGAAGTCGGTTTAATTTTTTGTACGAAAATAGTTTATTACATACAAACTTACTAACTTGAAGGATAGTATTCACTCACCCCTGTACTCTGTTCTCCCAATCGTCCAGATAGAGATTGGCTGTCGACACCACCACCCTGAGGGAACCGTCCTCATAGGAAAGGAGCATCATTTTCCTGAAACATACGTTAAATTATCTGTACCTACATATTTTTTAACCCCCGACCAAAAAAGGGGTGTTATAAGTTTGACGTCGATGTCTGTCTGTCTGTCTGTCTGTCTATCTGTTTGTCTGTCTGTCTGTCTGTCTGTCTGTCTGTCTGTCTGTCTGTCTGTCTGTCTGTCTGTCTGTCTGTCTGTCTGTGTGTGTGTCTGTCTGTGGCACCGTAAAGCTCAAACGGATGGGCTGATTTCAATGCGGTTTTTTTATTTGAAAGTTAATTACCGTGCGGGTGTTCTTAGCTATGTTTGGTTAATATCGATTCAAAATGGCCGCCTCCACAAAATGGCGGATAAAATATTTCTTCACAACCTACCTCAATATGGGTATCAAATGAAAGGGTTTGACTAGTAGAATACTATACACTATAACAAATTTCAAATCCAAGATGGCCGCCACCACAAAATGGCGAATTATATATTTGTTTCACTACTACCTCAATATGGGTATCAAACGAAAGGGCTTGATTAGTAGAATGTTGTACAGATAACAAATCTTAGGTAGTCGGGGGTTAGTCAAATTTTTCAATTTTGTTCTTGTTTATAGTTTGGAGTGACGAGACGAGCTGTACATGTGCCTGATGGTAAGCAACATGCCAGCCACATAACGGCACAGTGACACGCAGCTATTGGAACATGAAGAGTCCATATCATTACCTAGCACTGCACTGCGCTCGTCACCCAGAGATCTAAGATGTTACATCTCTAAGGCCTGTTATTTCAATGAAAACATTGCCCTTCAAACTGGAACACAGTAATGTTTGCACATTGCTGCTTAGCGGTAGAATAACTGGCAAAGGTGTGGGTACTTCCCCAGGCGGACTCTGCCAAGAGTCCTACCACTACTGTAGAATAACTGGCAAAGGTGTGGTACTTCCCCAGGCGGACTCTGGCAAGAGTCCTACCACTACAAAATATTATAAGATTATGTATGGGGATGTAACATGGGAATATAACAGGAATTACTCGGGTAAAACCGTGGGCCATCGCTAGCAAATTACATTTCTTACGTGTGATGCGTTCCGAACGGCGACGCCATTTGAACCTTATGCGCGTCGATATTAGGTTTCTTTTGGCTTATAGTCTGCAGGTCTGGGCTATCTTCGCCATATAGTATCGTTAGCTTCTTTGCACTGAAAAACAAAAACAATACATATATGTCTATATTAATAATTTCGTCAAGGGGTAGACTTGATCGAAACCTTATATGAATAACAAAACATAAAAAATATATTGATTTTGAGTCGACAACATATGTCCACAAATTTCAGATTATGGAGAATTTCGTTAAATTCTGATGGCACTGACAAACAAATCGCTGTCGCCATCTTTGGTGTGAAGCACGTTTCGATCCATCAATCAACACATTGCGTGCGTCCGTCGCGCCAAAAAAGTATCCATCACAAAAAACTGTGACTTATGCGACTACGTAAAACGAAACGTCTTGCCGCCGGACCGGGAATTGTATTAGTAGGTACTTATATTTAGTATCAGCATTGCTGCAATGCTGATACTAAATATAAGTTGCCACTGTTGCCAGATTGGGGGGATTCCCCAAATTTGGGGGTTTTAATAGCCATGGAGGAAATTTGGGGACAAAATGTTTGTTTGTTTTAGCGAATATGGTACTTATCCAAGTTAACTTAGTACAAAAATTGAATCGGCATTTCTTATGGGAACTTGTCGAACACACTTTATGAAGCAATAGAAGCTATTTCTGAAATAGCGTTACATTGTGTTTTAAGAGTTAGGAAAATGTATCAATTTTGGGTTATTTTTTCTTGAAAACCGGTGTTTTGGGGGATTTCTGGAACATTTTGAGAGAAATTGAAGTGGTCGTCAGCGTAAAATTATGTTTTAGAGGTAAACGAATATATAATTTACTTTGGGGGGTTTTTTCAAGAAAATCCGCTATTTGGGGGGGATTTCGAGAACATTTTGGGGGAAAATTGAGATGGGCTTCTGACAAATAAACTAACTTTCGCGATTTGAACGCATAATGATTCTATAGTACGATAGACATATTCAATATATTTTATTGTGATTTTAAAATCGTGATATCACGGGAAGTTTTTAAGGTAACAAAGTAATTCTTTCAGCAGTAATGTGCAAACATTACTGTGTTCCGGTTTGAAGGGCAATGTTTCCAGAGAAATTACAGGGCTTAGAGATATAAGATCTTAGATCTCTGGGTGACGAGCGCAGTGCAGTGCTAGGTAATGATTTGGACTCTTCATGTTCCAATAGCTGCGTGTCACTGTGCTGTTATGTGTCAGGCATGTTGCTTACCATCAGGCACATGTCCTGATCGTCTCGTCACTCCTTATTTAAAAAAAAAAAAAAAAAAAAACCTACATATGTTTCAGTTATTGAGTAGCCTTTTGATGGCACATTAAATCAAAAATGAGTCGTCACGCCTGTTGTCTGGAATATATGAATATAGAATATGTTGAGTGTTTTCTAATTATCCCCGAAATAGAATACTCCAATAGTAATGACGTTGGCGCAGCCGAAAGTGTCTAAAACAATACTACATCGCCGGAAAATTGCTAGCTTATCGGTTTTTTTATCGGATCCACTTCGGAGAGTGTGCGACTGATTTGTACGATCTAATACCACCTTGCCCTTTTTTCTATCGGAATGCTCGTAGCTCGAAAAAGCGACATCGTTTCATGGTTGATGTTCCAAAGACACGAACGAAGAGATTTGACTCTACTTTTGTGATAAGAACGTCTAGGCTGTGGAATACGTTGCCTGAGAGGGTTTTTCCCGATAGTTACAATCTTTGTGCCTTCAAATCGAGAGTGAATCGGTTTCTTCTAGGTAAACACGCTTCATCGTAGACCGCATCATCGTTTAACATCAGGCGAGATGGCGGTCAAGTGTAAACCTATAAAAGTTAAAAAAAAAAAACTAGGCCATCCTGCGTCGTCAAATATTTTTCTCGAGAGAGAGAAAGCGCCGAATCCCAACAGTGGGATGATAGTGGGCTTGTTGTACGGACTCACGTGTATCCAGCGAAGTAGTAGTGTGCCAGCAACCAGCCCAGGTCCACCATGAAGTTGATTTGCAGAGAAAACTTTAACTCTCCCAGACTCGAGTCGAGAATTTCTGAAAGGAATTTGAAATTAAATGTATTGAACACTAGCGACCGCCCCGGCTTCACCTGAGGCACATAATATATAGCCTATAGCAGGGTAGGCGAACCAATGGCACGCGTGCCATCAATGGCACGTGACACAATATTTTAGGCACGTCGCCGATCATAAAACAATTGTAAAAATGTGTTAAGTAGGTATTTTATGACGATCGAACTAATCTGAAATAATAATCTGAAAGTAAAAATTATTTGATGGCACGGCAATCACCCCATTAAACATTTTTTTTTGAAAATGGCACATTGATGCACAAAGGTTCGCCTACCCTGGCCTATAGCATTCAGGGATCAGGTACATATCTAACAGTGAAAGAATTTTTAAAATCGGTCCTGAGATTAACGAGTTCAAACAAAAAAAACCTCTTCAGATTTATAATATTAGTATAGAGTATAATTAAATAGTATAATAGTAATAGTAAGTATATTTATGTGGAAAAAATATAACAATCTAATTAATCCTTGTAAAAAAAAAATCCGTGTAAAAACATGGGACACGTATTTTTTACCGATGACCAAAATGACGGGTATTACGGACAAGTTTTACGTCGATGTTTGTGTGTGTATCTGAGTGTGTGTGTATGTCTGTAGCATAGTAGCTCAAACGGATGGACCGATTTCGATATGGTTTTTTTTTCATTTGAAAGCCAGTTGTCTTGCGATGGTTCTTAGTTAAGTTTGGCTTATATCGATTCAAAATGGCCGCCTCCACAAAATGGCGGATAAACATTTTAGCACAACCTCCCTCATTATGAGTATCAAATGAAAGGACTTGACTAGTAGAATACAATGGCAAATTTAAAAAAATCCAAAATGGTCGCCACCACAAAATGGCGATTTTTTTTTTCACATCTCCCTCAATATGGTAATCAAATGAAAGGGCTTTACTAGTAGAATACAATACAAATTTAAACACCAAGGTAGTCGGGGGTAAATCACAATGTTCATTTTGTTCTTGTCATTATAAGTAGAATAATTTGTTGTTATAGAATAAGATTCACTCACCTTGGAATGTGATGGAGTTGGTCTGTCTGTGCGTGCGCGGTTCGGCCGTGATGGTGGTATAGAAGAGGTGGAATGGGCCGCTCGCGGCGTGTTTCCTCGCCATCTGGCCTTTCGGTACTACCACGGCGAAGGAATCCTCGACTCTGCGCTTCGGCGGAACTATGGGTTGGTAGGTTGAATCTATGACAAAAAAAAATCACTACAATTAAATAACGAAAAAAAATCATAGATAAATATATACAGTACTACACTTTTTTTTTAAATATAGTGACAAGACGAGGAGGATATGTGCCCGATGGTAAGCAACATGCCTGCCACATAACAGTGACACGTTTTATGGAAATCGTACACATGGAGTTTATGGAGTTTACCCGAAAATTTCTTATCCATCCCGAACAACTCGATCTTCCGCGCAAGCACGGAATGGGAGTAAAAAATATTGTTCAAATCTTTCTGTCATGTCTTGCGGGAGAGGAAAGTTGCACACTAGCGCAAAGCCGCACTATTACATACAAAACATACCTGTACCGATCATGCTCACACAGCCAAATCACTTAAAAATTAAGCACCATTCACAAATCTAGCCCCGGCCTCAGCCACAGTATATATTGGTCCACGCGGACCCGTACTTTGACAGAGGGGAAACGCTGTGTAACGCCTACTCCCTTCCGTGTTGCTCGCTGTTCCCGAGCGTAGCGCTAAAATTAAATTCACACGAAAAATCTGTCCGTGGCGCGTCATCAAAAATATATATTTTTATTGGATCGGGAACTATCCAAGTGAATCTGTGGGATGCTGCTATGTCGGTAAAGCGAATCCATAACATTTTGCAAGTGGAAAAAAATTAAAACGCAATTATAAAAGGTTACAACTTCATAAAATTACTTACCCTTTTGTTTGTTTGAGTTTTGACCGTCCGAAAAATCATTTGAATTTTTTGTTCTTTGTAAATCACTTGAAGCACTACGTGATTGGTTATCTCTTGAATTCCCTTGTTCTCTTCTTGTTTTTTCTTCTTCTTTTGCTGTATTTCTTGTTCTTTCTTGTTCCTTTGTCGAATCTCTTGTTGTATCTTGCTTCGATGGTGACTTACTGAACATGGAATAAAAAGGTAAAGGTAAACTCAAATACAACAAAATTCGTATTTGACTGTGAATCCTTGGGTCCAAATGAATTTTGAGACTCCTCAGGGGTTTTTGAATTTTGAGACCCCTCAGGGGTTTTTGTATTTTGAGACCCCTCAGGGGTTTTTGAATTTTGAGACCCCTCAGGGGTTTATGAATTTAGAGACCCCTCAGGGGTTTTTGAATTTCGATACCCCTCAGGGGTTTTTGAATTTAGTGACCCCTGAAGGGTTTTTGAATTTTTTGACCCCTGAGGGGTATTTGAATTAAGTGAGTTCTGAGTATTTAATATCGAAGTTGAATTATGCATCTCATTTGATGTTTTTTTAGAACCGCTTTCAAACGAGTAGATATATATATTTTTTTTTTTTAAACCCAAGCAAATGTTTCAAATTGTAGGTCACCCAGACGTTTACAAGTAAATCAAATACCCATTACGACTTCAGACTCCTACTGGAGCTAATAACTTTGAAACGACTGAACCGATTTTGATGAAACACTCCTTCCTTATTCAACTTTTAAATAAGAAGCAAAGACAACACAATGACACAGAAGTTTCAATTAAAAAATATATCTTTAATACACAAAAATCCAGTGTCATGATATTGTTCCCAATGAACTCTTTCACCAAGTTAGCGATATCCCGGAAGTTGGCATTTTATGTGTAATTTACACGTCAAACTTGAGATGTAGGATACTTAATTTTTATTTCAATTAAAATGGTATTTTTATGACAATACACCAGCATAGCCGGAAAGGTCTTTTGGTATTTCTTTTATAGTACAGTGTGACAAGACAATGGAGTATCCTGTATCCTGTATGGAGTACTGTTCGCACCTTTGGGATGGATCGGCCAAGTATCAGCTGGAGGCCCTGGGAATCGATCGAGAGACGTGCCAAAAGGCTCATAGGCAATGACACTCTAGTGCGAAAAAGACTTCAAAGTCTTGAACATCGCCGAAAAATCGCTAGCCTATCGGTTTTTTATCGGATACACTTCGGAGAGTGTGCAACTGATCTGCATGATGTAATACCACCTTGACCTTTTTTCTATCGGAATGCTCGTAGCTCGAAAAAGCGACATCGTTTCATGGTTGATGTTTCAAAGACACGAACGAAGAGATTTGACTCTACGTTTGTGATAAGAACGTCTAGGCTGTGGAATACGTTGCCTGAGTGGGTTTTGATGGTTACAATCTTTGTGTCTTCAAATCAAGAGTGAATCGGTTTCTTCTAGGTAAACACGCTCCATCGTAGACCGCATCGTCGCTTAACATCAGGCGAGATGGCGGTCAAGTGTGAGCCTATAAAAGGTTAAAAAAAAGCAGGACATGTGCCTGATGGTAAGCATGATACAGGACAATAACAGAACAGTGACATATGTAGCTATTGAATCGTGAAGAGTCAAAATCATTATCTAGCATTGCACTGTGTTCGTACCCAGAGTTATAAGATGTTTTATCTCTGTTCCCCTGTAATTTCACTGGAAACATTACCCTTCAAACTGGAACACAGTTTGCACATTACTGCTTGGTGGTATAATAACTGGAAAAGTTGTGGTACTTCCCCAGGAGGACTGTGTAAAGAGTCCTACCACTACAACAATATATTTAATTTATTATTATTACGAGCCTGAAATGTCCCAATGCTGGGCAAAGGCCTCCCTACCCTCTTTCCACTTGTCCTATCCTGAGCTAGTGTATAGCAATCCTTGAAATGTTTGTCGAGGTCATCCCAGCATCACTTAGTTGGTCTACCGCAACGTCGTTTGCGATCTGCCTTCTATTGTGTGGTCATCTTGGCCCAGTATATTAAAGTATATTTAAAATAGTACATAATATATATCAATTACCTTGGTATGTTCGGTACACCAGACTGTTCGTTCCCACCAGGCCTATCTGCCGCTACAGAACTACCAGCCTTAATCCAAGGAGTATAGATCTGCTTTTCCACTATCACATCCAGCTGTTCCTCCATAGTAACTCTGTCCATATTGTATCTATCCGGGATTGGGTAGGGACCGCTGCCGGTGTATGTGTCGAGGATTGCTTCTACTGGGAAATAGTAAATACATATCAACAAACAAACAATTTTTTTTTTTTGACGTGACAACGTCTTATACATTGGTTTGCCGGGTGACACTTCAAGAAACTGCGTTACGCTCCGCTCACGTTATGCGCTCACAACGAGAGCGAGTGAGAGGCACGCGTCCCTTCCACTCGGGCATGGTTAGCCCGCCTAAGAGCGAGAGAGACAGACATAAAAAGTGAAAGGCACGCGTCCCTTCCGTAAAATTATTTTACCAATTAAGTCCTTGTCACGTAAAACTTTCGCCCGTATACCGACTTTACAGGCAACCAATTTTTCTTTCGTTTAACAAACAAAAGATGATGAGGACACAGGGCGCACAAGTTTCGAGTGACGTCACGTTATGGTACGATTTTTACGATTTAGTGACGTCACAACACCCCACTCCGGAACTTTGATGATCTATTATTTGTCAATTTTTGATTTATTTTTTTAAATTTAGATACGAAATGCGTCTATTATATGTTTAAAAAAAAATTACACAACAAAAATACATGCCACATATTATTCCATAGGCTAGGGGATAGGATTAAATTAAAATTGTATATTTTTAACCAGTAAATAAATATATATTACAATTTGATTTCATCATCTAAATTGAAATACAAAATATGTATTTGGTATTTCTATTTAAATTTACTCCTTTAAAATATAATTTGTAATTCGTATTCCAAATACCTGTTGGCAGGTATTTTGTAACTAGTATTTCAAATAATTGACCCTTTGAAATACGTTTCAACAATTAAATAAAGTTAACTTCCATTTGGTGCATGGACGTATAAAAAAGTCGGACGTAGTCTCACTAAAACAAAACCTGTGCCATTAGAGTCGGCCACATTTGCACGTGTGCGTTGTCAGGTTGTCACTGATAGGCTGACACGCATGCACACACAAATAGCGCGTGTAATGGACCCACTGATGTGTACGTGACAGCCTGTGACAGCGCACATGTGCATATGATGTGGCCGACTCGATGGACACAGTTTTTGTTTTAGTGAGCCTACGTCCGACTTCTTTTATTAGTCCATGCTGACGGCGAGATATTCTGTAACTAGTATTTCAAATAATAGAGCCTTTGAAATACATTAACTTCCATTTGGTGACTGTGACCGTGTGTGAAGTTAAGACTGGTCTAGTCGGGAGAACGGCGACTGCCGATCTGGAGCCCCCGGGCCCAAAACCATGTGCGTAATGCCGCTAACTTACAACGGTGAAGGAAAACATCGTGAGGAAACCAACATGTACCTAGAATCTTTTTCTAGAATCTGTTATTCATCAACCTACACTGGGCCAGCGTGGTGATTACAGCTTTGATTTTCTCGTTGCGAGAGTAGGCCCCGAGTCAAGCAGTGGGAACATTTAAGGGATACTTAAGCTTAATTTTCTTTCTTTTTTTTTTTTTTTAAATAAATGGTAACGAAACGATCCGGACGTGTGCCTGATGGTAAGCAACATGCCTGACACATAACAGCACAGTGACACGCAGCTATTAGAACATGAAGAGTCCAAATCATTACCTAGCACTGCACTGCGCTCGTCACCCAGAGATCTAAGATCTTATATCTCTAAGCCCTGTAATTTCTCTGGAAACATTGCCCTTCAAACCGGAACACAGTAATGTTTGCACATTACTGCTTGGCAGTAGAATAACTGGCAAAGGTGTGGTACTTCCCCAGGCGGACTCTGCCAAGAGTCCTACCACTACAAAAACATACTCGTACACTTCTTTTGTGAGAAATCTTTGCCATCCATTTGGGCCCACAACTAATTCTAACAATACTTTAAGCCGCTGATTTTCTAGCAAATTACTTACAATGGCGATGACTAAACTCTCTGAAATGAAACGGATTCCTTCTGTAGCATTTATCTCCGTGCATACACTCTTTCTTAACACGCTTCGATGCACCATCATCTGAAATAGATATGGAAAACAAACTTAATTTTATCAAAAAAACATTACAGTGTCCCAGTTGAAAGGGCAATGTTTCCAGATAAATTACATTGCATAGATATAGCATAGCATAAGCAGCCGACTAAATGTTCCCACTGCTGGGACTCGGGGCCTTCTCTGGCAAGGAGAGAGTTTAAGGCCATAATCCACCACGCTGGCCAAGTGTGTGTTGGTGGATGACACATGACCTCAAAAGATTCTAGGTACATGTTGTCCTTCACCGTCTTATGTTAGCGGCATTACGCACATGACTTCGAAAAGACAGTGGTGCGCGTGGTTGGATTCGAACCCGGGGGCTCCGGATCGGCAGTCGCCGTTCTCCCGACTAGACCAGCCGTAACTAGATATGAAACTGTAACATGAAATGCATGAAACATGTAACAGTTATAAAAAACCAACACATTACATGCTTGAACTAATATAGGCAAGGGCTTCGGCCCTGGAATTGCACAATTTGTCAAGCAAACAAAAAACAAACAAAAATTTTTTTTTTACTTTTTTGAATTTTTTGTAGTTTTATCATTCTCATATTGTCATCATCATCATTGTCTCTTATCGTCTACAAACACTGCACATCACATCCTCAGCAACAGAGTGGTTTACAACTGGAACAGGTTGCCTGAGGATGTTATTTCGGCAATGTCGTTAAACTCTTTTAAGAACAAACTTGACAAATGGATAGTAAAAGACAAAATCATTTTAATTGACAATTACCTATAATTTGTTATTTCAACACTGAGGCATAGGCACATCAGCTAAAGCTGCTCGCCTATTAATCAATAAATAAATAAATAAAATATTTTAGAAGTTACACATTTTACCAAATTTTACAAATTTGACAAATTTTACCACTTTGGAAGAGTCTCTCGCGCAAACTATTCAGTTTAGATAAAAAATATATGAGAAACCTCAATATCCTTTTTGAAGACCTATCTATACATAACCCACACATATGGTTTTGATGGAACAAAAGAATTTGAGTTTCAGGTCTAAGTATGGGATACCCCCAAAATTTATTCTTTTTTCCTTTATTGATATGAAAATCTTAATGCAGTTCACAGAATACATCTACTTACCAAGTTTCAATAGTTCTTGTAGTTTTGGAGAAAAGTGGCTATGAAATACGGACAGACAGACATGAGGAATCTATATTTTGCCATTTGGCAACGGAACCCTATAAAAGACATTGTTAGACGTTCCACAACAATACTATCTGGCTCCAAAGTAAGTAAAGTTTTTATTGGAGCCAGATAGCTGAAATAAAACTTATTAATTGAAATACACGCTTATTTTCTACACCCAAACACAAATATTCGTATTATTGTGGTTTAGCCTCACAACTCCGCTAATGTCACATAGAAAGATAAACCATCAAATGAGGAGATTAAGGGTATGAAATTTGTCATGGACTGTGAGTTTCGTGTTTTCCTCGTTTTCGAAAAATGATTCAATTTTGCATCAACCAGTCTCTATTTAATGGGTTAAATCCTATTAATATTATAGATGCGAAGGTTTAGGTTTGTATATATTTCTTTCAAGCAAAGACTACCTGAAGAGATCTGAATGTAATTTAGTCCGTAGATAGATAAATAGTCTGCAATAACAGTAACCTTTTCATGCCGGAAAAATAACGGGTTTAGTTGCGGAAAGCTGGTAGTTTTAAAAATAAATAAGAGTAAGTACGTCTCACAAATACTATCCTTTTCAATACTCCAACCTAGACACTAAACCCAAATCCAACTCTTGAACTGTTCGGTCATTTGCGTATACTAAAACGTTATAAAAAATAAAATTACCTGGCTGGCCGTCTTTCCGTTTATTCCCGGGATTCATTACGATTCACTGATCACAGAGCCACAGAGCCAGCTGTTCATTTATTGAAGCTTTGAACTTTGAAGCACTTTTTCACAATTTCACAGGACTTGCCACAATACCGGATTTATTGGCGGGAAATTAGATGCTGTAATAAACCAAAAATATAGGTATTAGAAATGTATTCAATGCACTACACTATAAATACCCGAATTTGACTTTTTATTTACCAATGATAAAGTAAAAACTAAAATACTTGGGAGTTGGGACATACAGAGCAAAAGATCAAAACAAAAATAATCAAAACAGAGTCAAGGGTTTATTTCGGCAAAAATGAGTAGGGATAGGTATTGAGAGGTTCTGTATAATATTACTTAATATTACAACTTGGGGATTCAATTATTCGAACTCAACCAGACCAAATCCCCCTATTTTTCTCAAAAATAGGCCTGTGCAGACAAAGTTGTGTCAGTAGTCAGTATGTAGTATGTGCAAAAAAAATTGTGGGTAGTTTTATTAGGTATATTGATAAACAAATAATCTATTAATCAAGAAAAAAAATGAAATTGACCAAAATTGACGTTTCTCGAAAAATTGTACTCGTATTCGTATTATGATCACCAGTAATAGATACATTTCGTTATACTTATAGAGCGAAAGATTCTACGAACATATTGTTTCCTCACGATGTTTTCCGTCATCGAACCCACAAATCACTTTTTTACTCAATATTAAAGCTATAATTTACTGAAGCTTGTAATGAAGCGAAACTTTTTCGTCTGAATGTCTGAAATCAAAATACGTATTCAGCCTAGTGATTCTGAATCTGAAGTCAGTCGGATTGATTCGACACGGAATTTCATCTTTCAGTGTTCAGTCTTTGTTCTGGCTATAAGAAAATGTAGATGAAAGTATTGCTATTCGGAATTTGAGCCGTTAATTGGACCCAGAAGTACAAGTAGTCTAACCTACGACCCTTTCCGACGATTATTTCTTTTATTACTATAATATATGTATTAATGTATATTTATAACTCTTTCTCATATATTTATCAAATATATCCTAGCAATGTTGGATATCGTCAGGATGCAGTGATTTTATTGGATGAACCAAGCAAGCAAATTCAAAGGGTACCCTAAAAAGTCTAAATTGTAAATTGACAGTCATGTGTCTGTGACATTGGCGTTGGGAATTATTACACAAAGCTTCGAGAAATGACATGCTTGTCATACACAAAGTGTTCCATATCACATGCTAAGTGAACAATAATGAAAATTATGGTACCGACCTAACCCCCAACCATCTAACCAATAATAATTCTTACTAAGTTGTTTAAGTATCGTTGCTTACTAATGTCTAATCTTAGGTACCTACCGATAAGTTTTAATTAGTTTCGTTTGATGATTTCTGTGAAAAAATCAAGCAATATTTATTTATTAGAGCAACATCTATTTGCTTAGCATTACTGGGACTGATACGATTCTAGTATGACTGTTTTGTTTTAGCTAAAGTGGTTTGGGTTTGAAACACAAATGTAATTCGGAATTATATTTTTTTACTTTTTCGGCTATTCAATTGTGATTGTCCAGATTTGCCAGATTGGGCTTGACCGGGTTTGAGTTGTTTTCTTGTATTCTTGTTTACTTGTTTATGTTTTGCTTATTCGTAAGTCGCTGGTCGCTGTATTTTTTCAAATTACTTATCAACAAAAAATAACATTTACATTAATTCCGATTTCCGAATACTTGGAACTTTTGAGTCCACATCGCGGCTTTTCTTATATACGGGTTACGGGTAAGTAATTTTAAGCACCTAAGTTGAAGAATTTGTTAACAATCTACCTATAATAGGTATGTATTGAAAATTGAAATCTTACAGCTAAACAGCTATAATATCGTAGGCTATAATGGTCCATTAGTCCATTGTCTTACTTTCGTTACAGAAATGGACCTTTACAATGATCCGTACATATCTTGCCCCTACAATCCGTTGCATAGAGTTCCGCGTTCTCGGATTCAGAAGCATATAATTAAATGTGAACAAGTAAGTGTATAAAGTATAAGTTGTTAACTAGTCAGTTTGATTGGAAATCCCACGCTGTTCGATGCAGTCGCTCATTTTTATTTCTGCCTTATACCTGTAGACACTAGAGTGTGGTACGTTCATCATCAAGTCTTAGGTACTGCTTAGAAGCTTTTTGTTTATTAGGTACTTACAGTAGGTCAGGAAAGTGTAATTACAGAAAAATATCTTCAACATTCTTTCACCATGTCGATAGTACACTCCGTGAGGTATAAGCTGAGCTTTGCATTAGTGTGAGTGATCACCAATCAGGCAGGAGCTTGAAATTTTGTCCGCGAGGTATAGGCTGAGCTTTGCATTAGTGTGAGTGATCACCAATCATGCAGGAGCGCGGCGAGACAGAATGGCGCCGCGCCTAAGGCCGGTTGTCACACCTACACTATCCATGTACACTCACACAAATGCAAAGCTCAGCTTATGCCTCGCGGAGTGTAAAACCTTATTGTTGTATGCTTGTCTACTTGTATATATTTTGTGTAATAATATGATACACTCCGCGAGGCATAAGCTGAGCTTTGCATTTGTGTGAGTGTACATGGATAGTGTAGGTGTGACAACCGGCCTTAGGCGCGGCGCCATTCTGTCTCGCCGCGCTCCTCTGCCTGATTGGTGATCACTCACACTAATGCAAAGCTCAGCCTATACCTCGCGGACAAAATTTCAAGCTCCTGCCTGATTGGTGATCACTCACACTAATGCAAAGCTCAGCTAATACTTCGCGGAGTGTAGTTACATGGTTGATATTCCAAAGACACAAAGAAAAAGATTTGACTCTACTTTTGTGATAAGAACATCAAGGGTATGGAATGCATTGCCTGAGTGGGTTTTTCCAATGGTTACAATCTTTGTGTCTTCAAATCGAGAGTGAATCAGTTCAGTTACTTCTGGGTAAACACATTCCATCGTAGACTACATTGTCATTTCATCAGGCGAGATGGTAGTCAAGTGTGAAACTATAAAAGTAAAAAAAAAAATTGGTTGCCTGTAAAGTCGGTATACGGGCGAAAGTTTTACGTGACAACGACTTTGAGTGGTAAAATAATTTTACGGAAGGGACGCGTGCCTTTCACTTTTTATGTCTGTCTCTCTCGCTCGCTCTCGTCGTGAGCGCATAACGTGAGCGGAGCGTAACGCAGTTTCTTGAAGTGTCACCCGGCAAACCAATTTATAAGACGTTGTCACGTCAAAAGATAAAGTACCATTAATAGAATTCGAATTCTAGATAGAGTGGCCAACTTTTACTTGTAATGGTGCAGGGTCCTACCTAAATTATACTTGTGCACAAACATACAACATTTAAAAATTTGTGTCGGAGGAAGTTCTTCTTGTGAAAGGCTTCAAACAATATCTTAAAAGGTATATGCTTGATGTTTGAATAAAGGATCAGATACAAACAAAATTAAAAATGTTGACTAACCCCCGACTACCTAAGATTTGTTATCTGTACAACATTCTACTAGTCAAGCCCTTTCATTTGATACCCATATTAAGGGAGTTGTGAAAAAATAAATGTAATTCGCCATTTTGTGGTATCGGCCATCTTGGATTTGAAATTTGTCATAGTGCAAAGTATTCTACTAATCAAGCCCTTTCGTTTGATACCCATATTGAAGTAGTAGTGAAAAATAATAATTAATTCGCCATTTTGTGGTGGCGGCCATCTTGGATTTGGAATTTGTTATAGCGTATAGTACTCTAGTTAAGCCCTTTCATTTGATACCCATATTGAGGTAGGTTGTGAAGAAATATTTTATCCGCCATTTTGTGGAGGCGGCCATTTTCACAGACACAGACAGACAGACAGACAGACAGACAGACATCGACGTCAAACTTATAACACCCCTTTTTTTGGTCGGGGGTTAAAAACAGTTGCAAATTAAAAACAAATTCTTGTTCCTCACTGTTGCCCTAACCATTGGTAGCTTGGGCCCTATCTTAGTGATCTAGGATTAGGTTTTTGTAATGTTTGTTTTATAACTAACTATTGTATTGTATTGTTGGACGGCCTCCCACTAGATGGACAGATGACCTCACAAAGGTCGCTGGAAACCGCTGGTTGCAGGTTGCGCAGGACCGATCGTTGTGGAAATCTAGGGGGGAGGCCTATGTTCAGCAGTGGACGTCTTGCGGCTGATGATGATGATGATGATGATTGTATTGTACAAAATTACATGCATAAATACAAATTTATAAAAACACGGCAGGCTCTTGCACCAGTAATACAGTTTTTTAACTAGTTCAGGTGCCAGACAGTCATTATTAACAACAGTTTTATCAACAATGCACTGTGTACGATTTTAAGAAATTTTGTACCTATGTAATATGTTAAAACTGTACTAAATGCATGTATTCTGGTTAATAAATGTTTTTTGATTTTTCATTGTAAAAACTTAGACATAAGAAACTAAATAATGCAAATTATATTTCAGACGTATGCCTCGTTAGCAATCTGCCCATACAATGCAACTCATCGGTTTCCAAAAGACAAAATCAAGGCCCACATAGATGTGTGCCCGGCTCGGGTAAGTTATATCATAGTTATAAAGAGCTACATATTTCTAAAACAGTATTATTATTAACTAAACTAAAAAAATAGTGCACTGCACTATATTACTTTTTAACTAATCTTAATTTTTTTGAAATTATTACTTCTTCAATTATTAATGTATACTTTTTGCTATTGGAACTTGAAGAGTCCAAATCATTACCTAGCACTGCACTGCGGTCTGACCCAGAGATCTAAGATATTAATTACATCTCTAAGCCCTGTAATTTCTTTGAAAACATTGCCCTTCAAACCGGAGCACAGTAATATTTGCACAATACTGCTTGGCGGTAGAATACTTGGCAAACAGCCCTCAGCCACAGTATATTATCAAACTCCACGTGGACTTGTACTTGCGGTCCCTTCCGCGTTGCTCGCTGCTCCATAGTCTCCGGACTCGGACTCCAGGGTCCATGATCTTTGTCACTTGAGATCTCTTTTTTGTTATAGAGTATGATTTTTTTAATTTGCAGGAACAATATCTTCTAGAAGATAAACCGGCTACAACAAACGCTATACTGACGACTCCGCAGCCGATACCCCAGAAGGAATACTTGAACGAAGATGACCCTGACTACGAGTGCTGGGACTAAAGTCTGACTCCACCTTCTAAGAAAAACGGTCATAAATAAAGGTTTGGCTAAATTTAGTCGACTTAATTCAGAAACAAATGTGTTGGAGCAAGTTAGAAGCAAGCATCCTTGGTTCTGGATTTAGTACGTAGCTTCACTGAAACTGAACTAGCGGCTAAATTTAACCAAGCATTTAGGGACCCTATGATCATTAGTTGTAAGAATTTAATTCGTATAAGTTTAATGATGCGTTTTTAAGATTCAAATAGATATACCTGTCTATTCTGAATTTAACGATAGGTTGCGCCAATGAAATTTCTAAAGAAAATGAAACAGGCGCAGCCTATGGTGAAGTTTACTATTTGCATCTCAAAAACTACAAAGATTATTTTTGTTTTTTTTTTAAATTAAGGTTTATTTTAAGTTTAAATGACTATTAAAGTGTGTCTTTAATATAACGAATTCGTTGATGTAAGTTTTTTGTTTTATTTTCTTTTTAACCCCCGACAAAAAAAAGGGGTGTTATAAGTTTGACGTCGATGTCTGTCTGTCTGTCTGCCTGTCTGTCTGTCTGTCTGTCTGTCTGTCTGTCTGTCTGTCTGTCTGTCTGTGTGTGTGTCTGTCTGTGGCATCGTAGAGCTCAAACGGATGGGCCGATTTCGATGCGGTTTTTTTTATTTGAAAGTTAATATCCGTGCGGGTGTTCTTAGCTATGTTTGGTTAATATCGATTCAAAATGGCCGCCTCCACAAAATGGCGGACAAAATATTTCTTCACAACCTACCTCAATATGGGTATCAAATGAAAGGGCTTGACTAGTAGAGTACTAAACGCTATAACAAATTTCAAATTCAAGATGGCCGCCACCACAAAATGGCGAATTATATAATATTTTTCACTACTACCTCAATATGGGTATCAAATGAAAGGGCTTGATTAGTAAAATACTTTAATGCACTATGACAAATTTCAAATCCAAGATGGCCGCTACCACAAAATGGCGAATTACATTTCCTTTTTCACAATTCCCTTAATATGGGTATCAAATGAAAGGGCTTGATTAGTAGAATGTTGTACAGATAACAAATCTAAGGTAGCCGGGGGTTAATCAAAATTTTTAATTTTGTTCTTGTTAATGCATATGTTCGCTTTTGATCTCTCTTAGAGACTGTTCAAGTCCCTCTTGTTTGAACTGACACCGTCTCAAGATACAAGATGTTTTCAATTTTATTATACATAGCATAAGCAGCCCATTAAATGTTCACACTGGGACTCGGGGCCTCTCGGGGATCCACCACTCTGGCCAAGTGCGGGTTGGTGGATGACACAAGACCTCGAAGGATTAAAGGTACATGTCTGTTTCCTCACGATGTTTTCCTTCAACGTTTTTAAGTTAGTGGTATTACGCACATGACTTCAAAAAGACAGTGGCGCACCACTGTCTTTTGCGGTGGGATTCGAACCCGGGGGCTCCGGATCGGCAGTCGCTGTTCTCCCGACTAGACCAGCCGTAACTTGTCATTCAACGTTTCATATATACATAGGTGGCGCCAATGTTTCATTTTGTTTCAACTTTAGAATTGTCTTTGGTAGGTCTGTTATTATTATACCTACTAAATCTATGGGTCTATTTGCATTCCAAAAATGCCTCCTTAGAGTATGTCATAAAATGTAAAGTGATACATTTTCAACTGGGTTAGGAGCTTTAGGACTAAAAGTGTACTACTTAGTCTGTGAGACTAAATCAGATGCCAGTCAATTTTTGTAGTATAAGCTCAGACCAACAGAGTATAAGTTATAAAATATGATTAATCTATGCTGTGGAAAATGCACAAGGACTTTAAAATATAGCTAATAGGATTTGAATCCAAACCGGTAGAAAATCGATATTGTCTTCTGACAACTCAGAAAAGAAAAAAAAAACAACCTCAAAAATTGCAAAACAAAAATAGTTTTACAAAAATCAAAAATACGTAAATAATAACTGAGAATGTCGGCAAAAAATCTATTTTTGCCGCCCGCCTTCGTCAGAGCGCCGTTGCAGAATGGTGTAGGGAGATACGTATGTCAGTTGCAGAGGATTGTGCTGAAATTTTGTAAAACCCACGGAGGCAGCCGAGGTGTTAGGTTAGTATTACATAAATACTTTGATAAATCCAATAATCTATGTAAGTCAATGGTTAAATTCCGAAAATGACGGCTAAGACCACTTGTTTCCAGGAAAAGAAGCTATGTTGTCGTGATGGGTTCTGCCATCAGATATCTGAATCAATTGTATCTCAAAGAAACTTAGAGATGTATTCTTTGGGTATAGTATTAGCGATGAGATTAGATTAGTAGGACCCTGCGCTCACTGCGCTAGCCCAAGCTCGGTGGGCAGTAGAGTCCACTTGAGAGAAGTAGAGAAAAATTGGTAGTAAACAGTAAACTGCCGAAGCGAAAACTTATATATAACTCAGAATTTGATAGCTTACTTTGGAAACTACGGAAACCGGAAGTCGTGGCCATGGCCAATGGCAATGCTGACGCATTTCTAGATTGCCAATGGCCATGGTCCTGAGTTTACCCGAAGATTTCTAATCATTCCTGTGCCTCTATACTTACTTTAAATTAAATTGATAGCTGAGATACAATCCATATTGATTTTGGCATTCCAGGGACTACATAGAGCAAGATTTAGTTGACTTTGCGAAGCAAAACCCTGGAGTTGTAGTGTACTTGAAGCCAAGACGTCATCGGAGCCCTGTGGTTGTAGGAGAGTATTGTAAGTATATCTTTTTTTACTTTTATCGGTTTACACTTGACCGCCATCTCGCCTGATGTTAAATGATGATGCGGTCTACGATGGAGTGTGTTTACCTAGAAGAAACCGATTCACTCTCAATTTGAAGACACAAAGATTGTAACTATCGGGAAAAAGCCTCTCAGGCAACGTATTCCATAGCCTTGATGTTCTTATCACAAAAGTAGAGTCAAATCTCTTTGTTTGTGTCTTTGGAACATCAACCATGAAACGATGTCGCTTTTTCGAGCTAAGAGCATTCCGATAGAAAAGAGGGCAAGGTGGTATTAGATTGTACAAATCAGTTGCATACTCTCCGAAGTGTATCTGGAAAAAAACCGATAAGCTAGCAATTTTCCGGCGATGTTTGAGTCTTTTTCGCACGAGGATGTCATTGCCTATGAGCCTTTTGGCATGTCTCTCAGTCGATTCCAGAGCATATCTACACTCAAGGGCGGATCCAGGTTTGGGTCCAGGGGTAGTCACATAGTCATGGTCAAGTCACAAGACCGTGTGATAAGTGGCATGCAGTTTACACATTTAAATCAATGGTCCACCTAGGTACTGGAACCAGCCTAGTGGGGTATCATTACCCCATGATCCCCCCCCCTGGATCCGCCCTTGTCTACTCTCTTCTAATTCCTGAGTACACATGTAAAGAGGAAGATCATTTTTCATCATACTTTTACGTAAAATGAGTAATAAAAGCTTAATTATGAAGCAATGTGTCCTTCAAGAGAAAAGTTTCTGTAGTATGTTCAGCATCAGAATTGGACCCATGCAAAACTGGGGCAGGTCCCTAGTTAATTATAAATTGATAACAATCTATTTTTAACCCCCAACCAAAAAAAGGGGTGCTATAAGGTTTGACGTTGATGTCTGTCTGTCTGTCTGTGGCACCGTAGAGCTCAAACGAATGGGCCGATTTCGATGCGTTTTTTTTTATTTGAAGGTTAATAATATCCGTCTGGATGTTCTTAGCTATGATTGGTTAATATCGATTCAAGATGACCGCTTCCACAAAATGGCGAATATTTCTTCACAATCTACCTCAATATGGGTATCAAATGAAAGGGCCTGACTAGTAAAATACTATACACTATAAAAAAATTGAAATCCAAGATGGCCGCAACCTCAAAATGGCGAATTATATTATTTTTGTCACTACTACCTCAATATGGGTATCAAATGAAAAGGCTTGACTAGTAGAATACTTTGCACAAACACAAGTTTCAAATCCAAGATGGCCGCTACAACAAAATGGCGAAATACATTTGTTTTTTCACTACTCCCTTTATAAGGGTATCAAATGAAAAGGCTTGACTAGTAGAATGTTGTACAGAAAACGAATCCGAGGCAGTATTGTTCTTGTATTACTTTCAGTGAATGGGGATAGAGTATGGATGAGCTTGCACAACAAAACCCTCCCAGAAGTCACCAAATGGGTTGAAGTGCTGCGGATGCAACAAGGTAATTACGAAACGCATAGTCCTTGTAGAACTTACCGTACCGTGGGAAACTAATATACCTAAAGACCACGCGATGAAACAAAATAAGTATTACGACCTCCTAAACGAATTTACAAAAAACGGCTATGTAGTTAGTTTACACGCTGTAGAAGTGGGAGCGAGAGGTATACCAGCAAAATCTCTCTATAACCTACTGAAAGACCTTGGCTTATCCAGAAGTGCTGTAAGTTCTATACTAGAACGTGTATCTAAAGCTGCACTAGTAGGCTCATATCAGATTTGGCTGGGCAGGGAGAGAAAAACGAGTGGTGAAGGTGAGTGTTGATGTACGTCAGAAAGGGGCCCCTTAAACCTACGCCCGAGTCACAAGTCTCGGGGTCTACTCGAGTTTTCTCTCTCTGCCACACGATGGACCCGGCACCCGCACGGTGAATCCATGGAATGCTAAGAAGATCGTCTCTCTAAGGCTACGAACTCATGGAGTGATTTCCACCCGTGATTGCCGCGGTTGCGGGCCCGCAGCTTGTGTAGATAGCAGATATTGTATGTAAAAAAAATTGGCAGTCATAGGAACTGCCGATAGAAGTAAAAACTTATAACTCGGAATTTGATAGCTTACTTTGGAAACTACGCGGGTGAAATCGGAGGGCGTGGTCTTGAGCATGGCCATCTATAAATGCTGAAGCATTTATGCTTCAGCAATGGGGAATGCTGACGCATTTCTAGATTTCCAGACCATGGTCCCGATTTTACCTGAAGATTTCTTATCATTCCCGAGCGTGACGCTAGGATTTTAATCATAGCTCACGAAATATCTGTCTGTGGAGCGCCAAAAAAAGTTTCACTTTAAAACAACTCACGACGCGTTTAACGCCCGGGGCGCGCGCGGCTCCCGCGCGCTCTGCGGTCGTCCGCATATACGGCTGCTGCGGGAACTAGCGGTCTCGTGATTTTGAAACAAAACCGTAGCTCTGCAACCGCGACGGTCGGGGATGAAAATTGCTCCATGGATTCTTACTCTTTTTTTTTTTAACTTTTATAGGTTTACACTTGATCGCCATCTCGCCTGATGTTAAACGACAATGCGGTCTACGATGGAGCGTGTTTACCTAGAAAAAAACCGATTCACTCTCGATTTGAAGACACAAAGATTGTAATCATCGGGAAAACCCACTCAGGCAACGTATTCCACAGCCTAGACGTTCTTATCACAAAATTAGAGTCAAATCTCTTCGTTCGTGTTTTTGGAACATCAACCATGAAACGATGTCGCTTTTTCGAGCTACGAGCATTCCGATAAAAAAAGGGCAAGGTGGTATCAGATCATGCAACTCAGTCGCACACTCTCCAAAGTGTACTCAAAGATGGTACAACTGACATTTTGGCTCAGTGCATGCAGTATAGAAGTGACAAACTGCCATAGGACTGTCTGTGCAAAAGGAAATTGTGTCCCGAGTTTACCTGAAGGTTTCTTATTATTCCCGAGCGTGACGCTAGAATTCAATTCACAGCCCACGAAAAATATGTCTGTGCTGCGTCAAGAGAAGTTTTCAATGTTTCCAGTTTCCAGAGAAATTACAGGTAATATTTGTTAGGTAATAATTTGGACTCTTCTATCTTTAATCTGCATGACACTGTGCTATGGGCAGGCATGTTGCTTACCATCAGGCACATGTCCTGCTCGTCTCATCATTTCATACTATAAAATACATACATATATTTCCACTTGTTTCAGGTGACATCTCCAGCCAACGTCTACGAAAATACCAGTACACCGACCACCCTTCCACCCAGGGTCCGTGGACCCCCCTTCACATACAAGACCCCAGAGCTGAACACGGCGCGGCTGCCAAGCGAGGAGTTTGGCAGGAACGACCGGCTTCCGATCACCGCCACCGAGCGACTCCGGATCATGTTCGAGAGACAGAGGCTTGAAGACGGGGAGCTGAAGACTGCGGAGTGATTTAGAATTAAAACAAGATTTATTTAAAAAACTTTTTATTAATAAAAAAAACTAATAATAGCCATCTTCCAGCTCCATCATCATACCCTGATCTAGCACCAGAGTACTCCTCAAGATGATTCAAATGAACACAGCAGACCTGCCCGGTGAAGAGTTTGGCAGGAACGACCAGCTTGCAACCTCAGCCACTGACCGACTCCAAATCATGTTCGAGAGAATAGAGGCATATGTGGAACTGAAGACTGCGGAGTGATTTAGATTTAAAACAAGCCTTATTTACAAATGTGACAGCCTCATGCCAGCTGTAACTGTTGCGGTAAAAAACCATTTAAGGCAGATTTACACAGGGTCAGTAACTGTCGCCAGTGCTGGCGCCGAAAACTGACTCGTGTTATTTAGACGCAGTTAGTATTTCGTCAGTAGTCGAGGATATTTCTTTCAGTGTACACACGTTTGTAAAGTCAGTGCAGATTTTTTATTATTTATTATTATTATCATGATGCAAAAAAGTAACTGATATGTTAGGAGAAGAATTATCCAAACAGAAAATAATTTGGGTGAGAAAATGGATAGATGATAATGATAGATCGGTAGGGCCAAACCCTGCTAAATTCTATAATCGTGCAATATTCTGTAATGATTTTGTAATTCATTACCCCACAGGCATTCATTATCGCAGTATAGTTGAATAAGCTTCAAGTTTTCCGTGTCGCTCTGTTTTCGCGTCATTTTGTGATGCAGTGCGAGTCGCAGTGTGTTCCCTTACGATACAGTGGCAGCGACTGACCTCGACAATTCACACGGCGTCAGATGCGTTGGCGCGGGTGGCGGGGGGAGCGGACTGACGCCGAAAATATGAAGCGGGAATATTGAAGCCAGCGCTGACGCGACAGTACTGTACTGACTTGAAATCGATTTATACGATGGCAGTGCCAGGTCAGCACTGACTCGACTGACGACAGTTACTGACCCTGAATAAAACTGCCTTTATTCCCAGTAATTTCTTTTGTGAGTTCCTTCTGAAGAATTAATGTACTTTAACTTCCTATTACATATAAGCAGTACACTAAATGTACCCACTGCTGGGACTCTGGGCCTTCCGCAAAGACATAGTGAAGACCATCCACCACGTTGGCCCCATGCAGTTTGATGACGTATAGTACATTATGTATGGCCAAGATTTAATAATTAAATACTAAAAAAAGGTAACAAATTGTGTTTGTAAAATGCATCTACTATTTTATTTAAGTTAGATTAGATGCTTAGATTAGTTTGTACATGAATAAAATGTTGAAACGTTGTTTTAGTTTTTTCATTGAAACCTTTTTGGAATTGTATTCCTTTTATGAAAAACTAGATGTCCGCCCCGGCTTCGCCCGTGGAACATATATAGCACTCATCGAGATCCCGCACATATCCACCGGTGAAAAAAAAATTTAGAAATCGGTTCAGTTATTCCTTAGAATATCGCATTCAAACAAAACACCTCTTCAGCTACCTACTACGCCACCTGTCGGAAATTGGTCGTACCAACTCAGAGATTAGCAAAGGTTTTATATTCAAGAGGTATGTAATCTGTGATATTCAATGACGCAATCTTAGACACATGCTGTCATGTGTCATGTCAAAACACATCAAAGCAATTTTGTTACATTCTTGATTCATGCTCCGCTTCTGTTACTAGTAGCGTTATTTTCTATAGCCTATAGCCTTCCTCGTTAAATGGACTATCCAATAGAAAAATCATCTTTCAATTCGGACCAGCACTTCCCGAGATCCTAGCGTTCAAACAAACTCTTCAGCTTTATAATATTAGTATAGAGTAAGGCTAAAATTCATAAAGCGGTTTCCAACCGCGCCCGCGCACAGGCGCGGACCGCGACGGACGACAGTTTTATTTTAAAACTCGCTGAAACCGCTGATTTTTGCGGTTTCGCCGCCGCGGGCAAAGAGAATGTAATATAGGTACTACGCCGCGGTTGAGATTTTCTCCCGCGAACGACGAACGTGGCGGTTAACGGGCGGGAGGCGACCGCGTGACAGCCGCGGACGTTTTTAACCCCCGACCAAAAAAGGGGTGTTATAAGTTTGACGTCGATGTCTGTCTGTCTGTCTGTGTTTGTGTGTGTCTGTCTGTGGCACCGTAGAGCTCAAACGGATGGGTCGATTTCGATGCAGTTTTTTTATTATTTGAAGGTTATATCCGTGCGGATGTTCTTAGCTATGTTTAGTTAATATCGATTCAAGATGGCCGCGCCACAATATGGCGGTTAAAATATTTCGTATTTCTTCACAACCTACCTCAATATGGGTATCAAATGAAAGGGTTTGACTAGTAGAATACTATACACTTGACAAATTTCAAATCCAAGATGGCCACCACCACAAAATGACGAATTACATTATTTTTTCGCTACTACCTCAATATGGGAATCAATCGAAAGGGCTTCTTAACTAGTAGAATACTTTGCACTATGACAAATTTCAAATCCAAGATGGCCGCTACCACAAAATGGCGAAATACATTTCTTTTTTCATAACACCCTTAATATGGTATCAAATGAAAGGGCTCGACTAGTAGAATGTTGTACAGATAACAAATCTGAGGTAGCTGGGGGTTAATCAAAATTTAAAATTTTGTTCTAGTTACATGTAAATCTGCATTCTACAGAAGCTGCGGCCCAGCGACCGCACGCGGTTGGAAACCGTTCCATGAGATCTTAGTCTAAACAAACTGGGATAACATAATATGAAATGAAACGACAAATAAAAATATGTCATTTATTTAAAATTATAAGTAGGCGCTAATAACCATAACATAAATTACTAATCCACATAATATTTAATACTAAACATTACATTATACCTAGTACGAATACTACATTCTCGGAGAAAGTAAACGCTAGCAAATGTATAGACGATTAGAAACATCGCACCTAGCCATCGAGGAACTCGATCATCCGCGCAAGCACGGAAGGGAGTAGCCTTAGCTAAAAAATATTGCTCAAATCTTCCTGTCATTTCTTGCGGGAGGGGAAAGTTGCACACTAGCGCAAATCCGCACTATTAGGCATTTAGTAGTGGTAGGTATACAAAACATACCTGTTACCGATCCATTGCCGATCATACTCACACAGCCAAATCACTAACACATAAAAAATAAAGCACCATTCACAAATCTAGCCCCGCCCTCAGCCACAGTATATTATCGAACTCCATGGTCCACGTGGACTTGTACTTTGACAGAGGGGAAACGCTGTGTATGCCTACTCCCTACCATGTTGCTCGCTACACCTAGCGGACATAAAATGGAACGTTTTATTGTACCTACGTTTTCCGTCATACATTTGAAAGTTTTCGAAACGATAGAACTCGTATTTTACCTACAGCACACTTTTATATATAATCCGTAGGTACAGTTGGTTTTGTAGTAGGTAGTTGGACTCTTGGCAGAGTCCGCCTGTGGAAGTACCACAGCTTTGCCTGTTATTCTACAGACAAAAAGGAAGGCAGGCCCAACCTCGAATTTTGGAGGGGGTCACCAGTACGCAGCCTCAAATTCGGGAGGGGGTCACCAGTAGAAACACAATAAATCGAGTAAAAAATACTAGTAGCGCCCCAAGATTTTACCCGCGCAGTTCTCGTTCTAGTTGTTTTCCCGCATTAATAAATAGTCTATTTACTATTAGATATTTTTAAATTTCTTAGATTTTTAGTTTAACGCTACGATTTGGGGCGGGGGGGGGGGGGTCATGTCCCCTGTGACCCCCCCCCTCGGACCGCGCATGAAGGAAGGATGGTTTGATGATCAATGTTTCGAGAGAAACAACAGCGCATATTGATAAAGCATCTTACACATCTGGGTGAATAACGCAGTGCAGATCTAGGTGATCATTTGGGACTCTTCATAGTCCAATAGCGTCCGATGCGTGACACTGTCCTCGTATGGGCAGGGGTGTTGCTTACCATCAGGTCCTCCCCCCCGGCCTGTGTCCAGAAGCTAGGTTAATCACTAATTCAAACGCACCCACGCACTTTCCTCCCGGATCCAGATGGGTCATGTCCAGGGGGGTCATGAGACCCCCCCTGGCGGTGGACCACTGATGCATGTACTTTTTGCATAGTTTTATGACTAGACCAGTTGACCACGACTATATGACTCCCCACCCCATGGACCCATATGACCCCCTTGAGCCAAACCTGGATTCGCCCTTGCGCCTATTTTTTTCACTTTAATACATTTACACTTGACCGCCATCTACGATGGAGCGTGTTTACCTAGAAGAAACCGATTCACTCTCGATTTGAAGATGACTATTTGACTATGTGACCAAAACTGCCGTCCTTTACCGCCAAACTAAACCGGCTATGGCTTTGCTATTGCCATCTCAATAATTTCAAGTGAAAAGAATAAGAAAGAAATATCAAGACGAAGACATTTTTCATTCGGCGGTAGACCCCCTGGATCCGCCCTTGACTGCAAGGGTTATATTCCAAAGACATGGTGGATATTCCAAAGACACGGACGAAGAGGTTTGACTTTACGTTTGTGATAAGAACGTCTGGGCTGTGGAATGAGTTGCCTGAGTGGGGTTTTCCCGATAGTTATAATCTTTGTGTCTTCAAATCGAGAGTGAATCGGTTTCTTCTAGGTAAACACGCTCCATCGTAGACCGCATCGTCGCTTAACATCAGGCGAGATGGCAGTCAAATGTAAACCTAAGAGTTAAAAAAAAAAATTGGTTGCCTGTAAAGTCGGTATACGGGCGAAAGCTTTACGTGACAACGACTTTGAGTGGTAAAATAATTTTACGGAAGGGACGCGTGCCTTTCACTTTTTATGTCTGTCTCTCTCGCTCTTAGGCGGGCTAACCATGCCCGAGTGGAAGGGACGCGTGCCTCTCACTCGCTCTCGTTGTGAGCGCATAACGTGAGCGGAGCGTAACGCAGTTTCTTGAAGTGTCACCCGGCAAACCAATTTATAAGACGTTTCACGTCAAAAACTGTGCTACATCTAGAAGCGGTTAGAAGTCGAGGTCGTCGGGCGAGAACCGAATGCGGCGCACGGGAATCTCCCAGACCCGCACCTTGCTGTCCGCGTCGCCGCACGCGATACGACACGATCTGAAATATCAAATTAAACTTTATTCCATGCAAAATAGAGTACATAGTACATTGTTCGATAATCATAGATTTTTTTTTTAAATATCATGTGAGATAGGACATTGGTTGAGGCGGTTTTACACGACACGGTATTTTTTGAAGTGAAAAGTTGTTTTAGACGCTTCGAGCACTTGTTTGTTGGGGGAAATGTTTTTTTTCCTTTTGAGACCTAGAATAAAAACCCTCAAACTTAACTTTGCGGTCGAGTTTTTAAGCATGATTTTTTTTGTTGGTCAGGTTTGCCCATAAATTTATGTTTATTGGTGTCTCCTTGAATCAGTGTTTATTAACTTGCAGAATTTTAGATTGAAGTGTATTTATAAAATATAAAAAAATATTTCAATAAAATTGTTTCGAAAATCAATGTTGGACCAACCTTCGTTGTAGCAATGTACGTTTGTATTTTACTTCGACTTCCAAAAAGAAGGAGGTTATCAATTCGACCACAATTTATATATTTTTAAATTCTATAGTTCTGGTTCTAACTCACCAGCTGTGGTTCAAACTCACCTGCTCTGGTTCAAACTCACCCGCTCTGGTTGACATCGATCGCGGTGACCGCGCCGTGGTTCCACAATATATATATTTTTTAAATTCTATAGCTCTAGTTCAAACTCACCTACTGTGGTTCAAACTCACCCGCTCTGGTTCAAACTCACCCGATCTGGTTGACATCGATCGCGGTGACCGCGCCGTGGTTCCACAATATATATATTTTTTAAATTCTATAGCTCTAGTTCAAACTCACCTACTGTGGTTCAAACTCACCCGCTCTGGTTCAAACTCACCCGATCTGGTTGACATCGATCGCGGTGACCGCGCCGTGGTTCAAAAATATACATATTTTTTAAATTCTATAGCTCTGGTTCAAACTCACCAGCTGTGGTTCAAACTCACCCGCTGTGGTTCAAACTCACCCGCTCTGGTTGACATCGATCGCGGTGACCGCGCCGTGGTTCAACCCCTCGACCGGGACCCTCCGCCCCGAGCAAACGTTGTACAACAGGGCCCCGTTAGCCACCCCCACCACGCATATGCACGGGTTGATCGGCAGCCATGACACGCAAGACACGCTGCCTTCAATGTCGCACACCTGGGAAAAGAAGAGCGTGTATTAAAATGTGATGTTATAATTTCAAATTGTTGCCTAAAAACAAAAAAACAGACTTCAATTCCAAGTTAAACTGTCTAAGTTTAGACTAAATCTCATAATTTGTAACTATCAACTAAACACACAGTTCTAGCGAGACCATAACGAGACCACCAGATTGTAGTGGTAGGACTCCTAGCAGAGTCCGCCTGGGGAAGTACCACACCTTTGCCAGTTATTCTACAGTAGTGGTAGGACTCTTAGCAGAGTCCGCCTGGGGAAGTACCACACCTTTGCCAGTTATTCTACAGTAGTGGTAGGGCTCCTAGCAGAGTCCGCCTGGGGAAGTACCACACCTTTGCCAGTTATTCTACAGTAGTACTAGGACTCCTAGCAGAGTCCGCCTGGGGAAGTACCACACCTTTGCCAGTTATTCTACAGTAGTGGTAGGACTCCTAGCAGAGTCCGCCTGGGGAAGTACCACACCTTTGCCAGTTATTCTACAGTAGTACTAGGACTCCTAGCAGAGTCCGCCTGGGGAAGTACCACACCTTTGCCAGTTATTCTACAGTAGTGGTAGGACTCCTAGCAGAGTCCGCCTGGGGAAGTACCACACCTTTGCCAGTTATTCTACAGTAGTGGTAGGACTCCTAGCAGAGTCCGCCTGGGGAAGTACCACACCTTGCCCTTTCCGGCCTGCTCCCCCTGGATCTTAGAATACAGGAAGCGGCAAATTTGTACAGAGTAAAAAAAAACCTCTCCCAAGACTACCTCCCACCAGAAGTGGAACTCGAACGGAATGTTAACTGCCTGGACCAACCCCATCCGTCAACGCAGTTTTCCGTAGAGTACGAGCCCCTAGAAGACACCTCCAATCTTCCACAAGGGCCTCAAATTTATACTGATGGCAGTAAAATTGAAGGTAAAGTTGGAGCTGCTCTAACATGGTGGGAGAATGGCAGAGAGGTCAAGAACTCGACCTTCAAGCTCCACTCCGAATGCACAGTCTTTCAATCGGAACTTTATGCTCTGTACCGGGCAACTCAAATGGCGTTAAAGAGCAAGGACCCGGAAGTCAATGTCCTGAGTGACTCCCGATCTTCACTCGAACTGCTAAGTAACCCAAAACGAGCCACCCTTGGTTAAGTGCGTAAAGGAAAACATTGGACAGATAAATGCTGAAGGGAGATCTCTTCGTCTTTTCTGGGTGAGAGCGCATGTTGGCACCGTCGGCAACGAAAGAGCCGACGAACAGGCCAAATCGGCGGCACTCACGGAGTCACCCAGGAACTACGAGGGGATCCCCTTGTCCTACGTCAAAAGGAAAATCCGTGAAGAATCGGTCAAGAAATGGCAGGATCGATATGAGACCTCGGACACCGGAAAAGTCACCCAGACGTTCCTCCCCGATATAGCAAACGCATATCGGGTGATGAGAACCACGAAACTGACTCCCTTCCAGGTACAAGCGTTGACGGGACACGGAGGAATAGCAGATTACCTGTACAGATTTAAGCTCAAGAGCAGTCCGGAGAGTGTGACCCCGACCAACCCGAAACGGTCTGGCACGTGCTAGTCGATTGTCCCCGATTCATGGTCGCAAGACATGAGCTCGAATCTATGATCGACAGAAGGCTGGTTGTCTCGGATCTCCACAACATCTTAGTAGATCCAGATAACAGAACACGGCTCCTGTCCTTCATGGAGAGCTCATTCCGCATAGCGGCCATGAGAAACTCCACTAACTCAAATACGCGCCCTCAATCGCCACCACACCCTGCCCCGCTGTCTGTGGACGCCGCGTGGCATGCGGTTCCCACCCAATATAACTCCTCGAAGAGCATCTCCGTCAAACAACTACTGGAGAACGCAGACCGAGGAGAAGCAGGGATCCGTATCCGCGGAGTGGCTCTCTTCATGGACAGCAACAAAGAAAGCTTCGGAATAAGCTTTTGCTTCGCTTGGGAACGGAAACGAGCCCGTTTGTCACCTGGATTGTCTTGCCTGCTCAATGGGAGTACCGCAAAAGTCACGATGAAACGGAAAACCTACGACGCCATGCCGGTGTGCGAGGTAGACGGCCACCGATTTCGGTTGGTGCGATCGAAAAACAAAACGATTGCACTAATAGAGTACTCGGAAGGTCGGACGCCTTTCACACAGGCAAGCGCGCTGCTCGCACATCTGAGCAGAAATGCAGGTGAAGCACCCCGGGTGATAAGCGTGGATGCGATGGCAATCGAATATTCAAGAGCAAGAGTCGCAGACCGGCTGGGTTGCATTGAGGCCTCTAGACATCATGAGATTGTCGTATACGAAGACAGGGGAGAAAATCTGAGCTTCCTCAGAGCCCCTTCGCACGACCAAACAAATGCAACCGATAGCTGGGGACATCCTGTTCCTAGTTCGACCATCCAAACCGGCTCCGAAAGAGCACAGCAGAAGGCAGCCGCGGAAAAAGCCTCAGCCAATCTAACTGGCAGCCGAGGCACCAACACGGCGTTCGTGACAGCCTTCAACGCAGCAGCAAGGAGCGTACTCCGAATCACATCCCGTTCATCACCCCCCTTGACGACCCCCAAAGCAGCTTCACAGCAACAAATGAGCCGAACGAGAGCCGACATGGGACAGGTTGAACCGCCCCGCTATGTCTCGGCTTCGGAGCCGCGGAGCCATGCACGTAACGCCTTCATCGAATTCATAGCCACACTGAGCGCGACACGACAAGTCAACCTCAAGACCTGCGAAAACATCATGCAGTCCTATAGGCTAGGAAGTGAAAGTCTTTTAAAGGCGAAACTCGAGGAGGCCGAAGCAGCCATTTACAATAATGTCACTTCCCGGGTCATCAAGGGAACCATGACAGGACAGTATATGGCAGCTTACAGTGCAGAAAATGGCTTCGTGACACTGAACGAGAGAGAGACAGAGCGCGTGGGAGTGCCTGTCTATGCGACACCACCAAACGACCCAATTGTAGTTACTGCCCGATGCACCAAGATTATGCTGGACGATAAGATCCTAGAGATGGCCAAGACTATCGAAGGGAACGGAAACGTCAAAGCAGGTTGGGAAAATTGGGAGGTACCGAGAATACAGTGGGTCAACGGAGTTCCAGGATGTGGGAAAACAACATGGGTGATTAGACACTTCGACGTGGACAAGGACGCCATCATCACTACAACAACTGAGGCAGCAAAAGATCTAAGAGAAAAGCTATCGCACCGAATCGGAAACTTGGTCAAAACCAGAGTGCGAACCATGGCTTCTGCTCTGGTAAATGGTTTCGGTAGAGAAAGTTTCAGTCGCCTCATGGTGGACGAAGCTCTCATGAACCATTTTGGAGCCATTGTGACGGCTTCAAGGCTGTCTGGTGTTGGTGAAATTGTCCTCATTGGAGACGTCAATCAGTTGCCTTATATCGACAGGGAAAATCTCTTCGAAAGGAGGTATCATCGCCCGAACCTGGTAACAAAGATCAGCCAGGAGTTGCTCTGCACACATCGAAACCCAATGGACGTCGCATATGCGCTGAGGGAAATATACTCCGGTATGTACTCCTCAGCGCCCCGTATAAAGTCCCTAGAGCAGAAAAGATATAAGGGAGCGCAAATACCCAACAACCTACCAAACACCCTCCTTTTAGTTCACACTCAAGAGGAGAAGGAGACCCTGACAAACCAGGGTTATGGGTCAGGCACCGGGTCACGCATCCTTACCATCCATGAAGCTCAGGGACTAACATACGAGTCGGTAATCGCAATTAAAACCAAGGCAAACATGAAGCTGCACGAGAGCGTACCCCATGCGGTTGTTGCAATTTCACGGCACACGGGGACCTTCACATACTACGCTGACGACACCGACGACGCCATCGGTCGGTTCGTGCGGCGAGCGTGTGCTGCATCACCGAAGACCATCCGAGATTTCAACCTACAGATGGCCATCAGGGACAGAAATGCGGCCGTTGTGGAGGCTCTGGGCCGGGAGGAGGCAGCTTAGGCAAATGGCAAAAGGCAATTAGGCAAACACTCGATGTCGAGTCGATTACTAGCGGAATCCCAGCCGGTAGTGATCGGCTCTACAGACGAGCACTAGAATTAGATTTTAAATATACCCAACTCCCCTCCTATTTTCCTCTTCTTCTCCTTATCCAAAATATGTGTAAAAATAATAATAATATAAGTATAGTTGTAATGACAAAGATCACGGACCCCGGAGTCTGTGGAGTGGCTCATTTAAATAAATAAAAAAAAAAAAAAAGTACCACACCTTTGCCAGTTATTCTACCGCCAAACAGTAATGTGAAAACATTACTGTGTCACATTACTGTGTTCCGGTTTGAAGGGCAATTTTTCCAGAGAAATTACAGGGCTTAGAGATATAACATCTTAGATCTCTGGGCGACGAGCGCAGTGCAGTGCTAGGTAATGATTTGGAATTTGGACTCTTCATGTTCCAATAGCTGCGTGTCACTGTGCTGTTATGTGGCAGTCATGTTGCTTACCATCAGGCACATGGACTGCTCGTCTAGTCACTTCTTATTAAAAAAAAAAATCTGGGTCATGACCCACCCCCCTGGGCTGGGTCCAGTACCTAAGTGGCTCCACTATTAAAGCGCACGCATACACACACTTATCACATGGTCTTGTGACTTGACCATGACTATGTAACCCCCAGAACCCAAAGCTGGATCCGTCCTTGAACGAGACAGCGAGGTGGGACGAATTGGTCACACATCAGCATCAACAGCCCACTAAATGTTCCATCTGCTGGGATTCGGAACCGTCTCTCGCAAGGAGAGAGTCAAGGCCACATAACGCTCACCCGATGCGGGTTGGTGGATGACACATGACTTCGAAAGATTCTAGGTACATATCGGTTTCCTCAGTTTCTTCCACCGTTTTTAAGTTAGCGGCATTACGCACATGACTTCGAAAAGTGATTTTGAACCCGGGGTCTCCGGATCGGCAGTCGCCGTTCTCCCGAATGCAAATTTTAAATAATGTCGATTTTTGTAGTGGTAAGACTCTTGGCAGAGTCCGCCTGGGGAAGTACCACACCTTTGCCAGTTATTCTACCGCCAAACAGTAGGTAATGTGGAAATATCCTCAATAATGTGAGATACCATCAGTCAGATGTCCTGCTCGTCTCGTCACTCTAAATGTAGGTAATGTTATAAAAAATGCAAATTTAAATATACTTATTATAGGTACCTAACAGGCGGATTTTCCAAAGACCACCATAAAAATTGAACATAAAGAAGTTATAATATAAAGGTACCGATACACCATCAATCAAATACAGCGTCAAACTCACCTTCAACGGACTAGCTTGATGTATATCGTAGACGCGGAGCTGCGAATCGATAGACACGGACACGAATATCCCCGGCTTCTGGGCACTGAACGCCACATCCAGCACGCAAGCCTGGTGTCCGTCCAGTAAATCATACACAGGGTCCAACACATCCCCATCCATGCCTAAAGGACTTTTAATTTTACACAAAAACAACGCTCCAGATTTCGTTCCAACAACGAATATGTCATCGGCAATCCTTTCATCGCTCGGTCGCAGCGGAAACGACTTGATAAAATCGAAACAGCTGATATCAGGAGCCGCCATCTTGCGTGACCCATTGACAGTGTAGCAGACGACAGACTCAAAAGTCTTCGTGTTAAAGTTGACCTGCCAAATGTTTATAGTGCCATCGCTGCCAGAAGACATGAGGATTTGGTCGGAGGCTCCACGGCGTTTGCCCTTGCAGTTGATTTGCATGGTTAGGAAGGTGTTTGCTAAGGGGGCGTCGGCCCATTTGAGGGCGGAGACTCGCTTGGAGCCGTGACAGCCGGAGGGAGAGGACAGGGTGGTGTAACTGGGGCTTGTGTTCCTCAAATCGCACATGACGACTTCGCCCGATGAAGTTCCGTAGGCTAACAGCGCGGCAACTGGAATTAAAGAAATGACGTATTATTTTTGAAGTGATAAGGGGCCGTCCATTACTCATGTGATGTTTATTTAGCATTTTAGCGAGCTTCCCCGCCGAGCTCCAGAAGAGAGCGAGCACGAATGTCACCTGGTGTTCTCTAAACTGGGCCAGTACCGAAGTCATGGAAGATTGCAAACGTGCCACAAGGACCCAAAACACGTAGTCGTGCTGACCCTGCCAACTACAGCACCAAGGTATCCTTACTCTGCAAGACTATGGAACGTGCCCAAAAACTACAGCATCTTGACGTACCTAGAATTTAACGACCTTCTTGGCGACCGGCAGTACCTATGGATTTTGCTGAAACGAGTCCACTTGGAATATTCTGGAATTCACATCTGGAATTAGAAGATATCACCTACCTATCTTAGGTATAGTACTTGAGTCACACATTTCTTCCCCTCTTAAAATAGTGTCTTTTATCTAGCTGTTTCCGCATCAAACTCACCCAAGGGATGGTATTTGACTGATTTGACAGCTGTCACACATTGACAGCTGTCACACATTTCTTCTTATAAGAAGGCCGGGCATCTTAAGAGAGAGACCTTTACCTATTGGAAGTTTTCACATCAAACTCACCCAAGGGATGGTATTTGACAGCTGTCACACATTTCTTCTTAAAAGAAGACCCGGCATCTTAAGAGAGAGACCTTTATCTATTGGGAAAAAAGAAGTGACCTGACGAAACAGGAATCTGACGGATGTGTTCTAAATCGAAGGAAGTTTTCACATAAAGACTCACCCGAGGGATGGTACCTGACCGCCGTGACGCAGTTCTTCTCGTCGACGTCGAGCAGATGCGCCAGCGTCCCGTCGGCCGCGCGCCGCACGCTGTAGACGCGCAGCAGGCCGCCGTGGCCGCACCACGCCTCGTGCCGCGCGCGCCCCGCCGACACGGCCAGCGAGCTCCCCGCCGAGCTCCACGAGAGAGCGAGCACGCAGGTCGCCTCGTCTCCTGCACCCATACCTGGAAAAGAGATGACTGCAGGGTCAAAAATATACGATTCTAATTAGTTCGTCAGGTAGACTATGGAAAAGAATTTGGGACACGTATTTTTGACGTGAAAACTTTTGGCGCGCCACATACAGATTTTTCGTGGGCTGTGAATTGATTTCTAGCGTCACGCTCGGGAATAATAAGAAATCTTCGGGCAAACTCGGAACGATGGCGAGTGGCCATCTATAAATGTAGAAATTGGTCATCTAGAAATGCGTCAGTATATCTAGATGGCCACGCCCTCCGGTTTCACGTTCCGGTATCCGTAGTTTCCAAAGTAAGCTATCAAATTCTGAGTCTATAAATTTTCGCTTCTACAAAAAATTGGCAGTCTACGACTGCCAATTGGTTTTATCAAATTATAAAAAAATAACAAAGACATGGATCATCAACCTTCGCGAGTGGTAGTTTGTGACGTCACACTATAGTACCGTGACGTGAGAGCATTTTCCATTGGCCATGGTCCCGAGTATACCCAAAGATCACTCTTCATCTTGTAACGGTTGTTACTTCCTTAACATTAATTTTTATTATTAGCTACTTTTTATTTATAATCGCAAGCAATCTTCGTAAATAAACTTTCAAATGTCGCGCGGGTTGACCAATCAGAACGGTTCGCGCCAAATGACTATTGACTACCGGTCGCTGGGCCGCGCATGACCGAGCGCGACATTCGACGAAGGGGAAGCGACCTCGCGCGATTACTTAACTTACTAATATTAATTTACTTGGTTGTTGATTACACTAAACTAGGTGTAATTTTGTAATAATACCGATAACAAGTGTTTAATTAACTGTAATTCGTTATACCCCAACCTGGGTAAGTGTTTCTAAAAATCTTATCGTGCTTTAGCTAGTGATCATGACGTGAGTACATTCAAATATTATGTTCAGATTTCTTAGTTACTGTCAATAGTATTTTTTATATTTTCCTATAGTCATTTCCTTATTCTTTGAAATCATCATATTATCCTTAACAGCTTGAGTTCAAACAATAAACTATTAAAATCACTTTTTTTAATTCGCAACGTAGGTACCCACTTGTAGTTTTTATTCGTTGAACATTATAATTGAATGCACCTAGATAGTCTTATTTCATGTTTTTCATTGTACAAGTTTGACTGCCATCATCTTAGACACTATTCACTGCATTAGATACCATTGGTACTCGTTTTTGCTTCGCGAGGTTCGGATAAATGTGGCAGTCAAACATGGAATCTGGGCATATTCATAGATGGCCAAAATTATGAACTTCCAGGGTCCAACTACACGGCAAGTACGAACGTCGCTCCCGCTTACTTACCGAAGGGGGGACTCTTCAGATAACGCCACTAGCCCCGTGCCCTACTTTCACCTATCTCGTGTCCCGTTCTCTTCACTGCGTTCTACGGGACTCTTCAGAGTAGCCACTTGGTGTATAGAACCAACGATCGAAGTTGCCAGCTGCCCTACAACTCCCTACTTTGGGGAAGTCTTACCACCATCGGATACGACGCCACTGCTCACGACGGACTGCAAATTCAAGGCCAGTGTATCTTGTCTTACGGATAAACGACGCCTTTCGGTTTATGAATGTGCCTTACCCCGACCCACCTAGGTTCTAATCTACTGAAAGATCCCCTTTTCTTCTAAATTTTAATATTAGTCAATTCTCTGTTTTGCTTAAATATATCTTTTGTTAACTTACTAGTTGTCATATTTATATCTCTCTATACTTAGTTATTGTAGGGCAACTAGGAACGTTACAATCTTGTTGGGAGTAAGCCCCAACTCGCCCCAGAACTGATCCTCATAACCTGGTGCATCGGCGAGCAGGATCTCCTGGTCCATCTTAGCGACGAGGATGTCTTCCTCCTCCTCGTCCGAGGAGCAGTGCGGCGCATCTTCGTCCAGCTGCGCCAGCATACCGGGCACCACGCGCCGGAGGAACTCGTTCAGACCTGGGTCAATACGTTTTAGTTTAAGACGCTTTTGAAATGAAGACAGCAAACCATGTCACGTCACGCCACGTCCGGTCTAGGCCGGATCCAACTTTGACACCAGTTTGGGAGGTAACATGGTCGTGATCAAGTCACATGTCCGGGCTATGTATGAATTCATGCGTTTTAGTTTTAATTAGTGGAAGTCAGGTTTTTTTTTCGGATAAAATAAATTAATGTATTTCACAACCATATTAGTACTGTGGGGAAATCGAACTCAGGGCCCTCGGCTGCCGCAGCTTACTTACTAACAACAAACCGAGGAGTTGGAAACCTCTTGCTCCTTAACTGAGGTGGAAGCGGACACGGGGGCAAGTCCAGAGAGTCGCCATGATTTCTGATGATTGCTGATTTCTGGCGCGTCACAAGAACTAAATGCGGGGGTACTAACGCCCCACGCGAGGCAGGTCCGCAAGGACAGTGGCAGGTGAAACAGGGTCGTTAACGGGAGTGCGATAAGTGAACCCGCGACCCTGACCCTTGGCCATGCAGGACAAATCTATGGGGTTTTAATCGGTAGGGGCACCATGTTGTCGGGCCCGAAATACCCCACCATGTCCCAGGACCCTGCATAGAGGGCTGCTTAAATGTATTTCCCCCACATAAAAAAGAAGGCCCGTCATTGCCCCTGGCGAATACCTGTAAAAGTATTCCTCACCTGGCGGAGGGTACTCCCTCAGAATATCATCTCCCGCTTCCAGTTCGTCTGCAGTGGCCAGCGAGCCGCAGTCGCGCGATACGTTCGTCTGACACGACACTCCAGACTCCGCAAAATCAGTCGTTTGCGTCGAACTGGTTGTTTCAGACCTCGGATGAAATAAAAATTAAATAGCATTGTTAATATTATAGTCATTGATATAAATAAGGAAAGGTTTTTAAGAGTTCAATGATTATAGCATTAAATTACTGGAGTGGAGACCGCGAATCGGTAAATGTTCTGTATGACGCCCTGAGGCTAGGTGTAGTGACAATTTACGAAAGGCAAAAATGACAATTTAGGTTAGGCAGGTGGCGGTTGGAAACGTACAGCCGAGGCTAGGGCTGAGTGGCGTATTAATGGCTTATGTCCAGCAGTGGACGAATGTGGGCTGATTATGATAATGGTTAAACTAAATACTAAAAACTAGCGGCGCCCCGTGGTTTTACCCTCGCAGTTACCGTTCCCGTGTGTTATTCAAGACTAATCTGTGTTCCCAACTTCAACCCGGTGCGTTTAGAGGTTCAACACGATCCGACACGATTGAACCATTAAGCAAAGATGCTTATTAGGTACCAAAATAAAATTAAAACATACGGAAGACACCAGCCCTGAGCCGCGCTCCCGCAATACTAACATTGTAATGTAGGCAATGAAGGAGCGCGCTTCCCGCGTCTCACCCCGCACGATTGCCCCGTCTAGACTGCTGGGCTGGGATACGGGACTTTCTCTCGCAATGAGGGTCAACTTCAACTTTTGCTTTATGGCTTTTATTGTGGTTTAGCCTCACAATTTCGCCAATGTCACGTAGAAAGATAGACCGCCAAACTAGGAGATTCGTAGGCAACAGTGCTTTTGGACGGTAACTTTTGTTCAATGTATTTGTGTACCTATTTTTGTTTTCCCCCTTTTTAAAAAGAAAGGGGTTAGTTCTAAGTACAGCAACAAGCACAAGACAACATAATCCACAACGTCGGTTCAGTGACGGTTGGTGAATGACACAGAGGAAGTAATCACTACGTTATAGGTGAATGACATCAAAGAGAATGTAATATACTACGAATGACACATTGACACATCATGACCTCGAAAGATTCTCGGAACATGCGGTTTTCTTTACAATGTTTTCTTTCCTCATTAGGTTAATGTCAGTGGCGACACTTTATTCTATATAAACAAAAAAATGGGCTACTTTACATCCCGGGAAAACAACTGGATCTACGCGGGACGTTTTAATTAAAACATAACGTAACAATACCTTCGATTCAGAGATACCGAATCAAACCCGACGACGTCGCTGTCGTAGCCACTCAAATTAGACATTTTCAATACACTACTAAACGCACTACTTTTATTAACGAAAAGTAAATAAATACACTTTAAAACTAAAATACACTTCTCAGCCTTATTCTTTGATTCTTTTTTTACACAAAAAAAATGCTCTTTGAGTGTTTATAAATAGTCATTTGTTTGACGTTGCCATGGTTACCGATTTTTTTTTTTTAGTGTAGACGTTTACGAAGTAAGTTTGTATTTTTATTGCCAAAAAGGTACTATTCGTTTTTTTTAAAGATTTTTTTTATTATTGATCTAAATGCAATAGTAATCAACTAATAAATAATAATAGAGATAATTAGATCAAGATCCCAGTCACCCCAAATTTTGACACTTAATTTTAGGAGAGATGACAATTTTAGGATCGGTAGTACAACATAAACTTAGAAACGAATGGATACTAATACTTACTATGCCGAAAACGGGCCGTTTTACAAGTAGCGAGCGCATTATTTCATAATTATTGCATTAAATTACTTACTTGTGAAATGATATACCGTCCTTTGTAAAGCTGGATGTCTTGGTATTCTTTCCGCATTATTTCACTGAGAAGAAACCCATATTTTAATTTTTTACGGATTTTTTGCCTGCACTCTTTCGTCGGAATCAAAAGTCTGACTGACCGAACTCGCAACAGGTTTAGTGCAATTATGCTAATAAAACGCTAAGGACCCTTCCTTACCGTTTTATTCAGTCATAGGATCAGTCAAATTGGTATATCGTCTTTGGCCTGATGGTATGCAACAAGCTTCAGCGAGCAACACGGAAGGGAGTAGGCATACACAGCGTTTCCCCTCTGTCAAAGTACAAGTCCGCGTGGACCATGGAGTTTGATAATATACTGTGGCGTGAGGGCGAGGCTAGATTTGTGAATGGTGCTTTATTTTTTATGTGTTAGTGATTTGGCTGTGTGAGTATGATCGGCAATGGATCTGTACAGGTATGTTTTGTATGTAACAGTGCGGCTTTGCGCTAGTGTGCAACTTTCCCCTCCCGCAAGAAATGCCAGAAATATTTGAACAATATTTTGACGTGACAACGTCTTATAAATTGGTTTGCCGGGTGACACTTCAAGAAACTGCGTTACGCTCCGCTCACGTTATGCGCTCACAACGAGAGCGAGTGAGAGGCACGCGTCCCTTCCACTCGGGCATGGTTAGCCCGCCTAAGAGCGAGAGAGACAGACATAAAAAGTGAAAGGCACGCGTCCCTTCCGTAAAATTATTTTACCACTCAAAGTCGTTGTCACGTAAAACTTTCGCCCGTATACCGACTTTACAGGCAACCAATTTTTTTTAGCTAAGGAATTGAACTGGGGGATTCGGATCGGCAGTCACCGTAATCACCGTTATCTCGACGAGACCAGCCGTAACTGACAGATACACATAAATTACAGATCATTTATTGGTAAAAAGAGTTCATACGGCAAACAAATAAGTTATTAATCAATCAATATATATTTAATCAATTTCCCAGTGTAATAATCAGGCAAAACTTAGAACTATATTTGACCAGTCAATTTGCATCTGGAAAACGCCACATTCAAAGTACATAAAATATAATTTATTTAATATTAACTACGAATTAAAGAATAAACTAATTCTTTCAACAGGTGAAAGAATTTACAAAAATTGCTAATCGGATATTCTGTATCTCCTCCGTCCTTCTCGGTCTTCTTTCTTCGACAAAGTTTAGTGCAAAATTAGTAAGACAAATACTGATCTAAAACTACAACGCAAGCTAACTTCCATGCTGCTGCCATCTAGCGACCGAGGCATAAACTACGATGACATTCAGAACGCCATTTATAATACGCCATTATGGATTAGTGCATCCGTGCTCTGCGCGTGCTTGCGCGGAAGATCAAGTTCCTCGATGAACAAGCCTACTCATAACAGCTCAGTCATGCAGCTATTGGAACATGAAGAGTCCAAACTAGCACTGCAGAAATATAAGATCTATATTTCATAATATTCACTCTCATATTTTTCCCTCTCTCTATCATTTTTTTAAGCCCCCAAAAAGCAGTATTACTTCAAAAATAAAACACCTTTTTACAAAATCAACTATATATTTATGCATTATGAAAAACGCTTTTAGCTTTCTTCTCCCGTTTCTTCTTCTCCCTTCTGCGTTTGGCCTTCTCCGTGCTCCGCAGAAGTTGGACTATCGCATCTTCTGTGGCGTCAGCGCCGTCTTCTGTGGTCCCTTCTGTGCTGCCTTCTGTGGACGGCTTCGTCTTCTTAGCTGGCGTTGCCTCTTCCACTGCTTCTTGTTTCTTCTTTTTTGGTTTATCACTGGAATTAGAAGAAATTTGTGTGAAAAGCTTTTTTTAACACGCTTTTATTACCTTCACTTGTAACTATGTATGTAAGAAAATCTTGGAATCTTAATTTGACCACTTCCCGGTCTTCGATTACGATAAAATTTTTAAGTGACAACGTCTTATAAATTGGTTTGCCGGATGACACTTCAAGAAACTGCGTTACGCTCCGCTCACGTTATGCGCTCACAACGAGAGCGAGTGAGAGGCACGCGTCCCTTCCACTCGGGCATGGTTAGCCCGCCTAAGAGCGAGAGAGACAGACATAAAAAGTGAAAGGCACGCGTCCCTTCCGTAAAATTATTTTACCACTCAAAGTCGTTGTCACGTAAAACTTTCGCCCGTATACCGAATTTACAGGCAACCAATTTTTTTTCACACGCTCTGAGTTCTGATGACAATATGATATATGACTAGCTAAGAAACGTCATTACAAATCCAATATGGCGGCCTACCCAAGATGGCGGACTAGCTGTTTGAAATCCACCCCCATGATATGGGTATCAAATGAAAGGGTTTGCTGTCGGGAATACGAAAAAAAATAGTCACGTGACTTAAATCGAACATGGCGGACATCCAAGATGGCAGACTGGAAGCGTGTTTTTTAGATTCTTAAACTATTTAATTATATTTAGTTGTGTAGGTTCTGTAGACTGACGAATTGAGACGAAGTCTGCTTTAAAAATATATCATTCTAATTAGGTCGTCAGGCAGATTACGGAAAGAAATATGGGACGTGTTTTTTTGTTTCATCAAATTATTAAATTATTAAAATGTACGAGCGAACTCGTATATTTACGCAATAACGGAATTGCTGACTACAAACATTTAGACATTACATTTTAGTGACAAATAAACGTCTAAGTGTAACACAAGCGTCACTCATTATTACAACATTACATACAAACAACATTCTAACATCCCAACATCATCAACATGTTAACATCAAGGTAGGGTAATGCCCCTACAATCGATAATTATATAGATCATCAAGACATCCGTTTCATTGTTGATGTTCCAAAGACACGAACGAAGAGGTTTGACTTTACTTTTGTGATAAGAACGTCAAGGTTGTGGAATACGTTGCCTGTGTGGGTTTTTTCCCAACGTTTAATGGTGTCTTCAAATCGAGAGTGAATCGTTTTTTCTACGTAAGCAGGCTCCATCGTAGACCGCATCGTCGCTTATCATCAGGCGAGATGGCGGTCAAGTGTAAACCTATAAAACTAAAAAAAAAACAGGCAATAATTACAATCTATGTTCCAACTTTCGACCCAAACTGTTCCGACGTGATTGAGCAACAAACATTCAAAACTTCGCATTTATACACTTTGCTTTTTCCCTGGGAGAGAAGGCCCCGAGTCCCAGCAGTGGGAACATTCAGTGGGCTGCTTATATTTTTACTTTGAGCAATTCCGCCGGTTATGTTCCACTCACCCCACAGTCTCCATCGTTTCGAATATCTCGTCCAGATCGTCTCCCACGCGTATCTTCTCCTCTTCTTCTTCCTTCACGTCCTCTTCCTTGACGTCCGCGGCGCGTTTGAGTGGAGTGGACGTCGCCGTCTGAGCGAGCACGCACGATAGTTTCGACGTTAGGTATTGCTGGAAAATAACAGATACGTTTTTAAAATGAGATCTTCTTTTGGCGTACCACACGCAGATTTTTCGTGGGTTGTGAATTGAGCGCTTTCAGAGTGTGCAGACCGAAGTAGGTCGTACGGGGTGGGCGCTTCAGAGTGTGCAGACCGAGGTAGGCTACGGGGTGGACGAACCAGAGTGTGCAGACCGAGGTAGGCTACGGGGTAGGCGAACCAAAGTGTGCAGACCGAGGTAGCCTACGGGGTGGGCGAACCAGAGTGTGCAGACCGAGGTAGCCTACGGGGTGGGCGAACCAGAGTGTGCAGACCGAGGTAGCCTACGGGGTGGGCGAACCAGAGTGTGCAGACCGAGGTAGGCTACGGGTGGGCGAACCAGTGCAGACCGGGTAGCCTACGGGTGGGCGAACCAGAGTGTGCAGACCGAGGTAGCCTACGGGGTGGGCGAACCAGAGTGTGCAGACCGAGGTAGCCTACGGGGTGGGCGAACCAGAGTGTGCAGACCGAGGAGGTAGCCAGACGGGTGGGCGAACCAGAGTGTGCAGACCGAGGTAGCCTACGGGGTGGGCGAACCAGAGTGTGCAGACCGAGGTAGGCTACGGGGTGGGCGAACCAGAGTGTGCAGACCGAGGTAGCCTACGGGGTGGGCGAACCAAAGTGTGCAGACCGAGGTAGCCTACGGGGGAACCAGAGGGCGAACCAGAGCCTACGGGGTGTGCAGACCGAGGTAGCCTACGGGGTGGGCGAACCAGAGTGTGCAGACCGAGGTAGCCTACGGGGTGGGCGAACCAAAGTGTGCAGACCGAGGTAGCCTACGGGTGGGCGAACCACGGGTGTGTGCAGTGTGCAGACCGAGGTAGGCTACAGGGTGGGCGAACCAAAGTGTGCAGACCGAGGTAGCCTACGGGGTGGGCGAACCAAAGTGTGCAGACCGAGGTAGCCTACGGGGTGGGCGAACCAGAGTGTGCAGACCGAGGTAGGCTACAGGGTGGGCGAACCAGAGTGTGCAGACCGAGGTAGCCTACGGGGTGGGCGAACCAAAGTGTGCAGACCGAGGTAGCCTACGGGGTGGGCGAACCAGAGTGTGCAGACCGAGGTAGGCTACAGGGTGGGCGAACCAAAGTGTGCAGACCGAGGTAGCCTACGGGGTGGGCGAACCAGAGTGTGCAGATCGAAGTAGGTCGTACGGGGTGGGCGAACCAAAGTGTGCAGACCGAGGTAGGCTACGGGGGGAACCAGAGTGCAGACCAGTAGGGTACGGGGTGGCAGAACCAGAGTGTGCAGACCGAGGTAGGCTACAGGGTGGGCGAACCAGAGTGTGCAGACCGAGGCAGACTACAGGGTGGGCGAACCAGAGAGGCAGACCGAGGTAGGCTACAGGGTGGGCGAACCAAAGTGTGCAGACCGAGGTAGCCTACGGGGTGGGCGAACCAAAGTGTGCAGACCGAGGTAGCCTACGGGGTGGGCGAACCAGAGTGTGCAGGCCGAGGTAGGCTACGGGGTGGGCGAACCAGAGTGTGCAGACAGAGGTAGGCTACGGGGTGGGCGAACCAGAGTGTGCACACCGAGGTAGGCTACGGGGTGGGCGAACCAGAGTGTGCAGTCCGAGGTAGGCTACGGGGTCGGCGAACCATAGAGGCTACTAGAGACATGTAATACGTGAATGTCTGATAAATCAATTTGATTTAGTCTCAAATTATACGTACAATGAAAAAAGAATACATAAATTGATAGTTAGCGGATTAAAGTCATCTTCTTTAATTCATTTCAGGCTTTTATTTGCTTGTATTATTTTTGTCATAGAATTCTTCATCTATTACTAAATTTCTAATTCGAAAAGGATCTAGTGTGAGTCTGTGAGTGGAGCTTACCTTATAGAGGAGTTGTTTAGTCTGGAAGCTGTGCACCCTGAGGTGGCGATCGAGGCTGGTGCTGACGATGAGTCTCTCGTCCCTCACTGTCGCTATGTCGGTGATGGCGCCGGCGCACCCCTGAGAAACAGATAATAATTAATATAATGCTCCAATATTAGCTCTGCTGGCCGCCATAGTATAAGCTTGGTTTGGGGTCAGATGGTGTACTGTGTAAATTGTCCACCAATTATTATTTAATAATTCCAAAAAATATTTATAATAGACACGAGGATTAAAAATTATGTATTAGCCCGTCAGTTCTATTATTATTGGAATAACAAGAACAAAATTATGAACCATCTTGGATTTGAAATGTGTTATACTATTCTACTAGTCAAGCCCTTTCATTTGATACCCATATTAAGGTAGGTTGTGAAGAAATATTTTGGCCGCCATTTTGTGGAGGCGGCCATCTTGAATCGATACTAACCAAACAGAGCTAAGAACATCCGCACGGATGAAAAAAACCGCATCGAAATCGGCCCATTCGTTTGAGCTCTACGGTGCCACAGACAGACACACACACAGACAGACAGACATCGACGTCAAACTTATAACACCCCTTTTTGGTCGGGGGTTAAAAAAGTACACGTATTTTCATATTTTAAATTAAATTATATTACAAATCCGAAGTAGTCGGGGGTAAATCAAAATGTCTAATTTTGTTCTTGTTATTCAAGTCGATTGAAAAAGAACATACCTTAAATCCTTTGTCCGGGCGTCCGACTCTGAGGTCGACCTGGTGGAGTTGACCCCGACCGAAACCCACCAGGAACTGTCTGTAATTTAACAAATAATATTATAAATATCCTACTAATATTATAGCGAATATGTTGATGTTTGCGACAGTTACGCTAAGAACACACAGGAGTTTCACCCGCGACCACCGCGTTTGCGGGTCCGCAGCTTCTGTCGAATGCAGATAAGTTATTTATGTAAGAAAAAGTTGGCAGTCATGGGGACTGCCGATAGAAGTGAAAACTTATAACTCAGAATTTGATAGAATTTGGAAACTTGGATGGCGAGGCTATGACCATGGCCACGCCCTCCAAGTTTCCAAAGTAAGCTAGAGATCATTTAACTAGAGAGAAGAATGTAGCTCTCTTTTACGGCAGTTGTTGTTTGACCTAGCGATCCACCGGACGTTTTGCGTACTTCTAAAAATGATTAATTTTGTATCATATTATAATTGACGTTTAGTTTAGTAGTGGTAGGACTCTTGGCAGAGTCCGCCTGGGGAAGTACCACACCTTTGCCAGTTATTCTACCGCCAAACAGTAATGTGCAAACATTACTGTGTTCCGGTTTGAAGGGCAATGTTTCCAGAGAAATTACAGGGCTTAGAGATATAAGATCTTAGATCTCTGGGTGACGAGCGCAGTGCAGTGCTAGGTAATGATTTGGACTCTTCATGTTCCAATAGCTGCTTGTCACTGTGCTGTTATGTGTCAGGCATGTTGCTTACCATCAGGCACATGACCTGATCGTCTCGTAACTCTATATTTAAAAAAAAAAAAAAAGTACATACTTCTAGACTGCAGGCCCGTGAACAAAATTTATGGGTCAAATGAACCACCAGGAGACCTACGTAGTATGATAGAAGGGTATAAAGTAATAAGATTCAGCACTATGCCGCCACTTGAAAGCCGTTCATTTGACCCATAAATTTTGTTCACGGGCCTGCAGTCTATTCATTATTATGTCAATTCAAAGCGATATTACTCTACAAGAACAAAATTAAAAATTTTGACTAACCCCCGACTACCTAAGATTTGTTATCTGTACTGAACATTCTACTAGTCAAGCCCTTTCATTTGATACCCATATTAAGGGAGTTGTGCAAAAAGAAATGTAATTCGCCATTTTGTGGTATCGGCCATCTTGGATTTGACATTTGTCATAGTGCAAAGTATTCTACTAATCAAGCCCTTTCGTTTGATACCCATATTGAGGTAGTAGTGAAAAAAAAATATATAATTCGCCATTTTGTGGTGGCGGCCATCTTGGATTTGAATTTTTTATAGCGTACAGTACTCTACTAGTTAAGCCCTTTTATTTGATACCCATATTGAGGTAGGTTGTGAAGAAATATTTTATCCGCCATTTTGTGGAGGCGGCCATTTTGAATCGATATTAACCAAACATAGCAAAGAACACCCGAAACTTTCAAATAAAAAAAACCGCACCGAAATCGGCCCATCCGTTTGAGCTCTACGGTGCCACAGACAGACAGACAGACAGACAGACAGACATCGACGTCAAACTTATAACACCCCTTTTTTTGGTCGGGGGTTAAAAAACGCAATTCATAAACAATAAATACATACAAAAAAAAAACTGTCGAACATTGAACGTCAACCTTTTTTGGAGTCGATTAAAAAATGAATGTTTGTCTGTATGTCCTATATAGAATTGTAAACTATGGATTTGGTCATGTGATGATGATCTGTAGCAAAGTTGTTGCATGAGTCAAAGGAGGTTTCCGAGTTGCTACGACCAATTCTCGACAGGTGGCGTAGCAACGAGCGCAGGGTACAGCTCAAATACAATACACCCATTTGACTGATCGTACGACTGCACCTCCTTATCGTTTTATAAGCATAATTGCACTAAACCTGTTGCGAGTTCGGTCAGTCAGGCTTTTGATTTTGACCGAAAGAGTGCTGGCAAAAAAATATCAAAATATGGGTTTCTGCTCAGTGAAATAATACGGAAAGAATAGCAGGACAGCCAGCTTTACAAATGACGGTATATCATTTCACAAGTAATTTAATGCAATAATTAGAAAACATAACATCATCAATCTACAAAATTATGACAAACATTAAAAAAACCGAAATGGGAACCCGTTGATGTCTTTCTTTGCATCTTGCTCTGTCTTTAGTAGTTTGCGTAACTCTATCTCGTTTTGTCCGATCATTAGTGGAAAGTAGTGTACGTCACACTTCAGTGAATAGTGCTTTAGTGCATATTCGTTATCACATCACAGCAAGGCTTTTTACCTCGCCCTGCGCCCCCCCACCCCCGCTGGTGACTTGTGAAACTAAGCGACGTTCTTACATCGCCGATCAATAGGCTATTTAATCTGTGGTACAGCTAGTAATGTATAAGAAAGAATGTTACCGTTCGTCGAAGCTCTGCTCGATGCATGAAGCGGCCATGTTGGGGAAATCTACGTTGATGACGGGACGCCTCTGTGCGCGTGCGTCGTACAACCTACAAAAAAGTTAAGATAAAGGTTTTAGTTTTCATTTATTTAGTTATTATTTATTATTCTTCAGTATCTGCATAACTGCGAATATTAAATAAATAAAATAGATATTGGTGGGCATTTCACACACAGCAGCATCTAGCACCAAATACAAATACCTTTATTGCTGTTGGTAAGATAAGATGCGGTAAAACGTTTTAAAAGTTGACCCACACAAACTGACCTCTCTGGCAACTATGGCAACTGGCCCTCTATGAGTAGCATATAATATGTCACATGTAAAAACTAAGAAAAGTTTGTACTATGGAAGCCAGATACCTGATATAATACTTCTATATTTTTGACCAAAAAATGGGGTGTTATAAGTTTGACGTCGATAACTGTCTGTCTGTCTTTGTGTGTGTCTGTATGTGGCACTGTAGAGCTCAAACGGATGGATCGATTTCGAAGCGGTTTTTTTTATTTGAAGGTTAATTTCTGTGCTTAGATATGTTTGGTTTTTGTTTGTTTGGTTAATATCGATTTGAGATGGCCACCACCACAAAATGGCTTTTGCACTGGGTGAGGATCGAACTGATGATCCTTGGCTTTACAGGCAGACTTACTACGGACTAATCCACCAGGCCAGCCAAATATCTCCTAGCCTATACATAAAAATGTTATGTTGGTTTCTGTACGCTTCAAAAACTCAAAAAGTTCTGCACCAATCAAGCTTAAATTTTACAATGATATATAATCCGCATCAAGGTATGTTTTTATCTAATTTTTGCATCACAATGTGCCACAGCGAAGTGTGGCAGGGTGGCTAGTAGTGTATATTTTTTTACTAGCCAAGCCCTTTTATATTGTACCAATGAGCAGGCTTACCATCAGGTACATGTCGTGCTTGTGTCCTGGTTGTATGTTAAAATATCACTGACCTGACATATCCATGTCTCGAGCAAGCAGCAATGACCCTCCCCCCTTGCCCGCTCTGGAAGGCCGCCCCAGAGACCCACACAGGCCTTCGCAGCTGAAGCCAGTCGTGAGGCAGGTTCTTAGCCGTGAACACCGCTTCTGATGACCCGATCTGCCATAGCTTCACGTCGTTTTCTTCGCCACCTGTCAGACATAGAGTCATGGGTAATTGGGATCACGACTGGGTCAAAAATGTATGATTCTAATAATTAGTTCATTATCAACAAGAACAAAATTTAAAAAAAATATTAACCCTCGACGACCTCGGATCTCGGATTATCTGTATAACGTTCTACTAGTCAAGCCCTTTCATTTGATACCCATATTAAGGGAGTTGTGAAAAAAGAAATGTATTTCGCCATTTTTTAGTAGCGGTCATCTTGGATTTAAATTTGTCATAGTGGAAAGTATTCTACTAGTTAAGCCCTTTCATTTGACACCCATATTGAGGTAGTAGTGAAAAAAATAATACAATTCGGCATTTTGTGGTGGCGGCCATCTTGGATTTGAAATTTGTTACAGTGTATAGTATGTATGTTTGTTAGGCCCTTTCATTTTATACCCTTATTGAGGTAGGTTGTGAAGAAATATTTTGTCCGCCATTTCGTGGAGGCGGCCATCTTGAATCGATATTAATCAAACTTAGCTAAGAACATCCGCACGGATATTAACCTTCAAATAAAAAAAAATGTATCGCCGTTCGGCTTGGCCCATCCGTTTGAGCTCTACAGTGCCACAGACAGACAGACATCGTCATCAAACTTATAACACCCCTTTTTTTTGGTTGGGGGTTAAAAATATGGGTCATGTATTATTTGTTTTTGAAGTGAAAACTTCTTTTGGCGCGGGACAGACAGATTTATCGCGGGCTGAGAATCGAATTCTAGCGTCACGCTCGGGTATGACAAGAAATCTTCGGGTAAGCTCGGGACCATGGGCATTGGCCATTTAGAAATGCGTTAATGCTGAAAGGGTGTGGCCTGGCTAGCATGGTATGGCCATCTAGAAACGCATCAGCCAATGGGAAACGCTGACGCATTTCTAGATGGCCAGGCCACGCCCTCCGGTTCATATCAAATTCTGAGTTATATGAGTATGTTTTCTCTTCTATCGGCATCCCACTGCCAATTTTTTTTTGTTTGCTGCGCTTAGAATCCCAGCAGTGTAATATACTAATATTCTACCACTACGCAAGTAATATTCTCTAGTCTTACAATACAGATAATCTAACCAGTAACGAACATCTGAGGGTCATCATCGCAGACCCTCATCACATCCAGTTTCCCCCCACTGTTGATGATGTCCTCAGACTTCTTGCTCCAAACCTTCACGACTCCTGAGGAGGTGGCAGCGAGGAGCTTCCTCTTGTATCGTCCCAAGCCCACAATGTGGCCGGGGGCAAAGTCTCCTGAGTGATTACTGAAGGTGTGACTTGTGGTGGAATATACTTGGATCTGGAGGGATAAAAATTCTATTGCCAAATCAATTAAATTGATAACATTACCTTGTCTTTGAAATGGCAACATTTCTTAACAAGAACAAAACTAAAAATTTTGATTAATAATAATAAATAATAATAATAATAACAAATATCGGTGGACAATTCACACACAACACTATCTGACCCCAAACTAAGCAAAGCTTGTGTGATGGCAGCCAGATAGCTGATATAATACTTATATAGTTTTAAATACATACTTATTATACATAGAAACACCCAGACACAGTGCAAACATTTGAATTCATCACACAAATATTTGCACTGGGTGAGGATTGAACCCACGACCCTCGGCTTCGCAGGCAGAGCTACTACCAACTAAGCCACTAGGGCAGTCACTAACCCCCGACTACCTCAGATTTGTATTCTGTACAACGTTCTACTAGTCAAGCCCTTTCATTTGATACCCATATTAAGGGAGTTGTGAAAAAAGAAATGTATTTCGCCATTTTGTGGAAGCGGCCATCTTGGATTTGAAATTTGTCATAGTGCAATGTAGTCTACTAGTCAAGCCCTTTCGTTTGATACCCATATTGAGGTAGTAGTGAAAAAAAAAAAATTCACCATTTTGTGGTGACGGCCATCTTGGATTTTAATTTTTTTTTAGTGTATAATATTCTACTAGTCAAAGTCAAGCCCTTTCATTGGATACCCATATTGAGGTAGGTTGTGAAGAAATATTTTGTCCGTCATTTTGTGGCGGCGGCCATCTTGAATCGATATTAACCAAACATAGCTAAGAACATCCGCACGGATATTAACTTTCAAATAAAAAAACCGCATCGAAATCGGCCCATCCGTTTGAGCTCTACAGTGCCACAGACAGACATCGACGTCAAACTTATAACACCCCTTTTTTTGGTCGGGGGTTAAAAATAAATATTTTTAGTAAGCATGCTATGCATGCTTTGTAGTAGTAGGACTTTTCGAGGAGTCCACCTGTGGTAGTACCACACCTTTACTAGTTAGTGCAAACATTACTGGGTTCCAGTTTAAACGTCTTTGGATGACGCACTGGTGCGAATCAAAGTAGTTTTTCTACGCAATAGATATATGTATTTGATGTTATTTACAGTATTCATTATTATCACTCGCATTGTCGTTGGCGGCTGGATGGCAAGTGTTCTCTGGTGACGTGCTTTCGCGCTTCTCACGAGTGACGTGCAGTGGTAGCTGCGGGAGTTGCTCTTACACATCTAACAGGCTCTTCATGGGCCTGAACATAGGTATGTTGCTTACCATCAGGCACATGTACTGTGATCTTGTCACACTGCACTAAAAAAAATGCTCTATCGTACACTGCATCCGACAAGGGGGTGTTCAAGTGTAAAAAAAGTGTTTTTTTTAGGGATGGGCCGAATGTGGTTTGAACCGAATACGAACTTCGGCCGAACATTCGGTAAAAATGAAAAATTCGGCCGAAGTTCGGTCGAACTTCGGTTTAATTTTTGCTAGATGTGCCCCGCCCGCACTCCGCGTTTCCCCGCGGGGCCTTTAGCCAGCTATAGTCATTTGTAAAGACGTCACCAGCTTGTCACACACTATTATTTAAATTACGCAAATTAAATTAATTGGTTTTACCTACGTGATTTTTGTTGGCTTTTAAAAAGTTGGTAGTTAAAAAGACCAATTAAAGTTTTTTGTTTATCACTTATGATTACTTTTTCTAATTCAAATAAATGACTATGAGTATATCAGACTTGTTTTATTTCACTGTTACTACAGATATGTTTTTTCATCAATTTCTATTATGATAGTGCTAGTATATTTAGTGCAGAATGTTCAGCATTTTAACCGAAATTCGGCCGAATGACGAAGTTCGGTTCAAGCTGCCGAAGTTCGGTTAAACCGAATGTAAAACGAATTTCGGCCCATCCCTAGTTTTTTTCTATCGGAATGCACGTAGCTCGAAAAAACAACATCATTTCATGGTTGATGTTCCAAAGACACAAACGAAGAGATTTGACTCTACTTTTGTGATAAGAACGTCTAGGCTGTGGAATACGTTGCCTGAGTGGGTTTTCCCCGATGGTTACAATCTTTGTGTTTTCCAATCAAGAGTGAATTGGTTTTTACCACGTAAACAAGCTCCATAGTAGACCGCATCATCGCTTAACACCAGGCAAGATGGTGGTCAAGCGTAAAACTATAAAAGTTATTAAAAAAAACTGCAATTTTTTGGGTACAAACAAACGTGACTCAAACCTGCTGGTTTTTCCTGCCTATGAGTATCTCAGTCTGTTCTGCATTCCCCCAACGCATGCATGTTATAGTGTCCTCTTTTTGTAAGGATTTGATGTCTACGAGGTTCTCTATACATTTCTTGGTGTTTTTACTTGATTCTGTGTGGTATTTTACATCTGAAAGGAAAAAAAAGGTTTTTATTAATCATCATAATAAGGTTACCCACTGATGGACAGAGGGCTCTCGAATAATAATATGACATTCAGCTCAATTGTTAACTTATGAAAAATTGTGAGGAACATGTACCTAACTAGTTTTTTGGAGTCATGTGTCATACACGAACCTGCACTGGGCCAGTGTGGGCTTTGACTATCTCCCGGATCTCCCGGATCCGAATCCCAGCAGTAACATTTAGTGGGATGCTTTTGCAGCTTGATCAAGGGTTTACGACGCCAACCGCCTTTTCGTAAATCGAAGCTCTATCTAGTCTCGGGGCATCCTACGTTTGCCAATTCGGAGATTCCACTCCAGAACCCGTCTACCTTAAATAAACCCGTATTCCGTAATTTCTCCTCCATTTTTTTTATCTCTCTTAAAAATAATAACCACACTTAGACAATCAAACTTTCACAACTTCCGTGTTTAATTTTTTGGTACTATAGTTTTATGCACTATAACGTAATTATACCCAATCATAAATGATAAACGGGCTTTAATTATCAAGATTTTCAGTCGTATATAAGTTTATCCTATTGAAAATACGTAAATAAACAAAGTTTACACATTGTCCAAGAATTCTTACTCAGTACTCACGCTTAAACGATCCGATTTTGCTGGCGACGAATAAGTCTATTTCTTTGTCCTGGGTTATCGTCATGATTTTGTGTTTATTATACGCATTGATTACAAACTGAATCAATTTATTTTTACAATTTCTTCTAAAAATCTGGCACCCTGCGACCGCGGTGTAAACACGTGAAAATTTCTGTCAATTTGTCAGGAACGTCAGTGCCATACCAGCAAAAAAATTCAACTCAATATTTTTAATTCTGTCAAATTCAAATGTTCCGCCCAGCATTTCGTTCCGTATTTTATTATTAAATTTATAATTTTGCTACAGGTACGTTGAAAACCTTGAGAATAATATACTGTGGCTGAGGGCGGGGCTAGATTTGTGAATAGTGCTTTATTTTTTATGTGTTAGTAATTTGGCAGTGTGATTCGCAATGGATCGGTACAGGTATGTTTTGTATGTAATAGTGCGGCTTTGCGCTAACTTTCCCCTCCCCGCAAGAAATTACAGAAAGATTTGAACAATATTTTTATATGTATAATTCTCAAAAATCTAATATGTAATTCGGAATTGTTTTTTTTTGTAAATTCAGCAATCAGTATTTTAGCGTAATAGGAGGTGTGTAATCTGTGAAGAATAGTGATCTGTATTCTTTGAGTCTGTGGTAGGGATGATCGATATTAGAAAAACATTGACATCGATGTTAACATCGAACATTAAACATCGATGTACAGTCCGCGAGGTATAAGCTGAGCTTTGCATTAGTGTGAGTGATCACCAAAAGTACAGTCAGACAACAAACTCTTAAAAATTAATATCATTATATTTTAGGTAGGTACTTAAGGCATAACATAAGTCGGAGAAGTATTCTAGTATTAAAATAAAATAAAACTAAATTGATAAAATAAAGTCCAGCTGTACATTTGACTGATGAGTACATATTATTGTGTGATTATTACTAAAAATTCAATTTGAAAGACAAAATAACTACACATCTTCTACACCAGACACTGCACCATAGTCACTTTCTTTATCACTCTCGTTATCATTTTCACTCTCGTCTGATGTGTCGTTTGTTTTAATAATGAATCTTTCCGTTATATTGTCAATAACGGCGTCGTATCCATAAAACTTTTTTCTTCTTTTATTGCATGGTCACAAACATTTTTCCATTCCTGTACAGTGATACTTTAAATTTTTTCATTTGCTAACCTCATTATTGTATCCATATTCATTGACACGTTTTTTTTCGCGACGTATCCTTTAATCATTGCCCATATATTTTCAATCGGATTGAAATCTGGGTGATAGGGTGGTAGACGAAGGACGCTGTGACCATGTTCTCTTAATAAGGTGTCAATTTTATATTCAATAAATCGTTGTTTATTATGATCAATAGTATCAATTGATAAAGTTGTGGTTTAAGCATGGATATTGAGTGATCGATATTGCGTAACCTGAGCCAGTCAATCATATCTTGTTTGCGACTATTTGAGTTGGGAGCGGGATTTTTTAACGAATTGTGGTAAGATGCGTTGTCAACTACAATAACGCTATTGGGCTTCAAATTGGGAATTAATTGCGTTTGTAACCATTTTGTATAGTTTTTAACCCCCGACAAAAAAAAGGGGTGTTATAAGTTTGACGTCGATGTCTGTCTGTCTGTCTGTCTGTCGGTCTGTCTGTCTGTCTGTCTGTCTGTGGCACCGTAGAGCTCAAACGGATGGGCCGATTTCGATGCGGTTTTTTTTATTTGAAAGTTAATATCCGTGCGGGTGTTCTTAGCTATGTTTGGTTAATATCGATTCAAAATGACCGCCTCCACAAAATGGCGGACAAAATATTTCTTCACAACCTACCTCAATATGGGTATCAAATGAAAGGGCTTGACTAGTAGAGTACTAAACACTATAACAAATTTCAAATCCAAGATGGCCGCCACCACAAAATGGCGAATTATATAATATTTTTCACTACTGCCTCAATATGGGTATCAAATGAAAGGGCTTGATTAGTAGAATACTTTTCACTATGACAAATTTCAAATCCAAGATGGCCGCTACCACAAAATGGCGAATTACATTTCCTTTTTCACAATTCCCTTAATATAGGTATCAAATGAAAGGGCTTGACTAGTAGAATGTTCTACAGATAACAAATCTAAGGTAGTCGGGGGTTAATCAAAATTTTTAATTTTGTTCTTGTCTGTATTCATATTGTTATGATAATCACCACTTTTTTGATTAGCTTTAAACATCAGCAGCGCATTTGGTATGAAACCGTCCTCGCCGCCGGCATGAACGATTATCAATCGATTTCCTTTAGAAATAGGTTTCTTCAAACTAGAAGTGCTGCCATCTGAATATGATTTTGATGAAGTGTAAGTGGTGTCAATATATGTTTCATCGGTATAAATGATAGGCCTGCCCTGAATACGGTATTCGGAAATTTTAAGTAAATAAGTTATACGTAGGTGACGAATCTCATGATTTTCCATTAAATTTTTTCTGTTATTCTCTGTCCTTGACCATTTAAATCCTAAAAGAGATACTTCTTTTCGCAATGACCATATTGATCCTGGATAGTTAATGTCAGCCTTTAATTTTTCATGAATTCTTTTCATTGTTGGCACCTCTTTGTCAGTAATGTGAAAATTATGAATTGTTCTACGGATTACTGCTTTATCAAAATCATCAATGATTATTATATTTTTCCTGCATCTGGTCATTTTCGGAGATTTGAATTTGGTTCCATCTTTCAAAACACGCTTACCTTCCAATAAGACTCTTTTAACAGTTGACAGTGGAATTCCTGTCGATGTCGATACCAATTGGGCTGATGTAGTCACACTTGACATGTCTTTATCGTTCATGTCTTTAAAATAGCTATTTAAATTACACAAAATTTCTTTTACTTGGCTATTTAATGGTTTCCGTATTTTGCGCTTATTTGTGTTGGCATCCATTTTACTAACACTTATATCAAACAAAAACAAAATAATATTAAACACGTCACGCTGCAGTCTGTACAAGAGGTGAAGTGCGGCAGGAGCGCGGCGAGACAGAATGGCGCCGCGCCTCACGCCAGTTACCCAAAATCAGTTTAAACCGGTTTTTACCGGGCGAAAATGGCGCCGCGCCTAAAGCCGGTTGTCACACCTACACTATACATGTACACTCACACAAATGCAAAGCTCAGCTTATACCTCGCGGACTGTATTCAATTCTCATTGAAATGTAGTGTTGTAATACTTAGATATAAAAGAATACATCTTAAACCAGGCGCGGTCCCAGCCTCTAATTTTGGAGGGGTCACCAGTACGCAGTCTAAGATTTTGGGGGGGTCATCAGTAGAAATACAATAAATCGAGTACAAAATACTAGACTAGTAGCGCCCCACGATTTTATCCACGTTGTTCCCGTTCCAGTTGTTATTCCGTGTTAAAAATAGTCTATGTAGGTACTATTAGATATTTTTATTTTTTTTAGGATTTTTAGTTTAACGTGAAATGTGACGTCACAAACTTTGTGACCCTCTTCTCGCTTTTTGTCACACAATTTCACGTTTTATTAACCACTCTTCACGTGTGACGTAATTTGTGGATGACCAAATTTGTTAATGTGGTATTGAATAACGTAAGATAAATAAACTAAATTGTATTTTTGGGCACAAGCTGTAAAAAAAATACTAAGACAGGTGTTTTTCCTTTAGTCAGTTCCGTTCCTGGCACAGAAGTTGGCCCACTTTTGAAAATAGTCTTTCTGAAGCAGTGGATGTCGCTGTGCAACACAAATACTTACAAACTACAACGTAGGCAACGTAAGGCAAAGGACACACACCAGAAGAAGAAAGCGTTTAACAAGGCTGCTAAGGCATGCAAAAAGGTTTTACAGAGGGCTCGTTTCGACCATATTAGTCGAATAGGGAACAAACTAGCTTCATACCCTGCGGGTAGCAAAGCGTTTTGGTCCCTAGCTAAATCGGTCGAATCGAACTTCTGTCGCCCCTCACTACCTCCAATGCTAAAACCTGATGGGTCGTTGGCTCACACCGCAACGGAGAAGGCAAACTTGTTTGCATCTCAGTTTGAGGAATCTTCATGTCTAGATGCTGGTTGTGCGATACCTCCTACTCCACCTGGCAGACCGACTGTAATGTCTGAAATACATATTCGCCAAAAGGAGGTTACCAAAGCGCTACGCAATCTGGATGTGAATAAAGCCAGTGGCTCGGACGGAATTCCTGCCATAGTACTGAGGGTTTGTGCACCCGAGTTGTCTCCAGTACTAACGCGCCTGTTTAGACTTTCTCTCCAAACTGGGCAAGTGCCGAAGTCGTGGAAGCTTACAAACGTGCAACCTGTGCCCAAAAAAAGGTAGTCGTGCTGACCCTGTCAACTACAGGCCCATCTCAGTCATGTCCATACTCTGCAAGACTATGGAACGTGTCTTAAATCAGGCTCCTGACATACCTAGAATCGAATGACCTCCAGTTGACCGGCAATACGGGTTTCGCCGGAATCGGTTCACCGGGGATATTCTATATTCTAGCGTATGTCACACACATCTGGAGTGAAGCTAAGTTGGAAGTATAAATCTCGATGATTTTCCAACTAATCCTGGTAAAGGATTCGCCGCCATCTTGTTTTAAGGTAATTTTTTTTCATGTTTCTGAAATAATTCGTTTTGTTTATTATCTAGTTTATTTATGAAAATTTTTGATAAACTTGAAAGTATAAAAGTATAACTCTGCAAATATTAATCCTAGCCTAAAAATGATCATGACCAAACTTGTGAGAAATTAAATTTTCAACAACGTTGGATACAACCATTTTTGCTCTAAAGTTGAAAATTAACGAGTTATTTCAGAAATATGAAAAATGTTACCTTAAGCGCTTGCTTACTTGCTCGCTGCTTGCGCGCAAGCTCAAGTTGCTCGATGATTTAAATACACCAAACTTTGCTAATACTGACAATTGCACCTAGTACATTTAATGCACACTAGTGACGCTCTGATGAATAATTAGCGTACCGATGTTTTATACCTTAAACATCGATGTGTAGATATAATCGAACTCAAAACATCGATGTCAGAGCATCGAGTGTTTACATCGATGTTTTAACATCATCGATGAATATCGATCATCCCTAATCTGTAGACAAAGAGAATGTAAATTACCAAAGAGAATGTAAATTGCTACGTATTCAGATTTAGCGTTTTATTCTATGTGTTCCAATTTCATTATTTTCAGCCAAAAACAACCAATAATAGTAGTTTTGATAACTACTATCGATGCCTAAGACATGGATTTTTCTTCTATCTGTCGAACATGCCTCGGTTCAAAATATTTGACACCAATTTTCAAAAAAACCGAGGACCACAACTTCTCTGCAATTATTCTCATCACCACAGGTTTGACGGTAAGCTTTTGAATGTTTTCTGACTATTTAGCATTTATTTACTATTTCAGATAATACTATACCAATTTTCATAGAATACAAATGGTCCATTACTTTACTATGTACTACTTTAGTTGGGTATTTTCAAGGTTTATATGAAACATTTTTTTTTGTGTAATTTTTTACATTGTAATGTATGTATTGTATTGTATGTACTTACATACCTTTTTTACCCAAATTTCACAAAAAAATCACATGAAATGACGATTGAAATGCAATGTTTACCTTTGGAACAGTCTCCTGTAAAATCACTATTTTGGAGATGCAGTAATTTATGTGGGAGGCATTATGATGTGGTTAGTGCATATAGTTAGTTAGGTATGTATTGTAGTGTAGTGCTCATTGTATTTTGGTTTTGTTAAATGTTTAACCTACATATAGTGGCTGGCTAACAAGTTGACCCAATAGTGAAATGGAAGGGGGAAAGTTTGTGCATGTGCACTTCCACCAAAGAGACCTTAAAAACGTTTCTGTGCCGCCATGCGCAGCTAACTTCATTGGGTCAACTTGTTGCCTGAGTGGGTTTTCCCTGATGGTTACAATCTTGGTGTCTTCAAATCGAGAGTGAATCGGTTTCTTCTAGGTAAGCACGCACCATCGTAGATCGCACCATCGCTTAACATCAGGCGAGATGGTGGTCAAGTGCGAACCTATTCTAGTAAAAAAAAAAAACTATATCACCAATGCACTGTGATGGTGTGATGTACCTAATTCTGATAATTTAACTTGGATAGATCATCTAAAAAAGGCTAAACTGTATATACATTTACAGGTTTATTTAAATGATGGCTTACCACAGCAGATATGCAAGAATTGCATGAAAATATTAAAAGACTTCTTCAAATTTAGACAACTATGCAAAGATGCTGAAATTCAGCTTCTAAGCACTAAATATGAGCAAGAAAATGACAATAGTGATATAAAAAAAACACATTAATAGAAAAATCTAGACATAAAAAGAAGAAAGTTGTTAAAACTAACGTCAATGTGTATAATACTAAAATTAAATCCGACTGTGAGATAGATGATGACAAAGATGATGTACCATTACTGCAACAAAAGCTACATTTCACAAATACAAGCAAAACAATAAATAATTCAAATGAATTAAAAAGAGAATTTGTTGAAATCAATGAAACTAATGAAGAGACAGATGCTGATATAGAAAACAACGAAATTGACATTAAAACTAATGTAGTGGATAAAAAAATTAGCTTTGGGTAATGCTGTTGAAAATAAACACATTATTGAGGTAGTAATTGAAGAGAATGTACTAGAAACTAATAAACAATTTAGTGATGATGAACCGAAACTTGATGAGGATGAGCTAAAACCTAATGGAAATGAAATAAAAACTGTTGAATATGATGATACAACTAAAACATATTCAGAATCTGATACAAATGAAGACTGCAAACTTGAAACAGAATACCTTGATCTTAACTTTGATTCAGATTCAGATGAAAACATAACACAAGATGAAGGAATATTTCAGTACAGCAGAAGTCCAAAAACAAATACAACAATAAAAGATAGTGAAATGGAAACTCTCAAATATAATGATATGAATACAAATAAGTATAAATTTGTTAATCCTATATTAGAAGAAACTGTCCACAATATAAAATATGTAACAAACAAGACTACCAAATTTCAAACACTAAAGGAAAACTTAGTAAAACTGAAAGGAAATATTGCTTTAGGAACAGCAAATTCAACCATTGCAAACATAGCTGTACCAATAGCCAAAAATAAAATAAACATTCTAGAACAACAGGAAAGAAGTTCGCTAAAGAAAAACTTTGAAAATAATTTATCAGAAACTCTAGTTTTTGTTTCAGATAATACAGAAATGGAAAATTTAAGTATTTCTATAGACAATAGTGTAATAATGAATCAAGATCTTGGAAGAACTTTAAAGAAATTCAAACTTGATAATAATTTGATTGAACAAAAAGATGTACATAAAATTAGAAAGTTAACAGGAGAAGAACAGGCATTAAAATTAGATGAAAACATACCATTTATGGTGTTGAATTCAAAGAGAGTTATGTGTAAATTTTGTCAGCAAGAGCTATCTAGACGTAGTATAGATCATCACATGGCCAAGAAACACCCTGGGGCAGATGTCCGGAAAGAAAAATGTGATATGTGCGATAAATTCATAATTAGAGAGCGGCTGAACAGGCATAAAGTTGTAATGCATGGACTTGACCGTTTTAGGTGTGGGGTATGTATGTTTATATTTATTTCACAGACCCACTCTGCCTAATGATTTCTACGTACTGCCAATCAGCCTGCATCCTAAAAAGAGGTTACATATACTAAATATTTTTATTAAAATATTGGTGGACAATTTAATTCACACACAACACCATCTAACCCCAAACTAAGCAAAGCTTGTGTGATGGCAGCCAGATAGCTGATATAATACTTACTTATATAGTTTTAAATACATATACTTATTATACATAGAAACACCCAGACACAGTGCAAACATTAAAATTCATCACACAAATATTTGCACTGGATCGAACCCACGACCCTCGGCTTCGCAGGCAGAGCTACTACCAGCTAAGCCACTAGGGCAGTCTACGTATAGTCTATACTACATATAGAGTGGTCATAAATGATTTACATCGAAAGCACGAGTAGCATCTTTCTTGCCTTGTCGCTCTTATAGAAGTGTCATACTTTTGTTGCTGCACATCACTCTGTGCCATAGAAAGTATGCACGTCATCTGCTTATGGTTGACACAAAGGAACTGTGCGGAAAATCTAACTCTATACGTAGTGTAAGTAAACTCTTTGGTTTATACAAACACAACCCCCACTCCTGTTGTTTGATGGTCTATATCTTTGTTGATTTTTAATAATTTAACAAAACAAAAAAAAACATGTGTAGATTATTTTTCCTTACCTGACAGACTAATTAGAATGGTATATGTTATGTCCTGACTGAGGGTAGTTCTTAAAACTCCATTCTGGTTTTACCATCCTACCAAGTAAGATTGTGCTCAGTTATTTTAATCATATATATGCGTATTTAATAGTGGCGACGAGGAAAAACAGTATAAAAGTGTTAGAAAATTGTGTTCCGTTGTGATAAACACTTTGTATTAATTAACTTAACTATGGGTTAATAAAGTTTGATAATTTTAATGTTAATGATGGTTGTTGGAAAAATTACATAGAACGGTTTGGATACTGCTTGGCTTGGAAGCAAGTGAAATAAAGATTAAAAGAAAAAAAAGATTAGAAAAGAAAATTAGAAAAATTAGAAAGAAAAAAAAAATTTTTTTTTGCAGTGTGTGGTTCAGATCTGTATGATTTGGTAACATCATTAGTTTCACCAAAAAATGTAAATGAAGTTTCTTTTATAAATGTGGTAGCCATTTTGAACAATCACTATCATCCTAAACCTAACGAAATTGTAGAATCCTATAAATTTCACACCAAAAACCAAGAAGTAGTTGAGGAAGTGAGGGATTACATTGCCTTTTATTAAACAACATGGCTGCCACATAACAGCACAGCGACACGCAGCTATTGGAACGGGGAGAGTCCAAATCATTAAAATCATTACCTAGCACTGCACTGCGCTAATGACACAGAGATCTAAGATGTTATATCTCTAAGCCCTGTGAAACTAGTAACAACATTGTTGTTTCAGTATTGCAAGACTGAATATGGTTCCAAAGAGACACTGATTCAACATGTGACTTCGTGTACAGCTAAGAAACAGAAGCGGAAAGACTTGAACAAGGTAACCTTTTTATTACCTTACCTTATATCAGACTAGTACTAGAATTAAATGTTCGCAACCCCCCCCCCTATTTTCCTTTTCTTCTTCTAATCCAAGAATATTGTAAAAAAAAGATAATTGTAATGACAAAGGTCACGGACCCCAGAGTCTGGAGCGGCAAAAAAAACCTTTTTATTACCCGACTCGCGACGCAAAGGAGTGGTAATGTGTTTATCAGTCTATATATGTATGTATGATTCTTTGAAGCACTATACAGACCAAACGCCTGGGCCGATTTTTACGATTCACACGTCAATCGATTCCTCTTAATCTCGATTCGTCATAAGTCCTAGTTATTCCAAGCTCCGTCACTGACAAACACTGCACATCACATCCTCAGCAACAGAGTGGTTTACAACTGGAACAGGTTGCTTGAGGATGTTATTTCGGTAAAGTCGTTTTTACTCTTTTAAGAACAAACTTGACGAATGGATAGTAAAAGACAAAATCATTTTAACAGACAATTACCTATAATTTGTTATTTCAACACTGAGATATAGGCATATCAGCTAAAGCTCCTCGCCTATTAATAAATAAATATTTTTTTTATCATGTTTTTTTTTACAGAGAAAAGAGGTCTTAGTCGAGTGTGACATTTGCAACAAGGCAATGCAGAAAACGAGCTTAAAACTACACAAGGAGATCAAACACGCTGGATTGAGACCTGTTTGTGAGGTAAGCCAATTTGTACCCTTGACGCAACCTAAAACAAATTGCATTACCAAATTTTTCTATGTCTTTCATTTTGTAAACTGAGTGACCGAAAAAACCAATAGAGGAACAAGAACAAAATTAAAAATTTTGATTAACCCCCGACTACCTAAGAGTAAGAGTTGTTATCTGTACAACATTCTACTAGTCATACTCTTTCATTTGATACCGTTAGTAAGGGACTTGTGAAAAAAGAAATGTATTTCGCCATTTTGTGGAAACGGCTATCTTGGATTTGTAATTTGTCATAGTGCAATGTATTCTACTAGTCAAGCCCTTTCGTTTGATACCCATATTGAGGTAGTAGTGAAAAAAAATAATATAATTCGCCATTTTGTGGTGGCGGCCATCTTCGATTTGATTTTTTTAATAATGCATAATATTCTACTAATCAAGCTCTTTCATTTGATACCCATATTGAGGTAGGTTGTGAAGAAAGATTTTGTCCGCCATTTTGTGGAGGCGGCCATCTTGAATCGAAATTAACCAAACATAGCTAAGAACATCCGCACGGATATTAACCTTCAAATAAAAAAAACCGCATCGAAATCGGCCCATCCGTTTGAGCTCTACGGTGCCACAGACAGACAGACATCGACGTCAAACTTATAACACCCCTTTTGACGTGACAACGTCTTATAAATTGGTTTGCCGGGTGACACTTCAAGAAACTGCGTTACGCTCCGCTCACGTTATGCGCTCACAACGAGAGCGAGTGAGAGGCACGCGTCCCTTCCACTCGGGCATGGTTAGCCCGCCTAAGAGCGAGAGAGACAGACATAAACAGTGAAAGGCACGCGTCCCTTCCGTAAAATTATTTTACCACTCAAAGTCGTTGTCACGTAAAACTTTCGCCCGTATACCGACTTTACAGGCAACCAATTTTTTTTTGGTCGCGGGTTAAAAACCAAACTAATAACGGTTTTCAAAACACGAAAGCGCGAGTAAATAGTTGTAAAATTTGAGTTGAGATCAAAGTGGCCAGTACGACAAAACACCTATTTCATATCTAAGGACCTATATATTGCATGCTGTGGGCCAACTTTAATTCAAAAGATAATCCGTGTTATCTTACCTACAGACAGCGATTAAGATTTTCAAAGTGATAGATTCTTTAACTGGGTTGAGTAAGTTTTGGTAGGGTAAAATTTGACAGGTTGGCGTTACCGACATTGCGCCCGCGTGGGGGACGTTAGGGGCCGTTCAAATATTACGTTAGCACTGTAAGGGGGCGGGGGGTTTATGCTTTGCTTATTGTTGATGACATGGGTGGTGCGATGACTTATTTTTGTACACAGATGAAGGTAAAACCCACACATTGTCTATACTTAAAAACGGAACCCATTTTCGGGGGAATAGGTACCAATATTTACGTAAGCATGGTAGGGGGGAAGTAAGAGCTTTGCTTACTTTTTGTGCCAAGGGGAGGGATAGCGATATAGATTTTTGTATTGTGTTTCCAGTACTGCGGCCTTCAGTTCGGCAACAAGTCTCGTCTGACCGAACACCTACGCGCGCGCCACGGGATGGAGAAGTACAAGTGTAGTATGTGCGACTTTCGCTGCGCGAACGTCGAAGCTCTAAGGGTGAGGTTTTGCAGAATTTATTTATGTCGAGAATAAGCTAGATAAATACATATAAATTGGTAGACATTTCTAAAACAACACGATCTAGCCCCAAACTAAGCAAAGCTTGTACTATGGGAGCCAGATAGCTGATATAATACTTATATAATGTAAACACAAACATATTTTATTATACATAGAAAACACACAGACAAAGAACAAATACTTGATAGATAGCACTAGTGTTGCTTAAAACACGTTAATGATAACAACTTAATAAAGCTAGACAGCAGGAGAATTTAATGTGTGAAAATACTAATCAAGCTAGTTCCCTCTGTGGGTGTTATTAATATTGGTACATTTGGTGCCATGACCAGGATATAGCTCTTAAACTTTATCGATTTGAACTCATGTTGAAAACGTAATTTAGATCGCGACTAAGTCATATGTTATGTTTTTAAAATGATGTTTGTATTTCCATAGATAATTATGATCATAAATATTGTAATTACTATTTGCACTCGAGAGTGATACATAATTACGCGAATAATGCTTAGCACTTTTTTTAAGCAATACTAGGTTTTCACTAGACCACCTGATATTAAGTGCTGATGCGGTCGGCGATGGAGCGTGCTTGAGACTTACTTTATGAAAAGTATTTTTGTCCTGGAACAATCTCCAAGCCACAGACTGGGCTCTGGCCCGGCATGGAAGCCCTATCACAAAATATAATTTATCTCAACCACAATTTAAAACCCGCATCGGTCCTGCGTGGTGGATTATGGCCTTTATTCTTTACTTGTGACAAAAAACCCAGTGGGAACATTTGGGCTACTGATACTTAAGCTAAAAACTAATTTATAGAACCACGAGCGTCGGCATCGCGGCGAGAAACCTTTCATGTGCAAGCAGTGTGACGCGAAGTTCCACGCAGCTCATCTGCTGATACAACACAGGCACACGCACCGCTCCGAAAGGAATATGAAGGTATACGATCATTGTAATGTTGTAGTGTCTAATATCAATAATACGAGTATTGTAATAATATATAATTCTAATAATTGTACTAACATGCTATGAAATTGACCAATGGAACATCTAAGGCGCTCCCTCTTAACTTGGACCGTACAACAAGATCAATAACTTGAAACAAAACTACCCACAATAAAAAAATAATAGCTACGTTTCTATCAACTGAACCAAAAATACCCACAGTAAAAATGAAAATTAATAACTACTTCTCAATAAGCCACATTCTGTAGAAAAAAAAGGTTTACGTGACTGAGTGAGCGCCGGAGGTGGGAATCTTAGCAGCTCTAACACAGGCCTCCAGCCTAGCACGGCTGCTAATGAACTATTAACTTAGATTAAGTATTTGTTCCAAGTGTAAGTAATTAAGAATTTTGATGTTTTTTTTAAGCAAACATGATTGAATCAATAAATTTAATAATAATTAATTAATTTAATAAAGCATGTAGTAATATAGTAGTCTAATATAGCGCTATTGTTGTCAGTGCGACCAATGCCCGGCCGCTTTCAAGTCGAACAACACTCTGCACATGCACAAGACGACCTGCCACAACACCAACGTGTACCTGGTGAGTAGCTGACCAGCTTGAATATCAATGTCCCGGTCACAAGAACAATCACACTCATTGTCTATCTAAATATCGTCGCTGCGCCTGACAAGTTCCATATGTGCATTTTTTTGGTTTTCACTTTTAGATAAAAATTTGATATCCGTTTCATTCTCTATGTGTTTCAAATTATTAAACAATTATTTATTTATTCATTTATTTCAGACAGACCATAAAAATACAAATTAACTATTGTTTCGGATGTCAAAATAACATAAAATCAAAATAAAACCAAATCAAATTAAATATACGAAGACAATACACACATAAAACCTTCAACACTATCTTAATCTAAATTTCGGTTTAGATTCAATTATAGATTCAATTGTTTGTTTTTATGTTAAAAGTCTACTAGATTTATTTAATCTTTACTTTTATTTACAAGTGGAATTTTATAATTGGCCTTTTGGACCTATTATGTTATAATTTTTTGTACCTAGCTGTAAGATTCCCTAACTTAGTAAAATAAAAATAAAATAAAATAAAATTATAACAAATTCTTTAAGTGTTTTGACCGTTAACAAAAAACTGTATGTGCAAAAAAATCCCGAATTCATTCCATTCCCAAAACTTTGAAAATATCACTTATGGCATTTGTCAGGCGCAACGACGATATATATATCAATGGTCAATCATAAATTATTAGTTATCTGTTGACTATCCTCACTACTCTAAGAGACTATTATGCCCGGTTTACATTATTCCAGTCAAATGATCTAGCGAGAATCCAGTCCAGTGCTATTTAACGTCTACGTTATGCCCGGTTTACATTGTTCCAGTCCAGCGATCGAATCCAGCGCTGGATTGCTAACTGGAAAAATGTAAACCGGCACTGGAAAGCAATGATCCAGTTAGCATTCTAGTCCAGTAACTGGATTGGCAGTCTACTTTTTAACCGACTTCTAAAAAGGAGGAGGCTATCAGTTCGACCGCAATGTTTTTTTATGTATGATCCCATAAAAATCTTATCGAAATCGGTCGAGTGGTTTTTGAAATATGAACCACCATAAACTAAAATTTGCATACAATTTTCTGAATGACGTAGTTGTAGATTTCACAAAAGTTATGAAACTCGATTCTGTCACTACGAAATTGTGTAAATGCAATAATAAAACTTGTTTTGCACTAACAATGGTAAAATAAACTATTGTTGTACATATTATTTAACCGACTTCAAAACCATAAATAGGCACTCAAAAGCGAAAATAATTTAAAATCCTAATTATAAGAGCTACTCACTCAATCTATTTGAAGTCGGTGCCAGTCAAGCCTAACAGGTAGTGGATAGATACTACTTACCTGTGCCTACTTACCACGTGCCTACACAGCATCAGCTTTTTGACCTGACTGGCACCGACTTCAAATAAATGAGTGAGTAGCGCTTATAATAATGATTTTAATTTATTTTTCGCTTTTGAATGCCTATTTGTGGTTTTGAAGTCGGTTTAATTTTTTTAGAATAGTTTATGAATACAATATATCTTCGTCATTTTTTGTTTTTGAAACAAAAGATTCAAAAGTCAAAAGACAATATTTTTTTAATATTCGAACTGACTAATTATTTTGACGTGACAACGTCTTATAAATTGGTTTGCCGGGTGACACTTCAAGAAACTGCGTTACGCTCCGCTCACGTTATGCGCTCACAACGAGAGCGAGTGAGAGGCACGCGTCCCTTCCACTCGGGCATGGTTAGCCCGCCTAAGAGCGAGAGAGACAGACATAGAAAGTGAAAGGCACGCGTCCCTTCCGTAAAATTATTTTACCACTCAAAGTCGTTGTCACGTAAAACTTTCGCCCGTATACCGACTTTACAGGCAACCAATTTTTTTTTTTTAATCACCATGCCTATTGCTAATTAAATAACAAATATTATCCTTTCAGTGTCCAACATGCCCCCGTACGTACAACTCGAGGCAATACGTCGTGAAGCATCTCCGGACCGTTCACAGGCACACGGGGCCGATCGGACCCATACATGTGCGGCCGAAAGTGCCCTGCGAGGAACCGAAGACCCCTAGCGAAGAGGAGCCCTACGAGCCACCTGTGGTGGTCACTCAGGTGTCTGTACATCAAAATGTCAATATTCACGGGGTCGAATGAACCCCGTGAGACAAAATGGCCGTCATGGGACTGTTGATAGAAGTGAAAACTTATAACTTAGAATTGTAGCATTAAAACATCATTAATACATCACCGGTAGAGGTAGATATACTACCTATTTACGTTAGTAGTGGTAGTACTGTTTTGCAGAGGTTTGAAGGGCAATGTTTCCAGAGAAACATTTCCTGCTAATGTCGTCACTACATACTATAAATAAAAAATTGGCAGTCATAAGAACTTATAATATAATATAAGAACACTTCTATGGGCAGTGAAAACTTATAACTCGCCACGCCCCCCGGTTTCACCCGCGTAGTTTCCAAAATAAGCTATCCAATTCTGATTTATAAGTTTTCACTTCTGTCTGCAGCCCCTATGACTGACAATATTTCTTTTATTTTATTTTAATATCGCAATAGTACTGAAATTCGTTACTTAATGTTTTGACATATGAGCCGTTTTCCAGATGCAAATTGTCTTATCAAAAATAGTTCTAAATTTTGCCAAGTGTGGTACCATTGTTGATTTTTGTGAAATTTCTCTAACAAAATGAAACAATGGCGCCACCTTTGGCGAAATTGACAACTAACTTTGACAGTTCTTTTTGCATCTTGAAAACTCCCCATTTTCTATATAAATATTATTATTATATTAATAAATAAATATACACCATCTGACCCCAAACTAAGTATAGCTTGTACTATGGCGGCCAGATAGCTGATATTATACTTGTATAGTTGTAAATACACACTTATTATACATAGAAACACCCAGACACAGTGCAAACATTTGAATTTATCATACAAATATTTGCACTGGGCGGGAATTTATCATTAAATTAATAAAAACAATGTTTTATACAAATAATATGTCTCTTATTCACTTTTAATGTTACAATTGATGATCTAAAATAAACTGGGTTCAAAAATACCATTCTAATAGTAGGTCAATTATGAAAAATATGGTATATAAGTATCACACCTTTGCCAGTTATTCTACCGCCAAGCAGTAATGTGCAAACATAACTGTGTTCCCGTTTGAAAGGCAATGTATCCAGTGAAATTAGAGGGTATACAAATACTTTATAGAGATAAAACATCTTGTATGTCTGGGTGATGAGCGCAGTGCAGTGCTAGGTAATGATTTGGACTCTTCATGTTCCAATAGCTGCGTGTCGCTGTGCTGTTATGCGGCAGGCATGTTGCTTACCATCAGGCACATGTACTGCTCGTCTCGATACTATAAGCGATGATGCGATTGTAGACCAATTGAACGCCATTTTGCTAGAAAGAGGTCCGTATTAACAAACAAAATAAGGGTACCTATGCCGATAGTGAAATCTTGTAACTTTTCACCGACGACCATAGATTAAGCAGCCTTGATCGCGCACGAAACAAATCTCCTTTGATTCATAAGTAACCAGCGGGGGCGCAGGACGAGGTAAAACATCGTTCTGTGATAAGCCGAATATCCATGTCACGTGACACTACTTTCCACCAATGATTGGACAAAACGAGACAGAGCTATGCAAACTTCTAAGGACAGAGCAGGATGAAAAGAAAGACATCAACGGTAGGTTAGATGTGCAATTATGCTTGTAAAACGCGACGGAGGGGGAATCGTACGTTCAGTCAAATGGGTAATTGTCTTTGCCGACCACCGGCATGGGTAGTAGCAGCACAATATGAAAGTATCAAAGAGTTTACATATACTACGTATTGAGTTAGAACAAACGCTTTACACCGAAAGCACGGGTCTGATCGCTCTTGTGGAAGTGTGATATTTTTGTCGCGGCACATCACTATGGTGGGGAGCCCACGATGCTAAACGGAGAGGTACTCGAGCATTATAGATATTATCTATTCTATGTCATAGAGCCCTACTGGATTGCAAAGCTTAGGCAATAAGAAGAGCGTGCTCGAGAATAACTATCAACCATTTTTTTCATAATCAGTCTTATTTACTACTCTGTGTAAAAAGTATCGGGAATATATCAATAAAAAGACCCGTGTAAAAGAGGTCGTTCTAATATTTTCTTGCATGTTGGTAGCATTGTACTGATTTAGCGCGCAAAGTTTGAGCGGGAACTGTTACTTAATTTGTTTTAAACTACACTTTTTGTTGGTCATAGTTTTGAGTTCTCGGCGATTTTTAACCCCCGACCAAAAAAAGGGGTGTTACAAGTTTGACGTCGATGTCTGTGTGTGTTTCTGTCTGTGGCACCGTAGAGCTCAAACGGATGGGCCGGTTTCGATGCAGTTTTTTTTTTGAAAGTTAATATCCGTGCGGATGTTCCTAGCTATGTTTGGTTAATATAGATTCAAGATGGCCGCCGCCACAAAATGGCGGACAAAATATTTCTTCACGACCTACCTCAATATGGGTATCAAATGAAAGGGCTTAACTAGTAGAATACTATACACTATAAAAAAATCAAATTCAGGATTGCCGCCACCACAAAATGGCGAATTATATTATTTTTTTCACAACTCCCTTAATATGGGTATCAAATGAATGGGCTTGACTAGTAGAATGTTGTACGGATAACAAATCTGAGGTAGTCGGGGCCCGTGCCGCGGGCGGCACGCCTCAGGGGGCGCCAAATTCGACTCAACACGTATTTTAATCTTCGTCGTAATCTAACAACATTATCATCATGAATCAAGCTTCAGAGGGGCATAACCCGTTATGTCCCTCCTGCGCAAAGTTGTCATGAGTAGATGAACCCCCCTCCTAAAAATGATAGCTTCAATAAGTACCTATCTATACTAATATTATAAAGCTGAAGAGTTTGTTTGTTTGAACGCTAGGATCTCGGGAAGTGCTGGTCCGAATTAAAAGATTCTTTTTCTATTGGATAGTCCATTTATGGAGGAAGGCTATAGGCTCTAGAAAATAACGCTACTATTAACAGAAGCGGAGCATGAATCAAGAATGTAACAAAATCGGGAAAAAATATTCCTTTTTGAGAGTTTTCGTACGTTTCGTGCTTTGACATGACACATGACAGCATGTGTCTAAGATTGCGTCATCGAATGTCACAGATTACATACCTCTTGAATATAAAACCTTTGCTAATCTCTGAGTTGGTACGTCCAGTTTCCGACAGGTGGCGTAGCAGGTAGATGAAGAGGTGTTTTGTTTGAAAGCGCTATTCTCAGGAATGACTGAACCGATTTCAAAAATTTTTTCACCGTTGTATATGTGCGGGATCTCGATGAGTGCTATACATGTTCCACGGGCGAAGCCGGGGCGGACATCTAGTTATAAATAAAAGGTAAAAATATAAAAACAAGTGGTCAGGGGTGGCTTTTTCAGGCATTTTGCCCTGCCTAAAAATATTGAAGATTCGGGCCTGCTACCAATACTTTTGACGTGACGACGTAATAAATTGATGAACGCCGGCTGCATGCACGAAAAAGTGTCCCGTTATGTCCCGTTACGCTCATTGTACGCCTGCGCCGCATCTATCAATGTGTTGTTATGACGTTGTCACGTTATACTATCGTCCGTAAACGAACCGACTTTATAACCAATTTTTTAAAGTGTTGTAAGGGTATTCAAATACATAACTGTATGTCTTGACATTTATTATTTATTACTAAATATTAAGCTTATTTACATATTGTCAATTATTATCTTAATTAAATAACTATGTCAAAATAAATAACATGTCAATTCCCCAAATAACCCACCCCGAACCGTTCCCAGCGCGAAGGTGCCCATGACGCTCGCTGCGTTCCCACGCTGAATGGCAATGCCCAACAACCCAAGGTCTCCACGGCAAATATTGAGTGATTAAAACCAATTTATATACAATAAAAATACGTTTATTATTTATAATATAGTACAATTGTGCCCGTAGATGTTTCCAAACTGAGTAGCCCCGGGCGAGGTAGGCCCTAGGCCGAGTAGAAAGGCACGCTCACAGTCAACTTGTTGTCCCTAGCGTCATATAGCTCCGATAATAGTCTATAGATATATGAAGGAGAACTGCCGCCGCTGAAAATACACAAGTACGTATAAAATTATAAATAAAAAAAAGAAGTGTGGCACTCGGGGACTGCCGCGGTAAAGCTATTGCATGTTGCATGCATTTTTATCAACATAAGCAATAGGGATGTTAACAATTTTTCGGAATTGCTTTTATTTTGAAGAGTGACATTAGTTTACCATAAAAAAAATGCAGAGATGTTTACAATCTAGTCAGTCTACGACAGCTAAGAGCATTTAGTCTGTAAAGCTGATACAAATAAGATTCAAAGTCGAATGACCGAGTGGGGAGGACGGCGTTACGGTCTTCCATCCCTCTTTCTTGTGAACATTAGAAAGAGATGCACGATCACTAAAATTCGGTCCCCAGGCCCGCGATAAAAGCTATGCAATAGCTTAATAAAACGAGAAGTTATAACAAATAATTTGGTAGTCATAGGAACTGTCGATAGAAGTGAAAACTTATAACTCATTTGATAGCTCACTTTGGAAACTACGCGGGTGAAACCGGGGGGCGTGGCTATTACCATGGCTATCTAGATCATCCGAGTTTACCTACCTGGAGATTCCTTTCATTTACGAGCGTAACGCTTGAGCTCAATTCACAAACAGCCCACGAAAAATCTGTGTGTAGTGCGTCAAACGAATAAGTTTTCACTTCAATATATAACGGAAGTGACAAGTAAAAATTATTATATAGATATTTTCCAGATGGGAGAGAAAGACGAGTAGTGAAGGTGAGTGTTGATGTACGTCAGAAAGGGGCCCCTTAAACCTACGCCCGAGTCACAAGTCTCGGGATCTACTCGGGTTTTCTCTCTCTGCCACACGATGGACCCGGCACCCGCACGGTGAATCCATGGAATGCTAAGAAGATTGTCTCGTCTCATATAAATAACGCAATTAAGCAATATTTTTTTTCCTTTTTCTATTTCTATTTTTTTTTAACCCCCGACCAAAAAAAGGGGTGTTATAAGTTTGACGTTGATGTCTGTCTGTCTGTCTGTCTGTCTGTCTGTGTGTGTGTCTGTCTGTGGCACCGTAGATCTCAAACGGTTGGTCCGATTTCAATGCGGTTTTTTTATTTAAAAGTTAATATCCGTGCGAGTGTTCGTAGCTATGTCTGGTTAATATCGATTCAAAATGGCCGCCTCCACAAAATGGCGGACAAAATATTTCTTCACAACCTACCTCAATATGGGTATCAAATGAAAGGGCTTAACTAGCAGAGATACGAGAGATACGCTTTAACAAATTTGAAATCCAAGATGGCCGCCACCACAAAATGGCGAATTATATATTTTTTTTCACTACTACCGCAATATGGGTATCAAACGAAAGGGCTTGACTATTAGAATACTTTGCACTATGACAAATTTCAAATCCAAGATGGCCGCTACCACAAAATGGCAAATTACATTTCATTTTTCACAACTTCCTTAATATGGGTATCAAATGAAAGGGCTTGACTAGTAGAATGTTGAACAGATAACAAATCTGAGGTAGTCGGGGGTTAATCAAAATTTTTAATTTTGTTCTTGTTTTAAGTGAAAAGTTCTTTTGGCGCGCCCAGACAGATTTTTTCGTGGCCTGTGAATTGAATTCTAGCGTCACGCTCGGGTATGATAAGAAATATTCGGGTAAACTCGGTATCATGGCTATTGGCCATCTAAAAATGCGTCAGCCAATGGGAAATGCTTATAGGGCGTGGCCTGCCCATCATAGAATGGCCATCTAGAAATTTCAGCCAATGGGAAATTACGCATTTCTAGTTGGCCGTGCAATGATGGCCAGGCCACGCCCTCCGGTTTCACCCTCGTAGTTTCCAAAGTAAGCTATGAAATTCCGAGTTATAAGTTTTCACTATGGGCCTATGGCTGCCAACTTTCTTTTTAACCGACTTCAAAAAAGGAGGTTTCTCAATTCGACCGTATGTATGTTTTTTTTAATGTGTTTTCGCGGATAACTTCGTCGTTTATGAACCGATTTTGATGATTCTTTTTTTGTTGTAAAGGAAAAATTCCAAGGGTGGTACCATGATAAGGAAACCAGGATCTGATGATGACATCCTAGAGAAATCGAGAAAAACCTTTTTACTTTATAAGTTTTCCGTTGGTCGGTTCTTTTTTGTTAAAATTATTTGTCAAATTGTTTTATCTTTATACTGGGGTAGTACTCACAGATTGGTGATGAACAGAGTGATGTGGTCGGGTGTTATGAAGTCGTGTAGAGGGTAGTACACGTGGTTCATTTGATTGTCAGCGTGCCTGGCGGAATGAGACAGAAAATATTTATGTTTGCCTCTCTCTAGCTCTCTTTCGTGAACAATCAAACAGCAGAATTAATCAGAAAAATATTATAGTGATAAATGGATCAAAATATATTCGCTCATTTGGAGGCACAGAGACAAACTGCAAAAACTGTAAAAAAATACTATCAATGAAAAGTTCCGTTTTAAACTTTGAAAATGTATACTATTTGTATGCTCTTTTTTTTAAATGAATTGACGTGTAAATTGTACATTTATGAATAAAGAAATTTGATTCTATGCGAAATTAATCTAATTGTAACAAAATTCCTAATTATCTGTGACAGGAGTGAAAACCCAACATTTTTGTTGGTTCGAAATACGAAATAAATACATATGGTTACTGATTGTTAGAGTAAATAATCATCAGTAATATTTTGAATAGTAAACGACTATGCGGCAGGCCAAAGAAGCGCTGCGCTGGCGGGACGACCTTGACAGCTATTTAATAAACTGCGAGACATTGACAGAAGATAGAAGCAAATGGAGCGAGGGAGGCAGACGCTTTGTCCAGCATTGGGACAGTATAGGCTCCAAATAATAATAATAGGTCTCCACCGGATTTCTCCATTGGATCAAGGGTTAGATGCAGTCATCATTGACACAGCGCGCATCGTCAGGAGGTTCCTCACTCTGCAGCCCTAACCACCGGTAGCTTGGGCCCTGCCCCGCTGCTGGCGGCATCCTAGTTTTTTATGTTTATACGAGGGGGTGATCCAAAAGTAATGATAATCAATAATAAACACAATGAATAAAATCAAAAACTAAATTTATTTCTCAACATAGTCTCCTAGCAAGTCTATACATTTAGTCCATCTCTTTTCTAAACCTAAAATTCCCTTAGAAAAAAGAACTTTATCTTGACTCTCAAAAAAGTCCTCAACCGCGGCCATCACGTCGCTATCATCGTCAAATTTCTTGCCCCGGAGGTGTTCCTTGAGTCGTGGAAAGAGATAGAAGTCACTGGGGGCTAGATCTGGTGAATAGGGGGGGTGTTCCACCAGCTCAAAGCCCGCTTCCTGAATGGCAGCCATGGCAATTGCAGCTTTGTGAACCGGTGCGTTGTCTTGATGGAACAGCACTCCAGCCCGCAGTTTGCCTCGCCTTTTCTCCTTAATAGCCTCCCGCAATCTTCTTATTTGTTCTGCATAGTAGGAGCCTGTAATAGTGGCCCCCTTTTCCAAGTAGTGATTATTCCTTCAGCTTCCCAAAAAACAGACGCCATAACCTTCCCTGCTGAGCTTGACACTTTGAATTTCTTCGGCGTCGGTTCATCGGATCGTTTCCATGTCATCGATTGTTGTTTTGTTTCAGGATCAAAATGGTGGATCCAGGTTTCGTCCATGGTCACAAAACGTGACAAAAAATTATCCTTGTCTGCCGGGAACTTTTCGAGATTTGCTCTTGACATGTCGACTCGTTTCTTCTTTTGCTCGTCGTTTAACATTTTCGGTACCCAACGCGCGGAGACCTTTCTCATATGCAATTCGTTCACAAGGATTCTTTGAATGCTGCCATATGAGATCCCTGTGACCTCAGCTACATGCCTGATAGTCACTATTCGATCTTCCAATACAACTCCTTCAACTTTTTTCACATTTTCTCCAGTGAGGGACGTCGATGGGCGCCCTTCGCGGTGTTCGTCTTCCGTCGATGTTCTTCCCAGCTTAAACTCCTTAGCCCAGCGTGCAACTGTGGAATATGGAGGAGAACAGTCCCTAATGTTTCCACCAAGTCGCTGTGTATGTCTTTGGTAGACATTTTTTCAAGCAGAGGTATTTAATGACAGCTCTGATTTCGTGTTTTCCATTTTGATGTTCACTCCTTGACAGTCCGTATTCAAATGAATGTAGCTCCCGGGAATCGTGGCCTATTTATATGATTTTTTTTTCCTGAACTAGTGGGTAATTGAGCAAGTGACTGTAATTTTTTTGTATTTTTGTGTGCACTAGAAATAACTGATTATCATTACTTTTGGATCACCCCTCGTATTTATTGTAAAAAAAAAATTACGGCATATTAAAAAAAAATCTTTCAGCTGTCATACATAGTGTTAAATTAAGAAATGTGACATTGTCGCTCTAAATGTGCGATTGGTCAACTTATTAACTTTGTCATATTCTTAACAATCTCTCAATCAAAATAAAAAAATTAAGGCCACCTTTGATTAGATTCAGAAACTATCTTTGGGAGGCATATTTTAAATAATACAAGAATAAGACTCACTCGTAGACGTGTGTAATTTTCGGATCGGCCAAGGACTCGTAGGGGGGGTCCGACCACACAGGTAGCAGCTTGTACAGCGGCGCCAGAGCCAACACCTGCCGATGATGATGATGAGATTATAATATTGAGACTGCATCGAAATACCGGGAATATACACACACAGGCACAATAAGCATGATGACTAAAAAAATTGGTTGCCTGTAAAGTCGGTATACGGGCGAAAGTTTTACGTGACAACGACTTTGAGTGGTAAAATAATTTTACGGAAGGGACGCGTGCCTTTCACTTTTTATGTCTGTCTCTCTCGCTCTTAGGCGGGCTAACCATGCCCGAGTGGAAGGGACGCGTGCCTCTCACTCGCTCTCGTTGTGAGCGCATAACGTGAGCGGAGCGTAACGCAGTTTCTTGAAGTGTCACCCGGCAAACCAATTTATAAGACGTTGTCACGTCAAAAAATGGTTGTCTGTAAAATCGGTTGGATTACGGACGATAGTTTAACGTGACAACGTCATAACAAAGCTTTGATATTTATTTATTGTTAAGGTACAAAAAACAGTATACATTCAAATGACAACAAAATTATAAAATAAATAGTTACAGTTCTAAATCGCATACCTAAATATGTGTACACAACGTGAACTAAATAATATTGTAACAGTGGCGAAACTTTAGTTAATAATTATTTAGTAGTAAAGAAAATTTAGTTAGTAAGTAGAGTTAATAATATGTTTGTTGAGTTAAAGCTTACATATAATGGAATTAATGGCTAGTATATTTCGCTTAAATTTGGCTATGATAAATGCGGCGCAAGCGTACAATGAGCGTAACGGGACATAACGGGACACTTTTTCATTCATGCAGTCGGCGTTCATCGATTTATTAGATGTTGTCACGTCAAAAACGAAATTACTCAGTTAAAAATAAATTACAAATCTGTCTTCTTTTGTTTTACGTAAAAAAAAATACGAAGACACAGTCCTTCCTCCTTAGAAGTTTTTACTGACGTCATTTCAATTAACGATTTTTACGAAGACGTGACGTCACAATCCCACTTCAGAAGCTTGATGATATCTATATCTTTGCCGTTTAGAAGTGAAAACTTTTTTTTGGCGCACTATAGACAGATTTCCCGTCGGCTGTGAATTGAACTCAAGCGTCACGTTCGTTAATGAAAGTGAAATCTTTGGATAAAAATATCTAGATGGCCATAGTCATGGCCACGCTCTCCGTATTCACCCGCGTAGTTTCCAAAGTGAACTATCAAATTAAAGTGCCTATGAATACCAATTATTTTTACGGTGTGTAAAATAAAGTTTTTCTGTCTGTCTGTCTGTCTAGTATGTAGTTTGGAACTGCATGCGTTTCTGTTGACACCATCGCAACGCAGAGGTCGTCGTGCACTTACCGGCACGTTGTAGAGCTTGGCGGCCGCCGTGAGGAGGACAGTGCCCGGGGGCGCCAGGACTGCGCCCCCGCCGATCGCCGCGCGTACCGATATCACCACCTAGCAAGTACACAGAGATATGTTACAACTATCTGTATACCCGAAACAAATACCTCTCCAACGAGGTGTGAGACAAGGGGATCAAGCGTCCCCTACACTGTTCAATCCGAAATCGATTTGAGCGATTAGGTGTTTCACTAGTAATGAAAATTCTTTATTGTTCACACCATAAAGGATACGTACAATTTTGGAAAAACAGTAAGACTAGTGATAGAACTGGCGGTCTTATCGCTTAAAAGCGATTTCTTCCAGGCAACCTTGGGATGGAGAGAAATATTTGAAACTTAAAGCGTGGTGTGCAACAATTACTATTTTTATAATAAGACTATAAGATAGACGTTCATTCTAATAGTATTACATATAAATACATAAAACTACAGATAAAACGAAATACACTGACTGATAGTGATTACTTGTAATCACTAGTTTTACTCGGTGATAAGGCCGCCAGGTGATTCACTAGGTATACTGTTTTCGTATACTTCATTTATTATTTTAATAGTGTGAATAATAGAGAACTTTTATTCATAAATGTTTTAACGTACATAGTCGACCGCAGGGTCGTCCTCCAACGCGCTGGAAAAACGAGCTACTCTCATCACACATCACATCAAACGACTTATCACATCGTGTTCCCGAGTTATCATCGTGTTTTTGGGGTGTTCCTGAGTATTGACTCAAGCTTTGGCTTATCGAGCAGAAGTTTTATGCTATGATGAATTTACAAAATGGAATTCTTAATGTTGAGAATGACATAAAAATATTAATTTATGTGACATTTATATTTGTTAATTTAGATTACAATTATATTCATACATTATTGTGACATTTATATTAATTGATTTATATGGCATTTATCATTTTTAATTGATGTAATGTGTGTTTTACACTACGTTAAGGTAAAGTTTTATTTACCAGAACTTTATTCTTGTTTAACATGATTTTTTTGTGAATTGTATGATGGATGACGTGTAACATTGGTTATAAATAAAATGATTATGATTATATAAAAATGTTATGTTGGTTTGTGTACTCAAAAAGTTGTGCACCGCTCGAGCTGAAATTTTAGAATGTTATATAATCCGCATCAAGGATTGTTTTTATCTAATTTTTGCATCGCGATGTGCCACAGCGAAGCGTGGCAGGGTACAGCTAATATTAATATATGTGAAAGCTTGTTATGTTACGATCAAGTGTTTGAGATGCCACTGAGTGGACTGGCTGTGATCAAGTGTTTAGGGTGTTAGCAAGTGGCCAGGTTGTCATCAAGTATTTTTGGTGTTATCAAGTGTTGGGAGTGTTACAGAGTGTTGTGTTATGTTATGATCAAGTGTTTGAGATGTCACTGAGTGGACTGGTTGTGATCAAGTGTTTAGGGTGTTAGCAAGTGGCCAGGTTGTCATCAAGTATTTTGGTGTTATCAAGTGTTGGGAGTGTTACAGAGTGTTGTGTTATGTTATGATCAAGTGTTTGAGATGTCACTGAGTGGACTGGTTGTGATCAAGTGTTTAGGGTGTTAGCAAGTGGCCAGGTTGTCATCAAGTATTTTTGGTGTTATCAAGTGTTGGGAGTGTTACAGAGTGTTGTGTTATGTTATGATCAAGTGTTTGAGATGTCACTGAGTGGACCGGTTGTGATCAAGTGTTTAGGGTGTTAGCAAGTGGCCAGGTTGTCATCAAGTATTTTTGGTGTTATCAAGTGTTGGCAGTGTTACAGAGTGTTGTGTTATGTTATGATCAAGTGTTTGAGATGTCACTGAGTGGACTGGTTGTGATCAAGTGTTTAGGGTGTTAGCAAGTGGCCAGGTTGTCATCAAGTATTTTTGGTGTTATCAAGTGTTGGGAGTGTTACAGAGTGTTGTGTTATGTTATGATCAAGTGTTTGAGATGTCACTGAGTGGACCGGTTGTGATCAAGTGTTTAGGGTGTTAGCAAGTGGCCAGGTTGTCATCAAGTATTTTTGGTGTTATCAAGTGTTGGCAGTGTTACAGAGTGTTGTGTTATGTTATGATCAAGTGTTTGAGATGTCACTGAGTGGACTGGTTGTGATCAAGTGTTTAGGGTGTTAGCAAGTGGCCAGGTTGTCATCAAGTATTTTTGGTGTTATCAAGTGTTGGGAGTGTTACAGAGTGTTGTGTTATGTTATGATCAAGTGTTTGAGATGTCACTGAGTGGACTGGTTGTGATCAAGTGTTTAGGGTGTTAGCAAGTGGCCAGGTTGTCATCAAGTATTTTTGGTGTTATCAAGTGTTGGGAGTGTTACAGAGTGTTGTGTTATGTTATGATCAAGTGTTTGAGATGTCACTGAGTGGACTGGTTGTGATCAAGTGTTTAGGGTGTTAGCAAGTGGCCAGGTTGTCATCAAGTATTTTTGGTGTTATCAAGTGTTGGGAGTGTTACAGAGTGTTGTGTTATATTACGATCAAGTGTTTGAGATGTCACTGAGTGGACTGGTTGTGATCAAGTGTTTAGGGTGTTAGCAAGTGGCCAGGTTGTCATCAAGTATTTTTGGTGTTATCAAGTGTTGGGAGTGTTACAGAGTGTTGTGTTATGTTATGATCAAGTGTTTGAGATGTCACTGAGTGGACTGGTTGTGATCAAGTGTTTAGGGTGTTAGCAAGTGGCCAGGTTGTCATCAAGTATTTTTGGTGTTATCAAGTGTTGGGAGTGTTACAGAGTGTTGTGTTATATTACGATCAAGTGTTTGAGATGTCACTGAGTGGACTGGTTGTGATCAAGTGTTTAGGGTGTTAGCAAGTGGCCAGGTTGTCATCAAGTATTTTTGGTGTTATCAAGTGTTGGGAGTGTTACAGAGTGTTGTGTTATATTACGATCAAGTGTTTGAGATGTCACTGAGTGGACTGGTTGTGATCAAGTGTTTAGGGTGTTAGCAAGTAGCCAGATTTTGATCGCGTGTTTTTAGTGTTATCAAGTTTTTGGGGTGTTACCGAGTGTTAGGTTATGATCAAGTGTTTGAGATGTTACTGATTTTTTTTCTAACTTGTAGCTGGCTACGTGGTCCCCTACTACCGATCTGCCTTTGGGATTAGCGCAGGACCCGAGTGAGATGCTACCGAGTGTCCATAGCATGATCGATAGTTTGAACGTACCTTGTTGACTCGCGACATGACCGCGAAGATGGCCACGTTACTGATCACAGTGACATTCACGCCGGCAGCGCTCAGTCGAGCCGCTAGCGCGTGGGACTGGAATAAAACAGTAAATAAGTTAGTTTTAGGGAACTTCGAGAGTAGTAAAGTAACTTGATATTTTATAGTAATGAACTTTGAATTATTGAATAGTTTTTTTCATCGTGCACAAAAACACACCAACAATAATTAACAAGTAAACGTCAGCGCGATCTAAAGTTTCCTACAGCGCCATCTATCGCGTAGCGACAACAAATCAGGCACCACTACGACCAGAGTGTGGTACAACATCCAGCTTGTCAGCGTTGCGTATGTTGCAAGAATGTCTCTCTCCTCGCGTGTTGTACGAGCCTAGATTATTTCTGACAGCCACTTGGTAGATCAAGATAGCAGGTTAAGTATGACACGCTCTTTGAAATATGGTTGCGTCACGTTTTTGGGCTCGGAATCAGCCGGCAGCGCGCGCGTGTACCTCAGCGTCTGTAACCGAGAATGCACTGTGGCGAAGTAACACGCACGCACACCTAGTCACAACAAGCCACGCACCTCCCTGACGCAGCTTCCCTCGGCCACGATGACGGAGACTCCGCTGGCCCGCGCGGCACCCCGCACGAAGCTCTCGGCGAGGGCGCAGCCCCCGGTCACCACGACCACCTCGTCGGTGTCGATGTGCGCGCGCGCCTGCGCCACCACCACCGACTCTGTCGACTCGAGCTCGGCGCGGATCTGAGGAACACAACATTGTTAATTAGCGTTCCATTTCACAATCCAGTCGGTTCGGCCTGAGGCAAGAAGGAATCTGCCCACTATTGATCGGTGGCACCAATTTGCGATTGACAGCATCCACTCCGATGCGTTTTAAGTTATTTTTTAAATCTTTTATAGGTTTACGCTTGACCGCCATTTTGCGTGATGTTAAGCGATAATGCGGTCTACGATGGAGCGCGCTTACCTAGAAGAAACCGTTTCAGTCTCGACATAAAAATTGTAACCATCGGGGAAAACCCACTCAGACAACGTATTCCACAGCCTAGACATTCTTAACACAAAATTAGGGTCAAATCTCTTCGTTCGTGTCTTTGGAACATCAACCATGGAACGATGTCGCTTTTTCGAGCTACGATTTACAATTGGTAGTGGTAGGACTCTTGGCAGAGTCCGCCTGGGGAAGTACCACACCTTTGCCAGTTATTCTACCGCCAAGCAGTAAGGTGCAAACATTACTGTGTTCCGGTTTGAAGGGCAATGTTTCCAGAGAAATTACAGGGCTTAGAGATATAAGATCTTAGATCTCTGGGTGACGAGCGCAGTGCAGTGCTAGGTAATGATTTGGACTCTTCATGTTCCAATAGCTGCGTGTCACTGTGCTGTTTTGTGTCAGGCATGTTGCTTACCATCAGGCACATGTCCTGATCGTCTCGTCACACTTTATTAAAAAAAAAAAAAAAAACGAGCATTCCGATAGCAAAAAAAAACTTTGCCAATCAGCTGGTAGTTGACCAGCTGATTCAATTGGATGCCAAACTTAAATTGCTATAATTTTATGTAAATTGTGTATTTATGTAAATTATTATAGGATATTTGCAACTCAATTAGCAAACTCGCACTTGAGCACGAAGATACTTCTAGCAGCAGCTTTAGCTGATATGCCTATATCTAACAAACTATAGGTAATTGTCTGCTAAAATGTTTTTGTCTTTTTACTATCCATTTGTAAAGTTTGTTCTTATAACGACTTTACCGAAATAACATCCTCAGGCAACCTGTTCCAGTTGTAAACCACTCTGTTGCTGAGGATGTGATGTGCAGTGTTCGTCAGTGATGGCGCGTGGGACAACTGGGACTTATGACGCCAACTGTCTCTCTTATGCTTCTTTAATCTGTACAGGTTCCTTATGTTATAGAGATTATAAGATTGGATTTGAACTGGGAACTGGATTCCCAAGATACAGGCTTAGCCTAGTTTTGGGTCCGCTGACAGAAGTTCATACGAGACAAAACCTACTCGGTTTTATGTGAAATGGTATTTGCACTGTGAATATTGTTTTAAACTTTGTGAGTGTGTAAATAAATAATGATTTGATAAAAAAATTGGTTGCCTGTAAAGTCGGTATACGGGCGAAAGTTTTACGTGACAACGACTTTGAGTGGTAAAATAATTTTACGGAAGGGACGCGTGCCTTTCACTTTTTATGTCTGTCTCTCTCGCTCTTAGGCGGGCTAACCATGCCCGAGTGGAAGGGACGCGTGTGTTAGATTAGGGGTTCCAAGGAACCCCTAACCTAACGTTAAAAGTGAATAAATGTGTGTTTATTATCGATCAAATCGAGAATTATATGATAGTTATGTAAAAAAGAAAGGAATTGATGTATTTCCGGAATCATATAATAAGTATAATATTGTTATAAATAATAAGGTTAAATATAAGTCATAAATAATATTGTATAACGTATATTAATAACGAGTAAGTAATTCAACGTGGTCAAATCCACCGCCTATTCCGCCATTACTTGTTATTGTGTAGTTGGAGGGGCGGCGCTATGACTTTGGCGAGTGGGGTTGATCACGACTAGTATAAAAGCGAACGTCGTTCTGTTCGGGCCTCTTGTATATTATTCTCTTGGTCTTACTTATTGCTCTTGCTATTATGCTGGCTCTTATGTATTGTTATCTCTTGCTGTTCTTGTTCTCCAACGGTTGACACATTGTAAAGATAAGTATTATAACTATTATCTAAGGTTTACTTGTGTACAGATTATGTATGTGATGGCGCAGAGTTTTCTTGGCCACTTTCTTTCTCTGTCGTCTAGGGATTTGCGAAAGTGGTATTAGAGTCTTTTAATATAATGAGAATACCCTCTTGGGGTTTATCAGTAATATAACGATGAACTAAGAATAAACAACATTCAAATATCATCAATTGGTTCTTTCTATTCATCCTACTACCTTTAAGTAAATAACAGCACATACACATCTAAGCTCACAGAATTAAGGCTCTCCTGACATAAATTGGGTCATAACAGCACAGAATCCTAACAGATTCTAACATCAGAAGTGGGATAGAACGGAAGCTCTATGCCTTGTAATGTTTCAGATCCAGTAATTTCCGCGATGAATTGCCGACAACGGGTTTACCGATGAAATGACGAAAAAGATTTCCGGTGAATCAGACTCGCTGCACCTGGCCAGCCACCATGTCACTGCCAGCTGGAACATCGTCGTGGAATCTTCCACTACATCCAACACCCGGAGTAAAACAAGGGAGTACATTTCAATCTACAACTGTATAAAATTTCTAGCCGATTGGCTTACATAATGTAATACCATGACTCAATACACTAGTAAAAACAAAATTATATATATTTTGTGGATACCTACAATTAATCGGAATTAATTAATAATTTTACAATTACCCACATTTTCATTTCTTTTACGTTTGCTACTTATTACGTACTTTTTTTTTTATTACTATTATGGCTCGTTATCACAAGGGCAGTACATTTCAATCTACAGCTGAAGTTTCTAGCCAGATGGCTTACATAACGTTATTATGACTCGGCATAGCAATATAGAATATTATGTGGATACAGATAAAATCTGAATGAAAATATTTTACAAATACCCAGATTTTTTTTTTCTCTTTCACATTTTTAGACTTTTTATTTTTTTATTATTTTTATTTTCATAGCTCGTTATAACCCGCCCACCCTGATGTGTCTCGGTTCGACAATTTATATTATGCGAACAATAGCAGTTTGAATGGAAAAACTGAGATTTACCACTTTTAGAATAGAAAAATATAGCGTGTTTTCATTAATATCGCATTGACATATTACGCTCCAACCCTCCTTTTTTTCATTAGTTTTACTAAGTAGATATTTAAGTCCTTTCACGTGTAGTTTTTCTTGTTATATTATCATTTCAGTTAAGTATTTCAGACTAATATTTTAAGAATAGCCAATTTTTTTTTCTTAAACCTTTTGTATTGGGTTTCTTTGTGTTACTTTTTACTATCACAACACGATATAGACCACCCATCCTAGGTATTTTGTTAAAACACGCCCACCCTGATGGGTTGCGGTCTATTTGGACTGAATGTTATATTGTACTAAAACCGTAATGAACAAATCTTAAAATGACCTTTTCCCATAATGACTGATTTTCGAAATGTCTTTGATGTCTAATGTCCCATACTCATTATGTCTGACGGGACATGTACAATCAGATGCAACATCAGTACTTCATGCTAGTGTGTGTTATACTCTGGTCAATACACTGACAAGAAAACTATGATTGTTTCATCAAAGTCTCATCACCAAGAATGTCCTGCTCGTGTTCTCAACACATTTTCTACCAATTAGCGTTGCAGTATCTTCTCTTCTTCGCCATATTATTTCTGATCTTAGATCTTTGGGTGACAAACGCACTGGAGTTCTAGGTACGAGTAATGATTTGAACTTAATGTTCCAACAGCTGCGTGACGCTGTGCTGTTATGAGGCAGGCATGTTGCCTACCATCAGGCACATGTCCTGCCGTCTCGTTACTCTCTACCAGGGGTCCCCAAACTTATTTTGTCTGTTGCCCACTTTGAGAATTTATATTTTTTTGCGTCCCCATTTTTTTCACATACTTAAAAACCACTATAATTTCAAATTCAATGAATTATTGTGAGCTATATTAGTGGGGATTCAATATTAATTCTAAACGAAACTTACTTACTATAAGAGTTAACTTGAGACATGAACCCTGTAGGTAGTACACAACAGACTCCAACCACAGAATAGATATTACTACAGAACCCTCACTTAGCGAATTTTTTTATATAAATAGCGACTCTAGCTGGGACGCAACAAAGTGCAATTCAGCTCGCATTAGCGCTCAATGCCTATCGCAATTTTTAACCTAAATATTTGCGCTCTCTTCTAACACGTAACTCTGTCGCTGTCTGGCGCGGAATGATGCGCATCGAAAGGGTTGTCGACATATTATCTAATAAAAAATTAAATTAACCTTTCGTTATGTAGGTAGTCAGCATTTTAGCTCAGATTATATATTTTAGTTATTTACTTCGTAACGCGCAAGACAGCTAGAAGAGGCCGTAACATAGGGTCGGACACATTGAAATTAAAACAATAAAAGTATACTTTGACTGTTTTTATTCTACTTGATCGTCTAAATGTTGTTTGATAAATAATTATGTAACACATTTTAATGTACTTACCTACACTAATACATACAACCAGCTTCGATTACAAGCTATTTTATAATGTCCCGTACTTTTTGAACGGTTAGCAGGAGAATATAAAAAATAATGGTATATTTTGTACAACTAGGAAAAAATGATAATTCTTTGTTTTTTGACTCGTGCATCCATATACAGCACAATATATGGCGACGTAATTTTGCGCGGGAAACGTGTTGCGCGAGCGCTCAGACGTGCGCTCGACAACCGCCTGGCACTTGTTCCGTGCGAGGAACGGTCTAGCTGTAGACTAAAACCGCGCGACCTTGAGCGAGTGAGGATGCACTGCTCCAAGCCTCTACACAACCCCCTCATTTTTTCCTGGGTCTCTTACCGCCCTTTAGGCCTACAGCGCGCACAAGGGGGCGTTATCGCCCACTTTGGGAAAGGCTGCTCTATACTATACAAGAACAAAATTAAAAATTTTGATTAACCCCCGACTACCTTAGATTTGTTATCTGTAGAACATTCTACTAGTCAAGCCCTTTCATTTGATACCCATATTAAGGGAATTGTGAAAAAGGAAATGTAATTCGCCATTTTGTGGTAGCGGCCATCTTGGATTTGAAATTTGTCATAGTGCAAAGTATTCTACTAATCAAGCCCTTTCATTTGATACCCATATTGAGGTAGTAGTGAAAAATATTATATAATTCGCCATTTTGTGGTGGCGGCCATCTTGGATTTGAAATTTGTTATAGCGTTTAGTACTCTACTAGTCAAGCCCTTTCATTTGATACCCATATTGAGGTAGGTTGTGAAGAAATATATTGTCCGCCATTTTGTGGAGGCGGCCATTTTGAATCGATATTAACCAAACATAGCTAAGAACACCCGCACGGATATTAACTTTCAAATAAAAAAACCGCATCGAAATCGGCCCATCCGTTTGAGCTCTACGGTGCCACAGACAGACACACACACAGACAGACAGACAGACAGACAGACAGACAGACCGACAGACAGACAGACAGACAGACATCGACGTCAAACTTATAACACCCCTTTTTTTGTCGGGGGTTAAAAATGAAGTCGGTTAAAAAGAATATATGGCTAAAAAGTTTATCCGACAGTAATTTTGATTTTATTTATACCCGCAAATTAGGTGTTATCTTCTTAATATATTAAGTACATATTATATAAATTATTACGCGTTGCGTTGTTTGTCGGCGAATAGACTCCTAAGTATTTTAACAGATTTTAATCAAAATCGCACACCGTGTGCTGTTTGATCCAACTTAAAAGTTAGGATAGTTTTGATTTCAATGAATAGTCTTCACCTATGTGACAATATTCGAGTAAAGCTGAAGCAGGACGGTAGTTATATAAACATTTTTTATGTTTAGGTTCTATTTCTTTTAATGTTTAGTCAATTTGCACGGTTGGTTACAAGAGATCGTCCTAAGCAAAGCATTAATTGAAATATCTAAATTATAACGTTCTTAAGTATATTTTTGTGGCTTTTAAGAAAGAGTTTTCTTATCTGATTAATTAAAATTTGCACTATCATCCAGTTCATCATAGTTATATTAAAATTAAGAATAGAAATTGTCTTTTTTTTTATAAAATTATTATCTTATTTTATTTTAAGCTTTTAAAAAATGTTACTAACTGTACTTCAATTTGACAGTCTTTTTTCCGGCATACTAGAATAAGTACATTTCAAAAATCAGTCATTATGGGAAAAGGTCATTTTAAGATTTGTTCATTACGGTTTTAGTACAATATAACATTCAGTCCAAATAGACCGCAACCCCCTGATGTATGTTTGGCCATTGATATGATAGAACCAATAGGAATTTGAATTAAAAAAAAAAAACGATTTACAATTTTCAAAAAAGTTTTTGGAATAACTATCTCAATACAATTTATTGACACCACAAACGTAGTTGACAAGTAACACATAAAATAACAAAACATCATATTCTCATTAATTTTTAAATATTTTTGTACCTACCCTCGATTTTTTTTTCTTTATTTTTATTAAGTAGGTATTCAAATCGAATCGTTTATTTGTAAGAAACATGGTCATAGCACATGCATTTACTGCCGTACACAGAAGTAATTCGAGTTTTGTATCACACGTTCTTGCCTATTTCGGCCTAAATTGTATTATACATGATTTTTCAAATCAAATCATTTATTTAGCTTGTGGTCCTGGGTTACAAATAGATGATACAAAGATAGTAATAGGGATCTCCAGTTCCGGCTTTGTCAGCATGCAAGCTGTTAATTGCAGCTAAATAGTTAGGATACAATAATAAAATATGAGTAATAATTTGACACTGACATTAAATCCAGAATTAAGAAGTAATATAATTAAAAATACATTTACTCGCAACACAGCAATAATAAAAATCATCCAACAATGTCATGTTGGGAAAACTAAATAGAGAAGTCAGGAAATTTTAGTAATATTGAATATTATCATATATATATTATAAGTCATGTCAATTAGAATCTTAAAAACAATACATAATTTTATCCTCGCAGAGACATGTCAATTTCACGGCAACTTCATGTTCATCAAATATTCCGGTCCATCAAGAAATCATTCAGCGAATAGTATGCTTTAGATATTAAGAACTCATTGAGTCTGTTTTAAAACTTACATAGCCACTCCATTTACGGATTGATTGAGGAATTTTATTGTAGATAATAGGTGCCATACAAAACACACTTTTCAACATTAGAGTGGTATTTACCTTCCATATAAATTTAACATTGTTTTCCTTTCTGCTACCTTGTTCATATTTAGGAAAAAGTTGAGGGTTTTTTTTTAACAAATAAAGCCACCTCACTAATGTAGATACAAAGGAAGGTCAATAACTCCATTTGTATAAACTTATTTTTGCATGTTTGTCTACGTCGTAACCTACACATAGCTCTGATACACCTTTTTTTGGGCTCTGAAAACTTTTAATTTATTTGTAGCGTTTCCCCAGAATATCACTCCATATCTCAATATTGAGGTGACATGACCATGGTACGCTGTCAGTAGAGTTTCCTTGTTTGCAATTTTACCTAGCTTGTACAGAGCATGTGAAAATTGATTGATGCGTTTTGAGGTGTGTGCCACACGCTGGTCCCAATTCAATTTGCTATCCAAGTATAGACCTAAGAATTTTGTTGAGTCAACTTCATCTATTTTGTGTCCATGATAGTTTATGTCAAGTTTATGACGATACACACAGCTTTGCCTCTGTTTTAAATTTATTATTTTAGTCTTTTCTAAGTTAGCTTTCAAGTCAATGTTTTTTTATAAACTCGATTGTATTTGCCAATGATTCATTTATTTCCGTTTGCAGCTTAATAATATTCTTTTTGTCACCTGTGTATAAGACAGTATTATCGTCAGCGAATAATGTTATGGGATGTAGTATCACATTAGGAAGATCATTTATATAAATAAGGAAGAAAGGTGGTCCTAAGATACTACCTTGTGGGACACCTGAGTTTATTTTACTGAGTTCCGATGAGTATATTTTTTCAGTGAGGGAATCATAGCAAATTCCATTTATTTTAGTCATTTGAAATCTATCACTGATATATGATCTAATTAGATCATTTGCAACCCCTCTAACACCATAGGCTTGCAACTTGTTGAGAAGTATTTCATGATTAACCTGATCAAATGCCTTACTCATGTCCATGAAAAGGCCCACTGTTAATTGCCCTTGTCCATATTATCAGTAACTCTTAATAGAAAGTCATAAATAGCCATATTTACATCTTTATTTTTCCGGAACCCGTATTGACTCGACGAGTAGATGCTTTGATTTTCGAAATATTCATTAAATTTTTGATATATCGCTTTTTCTATTACTTTAGATAAGATAGGTATAAGGGCTATGGGTCTGTAATTTGATAATTTGTCTCGTTCTCCTTTTTTAAAAATAGGCTTTATAACTGATGTTTTAAGCTTCTCAGAGAATGTTCCCTTCTCAAAGCATAGATTAATAATGAGTTATTACTGGTGCAATTAACAATTTTACGTACTTTTAGCGAATTAATTATATCAATCGTTTCACTCTGCGTTATTGGAGTTAAGAATATAGAGTTGCATTTATTAATCTTAATTTTAGTGGCAGCACTTTTTCAGTAAGTATTCACATATTAGGTATAAAAAAAAAAAAAAAAAAAAAAGTAAATAAAAGCAATGTCAAATTAAGATGTAGAATGTTACCATCAATTAATAAATTGTAGCAATTGAAGTTGTCAAATATCGAATTTAAGCCCTTACATTTTAAGTTTCTCTTTTCGTGTTATGTTTAGTATTCTCGTAGATGCAGATATTTTTTTTTCTTTTGCCAATTTCTACTAGTGCCCATAACAATTTTAGTAAACATGTTCCCTCAAAAAGAAATGGAGATATGAAACGTCAATTGTTGTGGAAACGATACTACAAACACTGTGTTTTTCAGACTGGCTGCTTCCACAACCTGCCCCATGTTCCAAGGAGTCGGGAGATATGAAGAAATTAAGCGCCAATACGATGACATCGAGCTTCCAACAACAATTGTACAGCGATCTACGAATTTACTGAATGTCACACATCTAAAATCAGGTACCAAACTGTTCCTATAAGTCAGGATGGTCAAGCGGAATATAAAGTACTCCAGTATAATTGTTTAGTAAGAAATGTTATGGCCGTAATAAGTTAAGTACCTTCATCGATTAAGTTTAAAAAAAAAAATGTAAACATGAATCGCATAAAAAATATTGAAAAAGAAATATAAATGGAAATATAATGAAAATAAATCATAACAATTTATATTTATAATGGTGTTTGGCACGGGGGAGAAGTTGTTGCGGTTGTCTGCTTTTGTTAGCCGAGAAGTCTTCTCGGTTCCAGTAATCCATACTAATATTATAAATGCGAAAGTAACTCTGTCTGTCTGTCTGTCTGTCTGTCTGTCTGTCTGTCTGTCTGTCTGTCCGTCTTTACCGCCTAAACCTACCAACAGATTTTGATGAAATTTGATACATAGATAAAATAGATCCCGAGAAAGGACATAGGCTACTTTTTGTTCCGAAAAAAGGGTTGAAAGGGTTAAAATAAGGGATGAAAATTTATATGGAATACTTCGTCATTGTTGAAGAACTATGAAACTTTACGTCTAGATATTTAACACGAAACCATAAAATGTATGTTTTAGCAGTTTTGTAGTTTCGAACTGTACCTACAGGGGTGGAATTGGGGTTTTCTTTTTTATTATTTATTCTTGGGTCAAAAGTAATTCAAATTTCACCCTCTTCCTGTCAACCGATTAATCTGAAATTTTGTATACACTTTGGATTTTGGTGACAATACAATTATGTTTATTCATTATCATTATAAATTCAAGATGGCCGCCGCTACAAAATGGCGGATAACGTAGGTTTTATCAATCCCATCAACATGGGTATCAAATGAAAGGGCTCAACAAGATGAATACAATATACTATAAAAAATTGAAATCCAAGATGGCGGCCGCTACAAAATGGCGGATAACGTAGGTTTTATCAACCCCATCAACATGGGTATCAAATGAAAGGGTTCAACAAGCAGAATACAATATACTATAAAACATTGAAATCCAAGATGGCGGCCGCTACAAAATGGCGGATAACTTAGGTTTTATGAACCCCATCAACATGGGTATCAAATAAAAGGGCTTGACAAGAAGAATACAGTGCACTATACAACCTCAATACTTAAGATGGGCGCAGCCACTAAATGGCGTATCAGACTATCAGACAGAATTTTTGATAGTCGACGAGATTTCCATGGTGTCTTATCAAATGTTATGCATGATGGACGCTCGATTAAGGCAAATTAAGAACTGTGAAAATGAGTTTTTTGGAGGAGTAAACGTATTACTTTTCGGTAATCTTTTACAACTGCCTCCTATAAAATGATCAGGAACACCTGTTTTCAATTCTAATATGAAATTATATATGTATATGAAAGTAACTCTCTCTGTCCGTTACCGTCTAACGTCTAAGCCACTTAAAGAGTTTGTTACAATTTGGTGCACAGATAGACTAGACTTAGGAAAGGACAACGGCGACTTTTTATCACAGAAAAAGAGTTGAAAAGAGTGGAAATGAGGAGTAAAAGTGTGCATGGAAGGATCTTTGCACTCTTTGTATGCTATTTTAACCGACTTCAAAAAAGGAGGAGGTTATCAATCCAGTTGTTTTTCCAATTGTGAATCAATTTAGATGGTTATTTTTTTGGTTGGTAGATTATAGTTCAGAGGTGGTCATATAAATTTCATCGAAATCAGTGCGGCGGTTTTTGAAATATGAACAACAAACTAAAATTTGCGTTCATGTAATCAGACGATATATCTACTAATATCTACTAATAGACTCTAATAAAATTTGGTGGACCGTCCCAATATGATTTTAAATTAAAGTCTGTTTTTGATTATTTTTTTGAGATCATAGTTTTTTTTGTAATTTGTCGTGTTAATTGTACATTTATTAAATATAAAACTTTGACTTAGACCGATTTTGATTACGAAACGTGAATTTGTATGGTAGTAGACATACGAGTAGGTACTGCCTCAATTACTTTAATAAATATGTGGCGCGGACGAAGTCGCGGGTAAAAGCTAGTATATAATAAATTTAATATTTATGTATATTGCTGGAGTTTTTAATGATTTTGAGTGGCAACAGTCGATAACTGTGATTGCTCTTTTTTTGTGTTAGGTATCATTATTAGGTTAAGAATATTGTAAATCGGAAGCTTTCCATGTTTTTGGCACAGAATCCTGTTTTGTGTAGAGGCCATGTAAAGTGATTATATTACTAACCCTGAGATCGCTGAAGGGCCGATCGATTGGCAGGACAGGTAATGCTATTGCCAGCGAGTAGATGCTACTGGTATCGATACAGGTTACCTGTACCTGCCGACTATAAAAAAAAAGGACTTGTGACCTACTTGACAGAATACTGCTGATCTCGACTATTGAATTTAACGATCGGTCGGGGTTCTCACTCCGTAGTCGCTTTTCAAATTGGCCGGGCGTGTAAGTCCCCCTGTACAAAAACAAAACTGGACCAGTTTGAATAGTATTCTATGGATGGGGTTCGGCCACTAAAACAAACGGGGCATCACGGGGTTCTCACTCCGTAGTCGCTTTTCAAATTGGCCGGGCGTGTAAGTCCCCTGTACAAAAAACAAAACTGGACCAGTTTGAATAGTATTCTATGGATGGGGTTCGGCCACTAAAAACAAACGGGGCATCACGGGGTTCTCACTCCGTAGTCGCTTTTCAAATTGGCCGGGCGTGTAAGTCCCCCCTGTACAAAAAACAAAACTGGACCAGTTTGAATAGTATTCTATGGATGGGGTTCGGCCACTAAAAACAAACGGGGCATCACGGTGTTCTCACTCTACAGTCGTTGTTCAAATTGGCCAGGATGTGTAAGGCCTCGTTAATTATTAAAATGTAAAACCTTGGTTTAGTTTGAACAGTACTCTGTGGATGGGGTACAGCCACTAAAAACACGAGGCACGGCGTTCTCATCTGGTATTGCTGTCAGAGCCATCTACGGAAAATTATGCGAATATACTATATATACGAAAACTGCTCTGGCTTGATTAGCAATCTACAGGAAGAGAAATGCCACTAAACTGAAATAAAATAAAATGAAATGAAATGAAATGAAAGAAAGAAAAAGTATAAAACCTTATGTATATGTACTATAAGTAATATATCCATATTAACAACTTTTTTGTATAAAAATACATTAGTTAAATTTAACACCTAAGCTAGTATAACTACATAGTAAACTATTGAGCATTCACGTGCTTCGGGACGCAGCACAGTCAGTCTGGCCGTGTTAGATTAGGGGTTCCAAGGAACCCCTAACCTAACGTTAAAAGTGAATAAATGTGTGTTTATTATCGATCAAATCGAGAATTATATGATAGTTATGTAAAAAGAAAGGAATTGATGTATTTCGGAATCATATAATAAGTATAATATTGTTATAAATAATAAGGTTAAATATAAGTAATAAATAATATTGTATAACGTATATTAATAACGAGTAAGTAATTCAACGTGGTCAAATCCACCGCCTATTCCGCCATTACTTGTTATTGTGTAGTTGGAGGGGCGGCGCTATGACTTTGGCGAGTGGGGTTGATCACGACTAGTATAAAAGCGAACGTCGTTCTGTTCGGGCCTCTTGTATATTATTCTCTTGGTCTTACTTATTGCTCTTGCTATTATGCTGGCTCTTATGTATTGTTATCTCTTGCTGTTCTTGTTCTCCAACGGTTGACACATTGTAAAGATAAGTATTATAACTATTATCTAAGGTTTACTTGTGTACAGATTATGTATGTGATGGCGCAGAGTTTTCTTGGCCACTTTCTTTCTCTGTCGTCTAGGGATTTGCGAAAGTGGTATTAGAGTCTTTTAATATAATGAGAATACCCTCTTGGGGTTTATCAGTAATATAACGATGAACTAAGAATAAACAACATTCAAATATCATCAATTGGTTCTTTCTATTCATCCTACTACCTTTAAGTAAATAACAGCACATACACATCTAAGCTCACAGAATTAAGGCTATCCTGACATAAATTGGGTCATAACAGCACAGAATCCTAACAGATTCTAACACGTGCCTCTCACTCGCTCTCGTTGTGAGCGCATAACGTGAGCGGAGCGTAACGCAGTTTCTTGAAGTGTCACCCGGCAAACCAATTTATAAGACGTCACGTCAATAAATTATTTATATTCTGTAAGGAATACAAATAACGTTCCACAAAAGGGCGACATCGTTTCATGGTTGATGTTCCAAAAACACGAACGAAGCGATTTGACTCCACGTTTGTGATAAGAACGTCTAGGTTGTGGAATGCGTTGCCTGAGTGGGTTTTCCCCGATGGTTACAATCTTTGTGTCTTCAAATCGAGAGTGAATCGGTTTCTTCTAGGTAAGCACGCTCTATCGTAGATCGCATCATCGCTTAAGATCAGGCGAGATGGTGGTCAAGTGCGAACCTATTCTAGTAAAAAAAAAAAAAAGGAAGTCACCTCAGCGATGTGATCCCGGATGGGTTCCCTCAGGTCTTGCTCGGGGGGTCCGATGGTGGCGCGGCGGGACGGCGCCGCTAGCACGAGCCGCTGGAGCGACTCGCTCGCCACCTCCGCGCCCTGCATCGGGTTTTTGGAGATCGGGTGACCCTGCACAATTATTAACCAATAGATGTCCGCCCCGGCTTCGCCCGTGGTACATATATAGCACTCATTGAGATCCCGTACATATCCAACGGCGAAAGAATTACTGAAATCGGTTGAGTTATTCTTGAGAATATCGCTTTCAAACAAAAAACCTCTTCAGCTACCGGCTACGCCACCTGTCGGAAATTGGTCGTACCATCTCAGATTTATAAACAAACTAGATGCCCGCCCCGGCTTCGCCCGTGGTATATCATATAGCACTCATCGGGATCCCGTACATATCCAACGGTGAAAGAGTGACTGAAATCGGTTCACTCATTCCTGAGAATATCGATTTCAAACAAAACCTCTTCAGCTACCTGCTACGCCACCTGTCGGAAATTGATCGTACCAACTCAAATTTAGAAAAAAAAATTTAGCAAAGGTTTATATTCAATGCACAGATTACTGAAATTCAATGACGCAATCTTTGACACATGCTGTCATGTGTCATGTCAAAGCACGAAACGTACGAAAACTCAAAAGGGAATATTTTTTCCCGATTTTGTTACATTCTTGTTTCATGCTCCGCTTCAATTAATAGTAGAGTTATTTTCTATAGCCTAAAGCCTTCCTCGATAAATGGACTATCCAATAGAAAAAGAATCTTTCAATTCGGACCAGTACTTCCCGAGATCCTAGCGTTCAAGCAAACAAACAAACAAACAAACTCTTCAGCTTTATAATATTAGTATTAGTATAGATTTGATTAGCAAAGGTTTATAGAAGATTTCAAGAGGTATGTAATCTGTGATATTCAACGACGCAATCTTAGACACATGCTGTCATGACTCATGTCAAAGCATGAAACCTCTCAAAAAGGAATATTTTTCCCCGATTTTGTTACATTCTTGATTCATACTCCGCTTCTATTAATAGTAGCGTTATGTTCTATAGCCTATAGCCTTCCTCGATAAATGGACTATCCAATAGAAAAATAATCTTTCAATTCGGACCAGTACTTCCCGAGATCCTAGCGTTCAAACAAACAAACAAGCTCTTCAGCTTTATAATATTAGTATAGATGGTGATTAAAAAAACTAATCCGTCAATTGATTTACAACATATTGTACACATATTTCTAGAATGATATGACGAAGATACAGAGCTGAGAAGTTTCCAGTCATAAATAGTTAATGCCAGTTATTCTACCGCCAAGCCAAGCCAAGTGTCGCAAGCAATAGACCATATTTCAAAGAGTTTGGCATACTTAACCTGCGATATTGATCTACCAAGTGGCTGTTAGAAATAATCTAGAATCGTACAACCCGCGAGGAGAGAGACATTCTCGCAACATACGCAACGCTGACAAACTGAATGTTGTACCATACTCTGGCTTGCGTGCGTGGTGGTGCGTGGCTTTTTGTCGCGTGCAAACATAACTGTGTTCCGGTTTGAAGGGAAATGTTGCCGGAGAAATTACAGGGGTTAGAGATATAACATCTTAGATCGCTGGGTGACGAGCGTAGTAGGTAATGATTTGCACTCTCCCATGTTCCAATAGCTGCGTGTCACTGTGCTGTTATGTGGCAGGCATGTTGCTTACCATCAGGCACGTGTCCTGCACGACTCGTCACTCTTTAATTAAAATAAAATAGTACAAGTTTGATGATCTATATCTTTTTAGAATTTTTCAATTTATTTATCAAATTAACAAAAAATAAGTGTCTCAGATTTTTCCCAAATCTTTTTTAAGTCATCTTTTCTATTGGAAATGATATAGTCGTTTACATTTTTTTAAATTTAGCAATTCCACAGACTCCGGGGTCCGTGACCTTTGTCATTTGTTTTCTTTTTTCCATGAATCTTGGATTAGGAGAAGAAAATGAAATAGGGGGGAGTAGGGAACATTTTCATTCTAATTCTAGGCCTATTTTATTTTCTAAATCGCCTCCTCCCGGCTCAGCGCCTCCACCACGACTGCATTTCTGTCTTTGATGGCCCTCTGCGAATTGAACTCTCGGATGGTCTTCGTTGTTGCAGCCAACGCTCGCCGTACGAACCGACCGATGGCGTCGTCGGTGTCGCCAGCGTAGTACGTGAAGTCCCTTGTGTGCCGTGAGATTGCGACGACCGCATGGGGCACGCTCTCGTGCAGCTTCATGTTTGCCTTGGTTTTGATTGCGATTTACGACTCGTATGTCAGTCCCTGAGCTTCATGGATGGTAAGGATGCGTGACCCGGTGCCTGACCCATAACCCTGGTTTGTCAGGGTTGAGTCGTTTACATTTGTATCGCCATACCTGGTTAGCCTGTGCCCTGCTCTCGTCTCTCACAGCCCTGAGCACGCGCCGCACCATGTTGATGACCACCACATCGTGGGGCACCAGCTTGTAGAGGTGCCGGCCGACTCCGTATAGCAGGGAGCATAGCTGACTGGAATTCACAATTATCCAAACACTAGTAAGTTACAAATATTCTAGAATGTTATGGCTCATCTATTATGTTATGGTTTGTATAGTAAGTTATGGCTTGTATAGTAAGTTATGGCTCGTCTAGTAAGTTATGGCTCGTCTAGTAAGTTACGGCTCGTCTAGTAAGTTATGGCTTGTATAGTAAGTTATGGCTCGTCTAGTAAGTTATGGCTCGTCTAGTAAGTTATGGCTCGCCTAGTAAGTTATGGCTTGTATAGTAAGTTATGGCTTGTATAGTAAGTTATGGTTCGTCTAGTAAGTTATGGCTTGTATAGTAAGGTATGGCTTGTTTAGTAAGTTATGGCTTGTTTAGTAAGTTATGGCTTGTTTAGTAAGTTATGGCTTGTTTAGTAAGTTATGGCTTGTTTAGTAAGTTATGGCTTGTTTAGTAAGTTATGGCTTGTTTAGTAAGTTGCGGCTTGTTTAGTAAGTTATGGCTCGTCTAGTAAGTTAGCTCGTATAGTAAGTTATGGCTCGTCTAGTAAATTATGGGTCGTCTAGTAAGTTAAGGCTCGTATAGTAAGTTATGGCTTGTTTAGTAAGTTATGGCTCGTATAGTAAGTTATGGCTCGTCTAGTAAGTTATGGCTCGTATGGTAAGTTATGGCTCGTCTAGTAAGTTATGGCTCGTATGGTAAGTTATGGCTCGTCTAGTAAGTTATGGCTCGTATAGTAAGTTATGGCTTGTTTAGTAAGTTATGGCTTGTTTAGTAAGTTATGGCTTGTTTAGTAAGTTATGGCTTGTTTAGTAAGTTATGGCTTGTTTAGTAAGTTATGGCTCGTCTAGTAAGTCATAGCTCGTATAGTAAGTTATGGCTCGTCTAGTAAATTATGGCTCGTCTAGTAAGTTAAGGCTCGTATAATAAGTTATGGCTTGTTTAGTAAGTTATGGCTCGTCTAGTAAGTTATAGCTCGTATAGTAAGTTATGGCTCGTCTAGTAAATTATGGCTCGTCTAGTAAGTTAAGGCTCGTATAGTAAGTTATGGCTTGTTTAGTAAGTTATGGCTCGTATAGTAAGTTATGGCTCGTCTAGTAAGTTATGGCTCGTATGGTAAGTTATGGCTCGTCTAGTAAGTTATGGCTCGTATAGTAAATTATGGCTCGTCTAGTAAGTTATGGCTTGTATAGTAAATTATGGCTCGTCTAGTAAGTTATGCTGTATGTATGTTAAGCTCGTCTCAACTCTATCCTTGTGAGAGAAGGCCCCAAGTTCCAGCAGTGGGAACATTTAGTGGGCTGTTTATATATGTTGCTTACCATCAGGCACATGGCATACTAGTCATGTCACTCAAAATTATAAATAAAAAAAAGTTCCACCTCAATTGAAAAGATGATAAGTCATCTTATGATCTGTGTGATGAGCACAGTGCGAACAATGCAGAACTAAGGGGTGGTTCAAGTATCATAAATATAGTGCAATTAGGGGAGGGGGAGGCAGTCAATGAATCACTGATTTATTTGGCCCAACGCATAAGCATTGCCATTCAGCGTGGTAATGCCGCCAGCATGCTGGGTACGCTTCCGATTGGTAGTGGGCTTGAACATCTTGATTATCTATAGACCTACAGTGGTCTATAGATAATTCAGGTGTGCTTAGTGTAAGTAGTTAGTTCGGTTTGTAGTGTAGTGTATGTAGTTCTCATTGTATTTTACTTTTGTTAATAAAGGCACTGCCCAGATAAAAAAAAAAAAAAAAATGAATCACAATATTGGCGTCTTCAAGTTGAGTGTGAATTTATTTCTTCTAGGTAAGCATGTTCCATCATATACTGCACCGTCTCTTAACATCTAGCGAGAAGGTGGTCAAGGGTAAATCTTTAAACGAAAAAAAAAACATTTTTTTTAATGTTTAGTATGGATTGGGTATAGGTATGCATGCAACATAAAATAATTGTTTGACAATAAGTAAACATTTTGCAAATTAGAAAATACCTAGTCTACAAATGAATAAATATAAAATTGATTTGAAATAAATAATAAATAAATAAATAGCCTAAGATAAAAAGAATAAAAATATTTAAATACAAAAAAAACACTTGTTAAAACATTTTGGACTGTTTCTTTCATACAATTTTAAAAAAACTGTTTTATTTCCAATCCTAGTGCCTACTGTGTTTATCATGTTTACTTATAATGTCTGAATGCGTTACTCACAAAGCAGTTGCATCTTCCGCCTCACTGATGATCTGCTCCAGAGCATTGATCGTTGCCAACGCTAGCTTCAGCGTATCATGCAGTTTTCTGTCAATTAATAATAGCTGATGCAATAATACGTATGCACTTTTATGTTAATGTTTTCTTCAAAATTTGTCAACTTATGCTTATATAAAGTTCTTGAAATTTGGAGAAAGATTAACTTACGAGTTGGTTAGTACGTAGTATTTTACTAATTTAAACAAAATAAACTAGAAAATGAATAAAATATTGAAAAGAATCACGCACCCATTCCGAATGTCTGTCACCAATTTTCCAAGCAATTCGATATGTTTTTCATCCAATTCTTTCACAGGCTGTTCCATTGCAATCACAATAAACAATTACTATGATTATTAAAACTATTTTAAGTTATATAAGATGTTTTTCAGAGAATAATTAAGTTCACAACAACTTTTTCAAAACATAACCTCACCAAAACAACATTTTGACATTGTGATTTAACTTCAAATTTGTTTTTTTTTTTTCTAGTGGCGTCATAAAAAGATTTGCTATAAAGCTTAGGGTATTGTGATTAGAAAATCACGCAGTTTGTTATAAATATATTTTATGTTAGGTAAGTAAGTATAGGATTATAAAATTTTGCAAATAAAAGTGCTTTCTTTGAAAATCATCACCAGCCCTTGGGCAAAAAACAAGTGGCACCGCTCGTCTAGGCTTCACCGCTAAGTCAAAATGTTGCGGTCATGTACTTTTTTTTAAATTATAACTTTTGGTTTAACTCTCTCCTTCCGAGAGAAGGCCCGAGTCCCAGCAGTGGGAACATTTAATGGGTTGTTGATGAATATGTTTAAACCTGTCCGTCATCTCGCCTAATCTCAAGAGCGAGCTTACCTAGACGAAACTGATTCACTCTCGACTTGCAAACAAAATTGTATTCATCAGAAACAACCCACTCGAGCAACGCATTTCACAGTTTTGACGTTATTCTTCTTAGGTTGGGCGCTGTTTGGATCATTGAGCAAGTAACCACCACGTTTTTATGTAACGTGGGTAGAGATGATCTTCTTAGCATTCCATGGATTCACCGTGCGGGCGCCGGGTCCATCGTGTGGCAGAGAGAGAGAAAACCCGAGTAGACCCCGAGACTTGTGACTCGGGCGTAGGTTTAAGGGGCCCCTTTCTGACGTACATCAACACTCACCTTCACTACTCGTCTTTCTCTCCCTGCCCAGCCAAATCTGATATGAGCCTACTAGTGCAGCTCTAGATACTCGTTCTAGTATAGAACTTACTGCACTTCTGGATAAGCCAAGGTCTTTCAGCAGGTTATAGAGAGATTTTGCTGGTATACCTCTCGCTCCCACTTCTACAGCGTATAAACTAACTACATAGCCGTTTTTTGTTAATTCGTTTAGGAGGTCGTAATACTTATTTTGTTTCATCGCGTGGTCTTTAGGTATATTAGTTTCCCACGGTACGGTAAGTTCTACAAGGACTATGCGTTTTGTAGCTCTAGAAAAAAAGGAAAATGTCCGGTCTGGATGACGAAACACCCACATCCTCTGGGATTTTTAGTGCTTTTCATACGTGTCCATCAAAGTAGTCCAATCAGGTGCTGTACCCAGGATTGAGTAAGGCTTGTTCCTGGAGTTTGAAGTTGAGCCTTCTTTTACAAAGTTAATTTGTCTTTTGTTTGTCGTCAATCCCTTTTGCGCTCTAGCTACTGAAAGGCTCATGGCTTCACGTATGATTTCAAGTACTCTGTCATGACGCCGTGAGTAATGACCCCCATTAAGGAGCACCTTGCATCCCACCAATATGTGCCTTGCTGTACATATCGCCTCTCCACAAGTATAACAACATTTTTCAGAGGCTTTTTCCCCCCTTACCAAGTTACTCTGGTCAGGGAGGGTCATTTGGAATGCATTTAGATAAAATTTTAATAAGGCAGGAGACCAGTCATAGATCAAGGTGCGCCACTTTAGAGCTAATGGGATACAGAACTCACCTATGGTTAACCACTCACTTTGCATTTCTAATTTCTTTCATAGCGTGCACTTTGTAACCGTCATTTTCGTCTTGTTGTAGAAAGGTTTTTACCATGTCTCGGTCTTCCCTTTTCTTTCTCGCACCCAACCCAGCAGTATTTACTTGTGCACCTGCCATAAATTGTTTATGGAATTGAAGTCTAGATTCCAGGTCTGAAGCAGTTTTGTCTTTTGGGAGAGATGTAATTAATTCGTCTTGCGACTTTCCCAAAACATGCGTTTTTGTAACTCTTAGGTATTTGTAAAGTTCAGACGGTTTCTTTAGTTTCAGCCCAAAACTATTGTGATCCCTAAAAGGAGTAGAGGGATCAGCCGGATGTGCCAATCCTAACCATGACTTTATGACTTTATGACATCTTTATGACATTGGCATCTAGCTTTGCCAGGAGAGTTTTACCGATGTCATATACTAGGAAAGGCCAAGTGAGACGTGATGTGAGGTAGTTGTCATATATCCATGCTTTTTTGACATTGCTGATAGGCTGCTGGTCTACCTTATTGAGGCTGTTCATGAAATTTTCAACAACCACCTCTAATGATGGTGTACGTCCTTTGTGATCTATCTTTCTACCAAGAAATTTGAAAGGCACTGCCTCTGCAATTGTGGCAACTCCTTGGCTACTTATGGAGAGTCCCGGATCGTGAGACGTATATTTGGTAGGTATTTCGTCTACCCAGACAAAGACAATGACATTTTGATGGTTTTGTCCTCATTCCCTCCGTCCATGTACAGAACTCATCGACTTCGTTCAACAATTCTTTTGACACTGTTTAGGATTACGTGTAAGTATTGCAAGGTCGTCCGCAAAGGCCAAGATTGACTCAGTGTACTTATTGTTGATTTTAAACCGGTAGCCCCATTTCTTTTCACGGGATATTAATTTGTCTACTAAAATATTTATAACTATATTAAATGCTATTGGTGATAAGCAGCACCCTTGGAATAGTCCTACATTGTATTCAAGTGGTTTTGTGTATTCCTTGTTTACTGCTATGACGAATTTTAAGTGGCAATAATAAGAATTAATTATGTCAATAATTTCAGTAGGAAAGTTATACCATTTTAGGGCAAATATCATAAGTTCATGCTGGACAGAACCAAACGCGTTCTCTAGGTCTATCCAGCAGACTGTTATTTGCCTCTCATGTGTTCTGGCATCTTTCAAACTTTCTGCTAGTAATGTATTGTGTTCCAGGCATCCAGAAATACCAGGCAAGAACCCTTTCTGGTGATTGGGCCTGAAATACCTATTGCTAGTCATGTGGTCATTTTTGTTTGGCATTGCAGTTGTAAGCTTGTATGTGTATGTGGTATTGCTGTGCGGTGCTCTCCCAGTCCTCTGAAGCCGAAACAAAGTAGGCTACCTTCCTTCCACTCGACACCACCAAAACGACAGCATCGGTGGTGTCGTATGGAATCACTAGTCCATACGACACCACCGACTAATAGTGAGGTTACCTACATACAAAGTTGTTGATAAGAAAACTCCAATTAAGTTCAAGCAGTTTCATTAATGAGGTAGGTATGTCATTTGATAAAGTTTATATTTATCTGTCACTCAAATGGTCATCTTGACATTGTTCATTGCAATTTGCATATTATTGTCTTTTCGTCCGAATATTTTAATTTGTCACAATGGACATGGATACTAATACTGACGACATAAAATACATAAAAGTAATGGCGGAACAGCACATCACTAGGGTGGTGTCGTATGGACTAGTGATTCCATACGACACCACCGATGCTGTCGTTTTGGTGGTGTCGAGTGGAAGGAACGGTAGGCTAGACCACAAAACTTGATTCGTTGCGTAGACCAAGGTCGGCCAGACGTCAGGGCGTCTAGCACCCACTTACCGATTGATCCGTACCGTAAGCGGCTAACGTGGAAACTCGTGAAGAGCGGAGAGTTTCGTCGGTAGGGTCACAAATAAAAGACAAGTAGTTTGATACCATATTTGATTAGTTTATTATTTAATAACCATCTAGATTACCTACCCTAGGTAGATTTAGTAGATCGATTTTTTTCTAGGTAAGACGCTCCATCGTAGATCTCATCATCGCTTAACATCAGGCGAGATGGTGGTCAAGTGCGAAACTATTATAGTTAAAAAAAAAAACGAGGTAGCCTTGCGAGCCAAGGTTCCGACTCCCAGTAGTGGGTAGGTACATTTAAATTTAGGGCCTACGCAGACCGGGACGGCATGGCGTGGGATCAGTGCCGGATTAATCCAGCGCGGGGCCTGTAGCAATTTCTGTCAAGGGATCCTTGGTTTGCTTAGCTTTAGGAAGGGTAGGGTCAAGTTATGCAAGATACTTTCGCTACATATTTACAGTCAGACAGACGTCGGAGCGCGAGGCCCCCAGTTTGCGCGGGGCCTGTAGCATTTGCTACTCTTGCTCTATGGCTAATCCGCCACTGCGTGGGATTCTGCCGTCAGCGAACACTAGCCGCTTAGATTCCGTGGCATTCCAACGCCTTGCCGCGGCACGACTAAAGCTTTGGTCTGGTGATCATGACGCACAACGCTGCGGTATGCGCCGCAACGCAGCGTCACGACGCAGCATTTAGCATCCCTGCGGAGAGGTGCTCAGTTCATTTTGCCGCAGCTACCAAGGTACACGTGAACCTGATTTCTTTTTCTGTAATTTGTGCTTTGCTTGAAGAGGAGGAAGAAGAAGAATTGTTACTGCTTCTGAATAGACAAAGAAAATCTACGAGGAACATGTTTTTACAACGGAGGACTGAAGGTTGTTACGAAACTTTAATAAAAAAAAAGAAGTGTGGCACTCGGAGACTGCCGAGGTAAAGCTATTGCATGTTGCATGTATTTTTATCAACATAAGCAATAGGGATGTTAACAAGTTTTCGGAATTGCTTTTATTTTGAAGAGTGACATTTCTTTACCATAAAAAATATCACGGGTAATCCGTTAAGTTGGCAACACTGCTAAGAGCATTTAGTCTGTAAAGCTAATACAAATAAGATTCAAAGTAGATTGACCGAGTGGGGAGGACGGCGTTACGGTCTTCCATCCCTCTTTCTTGTGAACATAAGAAAGAGATGCACGATCACTAATATTCGGTCCCCAGGCCCGCGATAAAAGCTATGCAATAGCTTAAAAGATATGCAATAAAATATTTTTTTTTTTATTTGAAGTACGTAATTTTTAAATACATAATAATATAATACATAATTACGCTAATATGCTATGATAATAGCCGTTAGAAAGTTATTTTTCCGTTCTCTATGTACTCAAATCCGCTACGTATCACGGGAAATCCGTTAAGTTGGCAACACTGCTAAGAGCATTTAGTCTGTAAAGCTCATACAAATAAGATTCAAAGTCGAATGACCGAGTGGGGAGGACGGCGTTACGGTCTTCCATCGCTCTTTCTTGTGAACATAAGAAAGAGATGTACGATCACTAATATTCGGTCCCCATGCCCGCGATAAAAGCTATACAATAGCTTAAAAAGGCATTTAATTGATTGTGAAGAAAAATTCATGGGTTACTTTCGGGTTTCAAGGGAGATCTATAACAAGATTTTAATGGCCATAAAAGATGATATTAGTGACACACAGCCTTTCCATATTGACCCGTGATGCACACCGCAGCGTTGAACCGAGAATTACGCCGCGCTGTGCGGGAGTACACCTCCCCACTTCACCGCGCTTGCCCCTCGCCGCTGACGCATACTGCGACGGAACAAGAGAACAGTCTCGACGTTTCTCATATGATTGAGCGTTATGCGTCATGATCACCAGACCAAAACATGTACAATTTCTTGTTTTTTTTCTAGAATAACTCAAAAACAAGATGGTATTCCATATTTGGTTACTTTCCTCTATACATATAATAAAGTTTTTGTAAAGTTAGTAGTTTTTGTGCACGTTCTCCTTATCGTTCCAGTCGGGCGCCGCGGTGGCGTGTATGACGCTCCACAGGGCTTCGCTGTCGCCCTCGGGTACTTCGAACGGCTGCAATAGCTTGCGAGCGTCCGATTTAATATCTGTATCACTTGCTAAGGAATATATTTTTTACTAACTATACATTTTATACATAAACACTTCATGACATACTTACATAATAATATACAGGGTTACTAGTTTTTTTAAATTAAATTTAGCAACTCCACAAACTCCGGGGTCCGTGACCTTTGTCATTTGTTTTCTTTTTTTTTACATGAATCTTGGATTAGGAAGAAAAGGAAATAGGGGAGAGTAGGGAACATTCTAATTCTAGACCTATTTTATTTTCTAAGCCGCCTCCACCACGACTGCATTTCTGTCTTTGATGGCCATCTGCAAATTGAACTCTCGGATGGTCTTCGGTGTTGCAGCCAACGCTCGCCGCACGAACCGACCGATGGCGTCGTCGGTGTCGTCAGCGTAGTACGTGAAGTCCCTTGTGTGCCGTGAGATTGCGACGACCGCATGGGGCACGCTCTCGTGCAGCTTCATGTTTGCCTTGGTTTTGATTGCGATTACCGACTCGTATGTCAGTCCCTGAGCTTCATGGATGGTAAGGATGCGTGACCCGGTGCCTGACCCATAACCCTGGTTTATCAGGGTCTCCTTCTCCTCTTGAGTGTGAACTAAGAGGAGGGTGTTTGGTTGGGTGTTGGGTATTTGCGCTCCCTTATACCTTCTCTGCTCTAGGGACTTTACACGGGGCACTGAGGAGTACATACCGGAGTATATTTCCCTCAGCGCATATGCGACGTCCATTGGGTTTCGATGTGTGCAGAGCAACTCCTGGCTGATCTTTGCTACCAGGTTCGGGCGGTGATACCTCAGGGTTACTAGTAATCAGCCCGCATCCATTTAAGGGCATCTTCTCTATATTTAAACAAACTATTCTTGTTCTAGTTTCGTTAAAACTCAATACTTATCATTAAAAAAAAGAAGTGTGGCACTCGGAGACTGCCGCGGTAAAGCTATTGCATGTTGCATGCATTTTTATCAACATAAGCAATAGGGATGTTAACAATTTTTCGGAATTGCTTTTATTTTGAAGAGTGACATTTGTTTACCATAAAAAATATCACGGGAAATCCGTTAAGTTGGCAACACTGCTAAGAGCATTTAGTCTGTAAAGCTAATACAAATAAGATTCAAAGTCGAATGACCGAGTGGGGAGGACGGCGTTACGGTCTTCCATCCCTCTTTCTTGCGAACATAAGAAAGAGATGCACGATCACTAAAATTCGGTCCCCAGACCCGCGATAAAAGCTTAAAAATATATTTTTGTTGTCCTCTCTAGCACTGGTTAGCTCTAGTTACGTTGGCATTTCATTTAAGGTGTGTCCCCCAGCAAAACGAGTTTTTTGTCATTTCAAAGCTATCTACTCATTAGCCAAAACTAATATCAACTGGTAAAAAATACATTAAATTTCTACAGTTTCTTGGCTTCAAAATGGTAGTTTTTTTTTGTTTTTTTGTTAATGAATTTATTGTTTGAATAATCTCCTCACAACGAAACCATAAAAAATAAAAATAATTGTAATTATCATGCATCCTCGAAGCTCTAAACTCCGCCGTTATTTGGATTTTATACTTACACCAACGGATAGGCAATTTCATTACGAACATTTTGGTAGAAATATTTTTTCAAATGACCAAAATCTGATTTTATAAAGAGTTTATTCTAAAATTTTAGCGTAAAACAGTGAGAAATCCTACTGTTTCTCTCTTGCTCAATCTTACGGTGTGCGATGAGGTAAGAAATACTCAAGGTCATTTGCTCGGGGTACGGTCTTAACGAGCGATAAAGAGTACGCGCGCTCATTATCATTATCAATGTTTTTACTGCACAAATACACTTTTTTTATTTCGTATGCGAAAAAAAATACAAATCTTTAAACACTCTAGAATAAAAGTTGACTTATTTTAATGTGCTTAGCATGTTCTTAGAAGAATGAAGGCTGATTACAAAAAACCCTCTATATTTTTATTTATTTTTAAATAAGTGACGAGACGAGCAGGACATGTACCTGATGGTAAGCAACATGACTGCCACATAACAGCACAGTGACACGCAGCTATTGGAACGGGGAGAGTCCAAATCATTACCTAGCACTGCACTGCCCTCGTCCCCCAGAGATCTAAGATGTTATATCTCTAAGCCCTGTAATTTCTCTGGAAACATTGCCCTTCAAACCGGAACAGTATGTTTATGTACAAACAGTAATGTTTTCACATTACTGTTTCGTGGTAGAATAACTGGGAAAGGTGTGGGTACTTCCCCAGGCGGACTCTGCCAAGAGTCCTACCACAAATGTTTTGTATCATCTTATCTTACCTGCAAACAGCAATAAAGATTTTTGTATGTGTATGGTAACTACGAGTAGTTACGTACTAGCTGCGTTACCTGGTAAAAATACTACTCCTTTTCTGCAGATCGAATGAAAAGGTTGGAAATGTTTTATCAAAAAGGATACAGCCTTTAGCGACGTTCGGTGGCGCCGTGAAATCAAACCGGATCCCCGTCAACTCTTTGCCTATAAGGTACATGTCTCTGAAACAAAAAGTGTGTGTTTATTTATGTATGCACAAAAGAAGTTACTTCTTCTCATTATCCCTCGTAGTCGTGGTCGTTAAGCGACGTCAATAGTTACAATAGCAGCATTTTTCTACTACAGCCAAAAACTGCTATCGGAGCGCGCAATATCTAGCTATTCTCACTAAACCAGCTACAGACGAGTAACTCGATCTCGCGTCGTAGCAACGTGATGCCACAAACAAACAGTTATCGTTCAAAACCGCTATGGAGAATAACTAAAAACCGACCTAAAAACTATTTATTAGAATAAATAGTTTCAGAAACCGCTATTACCAGCAATAGTAATCAATAGTTTCGTGATTGCCAGAAAGCGTAACGACCCATAGCTAAGAGAGAATACACACGGAATGGAATACGAAATACTTCATTAATATCCAAACAAAAGAAAACCGGAAGCAACACTGATATGAGTGAAGAGATGTCGTAGTATGGCCACACAGCTGTCCGGTATGTTCGTTAGAGGACTACGAATGGATTGATTGGTTTGAACGGTTCGATGCCGCAATGAATGACACACTGGCTGTAGATCGTTGGACAACAGACGTTAGCGTGTTTTAATTCTACCCGTGGCGCCATCTATTAACGTTCGCCGGAACTTCACTAATTTATTATATAATATATTCTGTTATAATTCACAACTGAACGACAGACCAAGGGCGGATCCAGCTTTGGCTCCAGGGGGGTCACATGCCTTCAGAGAGGGAGGGAGCGGGAGTAACACCGTAGTCAAGTCATAAAACTGTGCGATAATTAGGGTATCATCGTCATCATCAGCCGCAAGACGTCCACTGCTGAACATAGGCCTCCGCCCTAGATTTCCACGACCAGCGGTTTCCAGCAACCTTTTGTGAGGTCATCTGTCCAGCAGTGGGAGGCCGTCTAACACAGCGTCTCTCGGTTCGTGGTAGCGACTCGAGAGCCTTACTTCCCCATCGGTTGTCAGTTCTGCAAGCGATGTGGCCTGCCCATTGCCTCTTTAGCTTGCTTACTCTTTGAGCTATGTTGGCTACTTTCGTTCTTCTGCGAATATCCTCATTACGGATTCTGTCGCGAAAAGAGACTCCGAGCATGTCTCTCTCCATAGTTCGCTGTGCGACTTTGAGCTTTATTATGAGGCCCACAGTTAAGGACCACGTCTGATATCCATAAGCCTTCACTGGTAGCACGCAGTGATTAAAGAGTTTGGTCTTTAAGCATTGGGGTATTTTGGACTCAAAGATGTGGCGAAGTTTCCCGAACGCTGCCCATTCGAATTGGGTCCTTCGCTGGACCTCTTTGTCAAATCTTGTTGAATATTTGTTTGGATTCTACCTATATGGCCGGATATGTTTGGTGTACCGGTCATGTAATCGGATAGTTATTGTGGATTTGCTGTAAATACACTTCAATACTTCGATATAGTGATAGTTGATGCGGCATCACTGGAAAGACCAAAGCATTACCCAGGTCTTGATGGAATCGAAGGCTTTCTCATAGTCTACATACGCTATACATGGTGGCCGATTATTATACTCCTCGGTTTTCTGTAAAATCTACCGAAGCCATCCATACGAATATGGTCTATAGTGCTGTCGCAATTTTGGAAACTGGTTTGTTCTGGTGGCTGGGAGTCGTCAAACCTGCATGTGAGACGACTTGTGATTATCCTCAAAAACAACCTATAAACATGGCTGAGAAGTATGTAATGGGTATGTAATTCTTCAACAAAGTGATGTCACCTTCTGTGACGAAGAACACCACCACACTTCTACTCCAGGCTTCAGGCGTATTACCATCAAGTATGACGGAGTCGAATAGCTTCTGGAGGACTTTAAGTACCGTTTGTCCACCTACTTTCAGAAGCTCAGTCGTAATTCCGTCGTCGCCAGGTGCCTTGTTGATTTTAACTTGTTTTGAGAGCCATCCTAGTCTCGTACAGGCTGACTTTCGGGATATCTTCGGAAAAGTGACGAGTCAGGTCAGGACAGGTTGTCCTTGAGTAGAGGTGTATAACTGTTACTATTCATAGAACCTCTCAATCTCGGGCTTCAACGTTACCACTATTTTTCTTCAGTTTGGTCAGTTTTGCCCATGACCATGAGACAGATTGTTTGCGAACACTTTCGAGTCTTTGTTCCGCTTGATCGCTTTTTATCTATTTATTAAATTTTGCCACTCCACAGACTCTGGGGTCCGTGACCTTTGTCATTACATATTTCTTGGTTTAGGAGAAAAAAAGGAAAATAGGGTGTTGTGAACATTTAATTCTAATACTAGTCAGTCCGATTTCGTCTGTTGAGCCGATCACTACTGGTTGGGATTCCGATAGTAATCGACTCGACATCGTCTTTTGCTTAAGCCGCCACCTCTCGACGCAGAGCCTCCACTACGGCCGCGTTTCTGTCCTTCTTGATCGCTTCTTGAATACTCGTAGTATTGAAGCAGTGTATGTCGCGTTGCACACGACTAGAGATCTGTCTATTGAGCCATCAGTAGACCGTCATGTCGACTGAAGACTGCAACCACATATTTACCTTGCCTAGCCGCCATAAGAATTAGAGTATGATCGGAAAGCTTTTGGGTTCTATTTTAGCGTCGGCTCTTATAGTATATATTTTCTACCAACTGCATGAACAGTTTCCACTAGCCTGTCGTTTATATCGTTCGCTGTTACTCACTTATCTAGGGATTCGTAGCGATTTTGAAGTTCGAGGTGAAAGTTATCGAGCTTTGAGCATAATTTGGTCAGAGCGTGGACCTCAATAGACATGACCTTTCAAGATTCAGCGTGCCTCTTGCCATACGGTGATCGCTGCCGGTCTACGATAAGTATTGGTACACGATACGTGTACACTTGGTACACGATTGGTACGTGTTGGTAAACGATAAGTAGGTACTGGGCCTAGCCTAGGGGGGGGTCATGACCCCCATGACCCCCCCCCCTGGATCCGCGCCTGCGACAGACGCTGGTGATAGCCAGCGATAGCAAATCGATAGTTTCTTGATTGCTAGAACGCGTAACGACCCATAGCTTATCCCTCGCGCTAAGAAGCGTAACTTCAACCATCTTCAATATGCTCAACGCAAGAATTATTAATTTGAAGTTAGTTACAATGTCTACTGAAATGTTTCAGATTCAGATCATTTATTCACCATTATAACATGTTGGTTAAAAATCAATGCCACTTTTCGTTGTACTTAAACTCTTCCTAAACGGCTCGACCAATTTGAATGATTTTTTTTGTATATGTTTGGATAAGGATGGTTTAGATTCACAAATCACCCCAGCAGATGGCGCTACAGTTGGTCCGAGCGAAGCCGGAATGGGCCGATAATATATTATACATATTCATGCCAATAAAATGTTGTTAACAATAATTATGTTTGTCAAACTAAAATTCACAGTCACGAAATGAGATTTGAACAAAAGGATGTTAAATTGAGTATGGCTAATTTACGGAATGGAAGTTGGTTAATAACGGTGAATAGCTTACTTGGCAGTGTCAAGCCTCTTCTGATCGTTCTCTGAGATGGTCTGTGGTATGGAGCAGAGCCGGTCCAGCTCTGTGCTCCGTCGTGTCAGCTCTGCGAGCTGTTCTGTCAGCTCCGCCTGGAATATATGACAACAAGAACAAAAATTAAAATTTTTATGTCACCTCTAATTCTTAAATTGAAATATGTTACAGTATATAGCACTCTACTAGTGAATAGAAGCCAGAAATTAATAGAAGATGAAGAATCACATGACATACAACACAACCAATTAAAAGCTACAAATGAAAAGAAGAAGAAGACTTATCTTTTTATTTTTTAACTTTTATAGGTTTACACTTGACCGCCTTCTCGCCTGATGTTAAAAGATGATGCGGTCTACGATGGATTACCTAGAAGAAACTGATTCACTCTCGATTTGAAGACACAAAGATTGTAACTATCGGGAAAAACCCTCTCAGGCAACGTATTCCACAGCCTTGATGTTCTTATCACAAAAGTGGAGTCAAATCTCTTTGTTCATGTCTTTGGAACATCAACCATGAAACGATGTCGCTTTTTCGAGCTACGAGCATTCCTATAGAAAAAAGGGCAAGGTAGTATTAGATCGTATAAATCAGTCGCACACTCTCCGATGTGTATCCGATAAAAAACCGATGAGCTAGCAATTTTCCGGCGATGTTCGAGACTTTGCAGTCTTTTTCGCACGAGGATGTCAGCTGACTATTAATTTTTCGTTGTATAAATTCAGACCAATACAAATCGTTTTGTCAGACATACTGCATGCTTCTCGAAATGGCCATTTTATATAGGACAACTTTTAAAATGCTTTGTAGTATCTTATCTTACCTGCAAACAGCAATAAAGATTTTTGTATTAGTATTTGAAGCCCTTTTATTGAGAGTGTTGTGAAAAAATCCAACAATGAAGTCTACGATGGAACATGCTTACCTAGAAGAAACCGTTTCACTTTCACATGATAGATAATTATTATATTCACTGAAAATCTTTGCCATTACTGTAGCAAGGCATGGTTTGCTTTGAAGTAAATATAATATTATACTTTGGCACACAAATTACTTTATTACACTATTATTTGAGACCTCCAATTGACCAGTGCTATGAAAATACTCATATTATGTACAAATAAATATATTCATATTGGACACAGGATGAGTTCTATCATTCAGCTCCTGAATGGAAGACCTTTCTACTATAAAGATGTCCTCTATACCAAACCCGTCAAGTCGGGTACAACATCAGAGTTGTGCCTGGCAGCCAAACCAAGCACATAATAACTAAGTATAACTGTCCTCGCACGGAGTGTGCACCCCTAGCGCCGTCAGTATAGGTGTAATTCTGTATTCCTTCCAAAATTATCTTCATTATTTTATTGCATTTATGTCTTTATTGTATTAGTCAATTTTGTAACTTCAGTCACTTTTATTTGTCTGTTCTTTTCGCTATAATAAGCCTTTTTTTTATTCCATGATTCATTTTTACAATTCGTATGATTTAGAAGACGTTAGTATTGTTAGTATGATTTAACTTATTTTATGTTAGTTGTGTTAAGTGTCATGGATCCCTCTTTGGGTGAAGGCCTCCTCCAATTTATTTTCTTAGTTCTTTTCGCTATTTTTCGGTATTTACACACACACTTATTTTTTGAGTTGCATCCTAGTCTTAAGTTATGCCTAAGTTTCATATTGAGTTTATGTTTGTGGCTTGTATTGTGTGATAAATAAATAAAATAAAATAAATAAAATATAACTAGACCGGAAGAAGACATGAAACAATGTTTTCCTACACCGTGATAAGCTTGTACATCTGTACTTGGGAAAATACTCAAGAGGTGCAGGCGACGTTCGAACCAACTACCTAGACAACTAGAGTATCATGATCCGTCACGGCTAGATACGACAAGGCTAGGCAAAATACCAAACTGGTAGGTACTCACGTTAATTTTTCGCTCCACTGCTAACTTCGACGCCAACTCTGTTTTTTTCTTGCAAGCTTCGAGTTGTTCGTTTTCTTTCCTTATTTTATCTGTAAAATTATTACACAATTACCTCTTGCGGATATTGAAGGAAGAAGGAATAAAGATTTAGAGGCCGCAGCGAAACAAGGAGTTAGTTACCGTCGAGACATTTGGTAAAATCCTCAAATACTTCCATTACGGGAATGTACCATGACGGGTGTATAGATTTTTCAGATATATCGCCCATTTTTAAGCGATTGTGTCAGTGTTTTGTTAGTTTCTAAAAAAACTAAGGAAAAATAGACAAACGGTGAAAAATTGAATTTCAAATAATAAACAAATGTGAATGAACAAAAAGACACCAATCAAAAAGAATCACAGAGAAGAAAATAATGTAATAGAGTGAACGATACCACAGATGATTTAAAAGTCAGCGTTTCTCAAACTCTTAGATTTATAGAATCGACTAAATATTGTATCGATTTTAAAGTCACAGTTGTATCCGAACACGAAATGAAAACGGCACTAGCGCCACCCAGCGGCAATAAACGGAACTAAAATTAATCGCCATTTTTGTGATGGCGGCTGATATTTATAGATTGTAGGGGTGTTGTTTTTCAATAAATAAATGCATTAGAAATGGAGGAAACTAAAGTAATTTACTATATAGACGACGAGGAGACGCCGTATTTAGTTAAAATCCCGATATCCCCTGAAAAAGTGACGTTATTAGACTTTAAAAATCAGCTGAACAGACCAAACTACAAATTTTTCTTCAAATCTATGGACGATGATTTCGGTGTTGTAAAAGAGGAGATAGTGGATGATAACGCGCATTTACCGTGTTTCAACGGTCGTGTGGTGTCGTGGTTAGTGTCTGCTGAGGGTTCTAATCCTTCGGACGGTGCTTCACAATGTACGGACAGCAACCCTGGGAAAGGGAAACAGGCGCCAGCTGGGGCACCGCCGGCGCCCCTGACCCGCGAGACGTGCACGGACACAGACAGTACGATATCCTCCCGGCCGGGGCACAGAGCCTCCTGCGACAAATACAAATACAGAGGCCTGAGAATCAACGGACACTCCAAATACGGAAACCACGGCCTCGAATACGAGACTGCCTCCGTTCTGAGCTCAGATTTGGACTCAACCAGCCTCTTCGACAGTCAATCCGAGATCACCACAACGACTGGAAGGCATACAAATGCTTCTGTAGACAGGGCACTGACGGAATGTAGTAGTGTTTCTCATTTACAAGTGAGCAATCGGAAAAGGCCTCAAAGACGACGTAAAAGACCTCAAGTTATGTCTCGCACATCATCGTACTCCTCAATCACAGACTCTACAATGTCGATGCATATTATAACAGTGACATTGAACATGGATACGGTTAATTTCCTCGGTATTTCAATAGTGGGACAATCAAACAAAGGTGGTGATGGTGGTATTTACGTCGGCAGTATTATGAAAGGAGGTGCCGTGGCACTGGATGGGAGAATAGAACCTGGTGATATGATCTTACAGGTACGTAGACAGTTTAAACCATATTAGATTACCGATAATGTTATAAATGCAAAATTTTGAATGTTTGTTCCTTGATAAAGGTAATTTATTTTTAGATTGATATGAATATTATTTAAAGGGTTGATAAATAATAGGGGTATATAACTCTACTCCAATTGCAATTGGTGTTAATTGATGGATGATGACAGACCAATTGAAGATGACTGACAGACATATCCAAACTTTAACATTGAATAAGTTTAGTAGTGGTATTTCGGCAAAGTTATTGAAATATTTCAAGATGGACAAATGGATAGCGAAAGACAATATAATTTTAACAGACAATTATGTTATGTCAACACTGAGATATAGTCATATCAGCTAAAGCTCCTTGCCTATTATTCAATAAATAAAGATTTGAATCCAACTAAATAGTCCCAGAAATTAATGCATTCAAATAACAGCCAAAAACCAAAGTCTCCGTTAATACTTAGTGTTGATATGATAAGATATGCATTTCTTGAGATAGTTACAATCTGGCAAATAAGTGATTTAATCCAACATACATTCCTAGACATTATTAAACAACAGGGCTTAGAGATATAACATCTTAGATATCTGGGTGACGAACACAGTGCAATGCTATGTAATGATTTGGACTGGTGGTGCATTAAAGGTGAAGTCGCAGGGTCCTGCTAGTATTTGTATAGATATACATATTCTACATTAGTAGTCTGGACTACAGATTTTTTTTTTTTAAATAAAGAGTGACGAGACGATCAGGATATGTGCCTAATGGTAAGCAACATGCCTGCCACATGACAGCACAGTGACACACAGCTATGGAAACATGAAAAGTCCAAATCATTACCTAGCACTGCACTGCGCTCGTCACCCAGAGATCTAAGATTTTAAATCTCTAAGCCCTGTAATTTCTCTGGATATATTGCCCTTCAAACCGGAACACAGTAATGTTTGCACATTACTGCTTGGCGGTAGAATAACTGGCAAAGGTGAGTCCTACTACTACAAAACCAGTAACCCTGTATTCCAGCAAAAAAAGCAAAGCTTGTATTATGGAAACCAGATAACTGATATAAAGAAATAATGCTGCTTTCTATATTCTGCTAATGTTATAAATATCACAGTTTGGATGTTTGTTGCTCAATCACGTTAGAATACAAAAAATCAGAATACAGATATAGGACAGTCTGGAAAAATGCATAGGCTACTTTTCATCAGGAAAAAATAACAGGAACGGGAACTACGCGGGTGAAACCAATAAGACGCACTCCGAGTAATAATTATAAAATTACACATAAATATAAACAAAAAATTTATTTTCTTCTGTGTTTATCTGCAATCAGTACAGTACTATAAGCAGATAGTTTGTGTGGCATTGGGATGCTGAGTGTGTCCTCCAGCGTGGACAACTACTCCTAGTATTCTAATTAGGCATGTAATATATAAATGTAACATCTTCGACATGTATGTACACTCATAACTTTTGAATGACTACAGCTGATTTGATGATTCTTTGTTTATGTATTCATGATTGTCGGGACAAGGTTTGTATAGAAGAAAATTTCGAAAATGGTGATGAAAAAAAGTATGGTGGTACGATGTTTGCCGGAATAGCTAGTTTATTATAAATAGGAAATATTTGCATGATTCTAACAAAAACGACTGGACCAATATCAAGAATTCTTTCACCATTAGAAATCCTTGAGTAACATGTGAAATGGGCAGGGCCGGATTTAGAGGCTTGGAGGCCTAGGGGGAACAAAGGAGTGGAGGCCCCTGGCCCCAAATTACTTTCCAAATAAAATGAAAATATTTTTTCAGTCGTTTTTTATTTCATTAAATAATTTATCGTGATTTTTTACTGTTAATATTTAAGAATAATGTAATCATGTACAAAGTACTGTAGGGAAAGGTAAAACAGAGAAAAATAATATCAAAGGAAAATATGTTAAGGCTAGTTGGAATTTGAAGTCTCTATTGTGGAGGCCCCGGGGCTCTCGCCCTGGTTGCCCTCCCCTGGTCCTGGAAATTATAGAAATGACTCATGAACAACAAAACCTTTGTTTGACAAACTATTGGGCCAATATCAAAAAAGTCTTTCATCATTAGAATTCCCTCATTTTTATGTCATCTCTACTTATAATATCCTTCAGTAACAAGTAAAATAAACTAAAAGCCTCAAAGATAACAACACCTTTGTTCAAAATAGACATCAAGGTCTTGAACGTCGCCACAAATTTCTAGCTTGTTACTTTTTTTTGGATACACATCAGAGAGAACAACTGATCTGCGTAGTCTATTACCATCCTGCCCTTTTTGCCTCTCCATCTCCTCATAGCTCGCAAAAGCAACATCGTTTCATGGCTGAGTTTCCAAAAACTCAAACAACAAGGCTTATTATTTGGAGCCTATATTGTCCCAATGCTGGGCAAAGGCCTCTACCCTCTCTCCATTTGATTGTGTCTTGACTTAATGTTCTCCAGTCTTTTGAATAGCCGTCAAGGTCATCCCGCCAGCGTTTCTTTGGCCCAGTGAGCATCCGACATGCGGCAGACATGTCCAGCCCAAATCCCATTTCTAATTAGCAGTTTTTTTGGGTCACATCGGCTATCTGAGTTCTGGAACGCAGTATGGTGACGCGCTGCCGACTGGGAGCGTGCTTTCCGCGCCCAAAAACGTGCCATACGCGCCATCGTGGGCGTGTCGCAATGCACATCCGTCAGACCATATTTCAAAGAGCTTGGCATTCTAACGTTGCCTGCAATCTTGATCTACCAAGTAGCTGTGTATGTCAGAAACAACTTAGACTCATACGACGCGCGAGGAGAGAGACATTCGCGCAATATACGTAACGCTGACAAGCTGGATAGTATACCTCACTCTCTCGCGAGATCGGAAAAACTGACTCACATGATGGGACCGGAAGTTTATAACACCCTTCCTAAAATAGTTAAATCAGCACCGAGTTCGGGTAGCTTCAAAAACCGATTAAAAAGCTGGCTTATCGATCAAACTTTTTATAGTTACAGCGAGTTTTTATATAGTGATAATATATACAAACTCACAATTGTAATAACTAATAAGTACATATATTTTAATTTTTGACACTTATTTGTACGATACCTATTATCGTACCTACAATATAAAGTTCAATTTAAACTTCAAAAATGTATACTCTTTGTATGCTCTTATTTTGTTTTTTTATATAATTGACGTGTAAATTGTACATTTATCAATAAAGAACTTTGACTTTGGTGTTTCTTATACGATCGGTTTGCTTTACGCCGAGAATACTACGTTCCATGGCTCTTTGGCCAACTGCTAGGTTGAACTTCAAGATTTAGCTTCAGTTTCGTAATATATGAGGTTACGTATATGTTAACAGACTCGTAATATAAAATTTCAGGTGAACGATGTGAACTTCGAAGACATGACCAATGATGAAGCTGTGAGGGTGCTCCGAGAGGTGGTTCAGAAGCCGGGACCCATCAAACTTGTAGTGGCCAAGTGTTGGGACCCCAATCCTAAGGGATACTTCACGATACCACGCACGGAGCCTGTCAGACCTATCGACCCAGGTGAGATTATTAAATACTTATTTTATTATTTATTTCATTTATATTTTATACATGCCTTATCTGTATCCTCCGCCGCATTCCATTAACATGGCTCGAAGTCTATCACTCGCAGCCTAGCGCATGGTGTGCGTGGACTCCGGTATGGCATACTACTCTGGGGGAATGCATTCAGATGATATTTTTGTTTATACTAATAAAACAGGACAGCATAAGCAACATTTTTGAATGATAAATTTAAAAATATTTACTAATTACTAAGTGATGATACAATTACAATAAATTGTAAATATTTGTGCACCATATTGAGTAGAATATGTTAGAAAACGCTTTATTTGTAACAACACAATGTGTTGTAATGACATTTGTGACAATAATCTGACAAATAAAACTAAATTTGATTTAATTTGGTTTTAGGCGCGTGGGTGGCGCACACGCAAGCGCTTCGCGAGGCGTACCCGCCGCCGCCGCCGTCGCTGTCGGCGCTCCCGGTATCTTCGGTCTCGGAGCGTGGCTCGCTGCCGGCCGGCGAGCCGCCGCTCTCCGTCAACATGGACATGGCGCTCGTCGCCAGGCGCATGCTGCGGCCGGACTCTGGTATGGCGTAACACTCTGGGGAAATGTATTTATTTATATGGTACTAGCAGTGGCCCGCGGTTTTCTCAGTTCTCGCTCCCATTATTTTCCCCTAATAAAAAAGAGCCTAGGTTATTTCTAACGTCTCCAAAAATACATATTTTTACAAAGTTTCATTGTGATTGGTTAAGCATATTTCGCCCGAAACCATAACAAACTTACTTTCACGTTTATAAAATTGGTATGAATTCTGAGGGAATTCACTTATCTTATACCTTTAAACGAGCAATTCTAAATACATATATATATATATATAGAATCTGAATCTCGGAAACGGCTCGAACGATTTTCATGAAATTATGTATACAGGGGGTTTCGGGGACCATAAATCGATCTAGCTAGGTTTTATTTTTTAAAAACATCATTTTATGCGTGTTTTTAGACAATGAAAAACTTCTACAATGTCATTAGAATACGATAACTTATTTCGCCACTGTTCGTTAAGTCTAAATAGCTCAGACGGAATATGCTCGCCCTTGGAGACAACAGGCCCCGGTTCGAATCCTGGTAGTTACTTTTCTTTTTGTTCTTTTTTTGCTCGCCCTCGGAGTCAACAGGCTCCGGTTCGAATCCTGGTGGTCCTTTTCTTTTTTTTCTGAGCAAATCTTATATTTAGCGCCTTTTAGTAGGTCTAAGTAAGTCATCACTTCGTAATTCGTACCTGCCTAAATATCATTTTAAAAAACCGAGCAAAGCTCGGTCAACCTGGTACTGTATATGGTATGGCGTACTACTCTGAGGGAATTCACTTATGTATGTGGTATGACGTACTACTATGGGGGAATTCACTTATCTATGTGGTATGGCATACTTCTCTGGGGGAATGCACTTATTTATTTAGTATGGGATACTACTCTGGGGGAATGCACTTGTTGTGTACATGTTGGGCAGAAGCATTGGTTGTAGGATGTGCATGAAAAAATATTCACAAATCAGTTTCTCACATAACTAAACCCCCACGTGACTGTCATGGGTGCGCGCGCAGATCTGCTTTATTTATTGTGATAGGTTTTTGATGTTTTTTAGATTTGAGGTTAATTTTTTGAAGTGTTAAACTGCTTTTGGCGCGCCACAGACAGATTTTTCGTGGAATTGAATTCTAGCGTCACGATCGGTAAAGATAAGAAATCTACGGGACCATGGCCATGAACATTTTTAGAGTTCCGTAAAACGAAACCCTCATGGCTGTCTGTCGATCTCTCCGTATGTCGCAGCCACGTTTTTTTTTTTGCTGATATTAACCTTATTTTCTCTCGCGTTTTCAGGTTTGGAGATCCGCGACAGGATGTGGCTGAAGATAACCATCCCTTGCGCGTTCATCGGCGCCGACGTCGTGGACTGGATCCTACAGCACGTAGCGGGCATCGCCGACCGCCGGGACGCCCGGAAGTACGCCTCGCACATGCTCAAGGTACCCTCAAATATCTATTTACTAGATGTCCGCCCCGGCTTCGCCCGTGGTACATTATATAGCACTCATCAGGATCCCGTACATATACAACGTTGAAAGAATGGCTGAAATCGGTTCAGTCATTCCTGAGAATATCCTTCCTTCCACTCGACACCACCAAAACGACACCATCGGTGGTGTCGTTTGGAATCACTAGTCCATACGACACCACCCTAGTGATGAGCTGTTCCGCCATTAGTTTTTATGTATTTTGTGTCGTCAGTATTAGTATCCATGTCCATTGTGAAAAATTTAAATATTCGGACGGAAAGACAATAATATGCAAATTGCAATGAACAATGTCAAGATGACCATTTGAGTGACAGATAAATATAAACTTTATCAAATTACATACCTCATTAATGAAACTGCTTGAACTTAATTGGAGTTTTCATATCAACAACTTTGTATGTAGGTAACCTCAATATTAGTCGGTGGTGTCGTATGGACCAGTGATTCCATACGACACCACCGATGGTGTCGTTTTGGTGGTGTCGAGTGGAAGGAAGGGAGAATATCGCTTTCAAACAAAACACCGCTTCAGCTACCTGCTACGCCACCTGTCGGAAATTGGTCGTACCAACAAAGCATTAGCAAAGGTTTATATTCAAGGGGTATGTTATCTGTGATATTCAATGACGCAATCTTAGACACATGCTGTCATGTCAAAGCACGAAACGTACGAAAACTCTAAAAACGGAATATTATTTCCCGATTTTGTTACATTTGGGCCTGTTGACTCCGAGAGCGAGTAAATTCCGTCTGAGCCATTTAGACTTAAACCACGGCGGCGAAATAAGTTATCGTATTCTAATGACATTGTAGGAGTTTTTTACTGTCTAAAACACGCATAAAATTATGTTTTGACGTGACAACGTCTTATAAATTGGTTTGCCGGGTGACACTTCAAGAAACTGCGTTACGCTCCGCTCACGTTATGCGCTCACAACGAGAGCGAGTGAGAGGCACGCGTCCCTTCCACTCGGGCATGGTTAGCCCGCCTAAGAGCGAGAGAGACAGACATAAAAAGTGAAAGGCACGCGTCCCTTCCGTAAAATTATTTTACCACTCAAAGTCGTTAACACGTAAAACTTTCGCCCGTATACCGACTTTACAGGCAACCAATTAAAAAAATAAATAAAACCTAGCTAGATCGATTTATCGTCCCCGAAACCCCCTGTATACATAATTTCATGGAAATCGTTCGAGCCGTTTCCGAGATTCAGATTCTATATATATATACCTACAAGAATTGCTCGTTTAAAGGTATAAGATAAGATTTTAAGTACAGTCTTCTCGCGACCGCGGCGGTTGTAACGCTGCCGAAACGTCGACATATTTAAACAGTGAATATATTCGTGATTTAGCCCCGTTTATAAACATCAGATGTTGAGTACATTAAACATCGGTGTTCCGGTTTGAAGGGAGAATGTTTCCAGATAAATTACAAGGCTTAGAGATGTAACATCTCAGATCTCTGGGTGATGAGCGCAGTGCAGTGTTAGGTAATGATTTGGGCTCTTCATGTTCTAATAGCTGCGTGTCACTGTGCTGTTATGTGGCAGGCATGTTGCTTACCATCAGGCACATGTCCTGCTCGTTTCGTCACTCTTAATTTAAAAAAGAAACTTCTATTTTTCTACAGTTTATATAAAAATTCGTATATTTTTGTCCCCATACAAAATTTAAAAAAAAGTGTATTTGCCCGGCCGTAATGCTTCAGCATTTTCCATTGGCCATCTAGAAACGGATCAGCATTTTCCATTGGCCATCTAGAAACGGATCAGCATTTTCCATTGGCCATCTAGAAACGGATCAGCATTTTCCATTGGCCATCTAGAAACGGATCAGCATTTTCCATTGGCCATCTAGAAACGGATCAGCATTTCCCATTGGCCATCTAGAAACGGATCAGCATTTCCCATTGGCCATCTAGAAACGGATCAGCATTTCCCATTGGCCATCTAGAAACGGATCAGCATTTCCCATTGGCCATCTAGAAACGGATCAGCATTTCCCATTGGCCATCTAGAAACGGATCAGCATTTCCCATTGGCCATCTAGAAATGGATCAGCATTTCCCATTGGCCATCTAGAAACGGATCAGCATTTCCCATTGGCTGTCTAGAAACGAATCAGCATTTCCCATTGGCAATTTTTTTTTTTTTAACTTTTATAGGTTTACACTTGACCGCCATCTCGCCTGATGTTAAACGATGATGCGGTCTACGATGAAGCGTGTTTACCTAGAAAAATCCGATTCACTCTCGATTTGAAGACAAAGATTGTAACTATCGGGAAAAACCCTCTCAGGCAACGTATTCCACAGCCTAGACGTTCTTATCACAAAAGTAGAGTCAAATCTCTTCGTTCGTGTCTTTGGAACATCAACCATGAAACGATGTCGCTTTTTCGAGCTACGAGCATTCCGATAGAAAAATGGGCAAGGTGGTATTAGATGGTATAAATCAGTCGCACACTCTCCGAAGTGTATCCGATAAAAAACCGATAAGCTAGCAATTTTCCGGCGATGTTCGAGACTTTGCAGAAACGGCCATCTAGAAATGGTAATATATTTCTAGATAGCCAATGGGAAACGCTGAATATGTCCGAATCTGAATATGTCTGAACATGTCCACAACTCGTTTTAGATACGCCCTCCGGTTTCACCCGCGTATTTTCCAAAGTGATCTATCAAATTCCGTATTATTAGTTTTCACTTCTATCGGCAGCCCCTATGACTGCCCCTATGATTTTTTTCCCCCCCATGTTTTATTTATTATTTATTCCATGTTTATTTTTTATTGATTTGTTCCAGGCTGGCTTTATCCGTCATACAGTGAACAAGATCACGTTCTCCGAGCAATGTTACTACGTAGCGGGCGAGCTGTGCGCCGACATGGCGACCCTGAGGCTGAGAGACGACGCCGACAGCCTCGCGAGCCTCGCGCGAGACCAGCTGCCCAACCCCAAGTGAGTCACTCTTAACGTGGTCATACACTCTAACCTTGCAGGATGACTCCGACAGCCTCGCGAGCCTTGCGCGAGACCAGCTGCCCAACCCCAAGTGAGTCACTCTTAACGTAGTCATACACTCTAACCTTGCAGGATGACTCCGACAGCCTCGCGAGCCTCGCGCGAGACCAGGTGCCCAACCACAAGTGAGTCAATCTTAACGTGGTCATACACTCTAACATTGCAGGATGACTCCGACAGCCTCGTGAGCCTCGCGCGAGACCAGCTGCCCAACCCCAAGTGAGTCACTCTTAACGTGGTCATACACTCTAACCTTGCAGGATGGCTCCGACAGCCTCGCGAGCCTCGCACGAGACCAGGTGCCCAACCACAAGTGAGTCACTCTTAACGTGGTCATACACTCTAACCTTGCAGGATGACTCCGACAGCCTCGCGATCGTCGCGCGAGACCACCTGCCCAACCCCAAGTGCGTCACACTTAACTTGGTCATACACTCAATTCCCAAGGGATGACGCCGCCAGGCTCGTGCGCGAATTCACACACGTGTCACACTCTCTACCTCGTAACACACTCTTCAAACACACTCTCCATGGTAACACACTCTGTCCACAGTAACAGTTTCTCTAGCTGACCACTTGTTGTTTCCAGCGTAATGGGCCCGAACTACGTCCCGTACGCCGGCTCGTACGGCTACCAGCCCATACCCTTCAAGTACGCTTCGTGCGTCAACAGCGAACACACCGTGTACGGGTGAGTACCTTCGACCTCTTAATGTACTATGTTCTCTATTGACCTGCTACTCATCGAGAGTTCTGACACAGAATTGATATCACTACAGAACCCTCACTTAGCGAATTTTTTTATATAAATAGCGACTCTTGCTGGGACGCAGCAAAGTGCAATTCAGCTCGCACTAGCGCTCAATGCCTATCGCAATTTTTAACCTAAACATTTGCGCTCTCTTCTAACGCGTAACTCTGTCGCTGTCTGGCGCGGAATGATGCGCATCGAAAGGGTTGTCGACATATTATCTAATAAAAAATTAAATTAACCTTTCGTTATGTAGGTAGTCAGCATTGTAGCTCAGATTATATGTTTTAGTTATTTACTTCGTAACGCGCAAGACAGCTAGAAGAGGCCGTAACATAGGGTCGGACACATTGAAATTAAAACAATAAAAGTATACTTTGACTGTTTTTATTCTACTTGATCGTCTAAATGTTGTTTGATAAATATGTAACATATTTTAATGTACTTACCTACACTAATACATACAACCAGCTTCGATTACAAGTTATTTTATAATGTCCCGTACTTTTTGTACGGTTAGCAGAAGAATATAAAAAATAATGGTATATTCTGTACAACTAGGAAAAAATGATAATTCTTTGTTTTTTGACTCATGCATCCATATACAGCACAATATATGGCGACGTAATTATGCGCGGGAAACGTGTTGCGCGAGCGCTCAGACGTGCGTTCGACAACCGCCTGGCACTTGTTCCGTGCGAGGAACGGTCTAGCTGTAGGCTAAAACCGCGCGACCTTGAGCGAGTGAGGATGCACTGGTTCTGACCGCCCTGAGCTAATTGTGACGCAGTTCCCGCTCAAATACCTACGCAAAATTTTCTAAAATTGCCCTCCTCAATTTAAACCCTCAATTGAGCCGGGAGGAGGCGGTTTAGAAAATAAAATAGTCCTAGAATTAGAATGAAAATGTTCCCTACTCCCCCCTATTTCCTTTTCTTCTCCTAATCCAAGATTCATGTAAAAAATTAAAACAAATGATAAAGGTCACGGACCCCGGAGTCTGTGGAGTTGCTAAATAAAAAAAATACCCCTCAATTTAATGATCTTTATATTTAAACAAACAACTTTTGTTAAAACCCAATACATATCCCAAAAACATTGTTTAGATTTTTTTTTGTCATATGCCTCCACAAACGTGGTGCCTCCACAATAGACTTGCTGACTTGTTAATGTTAACTAAATAATAAATTGTGTTGTTGTTGAAATCTTATCCGTGCTATTTTCATTAATTTCATTTTCTAAAAATAAAATTATACATTGCCTGAGTGGGGTTTTCCCCGATGATTAAAATCTTTGTGTCTTCAAACCGGGAGTGAATCGGTTACTTCTAAGTAAACACGCTCCATAGTAGACCGCATCGTCGCTTAACATCAGACGAGATGGCGGTCAAGAGTAAACCTATAAAAGTTAAAATTATAACATTACATTGGTTGAGCATACACGATCACAGTACACTTGTGGCCACCAGCTACAACCGCGAAGAGTCCGTGGTGTCCGGCAGCGGCGGCTCCAGCGGCGGCTCGGAGCGCGGTGCTCCGCCCCCCGAGCGCAAGTCCACTAGCTCGGGCTCCTCGGAGCGCCGGCCCAGCCACGGCGCCGCCGAGCCGCGCCCCGTGCTCTTCCTATAGTGCAGGTCTGTGCTCTGAACCGAGGGAGTCAGTCAGTAGTAGAGTTTATTTAATTCAATTCATTTATTTCGAACCTCAAGCATCTTTGATACACTTGGTAACATTCATCATCATCATCAGCCGCAAGACGTCCACTGTTGAACATAGGCCTCCCCCCTAGCTTTCCACAACGAACGGTCCTGCGCAACATGCAACCAGCGGTTTCCAGCGACCTTTGTGAGGTCATCTGTCCATCTAGTGGGAGGCCGTCCAACACTGCGTCTTCCGGTTCGTGGTCGCCACTCGAGAACCTTTCTTCCCCATCGGTTGTCAGTTCTGCGAGCGATGTGGCCTGCCCATTGCCACTTCAGCTTGCTTACTCTTTGAGCTATGTCGGACACTTTCGTTCTTTTGCGAATATCCTCATTACGGATTCTGTCGCGCAAAGAGACTCCGAGCATAGCTCTCTCCATAGCTCGCTGTGTGACTTTGAGCTTCGTTATGAGGCCCACAGTTAAGGACCACGTCTCAGTTCCATAAGCCATCACTGGCAACACGCACTGGTTAAAGACTTTCGTCTTTAGGCATGGTAACATTAATAATTTACAAAATATTAAATATACAATCATTATTAAATTAAATTATATTGAAATTCGCCACATTGGATACACACAGAAACACATTGAAAAGCGTCAGCATTTGCAATGGGAAATGCTGACGCATTTCTAGATGTCCAATGGCCATGGTCCCGAGTTTACCCGAAGATTTCTTATCATTCCCGAGCGTGACGCTAGAATTCAATTCACAGCCCACGAAAAATCTGTCTGTGGCGCGCAAAAAGTAGTTTTCGCTTCAATATATTTTCTATCTCTTTCCAGGACTGAGCTCTAAGAGGCTCACTACGGAGCACGTCTCGGACGAATACTGCCAAATACATAAGGACATTATATAAAAACTAAGTGTCATTTATATAATTATACATTTATATTATAATAGTACTCATAGTGTACAAGAATTTTATAAAAAACAGTGTCATAATGTCGATGTAATAGAATTGAGAAACAATTATTTTTTCCGAGAACTACCCTCATTTACAACTCAGAAATTTCTTTACAAATACATTTTTTATCACTACTCTCATTTCGAACTCAGAAATATATTTTTTTAGAACTAATCTCTCTTTTAGAACTCTGATTTCTTTAACAACTACCTTCTTTAGTACTCTGAAAAAACATTTTTTAATTTTTTGTTGAAAAACTGAAAATATATTTTAACTTCTACCCTCATTTTTGACAAATTTGACGAAATTACTGCAGCCTCCTAATTAATATTCATTTCATCACTAGGTATATAAATTCTTTTAAAAATCGTTAAGTGAAGAACTTTTCCTCGATGCGACGATTCTTGTTACAAAGTACTTCAAGTCGAGTAACTTTAGACACTTCTATACAAATAGGTCGAAATGCGGGTAGGTGTAAATTATTTTCACTGTAGTAAAAACTCATTTTCATTCTTTTCAATCGAATACCTCAAGTAATTTCAGGGAGTTGTAACACTAAACTGTCGAAATGTGGGTAGTTGAAAAAAGAAATTACTGTTATAAAACCATATTTTGTTTCTTCAATTCATGACGTGTACATTAATTGGTAATATCGCATACCATGGAACACAGGAAGCATTTAAATAAAATACTCAAAAGGGTTTCTAATAACAAATTTTCAACACTTTTACTACACCAGTATCATAACAAAAAGTTGCGTGACTTCTACCGTGATTATATGGTGTATTGAATTCCCAGTAGTTCGGTGCAGTTGCGTAACCCCTTTTTGTGTAACCCCGTGTATGTGTGTTATTGATTACTGTGCCGTTTTCGTTATTTATTTTTTTGTTCAAAACGTTTAATCAAATATTTCTCTAATAGTTCTATTTTAAAAAAACATGAGATTTTGAGTAATTTTCCAACACTTGGAGTATTACAGGTCGTGTAAATATTTATTGTAATATCGTAGCGAATAGAATGTCATAATAAATGTTATGTTATAATAAATAATTAATGTAATCAAATAAAAAAATATTATTACATTTTTGCGATTTAAATACGTATTGAAAACATTATCACAGCATAAATAAAAACTACCAACCAGTTGGACGGGGCCTTTGAACTTGCGGTAAATTCCGACGATGCAGAAGGCAATGATAAATAAAATATGCATTTATTTTTTTGTATTTTATTATCAACATTTTTGAGTATCAGCAATAATTTTGCAAACATATTTATTACTATAAAGAATTTTTTATTATTATTATTATGAAATTATTTATTTCAGTAAACACCATATACAATAAACTTACAATGGAATTAAATGTCACACAAAAATTAATTACTTCATTTAAATTGATTATTAAAAAACATTCCGAACAACAATAACAGATATTAACATCACAACTTATGTCCTAAAACAACATTCATCCATTTGTTTTGAATGGGAAAATAAATAAAATCAAAACGTGCATCAAAAGTCAGCCCCGAACCACACTCCCAAATTGCTAACATGATCGTGTTCGCATCTCGGGAGCGCGCTTCCCGCGTCTCACCCCGCACGATTGCCCCGTCTAGTCAGCTTCGTCGAACGACTGTATGATTTAATAGACTGATTTTACACAGTACTGATATGGTTAGTGTTGTGTCGTGGTGGCAACCCTGCGATTTTTTAACACCAAATCGATGCCTCCTACGTATGTTGTTATATTTCCAAAATCGTGATTTTGCAGGAGAGCGTTCGAATTCTAAAGGTAAATATTGCAATTAAATCGTCACATCTTGTCATATTTTTGTAAAATATGGGGGGGGAAAAAATATACCTATATGTACACCAAATTTAACAAAAATAAAACAAGAAATTAGTATTCAAATGGAATGTCGCTTAACATCAGGCGAGATGGCGGTCAAGTGTAAACCTATTCAAAATAAAATATACATGTTTTGTCTTTGAAAAGCTTTCCTGTAAAATCACGAATTCGGAGATGCAACATTTTACGTGGGAGGCAACGAAATGAGGGTAGATGGAGATCTAATTTCCCCGTAAGACTACCCGCAGTTTCTTTAGTCTTCTCGTGACCGCGGTCGTACCGCTGCCGATACGTCGAGGTAATTAAATTATAATTTAATATCGTGATTAAGACCCTGTGTGATGTTTTCAATATAAAATTATGTAAATTCATAGAACACAGGACTAGTCAGAAAGGGTATCTTATACAGTCTGTTTGGGATAAAACTAGCGATATTTGAAAGGCGTAAACAGTCAATTTCATCAAAAAAATCACATCTAAATCAGGGCCCGTAACCCCCTCATTTGGAATGGCCGCCATTTTTTTTCGATGTTTATTGTGACAAAACAAATATTAGGGAAAAATATTTACGAATTGAAGCTACAATAAGCGGCCATTTTGCTCAGAGAGCCACGTCGTTCAGGCAAACAGCTTTTAATAAATATATTTTTACTAAATTCCTTAAAAAAAGTTCTAAACTCGTCAATACAAGGCTGCGCTGAGCTTTTACAGTTGTGCAACCATCAGTCGAATGTCTTGCTCGTTTTCGTCACACTATAGCATCAAAAAAAAAGTTGGTCTGTATTTTTTTTTACCAAAAACTTTTGCAAAATTAACAACTTTTACAATACAACCATCTTTTGTAAAACATTGTACATACTTATAAATATATAAATGCTATGTCTTGTACAAAAGTACCCTAAAATAAAATGCATGAATAGGTGAACCTTTTTTGGAAGTAATTCAGAGTTAGTCTCATCTTTGGAATGTCAACCATGAAACGATATTACTTTTTCAAGCTACTAATGTTACACAAGCAGAGTTACGTTTCAATCTAGTGTACACTTTCTGACTATACCTATAAAATTTGTCCATTATTTTACATTTTGTGCCATTTTTTTTACAATTTATTAAAAATTGACAAACAAAAATGTTAATTATAAAAAAAATATGTTAATTATTTTTCTTCATTGTATTTATTATTAATTTGTAATGACACTTATAATTTATACTATATTTTGTTTATTATACTGGGTGTAACACTTATCAAGTTTTTTTTAAAATAATTATTATGTTTTTAACTTGTAACTTTTTGGCGCCCTTGGATGAGAAATGAAGAAGAAGAAGACTTTCCTCAGCTGACTATTATTTTTATATTTCTTTCATTGTATAAATTAAGACTAAGACAAATTGTTTTGCCCGACATATTGCAAGCCTCTCGAAGAGGCCAGTTTGTATGGGTCAACTGTTAAAATGTTTTGTATCACCTTATCTTACCTGCGAACCGCAATAAAGGTTTTTGTATTTGGATTTTTTTTACCGATGCACTCACATCTTCAGCCAAATACAGTTAATATGAAGTTGGCTGACAATTGTCTCCTTAGAGTAGACTTTATCCCCCGCCGCTCAAAATGGCGGATTTCATATTTTTTCACAACTACCTCAATATGGGTATCAAATGAAAGGGCTTGAATAAAACATTGTCTATACATTCTGATTATTTTCAAATCCAAGATGGCTTCCACGACAAACTGTCTGGATCAAAAAAAATACTATAGAAATAGTTACGCCTAGTATAATAATTAACAATGTTTTAATTAAAATTTGTATAACATTATTTCAATGTATAGGTATCATAACGCCAATTAATTATATAATTCCGCCATACTTTATGATAAAAACCGAGTCTTTGTATATTATAATTTAGTGTTTAAGTGTAAATAAAATATTTTTTGTGGTTATATTTTGCGATTTTTTCGCTGATAATTAATTTTTCGAAACTTTGTAGTACTATTTTTACTTAAAATTGAAAAACGGGCGATTGTCGCAGACATAAAATACATATTGTAAAAATATTGTTAAAACCAATAATAAAATAACAACATTTTAAATAATATCAAATATTGTGTAATATAATATTTTGTTTTGTTATATGTAACAGGTATTTCTTATTTTAATTATGCGTCAACTTTCCGTTTATAAACCCCGTATATGTACATATATGGAGTCCAAATGGCCAATATAAAATCTTAGACAGGCTAACAAAAAAAAATGTTTTAAACAAAACTTTTATTTTTTATTTTATTGTATGTATTTTTTGCGTTTAACCTAACATAAATAGTGGACTTTAATTTATTAAATTCAAATATTATCAGTGTTTAAATTTCGAAATATAACCACATTTTAAATTAGTTATATTACTAAAATAACGCTAGGTAGAAAACGCGCTTGTATTTATATCAAAAATATATATAAATTAAAAATTACCCAATGAAATTATACGTAAATGGTAGTGAATCCTGATCAAATAATATTAAACTTTATTTTAATGGGAATAAGGATTATGTTTGACTGTCACCTCGCCCAATAATGGTGTATCATTACTCTTAGTATAACTAACAGTTAAATCAGGCTCTAAAAGTATAGATATCCCACTATATGTTTCCCACTGGTGGGACTAGGGACTGCCACAAGACCCAAAATCACCTACACACCACACACCAGATGTCTCACGTCGTTTTCCTTCATTAAAGCCAGTTATGATGGCAATCTCATACATATCTGCATTTGCGAAAATATGTATCTATAACATTTAGGTACTGATTTTTTTCAAAAGCATTTATGTACTGATTTTTTCTAAACCATTTATTTATGTACTGATTTTTTTTCTAAAGCATTTATTTAGATACTGATTTTTTCTAAAGCATATTTATTTAGATACTGATTTTTTTCTAAAGCATTTATTTAGGTACTGTTTTTTTTTCAAAAGCATTTATGTACTGATTTTTTCTAAAGCATTTAAAACTGCTTTTTTCTAAAGCGTTTAAAGACAGCCTTTTCTGAAACATCATAATACCTTTTTTTTCTAAAGCATTAATTTATATACTGTTTTTTTTCTAAAGCATTTATTTAGATACTGATTTTTTCTAAAGCATTTTTTTACACACAGATTTTTTTCTAAAGCATTTAGATGCTGTTGTTTTCTAAAGCAGCACTTTCGTAATTTCCATACAATCTGATGATACTAAGTTAACTGTTAGCATTCGCACTAAGGGTACGTTACACTGTATTATTTTTGAAAAACGTTTACTAGACGAGACGTGCGAATACGCCGTTCACACAAAGTCAAATTATCTAATGTAAATCGGTACAGCTTGATAGTGAGAAGTGAATGGCGGACGCGACACTATCGCAAATACTTTTGAAAATATGTTTATTTATATACTTCAAAAATAGTTTGGCTCATCCAAAGAAAAACGTCAAGTTTTTCCGATTTTTTTTTTTTAGATTTTCTGATACCTACGGCTGGTATCTGTTGGGTGAGATTTCATGCGATATTTCTCAACCCTCCACCCCCAATATCACGTATATTATATCATCATCGTGATAAATTTATCGTATTCTAAAAACACCAAAAAAAAATCAGTACATATTATTTTCCTGCTACCAGGGAATCTATCTCGTAACACACCTACATACGAACAAAAACATATATCTAATTGAGAATCGCCCCCTTTTTTGAAGTAGTTTCATAATATGGTAAATTTTCAGTTGAATTTGCGATAGTGGCGTTATTAGGGCTACAGCACACAAGGTGATTTTAGCATCGGCGACTCGCGATTCGCGACTCGATACTGCATCGCGATTTCGCGACTTTTCGATCACGGCAATCGAGCGTTTTAGCGTTCAGTCGCTGTATCGCGCTTCCGAAAACCTACTCAATCGCCGCGTTTGGCGTTTTTAAGGTGGGGTTTGGTCGTGGCTTCTAAAAATCGCGTAGTCCCGATCGTTGATGCTAAAAGTGTTCAGTGTGCTGTGGTCCTTACAGTAAGTACACTTTGTTTTTTCAATCAATGGTTCTTCCGTAACATGTGAAAGCGAATATAAAAATGTTGGCTTTTAAATTATGGTTTTAAGTTTTATGCGAATTTTAAAACTTTTAGTGGCGGTTGTGTTGAATGTTTGCAAAACGCAAGGTGAGATGGAAATGGTATGCTAAGCTGGAAGAGTTATATCTAAACTCGTGTTGCACCGGTCGCAAACTGGGAGTGAGCAGGTGAGACGCGACGGCGACCACAGGACGAGGGCGGATGCGGCGAAGTATGATCTCGTTCGCTTCAACAAAATCCCAGCCCCGGATCTTCAATATTTATTAGGCGGGGCAAAATCTGAAAATGCCGCCCCATGTGCATCGGTGTTTCATGACCACCATGTTATAACGAGTTATGTCTCTCTGACTTCTCGCTTTTCTTCTTTTCCCTTCGAGTAACTAGCTCCCCTGACTTCACATCACACGAGGGAGGGAGAATTGATGATGACGATATTGGATCGGTTATTACGACGACGACTTGAAATACGTAATGAGTCGCTCAATTTGACGCCCCCTGAGGCGTGCCGCCCGGGCATGGGCCCCGGCTTGCCCCCCCCCCCCCCCCTCCCCTCTAGATCTGAGGCTGCAAAATCCTATGCATTAGATCGCCTGCAAGTGCCGGGCGGATAACGATTATAATCATCGCAAAACATCTAGTCCGATCTGAAGTTGCACCATGGCGGCCCGCGACGGTATAAACTCGCGAACGTGGCGGGTGCCGGGCGGATAACGATTATACTTGCGGTCCAACCAACGTCAATCGACTGCATACCGCGGCCGCCACCCGCCGATACTGCGACCGGCCGCGCGGCAACGCGTAAAACGCGTCGTGAGTTGCGCTTTTAATCTTTACGTATAATATATATCTGCATTCTACAGAAGCTCCGGGTCGGCAACCGCGGCGGCTGCGGTTGAAAATCTCTCCATGAGTTCTTAGGCTAACTATTTTACTCCCGTTTCGTCAAACTTTCTCGTATCCATACCACCGTGTTTTATCTTGCATTGGTCCGCGTTCGTCCACCGTCTCGCCTGATGGTAATATCTAAGGTCAGAGTAAATACTTTGATCAAAATCTCAGTCAGAAAGAACACTCCGACGTTAAAAAGTTTCAGATTACGTTACACACCCCCTTCCGGCTAAGCGTACCATTTCTGAACAACCTAATAATTTAGGGCACATACAAATAATGTATACGTAGAGAATGTATATTAATTGAAAATTAATTTATGAAATGAGGGTATTATTAAAAAAAAAGATGTAATTTATTGAATTGATCGAGTATTAAAATATATGTTTAATTGTAGACGAATATAGCAAGGTCGCGCGGAAATGGTTTACTGTTGCGATAGGCATGCGTTGTACATGTCATTATCAAGTTTTTTGTCATTTATCTGTTATAAAACGTTTTCAATCACATCACGACTTTGAACAAAATTATTAGTGACTAGCGGTTCGCCCCGGCTTCGCTCGTGGTACATACGAGGGGTGATCCAAAAGTAATGATAATCAATAATAAACACAATGAATAAAATCAAAAACTAAATTTATTTCTCAACATAGTCTCCTAGCAAGTCTATACATTTAGTCCATCTCTTTTCTAAACCTAAAATTCCCTTAGAAAAAAAATCTTTATCTTGACTCTCAAAAGTCCTCAACCGCGGCCATCACGTCGCTATCATCGTCAAATTTCTTGCCCCGGAGGTGTTCCTTGAGTCGTGGAAAGAGATAGAAGTCACTGGGGGCTAGATCTGGTGAATAGGGGGGGTGTTCCACCAGCTCAAAGCCCGCTTCCTGAATGGCAGCCATGGCAATTGCAGCTTTGTGAACCGGTGCGTTGTCTTGATGGAACAGCACTCCAGCCCGCAGTTTGCCTCGCCTTTTCTCCTTAATAGCCTCCCGCAATCTTCTTATTTGTTCTCCATTGTAGGAGCCTGTAATAGTGGCCCCTTTTCCAAGTAGTCCACCATGATTATTCCTTCAGCGTCCCAAAAACAGACGCCATAACCTTCCCTGCTGAGCTTGACACTTTGAATTTCTTCGGCGTCGGTTCATCGGATCGTTTCCATGTCATCGATTGTTGTTTTGTTTCAGGATCAAAATCGTGGATCCAGGTTTCGTCCATGGTCACAAAACGTGACAAAAATTATCCTTGTCTGCCTGGAACTTTTCGAGATTTGCTCTTGACATGTCGACTCGTTTCTTCTTTTGCTCGTCGTTTAACATTTTCGGTACCCAACGCGCGGAGACCTTTCTCATATGCAATTCGTTCACAAGGATTCTTTGAATGCTGCCATATGAGATCCCTGTGACCTCAGCTACATGCCTGATAGTCACTCTTCGATCTTCAATACAACTTCTTCAACTTTTTTCACATTTTCTCCAGTGAGGGACGTCGATGGGCGCCCTTCGCGGTGTTCGTCTTCCGTCGATGTTCTTCCCAGCTTAAACTCCTTAGCCCAGCGTGCAACTGTGGAATATGGAGGGGAACAGTCCCCTAATGTTTCCACCAAGTCGCTGTGTATGTCTTTGGTAGACATTTTTTTCAAGCAGAGGTATTTAATGACAGCTCTGATTTCGTGTTTTTCCATTTTGATGTTCACTCCTTGACAGTCCGTATTCAAATGAATGTAGCTCCCGGGAATCGTGGCCTATTTATATGATTTTTTTTTCCTGAACTAGTGGGTAATTGAGCAAGTGACTGTAATTTTTTTGTATTTTTGTGTGCACTAGAAATAACTGATTATCATTACTTTTGGATCACCCCTCGTATATAACCTATAACACAGGGATTACGGACATATCCAACGGTGATAGAAATTTTAAAATCGGACCATTAGTTCCCGAGATTAACGTGTTTAAACAAACAAACTCTGGAGCTTTATAATATTATACTAGATGTCCGCCCCGGCTTTGCCCGTGGTAAATATATAGTACTCATCGGGATCCCGTACATATACAACGGTGAAAGAATGACTGAAATCGGTTCAGTCATTCCTGAGAATATCGCTTTCAAACAAAAAAAAACCTCTTCAGCTACCTGCTACGGCTCCTGTCGGAAATTGGTCGTACCAACTCAGATTTAGAAACGAATTTGATTAGCAAAGGTTTATATGCAATGACGCAATCTTAGACACATGCTGTTATGTCAAAGCACGCTACGAAAACTCTCAAAAAGGAATATTTTTCCCCGTTTTTGTTACATTCTTGATTCATGGTCCGCTTCTATTGATAGTAGCGTTATGTTCTATATCCTTCGTCGATAAATGGACTATCCAATAGAAAAAGAATCTTTCAATTCGGACCAGTACTTCCCGATATCCTAGCGTTCAAACAAACAAACTCTTCAGCTTTATAATATTACTAGATGTCCGCCCCGGCGTTGCCCGTGGTAAATTATATAGTACTCATCAGGATCCCGTACATATACAACGGTAAAATAATGACTGAAATCGGTTCAGTCATGCCTGAGAATATCGCTTTCAAACAAAACACCTCTTCAGCTGCCGAAAAGTATAAAAATAGGTACTCATACTATCAAAATATTTTTTCGGGCTCCTAATTACGTCCCGGGGACGATATTGATGTCACAATAATCAGTACGTGAACTGGTGTTGTAAGTACTCCTAACAATATTATGAAAAAAAAAAATATATTTTATGGAATCTGTGAATATTTCAATTAAAAACTCACTTTGAACATTTTTTTGACGTGACACCGTCTTATAAATTGGTTTGCCGGGTGACACTTCAAGAAACTGCGTTACGCTCCGCTCACGTTATGCGCTCACAACGAGAGCGAGTGAGAGGCACGCGTCCCTTCCACTCGGGCATGGTTAGCCCGCCTAAGAGCGAGAGAGACAGACATAAAAAGTGAAAGGCACGCGTCCCTTCCGTAAAATTATTTTACCACTCAAAGTCGTTGTCACGTAAAACTTTCGCCCGTATACCGACTGTACAGGCAACCAATTTTTTTTTTATTTATAAATTTCTGCCGGTACGAACATCGTGACGCCGTAACTTCTTCGCAATGGCCGACTGATGAAGCTAGCTTCTAGTTTGTGATGCTAATAATAGATGGGATTATTTAATAAAGTAGATATCGAAGGGGACGAAATTTGGCGACTGTACCTTACGCCACCTATCGAAAATGGATTGTACTAACTCAGATTTAGAACAAATTTGGTTAGCTTAGGTTTGAATGGCGCAACCTTATAAGATATCCACATGCTGTAACGGACTTCGGCGCACGTCAGTGCGCGTAACGAAAGTTCTCAAAAAAGGAATATTATTTCCTGTTTTTGTTACATTCCTCATTAATGTTCCGGTCCTATTGATAGTAGCGTAATGTTATACAGCCTTCCTCGATAAATGGACTATCCAACAGAAAAATAATATTTCAATTCGGACCAGTAGTTCCCGAGATCCTAGCGTTCAAACGAACAAACTCTTCAGCTTTATAATATTAGTATAGATTCCACCAACACCAAAAAGTACTTTAATTCTTTCTTTTTTTTTTACTTAATTAAAATCAGCCATTCCACAGACTTCGGTGTCTGTGATCTTTGTCATTTAAATTCTTATTTTTTTACATATTTCTTGGATTAGGGAGAAGAAGAGGAAAATAGAGGGAGTTAGGAACATTACCTAATTCTAGTGCTCGTCTGTTGAGCCGATCACTAACGGTTGGGATTCTGCTAGTAATCGACTCAACATCGTCATTCGCCTATGCTTCCCGGCTCAGAGCCTCCACAACGGCCCGATTTCGGTCCTTTAGTGCTTTAATTCGAAACGGTACATTTTCAGGGTTTGACCTATAGTTAAAGTCGTTCATATTGGCAAGTACAACGCGTATCAACATAACGAACAACTTTTACAATTGAAACAAACTCTTAAATATCGAAAAAAAATTGGGTGCGTGTACTTATGTACGCGCGTGAGAAGTTATACTTCTTTTATTTTATTAAATTTATCGCCACCGAAAATTTATCCAATATATATAACATTCAAATACTGGCAATACATTGTCCAATCTTTCAATAATTTATTTGATTCTTGAGCTGAGCCAGCTGAGCAAAGTTGACAGAGAAGAGCGGCAACAGCGCGTTACCCGCGTATGTCACGAGCTGGCAACGTCGCGCGTCTTCGCCGTATAATTACTATTATGTATTCTATGCCTAGTAGCGGCAACCGTACGACACTATCTGTGTTCACTCACACATTGACATAAATGAACAAAAAAATTCGATGTTATTTCTACTATTAATCTACAATTTTCTTCAACTAAATATGAAATACCGCAAATAAAGACCAATTTAAATGCCAACTATAGTCATTTCAGTGTAAAATTATACTCTCGTCGCCCATGAATGGTCAATTAAATTAGTATGAAAATCGAACCACCTTAAGCAGACGACTTCATACTGTTAATTTTGTGTCACAGGTGCGCGCGCATCTTAAAATTTCACTCTCATCATTTTTTCATAACGCGCCTAAAGAAGTATAACTTCAAAAATTGGTTAATCGATTGAGATTCTTTCGAGTCCGAAAAGTACTGTAATTCGAACAGTACATTTTTAGGGTTTTCTTAAAAAAATAGTTAGTGTTTATTATCCTTGGATAAATTTAGTGGTTGAATTCAGGAGCAAGTTAGAATCAAGCAATCCTTGATTCTGAATGTACTATGCTAGCTAAATTCCATTACACTTCACTGAATTTAGTCGACTAAATTTAGCCAAGCCTTTAGCACTGAATTCATGACTGTGTTGTGAAGAGCAGCTTTTGTTAGGTTCGCTTAGTTTCTGTACATTGCGTAGTTTGTTAGAATAGTAGGTATATAAAATGTCGAAGAGCGCTAAGCAATGTTTATACTGTGTAATTTTTAATAAACATAGCATTTTGTAATTATTTCTGTTTTTGATTTAATAATTACCCCGATAGCAATATGGTGACTAAATAAAACGAATATTCAAATTATGTTTTTTTAAACAAAAAAAGAAGTGTGGCACTCGGGGACTGCCGCGGTAAAGCTATTGCATGTTGCATGCATTTTTATCAACATAAGCAATAGGGATGTTAACAATTTTTCGGAATTGCTTTTATTTTGAAGAGTGACATTTGTTTACCATAAAAAATATCACGGGAAATCCGTTAAGTTGGCAACACTGTTAAGAGCATTTAGTCTGTAAAGCTAATACAAATAAGATTCAAAGTCGAATGACCGAGTGGGGAGGACGGTGTTACGGTCTTCCATCCCTCTTTCTTGGGAACATAAGAAAGAGATGCACGATCACTAAACTTCGGTCCCCAGGCCCGCGATAAAAGCTATGCAATAGCTTAAAAACTACGAAGATTATTTATAGCGATTAGAAGTTATTAGTTTCGACTGACGTCACGTCTTTATGGATACGATTTTTATGTAAGTAGACTTGACGTCACAAACCCCGGACTCGGGGAGTTTGAAATCCTACGCGTGCCACTGTCTTTTCGAAGTCATGTGCCGCTAACTTAAGACTGTTAAGGAAAATATCATGAGGAAACCGACATGTACCTAGAATCTTTCGAGGTCATGTTTCTTCTACCAACCCGCACTGATCCAGCGTAGTGGGTCTTGACTCTCGAGAGAAGACTCAAGAGTCCCAGCCAGCAGTGGGGTCGTATGTGAAATAATGGGGTCACAAAATTATAATTTATTCACAAAGGGGGCAGCAGACAGAATAAGTTTGGGAACATCTGCAGTAGGTAATCATTGGACATTACTGCTTGTGGTAGAATAACTGGCATAGTGAGAAACCTACTTCTTCGCGCAAACTACGCAAAATAGACCATATTTTTTTTATTCAGAGAAAAGTGAGTAGGACCTTACCGCTGTATACTCGTATAGTTGCCGGCAGACAAGTTGACCCTATGAAGTTAGCTGCGCATGGTTGCGCAGAAACGTTTTTAAGGTCTGGAAGTGCACATGCGCGAACTCCAAGTCCCAGTCTCCAAGTCTCCAAGTCCCAGGAGTGGTATCATTAAGTGGGCTGTATATACAACTAATTTATAAATAAACAAAAAATGTCAATCAAATAAAAATACAGAAATAGGATAAAATAATATTTATTATCTTAAACATTACTGAGTGTAGATGTTTTAAAGAAATACTTGGTAATACATTATGTATTGATATTCTGGGGGAATAGTATGATTTGTCATACTGCGTAAATTAGCAAATTAATATTACCTACTCATAACCCTATTATAGCTATATTAAGCCCACGTATATGGGATAAAGGCAAGCAAATAATAATTAGACATACCATTAAAATAAATATGTATAAAATAAAGCCTCGATGTTTCTTGCTCGATCACGTCGGAAGAACTAAACCGATCTGGGTGAAAATTTTAATGTGAACAGATTTGAGCCTATTATTATAGGCGCATTAGCTACTTTTCTTTCCCCAATAATGCAGGATTCCTTATGGAATGGTTGTCTTTTAAACTACGCGAATGAATTAACGGGCATTCACTAGTAAATATAAATACAAGTGGAAACAATTCCAAATATACATATACAACGTGTGGCGGAAAGGTCCAACAAAATATGTGAATAGGTCATTTCAACACTGATGTGGACTTCATCTCCGAAGGTCTCTTTCCCCCAGCACTTTAGATCGCGAGATAATACGAGTCAAAGTTTGATGTAAAATTGACCAGCTTCAACCCTAATGCGCGGCCGCACGCCGTGCGACGACGGAGCGGCGCGCGGCGGCCGGCGCCGGCGCGGCGGTCAGTGACCGCGCCGCGCCGCCGGTGATTAGGGTTGTCAAATAAAACAATAAATAACGAATTTTTAACTTTGTATGGAAAAAAATGTTGTGCTTTCGTGTCTAATATTCACATATGTGAATCCATACCTAGTATAGATGAACTACAATTAATATTGTTGGACCTTTCGGCCACATGTTGTATACTGGTCCAGGGTACTGATTCTGACCACAATCCGAACGATTCAAATTCGGAATGACAATCCTTGTCTCTTTCATTTTCTAAATGGTTAAAACAGAGACCCAGAGATTTGATTTAGTGTCGAGAATTCGAGATCAATCCGACTGGGTACAGAATCACTACGCAGGTGTATAATGAGTATTTTCAGTTACCGAATGAGTAATTCAATGATATCAGTAATGCAATGCAATATTTATACTAGCGCAGGCCTTGTTCTAATTTGTTAGTACTTAAGCGCATGTCGAATAACATTCAAACTTTCAAACCCGAAGTATGTATATATATATATATATAATATACCTAGGAGATACCTATGTATCTATTTATTTTGAAGAACGTCAAATAATGTTCTTGGTGGACGGCATGTTCAATGCAAAAAGTAATTGTTACAAAACATATCAACAGATGGAGCCACCGGTAAAATTAACTCGCTGTAACGTTTCGTTTTGCATTGGACATATGGTCCCGAGCCGGATCATGTAAACGTTTTAAGGTCCACATGAGAATAATACAAACAACCGTTGTGATTTTAAAAAGGTAATCAAATATATGTGAATAACATATTTTTTAGACCACTACCGTTTAATAGTCCATTCCGTCGTATGACGCTGAGCGGAATGGACGTGTGTGCTTTACAAGTATATAACCGTCGTAGTGAAAACAAACACTGCAATAATAATATTTTTAGTAACATCTACGCCATATTGCTATCAAGAATTTGAAGATTAATACATTGCACAAGATTTAAATTTAGCATATTATGCTTTTAGCATCGAAAACATACTATCCCCACCTATAATAATTTTGCGGAAACCTGAAGCTAAATAACAGTTAATTTAATAATATAATTTCATAGAGGAACTTAAACTTAACATAATAATACTTGAAGCATTCTTAATAACTAATTATTGCAATATTGAATACAATTCTCCTAAAAATAATTGTCAATTAAAAACAGGGTACGCAGTAACTGTAAACATCGAGCGTTTTTATCATATTGAGATTTTTAAATAATAAACATTATAAAATTTTATCTCGAGTTAACTCCCGAATATGTGTATATATTTGGGAATACATTTAATTCTCGACATTTAATACTGTGCACACCTGTTTAAAATAAACCCAATTAAAAATATAAAACACATTTCGTAAATTAAAAAAAAAAAAGACGACGGTCGACCAATTTTTAACACAAGCATGCTTAGTTACTGTCAACCAACTCTTTATTTTCGCTTGAAATCAGGCGTTTTCAGAGTGACAGGTAAAAGTGACAGATAAGTTAAAAAAATATGTCAAACTATAAACATTGGCGTGTGCAAGGGCGGATACGGGGGGTCTACCGCCTAGCTGAAATTGTCTTTGCTTTGATATTCCTCTGTCTTTTCTTTTTGCTTGAAATTATAGAGACAGCAATAGCAAAGCCCAAGCTCATTTAGCGAGGCGGTAGAAGGCCGGGAGTACGTAGCCCCATAGATCTCGATTTTTTCTCAGTACAGAGTGACAAGACGAGCAAGACATGTACCTGATGGTAAGCAACATGCCTGCCACATAACAACGCAATGTCACGACACAGACACGAGAACATAGAGTCCAAATCATTACCTAAGCACTGCACTGCGCTCATCACCCAGAGATAAAAATTGTTTTATTTCTATATGATATAGTCCAGTGTTATGATTACAATATATTGACTGCCCTAGTGGCTTAGTTGGTAGTAGCTCTGCCTGCGAAGCCGAGGGTCGTGGGTTCGATCCCCACCCAGTGCAAATATTTGTGTGATGAATTCAAATGTGTGCACTGTGTCTGGGTGTTTCTATGTAAACTAAGTATGTATTTAAAACTATATAAGTATTATATCAGCTATCTGGCTGCCATCACACAAGCTTTGCTTAGTTTGGGGTCAGATAGTGTTGTGTGTGAATTGTTCACCAATATTTATTTATTTATTGATATTATGTAGTAGTAGAACTCTTGGAGAGTCCGCCTAGGGAAGTACCACGCATTTGCCAGTTATTACCGCCAAGCAGTAGTGTGCAAACAACGCCTTGTTTCGGTTTAAAGGGCAAATATTGCCAGAAAAATACAAGGCTTAGATAATATTTTAGATCTCTGGTTGACGAGCGCAGCGCAGAGCTAGGTATTCATTTCGGACTCTTCGTGTTCCAATTAGCTGCGTGTCACTGTGCTGTTATGTGGCAGGCATGTTATTATTGTAATTATTTTTTACATTATTGTATCTTTGACATATTATTAATCTAATTAATTTTATATTATTTTATTCTTTGCTATAATTTTGACTGGACCAAACAATTCAGAATCACTTGACATTAATTTATTCAATAAATGTGTATGTTAGTCTCAACATTGTATATTGTAAAGTCCCTTTTTGATAACATATTGTATCAAAGCCTGTCAACTAATGTAATTGTTTTTTTTGTAAATCGTTTTAGTTGTGAAATAAATAAATAAATGTTGCTTACCACCAGTGAAATACAAATACAAATCGAATTAGCGAGTAATTTGTCTGTCGTACATTGAACCGCGGCGTGCATTCACTCGGCTCGTCACTTTCGTTCGCCATCACGCAATCTTTTGTGCTAAAAACCGGTCAAGTACAACATTAAAATGAATAATATTACTGTTAACTATTACAATACATTGCGCCACTGTTACGTTCGTTACAAATGGTGAAGATGACATAAGCTGACATTGTATATCTGTTATTGTATGTGAACAAGAACAAAATTAAAAATTTTGACTAACCCCCGACTACCTAAGATTTGTTATCTGTACAACATTCTACTAATCAAGCCCTTTCGTTTGATACACATATTGAGGTAGTAGTGAAAAAAATAATATAATTCGCCATTTTGCGGTGTCGGCCATATTGGATTTGAAATTTGTTATAGCGTATGGTACTCTACTAGTTAAGGCCTTTCATTTGATACCCATATTGAGGTAGGTTGTGAAGAAATATTTTATCCGCCATTTTGTGGAGGCGGCCATTTTGAATCGATATTAACCAAACATAGCTAAGAACACCCGCACGGTAATTAACTTTCAAATAAAAAAACCGCATTGAAATCGGCTTATCCGTTTGAGCTCTACGGTGCCACAGACAGACAGACATCGACGTCAAACTTATAACACCCCTTTTTTTGGTCGGGGGTTAAAAAACCAAAATCAACTTCAAAATTTATAGACTGCAGGCCCGCAAACAAAATGTATGGGTCAAATGAACCACTAGGAGACCTACGTAGTATGATAGGAGGGTACAAAGTAATAAGATTGAGCACTATGCCGTCACTTGTAAGCTGTCCAACTGAGTGCAGTTGAAGAGGGGGGGTTCTAAACCTCGATCATTCCTCCTTGTCGCATGATTTTTGTACGGTGTGCGGAATAATGGTGCATCCGGGTCGGTGGATAACACAGAACCTCAGACAAAGAAGCGGCACCGTTTCATGGTGGATATTCCAAAGACACGGACGAAGAGGTTTGACTCTACGTTTGTGATAAGAACATCTAGGCTGTGGAATGAGTTGCATGAGTGGGTTTTTCCCGATAGTTATAATCTTGGTGTCTTCAAATCGAGAGTGAATCGGTTTCTTCTAGGTAAACACGCTCCATCGTAGACCGCATCGTCGCTTAACATCAGGCGAGATGGCGATCATAAAGTGTAAACCTATAAAAGTTAAAAAAATAACACCTCGAAAGATTCTAGGTACATGTCGGTTTCCTCACGATGCTTTCCTTCAGTTTTCTAAGTTAGCGGCATATTTTTTTTAAGAATGAATTTTGATTAAGTATCACATGTAGATTTAGGAGTCTGAAACTGACACGGCGGCGACTTTTCGGCGAAATGGTCATGGGAGATCGATCCCTACGACCAACGGAATTATTATTAGTAAAATTGAAACAAGGAAACATCAACAAGATCGGCCTATTTTTTGAACGTAATTATCTTTTTCTAGACAATACTGAAGATGGTGAATTCGGAGCACAAACTTCTTGAATTTCGTGCTAAGCGGTGAAATGGCTCTTAAGCACAATACTCCGAAAGGACAGTGGTGCGCGTGGGATTTGAGCCCGGGGGACTGGACGTATGGATAAAACCTATTTTTTTTACTTTCAAAGTAAAACGTCTATACGTCTGTTTTTTGAATAACTTTTTTTTTAAAATAAGAAGTGACGAGACGAGCAGGACACGTGCCTGATGGTAAGCAACATGCCTGCCACATAACAGCACAGTGACACGCAGCTATTGGAACATGAAGAGTCCAAATCATTACCTAGCACTGCACCGCGCTCATCACCCAGAGATCTAAGATAGTTATATCTCTAAGCCCTGTAATTTCTCTGGAGACATTGCCCTTCAAACCGGAACACAGTAATGTTTTCACATTACTGTTTGGGCGGTAGAATAACTGGCAAAGGTGTGGTACTTCCCCAGGCGGACTCTGCTAGGAGTCCTACCACTACCAATAACTAAGTATTAGACGTGTCAGAATACAGACAGTTTTTAGAATGCCTAGTGTTTTATCATTTAACCGAAACCGAAGCACATTTAAATGTAAATATATGTAAAACAGCGTCTAGAAGAATAACGCAACTCACACGAAACAGTTATTTCGTAACTATTATGCAGTTTTATTATCTTCTATAACAGTAGGCCCTGCCTGCGGTTTGACGCGGGTTTTAAGACTTTTTGAAGTGAAGTCTTTTGGCGCGCCATACGCAGACTTTTCGTGGGCTGTGAATTGAATTGTAGCGTTCCGCTCGGGAATGATAAGATATCTTCGGGTAAACTCGGGACCATGGCCATTGGCCATCTACAAAAATAACCCTCAAAATATCCATGAAAAATGTATACTTAAGTCAAATAAAAAATCTAAATATCTGATAGTACATAGACTATTTTTTAACGCGGGTAAAACCGTGGGGCGCTACTAGTAAAGTATTATTACTCGATTTATTGTATTTAAGTATTTATCCTGGTCCCCCAAATCTGAGGCTGCGTACTAGTGACCCCTCCAAAATTTGAGGCTGGGACCGCGCCTGCTCAAGACCAATACAATTAGGAAAAAAGATCCCTACTCCCCGCTATTTTCATTTTCTTCACCACTGCCTTTAAAGATGAAGGAAAACATCGCGAGAAATCGTCATGTTCCAAGAATCTTACGAGGTGTTATGCCGCCAACACGCACTGAGCCAGCGTAGTGCATTATTGCCTTGATTCACTCCTTGAAAGACAAAACCCTGTGGCTGCTTATGCATTCAAACCGCATAAATGTTTAGTTTTAAACGGCTATTTCTATATTTGTATCCTTATCTTACGCTTTTAATCAAACAATGTTATTTTGATTTAATCAAACAAAGGCTATAACGAAATAACAGATAGCACAGTCGGTAAACTCCTTGGAGGCGCCATCTTGAAATCATAATAGGTACAGGATTTTATCGCGACTTGCTCTTTTTACCCGACTGAAAGAAGGGTTATGTTTTGATAATCCAACACTTGCACAACAATGCGTTTTAGAATGCAATTCGATTTATCAAAGATAGTTCACAATTTCGCCAATATGGCGCCACTGTTTCGTTTTGTAAAAAAAATGTAATTGATTCAAAATTTTGCCAATATGCTTTTTTTTTTAACTTTTATAGGTGTACACTTGACCGCCATATCGCCTGATGTTAAACGACAATGCGGTCTACGATGGAGCGTATTTACCTAGAAAAAACCGATGTAAAAGAACCGAAAAGAACTCGGATGGGCAGCGTTCGGGAAACTTCGGCACATCTTCGAGTCCAAAATACCCCAATGCCTAAAGACGAAAGTCTTTCACCAGTGCGTGTTGCCAGTGATGACTTATGGAACTGAGACGTGGTCCTTAACTGTAGGCCTCATAACGAAGCTCAAAGTCACACAGCGATCTATGGAGAGAGCTATGCTCGGAGTCTCTTTGCGCGACAGAATCCGTAATGAGGATATTCGCAAAAGAACGAAAGTGGCCGACATAGCTCAAAGAGTAAGCAAGCTGAAGTGGCAATGGGCAGGCCACATCGCTCGCAGAACTGACAACCGATGGGGAAGGGAGTGGCGACCACGAACCGGATGACGCAGTGTTGGACGGCCTCCCACTAGATGGACAGATGACCTCACAAAGGTCGCTGGAAACCGCTGGTTGCAGATTGCGCAGGACCGTTCGTTGTGGAAATCTAGGGGGGAGGCCTATGTTCAGCAGGGGACGTCTTGCGGCTGATGATGATGATGATGATGATGAAAAGAACCGAAGAATGTAAAATGTCTTAACAAAATGTCACCTATGACGAAATTAAGAACTATATTTTGACAGGCGTATTCAAAACCCCTCATTCGGAACTACTTTCAACTTTCAACTATATATTATAGCTACATGTGTGACGGGCTTAAGTCGACATCTTAGCACTGAACTGGGACGTATATGTACGTAACGTGTGTTTACGCTTTAATGATATTATATATTCGTAAATTATTATATAATTAGCTACTTATAACGACGACAGCAGCCGCGTGTGGATCTGTAACAAAAGAAAAAAAATGTCAGTATCTTATTCATCTAGGATTATAATAATTAGTTGGCCTGGTGGCTTAGTTGCTAGTAAGTCTGCCTGCGAAGCCGTGGGTCGTGGGTTCGATCCCCAACTAGTGCAAATATTTGTGTGATGAATTCAAATATTTGCACTGTGCCTGGGAGTTTACCCGAAAATTTCTTATCATTCCCGAGCGTGACGCTAGAGATATGAATTCACAGCCCACGAAAAATCACTTATAATCTCAGAATTTGATTGCTTATTTTGGAAACTACGGAAACCGGAGCGTGAAACCGGAGGGCGATGCTGACGCATTTCTAGACGACCAATGGGAATTGCTTACGCATTTCTAGATGTCCAATGGCCACGGTCCCGAGTTCACCCTAAGATTTCTGATCATTTCCGAGCGTTACGCTAGAATTCAATTCACATCCCACGTAAAATCTCTATGTTTACACGCCAAAAGAAGATTTCACTTAAAAAAAAAACAATTCAGAACCTCCCACTTTTTTTGAGGTCCGTGAAAAGTCCGACCACTACAAATTAAACAAAATAAGAACTCAAGGAAACCCGTGCAACGCTCCTAGTGCAAAATAGAGAAGAAACAAAAGAAGTGTGGCACTCGGGGTCTGCTGCGGTAAAGCTATTGCATGTTGCATGCATTTTTATCAACATAAGCAATAGGGAAGTTAACAATTTTTCGGAATTGCTTTTATTTTGAAGAGTGACATTTGTTTACCATAAAAAATGCAGAGAAGTATACAATCTAGTCAGTCTTCGACAGCTAAGAGCATTTAGTCTGTAAAGCTTATACGAATAAGATTCAAAGTCGAATGACCGAGTGGGGAGGACGGCGTTACGGTCTTCCATCCCTCTTTCTTGTGAACATAAGAAATAGATGCACGATCACTAAAATTCGGTCCCCAGGCCCGCGATAAAAGCTATGCAATAGCTTAAAAAAACGCCGGCGTCATTAACCCAATTGCGTAAACGTTATCAAAGCACAGGAAGTAATATATATAACACACGCCACACAGACAGATTGGCTGATAACAGCCAAACATTAACCAGCTTTAATGCCCCTATCGTTATTTTAATTGAATTATTGATTTAACTTGTAATGAGTTATTTATCTAATCGATTCGCTGAAATAGTAAAAATACCTAAATCAAAATCATGCCGCTTTTGTTTGGCGTTATCAACCGACAGCACAATGTTTGGATGTTGAAAGTTGTTTAGCGGCGTTAAGCACTTTTTAACAGACTTCAACAAGAACAAAATTAAAAATTTTGATTAACCCCCGACTACCTCAGATTTGTTATCTGTATAACATTCTACTAGTCAAGCCCTTTGATTTGATACCCATATAAAGGGAGTTGTGAAAAAAGAAATGTATTTCGCCATTTTGTGGTAGCGGCCATCTTGGATTTGAAGTTTGTCATAGTGCAAAGTATTCTACTAGTTAAGCCCTTTCGTTTGATAGCAATATTGAGGTAATAGTGAAAAAGATAATGTGATTCGCCATTTTGTGGTGGCGGCCATCTTGAATCGATATTAACCAAACATAGCACGGATATTAACCTTCAAATAAAAAAAACCGCATCGAAATCGGCTAATCCGTTTGAGCTCTACGACAGACAGACAGACAGACATCAACGTCATACTTATAACACCCCTTTTTTGGTCGGGGGTTAAAAAAGAGGATGCTATCAATTCGGTTGTACGTTTTTTAGGGCTCCGTAAACCGTACAAACGGAACCCTTATAGATTCGTCATGTCTGTCCCGTCCGTATGTCACAGCCACTTTTTTCCGAACTTACAAGAACTGCACTGTTGAAACTTGGTAAGTAGGTGCATTCTGGGAGCCCCATTAAGATTTTTATACAATAAAAAAAAAATAAGGGTGCTCCATACTTAGAACTGAAACTAAAAATATTTTTTATCATCATACCCATACGTGTGGATTGTCTATGGATAGGTTTTCAAAAATGATGTTGAGATTTCTGATATAATTTTTTTCTACACTGAATAATATGCGCGAGGTAACTTCTAAAATAAGAGAATGATAACACTAAAACAAATATATGATGTACATTACCATGCAAACTTCCACCGAAAATTGGTTTGAACTCGATCTAGTAAGTAGTTTCTTTTGAGTAAATCATAAATTAATTATTATTATAAAAATATTATTGTAAAAGAAGGCTCAACTTCAAACTCCAGGAACAAGCCTGACTCAATCCTGGGTACAGCACCTGATTGGACTATTTTAATGGACACGTATGAAAAGCACTACAAAATCCCAGAGGATGTGGGTGTTTCGTCATCCAGACCGGACATTTTCCTTTTTTCTAGAGCTACGAAACGCATAGTCCTTGTAGAACTTACCGTACCGTGGGAACTAATATACCTAAAGATCACGCGATGAAATATAAACTATTTTCGTACAAAAAATTAAATCTATCCTATACGTGTTAGATTTGGCTGGCACCGACTTCAAATAGATGAGTGAGTAGCGCTTATAATAATGATTTTAGTTTATTTTTCGCTTTTGAGTGCCTATTTGTGGTTTTGAAGTCGGTTTAATTTTTTGTACGAAAATAGTTTATTTTACCCTTTTTAGTGTACAAGAACAGAATTAAAAATTTTGATTAAACCCTGAGTACCTTGGGTTTGTTATCTGTAACATTCTACCAGTCAAGCCCTTTCATTTGATACCCATATTAAGGGAGTTGTGAAAAATATAATATAATTCGTTTTTTTGTGGTGGCGGCCATTTTGGATTTGAAATTTGTTATAGCGTGTAGTATTTTACTAGTCAAGCCCTTTCATTTGATACCTATATTGAGGTAGGTTGTGAAGAAATATTTTGTCCGCCATTTTGTGGAGGCGGCCATCTTGAATCGACATTAACCAGTCATAGCTAAGAACATTTGCTATGGTTTTAACCTTGAAATAAAAGAAACCGCATCGAAATCGGCCCATCTGTTTGAGTTCTACTACGGTGCCACAGCAGACAGACAGACACACAGACAGACATCGACGTCACTTATAACACCCCTTTTTTGGTCGGGGGTTAAAAACAAGTTTTTATAAAAGCATTTACACAATTTTGTATTGACAGGGTCGAGATTCATTACTTTTGTGAGATCTACAACTACGTCATCCAGATAATTGTACGCAAATTTTCAGTTTTTGATTCATATTTCAAAAACTACTTGACCGATTTCGAAAAGATTTATATGGGACCATTCGGGAAGCATACTCATCCGAACACAAAAATAAATTTTAAAATCGGTGTAGAGGTTCTCGAAAAATCAGGTAACATACATAAAAAAAAAAAAAAAACATAGGGGTCGAATTGATAACCTCCTCCTTTTTTTGGAAGTCGGTTAAAAATAAGTATTACGACTTTACGACCTCCTAAACGAATTAACAAAAACGGCTATGTAGTTACGCTGTAGAAGTAGGAGCGAGAGGTATACCAGCCAAATCTCTCTATAACCTGCTGAAAGACCTTGGCTTATCCAGAAGTGCAGTAAGTTCTATAGTAGAACGAGTATCTAAAGCTGCACTAGTAGGCTCATATCAGATTTGGCTGGGCAGGGAGAGAAAAACGAGTAGTGAAGATGAGTGTTGATGTACGTCAGAAAGGGGTCCCTTAAACCTACGCCCGAGACACAAGTCTCGGGAACTACTCGAGTTTTCCTCTCTCTGCCACACGATGGACACGGCACGCATGCACGAAAAAGGGTCCCGTTACGCTCATTGTACGCTTGAGCCGCGTCTATCAATGTTTTGTTATGACGTTCTCACGTTAAACTATCGTCCGTAAACCAACAGACTTTACAGATAACCAATTTTTGTTTTTTTTGTAGAAAATAGATCATTACGAAATTTAGTTGAGTGTCTACAATTAATTGATCAAAGTCGATGATTGTTTTTTTTTTTTTTGAGAAAATAAATTATTTGTAATCGATTTTTGGTGTCGTTTGAATGCGGCTCATTCAAATCGGCGAATTAATCGGTAGGTACAACTCTAATCCGATAAAAGAAACGGAGTTATCGATCGATGCAGGAAAACATAACCGAAGGTCCCATAATTAGCGAGCATATTTATAGACTCTGCGACCTTGAGCCAATCAATACGTGAGGTATTCCAATACGATTGGTGAAATTCTCGAACTATAAATTTATGAATTAGTGCTATGGAGGGTATAGCTAAGGAGTATCGAGGTCAAAAACAAAGTTCTTTATTCATAAATGTACAATTTACAAGTCAATTATAAAAACCAAAAAAGAGGCAAACAAAACTTATACATGTTTAAAGTTTAAACTGGACATTCCATTGTACTCGTACGATTATAACTATCGTAGATATAAGTGTCAAACATTATAATATATGTATTTATTACAATTTTATTGAACAATGACAATTTTTTACAACTTTATTGTGAGTTTACCATCACTCTTTAAAAACTCGCTGTAACTATGAAAAGTTTGATCGACAAGCCAGCTTTTTAATCGGTTTTTGAAGCTGCCCCAACAACAAAATCAGTCCTGGATTTAACTATTTTAGATTAGATTATTTTAGTGTCACCTCATTAGGTAGAATATTTAAAAAAGAGACTAGCTTTATAAATAACAGTTCAATAATCTTCCACAATGGCGCTGATGTAGGCAAACGGTATGAACACCTGAGGTATGAATATAGCAATTGGAAACGAATTGAAGCACGCAGAGTACAAAAATAATAATTGGTTGCCTGTAAAGTCGGTATACGGGCGAAAGTTTTACGTGACAACGACTTTGAGTGGTAAAATAACTTTACGGAAGGGACGCGTGCCTTTCACTTTTTATGTCTGTCTCTCTCGCTCTTAGGCGGGCTAACCATGCCCGAGTGGAAGGGACGCGTGCCTCTCACTCGCTCTCGTTGTGAGCGCATAACGTGAGCGGAGCGTAACGCAGTTTCTTGAAGTGTCACCCGGCAAACCAATTTATAAGACGTTGTCACGTCAAAAAATTGTCGACTAAAACAGTTACTTGTAGAATTTTTTTACTACTTATGTAGTACAAAATAATGTAATAAATGTAACTTTAAATAATTATTATGAGAAAACGTGTAACTAGAGTGAGTTTATTTCGTGAACTGTGAATAGTACATTTATTTCTATGGTTTACTTTAAAATTTACCCAGATACTAATGAGGCGTCACCCTGATTGAATGTTAATTTTGGAAGGACATTTTTTCTTGTACACAGATGACACTCCTTACCTCAACCCTCCATAATTAGAACCTATATAGAATCAGATGGTAATACAACAGTGGCGCCACGCGGAGTCGCACAGGTATTGGTGAAGATTCTACGTGAGGTCACTAGTAATGAAGAGGCTTCGCCTTTCCAATCGTCGTTATGACGCTATGACGAGATATGCATCGTTCTTGTCAAAGTTCTTGTAAAAGGCTTCAAAGTCTTGAACATGGACGCAAAACTGCTAGCTTATCAGTTTTTTTATTGAATACACTTTGGAGAGTGTGCAACTGATCTGCCTTGATCTATTACCACTTTACCCTTTCTTCTATCGGACTTTTCGTATCTCGCGAAAAGCGAAGCAAATGAATTAAGAACTTTAAGAACCAAACTTTAAGAAGTGCGGCCCGTTTTTATCTACTTTTTTTTGGCCATGCGGCCCATGGCGCCTAAAAGGTTCCCAGCCCCTGTCTTATAGCATTCAGGGATCCCGTACATATTCAACGGTAAAATAATTTTTGTAAACGGTCCAATAGTTATTGAGATTAGCGTGTTCAAACAAAAAAACCTCTTGACATTTTATAATTTTTTTTTAAATAAAGAGTGACAAGACTAGCAGGTCATATTCCTGATGGTAACCAACATGCCTGCCACATAACAGCACAGCGACACGCAGCTATTGGAACGTGGAGACTCCAAATCGTTACCTAGCACTGCACTGCGCTCATCACACAGAGATCTAAGATGTTATAACGCTAAGCCCTGTAATTTATCTGGAAACATTGCCCCCTTCAAACCGGAACACAGTAACGTATTCACATTACTGCTTAATGTATAATATTAGTATAAAAGAATAAATGAGTTCTAATCATGAAAATTTAAGCGCTACAATAGTTTTCACTTCAAATGTTTTTTTTGACGTGACGCCTTATAAATTGGTTTGCCGGGTGACACTTCAAGAAACTGCGTTACGCTCCGCTCACGTTATGCGCTCACAACGAGAGCGAGTGAGAGGCACGCGTCCCTTACACTCGGGCATGGTTAGCCCGCCTAAGAGCGAGAGAGACAGACATAAAAAGTGAAAGGCACGCGTCCCTTCCGTAAAATTATTTTACCACTCAAAGTCGTTGTCACGTAAAACTTTCGCCCGTATACCGACTTTACAGGCAACCAATTTTTTTTTTTAATTAACCTATGGCAGCTGGCCGCTAGTCGCCTATACTACCGAGCTGACTATTCGGGTTAGCGCCGAGGGCGCAGGACCCAAAAGGAACCTAACTTTATTATTATTATTAAGCCATTTATTCCATAACCTTAATCATATTTCATTTAGAATGTTGTTAACTGTTGTTAGTATTTATCTTAATCTTAGTTGTTAGGAAGTGTGTTAGCTTGCAGTTGGGTTTTGGATATGGACCCCATTTTGGGTAAAGGCCTCCTTCAACTTTTTCCATGCCTTTCTCTCCATAGCCTGCATTATCTCGACTTATCTTCCACATAAGTCATTGTTGAAGTCTGTTGCATGTTCTATTATATTTTGCCTTGATTTTGTTTCTTTTGATTGTTGTTGAAGTTTTTGTATCCATGTTTTGTGAAGGCTTAGATCCTTAAATGATCTCTTTGAACTCCTGTATTTGTTAGGAACCTAACCTATGTAAAACCTATTGATATGCTAGTGCTGTAGCATGGGATGATACACTCCGCGAGGCATAAGCTGAGCTTTGCATTTGTGTGAGTGTACATGGATAGTGTAGGTGCGACAACCGGCCTTAGGCGCGGCGCCATTCTGTCTCGCCGCGCTCCTGCCTGATTGGTGATCACTCACACTAATGCAAAACTCAGCCTATACCTCGCGGACAAAATTTCAAGTTCCTGTCTGATTGGTGATCACTCACACTAATGCAAAGCTCAGCTTATACCTCGCGGAGTGTACCTGGGACGCGTTACGGCTGGTACCACGAGGGCGCCTCAGACGGCTCGACCTCGGCTCGGGCTAGTGCCGCGGGACATAGTGTTTGGCACCTCTTGGTGCCCTAGCGGAGTGGGACAAACAAATGTGTAGATCTGTCGGATGTATGAATTGGATTCGAATGCGACGGACGGATTGACCAACGATCGTCGAATAGGTCAAGGTTGTAGGTATTTGATAAGCACACGATAATTGGCGTTGCGTACGAAATCTATAAAACAATTCGCTAGTTAAATTAGCTAAATATCAAGAGTCTACATTGCAAACAAACAGAATAAAATAAAATATATATGTGGTGGACAATACGCGATGTATTATCGAGTAACGGCTATGTAGTTAGTTTATACGCTGTAGAAGTGAGAGCGAGAGGTATACCAGCAAAATCTCTCTATAACCTGCTGAAAGACCTTGGCTTATCCAGAAGTGCAGTAAGTTCTATATTAGAACGAGTATCTAAAGCTGCACTAGTAGACTCATATCAGATTTGGCTAGGCAGGGAGAGAAAGACGAGTAGTGAAGGTGAGTGTTGATGTAGGTACGTCAGAAAGGGGCCCCTTAAACTTACGCCCGAGTCACAAGTCTCGGGATCTACTCGAGTTTTCTCTCTCTGCCACACGATGGACCCGGCACCCGCACGGTGAATCCATGGAATGCTAAGAAAATCGTCTCTTTTGTTTTGAAATGAAATTAAATCATTTAATTGAGAAAACTGTGTACAGATTAGATTGATACAAACATACACCAGTACTCAAAGACACTTTTGTCCTCGCGGACATACAAAAAGTTCCGCTATGTCCATCGAACTCTTAAAAACGGCAGAAGCGGCAAACGCGCTTCTACTATGGCGATGCAAAATCAGGTGACGTCTCCTGATTTATTCTCAGTCGCAACAAAGAGTTGTGTACGTTCGCTAACAATTCAATTTTCAAATTTTTCAAACAAATTTTCGTCACGTTATTTTGTCTTTAGATTATGGCATACCTCATCTTCGTTTCTTTAATTATATCGATGGCTATGTCAATGTTAAAGAAATGAATTATAATAGGTACAAATATCTGAAAACTATCACACAACACTTTGGAGAGTGTGCAACTGATTTGCACGATCTGATACCACCTTGCCCTTATTTCTATCGGAATGCTCGTAGCTCGAAAAAGCGACATCGTTTCATGGTTGATGTTTCAAAGACACGAACAAAAATATTCGACTCTACTTTTGTGATAAGAACTTCAAGGCTATGGAATACGTTGCCTGAGTGGGTTTTCCCCGATGGTTACAATCTTTGTGTCTTCAAATCGAGAGTGAATCGGTTTCTTCTAGGAACCTGTTCCATCGTGGACCGCATCGTCGTTTAACATCAGGCGAGATGGCGGTCAAGTGTGAACCTATAAAAGTTACAAAAAAACAACATTTTGTGGACGTCATCCCAAACTTGTCAGAATATTCGAAGATATTCATTTAATGAGTTACAAACCCACGGTGTTATTTTTACCCACAAGCGACGGCTCTGGAAATTTGATGATCAATAAATATACATATCTGTGGCATTTTTAAATAATTTGGTAAAAAAAAAAAAACTTGCCCCTTATTTTTTAACCCCCGACAAAAAAAAGGGGTGTTATAAGTTTGACGTCGATGTCTGTCTGTCTGTCTGTCTGTCTGTCGGTCTGTCTGTCTGTCTGTCTGTGTGTGTGTCTGTCTGTGGCACCGTAGAGCTCAAACGTATGGGCCGATTTCGATGCGGTTTTTTTTATTTGAAAGTTAATATCCGTGCGGATGTTCTTAGCTATGTTTGGTTAATATCGATTCAAAATGGCCGCCTCCACAAAATGGCGGACAAAATATTTCTTCACAACCTACCTCAATATGGGTATCAAATGAAAGGGCTTGACTAGTAGAGTACCAAACGCTATAACAAATTTCAAATCCAAGATGGCCGCCACCACAAAATGGCGAATTATATAATATTTTTCACTACTACCTCAATATGGGTATCAAATGAAAGGGCTTGATTAGTAGAATACTTTGCACTATGACAAATTTCAAATCCAAGATGGCCGCTACCACAAATTGGCAAATTACATTTCTTTTTTCACAACTTCCTTAATATGGGTATCAAATGAAAGGGCTTGACTAGTAGAATGTTGTACAGATAACAAATCTAAGGTAGTCGGGGGTTAATCAAAATTTTTAATTTTGTTCTTGTCCATGACCTGCCTGCCGGACTAATTAGAAGAGTTTATCTTTGACCCAGTCCACATCTCTACATTAGCAGTATTTTTATTTTCTTCTAAAATTTAAATTTTTTCTCCAGTAAAATTTCCTCTTTTTAACCCCCGACCAAAAAAGGGGTGTTATAAGTTTGACGTCGATGTCTGTCTGTCTGTCTGTGTGTGTCTGTCTGTGGCACCGTAGAGCTCAAACGGTTGGGCCGATTTCGATGCGGTTTTTTTTATTTGAAAGTTAATATCCGTGCGGGTGTTCTTAGCTATGTCTGGTTAATATCGATTCAAAATGGCCGCCTCCACAAAATGGCGGACAAAATATTTCTTCACAACCTACCTCAATATGGGTATCAAATGAAAGGGCTTGACTAGCAGAATACGCTATAACAAATTTGAAATCCAAGATGGCCGACACCACAAAATGGCGAATTATATTATATTTTTCACTACTACCTCAATATGGGTATCAAACGAAAGGGCTTGACTAGTACAATACTTTGCACTATGACAAATTTCAAATTCAAGATGTCCGCTACCACAAATTGGCAAATTACATTTCTTTTTTCACAACTTCCTTAATATGGGTATCAAATGAAAGGGCTTGACTAGTAGAATGTTGTACAGATAACAAATCTAAGGTAGTCGGGGGTTAATCAAAATTTTTTATTTTGTTCTTGTATTAGGCCTTTAGGCCTACAGCGCCCACAAGGGTGTGTTATCGCCCACTTTGGGAAAGACTGATCTAGCCCTTACACCGCGAATATTCGTAGGACTCTTTGCTACCGCCGAGCGTAATAAATTCATTGTTATTAAAACATTGATCAAAGTTACAACGAACTACAAGAACTTATGTATTATGTTACCGGCTGCTACGGAACCCTTCATGGGCGAGTCCGACTCGCACTTGGCTGCTTTTATTTTAGGAATATACGGGAACGAGAAATATGCGGGTAAAACCGCGAAGCGCTGTTAGTAAGCCTATTAATATTTCAAATGTCAAAGTTTGTATGTTCGTTGCTCAAAAATGTCGGAACGTCTTACCGGATCGGCTGGAATTAAATTTGGAACATAGAATATAGCCTAGAACAGCGTTTTTCAATCTGTGGGTCCCGACCCTCCATGGGGGGTCGCAAAGCTTCATCCAGGGGTCGCTAGTAAAAGGCAGAAATTCTACAGTGCACCAAGTCAGTCTACAGTCACTATTACATTGAAAACACAATTACAGAGAGAAGGCGATTTGAATTTAACAATAAACACACCCAGGGTTCGTTAATCGTAAAATTCAAATCGTTTCGGTGTTTTTGAAATGTTAATAATGATTAAATCTCTTCTTAATCGAATTCTATTTCTCTTTTCAGTTGTAATAAGTGTGGAGTGAAATTCCTCTTTTTTGTCTCCGGCCAAAGGGGTCGCGAGAATATTTCAACCCATAAAGAGGTCGCATTTCCAAAAAGTTTGAAATACACTGGCCTAGAATAACAAATAGGCTATTTTTTGTCTCGACAAAATAACGGGTAGAAACGCGTGGCGATGCTAGTAATACTCTTATAGACAAACCAAGAACCTCCTTTCCTTCACTATGTAGGTCAATACGGTTGTATAACTGGCTTACGTCAACAAAACGTCTAGCGCCGGCTCATACAAACCATACATCCATACAACTAACTAAAATTCAAATGTCTGTTTGTTAAAGAGTACTAGAATATAATTCTACTAATATTATAAATGTATTTAGATGCTCGTAGCTCGAAAAAGCGATATCGTTTCATGGCCGATGTTCCAAAGACACGAACGAAGAGTTTTGACTCTACTTGTTGTAATAAGATCGTCTAGGCTGTGGAATGCGTTGCCTGAGTCAGTTTTCCCCGATGGCTACAATCTTTGTGTCTGTAGAATAACAGGCAAAGGCGTGGTACTTTCCCAGGCGGACTCTGCCAAGACTCCTACCATTACTGGAGAATAACTGGTAAAGGTGTGGTACTTCCCCAGGCGGACTCTGCCAAGAGTCCTACCACTACTGTAGAATAACTGGCAAAGGTGTGGTACTTCCCTAGGCGGACTCTGCCAAGAGTCCTACCACTACTGTAGAATAACTGGCAAAGGTGTGGTACTTCCCCAGGCGGACTCTGCCAAGAGTCCTACCACTACTGTAGAATAACTGGCAAAGGTGTGGTACTTCCCTAGGCGGACTCTGCCAAGAGTCCTACCACTACTGTAGAATAACTGGCAAAGGTGTGGTACTTCCCCAGGCGGACTCTGCCAAGACTCCTACCATTACTGTAGAATAACTGGTAAAGGTGTGGTACTTCCCCAGGCGGACTCTGCCAAGAGTCCTACCACTACTGTAGAACAACTGGCAAAGGCGTGGTACTTCCCCAGGCGGACTCTACCAAGAGTCCTACCACTACTGTAGAATTACTGGCAAAGGCCACCACCACTTGTTTCACTAGCTTTAAGGATATATCGTTTTGTATATTGTTTTTCGTATTGTGGACAATAAAGAGTATCTATCTATCTATCTATCTAAAGGCGTGGTACTTTCCCAGGCGGACACTGCCAAGAGTCCTACCACTACTGTAGAATATCTGGCAAAGGTGTGGTACTTCCCCAGGCGGACTCTACCAAGAGTCCTACCACTACTGTAGAATAACTGGCAAAGGTGTGGTACTTCCCCAGGCGGACTCTGCCAAGAGTCCTACCACTACTGTAGAATAACTGGCAAAGAATAGAATAGAATAGAATAGAATAGAATATTATTTATTGTCATGGAAGTAACATTCACATATATAATTACAAAAATTAAGTACATAGTATAAACGCCACTACACAGACTCGTCACATTACAATTAAATTTCATTTGATGTACTTACAAAATATGTTTGAGACCTGTTGAAATAAGTAGGTACTCTGTTGTATCTTCTTAACTCAATCTCTCACTCACTCAAACTCTTTTCTTCACTTAATTCAATCTAATCTCAAAATATATATTTTCTTTTTATTCTACGTCAAAGAAAATATCACAAAAAATATACAAATACGACAAAAACAATAATATAATAGTGCATATACTACCTATGTAGTATATCTATTTTCTACCTACCTACCTTTAACGTAAGAAAGCGACAATATCACCATTAAAACCATCACAATTACAACAAAAACAAAATCAGTACTTATAATATAGCATCCACTATCCTAAAGATCCAATGACGTCAGGAATATTAAACATAAATTTATTAAGTACCTAACTTTATTTCCAAAAGGTGTTTAATAAGTAAGGTGTGGTACTTCCCCAGGCGGACTCTGCCAAGAGTCCTACCACTACCCTACTGTCTGTGAATAATATTTATTTATTTATTCACGTTTTAATGATAAGCAGTGAATTCGCGGCAATCAACTAGTCTATTAGATTAAACAATTATGTACGCACAGGTGTATTCGTCTGTTTATTTTTATTATAATAAAGTTTATTTTAAAACGCCTGCCCATTATTATTCTAGAGCCAATCTAGTTGTTCAATGGATCCCGACTGTTCAGTTGTTATGTTCCTTTACTAGAATATATTTTATTTTCTGCAATAGTATTAATTCAATAACATATTATAGAATTCTAGAACACCAGAAATCTAAGTGCTTGTTTTATTCTTTTCAGTTTTATAGTATGTAGTTTGGTTCACTTTTTATGCAGTCGGGTTTTTTGAGTTTTTAAATTATGTTTATTTTATTTCCGAGTTTATCTTTTCACACTGAGCCAGCTCAGCCAGCTAAATAAGCTAAAAGCATTAAATAGTTCCTCTGGCGTCATATTGGTAGCACTGGTAAACGTAACGAGGCCCCACTTATTCCACTAAGATGTGTCCATTACTACCAACATGACGCCAGAGGAACTATTTGATGTAACGCACTATAACAGGATATGGGAATTCCGTGCTTAACTTGCACAGAGCATTAACATGGATAGATAAAAAATAACAAGAACCCAATGACGTCACACAGATAAGAATTAGTGCGGTATGGTCGCTGAGCGACAAAGACCTATAATAAATTTAAAAAAAATATAACAAAGTTTTAGTTATTATTTTGATATTATAATTACGATTCTATAAAAAGGCAAACAGACAAACATACATTTTAACCGACTTCCAAAAAGGAAGAGATTATTAATTCGACTCCAGTTTTTTTATGTACCCTCTAAGCGATTTGAAAATTTCTTTTTAAGTTCGGATGCTTCCCGAATGGCCCCATATAAATCTTATCGAAATCGCTCAAGTGGTTTTTGAAATATGAACCAAAAACTAAAATTTGCATACAATTTTCTGGATGACGTAATTGTAGATTTCACAAAAGTTACGAAATCAGAACCTGTCACCACGAAATAGGGTAAATGCGTTAATAAAAACTTGTTTTGCACTAAAAAGAGTAAAATAAACAATTTTCGTACAAAAGCCAAGTCTAACAGGTAGTGGATATGCCTACATAGTATTTTGGCCTGACTAGCACCGACTGGCCTACTACTGGCCTCGTGGCTTAGTGGGTAGTAACTCTGCCTGCGACGCCGAAGGTCGTGGGTTCGATACCCACCCAGTGCTAATGTTTATGTGATAAATCCAAATGTTTGTATTGTGTCTGGGTTATCTATTCTATGGTCTGGGTGTTTCTATGTATAATAAGTATGTATTTACAACTATATAAGTATTATATCAGCTATCTGGCTTCCATATTACAAGTTTTACTTAGTTTGGGGTCAGATGGTGCTGTGTGCGAATTGTCCACCGATATTAAATTTATTATTCATTTACAGCACCATGATCAGAGTTACTAAGCTACTTTTTATCACGGGAATATAATGGGAAAGGGTACTATACGTTTTTACTGTTTACGCGTTTTAAATTACTCCACAACATTATACCATATTGCAATAGTAGCGAATACGTAAGAACCAGAATCGTGATCTTCAGGGGTCTGAATGGGCTGCCTATAATGATGATGGATAGTGTTTTTAACTCCCGACCAAAAAAAGGGGTGTTATAAGTTTGACGTCGATGTCTGTCTGTCTGTCTGTCTGTCTATCTGTCTGTCTGTCTGTCTGTCTGTCTGTCTGTGTGTGTGTGTCTGTCTGTGGCACCGTAGAGCTCAAACGGATGGGCCGATTTCAATGCGGTTTTTTTTACTCGAAGGTTGATATCCGTGCGGATGTTTTTAACTATGTTTGGTTAATATCGATTCAAGATGGCCGCCTCCACAAAATGGCGGACAAAATATTTCTTCACAACCTTCCTCAATATGGGTATCAAATGAAAGGGCTTGACTAGTAGAGTACTATACGCTATAACAAATTTCAAATCCAAGATGGCCGCCACCACAAAATGGCGAATTATATTATTTTTTTCACTACTACCACAATATGGGTATCAAATGAAAGGGCATGACTAGTAGAATACATTGCACTATAACAAACTTCAAATACAAGATGGCTGCTACCACAAAATAGCGAAATACATTTCTTTTTTCACAACTCCCTTAATATGGGTATCAAATGAAAGGGTTTGACTAGTAGAATGTTGTACAGATAACAAATACGAGGTAGTCGGGGGTTAATCAAAATTTTTAATTTTGTTCTGGTGATACGACGACATGAACACGACTGGTCAAACACATAGTTCTACAAAAAGCGAATAATTTTTCCTGTATCACTTCATCTAGTACCGTTACTTCAGTCCAGCAGTTTTTTACTACCATACAGTGTATTATTATTTGTTTAACAAGAACAAAATTAAAGATTTTGATTAAACCCCGACTACCTCGGATTTGTTATCTGTACAACATTCTACTAGTCAAACCCTTTCATTTGATACCCATATTAAGGGAGTTGTGAAAAAATAAATGTATTTCGCCATTTTGTGGTAGCGGCCATCTTGGATTTAAAATTTGTCATAGTGCAAAGTATTCTACTAGTCAAGCCCTTTCATTTGATACCCATATTGTGGTAGTAGTGAAAAATATATTTTAATTCGCCATTTTGTGGTGGCGGCCATCTTGGATTAGAAATTTGTTATCATATATTGTATTCTACTGGTCAAGCCCTTTCATTTGATACCCATATTAAGGTAGGTTGTGAAGAAATATTTTGTCCGCCATTTTGTGGAGGCGGCCATCTTGAATCAGTATTAACCAAACATAGCTAAGAACATCCGCACAGAAATCAACCTTTAAATAAAAAAACCGCATTGAAATCGGCCCATCCGTTTGAGCTCTACGGTGCCACAGACAGACACACACACACACAGACAGACAGACAGACAGACAGACATCGACGTCAAACTTATAACACCCCTTTATAAAAACGAAACGAACAATACTGGTCAAATTCCCGCTCTACAAAAAGCGCTTTTTGTACTAGTAGACAGCAAAAATTACCCCAGAACATTATACCATACTACAGTAAAGGCGAAAGAGGAACCAGAATCGTGCTCTTCAGGGGTCTGCCTATAATGATGATGGATAGTGCTTTGATAAGACGACACGAACAGGACTGGTCAAACACCTAGTTCCAACGATCTCAATCCAAAGATGTGCCCTCCCAAACTTCGCAGCGCACGGAATCTTGTTATCGTTAGGAAGACTCAGCTCACTCTTTCTGTTCTAGTCGGTTGTAGGAAGCGGTGAAAGCCGGACGTTTTTTTTTCGCTATTTGTTTGCCAACAACCAAAATAAGCAGAACCACAGCATACCTCGCCGCTAGCGATTCTAGGGGTCAAGTACATTGGAGATGTGTAAACCACTTACACTACACACACAGACGCAATTCTTTACCAATTTCAAGGTGCTCAAGGCACATCTAGCGGTACATATCAATGCCTAGCTCTACAAAAACCGATTAATCTTTCCGGTATCACTACGTCTAGGAATACAGTTAGTTCGCTCATTCATAGTTTTTTGACTACATTAATTTGTCATCTGTGTATTTGAACTCTAAACCGGTTATGTTTAATGGAATCAATTGCCAAATATAATATATGGTTATTGATTTCAATGAATATCATTGTAATAATACATTTATTCATATAGTTGCTTAGAGTTTCGGATTTTAATGATCATTTGGTTTTATTGATGGTTTTCACTCAGCTATCTCGTGTGATGTTTATAAGTTTCTGTGTTATAAGTTTTCACTTCTATCGGCAGTTTCTAAGACTGTCAATTTTTATAACCGACTTCAAAAAAGGAGGTTTCTCAATTCGACCGTATGTATGTTCCTTTTTTTTTTTTTTTTTTTTATGTGTGTTCGCGGATAACTTCGTCGTTTATGAACCGATTTTGATGATTCTTTTTTTGTTGTAAAGGAGATATTCCAAGGGTGGTACCATGATAAGGAAACTAGGATCTGATGATGGTATCCTAGAGAAAACGAGGATAACTTTCGAAAATTGTAAAGATGACTAGTGCGTTAGTTAAGTTTTTGCTTGAGCATTTTAAAGCAGTATAGTTTAAAGATGGTCTGGAGTCGATCTGATGAGGGAACGGGAAGACGGTCGAGGGAACTCCTCGACGGTACATAGTAGTTACCTTGTGTTTGGGCTCGATGAATTTGTATTGATGAGAACTTTTACATAGATGAGTTGTGACTGTCATTAGTGGTCTGATGATGAAGATAAAGGACAGTCAAGGGAATTTCTTAACGGCTTACAGGAACTACCCAGTGTTTGGGTTTAATTCATGTATTGAGATCTCAACACGAAATCGTGTAAATGCATTAGTGAAAACTTGTTTAGCACTAAAAAGGGTAAAATAAACTATTTTTTACAAAAAATTAAACCGACTTCAACACCACAAATAGGCACTCAAAAGCGAAAAATAATTTAATATAGGTAATTATTATAACCTCTACTCACTCATCTATATGAAGTCGGTGCCAGCCAAATCTAACAGGTAGTAGATAGATACTACTTACCTATGCCTACTTACTTACTACCTCGTACATAGTATATCTACTAACTTTTTAACTAGCCTGGCACCGACTTCATATGGATGAGTGAGTAGAGGTTATAATAATTACCTATATTAAATTATTTTTCGCTTTTGAGTGCCTATTTGTGGTGTTGAAGTCGGTTTAATTTTTTGTAAAAAATAGTTTATATCTAGTTGCTTAGAGTTTCGGATTTTAATGATCATTTGGTTTTATTGATGGTTTTCACTCAGCTATCTCGTGTGATGTTTATAAGTTTCTGTGTTATAAGTTTTCATTTCTATCGGCAGTTTCTAAGACTGTCAATTATTTTATTCCTTTTATATGTTTACACTTGACCGCCATCTCGCCTGATGTTAAGCGTCGATGCGGTCTACGATGGAGCGTGCTTACCTAGAAGAAACCGATTCACTCTCGATTTGAAGACACCAAGATTAATAACAATCAGGAACGAAAAGGTTTGATAAGAACTTAAGAATGTCTAGGCTGTGAAATGCGTTGCCGGAGTGGGTTTTTCCCGATAGCTTCAATCTTCAAGTTCTTCAGTCTTCAAATCGAGAGATGTTTTAACAATAGTCAATTTATGACGTATTAAAATAAAACTACGTACTAGATTTCATTCAAACCAATTCTCGTTGATAGATTTCGTGGTAAGGTACATCATACACTTTTTTTATTTTCGTCATTCTCTTATTTTAGAAGTTACAGGGGGGACACTTTTGACGTGACAACGTCTTATAAATTGGTTTGCCGGGTGACACTTCAAGAAACTGCGTTACGCTCCGCTCACGTTATGCGCTCGACAACGAGAGCGAGTGAGAGGCACGCGTCCCTTCCACTCGGGCATGGTTAGCCCGCCTAAGAGCGAGAGAGACAGACATAAAAAGTGAAAGGCACGCGTCCCTTCCGTAAAATTATTTTACCACTCAAAGTCGTTGTCACGTAAAACTTTCGCCCGTATACCGACTTTACAGGAAACCAATTTTTTTACCACTTTGGAAGAGTCCCTCGCGCAAACTATTCAGTTTAGAAAAAAAATATGTTAGAAACCAACAATGATTAAAGTAACAACGAAGTACAAGAACTTTTGTATTATGTTACTTGCTGCTACGGAAGCCTTCATGGGCGAGCCCGACTCTTGATCGATAATAAACACACATTTATTCACTTTTAACGTTAGGTTAGGGGTTCCTTGGAACCCCTAATCTAACACGCGCTTGACCACTTTTATTTTTTAAATAAATTATTTATGGTCAAAATGGTTCCTTTATACGGCGCGGCGTGCGCAAACGCATCTGTGGTTCGCGGAAGGATTGCGGTAATCGACCTTTAAAACTTATTAATTGAAACATGACTCATATCGTAATTGACTCACGAATCGTGTTAGGTAATTATTTAAATTAAACAATTATTCGAAAACCGAATAATTTCTAAGACTGGGATTTTTTCTTTAAGGAAGTACCTGGTCATTGGTGATTCGTTTAAAAAAGAATTTCTTGTTGAAAGTAGCTGTTTTTAACCCCCGACCAAATGAAGGGGTGTTATAAGTTTGACGTCGATGTCTGTCTGTGTGTCTGTCTGTGGCGCCGTAGAGCTCAAACGGATGAGCCGATTTGCCGATTGTGCGGATGTTTTTATTTAGCTATGTTGTTAATATCGATTCAAGATGGCCGCCTCCACAAAATGGCGGACAAAATATTTCTTCCCAACCTACCTCAATATGGGTATCAAATGAAAGGGCTTGACTAGTAGAATATTATTCACTATGACAATTTTAAATCAAAGATGGCCGCTGCCACATAATGACGAAATACATTTCTTTTTTCACAAATCCCTCAATATGGGTATCAATTGAAAGGGCTTGACTAGTAGAATGTTGTTATATTAAGTTACGGCTGGTCTAGTCGGAAGAACGGCGCCTGCCGATCCGGAGATCCCGGGTTCAAACTCCACACGCACCACTGTCTTTTCGAAGTCATGTGCGTAATGCCGCTAACTTAAAAACGGTGAAGGAAAACATCGTGAGGAACCAGACATGTACCTAAAACCTTTCGAAGTCATGTGTCATCCACCAACCCGCACTGGGCCAGCGTGGTGGATTATGGCCTTAACTCTCTCCTTGCGAGAGAAGGCCCGAGTTCCAGCAGTGGGAACATTTAATGGGCTGTTGATGATGATGAGTAGAATGTTGTACAAATTACAAATCCGAGGTAAATCAAAATGTTTAATTTGTTCTTGTATCTCTATATATAAGGCATGTACGAGAGCACTATTTGAAGGAACCATCATCTTAGTTAGTTACTCATCTTTAATAAGCTATCTATACCTATGTTCTTTTTTAGTATGTGTATTTTTATATGTATTATATTAATAATTATAGTTATATAAGTATATATGTTATTTATTACGTATTATAGTATATAGTATTTAATAACGTGTTCATAATAATAGTATTTTAAAACTTTTCACACATTATTTTGTTTCAAAATTATTTTAGTTTCTACTGTTTATATTTGCCTACATAACATTTAAATGTCCTACTCAGCGGGTAGCTGGTAGAAAATGCGCCCTAGCATTAAGCTTTCCGTTTGTACATTATTTTTGTTACTGTGCAATAAATATTAAATAAATAAATATATTTGTATATTCTATATTTGTCTGCCATTTTGTGGAGGCGGCCATCTTGAATCGATATTAACCAAACATATTCAAACACATATCATAACAACTTCAAATTTAAAAAAACGCATCGAAATCGGCCCATGCTATTGAGCTCTACGGTGCCACAGACAGACAGACATCGACCTCAAACTTATAAGCACCTTTTTTTGGTCGGGGTTAAAAATGAATACCTACAAAGTCTTCATGTATTTATACGCAGGTAAAATCTAAAAAGACTGACGCACATACAAAACAATGTCTGGCGGGAAACATATACACCTGTTATCTAAATACACCTCATTAATAGTCTGCGCCGGAAAATCTATCGGCCAGCGGCGCCACTTTTGATACCTTGGTAATACGAGAAAAACAGTCGGGAAATTGTATAAGCATGTAACAATTTAATTAGTATTTAACCGACTTCCAAAAAAGAGTAGTAGCAATATGTGCACATCACATCCTCAGCAAGAGAGTGGTTTACAACTGGAACAGGTTGCCTGAGGATGTTATTTCGGCAAAGTCGTTAAACTCTTTTAAGAACAAACTTGACAAATGGATAGTAAAAGACAAAATCATTTTAACAAACAATTAGATAGATAGAAACACTTTATTGCTCACAACACAAAAACAAAAAAAAATGAATAAACAAAAAAGATAAATTCGACAATTACCTATAATTTGTTATTTCAACACTGAGATATAGGCATAATACCAGCTAAAGCTGCTAGCCTATTAATAAATAAAATTTTCTTTAGTGCCACGAAATACATGGAAGTAAATTTTTAGTTTTTTGTTCATATTTACAAAACCACATCGATTACAATAAAATTTATACGGGATGACCACTGAACTATCATCTACAAAACAAAAAAATAACCATCAAAATGGAATCACAATTTACGGCGCTAAAAAAAAACAAAAAAAAAATTGGCAGTCTATTACTGCAGTGATAGAAGTAATTTTTTTTAAATAAAAAGTTACGAGACGAGCAGGACATGTGCCTGATGGTAAGCAACATGCCTGCCACATAACAGCACAGTGACACGCAGCTATTGGAACATGAAGAGTCCAAATCATTACCTAGCACTGCACTGCGCTCGTCACCCAGAGATCTAAGATCTGTAAAAGACTTATACCTCACTAACTTCGAATTCGACAGCTTACTTTGGAAACTACGCGGGCAATGCTGACGCATATCTAGATGGCCAATGGTCATGGTCCCGAGTTTACCCGAAGATTTCTTATCATCCTCGAGAGTGACACTAGAATTTAATTCACAGCCCACGAACTAAGCCCAGTCTGAGACCCGCCAAAAGAAGTTATCACTTCAAAAAAAAAACATACATCCGAATTGATAACTCACCCTGTTTTGAGTCAGTTAAAAAAAGTAACTAGTACGATAGTTGGCGGCTTTATGACTGAGAGCGATCTGTTCCAACCAACTATAGGTTTGGAAAATAATACGTGGACAAGTCAGAATAAGGTGCGCAAATAAGATCTACGTTTTAAGTGAATAGTACAGTTTTTTCGACACAAGTCCTGAACAGTTGTGTTTGTTCACTCAATATGGGAACGGGATATTTAGATTGGCGCTCAATTTATAAATAAACAATTTGTATTCATCGCGTCGATCGCTAGCTGGGAGCGTACTCCCAATAACGATAACCAAAAAACTGTGTTAAGGTGCGTCCCCCAGCAAAACGAGTTTTTTTACCTGTTTTCAGAGCTATCTACTCATTAGCCAAAACAAATATCAACTGGTAAAAAATACATTACAGTTTCTTGGCTTCAAAATGAATTTATTGTTTAAATAACCTCCTCACAACGAAACCATCTGATTTGTACGATCTAATACCACCTTGCCCTTTTGACGTGACAACGTCTTATAAATTGGTTTGCCGGGTGACACTTCAAGAAACTGCGTTACGCTCCGCTCACGTTATGCGCTCACAACGAGAGCGAGTGAGAGGCACGCGTCCCTTCCACTCGGGCATGGTTAGCCCGCCTAAGAGCGAGAGAGACAGACATAAAAAGTGAAAGGCACGCGTCCTTTCCGTAAAATTATTTTACCACTCAAAGTCGTTGTCACGTAAAACTTTCGCCCGTATACCGACTTTACAGGCAGCCAATTTTTTTTTTTCTATCGGAATGCTCGTAGCTCGAAAAAGCGACATCGTTTCATGGTTGATGTTCCAAAGACACGAACGAAGAGATTTGACTCTACTTTTGTGATAATAACGTCTAGGCTGTGGAATACGTTGCCTGAGAGGGTTTTTCCCGATAGTTACAATATTTGTGTCTTCAAATCGAGAGTTTCGGTTTCTTCTAGGTAAACACGCTTCATCGTAGACCGCATCATCGTTTAACATCAGGCGAGATGGAGGTCAAGTGTAAACATATAAAAGTTAAAAGAAAGCCATAAAAGATAAATAATTGTAATTACCATGCATCTACTCGAAAACCCGCCATAATTTGGATTTTTTACTTCCACCAACGGATAGGCAATTCCATTACGACCATTTTGGTAGAAATATTTTTTTCAAAAGACCAAAATCTGATTTTATAAAGAGTTTATTCTAAAATTTTAACGTAAAACAGCGTGAAATCCTACTGTTTCTCTCTTGCTCGTTCTTGCGGTGTGCGATGAGGTAAGAAATACTCAAGGTCATTTGCTCGGGGTATGCCCTTAAGAGTTAAACGTTACCAGTATATCTTGAGCTCAGGACTCGCGGCTATTCAGACGACGACTGTGTCGAAAATTAACCATTCTAAATAATCCTTCAGGTACATTATGGAAATAATATGGGACACATGTTTTTTTGACGTGACAACGTCTAATAAACCGATGAACGCCACGCCGGCTGAATGCACGAAAAAGTGTCCCGTAACGCTCGTTGTCCCGTTACGGTCGTCGTACGCTTGCGCCGCATCTATCAATGTTTTGTCATGACGTTGTCATGTTAAACTATCGTCCGTAAACCGACCGACTTTGCTCATAGATTGTGCTCTGGACACATGCCTCTGAATAATTTTAATATCTTAATGAGACAAATTGATAGCCCAAGTTGTAATATGTGTGTGTGGTGCCGCTGTAGAAGACGTTCATCACTTCCTAATGGAGTGTGTCAATAGCGCATCTATCAGAGATAACTTAGTGGACACATACAAATTGAACAGTCTAGATGTAGGGCTGATCCAAAGCATCTTAGCTGTGCCTATGACGGACGGTGCTAGAATGCTTTATGGGTCGGCCCGTAAGTTGTTCAAAGATAGAATTACTAGTATCTAATTACTCGTTGCTGTTATGTAATTTGTGCGTTAAATACGGGACTGACATAGTCAAATGTGACTCAATGTCCCCAATAAAAATGAGATAAAAAAGAACCGACCGACTTTACAAAAAACCATTTTTGTTTTATCAAACTACTAGCTTTTACCCGCGACTTCGTCCGCGCCACATATTTATTAAAGTAATTGAGGCAGTACCTACTCGTATGTCTACTACCACACAAATTCACGTTTCCTAATCAAAATGGCTCACGATCTGAAAGTCTAAGTAGCACAACGTCAAACAAAGCGAAAAGTCTAGTGAGCAATCTGCCTAGTTAGCTAATCGCCCATGTAGCAAAACGTCTAACTATCATCAGGTCTATGTAACAAAACGTCTATTTAGGAAGTCGTCAATTTCTTAAAATGCCTGGACACTTAACCACAAAAAATAAATATCATTATAATACCATGTGAGGGCAAGTATTACATACATGCAAACTCCTTGATTTGTTTTCTGTTGGCATGTAATCTTTTTAGTAGCGACACTTATTGTCAAGTGTGATATTTGATTGACATTAGGTACTCATGATTCCGGTATCGATTACTACTGCCATTCATAACCTGGCTACATATAAGTGATCGTGTTCAATATTATATGGTGATCTGACTTCCGAATTCTAAAATGGATGAAAACAAACATTTACTTTCATCGAAAGTCAAAAGAAAAGGCGTGTGCTGTTGTTGAGTGGTCATAGGTACAATTTAAATTTAACGAATAAAGGAGGGTCGACTCTATGGAGATGCTCCCAGCGTAACGAGTGTAGTGCATCTGTTACTATTAATAAAGATGAAAATAAGATAATTCGTCAGTTGAAAGAACATACCTGTAAAGCTAATTTTGATAAAAATAGAACGGACATAGTAATGGATAAATGCAAGAAATTAGTTTGCCAACACGCAAAGCCTGTTCAGAAAATATTTGAAAAAGAATTCGGAAAAGTGGATGAAATTGAACAGGTACCTGATTTTAACTCAAAGAAAGATACATTGTTCAGGGCCCGTCGTACATATTTCAATGTTTCAAAAACTGAGTACAAAAACTTAAATGATGTTAAAATTCCTGAAATTCTGGCCGATAAATTCCTTGTTTGTGAAGATGGTTGTAATAATAATAAAATCTTAATTTTTCAACACCTATAAGTAGAAAATGCATTGAAACTTTGAAAGGAAAAATGTTTTTATTGATGCAACATTCAAAGCTACACCCAAGCCATTCTATGAGCTCTTATCAATTCACGTTGATATTAATAGTTGTGATGAAACAACTTGTATTATGGGAGTTATATATGCATTGCTTCCTAACAAAACGCAAGATACGTACGAACGCCTCTTTGACCTAATCAAGCAGCATTTAACATGGACATGTCGGTCATTAAATGCGATTATGAGATGGCGCTTATCAATGGAATAAAAAAGCTTTTCCGAACACTCAAATAACTGGCTGTTACTATCATCTTAATAAGGCCGTTTGGAAAAAGCTTCAACGTTGGGTCTTACTGAAAACAGAGAGTGCCGAGAAACTGTCAGAGTATGTTCAAATTTACCTCTGCTACCTTCTCAACACATTAGAGAATGTTGGACAAGCATTGTTGACAATGCCATCAAAAGTGAGGAAATGAATATTTTTACATTACTTTGAAAGACAATGGCTACAATCATTGGCAGATATAATAAGTTGTCCTAGCTATTATAATTTTCGCACAAACAACGCTCTCGAAGGATGGCACAGGCGGCTGAATACTAATATAAAATCAAAACCAACCTTTCTGCTATTCCTCAAAACCCTTAGGCAAGATCGTAAATACAAGAATATTTTATTTGAAGGAAATAAGAGAAAAAGATCGATATAATGTTTAACGCCAAATATAAAAGAGAACTGCATAAGCTTGAAGGTCAAAAGTTAGCCCATTTGAATTCTTGATAAACATTGGCCATATCAAAAGAATATTAGGTGCGTAATTTAAAAAAATATGTTTAGGAAGACTTTATCTTTTGTTTGTTTACTTTTGTTTGTTGTGTTGAAGAAGATTATTTTAGTTTATTTCAAATAAAAAAAATATAGTTTTTATACGACTTTTACTAATTATGATCTTAAGTGTACATAATGAAAAACTAACGACTTCCTAAATAGACGTTTTGTTACATAGACCTGATGATAGTTAGACGTTTTGCTACATGGGCGATTAGCTAACTAGGCAGATTGCTCACTAGACTTTTCGCTTTGTTTGACGTTGTGCTACTTGGACTTTCAGATCGTGAGTCATCAAAATCGGTCTAAGTCAAAGTTTTATATTTATTAATAAATGTACAATTTACACGACAAATTACAAAAAAAACTATGTTCTCAAAAAATTAATCAAAAACAGACTTTAATTTAAATCATATTGGGACGGTTCACCAAATTTTATTAGAGTCTATTAGTTGATATTAGTAGATATATCGTCTGATAACATGAACGCAAATTTTAGTTTGTTGTTCATATTTCAAAAACCGCCGCACTGATTTCGATAAAATTTATATGACCACCTCTGAACTATAATCTACCAACCAAAAAAATAACCATCTAAATTGATTATCAATTGGAAATACAACTGGATTGATAATCTCCTCCTTTTTTGAAGTCGGTTAAAAATAGCATACAAAGAGTGCAAAGATCCTTCCATGCACACTTTTACTCCTCATTTCCACTCTTTTCAACTCTTTTTCTGTGATAAAAAGTCGCCGTTGTCCTTTCCTAAGTCTAGTCTATCTGTGCATCAAATTGTAACAAACTCTTTAAGTGGCTTAGGCGTTAGACGGTAACGGACAGAGAGAGTTAATTTCATATATTTATAATTTCATATTAGAATTGAAAACAGGTGTTCCTGATCATTTTATAGGGGCAGTTGTAAAAGATTACCGAAAAGTAATACGTTTACTCCTCCAAAAAACTCATTTTCGCAGTTCTTAATTTGCCTTAATCGAGCGTCCATCATGCATAACATTTGATAAGACACCATAGAAATCTCGTCGACTATCAAAAATTCTGTCTGATACGCCATTTAGTGTCTGCACCCATCTTAAATATTGAGGTTGTATAGTGCACTGTATTCTTCTTGTCAAGCCCTTTTTGATACCCATGTTGATGGGATTGATAAAACCTAAGTTATCCGCCATTGTGTAGAGACCGCCATCTTGGATTTTAATTTTATATAGTACATTGTATTATACTGGTTGAGCACTTTCATTTGATACCCATATTGATGGGATTGATAAAACCTACGTTATCCGCCATTTTGTAGAGGCCGCCATCTTGGATTTCAATTTTTATAGTATATTGTATTCTGCTTGTTAAGCCCTTTCATTTGATACCCATGTGGATGGGATTGATAAAACCTACGTTATCCGCCATTTTGTAGCGGCCGCCATCTTGGATTTCAATTTTTTATAGTATATTGTATTCTGCTTGTTGAGCCCTTTCATTTGATACCCATATTGATGGGATTAATAAAACATAAATTATCCGCCATTTTGTAGCGGTGGCCATCTTGAATTTATTTAAGTACATTAATTATAAATAAATGATACCGCTAGAAGCGTCTTGAAATGCTCTTGAGAGTAAATGGCTCAAACGGATAAAAGTAAGGCGGCACTTCATATGCCGAAACATAAACACCGCACTTATGGAACCTGACACCTGTTTTCCCGCCAAATTTGTAAAACGCGAAAAGCGGCCAGTGTATCAAGCGGTTATATAAGTATCCCCGTATAGTTAGAAATTATAAAATTGCTGGAACAAACGTTTATCGACTCCATTTCAAGTGTCTAGATACTAAGTTTCATGGTTTTATCTTCAATAATATTGAACTTCCAGACTTTCACCCCTAATTCCACCCCCGTAGGTACAGTTCGAAACTACAAAACTGCTAAAATATACATTTTATGGTTTCGTGTTAAATATCTAGACGTAAAGTTTCATAGTTCTTCAACAATGACGAAGTTTTTCATATAAACTTTCATCCCTTATTTTAACCCTTTCAACCCTTTTTTCGGAACAAAAAGTAGCCTATGTCCTTTCTCGGGATCTGTTCTATCTATGTATCAAATTTCATCAAAATCTGTTGGTAGGTTTAGGCGGTAAAGACGGACAGACAGACAGACAGACAGACAGAGTTACTTTCGCATTTATAATATTAGTATGGATTCAAATTAAAAATCTACAATGATATAGATGGTCAAACTGGAGTAGGGGGCTTCTGACGTCACATCTACATACCTACAAATTTTACTATAGACGTGATGTCACTTGAAACTTCTTAACACTATATCTTCGTCATTATCAAACAAAAGGAAAAATACGTATACAATATATTTTTTAAATCAAACTAATTAATGGATAAATATATTTATTTTTATTCGCCGTGTCTATTCTGCGAAGTCGTAGATCAAATTAAAATGGTGTGTTTGTGTTGTGGTTACTAGGAATTTAGTACATGTGGGATTAATCATTTGGTTATGTAGCTCAAGGTAAATCGCCTTTTATCGTTGGCTAAATTTAGTCACAACTGAATTCAGTGAAGTGTAATTTCAGTAAGCATTCAGTAACCTAGCATATTAAATTCAGAAGAGAAGATTGCTAGTTTCTAAATTCAGTCTACTAACCTTGCTGCTTAATTTGGTTCTGAAATTCAGACACAAAATGTAGCCAAGTGTATTATGCTTTTAAGGGTTATCAGATAGTCCTTAATTATGTATTTGTTCGGTTGTTGTTCGTCTTGATAACTTCATCTACAATTGCACAGGCTCCTCGGTTTCTCCGAAGAGGTCCCCGAAGCGCAGCCAGTTCACCGACGCGAGCAGATTCACATCAGGTCCCGTCAGGACCCGATAAAATCGCCCGTGCAGCTCCTTCTTGCTCTTCCACACTTCCTTGCGATCATCAGTGCTGAGCACCGATGGTTTGCGCCAGTTCTCGTTTGCCAGTGAAAGAGGCGTGAAGCTTCTGTCAACTGCCACAACATCGCGATGCATCCCGGACTCGCTGTTGCGGAAATAATCCCTGAGACTGCATACCTCGCGGTTGTGTAGGTTCTTGGCATTTAAGAAGCCTCGACTTCCGCGGAATATACAGTCTCATAACAGACGAGCGCGGGTGTAGCATGCGGTATGTAGACGGACCTTCCTGTCCAGGGCGTCGAGCTCAGTCTGAGTCCATCTCAGTATGCCAAAGGAGTATATCAGCAGAGGCATTACCCGACCGTTGAAGGCTAATTTGTTACCGCCTGACAGAAGACTTTTAAGTAGCAAATTTCATCAAAATCCCTTTAGTAGTTTTTACGTAAAAGAGTAACAAACATCCATCCATATTAACAAAGTTTAGCGCTTATAATATTAGTAGTAGAATGTAACAGGTACTCGTCTGATAAGGAGTAATTGTACTTCATATAATCTAATTTACTATGAAATCCGAAATAGATAAGGAAATCTGCGTTTATTGTATTCGACACGATTTCAAAAACATAGTAACATTATAAAAACGTAAGTCTGTGTGTTTGTATGTTTGCTCCCACGAAAGAATGGCTTGTCGCATAGCCATTCTACCTACATATGTTCAATGACATACTCAGAGTTTCTTCACCCTTAATTTATGAATTACAGAATTACATGATATTAAATCAATCAATGAAGTCGCTTTTTAGCCCCCGACCAAAAAAATGGGTGTTATAAGTTTGACGTCGATGTCTGTCTGTCTGTGTGTGTGTGTGTGTCTGTCTGTGGCACCGTAGAGCTCAAACGGATCGGCCGATTTCAATGCAGTTTTTTTTATTTGAAAGTTAATATCCGTGCGGATGTTCTTAGCTATGTTTAGTTAATATCGATTCAAGATGGCCGCCTACACAAAATGGCGGGACAAAATATTTCTTTACAACCTACCTCAATATGGGTATCAAATGAAAGAGCTTGACTAGTAAAATACTATACATTATAAAAAAATCAAATCCAAGATGGCCGCCATCACAAAATGGCGAATTATATTATTTTTTTCACTACTACCTCAATATGGGTATCAAACGAAAGGGCTTGGCTAGTAGAATACATTGCACTATGACAAATTTCAAATTCAAGATGGCCGCTTCCACAAAATGGCAAATTACATTTCTTTTTTCACAACTTCCTTAATATGGGTATCAAATGAAAGGGCTTGACTAGTAGAATGTTGTACAGATAACAAATCTAAGGTAGTCGGGGGTTAATCAAAATTTTTAATTTTGTTCTTGTCCATGACCTGCCTGCCGGACTAATTAGAAGAGTTTATCTTTGACCCAGTCCACATCTCTACATTAGCAGTATTTTTATTTTCTTCTAAAATTTAAATTTTTTCTCCAGTAAAATTTCCTCTTTTTAACCCCCGACCGATTTTGTTCTTGTTTTTCGTAGAAAATAAATTATTACCAGTTTTTAGCATACAAATAATATAATAATGATCAGGTATTTGAAAAAAATCGACGTATAATTATATCCTTATGATTGTTCAAATTATCATACTTATTCTCAAGAACCTATTTTCTGTATTAATTGAGAAAACAAATGTTTTATAAAATAAAATGTCAGTCATAGGAACTGCCAATAGAACTGAAAGCCTATAAACTCAGAATTTGATAGCTTACTTTGGAAACTACGCGGGTGAAACCGGAGGGCGTGGCCATGAGTATGGAGCCAATGGGAAATGCTAACGCATTTCTAGGTAGCTATTGGCCAGTGATCCCGATTTTATCCGAAGATTTCTTATCATTCCCGAGCGCGACGCTAGAATTAGATTCACATCCCACGAAAAATTTGACTGTTGCGCGCCAAAAGAAGAACTTAGCGATTTTCTTTGGATACCGTGTGCAGGCCCGGATCTAGGTGAGGGGGGCAAGCCGGGGCTGTGCCCCGGGCGGCACGTCTCAGGGAGCCCCAAATTGAGCTAATCATCACGTATTTCAAGTCACCGTCGTAATATCTGATCCAACATTATCATCATGAAGAAGTGCAAACTTCATAGGGACGTAACGGGTTAACCCTTCAGCGCTTGGTGATGGAGATTCGCATGACTAGTCCCTCATGTATCATGTACCGATGCACACCCCCCTCCCCAGAATGATGTGGGCCGGGGGGCGCCTCGCCCCCGCCTAAAAAATATTGAAGATCCTGGTGCAGTTTGATTCATGTTAAAAGGTAAGATAGTTTTTATTTCAAATAATAGTCTTTTATAATGCCATATCATAGTTACAGTATCTATACTAATATTATAAAGCTGAAGAGTTTGTTTGTTTGAACGCTAGGATCTCGAGAAGTACTGATCCGAATTGAAAGATTATTTTTCTATTGGATAGTCCATTTATCGAGGAAGGCTATAAGGCTATAGAACATAACGCTATTATCAATAGAAGCGGAGCATGAATCAAGAATGCAACAAAAACGGGAAAAATATACCTTTTTGAGAGTTTTCGTACCGTGCTTTGACATGACAGCATGTGGCTAAGACTGCGTCATTGAATTACTTTGCTAATCAAATTTGTTTCTAAATCTTGAGTTGGTACGACCAATTTCCGACAGGTGGCGTATCAGGTAGCTGAAGAGGATTTTTGTTTGAAAGCGATATTATCAGGAATAACAGACCGATTGCAGTCATTCTTTCACCGTTGTATATGTACGGGATCCTGATGAGTGCTATATAATGTACCACGGGCAACGCCGGGGCGGACATCTAGTTAGTGTATAATATAGTCGTGTGCGAGATATATTTTTAAGTCTAATATGTAACATAAACAGTTTTGAATAAAATACTATGAGTATTTCAGTAACAATGTTGTTTTTGTAATATTAGCCCATTGTTTCTTGTCAGTAGAATAGGTATTGTCAGGCGTGCGTATTTAAAAAGATGTTTATTAGTACCATTTGTAGAAATTGTCGTTTCATTGTTTGTCAATCGATTTCTATTGCGTGTACACCTGTTTTTATATATTTACTAGCGGCCCGCCCCGGCTTCGCCCGTGGAACATATATATAACCTACAGCATTCAAGGATTACGTACATATGAAAGAACGGTGAACGATTTTTTCAAATCGGTCCAGTAGTTCCCGAGATTACCGTGTACTAACTATATATATGCTATAGACTACTTTTGATCCCCAAATTATCGTGCTGTTTACTGGGTCAGAAGTGACACCTGTAGACAACTACTTGACTAATTAAATGACGATTGATCAGTTTTCGACCGGAGAGGAAAAATGATTAAATTACTAAAATGGCTATTAAAAAATAAGGGTTGATCGTAGAATGGTAAAAATTGAGCATTGTATGTGTTTTTGTATGTTGTATCATAAAATAATAGAAATTAAAAAATTTGTCTAAAAAATAAAATAAAAAATTTAGGGGTGGACTACCCCTAACATTTAGGGGGATGAAAAATAGATGTTGGCCGATTCTCATAGATACCGGATAAGTACAAAAAAATTCATCAAAATCGGTCAAGCCGTTTCGGAGGAGTATGGCAACAAAAACTGTGACACGAGAATTTTATATATTAGACTATGTGCGTTATCCTACATTATTTTTTAAACTAGCTACGCCTGCGGTTTCGTCCTCGTTCTATAGATTTTCTAGTTTTCCACGGAACCCTAACTATTTTGGCCTAGATGACCTAACAAAGGTCGCTGGAAACCGCTGGTTGCAGGTTGCGCAGGACCGTTCGTTGTGGAAATCTATTGGGGCAAAGTATTTTTGTAGTGGTAGGACTCTTGGCAGAGTCCGCCTGGGGAAGTACCACACCTTTGCCAGTTATTCTACCGCCAAGCAGTAATGTGCAAACATTACTGTGTTCCGGTTTGAAGGGCAATGTTTCCAGAGAAATTACAGGGCTTAGAGATATAAGATCTTAGATCTCTGGGTGACGAGCGCAGTGCAGTGCTAGGTAATGATTCGGACTCTTCATGTTCCAATAGCTGCGTGTCACTGTGCTGTTATGTGTCAGGCATGTTGCTTACCATCAGGCACATGTCCTGATCGTCTCGTCACTATTTATTTAAAAAAAATGTTCAGCAGCAGACGTCTTGCGGTTGATTATGATGATGTATCTCCGAAACGGCTGGACCTATGCGGACGGGGCGTTCACAACTAGATAGCTGATGTTCTAACGCATAACTTGGGGTACTTTTACTTAAGAAAAATAAACAAGCTTCCGCCATAAAGAACTTGACAGTCATGGGAACCAAACATAAAACTTATAACTCAGAATTTGATAGCTCACTTTGGGAAGCTACGCGGGTGAACCCGGAGGGTGCTGCTAGTCTGGAATAAATCTTCAAAGCTTTGTCGTCTAAATAAGTCTTCTAAGCATGGCCATCTAGAAATGCGTTTGAATTTCTAGATGGCCATGGTCCCGAGTTCACCCGAAGATTTCTTTCATTTACGAGCGTGCTTGTGGCCAATTCACAGTCCACGAAAAATCTGTGTTTGGTGCGCTAAAAGACGTTATCACAACAAAAATTACATATTAGTTAATAAGTTTTTTTTAATTTGTTTCAACAACACTGCAACTAAAGCTAACTAACAACAGTGCGTTGTTGGCATTCCTTTCAACTTCAAAGGTATCGTCCTACTTTCAGTTATCACTGAAGTTACGGCTGGTCTAGTCGGGAGAACGGCGACTGACGATCCGAAGACCTCGGGTTCTACAGGTCTACTACGAAGTCCGATAAACGATATATCGGCCGAAGTTATGGACGTTTTATACCACGAAACACAATCGGTCGGTTGATGAAACAAGAACTGTCAAATCAGTGTCGCTCGGGATGAACAAAACGCCCAATCAGATCAATCAACTGATAGTGTTTCGTGGTATAAAACGTCCATAACTTCGGCCGATATATCGTTTATCGGACTTCGTAGTAGACTTACAGATCCCACGCGCACAACTGTATTTTCGAAGTCATTTATTTTTTATTAGTTTTCATTTTTGAACTGTCTACCAATATTTATATTTATAAGTATACTAGCTGTACCCTGCCACGCTTCGCTGTGGCACATTGTGATGCAAAAATTAGATAAAAATAATCCTTGATGCGGATTATATATCATTCCAAAGTTTCAGCTCGATCGGTGCAGCAATTTTTGAGTTTTTTGAAGCGTACACAAACTAACATAGCGTTTTTATATATAGAGATGCGTAATACCGCTAACATAAAACGTGAAGGAAAACATCGTGAAGAAACCGACATTATACTTAGAATCATTTGAGGCCATGTCATTCACCAACGGTTTTGAGGCCATGTCATTTGCGGTGGACCAGAATTGTGGATATGTGGGCTATGGTATTGACTCTCTCCCTGCAAGAGAAGTCCCCGAGTCCCAGCAGTGGGAACATTTAGTGGGCTGCTTATGATATTATTGAACACGTACGCAAATAGCTGTATAGAAAGTATTGTGTATTTAAATATTTATCATTTATTCACTCAAATTTATTTCACAAGCTGATAATAATAGTTTTAGTCGCAGTGGGTAAGTAATTAAAGTTAGGCAAAAAAAGTGCTAATTCATAGTATCTATTTTATAAAGTGAAAACTGTATTGGTATTGCTTTGGGCACTATTTAAAGGAAAAATTAAATATTGGCCTACCAAATAGTGCCCAAAGTACATATAAACACAGCTAATTTTCCTCAGGAAAGGCACGTTTGTTTGTTTGTCTAGTGTGATGTTTTATCTCTAAGCCCTGTATTTTCACTGGAAACATTGCCCTTCAAACAGGAACACGGTAAAGTTGGCGCATTACTGCATGGTGGTAGAATAACTGGCAAAGTTGTGGTTCTTCCCCAAGCAGACTCCGCAAAGAGTCCTACCACTACCGAAAATTCTATTCAAAATACTACATACTTATTAATGGAATTATTAGAATAAACTACATATAAATTCAACTAAGTATGGTTTTAGCAATGTAAGTAGTGAAAATACTATGCTTCTAACAATGTAATTATTGAAACATATTTATTAATTTAGTGACAGCAAGTAGCATTAGCTGATGTATCTTTTATGCCTGGGCCACACTAACGGGAAATGCCATTAATTATCGCGTTAACAGATGTTAACCGTATTTGTAAAATAAACCTTCGGTACACGTTCATTAGGTGTATTTTCATTACGTCCGTTAACGAAATAATTAATGGCATTTCCCGTTAGTGTGGCCCCAGCATTATTATTGAAAGAACAACTGATAGGTACTTCATTGTTTGTTAAACTGGTATTGTCTTTCACTATCCATACCAGTTTGTTCTTGAAAGAGTTTGATGAAAAATACCTACTACTATTTTAGCAAAGTAATTAATAAAATACTTACAAATACTAGGGCATAGCTTGGCTTCCCTGAGCTCTGATGCTGCCGTTCCTCGAAAGCCGTTTCCCGATCGTCTGTACTTGGAATCCAATCTTCTGCAATGCTTCGTGATCCAGAATTTTTCTCCCGTCAAATATGTATGCAGGCTTCATCATAACGTTGTATATCTTCTTAAAGTCTAGTGTTTTGAATTCGTCCCATTCTGTGCATAAAACAATGGCATGGGCTCTTGTAACGGCTGAGTACGCTGTCTCGTGGATTTCAACATTTTTTCGGGTCGATTCTTGTTCTGTAGCCACATACGTATTCGTTAGTTCATAAAAAATCTGATCAGTCTCTACTTTAGGATCGTATATGTGTAATCGTGCCCCTTCATCCAGCAAAGTTTTAGAAACGTGTATTGCAGGAGACTCTCGGGTATCGCCAGTATTTTTCTTAAATGCAAAGCCTAGGATGGCAATGTTTTTGTCTGCAACAGTGTTGAATAATGATTCGATGACTTTACGTGTGAAACGAGTTTTCTGCCAGTCGTTTAGGCTTACGACTTGCTGCCAATAAGCTGCTACTTCTGGGAGGTTCAGACATTCACTCAGATAGATGAGATTAAGAATGTCTTTTTGGAAGCAGCTGCCGCCGAAACCAATTGAAGCTTCAAGGAATTTTGGACCAATTCGAGAGTCTCTACCGACGGCACGGGCTACCTCAGACACATCAGCACCAGTCGCTTCACAAACAGCAGATAGAGAATTGATACTCGATATCCTTTGAGCAAGGAAAGCGTTTGCAGCTAGTTTTGATAGCTCAGAGCTCCACGTATTTGTGGTTAAGATGTTCTTTGCTGGTATCCAATGCTCGTATACCCAGCAAAGCTCTTGAATCGCTTTCTGACCTTCCGGAGTCTCCTCACCACCAATTAACACTCTATCTGCTTCAATCAAATCGACGATAGCCGTGCCTTCAGCTAAAAACTCCGGGTTCGATAAAATCTGATACTCAACACCAGGTTTTGTATTGGCGCGCAATATTTTCATAATAATTTCTGCTGCTTTAACAGGAACAGTACTTTTTTCGACTACAATTTTATTATTCGGAGCCAGCTCCGCTATCATCCGGGCAGCACTCTCTATGTACTTCAAATCTGCAGCTCTACCCTTACCGTTCCCGTTGACTTTAGTGGGCGTGTTGACCGAAATGAAGATCAGATCAGCTTCTTGTATACCTTTGGCGATGTCGGTCGAAAAAAATAAGTTTTTGCCTCGACATTCACGCACCACGTCGTCTAAGCCCGGTTCGTAAATTGGCAACTTATCTGAATTCCACGCTCGTATCCTGTCTTCACTCTTGTCGCACACCGTTACCTTGATATCAGGGCATTTTAGTGCAATCACACTGCAGGTCGGACCTCCGACGTACCCGGCTCCGAGACAGCAGATTTTTTTAATCACCATTTTTACTCGTTTGCACACTCGCGCGTCGAAACTAAATGAGCTTAATGAGCGATAAAGACTAGTTTAATTAAAAATTGTTTTAGCGGACGATAAGTGATCGCTGATGATATCGAGTTTTAAAACTTTTTTAAATTAATTAATAGATGACGCGTGGTTGGTGCTAACCGGAGAGAAGCAGACGAGCGCACGGAGCAGCCCGAGGCGGCTAATTAACGGGCCGTCGCTCGTTCACTTATTTTTATTGTAATGCAAAACTCGAAATTCCGAGATGCAAGCAATCGCTCCGTGAAGTCATTGACATTTCAATTAGTGATGCGCACATCAAGACGGAAGACGCAAGACTATTTTGATCGATACACGGTACTCGGCATTATGGATTAATCGAGATTGAAACACGAAAAAATCGAAATATCGAAAAAATTACGTCTATACTTAACGTAGACTTACGCTTGATTAGTACATTAGTAGACTAATACGAGCTCTATATCTCTAATAGTTCTACTTATTCCGATTATCCGGTCTAAATCCATCCACAATGTCGAAACCAAGGATTATTTTTTCTTACTCCAACTGCCAACTAAACATTTTTGCAGTAAAATGGCAGATATTGTAAGTACAAATTCCAGTTTACTGAAAACTTTTTGAGGTGAAACTTCTTTTAGTGTACCCACAAATTTTCCGTGGGTTGTGAATTAAACTCAAGCGTAACGCTCGTAAATGAAATGACTGGATGGCCATGGTTCATCCATTAGAAGCATTGATGGTCATGTTTAGAAGACTTATTTAGACGACAACGCTATTAAGATTTATTCCAGACCAGCAGCACTCTCCGGTTTTACCCACTTAGTTTCCAAAGGGAGCTATCAATTTCTAAATTATATTTTTCCCCTTCTAGCGGCAGTCCGTATGATTGCCAATCTATTTTCTTACGATTTTAGTCTCACATTTTTTTCAGTTCGGTTGCGGAGCAAAATCCCTCTCTTCTCCGAGCCTGCCGTAAGAAATTTCGTTCACAAAAAGTTTTGCCCCATGATCACTCCAGATTTAATAAACACGGAAAGAGACCTCACTATCTTATATATCCTTCCCATTTCCGCTAACTAACCTCCGAATGACTAACTCGATATGGCTGTTAACGTTAATCCAACTCGTAGTGTCCTCGGATTTCACAGAGAGGTAGGTATAATGACATGTAAAAAATATTTCGCAACACTATGCTCTTTGTAAAAGAGCTGCCATAATGTTTGAGGAAAATATCTTAGGCAAAATATTTTTTTACCGTATTGTAAATGGATAAAAATGATATTACACGTAAACCATACAGCAAGTTCACTATCTTTGAAGTGAAAACTTATTTTGGCGCGCCATAGACAGATTTTTCGTGGGCTGTGAATTGGATTCTAGCGTCACGCTCGGGAATGATAAGAAATTTTCGGGTAAACTCGGGACCATGGCCATTGGCCATCTAGAAATACGTCAAAATTTCCATTAGGAATCTAGGAATATGACAGCATTAGAATACTAGAATTCAATTCACAGCCCACGAAAAATCTGTCTGTGGCGCGCCAAAAGAAGTTATCACTTCAAAATTATGACATAGAGCTACGCTCCAGTCGTTCTATCACTCTGTTCTTTAAACAAGATTAAAATTTAAAAAAATTGGACTATCCCGGCTACTGAGATTTGAAATTTTTGCAGTATGCTATTAGTCAAGCCCTTTCATTTGATACCTTTGATATAGTTGTGAAAAAAAATCGCCATTTTGTGGTAGCTGGTGGCGGCCATCTTGGATCTGAAATTTTTATGCTGTGTACAATGCCTCAGACAACGCTCTAAGGATTTACCTGAATCCGCTGGCAGCCCTGGCTGTATTTTCTATTCCGTATATGACAACATTTTCCAGAAAATATAGTTGCGGCTGAAGGACTGGTATCCACGGCCAAGAATAAATTATAAAAAAAAACTACAATTGTAAATAAACAAAATTGGATTGGATTTTGTAAACTACAAAATTGGATAATTAATAAATTTATATTAGTTCTTTATCGATTATTTGTGTTATTGGATGTCTGAAAATGCGTGCTTGTCGGACTTGTTTGTCTAAGCACCATTTATACCATATATTTGACAAATTTGAGTCAAACAGCGATCAATTGTATTTAGTTACTGGAGTACAGGCAAGTCTCATTATTATTCTAAAATCAACAGTACTTATACTAATTAAAATTAACAAAATAAGTATTCCTAACATAAGTAATTGTTATTATTCATTCAGTCTGTCTCATTTTGCTTATTAAATCCAACACAACGCAAAAAAATGTGTGTATGCAATTCACACTTGGCAAAAGTGAAATTTCTGAAAGTAGCTTATATAGAACGAGTTAAATACTCCTGCATATGAATTCATATTAGAAACGCAAAAAAAAAAATTAAACATCATTTTATGCGCGTTTTTATACAATGAAAACTACTACAATGTCATTAGAAGACGATAACTAATTTCGCCACTGTTCATGCTCGCCCTCGGAGTCAACAGGCCCCGGTTCGAATCCTGATGGTTACACCTGGGCCTTTTTTTTTGTTGTTTTTTTTCTGAGAAAATCTTATACTTAGAGCCTTTTATAAACACATTTAATTCATATCTAAGTAGGTCCGAGCAAAAACCAGGTACTGTATGTAATATTAGTTAATTTGTATTAAATGTAATTATTATATTTACCCAAAAATAACATATCTCTGTATGATTTCAACCAATAACTTCGCTCAGGTCTCTATCTAGCCCAAAACATTTCTCTAGCCACACACAGTGGAAATCTGTGAGCCAGCGCCAGTCTGATGGGTACTTTTGGTTGCCTATTTGACGAGTGTGGCGAATATTTAATGTCTCCAAACTTGTGTTTGTATTTCGGTAGTTGACACCAATACCTTTTAATATAAATCATCTAAGATAAAAATGAGTTACCGATGAATCAATATTAACCAAACATAGCTAAGAATCACCACACGTAAATTAACAATCAAACTAAAAAAAAATTGGCAGTCATAGGAACTACCGCTAGAAGTGAGAACTTATAACTCATAATTTGATAGCTTACTTTGGAAACGCATCATCATCATCATCGTCATCAGTAGTCTCAGGGTGTCCTACACTACGTTTACCGATTCGCGGTCTCCACTCCAGAACCCGTCTACTCCAACGGTTATCGGATCTACGATAGATGTGACCGGCCCATATTGCTAATACAAAACGCTGAACTATGTCGGTGACTTTAGTTACGAATGCAATCCCTCAGAGAAACTCCAAGCATAGCCCATTCCATAGCTCGCTGAGCGACTTTGAGCTTTCGGACCATTTTGACTGTCAGTGTCCACATTTCAGCACCGTAGGTCATAACGGGTAGGACGCACTGGTAATAATACACTTTTGTTTTGAGACTTTGTGGGATGGGTGACGAGAAGACTCGACCAAGTTTGCGAAACGCTGCCCAGCCCAACTGGATTCTTCTCATGGCCTCACTCTCAAAACTACATCTACCTAGTTCGAGCGTCACCTAGTTCGAGCGTCCAGGGCAGGGCAAGCAGGGGCATAGGCATCTAGAAATGAGAAATGCGTCAGCATTTCTAGATAGCCAATGGGAATTGATGGCGCACTTCTTGATGCCCAATGGCCATGGCCAAGCTTACCCGAAAATTTCTTATCATTCTGGACCGTGACCCTAGAATTTAATTCATAGCCCACGAAAAATCTGTGTACGAGGGTCAAACTGAAAGTTCTTAGAACTGGCCACTTATAAACAATATAATAAAAAAAAAACTATAATTTGAAAATAGAACTCTTTGCCAATATTACTGAGTAAATACTTCATTCATTTGTCATTTGTTTTACGATTTGGCGGATTTAGCGGTCAGGAAGCTTTGCGCCCAGTGGATACCTCATAATTTGACTGAGGCTCAAAAACTCCATCGTGTGGATTGGTGCCGTAAAATGATTGAAAGATTTAACGGAGGTGACTCAAATGCTATGTTCGACATACTAACAGGTGACGAAAGCTGGATTTACTGTTATGATCCTGAAACCAAAAGACAATCTGCTCAGTGGGTGTTTCCTTTCGAGGAGTTGCCAACTAAAGTGAAGAGAGATCGAAGTGAGGGGAAAAAAATGGTGGCCTCGTTCTTTGGAAGGATAGGTCATTTCGCAACAATTGTGTTAGAGGATCAAAAAACAGTTTCTGCAGAATGGTACACTACCAATTGTTTGCCACTTGTCTTGGAAAAAGTTCGCGAGAAACGACCTCGCAGTAGGATCCTCCTTCACCACGACAACGCCTCATCGCACACCGCCAAGCGAACGATCGACTATTTGGCGACATCAAACGTTGAATTACTGGGTCACCCGCCGTATAGCCCCGACCTCGCGCCTTGTGATTTTATTTATTTTCAAAATTAAAGAAAACTTAAAGGAAAGCGGTTTATGAATGCTGAAGAAGCGGTGGCTGCGTATCGCGATGCCATTGAAGAGACCCCTAAGGACGAGTGGGCAAAGTGCTTTTCCCAGTGGTTCCATCGCATGCAGCGGTGTATTGACGTGAATGGACAATATTTTGAAAAGATATAATAAAACTAATAACTGGCTAATGTAATCAGTTTTTGATTTTCTAAGAACTTTCAGTTTGACCCTCGTATGACGCGCCAAAAGAAGTTTTCACTTCAGAAAACCGCATCAAAATCGGTTCACCTGTTTGAGCTGTACAGTGTCACAGACAGACACACACACACACAACAGACATCGACGTCAAACTTATAACATCCCTTTTTTTGGTCGGGGGTTAAAAAATACATCCATTCATAATATATTATCAACAAGGAGCGCCTGTGGGTTTCGCCCGCGCAATTCGCGTCTCCGTTACTTTGTGTTTCTTGTTCGTTCAATTGTTATTCCAGATTTTTATCTACCTGTCTTCCAAATTTCAGCTCAATCTGTTCAGTTGTTCCGACGTGATTGAGCAACATACGTTCCAGTATAAACATCAACACCTTCACATTTATAATATTAATAGGGCTACTTTCTTATTTCTATTTTCTTTTCAGATATCTCCCGAGGATGGTCTCCCACAAACAATCTGTAAACCCTGCATGGACATAATAACTAAAACATTACATCTCCGAGAATTGAGTTTATCCGCCGATCAGTTTTTAAGAAGTATATTAGCAGAAAGTATAGTAAAAGATGAAATTAATGAAAATCTAATGTTACAAAAAGATCCATTTTCAGCTGACGACTTAGATGCCCCTTTAGAAAATTTAGTTAATCAAAGCGTACACGAAGAAAGAAATAGCTCAGTAGAAAATATAGATAACGTAAGTATACACGAACGAAGCGAAGATAGTAATGAATCAGTTATTGATAATAATGATGAAAATGTGCTAGACGATGATATAAAACCAGAATTGAAAAGTAATAAATCATCTGAAATCGAGCCAATGCCAGAAACAGAATTTGTAGATATTCAAACAAAAGAAGAACACGCATTTGACAGTGGTGTTGAAGTTAGGAATCGTAAGAACATTACGAAGAATACACACATTGCGTTATACCCAAATAACGTAAACGATATCAATAGAACGTTAAAAGATGAATCATTCAGAAAATTACTAAAAATGCCTTCGGTTGTCACATCTCGATCAAGTAAGCTTACTCAAAATGAGTTAACAAAAGATAAACTAACAAAAGGAAAGATTACAACGAATCAACAAACAAAAGAAAAACACTTAACGAAATGTAAAACTGATAGTATAGAAAACTATAACAGTGAAACCTGTCAAACAATATTGAAAAATATACGTAGAGCAAAATCAGCAAATGGGTTAAGCCATATGCCGAAATCTAAAATAGTTAATTTAAATAGCCAAGGACCTAAGATAGCCAATGTAATTAGCCAAACGGTTCCTACAGAAGTGTTCAATCCATTTGATAAATCAATTGAATCATCACGTGAAATTGCCAGTGTCTCTTATACTAGAAGAAAATCTAATCAACCTGCTCCAATATTATGTGAAACAGTTATTCCTACTGTCAAAACTGCCAATGTGATAGGACAGCCATGGAATTTATCAACTAACTCATATAGTCACCCAACCAATTCATTTGGCCAACTAGCCAATATTAACCAATTATCTGATTCAAATGTTCTCCCCCTCTGTCAGTTCTTCGAGCAGTTTGTCTCGATCAACGAATATGCTTGGCCAATCAATGAATACACTTATTTCGACACCTAATTCGTTGATACAACCGGATGGACACAAAAATCAAATATCTAAAAGACCTACACGTCTAGCTAAAAAAGCGCTGTTTAGCTAATTTGTCTCAATCAGCCAATGACATTGACCTTATTGATGAGTCATCTGTTGAACTTGGTAATGATTTTAGTGATACTGATGATATCTACAAAGGAGACGATATGCTAGATGAAGATTTTACAACTGCAAAGTTTGACGAAACTAATGATCTTACAGCTGAAGCACATAACAAACCAGTCAACACTGTAATCGGAGTCAAAGGCAACCCATTCCTAACTAAAGTTCTGCTTAAAAGTACTAAATCCGATCAACCTAAAACTAAAAATCTTTGTAATTTAAATATAGAAGATTACTTATCAAAAAAGGAAATCGGTAACTTATTCCACGATGCTAACAAATTTGGTAAACGCAATAAAAATACAGCAAAAACTTCACACAAAAATAAAATAACTAAAGGATCAAAAGACAAAACGCGTCGTAATATACGAGTATCTGTCCATTCAGGTAATGGCACTGACCTAATAAATAAACTATGCATTCAACCTGAGAATGATTTTAGTAAAACCAACAAAACAGACAACATATTTGACGAATCTACACATTCGAGCCAACCAACCAATCACAACACCCTTAAAACATTCGACCGACAAGCCAATATTGGCAATACTGCTAAACATAGTCAAACGTTAGACGTCGAACCCGTAATTGGAATCGTCGGCAACCCGTCCTTGGCAAGAGTTACATATAAAACGAATGAGTCTAATCAATCTAAAGCTAACATGCTTTGCAAATTAAATAAAAACGAACATTTTAGCAAAAAAGAAATAGAAAATCTATTCGAAGATTCCTACAAATTTGGTAATACACAGATCGAGCTACGTCCATCTTGTGAAATCCACACATCAAAAAAAGTCACAGCAAAGATACAAAAGAAAAATATAGATGATAAAGCTAAGTCTATTAAGCAACAGGATTTATTTAAAGAAATTATGTCGGATCTGAAAAAGAAAATTCCTGAACATGATAACTATATTGATGAGAAACAATCGAAAACCAACCTTCTGCCAGGGAGAAAACGTCCTAAGGTAAGATATTTTTGACAAGAACAAAACTGAACATTTTAGGTAACCCTTGATAATGTACGGCCGAGAAAGGCACAAGATCGAGACACGAAGAGATATCTATGTCTAGGCACACTAATAGACGATACGGCTGACATAGAGAACGCTTTTTTTCAACTTATAGGTTTACACTTGACCGCCATCTCGCCTGATGTTAAGAGACGATGCGGTATACAATAGAGCTTAACTCGAAACTGATCCACTATCTATTTGAAGACACCGAGATTCTAACAATCAGGAAAATCCCACTCAGGCAACGCATCCCACAGTAGGTACTCAGCAAAATAAGTTTTACCTTCAGAAACGTTATGTACCTTTGTGTAGGTGACTTCAGAGCAAAGACAAGAAATCAAGGAAAAGAGGGCAAAGTTGATGGCGCTCGCTGTCAATGGGAACGCCACGGAATCTATTGAATGCAGCATCTGTCATGACGTGCTGAAAACCAGGGCCAGTTTCAAAACGCACGCACTCAAACACTTCGAGAGACAATTCGTTTGTAAGGTAAAAGATTACTGACTACTTACTATCACCACAGTATCTATTAGGCATGACGACTCATTTTTGATTTAATATGCCATCAAAAGGCTACTCAATAACTGAAACATAGGTGAAAGAATTACTTCATTTGATATCACGATTTTAAAATCACAATTTTGGAAGTTTCATACAAAAAAGACTACTAAAGCGTGACGTCACTGTCTGGTATTTTCTATGCGTCGCGCGTAAAGTTTGTATTTTAGCTAAAGGGTCTTTCAACAAGGACGGGTCGATGTTAAAAGTGAATAAAACAAGATGTGTGTGAGATATTAACAAAATTTATTTTTTATTTGAAAGGCCCATTTGTGCCATTATGGATGGAATATGACATCGTTCAAATGTCCGCCGCGGCTTCGTATGGTGGCACGAATCCGAGAGGTCCAATTTTTTAATGACTCTGCTGCATAGATCCGGCTGAATTTGAGCGATGGCCTGCGTTATGTTGGCTTTCAGGGCAACGGTCGATTGTGGCTTATTGGCATAGACCTGCGACTTCAGAAAACCCCACAAGAAAAAGTCTAGCGGAGTCAAATCACACGATCTTGGTGGCCATTTCACGTCACCTCTGCGAGAAATAACCCTACCCTCAAATCGTTCATGCAGAATGTCCATTGTGTCGTTCGCTGTGTGGCAAGTAGCGCCATCTTGCTGGAACCACATGTCGTTCACGTCCATATTGTTCAATTCAAGCCAAAAGAAATTGTTTATCATTGATCTGTAGCGCTCGCCGTTGACGGTGATGGCCTCGCCAACGTCGTTTTCGAAGAAGTACGGACCAATGACGCCGCCAGACCAAAATCCGCACCAAACAGTAACTTTTTGTGGATGCATTGCCACCTGGTGAACCTCATGTGGGTTGTGGTCATCCCATATACGGCAATTTTGCTTATTAACAAAACCATTCATCCAAAAATGTGCCTCGTCGCTAAATATTATTTTTCGGCCAAAATTGGGGTCCTCTTCCAAGCGTTCCGAAGCCCATTCAGCGAACACACGGCGTTGTCTATGGTCATTAACTTTGAGCTCTTGGGTCAGTTGGATCTTGTACGGGTGCAAGCCCAAGTCCCGACGCAAAATTCTCCAAGTTGAAGTCTGCGAAAGGCCGAGTTCTTGTGCACGGCGAGAAATCGACTGCCTCGGAGTCTCCTGAACACTCTCACGTACAGCGGCGATGTTCTCAGCCGATCTGGCGTTCCTTTGACGTAAAGGTGTTGGTTGGTTGTTTACTGAACCGGTCGTCTCAAATTTGATCACCAATCGTTGGAGAGTAGACTTTGAAGGGCCACCGCGTCTGCCGTAAAATGGGCGCATCGCGCGCAACGTTTGCACTAACGGACACTCATTTTGATAATAAAGTTTTATCATTTGCACATGCTGCTCAACCGTGTAACTTGCCATGGTGATTTGGCATCAGTGACTGAATAAGAAACAAGAACAAAATTAAAAATTTTGATTAACCCCCGACTACATCAGATTTGTTATCTGTACAACATTCTACTAGTCAAGCCCTTTCATTTGATACCCATATTAAGGGAGTTGTGAAAAAAGAAATGTATTTCGCCATTTTGTGGCAGCGGCCATCTTGGATTTGAAATTTATCATAGTTCAAAGTATTGTACTAGTTAAGCCCTTTCGTTTGATACCCATATTGAGGCAGTAGTGAAAAAAATAATGTAATTCGCCATTTTGTGGTGGCGGCCATCTTGGATTTGAAATTTGTTATAAAGCATAGTATTCTACTAGTCAAGCCCATTCATTTGATACCCATATTGGGGTAGGTTGTGAAGAAATATTTTGTCCGCCATTTTGTGGAGGCGGCCATCTTGAATCGATATTAACCAAACATAGCTAAGAACACCCGCACGGATAAAACCTTCAAATAAAAAAAAACGCATCGAAATCGGCCTACCCGTTTGAGCTCTACGGTGCCACAGACAGACACACACACAGACAGACAGACAGACATCGACGTCAAACTTATAACACCCCTTTTTTTGGTCGGGGGTTAAAAACAGATTTGACAGATGCCGCCAAAACAAAATGGCCACTACAGATTATTAACATCGACCCGCTCTATTTGAAAGACCCTTTATATTAAATATTGCGTTTAGGAAACTGGTTTCATAACAAAAGTCACTTCAAATTGAATGGGTTATCCAATGGTAAATGCATTTTTTTTATTTCGTACTTTTAAAATGGACTTGCCCATCCAACTTTGAATGTTCGTAAAGTAAGTTAACAAAAATATATAAAAGTTAGTTTATACCTATCTAAGCCACTGTAAATATAACTCAGAATGGTGGTTAAAACACCTAACCTAACCTCTGTGCCGAGTTAATAAATTACTTAGAACTGTATAAATCAGAAGGACAAGTAAAAACAATTGTTGATCTTGACTTGACGGTTTAAAGAAGATGAATTAGTTTATTAGAGGATATCATTACTGTGTTCCGGTTTGAAGGTTCTTTCTCTTCTCTGGTTTCCAGAGAAATTACAGGGCTCAGAGATATCACATCTTAGATCTCTGGGTGATGAGCGCAGTGCAGTGCTAGGTAATGATTTGGACTCTTCATGTTCCAATAGCTGCGTGTCACTGTGCTGTTATGTGTCAGGCATGTTGCTTACCATCAGGCACATGTCCTGCTCGTCTCGTCACTTCTTATTTAAAAAAAAAATCTCATTTTCCCGAAGCTGGGTAATTACTTAAATTTGAGTACGTGGCCAATAAAAATTCTGTAGCCGGATTTATTAATTCCCTTTTTATTTAAAGTTCGCCGGTTGTGGTAAGACGTTCGCTCTTCGCTGGGGTCTTCTTCGACACGAGCAGAACAGGCACGGCGTGAAGAAGAGGCTGGGATGTACCGAGTGTGCGTTCCGAGCGTCGGACCGGACCACCATGAATGTACGTTTTTTTAGCCGCATTGGGCACTTTTTGGATGTGTATTTTTTTATTATCACCTGTATAGTATCAATTGCTACTTGGTTTCTTTTTTTTTAAGTTTTTATATTTTTGTTTATTTGTGTTGTAATTAAGTGCAATAAAGAGTTTATCTATCTATCTATCTATCTATCTATAGCTACAGATATATTGATATTACGGAATTCTGTGTAGCGAAGACGAGATTCACCCATTCTTGACTGGCTCCGAGGCTTAGTGACTGGATTCGAGGCTTAGTGACTGGATTCGAGGTTTAGTGACTGGATTCGCGGCTTTGTGACTGGTTTCGTGGCTTAGTGACTGGCTTCGAGGCTTAGTGACTGGATTCGAGGCTTTGTGAGGCTTAGTGACTGATTTCGTGGCTTAGTGACTGGCTTCGTGGCTTAGTGACTGGCTTCGTGGCTTAGTGACTGGCTTCGTGGCTTAGTGACTGGCTTCGTGGCTTAGTGACCGGCTTCGTGGCTTAATGACTGACTTCGTGGCTTAGTGACTGGATTCGTGGCTTAGTGACTGGCTTCATGGCTTAGTGACTGGGTTCGAGGCTTAGTGACTGGCTTCGTGGCTTAGTGACTGGGTTCGAGGCTTAGTGACTGGCTTCGTGGCTTAGTGACTGGCTTCGTGGCTTAGTGACTGGCTTCGTGGCTTAGTGACGTGGCTTAGTGGCTTAGTGACTGGCTTCGTGGCTTAGTGACTGGCTTCGTGGCTTAGTGACTGGCTTCGTGGCTTAGTGACTGGCTTCGTGGCTTAGTGACTGGCTTCGTGGCTTAGTGACTGGCTTCGTGGCTTAGTGACCGGCTTCGTGGCTTAATGACTGACTTCGTGGCTTAGTGACTGGATTCGTGGCTTAGTGACTTTTGTTTTTTTGTTTTTCAAAGTCTTTATTTATAAATGACAATAACAAGAAAATTTGTACAATTACTAGTATCCAATCAATTCCTAGTAATACAATGCCGTGAGAATGTACATTTGTTTAGCAAGTAATTCATTTAAACTTGATTAAAACTTTTAGCGTAGGTGGTTAGTAACTTAAATATTTTGAGGATTAGTTAGTCTTAGTACTAAACTGGGGTTCAATTTTATGTAAGCTTTAGAATTAGCAATACATTTTAGGCAACTAATTATTTTACCTTTGCAAAAATTAAGGGGGGTAGGCATGAGTGAAAATGAACCGTTGACGCGTTAAGCGCTCACAACTGACAACAAGAGCTCGCCGCTTGTTGCGCGCTGGGCACACACGGGCGCAGACTAAGCGCACGCCGTCTCCGCCTCTCAGTACGCTAATGACACGAGCGAGAATGGTGTGCACGGCGGCCGACCGACGGCCGGCCGGGCCGGCCGCATTAAACTACCTAGTCGTCGTGTGCTAGAAATAAGTGATGCGGTAATTTATATCGATTATATGAGTCGATAAATTTGATAGTTTTGTTTCGAGTTTTACATAAATTATTTATTAGGGGATTTGGACTGTTACGATTCTTTTGTGTATAAAATTTTTCCGAGAGATTGTAAATATACTTATCAATTTTAGGTAAACCAATATTACGATGTAGTTTATGTAGATTAGCGCGGAAAGGAGTTTTGTAAGCACACTTTAAGGCTTTATTTTGCAATATTTGGAGTTTATTTATATTAGATTTACTAGTGCTGCTCCATACTGGGCAAGCATAAGTGATACAGGGTCGGACCAGAGTACAGTAAGTGCGCAATTTGATCTGGCTGCTAAGGCACGAGCGTCTGCTCATAATTGGGTTAAGTCCATTTAAGGCCTTGGTACCTTTTATACACAGCTTGGAAATGTTATCAGTCCAGTTCAGCTTTGTGTCCAAGAAAGCACCCAGGTATTTAACTGAGCGACTCCAAGGTATACCGAAGTTGCCAATTTTCAAAGTTTTTTGTGGATGGTTACGCTTGGAAGAGAACATAATTGCTTCAGTTTTACCTTCGTTGATTTTAAGTTTCCAGTCACTAAAGTAGGTGAGAAACGATTCAATAGCAAGTTGGAGACGGTTGATGATAAGGTCCACATCGGATGAAGATGTGTATGATGCAGTATCATCGGCAAAACAGGCTACATTAGTTCGAGGTTGGATTGGAATGTCATTTAAATATGCCAAAAACAGGATAGGACCTGCGATGGACCCTTGGGGTACACCTGCAGGGACTGGTTTTGGGACAGACGAAAAGTTTTTAATATGTACATTGAATGTACGATTTGAGAGATAAGATTTTATGATTTTAATTAAGTAAATTGGCAGACCCATGATATACAGTTTATGCAATAGGCCATCATGCCAGACCGTGTCAAACGCCTTCTCGATATCTAATAGAAACATTCCCGTGGATTGCTTTAGGTTGAGGTTGTGAGACACGGTTTCAGCAACTCTAGCAAGTTGTTGGATAGTAGAGTGACCTTGGCGAAAACCAAACTGCTCATTTATGAGACGGCCACACATGGCGCGCAACAAGCGTCTGCAAAGAATTTTCTCGAAAAGCTTACCTAAACATGGAAGGAGACTGATTGGCCTATAGGAGCTAGGTTCCGAGGGATCTTTACCAGGCTTCAGTATTGAGAGCACTTTCGCCACTTTCCATGGTGAAGGAAAGTGGTTAACTTAGTTTACTTAGTGACTGGCTTCATGGCTTAGTGGCTGGCTTCGTAGCTTATTTAGTAGAAACTATTAACTCTGCCTGCGAAGCCGAGGGTCGTGGGTTCGGCTCCCATCCAGTACAGATATGTGTGTATTATAAATTCAAATATTTGTACTGTGTCTGGGTGTTCCTATCTATAATAAATATGTATTTACAACTATATAAGTATTATATCAGCTATCTGGCCGCTATTGCACAAGCTTTGCTTAGTTAGGGGTCATATGGTTGTGTGTGAAATGTCCACCAATATTTATTTATTTATTTATACAATATGCGTCTAACGCGCGCGCCGCTTTATCAGCATAGGTACCGGTGACGTAAACCAATAACAGTTACGTCTACTAATAAATACTCAAGTTTTATCACCAAAAATACAGACAGAACCCAAAATGTATCCAATATTATGCAGAACCACGTCCGCGCCGACCATACCGGGGAGAAACCGTATGAGTGCAACGAATGCGGGAGCAAGTTCCGAATGAGGAACAATATCATACAACACATCAGGCAGGTGCACTTCCGGCCCGGGAAGACCTATCAGGTACGTCAGACGCGGACCTAAACAAGAACAAAAAAAAAAGATTTACCCCCGACTACCTTAGAGTTGGATCTGTTACAGTATTCTAGTAGTCAAACCCTTTTCATTTGATACCGATATTGAGGGAGTAGTTAGTCAAAAAATATTTAATCCGCCATTTTATGGAGGCGGCCATCTTGTATCGTTAAATCTTGAAATTTGGTTTTAATCACGGGCGAATCAAACAGCTAAGAAACAAGCAAGCAAGCTGGCTTTCAAATAAAATGAAAATTGAACAGCCGTGCCGATAGAAATTACAACTTATACCTAAACTTGATCGAAACATTTAAAATACTGAATGGATTTTATAATCTCCCTCACATTTTTTTTTTACTTTTATAGGTTTACACTTGACCCCATCTCGCCTGATGTTAAACGATGATGCGGTCTACGATGAAGCGTTTTTACCTAGAAGAAACCGATTCACTCTCGATTTGAAGACACAAAGATTGTAACTATCGGAAAAAACCCTCTCAGGCAACGTATTCCACAGCCTAGACGTTCTTATCACAAAAGTAGAGTCAAATCTCTTCGTTCGTGTCTTTGGAACGTCAACCATGCATTAGCTATATGGACTTGATGATCTCCGTACTACTTACGTATTTCTTTCTTGTTATTATTCACAGTGTGTTTTGCCCACTCTTACATACGGTGCTGAGTCATAGACGCTTACACTCCGCGAGGCATAAGCTGAGCTTTGCATTTGTGTGAGTGTACATGGATAGTGTAGGTGTGACAACCGGCCTTAGGCGCGGCGCCATTCTGTCTCGCCGCGCTCCTGCCTGATTGGTGATCACTCACACTAATGCAAAGCTCAGCCTATACCTCGCGGACAAAATTTCAAGCTCCTGCCTGATTGGTGATCACTCACACTAATGCAAAGCTCAGCCTATACCTCGCGGACAAAATTTCAAGCTCCTGCCTGATTGGTGATCACTCACACTAATGCAAAGCTCAGCTTATACCTCGCGGAGTGTACACAGGAGGCTATACACGACATCAGAGTAGCACAGAGAGCGATGGAAAGGTCTATGCTTGGCATCAAGCTTCAAGACCGTATCCGAAATACCGAGATCCGACGAAGAACGAACGTTAGGGACGTCGGAACTACGGTAATGCAGCTAAAGTGGAGTTGGGCTGGACACGTTGCTAGACGCGGTGATAACAGGTGGAGTAGAGTAGTGACCGAGTGGTGGCCGAGGCAAGGTAAGTGGAGTGTAGGACGTCCAGCTGCAAGATGGGTCGACGATATCGTTTCTATCGCGGGTCGAACCTGGACTCGATTGGCACAGGAACGAGGAAGAAGGGATGGGAAAAGAGAGCCCTATACCCAGAAGTGGGATAGAGAAGGCTGTGGATGATGGTGATTATTTACATTTGGAGGATTGTGGTCTAATTTCCCACGATGACCAATCGGCTTGGGATGTGAATAAAGATTTATCTTATATTAATTGTTGTTTCGCAGTGCGAGTTCTGCGCCGTCCGGTGTTCGTGCCGGCGCGACCTGTGGGTACATCAAGACAAAAGACACTACTTCTTATATACATTCTACTGTTACCTCTGCGATAACAAGTCAGTATACAAGTGTTACTTTTTTTTTTGTTGGAACGAAGTTCCTTATCGCGCGTTGTGAAAGGGGGCTAGACGGAAAAAATTCTTACGAAAAGTTGTCACGACACTTTTTGCTATTGTAAGCTGTGCGGCGTCGCATGTTTTTCTCTGTCTCTCTCTCTCTCTTATAGAAAGCAAGCCAGATATTTTCATTTCTATTTCGCATTGAACAGTGTGGTGTCGCGACGATTATTTTTGTTGAGTGTATACAGGTTTTTTGTAAATAATAATAAAAAAAAATGATTCCTTCACTAATTAATCGAAAGGAACTTCGTTCCATCCGGGTGTCCCTTGACACCTCTCAATTTTTTTTGTTATTATTTTGCCGCTCCACAGTCTCTGGGGTCCGTGACCTTTGTCATTACAATTATCTTTTTTTACAAATGTTGCATGCATTTTTATCAACATAAGCAATAGGGATGTTAAAAATTTTTCGGAATTGCTTTTATTTTAAAGAGTGACATTTGTTTACCTTAAAAAATATCACGGGAAATCCGTTAAGTTGGCAACACTGCTAAGAGCATTTAGTCTATAAAGCTGATACAAATAAGATTCAAAGCCGAATGACCGAGTGGGGAGGACGGCGTTACGGTCTTCCATCCCTCTTCCTTGTGAACATAAGAAAGAGATGCACGATCACTAAAATTCGGCCCTCAGGCCCGCGATAAAAGCTATGCAATAGCTTAAAAATCATGAAACTCCATGCTACTAATATTATAAATGTCGATGTATGGATGTTTGTTGCTCAAATACGTCGTAATTTATGAACGGATCGGGCTGAAATTTGGAATACAAGTAGGTTAATAGTCAGGCAGAACACATAGACTACTTTTTTACACAGGAATTATGCGGGTAACGCCGCGGGGAGCTTGTTAAGCATAAAATTATGAGCATACCCTGCTAAAAAACTTTCGTCGCCAAAAAAGCGACCACAAAGTTTATTGTTTTTTTTAGCAACATGCCTGCCACATAACAGCACAGTGACACGCAGTTATTGGAACATGAAGAGTCCGAATCATTACCTAGCACTGCACTGAGCTCGTCACCCAGAGATCTAAGATGTTGTATCTCTAGGCCCTGTAATTTCTCTGGAAACATTGCCCTTCAAACCGGAACACAGTAATATTTTTACATTACTGCTTGGTGGTAGAATAACTGGCAAAGGTGTGGTACTTCCCCAGGCGGACTCTGCTAGGAGTCCTACCACTACTAAAATTGATTGAATTGTTTGTCCCAAAAGGTTCCTGCTATGTGCTTTGATCAGATAGTATTAAATCCATGACGTATAAAAAGTCGGACGTAGTCTCGCTAAAACTGTGTCCATCGAGTCGGCCGCATAATATCCACGTGTGCGCTGTCAAATTCAGGCTGACACGCACGCATCAGTGGGTCATTACACGCGCTACTTGTGTATATGTGTGCGTGTCAGCCTATCAGTGACAACCTGACAACGCACACGTGCAAATGTGGCCGACTCTAGTGACACAGTATTTGTTTTAGCGAGACCACGTCCTACTTTTTTGTACGTCCATGATAAAATCTAACATTTCAAAATATTATATTTTTTTTTTTTAGAAAACTCTTTTATCTCTGTTGTTTAGTTTTGTTCAAAGTATAAATAGAGTTAAATAATTTTAATGTAATGTATATGTCACCGAAGAATAACAAAAACCGTAAATTAATAATTTTCCTAGGAAATTGATAAACCTTCGTAGGATTCTAAACGGGAACTAAATTGTATTATTTTACGCCAACATTTTCGTAAATTGATAAACTTACCAATCTCACGCGGAAAATAATAAATAACTAATAACGGACCGCCATGTGCGCTCTGATTGGTTGAATAAGTCACGTGTTCTCTCCACCGGCATTGTTCGCCGCACCGCACAACATAAACAAACCGGTTTGCTCCTGTGTTTTTGTAAAGTTTTTAATGTTATAACCGTGTTGGAACTGTGAAAATAGTTTGATTTTGCTAAGTTTATTAAACTAAACCCATAATGAGTGACCTACAAGCTGCGGACAGCCAAAATGGTGAAAATAGTGCGGTAAATACTGGACTATTTGTTGACGAAGTGAAATTAACTACAGAGCTACGAAAGTTTACAGCGTCCATGACCAAAATAGTAAAAAGTCGGAATGGACAGAGGAAAAAATTAAAAATGTAATTATAATGATAGAGAATTTTAATAAAGCTAAAATGTTGGGACGTCTGCCCACAGACAAAAAATACTATCACGTTAAGAAGTACGATATTATGACTTTGACGAAAAAGTCTTGATTTTGAAAAGGAAGTCTCAGCAAGATCCAGTAGTACAAATAGTTCCAAGCAGTCAATACTATCAACGAGTTCTCGATACACATGTGGCTACAGGTCACGGACGGCGTGACAAAATTATTTATGCCTTGAAAGACAAGTACATGGTTCCAGTATTTGCCATAAATATTTTTCTCCAATTGTGCAAAACTTGTCTTTCCAAGAAAAGTTTCCCTAAAACCGGGATAGTCGTAAAGCCACTAATTTCAGATGACTTTAATAGAAGAGGACAGGTAGATCTAGTGGATTTTTAATCATCTCCAGATGGGGAGTACAAATGGAAGCTTCAGTACCAAGATCATTTGACCAAATTTTGTTTTTTACGACCACTTAAGACTAAAGAAGCAAAAGAAGTCGCAATAGAGATTTTGAAGATATTTATAGAAGTCGGTTGTCCCAATATCCTCCAAAGCGACAATGGACGAGAGTTCACGGCATCAGTATTGAAAGAAATTGTAAGCTTATGGCCAGCTTGCATAATTGTGAATGGAAGACCCAGATATCCCCAAAGCCAGGGCAGTGTAGAACGCTCAAACCAAGACGTGAAGAATATGATTCGGGCTTGGATGGTGGATAATAATTCCAGTAATTGGTCAATAGGTTGTTACTTCGCTCAGTTCCAGAAAAAATCATCATACCATTCTACGATTGCAAGGACACCGTTTAAAGCCTTGTTTGGAGATGATCCAAGATGCGGTCTAACCTCTACGCATTTGTCTAACAATATAATTTCTCAGTTTGAAATGGAAGAGGATTTGGAGACTTTCTTAGAAACTAAAAATAACAATGAACATAAGACTGTAAATGACGATGAAAATAGAACTTCCGATCAAGAAAACCTTTGTAAAACTGTTCATATTGCCACAGAGTCAATTGTTATGACACAAGGCGTGACTGAGACTGAGCGAGTCAAAGCAAGTAGTGAGCGAGTAATCGTAGTTGGCAGTGAAAGCATAGTCGCAAAAACGAACGATATTTGGCACGACTTTGACAATATTGCACACGAAATCGAGAATCCTAAAACAGTTAGAGAATCAGATACATTGTTTTGTCACATATGTACCAAGGAGTCATCTGGGGCCCATACTTGTATTAAATGTAAACGTATTACACATGTAATCTGCGGAGAATCAACAGAAAACAATGAAAAAGGATATGGTTCGCAGTTGATATGTAATTTGTGCGCTAACGAAATAAAGATTCTGAGAGAAAGAACAGACTCGCACTTGAATTTAAAAAGAGCAGCAGAAAAAAATGACAGCACATTCATCTAAGAAATTCAAAAATATTGATGTTGGTGCTACTGTGTTAGTCGAAGTGCCAAAAGTAGATAGAGGGCCTTTAGATAGCAAGAATGTGGTCGGTAAAGTTATAGAAAAAAGGAATGAGCTATACAAAGTTGGCACTTCTTTTGGAGTCATTAGTGACTGGTTGCCTCGAAACGCTGTCCTTCTAACCCCAGGAGAAATTTTGACTGATGATCTTCCAGAGGTTCGATTACCTACTATTTTTAGTATTATAATTACATAAAAAATGAATTCAATTTTTATATGCTATATTTTTTTATATTTACAGGCCAAATTACCATTAAGAAAATATCTGCGATGTCTTCAACATTTGGTGGGCAAGGAATGAAGCACTGCAACTGCAAAAAATATTCTAAGGGACAATGTTTATCTAATAAGTGCAATTGTAAAAGAGCTAATATTTTGTGTAATTCGGGGTGCCATAACTCTAACATGTTGCAATAAGTAGATAAATTCGGGAATCTGTTTACGTTTAATTTGCTAAATGTTTTCAGTATATTTTATACAGCTCTTACGATACTTATCTAGAGTCTGTTTGGCAATTCGCCCTAAGGAACCTCGATTGTTTTTGAAATTTAATTTAATTTTTTTTTTTTTTTTGGCAGAAGGCCGGATTTATGTTTAATAATTGTTATTTCCTTATTATAAACCATTTTAAAACACGATTTCTGTTCTTTTATTTTGGTAGAGCGAAGTAAGTGTCATTTGCGTTTTATGTCAAAACATTAACCCGGTAAAAGTATCTAGTTTGAAATAAAAATACTTATTAGGTAGCCCGTAATAGAAACGGATAGTTTGGCATGTCTAATTGCACCTAAGTCTATGGACACAAGCATTGCCACTATGAACGTCGACCAATCAGAGAGCTGTGTGTTATTTTCCGTATTTTAAAGAAGCGTAAAATTAAAAGCTCTTCTATGATTGGTTGAACCGTTTAGAATCTTACGAATGAATATCCGTCAGTTTATCAATTTACCATGAGACGTTGCAAATTGTTAAATTTACGAAAATGTTGGCGTACAATAATACAATTTAGTTCCCGTTTAGAATCCTACGAAGGTTTATCAATTTCCTAGGAAAATGATTAATTTACGGTTTTTGTTATTTATCGGTGACATATACATTCATTGGATTAATTAATCCCTAATTTTATCTGATAATTTTATTTTTTTTACCTTTTATAGGCTCACACTTGACCGCCATCTCGCCTGACGTTAAGCGACGATGCGGTCTACGATGGAGCGTGTTTACCTAGAAGAAACCGATTCACTCTCGATTTGAAGACACAAAGATTGTAACTATCGGGAAAAACCCTCTCAGGCAACGTATTCCACAGCCTAGACGTTTTTATCACAAACGTAGATTCAAATCTCTTCGTTCGTGTCTTTGGAACATCAACCATGAAACGATGTCGCTTTTGCGAGCAACGAGCATTCCGATAGAAAAAACGGCAAGCCACATCATACCAAAGAGGCTTATTTTTAACCCCCGACCAAAAAAAAGGGGTGTTATAAGTTTGACGTCGATGTCTGTCTGTCTGTGTGTGTGTCTGTCTGTGGCACCGTAGAGCTCAAACGGATGGGCCGATTTCGATGCGGTTTCTTTTATTTGAAAGTTAATATCCGTGCGGATGTTCTTAGCTATGTTTGGTTAATAACGATTCAAAATGGCCGCCACCACAAAATGGCGGACAAAATATTTCTTCACAACCTACCTTAATATGGGTATCAAATGAAAGGGCTTGACTAGTAGAATACTATACACTATAAAAAATCAAATCTAAGATGGCCGCCACCACAAAATGGCGAATTATATTTTTTTTTTTCACTACTACCTCAATATGGGTATCAAACGAAAGGGCTTGACTAGTAGAATACATTGCTCTATGACAAATTTCAAATCCAAGATGGCCGCTTTCACAAAATGGCGAAAAACATTTCTTTTTCACAACTCCCTTAACATGGGTATCAAATGAAAGTAAACCTGAAACCTGAGGTAGTCGGCGGTTAATCAAAAATTTTAATTTTGTTCTTGTTCCATTCCCGTAAAGCGTAAAACTGTTGTTTCTATAATATATCTACTGTATAACATATTTGTACACAGTTTTAATTTACGGTTGGTCTAGTCGGGAGAACGGCGCCTGCAGATCCGGAAACCCCGAGTTCAAACCCCACACGCACCACTGTCTTTTCGAAGTCATGTGCGTAATGCCGTTTACTTAATTACGGCGAAGGAAAACATCGTAAGGAAACCGACATGTGCCTAGAATCTTTCGAAGTCATGTGTCATCCACCAACCCGCACTGGGCCAGCGTGGTGGAGCCTTAGCTCTCTCCTTGCGAGAGAAGGTCCGAGTCCCAGCAGGGGGGAACATTTAGTGGGCTGTTGATAACACAGTTTACGCAATAAATCATTCTGATTGTCTTCAGGTATAAAAGCCATTGCTCCACCAAGAAGCATATAATGAAGCGACACGGAATACCGAACGATCAGGTACAGAAAATTGCTCGAATAAAAACGAGAAGGTTTGTATCGATTTACATACACTACGTATAAATAAATCTATACTAATAAAAAGAAGTGTGTCACTCGGAGACTGCCGCGGTAAAGCTATTGCATGTTGCATGCATTTTTATCAACATAAGCAATAGGGATGTTAACAATTTTTCGGAATTGCTTTCATTTTGAAGAGTGACATTTGTTTACCATAAAAAATATCACGGGAAATCCGTTAAGTTGGCAACACTGCTAAGAGCGTTTAGTCTGTAAAGTTAATACAAATAAGATTCAAAGTCGAATGATCGAGTGGGGAGGACGGCGTTACGGTCTTCCATTCCTCTTTTTTTGTGAACATAAGAAAGAGTGCACGATCACTAAAATTCGGTCCCCAGGCCCGCGATAAAAGCTATTAGTGTCCGACCGAAAGTTCGGTTTCGGTTTCGGTTTCGGCCGAGTTTCGGCCAAAAATCAAGTTTCGGCCACAGTTTCGGTTTCGGCCAAAATCGGCCGAAACTTTTGCCGAAACCGAAACTTAACAAGTTCAAGCACGTCCACGATCGCCTAACTTTGTTTTCCGCGGCAACGCTTTGATGACGCTGTCGGCCCTTTTCGGGAATTATCATGCGCCATTCGGATAGTTCTGTAGCATCCAGCGATGCCAACCGTACGAGGTTCCTCGTACAAATACGAGATTTGTAGTCTTTCGTACGAGGTACGAGGACACTACTGATTAACCTTGTACAAATAAGTACGAGATTATAATATTGCTATTATAAAATAGTGAAAACTAGAGCCTAGAATCAGAACTTGTAAGGACTAACAAGACTTCTTACTGATTTCTTATCTATCCTATTATGATATATATTGTGTTTCCATTTCATGCCCCAATAAGGCAAAATAATAGGTAAAATGCACCAAATTTCAGTATTTTAATAAATTATATACTTGACCACGTGAGTTTCGGTTTCGGTTTCGGTTTCGGCCGAAACTGAAGCCACTGCCGAACATTCGGTTTCGGTTTCGGTTTCGGCCGGAAAATCAGTTTCGGTCGGACACTAAAAGCTATGCAATAGCTTAATATAAAGCTGAAGAGTTTGTTTGAACGCTAGGATCTCGGGAAGTACTGGTCCGGATTGAAAGATTCTTTTTCTATTAGATAGTCCATTTATCGAGGAAGGCTATAGGCTATAGAAAATAACGCTACTATTAATAGAAGCGGAGCATGAAACAAGAATGTAACAAAATCGGGAAAAAGTAATCCTTTTTGAGAGTTTTCGTACGTTTCGTGCTTTGACATGACACATGACAGTCTGTGTCTAAGATTGAATATCACAGATTACATACCTCTTGAATATAAACCATTGCAATCAAATTTGTTTCTAAATCTGAGTTGATACGACCAATTTCCGACAGGTGGCGTAGCAGGTAGCTGAAGAGGTGTTTTATTTGAAAGCGATATTCTCAGAAATGACTGAACCGATTTCAGTAATTATTTTAGCGTTGTATATGTACGGGATCCTGATGAGTGTTATATATTGTACCACGGGCGAAGCCGGGGCGGGCATCTAGTATAATATAAATACTAGTCGCACGGAATAGAACCCACTGCCTCACTACCAACTAACTAACGATCCAGACGTGTTACACACGTGTTGACGTGACAACGTCTAATAAATCGATGAACGCCGGCTGCATGCACGAAAGTGTCCCGTTATGTCCCGTTACGCTCATTGTACGCCTGCGCCGCATCTATCAATGTTTTGTTATGACGTCACGTTAAACTATTGTCCGTAAACCAACCGACTTTTTTTTTTAAATAAAGAGTGATGATAAAGGCAGGACATATGCCTGATGGTAAGCAACATGCCTGCCACATAACAGCACAGTGACACGCAGCTATTGGAACATGAAAAGTCAAAATCATTACCTAGCACTGCACTGCGCTCGTCACCCAGAGATCTATGATGTTGTATCTCTAAGCACAGTAATTACTCTGGAAACATTGCCCTTCAAACCGGAACACAGTAATGTTTACACATTACTACTTGACGGTAGAATAACTGGCAAAGGTGTGGTACTTCCCCAGGCGGACTCTGCCAAGAGTCCTACCACTACAATTGCTACTTTACAGATAATCAATTTTTTTTTACAGACACGACGCTCCCAGTACGAAATTCAAGAACACAGTCATAGAACCCAGTTAAGAGGAACTTCAGCGCCACTGTCGCAAAACCGCAGTGGCAAAGTTGTTATAATGGCCGATTTCAAAAGCGTCATGGTCGTAGGTTCGACACCCAAGCGCTGATGTACCAGAATTGACTATTTATGAACAGGAACAAAATTACCCCCGACTACCTTGGATTTGAAATATGTACAGTATTCTACTAGTCAAGCCATTTCATTTGATACCCATATTGAGGGAGTAGTGAGAGAAGTGTAATTCGCCATTTTGTGGAGGCGGCCATCTTGGATTTGAAATTTGCCATAGTGTTTAGTATTCTACTAGTCAAGCACTTTTATTTGATACCCATATTCAGGTAGTAGTGAAAAAATATTTTATCCGCCATTTTGTGAAAGCGGCCATTTTGAGTTGATATTAACCAAACATAGCTAAGAAACACCGGAAGGAAACTAGCTTTCAAATGAAATAAACCGCATTGCAATTGGTCCATCCGTTTGAGAGCTACGGTGCCACAGACATAGACATCGATGTCAAAGTTATAGCACCACTCTTTTTGGGGATAAAAAAGTCCCAATTAGACCATCCGACAGTACAACTTACGTAATAAAATTACGCCCATCCATCGAGCAACTCGATCTTCCGCGCAAGCACGGAAGGGAGTAAGAAGCCTTAGCTAAAAATATTGTTCAAATCTTTCTGTCATTTCTTGCGGGAGAGGAAAGTTGCACACTAGCGCAAAGCCGCACTATTACATACAAAACATACCTGTTACCGATCCATTGCCGATCATACTCACACAGCCAAAACACTAACACATAAAAAATAAAGCACCGTTCGCAAATCTAGCCCCGCCCGCAGCCACAGTATATTATCAAACTCCATGGTCCACGCGGACTTGTACTTTGACAGAGGGGAAACGCTGTGTATGCCTACTCCCTTCCGTGTTGCTCACTGTGCCCATCAGAGACAGATATGCAGTCGTGGTGAAGACTAAGTAGTAGTGGTAGGACTCTGCAGAGTCCGCCTGGGGAAGTACCATTGACAGTTATTCTACCGCCGAGCAGTTATGTGCAAACATTACTGCGACCCGATTTAAAGGGGCAATGTTTTCAGTGAAATTACGGGTCATAGAGATAAAACATCTTATATCTCTGGGTGACGAGCGCAGTGCAGTGCTAGGTAATGATTTGGACTCTTCATGTTCCAATAGATGCGCGTCACTGTTGCTGTTATGTGGCAGGCATGTTGTTTACCATCAGGCACATGTTATATTTACATTAATTGTCTTTGGCAGATTATTGCAATTATTGACCTCTTGTCATCAAAAGTTAGCAAAGGAATTACCCCCCGAACATTGGTACCCATTCCCCCAAAATTGCGTTCATTTTTCAAGTCTAGATAATGTGAGTGTTGCCATCTGTGTAAAAAAAATGAAATAAATAAATATATATTGGTGGACAATTCACACACAACACCATCTGACCCCAAACTAAGCAAAGCTTGTACTATGCACTATTATACATAACTATTGCTGACGTAATAACCATATAGAACCCCCCTCCCCACCATGCCATCAAAAATAAGCAAAACGCATACGCCTCGCCCCCGGTAGTGTTTTTTTTTTTAAATAAAAAGTTACGAGACGATCAGGACATGTGCCTGATGGTAAGCAACATGCCTGACACATAACAGCACAGTGACACGCAGCTAGTGGAACATGAAGAGTCCAAATCATTACCTAGCACTGCACTGCGCTCGTCACCCAGAGATCTAAGATGTTATATCTGTAAGCCCTGTAATTTCTCTGGAAACATTGCCCTTCAAACCGGAATATAGTAATGTTTGCGCATTACTGCTTGGCGGTAGAATAACTGGCATAGGTGTGGTACTTCCCCAGGCGGACTCTATTAGGAGTCCTACCACTACTACTTAATACTTGAACAACCCCCTAAACGGATGCAGGCTGATGACTAGTAACCCTGTATACTGAAAAAAAAAAATGTAATTAAATAAATAAATCTACAATTAAAAGAAAGCTTGTTTTTATTAATTTTTAATGTAACACTTATACATACACTCACTTATGTTATATACATACAAGGGATCCATACATTTAGGCCGGACCCTGAAGATATTTATTTATATAGCAGACATACATATATAAATTAAAGTAAAAATTTATTTGTCATAAGAGAATTACAATTAAAAATTTATAATATAAAAATGTATAACATACAAACATTAGTGTAATTGAGATTCATTGAGATCAATTGAAATACTTTAAACGCATTTTCAAATTGCAAATATATCTGTCAAAGTTAGTATTTTCGTCATAGGTGTCGCCACTGTTTTATTTTTGAAGTGAAATCTTTCGCATCACACATAGATTTTTCCGTAGCCTGTAAACGCGACTGATCGTCGCGTTCGGAATTGAAAGATTGAACTCGGGACCGCCGAATGTGCCAGAGCGAGTAGGGATGCCCAAAAAAGTGTATTGTATCGATATATCGCATCGTAACTGTATCGAACTTGGTTGTATCGATACCCGATATTATCGATTTCCTTTGTATCGATATATCGTATCGTAATCGTATCGCATGCCTTTTAATTAATATGCGATATAATGAGTATAAATCGTGCAAAGGGTTATCTTTTAAGTAGTTTTATTATATTATTTTATTTTTTTAAACGAAACAAGTAATTATATGTATTTAAAATAGTTTTATTCAACAAAAAAATCACACTTGCCGTTGATTAGCACAACGCAAAGATAATAATTTTGATAAACGCTGTGGATTTAACCTATTACTACTATTATTACGGCTTTCGGAAAGTGTGTGTCCAGCTACGAACGGAATGAAAAAGGAAAACATAAACTAAACATGTATTAATCATATTTGACGGTACCTACTACAGAGTTCAAAGATTTATTTAAATCTACCTCCAAGTCTAAACAAAAGCCGGCTGTTCTTGTTCCATAAACAATTTTGTCGACGTTATCGTTCTCTCATTACTAATAACAATATATTCAATGGCACTGTCTGTTATCGTTTAGTGATGATGTAATAGGAACTTTAAAATTATAGAAATTAATCACCGACAAAGTTTGATTCGATCCGGCAATGTGATATTTTTATAAGAATGCGATATATCGAAGCGTATCGTATAGTCAAAATATCGCATCAAATATCGCAATATCGTATAGTGCTGTATCGATATTCCGATATATCGTATCGTAACGGGCATCCCTAAGAGCGAGAAAGATAGTCAACTGCTGCTGTCACTGTCTTTTTTTTTAATTCTATGCCATGGATACTATTCCATCAGCCGCATCTTTCAATGTCGTGTCGCTGTGTTTATTATATTCAATTTAAATATTATCATGTTTATTATTTATATATTTCTTAACAAAATGAAACACTGGCGTCATCCATGGCAAAATTGAGAAACTAACTTTGATAATTGCCGTTTTAAAATGCATTGAGTAGTGTCGTCATAGCTTGGTGACGTCATTCATGAGACGAAAAACAGGATCGGTGACGAATGTCGTCACTGACGTAATTTACAATAAAACAAAAGTCATTAGTACAAAACTAACTTATGCCCGGGCTACACGAGGCTAGCTTTTCAAGATGGGATAGCAAGATAGTGTTAGTAAGCTAGTACTTATAGCTAGCTAGAACTTAAGGCTTGTTCGCATTAGGCTAGCAAATTAGTCTAGTAGATAGTAATTTAGTAGCTAAAATACTCGCTACTATTCAAAAATCGTTCGCACCGTGCTTTAGTACAGTTCACAAGTGAGTAGCGTTTCGCAACATGAAGATCCTACAACGCATTTGTTTGAAGTTATTTTTTCTCTCCAGACTAATTCGACAAGTTCGAACCTGTTTAATCGGCGAGCCAATGAGCGCACCGCTCGCAACGAACGCGTGGTGGGGGGTGCTACTCGCCCGTTGAAAATAGAACAAAATGGATTGACTCGACTAAATCACTTCCTAAACTACTCGACTAAATTTTCACTGTTCATACACGTTTAGTTGCTAAATTACTCGCCACTAGGCTAAATTACTAGCCTAGTGCGAACAAGCCCTTTACGTCTGGTCTAGTCGGGAGAACGGCGCCTACCGATCCGGAGACCCCGGGTTCAAACCCCACACGCACCGCTGTCTTTTCGAAGTCATGTGCGTAGGTAACGCCGTTAACTTGAAAACGGTGAAGGAAAACATCGTGAGGAAACCGACATGTACCTATAGAATCTTTCGAAGTCATGTGTCATCCACCGACCTGCACTGAGCCAGCGTGGTGGATTATGGCTTTAACTCTCTCTTTGCAAGAGAAGGCCCGAGTCCCAGCAGTGGGAACATTTAGTGGGCTGTCGATGATGACTTCTAGTTTAGTGTAGACAATGCTACATAAGCTAGTTTTGTCTACACAAAGCTACAAGTACTAGCTTGAAAAACTAGCTTCGTGTATCTCGGGCAATAGGGCCAACATTCGATGTGATACTTTTAGCATCGGCAATCGAAGATTTTGCAATAGAATCGATTCTGAATCGCGTTTCAGCGATTCACTACGTTCAATCGCGCGTTTTAGCGACTGTATCGATGCTGCATCGCGATTTCGCGACTGCCTGCGTTCGGATGCGATATCGAAATCGCGCGTTTTAGCGACTGTACCGATACTTCAATGATACTTTTATTCGTCTGTGAAACTAAGTTATTACAAAATTGTGTTGTTGTGTCAGAGACCAGAGAAACGTGCACTAGTTTCCACCACATCCGATTCCGATGTCGGGTCTTCGTTCGAGTCTTTGTAACGGCACCCATGGAAAGAAGCTAAGCCTGTAAGAGTGCCCATACAAGTTGCCTTAGTGTCGCCCTGATTTTCTTTTACTTTTCGTAACACTGCACTGTTCGGCAGACGCCAAATAATGTGTAAAAAAACAAAGTGTGTAAAATAACGCCGGCAACCATGAAAAGAAGCTAAGCCTGTAAGAGTGCCCATACAAGTTGCCTTAGTGTCGCCCTGATTTTCTTTTACTTTTCGTAACATTGCACTGTTCGGCAAACGCCAAATAATGTGTAAAAAAACAAAAAAGTGTGTAAAATAACGCCGGCAGCTGAATGTGTGCGAAGTGTAGCGTTTAGTCGCTGTATCGCGCTATCGAAAAGCGACTCGATCGCCGCGTTTGGCGTTTTTAAGCGTGGAATCATCTCCGTATTTCGCTTCTAACAAGCGACTAATCTCGCTGTTTGTCGATGCTAAAAGTAGCTAGTGTGCTGCGGCCCTTAGTTCAACGATTTCGTCACAGGATATCATTGATTTATATATTAGTGAAATATTCAAATGAAGTATTACAATTATCGTATCTCATTTTGTAAGGGTACACAGCCGTGGTGGGCTCACAACCGAGAGGACGCAGGTTCAATTCTCGACCGCACCTCGCAAGTATTTACCCGTGAGCGCAGACTAACAAGTCTGACATAATCGCTGGCTTTGACGGCGATGGAAAACATCGCGAGGAAACGTGACGTAACGTCTTCGTAAAAATTACACAATTAAGTGACGTCACGCGAAACTTCTAGGCGCCGGAACTTTTTTATTTGTGGAAAAAAACGTACAACTTTTTTTTTATATTCTAACTGACGGACTGAATATTTTAGTTATCATATCTATTTAACCATTTGTACCTATTTTTTTTGCTCAAATATAGTTTATTGCTATTATTATATTATACAGTATTCTAGACCACAGGCCCGTGAACAAAATGTATGTGTCAAATGTACCACCAGGAGACGAAATAATGGATTAGAAGAGGTATTGAAACTGTATGGAACCAATGCCGTACATAATCAAATGACCAAATTTACTCTGTAAATTGTCGGAAAATCATATATTTTTCTGATAAACTAATTATTAAAATTTATAATTTTTGTAGTTTCAATACCTTTCTAATCCATTATTTCGCAACGCCGTACAAAAATCATGCGACAAGGAGAAATGATCGAGGTTTAGAACTCCCCCTCTTCAATGGCACTCAGTTGGACAGCTTACAAGTGACAGCATAGTGCTCAATCTTATTACTTTATACCCTTCTATCATCCTACATAGGTCTCCTGGTGTATCATATGACCCATAAATTTTGTTCACGGGCCTGTCTGTAGTCTAACAGTATTAATGATTATTATATTGTGATCAAAGCTATTCGCTATTCAAGTGTTTTTTTTTTTGTCAAATATTGTCTCTGTGATATTGTCTATGCATTATGTAATATAATATTATTTGTATGTCGCAGCCAAATAGCTTAGTCAGCCGTTCAACAGCCTAGCCTGTTCACTAAACAGGGCCGTTTAACTAGTGGCCTTGATGATATTCAGCCGCATCGTTTGTTACATTTAATAAACTTACTGGCTAATTGCTTAGGTCATTCGTAGGGTGGACATGTGACATACATATCTGCTTATTTCGAAAATTTCATCCTGTGTTTATTGTCGATAAATGTAGTAGTGTGCAGATTAGTACCTAAATGAGGGTAGTAATAATAAATCATTACATCTTTGTTCAACCGAGATCCAGCTTCTCAGGTCGTTTCCGAAATGTCTATGGAAACAGTAGTAATGTGCAGAGTGGTACCTAAATGAGGGTAGTTTGAAAATAATAATATAACATCGTGTTATAACTGAGATTTAACTTCTCGGATCATTAGCGAAATCCCACCCCGTGACTGGTGTTTAGAGTAGTAGTAGTAGTGTGCAGAGTAGTAAGTACCTAAATGAGGGTAGTTTCATACAGTGCTCAAAAAAGAATACAATAAATTATCATATTTTGTTCAACGCAAATTTAACTTCTCGTATTCTTCTAAAAGTTCCACCCTGTGACTGTGATTGGTGACGGTAGTAGTGTGCAGATAAATACCTAGTTGAGGGTAGTTTCGTCCAGCGTTTAAAACATTATTATCACATCTTGTGCTATTGAGATTCTTCTCGTATATTTCCCAAAGTTCCACCTTGTGACTGTGATTAGTGATGGTAGTAGTGTGCGGAGTGGTACCTAAATGAGGGTAGTTTCATCCAGCGTTCAAAAACTGCAAAAACAAGTCACACGTTGTTCAACGGAGATTTAACTTCTCGGCTCGCTCCTTAATTCCATGACTAATGCTGATGTTTGTAGTATTGTGCAGAGTAGTACTTAAATGAGGGTAGTTTCGTTCAGCGTTCGAAAACAACAAAATCATCACATTCCGAGATTTTACCTCTCGATTCGTTCTCAAACCTCCACCCTGTGACTGGTAGGCGACGGTAGTAGTGCGCAGTGGTACCTAGAACGGTGCAGCCTCGTCTAGCGTGTGCAGCCAGTTGAATATCATCATGTTTCGCTCGTACTTGGACAGGGGGCGGCCGCGTTCCCGCTCTAAGTCAGCCGCTGTCAGTACCAACTCTGCAGCCTCTGGGAACACGAAAATAAATATTGGTGGACAATTCACACACAACACCATCTGACCCCAAAACTAAGCAAAGCTTGTACTATGGCGGCCAGATAGCTGATATAATACACATATAGTTTTAAATACATACTTATTATAAATAGAAACACCCAGACACAGTGCAAACATTTGAATTCGTCACACAAATATTTGGACTGGGTGGGGATCGAACCCACGACCCTCGGCTTCGCAGGCAGAGCTACCCACTAAGCCACAATGCCAGTCATATAAATACGAAGTTACGGCATGACAGGCGCGGTCCGAAGGGGGCGACCACAGGGGAATTGACCCCCCCCCATAATCGTATAAGTACGTCAAATTAAAAATCTAAAAAAAATTAAAATATCTAATACATTAGAACCTCGATAAGTTAAAGTCCAAGGGAAACACAAAATTATTTTAAGTTATACAGGTGTTAAGTTATCAAGGGTCTATGTAGACACGTTCAAGCAATAAATACCGAAACCTTTTGTTTTGCACACTTTATCAAAACTACTCATTGACAAACAATTTTATGTTATAGAGGTTGTGGAAACATTTTTTTTAAGTTACTTGAGGCCAAAACAGAGATTACCTATTTCAGTTATAGAGGTTGCGTATTTTAAGTTATACAGGTTTTGGGCTTTGATGGGAAGGGAACATTTTATTTTTTGAAGTTATAGAGACATATAGACTGTTTTTAACGCGAGAAAAGATTAACTACGCGGATAAATACGTGGGGCGCTACTCGTAAAGTATTTTTTACTCTATTTCTACTGATGACCCCCAATATCTGAGGCTGCCCTCCAAAATTCGAGGCTGGGACTGCGCCTGCGGCAACGGCGGATCCAAAGGGGGGTCATGGGTTTATGACCCCCCCCCCCTCGATGGGGTCCAGTACCTAGGTGGACCACTTATTAAAACGCACACACGCATTTATCGTGCGGTCTTGTGGCTTGACCGGGACTATGTGGTCTCCCCTGGCGTCAAAGTCAAAACTTATAACTCAGAATTTGATAGCTCACTTTGGAAACTACGCGGGTGAAACCGGACGGCGCAGCTAGTGTGGAATAAATCTACAAAGCATTGTCGTATAGGTAAATAAGTTTTGTAAGCATGGTTAGATTTTTTTATATAGAATAGTGACGAGGCGAGCAGGACATGTGCCTGATGGTAAGCAACATGCCTGCCACATAACAACGCAGTGACACGCAGCTATTGGAACATGAAGAGTCCAAATCATTACCTAGCACTGCACTGCGCTCGTCACCCGTAGATATAAAGTGTTTTATCTCTTAGCCCAGTAATTTCTCTAGAAACATTGCCCTTAAAACCGGAACACAATAATGTTTGCGCATTACTGCTTGGCGGCAGAATAACTGGCAAAGGTGTGGTACTTCGCCAGCCAAGAGCCACTACCACTAGCCACTATGGCCATGAAAATGCATCAGCGTCAGCGGACGCGAGTTCACCCGAAGACATCTTTCATTTCCGAGCGTGACGCTTGAGCTCACTTCACAGCCCAAGAGAATTCTATGTGTGGTGCGCGAAAATAAGTTATCACATCAATATATTATATATATTTATATTAAGTAGAGTTGCCCTCACCAGGGTGGACGAACTTGGCGTGGGGTAGTTTGGTGGGCACGGCGAGCGTGGTGGGCCCGGGGCCGCTCACCGCTCCCCCCACCGCAGACACCGCGGCCGCCTGCGAGACACACCACACGTCAACTCAGTCCATCATCTTATCTTATACCTTTAAACGAGCCTTAGCACAGTAAATAAATAAATAAATATTGGTAGACAATTCACACACAACACCATCTGACCCCAAACTAAGCAAAGCTTGTAATATAGCGGCCAGATAGCTGATATAATACTTATATAGTTCTAAATACATACTTATTATACATAGAAACACCCAGACACAGTGCAAACATTTGAATACATCACACAAATATTTGCACTGGGTGGGAATCGAACCCACGACCCTCGGCGTCGCAGGCAGAGTTACTACCCACTAAGCCACGAGAGCAGTCAGAAATACATATCTCGGTTATCTAAGGCCGCCCGCCGAGCTATTAGCCAACTCTTGCGTTGATCCCCTCGTTATTTGTACTTCCCCGTCTTCTTATACTTCAATTCTCCTTTTCCATCCAGGGATTGCCTGGAAGAGATCGCTTTTAGCGATAAGGCCGCCAATTGCTACTTTGTGTGTTTTTTTAAAGTTTTCATATCTTAGTTTTTTTTTTTGTGTTGTAATTAAGTGCAATAAAGAGTTTATCTATCTATCTATCCCCGGGGTTGTCACTTTTGCGAGGTTGGCCAGAGTTGGGAACGCGAGCGGTCATGTAACGTACGCACGAGCTCACAGGCGCGCTGCACAGCCCGTACTGGCAGTGTTTCCACTTTAATCATTTCCTTTCCCCTCGCTTCAATTAAGATTTCCCCTTTTTTTTTGAAATTTTGATCAACACCCGACTACCTCACATTTGTTATCTGCACAACATTTTACTAGTCAAGCCCTTTCATTTGATACCCATATTAAGGGAGTTGTGAAAAAATAAATGTATTTCGCCATTTTGTGGTGGCACCCATCTTAAATTTGAAATTTGTTGTAGTGTATAGTATATTACTAGTCAAGCCCTTTCATTTGATACCCATATTGAGGTAGGTTGTGAAGAAATATTTTGTCCGCCATTTTGTGGAGGCGGCCATCTTGAATTGAAATTAACCAAACATAGCTAAGAACATCCGCACGGATATTAACCTTCAAATAAAAAAACCGCATTGAAATCGGCCCATCGGTTTGAGCTCTACGGTGCCACAGACAGACACACACACAGACAGACAGACATCGACGTCTAACTTATAACACCCCTTTTTTTGGTCGGGGGTTAAAATACGTGTGCTGACAATATTTTTAAGCACTAATCTAACTGACTGAATTTCTAACTGATGAACTAATAAGTTATTTGGAGGATTGTTCCATCTTACTTACTTATATGTATAAATTGTTTCTCTCTTATTGCCCTCAAAAAATATTCTGGTATAGTTTTGCCCCCCCCCCCCCTCAGGAGAGATTCAAATTTAAGAATTGCAACCAATCTCAATAATATTTAAGCTTTCATGCCTCATCGAAAACCAATACTATAAGAAACATCGCCATATTGAAAAAAAAATTTGGAACTGATATCCGACTAATTATAGGAAAATTTTCCTCAATATGACCAAGTTTTTGTATTTGTTTGATTGGGCATTGTTTCCCCTTTACATCTCTTTCCCCTTTTTATTCCCCTCTGGACCCTAATTTCCCCTCAAAAGGGGAAGTCACCCTCATTGTGGAAACACCGCGTACTGCCGCCACCTTATTCCCCGATACATTATGCTAGCGTGTGCGTGAAATCGCGTGCCGACACGGCGCGCTGCGCGCACGCACACATTCAAACCGAGAGCGGCATTTGTATGAAGATGTTTTACTGTGCCTAAGGTCATTAGGCAGTAAATGCCATGGATGTCATGTCATGGAAAATGTATTTAAAAAAGCACTAGATGTTACACTACAGTATCTAGTATTCTCACCTCTAACCGATCTAGGTTGAAGTCCGACTGCGACATCCTCTCCAACGCCCGATACGTGGTCAGCAGACGACGCTTTATGTAGTTCTGACGGACCTGCAATACCAGTTATATATTAGTTTATCACGTAATTTTCTAAAAAGAAAATGTGTGTTGCTGAAGACCGCGCGGCAGAAGTGAAAAGTAAAATAAGAAATACTTATAACTATTTAAAGACTACTAAATAATTTTCATCATCATCATCATCAGCCGCAAGACGTCCACCGCTGAACATAGGCCTCTCCCCTAGATTTACACAACGAACGGTCCTGCGCAACCTGCAACCAGCGGTTTCCAGCGACCTTTGTGAGGTCATCTGTCCATCTAGCGGGAGACCGTCCAACACTGCGTCTTCCGGTTCGTGGTCGCCACTCGAGAACCTTTCTTCCCCATCGGTTGTCGGTTCTGCGAGCGATGTGGCCTGCCCATTGCCACTTCAGCTCGCTTACTCTTTGAGCTATGTCGGCCACTTTCGTTCTTTTGCGAATATCCTCATTACGGATTCTGTCGCGCAAAGAGACTCCGAAATAATTAAATAATTTTAATAATTACAAAATAAAAATGATGTAGAAATTGAAAATTAAAATATACCCAGTAAGCACAGCAACACGAGCATAATATGCGGCTGAATGGCTAGTGTATCCATGGCCGAGAATAAATTAAAAACAAAATTTTGCATTTGACTAGCAAATTTTTTTGTATTTGCTATTTATTTATTTTATAGGTATTTCGATAAAGAGGCATAAATATGTTGTGTTATAGTGTAAGTGCTGTGATAAAACAGTAATACATATTATCTTTCTCGCTATGACGCGCTTGCTCTCTATATTTTGTTTCTCGCTCTAGCATCCCGAGTTTATCCGAAAAATCTGTTAGCTCGATCGTGACGCCAGAGTTCAATTCACAGCCCACGAAAAATCTGTCCGTGGCGCGTCCAAAAGAAGGTTTCACTTCAAAAATACAAGCACAGACTTCAGTTTTGTTTCCAAATTACCTTTTTATTATCGAGGGGGCGTAGGCCTGTGCAGCGGTTGAGAGGCCTGGGACCGCTGCGGGCTCGGCAACTGAGATCCTCCCACTAAAATATACATTTAATTAAACGCATAATAACATAATAACCATTTAAAATTGGAGATGTTAAGAAATCCACGGCGAATTAATTCTAGAATACACTTTGGTCATATATGAGTTTTCAAATGAACAAATAATCATCAAATTTTGATCCATTCAAAAACACGGGTAACTTGGAATTTATTATAAACTAGATGCCCACCCCGGCGTTGCCCGTGGTATATTATATAGTACTCATTAGGATCCCGTACATATCCAACGGTGAAAGAATGTCGGAAATCGGTTCAGTCATTCCTGTGAATATCGCTTTCAAACAAAACACCTCTTCAGCTACCTGCTACGCCACCTGTCGGAAAATGGTTGTACCAACACAGATTTAGAAAAAAAGAAAATGATTAGCAAAGGTTTTATATTCAAGACGTATGTAATCTGTAATATTCAATGACGTAATCTTAGACACATGCTGTCATGTGTCATGTCAAAGCACGAAACGTACGAAAACTCTCAAAATTGAATATTTTTTCCCGATTTTGTTACATTCTTGATTCATGCTCCGCTTCTATTAATAGTAGCGTTATTTTCTATAGCCTATAGCCTTCCTCGATAAATGGACTATCCAATAGATAAATAATCTTTCAATCCAGACCAGTACTTCCCGAGATCCTAGCGTTCAAACAAACAAACAAACAAACTCTTCAGCTTTATAATATTAGTATAGATTTATTATAAATAAATAAATATAAATATTGGTGGACCATTCACACACAGCACCATCTGACCCCAAACTAAGCAAAGCTTGTAATATGGCAGCCAGATAGCTGATACAATACTTATATAGTTGTAAATACATACTTATTATCCATAGAAACACCCAGACACAGTACAAACATTTGAATTCATCACACAAATATTTGCACTGGGTGATCGAACCCCCCCGACCCTCGGCTTTGCAGGCAGAGTTACTACCCATAAGCCACAAGGCCAGTCATCATCATCAGTCATTATATTGTCATTTTTTTTTGCGCCATGTAATGTGCAAACATTACTGTGTTCCGGTTTGAAGGGCAATGTTTCCAGAGAAATTACTGGGCTTAGAGATAATATAGCATCATAAATATCTGGGTGACGAGCGCAGTGTAGTGCTTTGGAGTCTTCATGTTCCAATAGCTGCGTGTCACTGTGCTGTTATGTGGCAGGCATGTTGCTTACCATCAGGCACGTGTCCTGCTCGTCTCGTTACTTTAAACAAAAATAACCTTTGGCTCTTATCATTTTTGTAAAAAAAAAATTTATGGTTAAAAATAGGTTTGCCCTTCAAACCAATATGGCGGCTAACGCACGTGTCGAATTTTGTGGAGTTTTTGGTTTCAAGCTATTTATGACCATTAAAAACATTAACATAAAAAAATGACTGATTATAATTAATTCTAGGTTAATATTTAATCCGATTGTACTAAACAACAAATCTATACATATAAATCATCATCATCATCAGCCGCAAGCCGCAAGACGTCCACTGCTGAACATAGGCCTCCCCCCTAGATTTCCACAGCGAACGGTCCTGCGCAACCTGCAACCAGCGGTTTCCAGCGACCTTTGTGAGGTCATCTGTCCATCTAGTGGGAGGTCGTCCAACACTGCATATACTGTATATGTGTATATATATATAAATAACGAAAATAAATTCGCCATTTTGTGATGGCGGCCATGTTTGTTTTGAAATGTATTATTTATAGTGTAGTATTCTACAAGTCAAACACTTTCATTGGATACCCATATTGAGGGAATTCTGAAAAAATATCTTATTCGCCATTTTGTGGCGGCGGCCATCTTGGATTTGGGTTTATAACAGCCGTTCGTCATGAGAATCGTTCAGTAAGGTAAAACAACATCCTGCTGAAACACAAGACGTTGGCGAAATTGTGCTCACCAAGCATTTATCTCACACACATAGATATATAGTACAACTAAATAGAAGCCAGAAATGAATCGAAGATGAAGAATAAGATGACATAAATTAAAAAACTTGAGAGGTGTCAAGGGACACCCGGATGGAACGAAGTTCCTTTCGATTAATTAGTGAAGGAAGTATTATTATTATTTTTTATTTATTATTTACAAAAAACCTGTATACACTCAACAAAAATAATCGTCGCGACACCACACTGTTCAATGCGAAATAGAAATGAAAATATCTGGCTTGCTTTCTATAAGAGAGAGAGAGAGACAGACAGAGAAACATGCGACGCCGCACAGCTTACAATAGCAAAAAGTGTCGTGACAACTTTTCGTAAGAATTTTTTCCTTTTAACCTTTCACAACGCGCGATAAGGAAGTTAGTTCCAAAAACCAGAAATGAATAGAAGATGAGGAAGAAGAAGACTTTAATCAGCTGACTACTTTTTTTTTCATTGTATAAATTAAGATTACAACAAATTGTCTTGCGAGAGGCATGCAATATGTCTGTTGCATGCCTCTCGCAGAGGCCAGTTTGTATGGGTCAACTTTTAAAATGTTTTGTATCATCTTATCTTACACACAAAATAAAGATATTTGTATAACGATGACGCGGGTTCCATGATTTTTGATCACCCGAAATGCGCGCGTTAATAAAGTTTTCACATCATAAAATCTATTGTATCAGGGATAGTTTCAGACTCATTAACACTGAGTTCGGGCAGCTTCAAAAATCGATTAAAAATCTGCCTTATCGATCAAACTTTTTATAATTACAGCGAGTTTTTATTAAAAACTCACAATAGAATTCTAAAAAAATGACATTGTTGATTACAATCGTACATACCTTAATTTGCAAAACGAATAACTCCATAGTAGCAAATTTCACAGGGGCCACTAAAAACTTTATTTATAAAAAAAAAATTAAAGCATCAACAGATAAAAACAAACATCCCTTTGGAAATTGTGTTTCTTATTAACTAATAAAAACTTAAAATAATGAAAATACTAGTTAAGCAATAGATTTTAGTGGTGATTTAGTGTGACCCCTGTGAAATTTGCTACTATGGAGTTATTCGTTTTGCGAATTAAGGTATCGACATATATTTTAATCTTTGACACTTATTTGTGTAATAGTTGGAGATTCCGCTATACAACGACCTTCACCGAGCTGTTTATTGGATGAAAAGTGTTTTATATGTAATTTAATATGCCAACAAATATATTGCAAATGGGTTGCCTAAAAAAATTCAGTCCAGAATATGATTAATTAACAATTAAAAAATATTTTTTTAAATATTTCACTTAAATAATAAGTTATGTTATATAGTTTTTTCTAAAATTCAATCAATTTAAGTGAAATATTAAAAAAACCAAAATTGTTAATCTATACTAATATTATAATGCTAAAGAGTTTGTTTGTTTGAACGCTAGGATCTCGGGAAGTACTGGTCCGAATTGAAAGATTATTTTTCTATTGGATAGTCCATTTATCGAGGAAGGCTATAGGCTATAGAAAATAACGCTACTATTAACAGAAGCGGAGCGTGAATCAAGAATGTAACAAAATTGTTTTGATGTGCTTTGATATGCCACATGACAGCATGTGTCTAAGATTGCGGTCATTGAATATCACAGATTACATACCTTTTGAATATAAAACCTTTGCTAATCTCTGAGTTGGTACGACCAATGTGTGGCGTAGCAGGTAGCTGAAGAGGTGTTTTGTTTGAAAGCGATATCCTCAGGAATAAATGAACTGATTTATAAAAAATTTTCACCGTTGTATATGTGCGGGATCTCGATGAGAGCTATATATGTTCCACGGGCGAAGCCGGGGCGGACATCTAGTTAATCATATTCTGGACTAAAATTTTTTAGGCAACCCATTTGCAATATATTTGTTGGCATATTAAATTACATATAAAACACTTTTCATCCAATAAACAGCTCGGTGAAGGTCGTTGTATAGCGGGATCTTAGACTATAATGAAATGTTATAGAATGTTCAATTTAAACTTTAAAAATATAAACTCTATGTATGCTCTTATTTTGCTTTTTGTTTTTCTTAAATAGGGCGTTTTCAAGATGCAAAAAGACCTTTCAAAGTCAGTTCCCGATTTCGCCGTAGGTGGCGCCACTGTTTTATTTTGTTAGAGAAATTTCACAAAATCCAACAGTGGTGCCACACTTATAATATTTACTAATATTATAAAGCTGAAGAGTTTGTTCGTTTGTTTGTTTGAACGCTAGGATCTCGGGAAGTGCTGGTCCGAATTGAAAGATTATTTTTCTATTGGATAGTCCATTTATCGAGGAAGGCTAGGCTATAGAACATAACGCTACTATAAATAGAAGCGGAGCGTGAATCAAGATTGTAACGAAAACGGGAAAAAATATTCCTTTTTGAGAGTTTTCGTACCGTGCTTTGACATGACACATGACAGCATGTGTCTAAGATGGCGTCATCGACTGTAAACCTTTGCTAATCAAATTTGTTTCTAAATCTGAGTTGATACGACCAATTTCCGACAGGTGGCGTAGCAGGTAGCTGAAGCGGTGTTTTGTTTGAAAGTGATATTCACAGGAATGACTGAACCGATTTCAGTCATTCTTTCACCGTAGTACGGGATCCTGATGAGTGCTATATAATGTACCACGGGCGAAGCCGGGACATCTAGTTTATCAATAAAGAAACTTTGACTCCAGTGAAGGCTGTGGATGATGATTTTTTTTTACAGCACAGAGTAACGAGACGAGCGGGACACGTGCCTGATGGTAAGCAACATGCCTGACACATAACAGCGCAGTGACACGCAGCTATTGCAACATGAGAAGACCAAATCATTACCTAGCACTGCACTGCGCTCGTCACCCAGAGATCTAAGATGTTATATCTCTAAGCCATTAATTTCTCTGGAAACATTGCCCTTCAAACCGGAACACAGTAATGTTTGCACATTACTGTTTGGCGGTAGAATTACTGGCAAAGGTGTGGTACTTCCCCAGGCGGACTCTGCCAAGAGTCCTACCACTACTGTAGAATAACTGGCAAAGGTGTGGTACTTCCCCAGGCGGACTCTGCCAAGAGTCCTACCACTACTGTAGAATAACTGGCAAAGGTGTGGTACTTCCCCAGACAGATTCTCCCAAGAGTCCTACCACTACAAAATGATGACGTGGGTACGAACCTGCGACCCAGGTGCTGCAAGACCGGGAGACGGTGTTCAGTGTGAGAGCCTCCAGCGCGGCGCAGAGACCCACCTCTGATGTGGCACTGAAACACGACAATAGGTTACAAGAACAAAATTAAAAATTTGAATGATTAAGCCTCGGATTTGTTATCTGTACAACATTCTACTAGTCAAGCCCTTTCATTTGATACCCATATTAAGTGAGTTGTGAAATAAGAAATGTATTTCGCCTAATAATAAATGTATTTTGTGGTAGCGGGCATCTTGGATTTGACATTTTTTATAGTGTATAGTATTTTACTAGTCAAGGCCTTTCATTTGATACCCATATTGTGGTAGGTTGTGAAGAAATATTTTGTCCGCCATTTTGTGGAGGCTGCCATCTTGAATCGATATTTACCAAACATAGCTATGAACATCCGCACGGATATTAACCTTCAAATAAAAAAAAACCCCACCACCGAAATCAGCCCATCCGTTTGAGCTCTACGGTGCCACAAACAGACATACAGACATCGACGTCAAACTTATAGCTCTAACTAGCTAGCTCTACTCTGCCACGCTTCGCTTCGGCACATTGTGATGCAAAAATTTGATATAAACAACCTTGATTATACATCGTTGTAAAATTTCAGCTTGATCGGAGCAGAACTTTTTGAGTTTTTGAAGCGTACACAAACCAACATAACTTTTTGGAACGAAGTTCCTTATCGCGCGTTGTGAAAGGGGGCTAGACGGAAAAAATTCTTACGAAAAGTTGTCACGACACTTTTTGCTATTGTAAGCTGTGCGGCGTCGCATGTTTCTCTGTCTGTCTCTCTCTCTCTTATAGAAAGCAAGCCAGATATTTTAATTTCTATTTCGCATTGAACAGTGTGGTGTCGCGACGATTATTTTTGTTGAGTGTATACAGGTTTTTTGTAAATAATAAATAATAAAAAATAATAATAATTCCTTCACTAATTAATCGAAAGGGACTTCGTTCCATCCGGGTGTCCCTTGACACCTCTCAAGTTTTTTTTTATTTTTATTTTTAACTATAATAGGTTCGCACTTGATCACCATCTCGCCTGATGTTAAGGGCGTGTGGGCCGTAATTTTGAATTTTTAAAACAACTTTAAGACATTTAAAATAGTGTTTTAAACTCTGAAAAAAATATATGTATTAGTTAAGGATCTAATCTAGTGCAATTCGCAGTCAATAACACGATTTAATGAATTTTACTTGATAGAAAAAAATCCCAAAGTTACCCCTTTTCAAAAAGTTGTTTCAAGTTCATGACTAAACTAATGAATTTTTTTACTAAATTTTTGTACTCAACGAAAGCCACTAAAAAGTTATAGATGCATTCGCAGAGTTTGACTTGATAAAAAGTATCAGTTATTCACTATGTTTTAATATCTACCATATATATAGCGCGCCGTTCGGCAAGCCTGATCAGTCGCGTTTCGGCGCTCACGGACGACGGGCCTGTGCTTGATTTTGCAATTTTGACAACCGATAAATTTTAAATATTACGATCATAGTGCCACAGTATAACAATATCAGTAGGTATTACTAGTGAAGCACGCTATGATCTTGATTTTGATACCGTTTTCATTGAATTGCAAATAGACGCTGATACTAATTAGTACGCTGTTTACTTTATGTTGTAGACCAATAAGGAGTCTCAAAAACTGACGTCGATACCACATCAGTAAAAATTCAATGCGGAGGCAATGGAAAATAGATAAGCATCGGTAAAATATTCGTCCGTTAAATCAGAGATCGGGATAAGGAAATAATGAGAGGGAGAAATCCCTGCGTAAATCCCTAATATAAATGCAAGTAAGGTATCATAAATGATACCTAACTTGCATTTATCTGCCATTAGGTAAATTCTTTGGTAGTAAAGTACTTAGTACTTGGATGAAAAGTCCTCACATACAGATTTTACCACTTTGGAAGAGACTTTCGCGCAAACTATTCAGTTTAGAAAAAAAATGTTAGGAACTTCAATACAATTTTGAACACCTTTCCTACACTTTTTCATACACGTATGGTTTTGTTAGAATTTTTATTTTTATTTCTTTTCCAAGTTTGTGACACCACCAAAATTTATTGTTTTTTTTTTTTTTTTGTATGAAAATGTTAATATTGTTCATAGAAATTTAGACACTCGACCAAATTTGATAAGAAGCCTTTTAGGCAGTAAAATTACTCGTAGAATTTAACTCTGCACTAAATTTCCGATTCGTATTTTTATATAAGGTTTAGAATCATTTCGTGAGCATAAAATCACAAAATAATAACAAATCCAGGTGGAGCTTCAAGCGCCAGCTCGAAAAACGTTTTTGGCTGATATTCTGAAAAAGTTATAAAGCCTATTATTATTGTAGAAAATAAAATTTCCCATCTTTTGTTGCCAGTAAACTTTTTTTTCGAACTTACCGATTACGATTTATTATGTCAAATTTGATGATAACAATGTAAAAATAATAAGAGGTGAATTCTGTTCCCAGTAGCATAAACATGCCCCTTTTTACCGGAATGAAAGAAGGGTTATGTTTTTCGCGCGTATCTTTTATGTTTGTAAATCTTTTATTTCCACATATCTTCCAAACGGCTGGATGGATTTTGGTAACTAAGATATTCTAAGACTAGTCTGACTCGCCAAAGTGTCCTTAGATAGTAGGTAATATTTTTTACGTGTAGATTTTTTTTGTAGTCGGGTTTTTAAATTAAAGTTATTCTATCATATTGCTCGTTGCTCGAATAAACAGCACCGTTCATCATCATGATTGAAGAGTTCAACGAAGAGTTTGGTCTCCACTTTTGTAATAAGAACAACTAAGCTGTGAAACGCATTGCCAGAGTGGGTTTTTGTCGAAGGTTCGAACCTTGGGGTTACAAGGTATACTGTGCTTGTTTCTTTTAGAGAAACAAGTTCCATCGTAGACAACATCATTTTCATCCACTATTATCGGCATCATAGCAATCGTATCATTGAATGGGTTATAAATCGCAAACGGTAAGTTTAACAAAAAAAGTTTACTAGCAACAAAAGATGCAAAATTTTATTTTCTACAATTATTGTCAAAATATATAGTTTCCAAAATATCGGCTAAAACAGTTTTTTTCAATTGGCGTTTGAAGCTCTACCTGGATCTGTGAGCATTTTGTAATTTTATGCTCAGTAAGTTTATCTTTACCTCATAGAAAAAAAATTGGATTAGGAATTTAGTGCAAAGTTGAACAAAAAAACCTTCTGTTTTTACTGGCCTTTCATTACGTTTCAGCATATTTTTTTTAATGTTTGACGAACTTGTGAATTATTAGGAAACATTTTAAAAAGATGCATGAAATTGGAAAAGCCTTTCTCAACTTATAGTGTGACCAAAAAGAAAAGGTTGAGTTTTGTATATCTACAAGTATAGATAAATTTAATATTTCTTCGTTCATATATCAAAAAAACTCTTATCACATTCACAAAATTGTTATCACTAGTATAAACAAATCTTGAACAAAAAATGAGTTTAAATCACATAGTCAAATATTGTAATGTTATTTCTGCACTGTGGCACTGATTCCGCGGTCGGTGACGGTCGCGAGAACAAGACAGCGTTAAATGCCTAATTTGACAGAACTACCTGGCCTTAAGCGATGATGCGATCTACGATGGAGCGTGCTTACCTAGAAGAAACCGATTCACTCTCGATTTGAAGACACCAAGCTTGTAACCATCGGGGAAAACCCACTCAGGCAACGCATTCCACAACCTAGACGTTCTTATCACAAACGTGGAGCCAAATCTCTTCGTTCGCGTTTTTGGAACATCAACTATGACACGATGTCGCCCTTTTGTAGAACGAGAAGTCCGAGGCAAGGTGGAATTAGAACCTGCAGATCAGTTGCACATTTTTATTTATATAGAGATTTAGTACGGTACTTGCGCATGTGGGCGGCGGGGGGCGCGCGACACGTCGGCGGCGCTGAACGACCGGCGGAGGCCGAGCTGCGCGCACAGGGCTCCGCAGCCGGCGAGCAGCGCGCGGCAGCTGTCCGACTGCAGCGGCAGCGTCGACGACGGCCGCCGGGAGGGCACGGACCTGCGGCATCGGGCCACTCACACACATCATACTAAAGGGACATCCGTAGGTGATCCAATTTTGATGGGTGTTGAAAAAAAATACATAAGTAACTCAGACATAGAAATTTTCTGTTTGAAATTAGTCATACTTTTTCATTTTTCTCTCTCTGTCACACAGTTACTGCAAACTCACACACCACACACACACACACACACACACACCCTCACCCTACCACACACACACCATCACACACAAACACATCACTGAAGCTACCTCTAGTTGGGATTAGACCAATAACATTTTGAGAAACCCCTATTGTGTTTTTGCTTTCGTTCTCTGGCTTCCACAGCACGGACCATCGAGCCTAGTGTGGGGCCAAAGGCTAATTCTAGGAACTTATGTATTTTCTGTTGTAATTAAAATTAAGCATTCTTTGTAATCTTGTTCTGATATTTTTTTCTTGATTATAAAGATTTATATTTGTATTTGAAATATAAATTGCTGAAGTAAGCAAATTTTAGTTTAATGTTGACATTTCAAAAACTGCCTCACTTATTTCTATACTACTCCTATGACACCTCTCAAATATGATGTATCTATCGAACCAAAAAATTCACCGAATTTGCATAACATACATAAAAACATATAACCGGATTGAGAACCTCCTCCAATTTTGAGTGCGGGTAGAAAAGTAAAACTTACTTTAAGTTCTTGCTGTCAGGATTTGGACTCGCCACCCTCAGGTTCGGATCTGGTCCTTGGCCAGCCTGAAATTAAAAGAGATTTAAGAAAATTATGAACGGCAGCTTTATAGATTAAAGCCTTTTCATCCAAGCAACCTCTAATATGCTGTAAATGGTTATGACGATAAGATACACTTAACAACTAAGATTGGGGTTATGAATCGATTAACACATTGATAATGGACTATCACTAAACTATCAATATAATATCGATAGGTGACATTATTCCAATAGTATTGATACCATTGACACTCTTGATGGAACCAATTGGTTATCGCTATGACTCAGGTAATGTTCCCCCACCGTATAATCACATATTGTAGTCCACAATACTACCTTGCACGCCAGAGCCCGAAGCACCCTCGCGTCGCTGGCAGCTGAAGACACGCTGAACAGCGACAGGTCTGTGGTGACAGACTCGTGAGAGGGCGAGCGGGCTACGCCCCCACGCCATGTCTCACCCCCACACATCTCCACTGTAAAGAATGATCATGATGATCATGTATCTGATGTTTTAAAAATGGCTCATTCTAAAACTTAGCTTAATTTTTTTCACTAAGTTCGAATGGACCACCGTCTTCACTAAATAGCTCAGCATATTAGCAAGTGGTAATGGGCCGGTCACATCTATTGCAGACCTGATAACCGTTGGGGTAGACAGGTTTTGGAGTGGAGACCGGAGAGACATTGGTAAGGGGTAAGGGAACGTTCAAGTATTATGTATCGCAAGTTTTATAGCCCCCCTCTCCCCTCATAATGCACCTTAACCTTTTTAATACCTTTTCTCTCACTCTCTGTAAACACTAGGTAACATTGAAGTGATCATTATTACGTAGGTCATCACACAAGTTTTTTAGCACAAAAAAAAATGTAGGTTAAAATAAGGGATGAAAGTTTGTATGGAGGTTCACTTAGTTTGAAGCTAGAAGCTTGAAACCATTTTTTTATGCTTTTGATGGCATGATCAAATGTGACATACAAAGATTGTCCCTTTGAGGAGGTAAAATAAAAATAAAACAAGCAATATTTTAGCTATAAGTTCCATCCCTGGGTGCAGGTAGTTATAAATATAAATGATTGTGTAACACACACTATGTAACTCAGCATAAAATATAGTTTTCTATACTTTTGTAGTATTATTAGAGTTAACTAATTTATAAAACAATTTGATAATAGGTATGTTTATTGTTCTTTATTAAAGCCCAGGAATAGTTTCGTCAGAAGTTTTACAATATATTTTATTATTTTTAAATGTAGTTTACTTTTAAAAACCATTATTATTCGTATTTTTCCTATATTCGCACATTTACGAACGACTCAATACTTTTTGCGTAGGTTGCATTATGCGCAACATTGCGTCTTTTTGCCAAATTTGTATTGTATAAAACTATTACCATCGAAAGTAAGTATGTAATTTAGCTATTTACAAATATTTCCAGCTAATTTAGTTATTTCACGGACAGCTGATAAAGACAACAAGGAAATTACAAAATCAAAACATGCCGGACGCGACGTTATTTCCCTAATTATTATAAAAATAAAGGCATATACCGTTCACGTTGGGATCCACGGTGGAAGGATTTTTTTTACTTCACAAGAGACTAACTAGCGGTTTCACTTTGTGACTTAAATCACCATTGAATTCAGAAAAACATTGAAAAATAGCAAAAATGTAATTTCAATCAATGACCGGAACGATATAATCGGTGCTGCCAGCAACAATTCATAAATAAACACGAAAAGGAATTATTTCATAAACGAACACCACTATTAAAATGGTAGGTCTTGATGAAAAAATGTTCATCATATTATTGTAAACACCTGTTTAATGGATGAAGCTTATTACAATAATGATGAATAAGGACGATAAGGATAAGGACGTATGGAAAAACAGTATAACACGGTAACTATTATTATTACGGATTAAGAATTTCACATTACAATTTTAATTTTTAATATTCTGATTATATTCTAATTTTAAGAGGCACCTAATACTGAAATATTTACAACATATTTAAGTATTAGGTGCTTCAGACTAAAACACTGGCTTATCAAACAAGCATTTTATGATTTTGATAATGAATTCATGATGCTAAAAGAAATTACTTGATATATTTTATATATTATTATGGCAATTGTTTTTTGTGTAAAGTTATAATATTTAGAATTATCGGTTGACATATTGTAATATTTAATTTATGTTGATGTATGTTGTATTTTATTTTTGTTTTTAAATTTAAATTAATAATGTTGGAACACCTATTTATAAATAAAAATATACGGAAAGTATGCAATAAATGAGTATGAGTATCCACATAAATATATTATCATTGTATCTTTGAAAAGGCCCTTTTTCACAGCTGCGTAATCTGTACCAGGCATCTTTACAGGCGCTTACTTTTAATGTTGATATTGTTGATTAATTATGTATTCAAATTGTTTTCTTGAAGTGAAAACTTCTTTAGGAGCGTTGAGACAAAATTTTCTTGGGCTGTAAAATGAATTTATTTGTCACGCTCGGGTATGATAACAATTTCCGGATGAACTCGAGGGATGCTAGAGCAAGAAACAAAATACAGTGAACAAGCGCGTCAGAGCGAGAAAGATAATTATAGTCCCTGTGAACTTGTGTTTATTATATTTATATCTTTTTATACCAACATTAACTTCTAGGTACTTACCACACTGATGTAATTAATTGAACTTGACACGAAATATTAAATGTGTAATACGAGTAATTACAGCAAAAAAGTTTTGTCGTAATATACTCATATTACTGTTTTATCACAGCACTTACACTACGTAAACACACAAAATTATACCTATTTTCATCACAGCACTTACACATACACTTTAAACACAACATACCTATATATGCATGTTTAGCGAACTACCACTAAAATAAAAAAAATATAACGGTTTTACATAAAAATAAAACCGATATTATGTGCCGAGAACGGAAAACATACAGCATTATATGAAGAAGCAGTATGTATACTTATCTTAATAATCTGTGGTCGACGTCTATACCATAGACAATTAGCTTCATCTTGACGCCACCAGAGGGCGCCGCAAGCGCGCCACCAGCAAGGGCACCCGGCGCGGTGCGATCTTTGGGATTCATAGTCTTCACCAGAAAGCCCTTTCTAGAATGCTGTATGTTTTCCGTTCTCGGCACATAATATCGGTTTTATTTTATGTAAAACCGTTATATTGATGTGCCTCAGGAAAACATACAGCATTATATGAAGACGTGTTTGTTATCTGCTGGTGTAAGTATGTCCAAAAAAAATAACAACGCTATGATGACTGAAACATTTGAATACTTATTAAAATAAAGTGTTCAATAACATTTTGTAATTAGCTAAATTAACAAAGCTAATTTGTGTGTGATGTAAACTTTGAAGAACATGATTAACCATTTATGTTAATTTCGCAGTAAATTAACCTAACATGCTTAATGTGTTAAGATATTTCCATATTTTGCTTAATAATGTCATCAATCGATTGGGTATTTGATCATCCAAAGGCTACTGCTATATCTGGTCCACATCTCCTAGTTGTACGTTCATGGCACTGTCTCACTGGACTGGACATATCCAATTTTTAATAACAAGATGTTAAGCAACTGCTATAGATAAAATTTATTTGATTTGACTCGAAAGCTATTCTGTTTTTCTCAGATAGGAACTAGAAATATGTGATAAGACACAAATTATTCTCATTTTCCATGTTCATACTGCTATATAGCAATAATACCTATGTATATTTCGGTCTATAATATTTAAAAGGGGTTATTATTTAAAGAACCGTTCCAAACAAATATGTTTTACATACTGTTTTGGAGGAATTGGAAAACAACCAATCTACATAAAGTACTCTAAGACTTCAGGTAGCTATAGAATTCAGACGATTATCGCTTTCGCAAAATTTTAAAATGTACATAATTATGAAGTTCCATTTTAGTGTGTTGTCTGCAAATAGGCGACATAATATAAGTACATACTATGTGTACTAATTCTGTTTTAAGTGATAAGCTGTTATTTGAAACTAGACTTATCCGTGTTTTAGCTGTCAGCAGTTCTTGAATTTTAATATCAAATTATAATTATTTTGATCAGACTTAAGATATATTATAACATATTTAACGCATATAAGTCCTCGCTCGACCATCGTTTCGTCTGGTGCCGAGTGACAGTAAGGGTTGGCAATGATTCACACTGACCTAGCGTTATTTTATAAACTATTTTTTCTGTGAGTTTCTCACTCAAATCTACCCTCATTTTCCCAAAAATCTAGGGTTTTATCAATACTCATGAAGATTTCAATGTAATGATACACTCTACAGCGACATTTACCTAGAATCTTTCTAGGTCACGCGTTATCCACCAGGCCGCACCAGCCCGGTGGACCATGGCTTTTGCCGACTCCCAGTGATGGGAACGAGTCAGAAGGCTGGGCTGGTTTCGTATAAATATAATTTGTTTGTTGGCTAGTCGAGAGCCACTACCTTGTACGTCCTTATTGTACAGTTCGAATGTGCTAATAATAACCAGGAAAGAATACTGGAATTTGGGTTCATCAGAGCTTGTCCAAAGCATTTATGGGCTTTGTTGACGACATTTTGCAATTATTTGTTGCAAATGGATCTTTTGAATCCGTTTATTTATAAAATATGGTGGTTCTTAGTCGCTGTTTTAAATCTCATCCTCAAGCTTAAACTTAAGATACCGTTTACATAACGGTTCTGCTACAATTATTTCATGTTACTGTTCACCGTATCTACTTTCAATTTGGTTTTGGTGTTATCTCGAAATGATAAAAATCTTAAATCTTTTTCCATTAATATTTAACCTTATTATTACTTATCAGATTTTATAAAAGCGAAGATCATACGGTTTCTCTCTTCAGAATAGAGACTATACGGCAAGCTGGGCACTCTTTCACAAACTAAATATTAATCAACATTATCGCTCATTGAATTGAAAACACAACTGCGTAAGACGCGTGTTTTTAAATTATCATGTGTTTTAGGAGTATAAACATCATCATTGTCAGAAGAATGCCAACGATTCGTGGTCATAGATTCCTTCGTTGTTGTGATAGAGTATTAGTCGTTAAGTAATTATTCGTAGTTAGTATTGCTCATGGTGCTTTGTGTATTGAAACATAATGAGAAGTGGCTCCGCGCCACCACACCATCGCAGTAGGTACTACAAACATCCTTTTGTTAAATCATGTAAGTACAAGTCATACTTGACGAAGCTGTTACTGGTTAAATCTGAGATGGCGGATATTAAAGTCTGCCGTATGGTACCAGAAACAGTAAAATTTAAGTCACCCTTCAATTCCAATTTAAGCAAATCAAATCTAACTTTTGCGTCAGATGTAGGTAGATTCATGTACTTTTCTATAAACGCTGTTATGTGTAGATATATGTGCGCCATAGTTGACCTGCTCCTATTTTCTGTCAATAACCTTCCAGATACATAATGTGAATATACATAGATACGTGCTTTCTCGATCATAGTTTTGAGGCATTTCCAGTGTCTCGCGGCTTCCGCAACCTAGAGACGTAACTTGGAACACTGCACCAGAAGGAAGTCGTTCAGTAAAGACTGACACGACCCTTCGAACGCAAGGTCTCCGCGACCAAACGTGTGTTAGTAGTAAGATATGGTGCGGGGACCAGGTCCAAAACAAGTATTGGTCAAATATATTGGACATGAGTATGTTCCAAGTGTCTCATGGCTTCCGCAGCCAAGAAACTTAACTTGGTACTGCACCAGAAGGAAGTCGTTCAGTAAAGACTGACACGACCCTTCGAACGCAAGGTCTCCGCGACCAAGCGTGTGTTAGTGGTAAGATATGGTGCTGGGACCTGGTCAAATGTGAGGTATCAATTGTTCCAAATGATGTCTCGCGGTTTCCGAAATCTAGAGGCTTATTTAAATTTTTTATTGCACCAGAAAGAGGTCGTCTTGTAAGATTAGTGCGAAGTGCGACTCTTCGTACGCAAGGTTTCCGCGACCAAGCATGTTATGAAAAATGTGGTGCTAAGGAGAGATCAAAATTTAAATATGTATACGTATTAAAATAAAACATGCCATAAAACATTTGATAATACAATAGAACATCTACTTGAATGATATATTTCTTATAAATATCTCTGAAATTGGCGACTTGCTTCTCTTCCGCAGAGAAGGTTTGTTTTATAACAGGGACTCCTCCCCTGAATCGATAGTTATCGATGTGATGAGTTGGATGTAGCTGTGAATTTTAAATGTATTGATATGGGTTTATGTGAAATTTTATTCTCCCAAATAGTTATATTGGCACCCAGGGCTCGCCATTGCATATGAAATACTTATTTTAAAATGCAATACATTCACGATCGTATTGTATAAAAGATCCAAACTTAGAATATCCTTACATAAATAAATGGTTATGCATGTATGTTTGCAAATTTGTCCACGTTGTAGCAGCTTACTTTATTCGATAGTGCAACTAAATTCAGTGATGGTGTAATTACAATAGTGCAACTGAACTAAGTTTCGTCAAATCTTAGTTAATAATGCGTATAATTATGATATATTCATTTCAACCTCCATCGGCACGTCTATGTATTTGTATACGTCTGAACTAGTTCGGTGGACACCGAAGGGTATAAAATTTAATTTCGTTTATACCTGTTTTGATGTTTTAATTAATTTCATAGAATATTATTCAATGTTGATTCCGATTCTGAATAGCCATTTTTCCTCTCTTTTTTGAAAAGTGGGATTAGATGTTGCCATAATTATATGTAATATTGAGATACTCTTAATAAGTTTAGCTTCCCAGATGTTACTAAGCAGTAACTTATTGGTTACACACCTTATCAACGTGTATTAGTATTAGTAGGTAGTTGAGACAAGGTTCAAACAATAAATAATTTAAACAAGCCAGTTAAAAACTGGGAGATGCACCTGAAACCCTTAGTTTTTCTTTTAGCGGACACGCTGCCAAGCGGGTAGGTACATGCTGTAGATTTACTTAGCAATTTAACGTTACCTGGTCTAATAATTTACATAATAGCCTTCAAAACCTTTTTACTTGTGTCTACCCGCATGTCCAAAGAGTATCTATCGGTCACATACTATGTTGGTACAAGTGTGTTCCAGCTAGCACACGGTTTCCGCAACCTAGAAACGTAATTTGGAACTGCACCAGAAGGAAGTCGTTCAGTAAAGACTGACACGACCCTTCGAACGCAAGGTCTCCGCGACCAGGCGTAAATGATCGAAATGTTTTCGATATATTGGTCAAAACCATACATTAGAGATTAGGCAAAACTCGCACTAGTGAGCCAGCTGCTCACTTTTGATAAAATGCATATAAATGAATGAAGACTGACCTGCATGTATAAGACCTTGATTCTGGAATCGGTCGATCTCACCTTTTACCACGCAGAGGATTTACCATTTTTCTTCGATGGATGAATTATCCGCTTCACTCACGGGTACTTCGAAAATCTCAATCCGTTGAGATTTCAATAAAATTTCGTGTAATATATAAACACATTTAAAATATTTTTCGATAGTTATTAATTGTTAATTAGTGATAATTGAATTTTTTTTTTTTTTTTCTATAATTTCGACCACTCGTGGCGAAAGTATACAACGCTATGAATCCCAAAGATCGCACCGCGCCGGGTGCCCTTGCTGGTGGCGCGCTTGCGGCGCCCTCTGGTGGCGTCAAGATGAAGCTAATTGTCTATGGTATAGACGTCGACCACAGATTAATAAGATAAGTATACATACTGCTTCTTCATATAATGCTGTATGTTTTCCTGAGGCACATCAATAACAAACACTAAAAACTTTGTTAGTCAAACATCAAACCCTATATCCGAACTGCGCATTTTTTTAAAATTTTTTTTGGCCTTAGATACTAATCATTTCGCCACATTATATTCTCGTGTTGCTGTGCTTACTAGGTATATACTAATTTTCAATTTCTAAAATTCATTGTATTTTTAATTATTAAAATTATTTAGTGGTCTTTAAATATAAGTATTTCTTATTTTAGTTTTCACTTCTGCCGGGCAGTCTTAAGCGCACACATTTTTTTATTATAATCGTTAGTCGTTACCAAGTTTTCTTGTAAAATAAAAACCTTCAGCGTATCCGAATAATTATACTCAACAAATGGTAATGAAGTAAATTCGTTGCCGTTAACAACTCCAATGAAAATATCCCTCGCTGGTCGACGACTGATTATGAAATAGTAACTTAAAATACCACTTAATCCATAATGTTGCAACACTCTACACGTCAAATAATGCCGTAAAGAAGCGGTTCCATTCCAAAACTAAAGAATCGCCTAAACACAACAAATAAATTCATGGACAAAGCAAGCTCAAACATTCGAAAATCTCACGCTGCCATTTTATTTAATTAATTTCTTTATAATGTACTTACAAATTTATTAAAAACTAGATTGTTATTTTTTGTCACGACACTATCTAGTCCTAAAATATATACAGCCAGACTGCATAATAAGCCAGATGGCTGTTTGAATCTGAATATAATTTTATTATTACCTATACTTCTTAAATTATTAGTTTATAAGTACCTATACTTCTTTAAAGTATTAGTAATTCAGTAAATTAAAGAAACACGAAACACTAAATTCAAACAACTTTTTTTGTAGTTTTAGAACAACCTCGTCTTTGTTCAGCGACATCTGTTGTCATATTTACAAAACATAGTTACACAAAATTATGCAAGATGTCGCTATGTGATAAAAGATCCTCTTTTCTGAAGGATGTACACACTTATATAAATAATGAGTCATTATTTTGTGTCTTGCGTGGCATGCGTGGTCATAACATACAATGTATATCTAACAAGCGTTGAATTATCGCTAGTTTTAATTAACAATGTAGTTAACTAATACCATAGAATAGTAATATAGACTACTAATACTATTAAAAATGCTAAAGTTTCGATGTTTGTTGCACAGTCATGTCGAAACGCCTGAACGGATCGGGTTGAAACTTGGAGCACAAATAGATTTAAATCTGGAATAATACAGGCTACTTTCATCCCGGCAAAATAACGAGAACCATTTGAGATTGACCGCAGTGGCCTGTTTGTTCCAATTAATTGTATTGGTCGTAGGTACCTACAATTATTTATCCTGGGAATGAAGCGTTTTCCAAACGCAAAAAGATTTTGTCAAAGGCAGTTTCCAAATATTGCCAATAGTGGCACCACTGTTGGTTTTTGTGAAATTTCTCTAACAAAATAAAACAGTGGCGCCACCTACGGTGAAATGGGGAACTGTCTTTGACAGGTATTTTTGCCTCTTGAAAACGCCCTATTTAAGAAGTTATGGTTGGTCTAGTCGGGAGAACGGCGACTGCCGATCTGGAGCCTTGGGTTCAAATCCCACGCGCACCACTGTATTTTGAAATTCAAGTGCGTAATGCTGGTAGCTAAAAAAAAAAAAACAGAAACGGTGATGGAAAACATCGTGAGGAAACCGACATGTGGCTAGAATCAAGGTCATGTGTCATCTATCAACCCGCACTTGGCCAGCGTGATGGATTATGGCCTTGACTCTCTCCTTGCGAGAGAAAACCTTTCCCAGCTGTGGGAACATTTAGTGGACTGATTATGAACACACGTCCTTTTGACCTGCGGGTTAGCCCACAAAACTTTTTGACGTGACAACGTCTTATAAATTGGTTTGCCGGGTGACACTTCAAGAAACTGCGTTACGCTCCGCTCACGTTATGCGCTCACAACGAGAGCGAGTGAGAGGCACGCGTCCCTTCCACTCGGGCATGGTTAGCCCGCCTAAGAGCGAGAGAGACAGACATAAAAAGTGAAAGGCACGCGTCCCTTCCGTAAAATTATTTTACCACTCAAAGTCGTTGTCACGTAAAACTTTCGCCCGTATACCGACTTTACAGGCAACCAATTTTTTTGTAGTGGTAGGACTTTTTGCCGTCTGGGGAAGTACCATACCTTTGCCAGTCATTCTACCGCTAAGCAATTTTGAAAAGACATCACTGTGTTCCGGTTTCCAGGGCAATGTTCCCAGTGAAATCACAGGACATATAGAACATCTTATATCTCTGGGTGACGAGCACAGTGCAAGGTAATGATTTGGATTCTTCGTGTTCCAATAGCTGCGCGTCACTGTGCTGTTATGTGGCAGGTATGTTGCTTACCATCAGGCACATGTCCTGCTCATCTCGTCATTATATACAGGGTTACTGGTAATAGGCCTGCATCCGTTTAAGGGCTTGTTCTGTATGTTAAGCAAACAACTTTTGTTAAAACTCAATACATACACTCTAGTATACCAAAAAATGTAGTTGTTGTCATTTCTAGCACTGTTTAGCGGTTGTTTAGTGTTATTCACTTCGGCACATCATTTATCGAGCGATATGGCAACAAAAGATGCTAAATGTTATTTTCTACAATAATCGTCTCTATAACTGTTGCCCTAAAGTGCATAGTTTCCGAGATATCCACCCAAAAAGTTTTTTCAAGATGGCGCTTGAAGCTCCACCTGGATCTGTCAGCATTTTATGATGTTGTGCTCAGTAAGTGATCTTAAATCTTATAAGAAAAATGGTTTGGGACCATTCGGGAACTGTAACCCTATTGAGTAAAAAAAGAATTATCAAAATCTCTAAAAGAGTCCAAAGAAGTTTGTCTTCAAAATTTAGTTTAGCATAACCCTATTTAGATGACACGAATCACATTTACGTGTATATACGCTGACAGTAGGTATGGTATTACTAATATTATCTTCGCTGTAGCGAAAATATACGCAGTAATACATGTTCAGACATTTTTAAATTTAATAGAGTGAAAACTTATAACTTCGAAGTTTAGTACTAGTTAATACTGCACCACAGATTAAACAGCCTGCTGATCGGCGATGAAATGAATTTTGCTTAAATCTACAAGTCACCAGTGGGGGCGCAGGACGAGGTAAAAAGCCGCGCTGTTATAAGCCGAATATCCGGGTGACGTGCACTACTTTCTACCAATGATCGGACAAAACGAGATAGAGTCATGCAAACTTCTAAGGACAGAGCAAAGAAAGGCATCAACGGGCATCCCTTTTCGTTTTAATTTTGTAGATTGATGATGTTGTTTTTCTAATTATTGCATTAAATTACTTGTGACATGATATACCGTCCTTTGTAAAGCTGGCTGTCCTGCTATTCTTTCCGCACTGATTCACTGAGCAGAAACCCACATTAGGATTTTTTTTGCCAGTACTCTTTCGGTCAAATTCAAAAGTCTGACACCACCGAACTCGCAATAGGTATAGTGCAAAGTATGCTTATGAAACGCTATCCTTAGCGTTTCATAAGCATACTTTGCAGTCGGTCGGTCAGTGAAATGGGTATATTGTATTTGTATTGCACTATAATTAACTTGTATACCCACATACATTTATATATATACCGCTACTATCAGCCCGCACTGGTTTTAAATACAAACACAAAAATCTTTATTGCTGTTTGCAGGTAAGCTAAGGTGCTAAAAACATTTTAATAGCTGACCCATACAAACTGGCCTCTTCTTCTAGATGCATGCAATATGTCTGGCAACACAGTTTCCATGGGTCTGAATTTATACAATGATAATAGTCAGCTGATAAAGTATTTTTCTTCTTTTTTCATTTTTAGCTTTTAATCGGTTGTATCATATTATATGTCATCTGATTCATCGTCTATTAATTTCTGGCTTCTATTCGGTTGTGCTAAGTAAGTGTGATATGTTTGGTGAGCACAATTACGCCAACGTCTTGTGCTTCAGCAGTTTCTTTACCTGTGGTACATAATATATAGAGTATACCATTCAGGGGTTACACACAAAACGTGTTTTTTTAATCAATTCAGTAGCTCCTGATATTAGCGTGTTCAAACAAGTAAGATTTGTTTTCTATATACCAAACTCAGATTTTATTATGGGTTTATTTTAAAATCTGAGCGTAAAATCTATTTCTGTCCCTTGGGGTGTGCGAAGAGGAAATAAATGCTCAAGGTTATTATTATATTAGTACGACCGTACGACCTTAAAATCAGACGAGATGGCGGTCAAATCCAGACCTATCATTGTTAAAAATATCTATTTTTGAAAAATGTCCTTCTGTATCTTTTTTACGCTATACCAGCTACTTAACGTTCGGTACGATTTTAAAATTAAAAACTTCGCTGCGTCTGTGTGAGTGCCCGCGGTAGTGTGCGTGTCCGCTTACATAATGTATAAGGTACGTGTATATAGCTGTGCGTGTGTGAGTTATCTCTTAGGAAGTGTGAGACGGGGTAGTGTAGTATGGATCTGTGATTTTGATATCTTTAAAGCCGAGTGTGGATCGGATTCATTTCAAACTTTGAAAATCTATAAAGAAAGTCGGACGAAGTCTCGCTAAAACAAAAACTGTGTCATGATACCCATATTGAGGGAGCTGTAAAAAAAAATCGCCATTTTGTGGTAGCGGCCATCTTTGATTTGAAATTTGTCATAGTGCAAAGAATTCTACTAGTCAAGCCCTTTCATTTGATACCCATGTTGAGGTAGGTTGTGAAGAAATATGTTGTCCGCCATTTTGTGGAGGCGGCCATCTTGAATCGATATTAACCAAACATAGCTAAGAACATTTTCACGGATATTAACCTTCAATTAAAAAAACCGCATCGAAATCGACTTATCCGTTTGAGCTCTACGGTGCCACAGACAGACACACACACACAGACAGACAGACATCGATGTCAAACTTATAACATCCCTTTTTTGGTAGGGGGTTAAAAAGTCGGACGAAGTCTCGCTAAAACAAAATCTGTGTCACTAAAGTCGGCCACATTCGATTCCCACCCAGAGCAAATATTTGTGTGATGAATTCAAAGATCACTGTGTCTGGGTGTCTCTACTTATAATAAGTATGTATTTAAAGCTATATATGTATTATATATCAGTTATTTGGCCGCCATAGTACAAGCTTTGCTTAGTTTGGGGTCAGATGGTGTTGTGTGAATTGTCCACCAATATTTATTTATTTATTTTTACATTTGCACATGTGCGTTGTCAGGTTGTCACTGATAGGCTGACACGCACACATATACACAAGTAGCGCGTGTAATGACCCACTGATGTGTGCGTGTCAGCCTGTATGTGACAGCGCACACGTGGATATTATTTTATTTTATTTTTACTTTAGCGAGACTACGTCCGACTTTTTTTATACTTCTATGATCGTACTATAAACAATTAAATTTGGCTATTTTTTTGCCAGTTGCTTCTATAACCCAAAGGAACTTCGATCTTATCTGGTGTCCCTTGACACCACATCTTTTTTTCGCTTAAAACAATTTCTTCCAGGCGACGTATGGGTATAATGCAAGCGTGGCAGCGGCATGTCCTCATCAGCTAGCGCCTCAGTCCCGGGTATTGTACGTTGATTGTGGCGCGCGTGGCGTTGCGAGGAATGCAAACTAAACCGAGCAGGGTTGTCACAAAACAGTATTATTATTATTCTTATTCAATGACGTCCTTCACTATGCAAAAAACCATGTAGGTAATAATTTATTTGTTTCCCGAGAACACAAAACACTGGCGTCGATTTAAAATTAAACTCCACAAAATATCATAATTTTTGTAAAATCTACGACGTTCAGACAAAGATAAGTAAGTTTTAGTTTTTTGTTGATATTTCCAAAACAGCTGCACCGATTTCTATAAAATATATTTAGAATAACTTCAACATTAATATCTACCGAACAAAATCAAAGAATTATCAAAATCGACCCACAATTGACGGAGCTTACAAAAACACAACCGAATTTACAACCTCCTTTTTTGAAGTCGGTTAAAAATGTAAAAATTGTTCTGAGTTGCAGAAAAGCAAAATAAGTTTGATTAATTCATTCCCCCTAATAGACTCTTGCTGAATAGACTCTTCTCCTTTATTTATTTCTTCTGTGATAGTTGATTTCAGATATCCATTACAGACGACCGGCAATAGTACCATGATATATTGTAGGCCTTATACTTTTAAGCTTCTACATAAATCTTAACTGTTAATATAAGCCCCATAGCCCTAAAGTTAACAAATACATACAGTATAGGCAATTAGATAAGTTTTAAAATTAATTTTAAATGATATAATGAACAAAAACTTCAGAGACGTTCAATTCTAGTAAAAACTAAACGAACAAAAAATTAGAATCTTCATTGGATCATGCGTATTAAATCAATGTCATACTAAAAATATGCTAAGTGTATAAAAAAGTTTTATGTTTCATTATTTTTATACAAATTGTTAATTATATTCTGCAATATAATTTCTAATTATTTATCTTACCTTAATTGTTTACCGTACATATCTAATAAATAAGAAACGTTATTACCTTGACATAAAAATCTATTAACACCCACTAAACATCTTTTAAATTCATAAAAAATATCGTAAAACGGTAATAAAATATAAAATTGATAATCAGTTAAAATAGTCGACCTCGAGTGTAAACCCTAATGTTATATCATTGCACACATACAAGCGTATATCTATAAGTACTTGCACACACATAAGTACACCTAACGAATTAGGGTCGGCTCTAGTCGGGTTTCACAGGGAAATGGCACAAGTGACGAATTTTGATTTTCGAAAATATTATATTAGTTTTGATATTAATATGCTGTTTTATTTGATTTCTAAGTATTACATTTATAAAACCTTATTAATATAAATTATGAACCTTACTAATATTATAAATACGGAAGATTGGATGTTTTGGTTGTTTAGATGTGTGTTAGAATCATGTCGGAATGGCTGAACTGATCGGGATGAAATTTGGTGCATAGTTAGATAACAGTCTGAAATGGCATGGTTACTAATTTAATGTTAAGATAAACGTATTTCATAATTGATCCCAATTTAAAAGTTTCTTTTCACAATTAGTACAAAACCGCATTTCTTTTGGGCTTGCAAAAGCTTAAGATCTTTGAGAATTACATAGAGCTTAAAACAGGACAACGTCTGTGGGGTCCTCTGGAACTTATATTAAATCACATATTACTTTAACGATACAACGAATGGGCTAGCAATACATGGATCTGATAGTAAGGAGCTCACATGCCAATAACTCAGGCATCACAGTGCTATCCCGCTATTAGGTCTTAAAGAGTGTTTTTTCAAACCGCAACATACATATATAACTTAACTTCAACTTAGGTATACTATAATCTAGATTAGAACATAGGATACTTTATATCCCAAAAACTTAGAGTTATTTATGACATACTCTTTTTATACTAGCGAGAAATATACTGTTAGTGAGAATGTTTTGTTTTATCAAAAACTCTATTTAAAAAAATCAGATCTATTGGATGTTTCTTGCTCAATAGTGTAGGAACGGCTGAAATGATTGAGGTGAAATTTAAAACTAAGAAGGATTGTAGCCTTTTTACCGCGGCCAAAATACGATAGGGAACCACTGGGGTAAAACCGTGAGACGGCGCTAGTTCACATTATTAAAAACTTGAGAGGTGTCAAGGGACACCCGGATGGAACGAAGTTCCTTCCGATTAATTAGTGAAGGAATTATTATTTTTTATTATTTACAAAAAACCTGTATACACTCAACAAAAATAATCGACGCGACACCACACTGTTCAATACGAAATAGAAATGAAAATATCTGGCTTGCTTTCTATAAGAGAGAGAGACAGACAGAGAAACATGCGACGCCGCACAGCTTACAATAGCAAAAAGTGTCGAGACAACTTTTCATAAGAATTTTTTCCGTCTAGCCCCCTTTCACAACGCGCGATAAGGAACTTCGTTCCAAAAAGATAGATACTATTTATTGTACTCACCTAAACAACAACAATACAGTGCAATAAAAACAATAAAAGCTAGTGTTACACCCGGTGGTCTTATCGCTATTATTTTTAAGGAAGAGCATAAAAAAGCGAGATGTGTTAAATAGATTACGAAAGCATTATTACTCGTAGTAGGATAATTTGAAATAGTAAATTTGCCACTTGTGTCGTTGTTGCTCCAGGCGCCACTCGTTTTTTCCGATGCTCGCCCCGTAGGTGTCCTTATGTCGCGATGGTATTGTTTTGACTATTTGTGTATAAATTTACAAAAATGTATAAAAATCATGTACTTTTATTATTTGATTCATAATTGACTAGTTTGGGAATTGATAACGATGTTTTGACCGTTCTAGGAACAGGAAGTAGGTATTTGGTAAAACCACTAACCAGTGGTTTTCGCCCCTTATAAGGGATCTATTCTGCCCCTTTTTAATGAGGGTTATTTTTAATATGTACATAAAATACATGGAATAGAATAGAATATAATATAATTATTTATTATATGTCAAATACAACAACTTATTATGTTTACTTGTTTACTTAGTAAGGACGCCTTTGTCATATCTCGTCAATGTCCGAAAATAACACACATTTTGTAAAAACACATAAAATGATAAATAGATGACAACTATACAACAATGTTTAATTATTTATATCATGTTTGTTTGTAGGTTGAATTTTATTAGAATACTTGCAATGTCCCGCGGTTTTACCCTAATAGTTCCCGTTGTTGTCTTTTTTTCGTGAAAAAAAAATATCTTAGGTGCTATTGCAGACTATAGCTATATCTAATATTGCCATATAATATAATATTAATACGATTCTTTTGCTAGTTTGGAAGTTGATTTTTATTATAAAATTTGTCCGTCATGTATATTTAACATGTAAATAATCTGACAAATTGTCTGTTGAAATTTGCGAAAGTTCACAGGGAACATGACCTTTCTCCCCCCCCAATCTTATACGTTAAATTATAATATACATACACACATAAGAAACCCACTAAATGGTCTCACCGCTAGGACTCGGGGCCTTCTCTGGCAAGGAGGGACCCAAGCCCACATTGGCCCAGTGCGGGTTGGTGGATGACACATGACTTCGAAAGATTCTAGGTACATGTCGGTTTCCTCACGATGTTTTCCTTCACCGTGTTTAATTTAGCGGCAATACGCACATGACTTCGAAATGACAGTGGTGCGCGTGGGGTATGAACCCGGGGTCTCCGGATCGGCAATCGCCGTTCTCCCGACTAGAGACTAGACCAGCCGTAACTTACGTTAAATTAAAAATCTAAACAAAATCAAAATATCTAATAGTACATAGACTATTTTTTAACGCGGGAAAACCACTGGAATGGCAACTACGCGGGTAAATCGTGGGGAGCTACTAATAAAGTATTTTCCATCCCACCAGCTCGGAAAGAGTACTTTTGCTCCTCGATATCAGGGCGCAAAAGTCGTTTTTACCCTCTAGAGCAGGGGTCGGCAAGTAGTTTTACGTGCGGTCCGGATGCTGTGCGAAAATTTTAACGAGGTCCGGAAAAAACATATTGGTTTAATTAGGTCATCATCATCATCAGCCGCAAGACGTCCACTGCTGAACATAGGCCTCCCCCGAGATTTCCACAACGAACGGTCCTGCGCAACCTGCAACCAGCGGTTTCCAGCGACCTTTATGAGGTCATCTGTCAATCTAGTGGGAGGCCGTCCAACACTGCGTGTTCCGGTTCGTGGTCGCCACTCGAGAACCTTTCTTTCCCATCGGTTGTCAGTTCTGCGAGCGATGTGGCCTGCCCATTGCCACTTCAGCTTGCTTATTCTTTGAGCTATGTTGGCCACTTTTGTTCTTTTGCGAATATCCTCATTACGGATTCTGTCGCTCAAAGAGACTCCGAGCATAGCCCTCTCCATAGCTCGGTGTGTGTGCTTGATCTTCGTTATGAGGCCCACAGTTATAATTAGGTAAGTGCTACTTATTTATTGTACGATTTCAAACTATATAAATAAAACACAAGACCTAAAATCAATGCTTTAAAAAATTATATCGAAGCTCTTTCGTGAGCCAGTTCTTTAAATGTTAGGCTCTCGAAAAGAACAGCAAATTCGATGTGTATCTTGTTTCTTTTAGGTGGCGGTCGGCGTCGGTTATTATCGAATATATATTTGTTATTCAAAAAATATTTTTTGAGAGAGTTTACTCACATACGTAAATCGAACCAAACGTAGTAGACAAGTTGATAGCTAGTTTTTTACATTTTTCATATATTTCTGAGATGTGTTTGGCCCAAGATTCTTCAGATACAGTTTTATACATTTGCATCTTCTTGAATATCAATTATTTCCATTCGAAGCGAAGCCTTTGACAAATCAAACAATTTGGCAGTAAGTCCGCCACAATGGCTCCAAAGTAGTTCATGAGAGCTTTGTACACCATGAGACGACTGAAACTCTCTTTTCCGAAACTAGAGCAATTTACAAGAGCAGTAGCCAAGGCTTGCACTCTGGTTTTGATCAGGTTTCCAAAACGGTGCAACAGCTTTTCTTTTAGATCTTTTGCTGCCTTAGTTGTTGTACTGATGATGGCGCCCTTGTCCACGTCGAAGTGCCTAATCACCCATGTTGCCTTTCCACATTCTGGAACTCCGTTGACCCACTGTATTCTTGGTGCCTACCAGTTTTTCCAACCCGCTTTGACGTTTGAGTTCCTTTCGATAGCCTTGGCCATATTTTATAATTCATCATAATCTTGGTGCATCGGGCAGTAACTACCATTGGGTCGTTTGGTGGTGTCGCATAAACATGTCTTCCTGCGCGCTCAGTCTCTTTTTCACTCAGTGTCACGAAGCCATTTTCTGTACTGTAAGCTGTCCTGTCATGGTCTCCTTGAAGACCCGGGAAGTTACAGTATTGTAACTGGCTGCTTCGGCCTCCTCGAGTTTCCCTTTAAGAGGCTTTCACTTCCTAGCCTATAGGACTGTGTGTTGTTTTCGCAGGTCTTGAGGTTGACTCGTTATGTCGCTTTCAGTGTGGCTATAAATTCGACGAAGGCGTTACGTGCATGGCTCCGCGGCTCCTAAGCCGTGACATAGCGGGGCGGTTCAACCTGTCCCATATCGGCTCTCGTTCGGCTCATTTGTTGCTGTGTAGCTGCTTTGGAGGTCCTTGACGTCAAGGGGGTGATGTATGTGATGAAATTCGGAATATACTATCTCCTGCAACGTGGAAGACAGTCACAAAGGCTGTGATCCTCCTCCTGTGGCCTCCGCTGCCGCTTTGATTGGCTGTGGATTTTTCCTAGGCTATACTCTTTTGGACTTTTGGAGCTGGTTTGGATGGTCGAACTAGAAACAGGATGTCCCCAGCTGTCAGTTGCATTTGTTTGGTCGTGTGAAGGAGCTCTGAGGAAGCTCAGATTTTCTCCCCTTTCTTCGTATACGATAACTTCATGATGTGTAGAGGCCTCAATGCAATCCAGCTGGTCTGCGACTCTCGCTCTTGAGTATTCGATTGCCATCGCATCCACGCTTATCACCTGGGATGTTTCAACTGCATTTCTGCTCAGCGAGCAGCCCACTTGCCCTAGTAAAAGGCGTCCGACCTTCCGAGTACTCTATTAGTGCAATCGTTTTGTTTTTCGATCGCACCAACCGAAATCGATGGCCATCCACCTCCCACACCGTATTGTAGGTTTTCCGGTTCATTGTGACTTTTGCGGAACTCCCGTTGAGTATGCAAGACAATCCAGGTGACAAACGGGCTCGTTTCCATTCTCAGGCGAAGCAAAAGCATCTTTCTTTACTGCTGTCCATGAAGAGCGCCACTCCGCGGATACGGACCTCTGCCTCTCCTCGGTCTGCGGGGACCGCATTCCACGTATCCACGGACAGCGGGGGCAGAGTGTGGTAGCAATTGTTTACTTACTAAGTTAAGATTCTACATGGCAAAAAATATTGTTTCAATTGGTAAAAGTACAGTGTACCTTATCTACCTTTTAAAATGTATACTTGGTATATTGGCGGTCCGAGGTTCAACCTTTCGCGGTCCGGATACGGACCGCGGTCCGCCTGTTGCTGACCCTTGCTCTAGAGGTTAAAGTAAATTTGAATTTAGAACATCGTGTGTACTGAGGTTTTGAATTCAAAACATAATTCAACCTACTTATTTCTACCTCCTTGGTGCCGAATGCATCATACATTTTTTTTTATATGTTAAAAAACTCAGACTCGGAACCTTCTTGGTGTACTTACTTTTTTTTAATTTGCTTAGCGCGAAAACATTTAAAAATTTGCATTTAGTCATTTCCTCGCTGAGGTGGAATAAAAAAGTTACGTGTTGCACTCGAGTGCAAAGATTTTTCACCTTGTGCTCTTTTGATTCCCTTGCTACACTCAGGATTCTAATTTTGAATCCATCGCTTGCTCGGTCATCAAAATTGAGCACGCGATTAAAAATCAGTGCAGTCTTGTATAACAAATAACTATTTTACTCGATTTATTGTATTTCTGCTGGTAACCCCTTCCCCTCCAAAATCTGAGGCTGCGTACTGGTGACCTCTAAAATTCGAGGCAGGGTCGGCGCCTCCACTCCGCTAGGGCTAAAGTGAAGGCTAAAGACTCTGTCCCCCGGCACTAGCCCGAGCCGAGGTCGAGCCGTCTGAGGCGCCCTTGTGCTAGCAGCCGTAACGCGTTCAAGGCATCATCCCACTATCGGTTTATCATAACGATAGGTATTCCAAGTTAGGTTCACTTTGGGTCCTGCGCCGATAAGTGTTTTGTAGTGGTAGGACTCCTAGCAGAGTCCGCCTGGGGAAGTACCACACCTTTGCCAGTTATTCTACCGCCAAGCAGTAATGTGCAAACATTACTGTGTTCCAGTTTGAAGGGCAATGTATCCAGAGAAACTACAGGGCTTAGAGATATAACATCTTAGATCTCTGGGTGACGAGCGCAGTGCAGTGCTAGGTAATGATTTGGATTCTTCATGTTCCAATAGCTGCGTGTCACTGTGCTGTTATGTGGCAGCCATGTTGCTTACCATCAGGCACATGTCCCGCTCGTCTCGTCAACTTCTTATTTAAAAAAAAAAAAATGTAGTATAAACGTCTCGTGGCCAGTGGGACTACCGCTTAACTAGAACTGTCTTAGTTTTGATACTGTTCTCCCTTTTCCTTCCGCTTAAACTGATAGAGACCGCAATAGAAAAGCCAAAGCCGATTTAGTTAGGCGGCAGAAGGGCAGCTACGATAATGACAATTCAAAACAAGAACAAAATTAAAAATGTTGACTAACCCCCGACTACCTAGGATTTGTTATCTGTACAATATTCTACTAGTCAAGCCCAATTTGATACCCATATTAAAATGTGTGAAAAAAGAAATGTATTTCGCCATTTTGTGATATCGGCCATCTTGGATTTGTAATTTGTCATAGTGCAAAGTATTGTACTAATCAAGCCCTTTCGTTTGATACCCATATTGAGGTAGTAGTGAAAAAAATATATAGCTCGCCATTTTGTGGTGGCGGCCATCTTGGATTTGAAGTTTGTTGTAGTGTATAGTACTCTACTAGTTAAGTCCTTTCATTTGATACCCATATTGAGGTAAGTTGTGAAGAAATATTTTATCCGCCATTTTGTGGAGGCGGCCATTAATTTATTATTATTTATTTATTTATTATTATTAATTGGATTTTAACTTTCAAATAAAAAAAACCCGTATCGAAATCGGCCCATGCGTTTGAGCTCTACGGTGCCACAGACAGACACACACACAGACAGATAGACAGACAGACATCGACGTCAAACTTATAACACCCCTTTTTTTGGTCGGGGGTTAAAAAAAAGTTTGGACGGCGTCTTGATTGCGTTTTGTGGTGGACCGGTCTTAGGGAATCACGTCCCTACATTTATTGCTAGCAACCCGTGAGTCATGGTGTATTCTCGGAATGACGAATAGAATGAAATGCATAAGAATTCTATTTCAGTTGCAGATTACTTTGTAAAACTTGTTGTACTCGTTGAGTACAATAAACAGTGACTCTGGTGAGTACAGTAAATAATGGGCATATAAAAAAAATTGGACGTAGTCTCGCTAAAACAAAAACTGTGTCACTAGAGTCGGCCACATTTGCACGTGTGCGGCTGACACGCACACATATACACAAGTTTGTGTAATGACTACTGATGTGTGCGTGTCAGCCTGTATGTGACAGCGCACACGTGCATATTACGTGGATGACTCTATGGACACAGTTTTTGTTTTAGCGAGACTACGTCCTACTTTTTTTATAGCACACGACAAGATAAATAAATATTGGTGGACAATTCACACAACACCATCTGACCCCAAACTAAGCAAAGCTTGTGATATGGCGTACAGATAGTAGGATAGTACCTATATTCATTGGGGCTAAAAGCATTCAAAGAGTTCATTTGTTTTCCCCATCTCAAAAATAAAAAGAAGTGTGGCACTCGGGGACTGCCGCGGTAAAGCTATTGCATGTTGCATGCATTTTTATCAACATAAGCAATAGGGATGTTAACAATTTGTCGGAATTGCTTTTATTTTGAAGAGTGCCATTTGTTTACCTTAAAAAATATCACGGGAAATCCGTTAAGTTGGCAACACTGCTAAGAGCATTTAGTCTGTAAAGCTAATACAAATAAGATTCAAAGTCGAATGACCGAGTGGGGAGGACGGCGTTACGGTCTTCCATCCCTCTTTCTTGTGAATATAAGAAAGAGATGCACGATCACTAAAATTCGGTCCCCAGGCCCGCGATAAAGCTATGCAATAGCTTAAAAAAATTGGACGTAGTCTCGCTAAAACAAAAACTGTGTCACTGGAGTCGGCCACATTTGCACGTGTTCGTTGTCAGGTTGTCACTGATAGGCTGACACGCACACATATACACAAGTAGCGCGTGTAATGAACCACTGATGTGTGCGTGTCAGCCTGTATTGTGACAGCGCATACGTGCATATTACGTGGCCGACTCTATGGACACAGTTTTTGTTTTAGCGAGACTACGTCCTACTTTTTTTATAACTTACGACAAGATAAATAAATATTGGTGGACAATTCACACAATAAATACCATCTGACCCCAAACTAAGCAAAGCTTGTGATATGGCGTATAAATTTTTTTTTTTTTTTTTTACTTTTATAGGTTTACACTTGACCGCCATCTCGCCTGATGTTAAACGATGATGCGGCCTACGATGAAGCGTGTTTACCTAGAAGAAACCGATTCACTCTCGATTTGAAGACACAAAGATTGTAACTATCGGGAAAAACCCTCTCAGGCAACGTATTCCACAGCCTAGACGTTCTTATCACAAAAGTTGAGTCAAATCTCTTCGTTCGTGTCTTTGGAACATCAACCATGAAACGATGTCGCTTTTTCGAGCTACGAGCATTCCGATAGAAAAAATAGTAGGATAGTACATATATTAATTGGTGCTAAAAGCATTCAAAGAGACCTTCTTCAATTTAAAATTTAATTCGGACACTGGACCAAATTCCATAAGAAGCTGTAACAGCTGTACACTCCGCGAGGCATAAGCTGAGCTTTGCATTTGTGTGAGTGTACATGGATAGTGTAGGTGTGACAACCGGCCTTAGGCGCGGCGCCATTCTGTCTCGCCGCGCTCCTGCCTGATTGGTGATCACTCACACTAATGCAAAGCTCAGCCTATACCTCGCGGACAAAATTTCAAGCTCCTGCCTGATTGGTGATCACTCACACTAATGCAAAGCTCAGCCTATACCTCGCGGACAAAATTTCAAGCTCCTGTCTGATTGGTGATCACTCACACTAATGCAAAGCTCAGCTTATACCTCGCGGAGTGTACTTGCTGTCACTACGTCGCGTCGCGTCGTTCAGAATATATCTACTGACAACAAACTGACTTAAACCGAATAAAACTCGGGTCATCCATATATTTGGGAAAGTTCTACATTATTAATTTAAGATTTTAAGAGATATCAAAATTAAAGGTTAAATTAGCTGCCAAAAAACTGGGTGTCCTTTCAAAGGTGCGAAGGTACTTCAAGTCTGAACAGTTGCTCACATTATATCAAGCACAGATTCGCTCTTGTATGGAGTACTGTTCAGACCTTTGGGATGGATCGGCTAAGTATCAGCTGGAGGCTCTGGAATCGATCGAGAGACGTGCCAAAAGACTCATAGGCAAGGAATGACACTCTAGTGCGAAAAAGACTTCAAAATCTTGAACATCGCCGAAAAATTGCTAGCCTATAGGTTTTTTATCGGATACACTTCGGAAAGTGTGCAACTGTTCTGCATGATCTAACCTTGCCCTTTTTCTATCGAAATGCTCTTAGCTCGAAAAAAGCGACATCGTTTCATGGTTGATCTTCCAAAGACACGACACGATGAGATTTGACTCTACTTTAGTGATAAAAACGTTTAGGCTTTGGAATACGTTGCCTGAGTGGGTTTTCCCTGATGGTTACAATCTTTGTGTCTTGATATCGAGAGTGAATCGGTTTCTTCTAAGTAAACACGCTCCATCGTAGACCGCATCGTCGATTAACATCAGGCGAGATGGCGGTCAAGTGTGAGCCATAAAAGGTAAAAAAAAAAATTGCCCACACCCTACCTCTACATATCCCCTCCCACCCAAGGCTCTTAGCAAAAGTTTCATTGTTATTTTTAATCACTTCTACCTAAATTACTAACTGTTAAATTGACTATACCTAATAAATAACAAAACATTAAATTCAGTAATTAAATAAACCTTTCCTTTGAAGTAAGTAAATCTCCAATAAAATTTAAAAATTGTTACTTACTCGTAAAATTATCTTTGCGTCTGTGTGTGTAAGCGTGGTGGTGTGCGTGAGACCCTCATGCGTTTATTAGTTTGTTGATCTGAAATTAAGGGTTGTCACTTTGTTAAAATTGTTTTTTATTTCTATTTTTAAAACTATGTACCTACAATGTTTTAGTTGTTAATTGGTTTTAATTTCATTATACCTATAACATTCTTTGACTTTATTTCTCTAAGGATATTTTTACTTTATTTATAATAACAAATTGTATTAATAAACATGTTTGTGTTGCATGTATCTCCATGAAGCCAGCTTGTATGAGTCACCTTTATTCAAAACATACTGTGCCGTAGGTACGAACAGCAATGATGATTATTGTAATTGTCAATATTTTAAAATTAGTGGAATTTTTCAAACGATACAAAATTTTCAATTTTTTTTTATGAGAGCTAGACAAAGGTATGATTAAGATGATGCCTGGATGAACAATTTACCACTCTAATTAGTTGGTCAAATAGATGGTGGAAAAATATAGAACGTCAATTTTTCCATTTATCAAAATTTTAAAAATCGACAGAGATTTGAACCATCCAACATCCGGAATAGGGGGTTGTGACGTCACGTATAAATATTTTTTATACGTAACGTAATGTCACTCGAAACTTTTGAGCACTATAAATATGTTCGTCAGTTATCGTTTGTAAGAAAAAAATACGTGTATATAATTTTGTAATAATCTAACTAACGAACTAATAAGCCACGATACTTGGTGACCAATGGTGACGTAAACACTAGGTACAATTAGTAAAAAAAAAAACTTCCACATTTATGATAATTATTACACTGTAATTACCAAAAACTAACTAAAGTACCTGAACACAAAGTATTCCAAAATAGATATTCTATATATACAATATAATATACAATATTTAAAAATATATAAAAAGTAAAATAAGATTAAAAGTTATATAAGCTAAATTTACAAATAAGGCGTTTTCCAGACGCAAAAAGACTTGTCATAGATAGTTCTAAATATTGCCAAGTGTGGCACCACTGTTGGTTTTTGTGAAATTTCTCTAACAAAATACAAAAGTGGCGCCACCTACGGCGAAATCGGAAACGTCTTTGACAGGTATTTTTACCTCTTAAAAACGCCCCATTAAACACGCCGTTGATATCACTACAGCACGGCATGGTACCCAAAAAGCCAAAATCCAAAATATCCAAAGGAGTAACGTTGCTATTGCCCTTTTGGATAGCTAAACTCAACTTTTGGGCAAAACCGACGCCAGCTCTGGGACCCCTGAAGCGAGGACCAAACGTTTCGAAAGATGTTTCACAAAATTTTTGGTATCGGACGCCCATGGGCCATGGGCCCATAGTCTCCATAGCCAGCGCAAAGAATATATAGTGTGCGCTGAGCTAGGAGTATTCAGTAAATAGAAATTTGTATTTTATTGTATCAATTTTTAGTCTAAGTTGTTTGAAATAATCCAATTTCTTGGCAAATCGACGCCCTTAAACGTACTAAGCAATAATTTATTACCAACACGTGACAGCCCTGAGCTACACACACAGTGCCACAGACTCACACATTCAGGCGTAGCGGATATATGAAACCGAATGCTTGTCAAACTAAATGGATACGGTGAATAGAGTGGGAACCAATACTTTGAGATATCGATAAACTATTTAATTATGAAATATTTACTAAATTTTCAAATAATACTATATTAAATAATACTAATAATACTATATATTTAGTCCAAATCATTACCTAGCACTGAACTGCGCTCGTCACCCAGAGATCTAAGATGTTACATCTCTAAGCCCTGTAATTTCTCTGGAAACATTTAAATTAAATATAATAATTTGAGGATACGTATTTCTACTGTTGTATCTTAAATTTTCTTTTTTTTTAAATTTAATAAAACAATCGACTTTTAAATTTAATTTTACTACTGAAATAAGAATTTTAGTTTTTTGTTGACTTATTGTGGGCTTGTTGTTATTAATGTTTTAATTTATAACATTAAATACTGGCAGTATGTCTTGGTTATACTCGCGTAGTTTCGTTCTTGTCATTTTCCCACGTTGAAAAGTTTTTCATGTGTGTCTATTTCACACTACAATCCTACTAATACTACCAAATTTTATCCCAATCTGTTCAGGCGTTCCAGAGTTATTTAAAAACTAAACATCCAAACTTTCAGATTTATAATATTAGTAAAATAGGATATTATCTCTCGTTTGTCATCCCCGAAACCCTCTGTACCTATACATAATAAAAAAAGGTTAGCTGGAAGAGATCGCTATTAGCGATAAGATCGCCTTTTGTACCCAAATGTTTAATTTTAAGTAAATCACTGTTTTTCTGTATTGTTTTGTGGTGTAATAAAGTGTTTTTGTACTGTATTGTAATTTCATGAAAACCGTTCGAGGCGTTTCCGAAATTCAGATTCTAAATATATATACCTACAAGAATTGCTCGTTCAAAGGTATAAGATAAGATAAGATTAAGTTGATTTGTGATTCGGAAGGAAAAACTTAGCCCAATGGTCTTTTACCCTCTTATTACATGCCTCCATATACTCCACTTTTCACGCTCCATCGTAGACCGCATCGTCGCTTAACATCAGGCGAGATGGCGGTCAAGTGTAAACCTATAAAAGTTAAAAAAGAAAAAAACTCTTATTTGTCTTGCCAGCACTAATGTTTCATAGGGTATTCAAGCTGTACCAGAGCAATCAATTTTCGTCAGCAATAATAATACAAAACATAATTATAATAATTAATGTAATAATTCTGGCCGCCATATTACAAGCTTTGCTTAGTTTGGGGTCAGATAGTGTTGTGTGTGAATTGTCCACAAATATTATTTTATTTATTACTAGCGGCCCGCCCCGGCTTCGCCCGTGGTATATATATATAACCTACAGCATTCAAGGATTAAGTACATATGAAAGAACGGTGAACGATTTTTGTAATCGGTCCAGTAGTTCCCGAGATTACCGTGTTCAAACTATAAATATTCTATAGGCTACTTTTGATCCCCAAATTATCGTGCTGTTTACTGGGTCAGAAGTGACACCTGTAGACAACTGGCGGGGATAACTAATTAAATGACGATTGATCAGTTTTCGACCGGAGAGGAAAAATGATTAAATTACTAAAATGGCTATTAAAAAATAAGGGTTGATCGTAGAATGGTAAAAATTGAGCATTGTATGTATTTTTGTATGTTGTATCATAAAATAATAGAAATTAAAAATTTTGTCTAAAAAATAAAATAAAAAATTTAGGGGTGGACTACCCCTAACATTTAGGGGGATGAAAAATAGATGTTGGCCGATTCTCATAGATACCGGATAAGTACAAAAAAAATCATCAAAATCGGTCAAGCCGTTTCGGAGGAGTATGGCAACAAAAACTGTGACACGAGAATTTTATATATTAGATTAATAATTCCATCGATATCGGCATTCAATAATCCCACGTTGCACCCTATCCCTAGCGCTCCACGTACGTATTATTATTAGCAGTGATAAGGCGCAGGACACACTCCCGCTTGCATTACTGTACCAAATAACTCAACGATGGAGCCACCACATCATTTCCTATACAAAACAGGCCACCCCTTTCTAGCCCCTCTTTATTATTTTTAGTTAGACCATTTATCCGCGCCATAGACTAATTGGTAAATGTTGTATTTTAGTGATTTCGCGCCATGGTTATCGGAAACATCGATCTTTCGTAATATTATCGATAATATTATTATTTGTTAATTTTGCTCGTGAAAGTTAAGTAGTTTAACGGCATAATTAATTGTTTTGTTGTAAGTTGGTCAGAAAAAAGATCATAATATAAAATTTTGATTTACCCCCCACTACTTCGGATTTGTAATCTCAACAACATTCTAGTTAAGCCCTTTCATTTGATACTCATTGTTATGGGAGGTTGTGAAGAAATATTTTGTTCGCCATTTTGTGGAGTCGGCCATCTTGAATCGATATTAACCAAACATAGCTAAGAACTAACCACCGCACAAAAATTACCTTCAAATAAAAAAAAAATCGAAATCGGTCTATCCGTTTGAGCTCACACATAGACACACATCGACGTCAAACTTATAACACACCTTTTCTTGGTCGGGGGTTAAAAATTGGCAGTCATAGGAACTGCCGATATAAGTGAAAACTTATAACTCAGAATTTGATAGCTCACTTTGGAAATTACGCGGGTGAAACCGGAGAGCATGGCCATGGTCCCGAGTTTACCCGAAGATTTCATATCATTCCCGAGCGTGTCGCTAGAATTCAATTGACAGAAGTAATTTATTCCACTAGTTTATAGTTTTTTTTCTGCTGCCACAGATAATTTTTAGTTGATAAACCTTCACTTATGGCTTGTTTTGTCAATAACCTCAATATTTTAGAGGGTAGTTTAAAATTTTTTATTTAATTTTTTTCACATGATGAGTCAATATCCGGCGCCGAACCGATATGGGATCCGCGCCGCTTTACATCATCATCACCAGCCTGTGTTCGTCCACTGCTGGACATAGACTGCCTCTCTCCTATAATATGCCGCTTTACGGGTTTTATTTATTCTTGATAAACCTAATAGTTTGTTTTACCAAAGCTAACCTCAAATCAAAACTAACTTTAAAATTTTTGAGGGTAGATCCAAATATATTTTTTTCTACATGAGTCAATTTTCGGCTCTGGACCGATATACGTTCCGCGCGGCTTTACGGGTTTTGTTAATTCAAAATCGATTTTTGTTTTTTTCGATTATAATAAATTATTCAAATTAATTTACGTAATAAAATCAATTAACTACATTGAACGAATACATTTATCCTATTCTATATAAATAAGTTTACGAGATCGAGATCGAGATAGTCGAAAACACTCGTGTGCCCATGCCTTATCCTACGGTACGTACAGCTCAAGGACTATTATACGTATATATACAGCAAATATAAAACACAGACCTGCCTATGTATAACATATAACCATATTCTTATGTTAAGATATAATATTAACTGAAAATGTACTTTGTTATATTTCAGGCATTGTTTTTTTATTTTGTATAGATGACATGCAATTTTAAATAAATCTATTAAAAAAATATAGAATAGAGTAACGAGACGAGCAGGACAAACATGTGCCTGATGGTAAGCGACTTGCCTGCCACATAACAGCACAGTAACACGCAGCTATTGAAACACGAATAGTCCGAATCATTGCACTGCGCTAAAATCCATCCAAATATCACATAAAGATAAAGAAATTACGTAATTTTTATTTACGTATTTAATTACGTAACGCTCACTTAAAAAACAGCGTAGGAAAACATCCTGAGGCAACTGACATCTTTCGAGGTCCTGTGTCATCCACCGACCTGCACTGGGCCAGCGTGGTGGATTATGACCTTGATTCTCTCCTTACGAGAGAAGGCCCAGAGTCCCAGCAGTGAATATTTTGTGGTTACGCTTATTCACTTTTGATTTTAGATAAATTCGAAGATGAGATTATAGATAAGAACTCACTTGATTATACCAGTACAGTTTCGTAAGTTTCACGTAATCATTTGAATATGAAGAGCCCGAATCACTGCCCATCGCTTAGATATAAGATGATTTATCTATTTTTTATCTGGGTAGAGCCTTTATTAACAAAACTAAAATACAATGAGCACACCTGAATTATCCATAGACCACTGTAGGTCTACAGATAATCAAGATGTTCAAGCCCACTACCAATCGGAAGCGTACCCAGCATGCTGGCGGCATTACCACGCTGAATGGCAATTTGCTCTGTCATTTCTATAGAAGCATTGCCCTTCAAACCGAAACACATTGGAAAATGTGTGGTACTGTGTCCCCTGATGGACGCCAAATGTCCTGCCGCTACTAAATCTACTATTTATTTTTAATTATTTTATTATTCATGTATATGTGTAAAAGTGAAAGCAAGGAAATAAACCGGTTGACTTAGTTTGCATATATGTGTAGATAAATATATAATTATGGAATCAGCTGTTTTAAAAAAGATAATTATTAATTCTCTGAAAAACGAAATAAACGGCTTCAGATTAAAATTAAATTCTCACAGTTTAAGTTTAATAAAATTAAAAACAAACTAACGCATCATCGATGTATGTATTGTTATTTTATTCATATCACACTGCTCAACCGATTTTGATAATCTATACTAATATTATAAAGCTGAAGAGTTTGTTTGTTTGAACGCTAGGATCTCTGGAAGTACTGGTCCGAATTGAAAGATTATTTTTCTATTGGATAGTCCATTTATCGAGGAAGGCTATAGGCTATAGAAAATAACGCTACTTTTAACAGAAGTGGAGCATGAATCAAGAATGTATCAAAATCGGGAAAAAATATTCCTTATTGAGAGTTTTCGTACGTTTCGTGCTTTGACATGACACATGACAGCATGTGTCTAAGATTGCGTCATCATTGAATATCACAAATTACATACCTCTTGAATATAAAACCTTTGCTAATCTCTGAGTTGGTACGACCAATTTCCGACAGGTGGCGTAGCAGGTAGCTGAAGAGGTTTTTTTGTTTGAAAGCGATATTCTCAGGAATGACTGAACCGATTTCAGTCATTATTTCACCGTTGGATATGTACGGGATCCTGATGAGTGCTGTATAATGTACCACGGGCGACGCCGAGGCGGACATCTAGTATTTATATAAAACCATTTGGATTGTCTACCCTTTCGAACGAAAAAAGAATTATCCAAAGGAGCGATTGCAACATTACATTCTGGAGGGGTCACCAATGATAATACAATAAGTTGAATAACAAAGACTTTACTAGTAGTGCCCCCGGATTTTAGCCACGTAATTGCCGTTCCAGTTCCTTTCCGTAGCAAAAAATAGCCTATATACTATTCGATATTGTATATTTTTTTCAACTTAACGTAGGTAGATATATTATAGTACAGATTTTGGGATACTGCCCCAGTGAAAAATAGTAGCTAGTTTTACATCTCTAGGTTACGAGCGCAATGCATTCCTAGGTAATAATTGGGAATCTTCTTGTTCCAAAGATCAGTAAAAAATATACCGACTTTAAAAAATAATTGTGACAACTGGCTGACAATGATGATGATGGTGAATGTGTATAGTTTTTCGAAGAAAAGGAATTATTTGAAATTGAGATTATATGTAACAGCGAGGCCTCATGTTTGCATTCTGAATTATCGAGTTTCGGCTGACTGCCGTGAACTGATGCTCTAGGAACAGACTAACGAACTTTTAGAATTGCCCAAACATGTTATTCGAATAAATTATTTGATACAAACATTGACTTCAATTTAAAATTTTAAACTCGGTTACTCGACTTCATTTCATAAATTATAACTTAATTTAATTTCGTAAACGAAAATACCATCGATGTATGCGATTTTGGATTTTTGTTGATTTTTTAAAACCGCTTGCCGAACCGATTTTTTAATATTTATATGAGTATAGGCCCGTAAAATATGATTTACTGAACAAAAAATAGGTGTCAATTTAAATTCACAATAAGCGAAGCTTTTGTATACACTATATTATATGTACATACATTATATTTAGGTAACTATGACCATCAAAATTGATTCACTATTGGCGGCAATGTCGCGTAACATATGTACAAAAAAAACATACATCCGAATTAAGAACCTCCTTCTTTTTATAACTCCGTAAAACAAAGGTTCCTTTGACATTATGACAGTGTTGCATGCAAAGTTTACATTTACTATTTAGAGTTAGAACAAACGCTTTACACCGAAAGCACGGGTCTGATCGCTCTTGTGTTGTCGCTCTTGTAGAAGTCATACTTTTGTCGCGGTACATCACTATGTCGCCATAGCTAACATACACCTCATAAGATAAGATAAGATAAGATATATTTTATTAGTATCAATGCAACTCCAAAAATTACAAATTTAGTAAAAAATTGAAATACATTCACGGATTGTCAATTTTACAATTTAACAATTTTACATATGCTTACTATTGGTACAAAGTACAAACTTATTGTCTATCTAAGGTTGCATGAATATGAATTTTCTGTGAAATGTCAGTATAGGTACGTTTAATTTAAATTTAGAAGTCGCTGTTTTTTTTTCAAAGAAAATTTAATTACCCCATTTGTCATTTCTATATTTTGGCACCTCTACATCTAGCGCTCACGCACACACCCCCCATCTGTGTCTGTGTGCCACAATCGTTGAGATAAGGTGACTTCGCCGTGTGTAATAATAATAAGAATAACAGTGTTAGGGCTATGATAACAATTATTATTTTATTATTAACTGAGCTATCGGTGTCATTTGCAACATTAGCTTATTTATATTAATTAACAGCGCACCATGGATTTACCCGCCCAGTTTCCGTTGTCATCATTTTTCCGTGATACAATGTAGCCATGGACGTATAAAAAACTGGACGTAGTCTTGCTAAAACAACATCTGTGTCCATCGAGTCGGCCACATAATACGGATGTGTGCGCTGTCACATACAGGCTGACACGCACACATCAGTGGGTCATTACACGCGCTACTTGTGTATATGTATGCGTGTCAGCCTATCAGTGACAACCTAACAACGCACACGTGCAAATGTGGCCGACTCTAGTGACACAGTTTTTGTTTTAGCGAGACTACGTCCGACTTTTTTATACGTCCATGTATACCTACTAGTTAAAAATAATTTTAAACATAAATTTTACTTACTGTATCTTTATTTTATTTTACCTCATATAAAAAACTTTCTGAGTCGTATCCACGCTATTCTCATCAATATTGACGTCACGAGTCGCGAAGTTATTCTTTTCGTCTAATTATAGTCAATTTCTCGTGTTTTCAGGACAACAGCTATAAATAAATATGTCGATACTGTATTATGAATAGCAGGAAAAAAAATAATTAACCGTAACGATATTCTAATTACTGTCACCTGACCTCAAAATCACAAAGTAGAAATAAATCTATTAGATATAAACCGGTTTTAATTATATAATATCATCATTGCACTAAAAAATTAAAAATTTTGATTAACCTCCGACTACCTTGGATTTGTTATCTGTACAACATTCTACTAGTCAAGCCCTTTCATTTGACACCCATATTAAGGGAGTTGTGAAAAAAGAAATATAATTCGCCATTTTGTGGTAGCGGCCATCTTGAATTTGAAATTTGTTATAGCGTTTAGTACTCTACTAGTCAAGCCCTTTCATTTGATACCCATATTGAGGTAGGTTGTGAAGAAATATTTTGTCCGCCATTTTGTGGAGGCGGCCATCTTGGATTTGATATTTGTTATAGTGTATATTATTTTACTAGTCAAGCCCTTTCAATTGATACCCATATTGAGGTAGGCTGTGAAGAAATATTTTGTCCGCCATTTTGCGGAGGCGGCCATCTTGAATCGATTTTAACCAAACATAGCTAAGAACACCCGCACGGATATTAACTTTCAAATTAAAAAAAACCGCATCGAAATCGGGCTATCCGTTTGAGCTCTACGGTGCCACAGACAGACACACACACAGACAGACAGACAGACAGACAGACATCGACGTCAAACTTATAACACCCCTTTTTTTGGTCGGGGGTTAAAAAATACTATTCAAAGTCATTGGATCATTTATAAGTCATTAATAAAACTTAATTACCTATATCATTTATCTACTTTTAAAGTTTTTCAACAGTCACAATAAGTACACATTGAAATAATTTAGTTATTTCCAAAAAAAAAAACTTAATTTAAAATGAAATTCGGACTTTCGACTCGAACTCGACTTTTCGATTTCGTAAATTGCGATTGCGATAAATTATACGGGACCAGTTGTGTTATCTATAAAACAACAATACATCATGTTGCAATAGCTGCGTGTCACTGTGTTGTTATGGGCAGGCATGTTGCTTACCATCAGGCACATGTCCTGCTCGTCTCGTACTCTACATTATTAAAAAAACAACATTGTCAGTTTTTCTTTAAATAAAACATGTCTTATCCACATCATTCTAGCTTGTTTGGGAAGACATTCCTGTTTTCGAACTAACTCACACTAGCGCATTCACGCACACTAATGCTTTCAATGTGTGCACCTCACCTCGACAAGTACCACTAAACGATTTTGATACTTGTGACATTGACATAGGGTTGCAACGAGTTATTTATTTAGTTCATGTTTTTGGCTGTTTTCAGATTCAGATTAGTTTTGTCAGTGTATTTGAAATTTGAACTTTAAAACGACATTTTATTTAATAAAAATGTAACCGACATTACATATTTGAGAAAAAACTAAAACAAAGTTAGTAACTACATATTACTACGATACATATAGTAGTAGTAGGACTTTTAGCTTCAGTAGACTTTTTTTAAATAATGTGTAACGAGACGAGCAGGACATGTGCTTAATGGTAACCAACATGCCTGCCACATAACAGCTTCATTTACCTAGTACTGCGCTCGTCACCCACATATCTCTAAGATGTTATATATCTAAGCACTAAAATTACACTGGAAACATTGCCCTTCAAACCGGAATACAGTAATGTTTGCACATTACTGCTTGGCGGTAGAATAACTGGCATAAGTGTGGTAGTTCCCCAGTCGGACTGTGAAAGGGATCCTATCACATTTATTTCGACAATACAATAATTACTAGTATTTATTACAGATAAAGATATATTTGCCATTAAAACCTTCACGAGTTTTTTTTTTTATAAAGAGTGACAAGACGAGCTGGACATGTGCCTGATGGTAAGCAACATGGTTTTAACTACCACAGGTTTCACTAGGTCTCGGGTCTAGGTCAGGTTTGTCTAGGGCAAACAGTTCTCAAGATATAACTTATCTTCTCTTATATCTTATCTCTTATATATTATCTTATCTCTTTTAGTAGTGGTAGGACTCCTAGCAGAGTCCGCCTGGGGAAATACCACACCTTTGCCAGTTATTCTACCGCCAAGCAGTAGGGTGCAAACATTACTGTGTTCCGGTTTGAAGGGCAATGTTACCAGAGAAATTACAGGGCGTAGAGATATAATATCTTAGATCTCTGGGTGAGGAGCATAGTGCAGTACTAGGTAATGATTTGGACTCTTCATGTTTCAATAGCTGCGTGTCACTGTATTGTTATGTGGCTCGGATGTTGCTTACCATTAGGCACATGTCCAGCTCGTCTTGTCACTCTAAATTATAAAAAAAATTGACACTTTATAATACATATTTGAAGTATGCGATAACTTTTACGTAGATAAACGAAGAATATAGTTTGGTAAAAAATTAAAAAAAAGATTTTACGGTAACACTAGTAATTTTTGTATTACAGTTATTCACTATGTCTTAAACCGACTTCAAATAAGAAGGGGTTTTTAACCGATAAAAAAGGAAGAGTTTCTCAATTTGATTGTATGTTTTTGCGTGTGTGCTACGCGATAACTCCGCCAATAAAGTCGATTTTGATGATATATATATATTTTTTGTTTGATCTTGATCTTGGTGATTCTTTTTTGTGGTAGTTTGGTGATTCCACATAAATTTTATCTAAATCGGTTAAGCAATTTTTAAAACCTCATTAATGATCACCAAATTATGTATGTACTTATTTAAATGATTTAAATAAATCTAATATGTAAATCTAATTTATTATTATTATTTATTATTAATTATTTATTAAAATCTAATGATTTAAATAATAATACAATTATCACTTGAATAAATAAAAAAACGATTTTGATAAAATATATGTAAAACGCAGGACCAATCCTGAAGTATGATTGACGTAACGAAAAAGAATCACCGAAATCAATTCACAGATAACAAAGCTATCCCGTAACATACATATAAAAATACATACATCATAATTGAGAACCTATTTTTTCGAAGTGGGTTAAAATATAAGTACTTAAATAAATAATCTTTGCCAGGACTCCGAGGTAGCTCCACTGTAAGCGTATACCTGGACCACGCACACAGAGACACGGCGCCGCAGCACACATGTGTGCGTATGTACTCGTATTTAGAATATGCAACGCTGGCATAGATACAATATTGACCTGCTAGTGCGAAAATATATATGATCCTTTTAGATCTATTTTTGAACATTTATGTTTTCATTGTTTTTTTAGGTAAATGATTTATATAGTACTAGCAGTTTCCCGCGGTCCTACGCGGCAGTTCTTGCATTTATTATAATTAATTCTACTATAAAATATATATTACAGATTATAAATATATTACAGATTCATATGTGTGACGAAATCTTACTAATTTCGTGAATGCAAAAGTTTGGATGTTTGGATATTTGTTGCTCAACCACGTCGGAACATTTGAACTAATCTACTTAAAATTTGGAACACAATTAAAGTCTGGAATAAGATAGTCTTTTATCACAAAGAGAAACTGAATAATGCAGCTAAATCCGCGAAGCGCGCCTAGTTACATCCCAAAAATAAAATTGGTTATTATACAAATAATGTGACGTTAATGAGGTGCCGCGTAAAATAACATTTTTTTATTTAATAATAAGATTTTTTATTACCCGCCACATTATGTGTTTTTCTAAAAATGTTATATTTTGAATACAATCTATATTAATATTATAAAGCTGAAGAGTTTGTTTGTTTGAACGCTAGGATCTCGGGAAGTGCTGGTCCGAATTGAAAGATTATTTTTCTATTGGATAGTCCATTTATCGAGGAAGGCTATAGGCTATATAGGAAATAACGGTACTATTTTTAATAAGTTATTTTACAGAAGCGGAGCATGAATCAAGAATGTAACAAATTCGGGAAAAAATATTCCTTTTTGAGAGTTTTCGTACGTTTAGTGCTGTGACATGACACATGACAGCATGTGTCTAAGATTGCGTCATTGAATATCACAGATTACATACCTCTTGAATATAAAACCTTTGCTAATCTCTGAGTTGGTACGACCGATTTCTGACAGGTGGCGTAGCAGGTAGCTGAAGGGGTGTTTTGTTTGAAAACGATATTCTCAGGAATAACGGAAACGATTTCTTAAAAAACTTTCACCGTTGGATATGTGCGGGATCTCGATGAGTGCTATATATGTTCCACGGGCGAAGCCGTGGCGGACATCTAGTTATATATATGGCTTAGCAGCTATTCCATGTTTAACACTAAGTAATGAATGATAATTAATATCCAAATCTAACGAATAACGTAACAACACATACCAAGTATCAAACTGAGTCGGGCGCGGTTCCTCCCGTTTTCCGATTTCGCACTAACTTGGATAGCTTAGTCTGAATAATTTATATATTCTTGCCTTTATTATTTATTATGTATTACCTTATTTATTATGTATTACTTATATTCGGAATTAATTTAATTAAAACTAGTACACAATGCTATAAATAGACTAGTATCGTGTCCCGGTTTTGCACAGGTATAAATGACATCATCATCATCATTATGGCCTCATGGTAGTCCATTTTTGAACGTAAACCTCTTCTCCTATTCTCCACGTCTGTCAGGTGTGTTTCAGGTATATATGTATTACGTTTAAATCTGTCACTGTGACAGTAAAATTGGGATGACTGAGTCAATAATTTTAACAAAACAGAACCGACTTTCAACGGAAAACTTATAAAGTAAAAAAGGTTTTCTCGATTTCTCTAGGATGTCATCATCAGATCCTAGCTTCCTTATCATGGTACCACCCTTGGAATATCTTCTTTACAACAAAAAAAGAATCATCAAAATCGGTTCATAAACGACGAAGTTATCTGCGAACACACATAAAAAAACATACATACGGTCGAATTGACAAACCTCCTTTTTTAGAAGTCGGTTAAAAACATAAAAAACTAGTATGTCAAGTAGACTATGGAAAAATATACGAACCGTATTTTTAACCGACTTTAAAAAAGGACTCAATTCGACCGTATATTTTTTTTTTATGTGTGTTCGCGGATAACTTCGTCGTTTATGAACCGATTTTGATAATTCTTTTTTTGTTGTAAAGAAGATATTCCAAGGGTGGTACCATGATAAGGAAACCAGGATCTGATGATGACATCCTAGAGAAATCGAGGAATACTTTTTTACTTTATAATTTTTCCGTTGAAAGTCGTTTCTTTTTTGTTAAAATTATTGGTTTATCGAATTATTGAAAATCGAATAAGATTTAGAGCATTAAACTTCCTGAGTGGGAAGTTGTGACGACACGTCACTCCAAACTTCTATTATAGGTACCTTCGTCATTGTTTGTTTATGAAATAAAAGAAAACATACGTGTACAGTATTTTTTTTTAAATATTAACCTTTCTTTTTTATCTTTTCAAATCTTAGATAGAGAATAAGTAAATAAATAAATATATCGGGTCTTTCAGATAGATCAGGTTTTTACGGTTCCTTTGTACCAATCGTAAGCAGATGACGTGCATACTTGCTATGCCAACATAGTGATGTGCCGCGACAAAAGTATGACACTTCTACAAGAGCGACAAGGCAAGAGCGATCAGACCCGTGCTTTCGGTGTAAAGCGTTTGTTCCCATTCTATACGTAGTATTTTTTTTTTTGAGCAGGACGTGACGACATGTGCCTGATGGTAAGCAACATGCCCGCCACATAACAGCAAAGTGACAGGCAGCTATTGGAACATGAAGAGTCAAAATCATTACCTAACACTGCACTGCGCTCGTCACCCAGAGATCTAAGATGTAATTTCTCTGAAAACATTGCCCTTCAAACCGGAAAACAGTAATGTTTTCACATTACTGCTTAATGCATAATGTTAGTATAAAATAATAAATACGAGTTCTAATCACAAAAAATTATATAGTTTTCACTACCAACAAACTAAATATATTTATTTGAAACTAGTTTATTTCTAGGTAAATACGCTTCATCGTAGACCGCATCATCGCTTAACATCAGGCGAGATGCGAGATGGTGGTCAAGTGTAAACATATAAAAGTAAAATAAAAGAGATTTCCTGTAATAGGTACATAGATTTTCTCTATGCCTACAGATACACTACTATAACGTATGTCGGAGACGCGAACTCTCAAAAGGTCTCGAAAGGTTTCATCCATCCAAAATAGTTATTTGTTATACAAGAGTGCAAAGTTGATTTTTAACCGCGTGCTCAATTTTGATGACCGAGCAAGCGAAGGATTCAAAAATTGAATCACGAGCGCAGCGAGTGATTCAAAATTAGAATCCTGAGCGTAGCAAGGGAATCAAAAGAGCACAAGGTGAAAAATCTTTGCACTCGAGTGCAACACGTAACTTTTCATTCCACCTCAGCGAGGAAATTACTAAATGCAAATTTCTAAATGTTTTCGCGCTAAGCAAATTAAAAAAAAGTAAGTACACCAAGGAGGTTCCGAGTCTGAGTTTTTAACATATTAAAAAAAAATTATGATGCATTCGGCACCAAGGAGGTAGAAATAAATAGGTTGAATTAAGTTTTGAATTCAAAACCTCAGTACACACGATGTTCTAAATTCAAATTTACTTTAACCTCTAGAGGGTAAAAACGACTTTTGCGCCCTGATATCGAGGAGCAAAAGTACTCTTTCCGAGCTGGTGGGATGAAATAGTTATTTGTTATACAAGAGTGCAAAGTTGATTTTTAACCGCGTGCTCAATTTTGATGACCGAGCAAGCGAAGGATTCTAAAATTGAATCACGAGCGCAGCGAGTGATTCAAAATTAGAATCCTGAGCGTAGCAAGGAATCAAAAGAGCACAAGGTGAAAATCTTTGCACTCGAGTGCAACACGTAACTTTTCATTCCACCTCAGCGAGGAAATGACTAAATGCAAATTTTTAAATGTTTTCGCGCTAACAAATTAAAAAGTAAGTACACCAAGGAGGTTCCGAGTCTGAGTTTTAACACATATAAAAAAAAATGTATGATGCATTCGGCACCAAGAAGGTAGAAATAAATAGGTTGAATTATGTTTTGAATTCAAAACCTCAGTACACACGATGTTCTAAATTCAAATTTACTTTAACCTCTAGAGAGTAAAAACGACTTTTGCGCCCTGATATCGAGGAGCAAAAGTGCTCTTTCCGAGCTGGTGGGATGAAAAAGTATTTTACCATGTCTTACTTAAATATCATTACAGATTGTCTCAAACTTCAAGAAAAACAAGGTGTGAAAGAGAAAGATAGATAAAAGGGGGACCGCAACATCGCAACGCAAACAATGCACGAGCGAGACAACGTTATTTGAGAGAAAGGGAGAGGGATATAATTAAAAGTTTTGTCGCAACTGCCTTTCTGGGGTGGATGGTTGGACAGAGGCGACGATGGAGAATGGTTTGTTCAAAATACTTTTGGCATGTAAAAAAAAAACTCCTGTCACTGTGACTGCTACCGACGCCGCTGAATACGTATTTTTGAAGTGAAAACTTATTTGGCACACCACAGACAGATTTTCGTGGGCTGTGAATTGAATTCTAGCGGCTCGCTCGGGAATAATAAGAAATCTTCGGGTAAACTTGGCCGTGCTCATAGCCACGCCCTACGGTGTCACTCGCATAGTTTCCAAAGTAAACTATCAAATTCTGAGTTAAACGTTTGCAGTTTTGCACTGATAGCGTAATAGCAGTGCAAGCAGTGATAGCAGTGAAAAAAATTGGCAATCAAATTGGCAATTGCCGCTATAGGCAGTTCCTATGGCAGGCCAATTTTTTTTCATACTAAAAAGTGACGACTGACGAGACGAGCAGGACTTGTTCCTGATGGTAAGTTTCTATAGTACAAGCTTTGCTTAGTTTGGGAGTCAGATGATGTTGTGTGTGAATTGTCCACCAATATTTATTTATTTTCATTATACCAAATAGACATATTTGATCGGTCTGTCATGTAATTGACATTTCACAAAATAAAATTAAACAATTTATATGAACGGTTAATTACTTTTTTTTTGCATTTTCATAGCATCAGTTTTATAAAAATATAGGTTAATAAACCCACAACATGGCAATCAAATTGTCTTGTAAGTAATGCTAAATACTGACAAGACAATTTGAAGTAATAAATATAGGTCACAATATTTTTAACCCCCGACCAAAAAAAGGGGTGTTATAAGTTTGACGTCGATGTCTGTCTGTCTGTCTGTCTGTGTGTGTGTTCAATGATTTTTTTTTATTTGAAAGTTAATGTCTGTGCATATGTTCTAAGCTATGTTTGGTTAATATCGATTCAAGATGGCCTCCTCCACAAAATAGCGGACAAAATATTTCTTCACAACCTACCTCAAAATGGGTATCAAATGAAAGGGCTTGACTAGTATAATACTATACATTATAAAAAATCAAATCCAAGATGGTCGCCACCACAAAATGGCGAATTATATTATTTTTTCCACTACTACCTCAATATGGGTATCAAATGAAAGGGCTTGACTAGTAGAATACTTTGCACTATGACAAATTTCAAATCCAAGATGGCCGCTCCCACAAAATGGCGAAATACATTTTTTTTCACAACTCCCTTAATATGGATATCAAATGAAAGGGCTTGACTAGTAGAATGCTGTAAGTACAGATAACAGATCTGAGGTAGTCGGGGGTTAATCAAAATTTTTAATTTTGTTCTTGTTACCAACTGGATTTACACTACGACACTCACGCTAATTACATCACAAAAGATCAAAATATTTTTTTACCGTTTGATGACTTAACTATTTTTTTTTTTGCATTTTCATGACATCTGTTTTCTAAAAATAGACGTTCATACATAAAATTATAAAAAAACTCAATCATAAAAAAACTATTTTAGCCGATATTTTGGAAACTACATATTTTGACAATAATTGTAGAAAATAAAATTTTGCATCTTTTGTTGCTAGTAAACTTTTTTTGTAAAACTTACCGTTTACGATTTATAACCCATTTAATGATACGATTGCGATGATGCCGATAATGGATGTAGTGGTCTACGATGGAACTTGTTTCTCTAATAGAAACAAGCACAGTGTACCTCGTAACCCCAAGGTTCGAACATTTGACAAAAACCCACTCTGGCAATGCGTTTCACAGCTTAGTTGTTCTTATTACAAAAGTGGAGACCAAACTCTTCGTTCAACTCTTCAGTCATGATAATGAACGGTGATGTTTATTCGAGCAACGAGCAATATGATAGAAAACTTTAATTTAAAAACCTCGACTACAAAAAAATCTACACGTAAAAAAATATTACCTACTATCTAAGGACACTTTGGCGAGTCAGACTAGTCTTAGAATATCTTTGTTACCAAAATCCATCCAGCCGTTTGGAAGATATGTGGAAATAAAAGATTTACAAACATAAAAGATACGCGCGAAAAACATAACCCTTCTTCCATTCCGGTAAAAAGGGGCATGTTTATGCTACTGGGAACAGAATTCACATCTTATTATTTTTACATTGTTATCATCAAATTTGACATAATAAATCGTAATCGGTAAGTTCGAAAAAAAAAGTTTACTGGCAACACAAGATGGGAAATTTTATTTTCTACAATAATAATAGGCTTTATAACTTTTTCAGAATATCAGCCAAAAACGTTTTTTCGAGCTGGCGCTTGAAGCTCCACCTGGATTTGTTATTATTTTGTGATTTTATGCTCAGGAAATGATTATAAACCTTATATAAAATGGAAATTTTAGTGCATAGTTAAATTCTACGAGTAATTTTACTGCCTAAAAGGCTTCTTATCAAATTTGGTCGAATGTCTAAATTTCTATGAACAATATTAATATTTTCATACAAAAAAAAAAACAATAAATTTTGGTGGTGTACAAACTTGGAAAGGTGTTAAAAAAAAAAATTCTAACAAAATCATACGTGTATCTATGGAAAGGTGTTCAAAATTGTATTGAAGTTCCTAACATTTTTTTCTAAACTGAATAGTTTGCGCGAAAGTCTCTTCCAAAGTGGTAAAATCTGTATGTGAGGACTTTTCTTCCAAGTACTAAGTACCTTACTACCAAAAAATTTACCTAAATGGCATATAAATGCAAGTTAGGTATCATAAACGATACCTAACTTGGGGATTTACGCAGGGGATTTTTCCCCTCTCATTATTTCCTTATCCCGATCTCAGATTTAACGGACGAATATTTTACCGATACTTATCTATTTTCCATTGCATCCGCATTGAATTTTTTACTGATGTGGTATCGACGTCAGTTTTTTGAGACTCCCCTTTTGGTCTACAATATAAAATAAACAGCGTACTAATTAGTATCAGCGTCTATTTGCAATTCCAATCAAAACGGTATCAAAAATCCAGATCATAGCGTGCTTCACTAGTAATACCTACTGATATTGTTATACTGTGGCACTATGATCGTAATATTTAAAATTTATCGGTTGTCAAAATTGCAAAATCAAGCACAGGCCCGTCGTCCGTGAGCGCCGAAACGCGACTGATCAGGCTTGCCGAACGGCGCGCTATATATATGGTAGATATTAAAACATAGTGAATAACTGATACTTTTTATTCGTGTTACTGACTGCAAATTGCACTAGATTATATCCTTAACTATTACATATATTTTTTTCAGAGTTTAATACACTACTTTAAAGGTCTTAAAGTTGTTTTAAAAAAATCAAAGTTACGGCCCACACGCCCTTAATATGGTCGGACGATCCAACTCGAGTTTCGGCCGGCCACGGCCCTTCTACCGCCGTATTAAATCGGCTTTCGCTTTGCTATTGCGGTCTCTATCATTTCAAGCTGAAAGAATAGAGAGAGTTATATGAGCTAAGACAGTTTTAGTTAGGCAGTAGACCCTCGGGTGATGGCTGCCCGTTTGGAGTGCCAAACGATCAGCCATCACGCGCGTGCACTCCTTGAACAAGGCCGCAAGATGCGGCCGAAACTAGAGTTGAATTGACCGGCCATATTACACGTGAGTTACCCGTTTATCCAATTCAATAAATGTTTATTATACTGTTAGCAGCAAAACAAGTTTTGAGGGTCCGCGGTAGTGGGGGAAAACCTTTATAAACGCTCGAGCGCTCAGTTCGCCCCCTTTTTTCTGCCACCATACCCTCTCTCGAGCGGTAGCTCTATTCGTTTGACCAGCCAAAGTTTAAATGTAATCATTATCTGTCGAATTTACTTGAGGAATCGGTTATTCAGATGTTTCAGTTTAATTGTTTAAGATCGGTTTAATTGTGTTTGTATTTCTGTTCAGTTTCGCATATAAATGTGACTGTGTAAAACTTAATTGTGGTTTTTTATTCTTTTCCCACTTCTGGTCTCTAATAATACATTAAATTGATTGATACGTATTAAATGTGAAAACATTACTGTGTTCCGGTTTGAAGGGCAATGTTTCCAGAGAAATTACAGGGTTTAGAGATATAACATCTTAGATCTCTGGGTGATGGACGCAGTGCAGTGCTGTAATGATTTGGATTCTTCATGTTCCAATAGCTGCGTGTCGCTGTGCTGTTATGTGGCAGGCATGTTGCTTACCATCAGGCACCATGTCCTGCTCGTCTTGTCACTTCTTTTTTGACGTGACAACGTCTTATAAATTGGTTTGCCGGGTGACACTTCAAGAAACTGCGTTACGCTCCGCTCACGTTATGCGCTCACAACGAGAGCGAGTGAGAGGCACGCGTCCCTTCCACTCGGGCATGGTTAGCCCGCCTAAGAGCGAGAGAGACAGACATAAAAAGTGAAAGGCACGCGTCCCTTCCGTAAAATTATTTTACTACTCAAAGTCGTTGTCACGTAAAACTTTCGCCCGTATACCGACTTTACAGGCAACCAATTTTTTTTTATCAGAATTAATGTGCCTACAGATATTTCACTTGCCAAAAACACTGCTCAATGCGACTACATAAGAATACATACTATCAAAACAATTTTACGCGTTACACCGACTCCACAGGTTTTAAGTCCCCGTTTTTGTCATAATATATTTTTCAATGGCCTGCATTTGGATCTGAAAAACGAAGATGCGTTTTAAATCTCGTCTTAACTTAACTATACGAACTAGCAGTACCACGCGGTTTTACCTGCCTAGTTCACATTATTTCCCCCGGGATATGAGTATTGCGTTAATTCAGACCATAGAGGACAAATAACTAAAGTACTTAGTACTAATAATTTACTCTATGATCCAGACTAACAATATCACAAGCAACTGTCCCAATCTGTAGTTGACATGGGTCAGTACAATTGTTATAAAAATATATTTTACTCGTACATAATGCTTGACAGTATTCTGTATGATAAAATTATTATAATACAGTAAAGTGGTAATAGTCCAAGATCCCAGAGCCGCCAGAAGTCACGTATTTTCTGATGGATGAAATGTGGACGATTGAGTAGAGTTAGTACGTACTAAGAACACATGCTTACCCGCTAACTTGCTTAGACGGCCAATTTTGAGATATGGGGTCCAGAAGATATATTACTTCAAGTATTTTCTCATAACTGATTTTCACGTACATATGTTATAGGCAATATCTTTAAAAATAAGGCCCCAATACTCCCAGACATTTTCCGTCGGCAGTCAGAAGCTTTAAAATTTCCAAATAATAGAGTTTTAAAGCGTCTGACTGTCGACGGAAAATGTCTGGGAGAATTGGGGCCTTATTTTTAAAGATAGGATGTTGACGAATACGTCTACCTGGGTCAAAAGATCCAATTAGGTAGATCCAACTTCGACAAAGAGGTCCAGCGAAGAATCCAACTCGGATGGGCAGCGTTCGGGAAACTTCGGCACATCTTTGAGTCCAGAATACCCCAATGCCTAAAGACGAAAGTCTTTAACCAGTGCGTGTTGCCAGTGATGGCTTATGGAACTGAGACGTGGTCCTTAACTGTGGACCTCATAACGAAGCTCAAAGTCATACAGCGAGCTATGGAGAGGGCTATGCTCGGAGTCTCTTTGCGCGACAGAATCCATAATGAGGATATTCGCAAAAGAACGAAAATGGCCGACATAGCTCAAAGAGTAAGCAAGCTGAAGTGGCAATGGGCAGGCCACATCGCTCGCAGAACCGACAACCGATGGGGAAGAAAGGTTCTCGAGTGGCGACCACGTACCGGAAGACGCAGTGTTGGACGGCCTCCCACTAGATGGACAGATGACCTCATAAAGGTCGCTGGAAACCGCTGGTTGCAGGTTGCGCAGGACCGTTCGTTGTAGAAATCTAGGGGGCCTATGTTCAGCAGTGGACGTCTTGCGGCTGATGATGATGATGATGATTTTTAAAGATATTGCCTTATGTACGTGAAAATCAGTTATGAGAAAATACTTGAAGTAATGTATCTTCTGGACCGCATATCTCAAACTTGGCCGTCTAAGCAAGTTAGCGGGTAAGCATGTGTTCTTAGTACGTACTAACTCTACTCAATCGTCCACATTTCATCCATCAGAAAATACGTGACTTCTGGCGGCTCTGGGATCTTGGACTATTACCACTTTACTGTATTATAATAATTTTATCATACAGAATACTGTCAAGCATTATGTACGAGTAAAATATATTTTTATAACAATTGTACTGACCCATGTCAACCACAGATTGGGACAGTTGCTTGTGATATTGTTAGTCTGGATCTCAAAATTGGCCGTCCTGCTCGTCTCGTCACTCTTTACTTACTATGTTATTTTTAACCCCCGACCAAAACAAGAACAAAATTAAAAATTTTGATTAACCCCCGACTACCTTAGATTTGTTATCTGTAGAACATTCTACTAGTCAAGCCCTTTCATTTGATACCCATATTAAGGGAATTGTGAAAAAGGAAATGTAATTCGCCATTTTGTGGTAGCGGCCATCTTGGATTTGAAATTTGTCATAGTGCAAAGTATTCTACTAATCAAGCCCTTTCATTTGATACCCATATTGAGGTAGTAGTGAAAAATATTATATAATTCGCCATTTTGTGGTGGCGGCCATCTTGGATTTTAAATTTGTTGTAGCGTTTAGTACTCTACTAGTCAAGCCCTTTCATTTGATACCCATATTGAGGTAGGTTGTGAAGAAATATATTGTCCGCCATTTTGTGGAGGCGGCCATTTTTAATCGATATTAACCAAACATAGCTAAGAACACCCGCACGGATATTAACTTTCAAATAAAAAAAACCGCATCGAAATCGGCCCATCCGTTTGAGCTCTACGGTGCCACAGACAGACACACACACAGACAGACAGACAGACAGACAGACAGACCGACAGACAGACAGACAGACAGACAGACAGACAGACAGACATCGACGTCAAACTTATAACACCCCTTTTTGTCGGGGTTTAAAAAGGGGTGTTATAAGTTTGACGTCGATGTCTGTCTGTCTGTCTGTCTGTCTGTGTGTGTGTCTGTCTGTGGCACCGTAGAGCTCAAACGGATGGGCCGATTTCGATGCGTTTTTTTTTATTTGAAAGTTAATATCCGTGCGGATGTTCTCAGCTATGTTTGATTTATATCGATTCAAGATGGCCACCGCCACACAATGGCGGACAAAATTTTTTGTCACAACCTACCTCAATATGAGTATCAAATGAAAGGGCTTGAAAAATAAAATACTATACACCAAAAAAAAATTCAAATCCAAGATGGCCGCCACCACAAAATGGCGAATTATATATTTTTTTTCACTACTACCTCAATATGGGTATCAAACGAAAGGGCATGACTAGTAGAACACATTGCACTATGACTAATTTAAAAATCCAAGATGACCGCTTCCACAAAATGGCAAAATACATTTCTTTTTTCACAACTCCCTTAATATGGGTATCAAATGAAAGGGCTTGACTAGTAGAATGTTGTACAGATAACAAATCTGAGGTGTTCGGGGGTTAATCAACATTTTTAATTTTGTTCTTGTTAATTAGGTACTCGTGCTGTAGTCAGCCCAGTCTAGTTAGATTCAGCCGCATCCGCTCTTTTTTAACCCCCGACCAAAAAAAGGGAAGTTATAAGTTTGACGTCGATGTCTGTCTATCCGTTTGTGTGTCTGTCTGTCTGTGTGTGTGTCTTTCTGTGGCACCGTAGAGCTCAAACGGATATACCTATTTCGATGCGGTTTTTTTTATTTGAATATTATTTTTCATGTGGTAGTCCTTAGCCAAAAATATGTAAACCGCCATTTTGTGGTTGCGGCAATCTTGGGCTGATTTTCAAAAAACAAAGCTAAAACGTGAGTGTTTTTAAAGGACTAATTCACCATTCAAACAACAAACAAATCAAAATCTGTTTATTCGTTCGGCATCTACGATGCCGCACAGACATACAATACACACTAAACTTATAACACCCCTTCGTTTTTGCGTCGTGGGCTAAAAATTGAACAAAACCGTAAAACTATGTCCCCGTGTGGATTCGTCCGCATACATTCATTTAGCCAGAGCGAGTTGTGTACGGGTCAGTCGAACTACACGGGGTGATAACTGTCACTGATTCCAAAATTCTAAAATAGCACGCCTGACGGTGAAGGCACGTTTAAAATTATATTAATTATTTATTTCGCGGAACTCTGTTTTTTTAAATATAATTTAGAGTGACGAGACGAGCTGGACATGTGCCTGATGGTAAGCAAAATGCCGTAATGTCTGTTTATTCTCCTTAAGCAAGAGTAGTCTAAGTTATACAATAGATTATAATAATTGTAATCTTTATTTTCGTTTACATCAGCTATTTAAAAGTGAAAGTCTTGTCAAAATCGGTCTAGCCGTTTCGGAGGTTAGCCGGAAATAGACTGACAAAACTTGTAAAATAAATTAACAAGTTTTTAAAAGATGCGGTGTCAAGGGACACCATGTAGAGACGAAGTTCCTTAGGATGTAATAAAAGCAAGACAATTCGCAACGCTTAATTGTATAATTTATAATACTTTGAAAAATAAAACAACACTACTTTGGCAACACTAGTCACGGGCAGTACTGACTCTTACGAGTCACTTCCGTTATGTATTTTCCTTACGGTTTTAATCTTGAATTTTTTTCAGTTCGGCCTTGCACAAAAAACCACAAAGCCTGCCAAGAAACATCGTTCCAAAAAGTTGGCAGCTAAATTTTCACCCCGTGTATTTCAACAGCGTGTCGTATCCATTTGGTTGAAATTGCTCTTTAAGGCTGCGTACACACCGCGACTTTATTATTATTATTAATTTAATATTACTGGTATTTTAATCTGTAAATTTGAATCCAATTAGTAGTGGAAGAAATTAATGCATTTTCAAAAACTGACGTTGGCAAACTGACTTGACGTTAAAGATACTTATATCGTGGCCATGATGTGCCCTCCGCCTAGCCACATTTGGTCAGCATGGTGTATGTCAACTTTTAACTCTTTTTTTATAGAAAAAGACATGTACCTAATCGTAAGCAATATGCCTGCCCATAACTGAAAAGTGACACGGAGTGTTGGAACATGAAGAGTCCAAATCAGGACTTAATCATGATTAAGTCCTTTATAATGTAAGTAAACAAACTAACTGAAATTATGCATTACCTGGATGAGGTGTTATAATAAGAGTAGGATTTAGGGAAATTTAGGGAAAAATAAAAGCCTTTACCCCGGCCAGTTTTTTTACAATAAAGAGTGACGAGACAAGTAGGACATGTGCCTGATGGTAAGCAACATGCCTGACACATAACAGCACAGCGACACGCAGCTATTGGAACATGAAAAGTACAAATCATTACTTAGCACTGCACTGCACTCGTCACCCAGTGATCTAAGATGTTATATCTCTAAACCCTGTTATTTCTCTGGAAATATTGATCTTCAAACCAAATTTATACTTTACACCGTAGCGCTGTGAGACATTGTGTGTGCCAAAGTCCAACAACTTTTATAAGTATTTTTTTTTTTAAGTTTTTCATGTTAATGCTTGTCATGTAATTTCCAAGTAATTAAAGAGACTTCATAATTAATAATAAATTTACGTAGATAGTAACTAGTACCTACTCATGCGCGGTCCGAGGGAGGGGGGGGGGGGGGTCACAGGGGACATGAAATCGTAAACGTTAAACTAAAAAATTTAAAAAAAAATACGATTTATTGTATTCCTACTGGTGACCCCCCCAAAATTTGAGACTGCGTACTGGTGACCCCCTCCAAATTTCGAGGCCTGGGACCGCGCCTGTACCTACAGACAGACAGACAGACAGAAACACTTTATTATGTACACCAGTAAAATTAAAAAGTACAAAACACTACTACTAGGGGAGCGGGGGTATGTGTTTTGCTTATTTTGATGACATGGGGGGATCTATATGGTGATTGCTTCAACAATCGTTTTTTTTTACGCAGATGGCAACCCACACAGTCATTATCTAGACTTGAAAACGGAACGCATTTTCGCGAGAATGGTTAGCAATGTTTACATAAGTATAGGAGGGGGGGGGGGTAATAGCTTTACTTACATTTGATGGCAAGGGAGGGAAGGGAGGGGTCAATAATTGCAATATATCTATATAGCGTACGTAATACTGGAACGGACCCAAAGTCAACGTTTAAACTAACCGAGTTCAACCATTTCGCCGTAGGTATTCATTTGTGGCGCGGATTCTAACATTTGGTACTTTAAAACGATTTTAAAATTTCAATTACGTATCTGTTTTACGAAAATCCAAGTTACCCCATTTTTTACACTCGTATATCTAATGGAAGTACTTTGTGATAAAAAAAACGATAAAATTTATATTTTGAACCTTATTCCAATAGCCCTAAACTTCACATCACTTAGAAAGAAATTATACATCTGTAGTGGTAAGTCGAAAATGGATCAATATTTGAAACCTTAACACAGCGGAATAAGATTCATATTATCGTAAAATATTTTATAAGTAAGTAGTGGTGTTAGGAAATTCGAGCAATATGTAAATATAGATCTTATTACAAGTGCATTAGGTAGATATTTATTTGAAATAGTTTTGAGGATTATTCGAAGACTCATGTTTGCGTTTATCTAAACACACTGGGTGTTTTTTTAATGTGGAATTATAATTTGATGGAATTTGTTAAAATAAGTTTAAGGTTTTAAAGTCTAAATAAATTAAGTAGGTAAATTGACTAGTATTACTGTATTTTTTTAATTTTGTAAATATAACTAGACCTTTGTTCACCAGTGCTGACAACTGACGCTAGATTAAAAAATTTGTAGATTTTTCCTGAAAAAAAAAACAAATTGACGTATGGACTAGAATGACTGGATAGTGGCAGCGTTTTTTTATAACACATATAATGTATGTATATAATTACCTGTGATAATTAAAATCACAAATACAAATTTCCTAAAGCCATGGTTTGGATTCTTTCTCTGAATAACGACGAAATAAATCTGATAATTTAAAAATCAATTCACACTGTTCACTTATTTTAATAGTGGTATCCATACACGCATGAAAAAATAAACTTGAGAGGTGTCAAGAGACACCCGGATGGAACGAAGTTCCTTTCGATTAATTAGTGAAGGAATTATTATTATTTTTTATTTACAAAAAACCTGTATACACTCAACAAAAATAATCGTCGCGACACCACACTGTTCAATGCGAAATAGAAATGAAAATATCTGGCTTGCTTTCTATAGAGAGAGAGAGACAGACAGAGAAACATGCGACGCCGCACAGCTTACAATAGCAAAAAGTGTCGTGACAACTTTTCGTAAGAATTTTTTCTGTCTAGCCCCCTTTCACAACGCGCGATAAGGAACTTCGTTCCAAAAACTTCATACGTATGAGTGCTATCCTATTAAACTAATACTTAGGTATTTCATCGGCGTACATATGCCAGGCGTGGTCTCAGCCTCAAATTTTGGAGTCACCAGTACAAATCCTCAGATTTTGGGGGTGTCACCAGTAGAAATATAATAAATCGATTAAAAAATACTTTACTAGTAGCGCCCCACGGTTTTACCCGCGTAGTTCCCGTTCCAGTTGTTTTCCCGCGTTAAAAAATAGCCTATGTACTCTTGGCAATTATTTTTGCAACGAAGTTCCTTATCGCGCGTTGTGAAAGGAGGCTAGACGGAAAAAAATCTTACGAAAAGTTGTCACGACACTTTTTGCTATTGAAAGCTGTGCGGCGTCGCATGTTTCTCTGTCTGTCTCTCTCTCTCTTATAGAAAGCAAGCCAGATATTTTCATTTCTATTTCGCATTGAACAGTGTGGTGTCGCGACGATTATTTTTGTTGAGTGTATACAGGTTTTTTGTAAATAATAAAAAATACTAATAATAATAATTCCTTCACTAATTAATCGAAAATTAATCGTTCCATCCGGGTGTCCCTTGACACCTCTCAAGTTGTTTTTTTAGAGTTTTAATGTAACGTACTTATACGATTTTGGGGGGGTCATGTCTCCTGTGACCTGTGACCCCCCTTCGGACTTCGGACTTCGGACCGCGCATGACTTAATTATGTATTTTTTGCAGATATTACAAAAACGGCTTCGTGTAATTCGATACAATTTATAGAGCACCATTCGGGAAGTTTACCGATTCGAAAGAACAAAGAATTTTATAATCAAAATAAATTCATTCAATGAAACCATAGGTATACGTGACGTCCTGAGACTAGATGGAGTGACGATATACGAAAGACGGGGGTAGGAAAGGCTAGGTAGGTATTTGAAAATTAAGATTGAGGATTGGGCTGATTGGCGTACTTGCGGGTTATGTGACCGGCATATGGCTATGTGAACAGTGGACGAATACACGAGAACCCATCCAAAACTAACAATAAAAAGAAAGACATTAATTTTCATTAATAACTAGCAGCGACAAGCGGTTTCGCCCGCGTTGTTTTCGTCCCAATATTTTCCCGGGATAAAAGGCCGTTTTTTCCTCCAGACTATAATCTATCTATGTTCTAAATTTCAGCTCGATCCATTCAGACGAAATAAAGAAACGTGAAATTGAAAATGCATTCCCGCCATTATGACCGAGAAAACAAAAAACAATAGACACAAACGGAAACTATCATACCAACAATACTAACTAAATCATTTCGAATTTCGAACTCGAAGCATGAAACGTGGCGTGCGGGTGCACCAAAATGACGGGGTGTTTCGGTAGCTCTTAAAGGGTGAGGATTGCAAGAGAAAAGTGGTTTGGATTTGACTAATGTTTAATAATATTAATAGAATGTTAATTGTTTTCGAATGCACCCGGTCGCGGCGGTTCCGTAAAGTGCATTAAAAATGTTTGCGTTTCATGCGCCGACAATGCTGACGACGCATCGCGCGCGTAGGTAAATTGTGTGTTTGGTGTTACACCGAACATCTTGCCGGGGGCAAACGAAAACATTAAGTACATAGTTTAAAGTTATAACTAATAATATGTTTGACAAAGAGCATGAACGCATAAAAATAGTAATTAATTAAAGGATAATTTTCTAAAGGTCGGTGAGGTTCCGTGATCGGAGGTACTACACTTGACACTATTGTTTTGTTTAAAATCGCACACTTGCACTTTTCACTTATAGCACTGTAAACGTCACTGGCGCGTGCGGCGGGCTGCGGCGGGGTAGGGGCGGCGGCGGCGCGGGCTTCGCGCCTGCCGCCCGCGGCCCCGGCGGCGGCGCGGGCCTCGCGCCTGCCGCCCGCGGGACCGTCGGCGTCATTTTTTGTCGGCGGTTTTATCGGCTTTCTCATGTTTATCGTTTCCAGGTTGCGTCTCGTTTTCTTGTCTCGATTTCTCTAGAGGTAAGACAGACAATTTTACTACCGGCCTTTTCAGCATTCCATTCTTCGTTTTTAAAGTCACTACTCTAACGTATCCATCGTGTCCCGGATGGACTTCCACAACTCTGCCCAACGCCCACTTTCCTGGTGGTAAATTCTCCTCCTGGATGACTACTACGTCTCCTGTTTCAATATTATGTTGTGGTGTTTGCCATTTGCGTCTAGCGGTCAATTGGCTTAAGTACTCCATTTTCGCAGGTTAAATCCTCCCGACTTCAAAAGATTAATTAAATCATCGATCAGTTTCTTTGCTTGTTCCATAGTATAAGTTCCGTGTACTAAGTCATCCATATAAAACGACTCCTCCACTACTTTCGCCGCGTGGGGGTAGTTTGCCCTTTCATCCGCTGCTAGCTTCCGTAATGTCATCATGGCCAAAAAGGGGGCAGCCCTAGTGCCATATGTTACTGTTGAAAGTTGAAATGATTGTAATGGTTGTTCGGGACTATCTCTCCATATAATTTTTTGTAGTGGCTGATCAAGTTCGTTTATTAATATCTGTCGGTACATTTTCTCAATGTCAGCAGTAAAAGCATATTTGTATTGTCTCCACTTCATCAGCAAAGACATCAAATCTTGTTGTAGGTTAGGTCCAGTAAACATTATATCATTCAATGAGCGCCCTGAAGATGTCTTAGCGGAGGCATTAAATACAACCCTCCATTTTGTAGTGGTAGATTCGGCGCGCTCTACTCCGTGGTGAGGCAAATAACACTCTTGCTTCGAATAACTGTTGACTGGTGTCATATGTTTTAGATCACTATACTCTTGGATAAATGTTTTATAGGCTTTTGCTAACCTTTCTTGTCGTTCAAATTTTCTTTCCATGTTTCTAAATTGCGCTATAGCCTTCGTTTTTGATTCTCCTAGTTCTTCTTTAAAATTAGCCTTCATTGGAAGTCTTACTTCGTACCGTCCATCTATGTTTCGTTTCACGTTCTCCTGGTAATGTTTAATGCAATTGAGGTCTTCATGCGTTAATTCTCCTGTTCCTCAATGTCTTCCACTTCCCAGAAATGTTTGATGTCCTCTAAGCAGTTGATTACCACGTTACAATGGTAAGTTCTCGCATTACCACACAAAAGCCAGCCAAGTTGCGTATGTTGCGCTATTGGTTGTGATGCATCTTCTGTTTTAATTATCCCACTCAAAAGAATGTTATTGTATATGTCCGCCCTGAGTAGTAAGTCTACGGGACGACTGACGTAGAACTGGGGGTCGGCTAGGTTAAGATTTTGTATAATAGGCCACGATGGTTTAGCAAATGTTTTGTTTGGTAGGCTTTTAATCAAATTATTCATAATTATTACCTCGGCCTTAAAGGTAAAGTTGTTGTAAATAGAACCGCAAGTAATGTTAAGTTTTCCTTACAGTTATTCTCTCTTTGTCCTACTCCATATATAACTCCTTTGCAGTTTCTCTCTTAATGTTAAGTATCTGAGCAGCTTGTTCCGTTATTAGAGAAATTTGAGAGCCCTGATCGATAAGAGCCCTTAAAGTATAAAATGTTCCATCCGCTTTTCGCACGTTTAATAAGGCAGTCGCTAACAAAACTTCCGTATCGTCGTTGGGTGATAGTTGAGACGTGTTTACCGCATTTTTCTTATCGGTTGTTAAGGCTGTCGCCGTGTTAGTTAATGAAGCTGTTGTCTGGTTTGCTGACGTAGACTTTACAAAAGCCTCATGTATAAGTGTATTATGTTGATCACCGCACTTATGGCAAGTTTTTAGTGAATTGCATGCATTTCCATTATGTGTGAATAAACAGTTAACACATAATGCAAGTCGATTAATTGTATGATAGCGCTTTTCCACTGGCATTTGCAAAAATAATTTACAATTATAAATTCCGTGCGCATTGTTACATAGAGGACATTTGATACCGGAAACATGATGCAATTTTGCAACTGTGGGGTTTGCATTTGCATAACTTCGGTTAATTCCATGATTTTGGTTATTAAATTTGTTGTGGTTATTGAAATTTGGAAAGATTTTCTCGGCGTGGGCGTTGGTTGTTGTGAATAGGCTTTCTGCGCCGTAGACTCTTGTTTGCGTCGGGATGACTCTAGCGTAGTGAATTTACTTTCCATAAAGTAAAAACTCCTGCAAAACCGGTATTTCTCTTGAATTTTAAGAGACTCAATATAGTTTTTGTGTGTCTCTGAATCCAGTTTTGGGATAAAACATAAACCAGCATGGGATCCCAAGTGCTAATATCTATTCCTAGATTCCTAATCGCATGTAGACATTCCGTAGTTGTGTCATACATTTTTTAATTAGGCCTAATGTCTGTTGCTGTATGTTAGGTAGCCCGAATAAAATGTTCATGTGAGAAGTAAATATCATTTTTTATTGTTATATCTGTTGTTTAAAATGCTCCAACATACTGAATAATTATCAGAGCTTATTTGCAAATGTTGGATGAGGCGCTCGGCTTCTCCCTTAACTTTGCTCTTCAGAAACTGCATCTTCTGTGCATTGGATAGAGCTGTGTTGTTATGAATAGCCTCAATGAACAAGTCTTTAAAAGACACCCATGAGTTATAATTTCCATAGAAGATTGGAATGTCAAGTTTTGGAGTTGATTTGTCCCTGTGTGCGACCGACCATAGTTTTTGTTAATCTGTTTCTTTAAGTTATTATATGTGTTTTCCTCACGGTTAAATACTGCCTCATACATGATATCTCTTTCGTATGCTTCACTTTCAATCTCCCAATGCAACGAATCGATAATAACTGACCAACGATATTCAAGTGATTTGAGAGCATCGTCGAATTCCACTTTTCTATCAATAATTCCACATCGATGTTGTTCACAGTCCGTGCAAAAGCTCTCATATTCACTTGTTGCTTGCGGTACATCTCATCAAGTTTGCTAGGCGAGCCTGCGTCCTGTTTCTTTGGCGAGAAAAAGGCAACATTTCTATCGGTCTTGTTAGACGGTGGCAGCAATGGCGGCTGCTCGTCATCTTCCTCGCCACCCGATTCAGGCTTGTTCTGACTGGATGTTCCCGCAAAGTCCATAGAAGCAGAATCTTTTGTTAATTTGTTATAGCCATCATTTAATAAGGTGGAAAGTTCTAAGAAAATATCACGCGTTTTCGCATAACATTGTGTTGAAAATATGTATGTGTCCTACTTTCGGAAGTACATAATATTTTATCAATTGACTCAAACTCTGCCCATAGGTTAGTTAATGTTTCGGAACGTGTTTTAAAATATTCCAATCTTGACTTTCTCTCAGCACCATCTTTTTAAAGTTAGTAAATAGTGTTATAATCTTTGTTTAATCTCCAGCTGCCTCTCGTAATGTTGTCCACCTTCCATGTTGACTTGATAATTTAGTAAGGAAAGATCTTACTTGAAGTCGTTGAAATTGTTAGATGTTGCGTCAAATCTTGAAACCTCTCCTTATGACACTGTAATCCACACTCTTTCACTAATGTTAATGTTCAAATGTTAATGTTAAAGTTCGTTTTGCCTCACAGTTCACAGTTCACACGAATCGCGAGACCCTTTACGAAGGACGAAATGTTTCGCGTTTGCTCGAAGGACCAATGTTTCGGTAGCTCTTAAAGGGTGAGGATTGCAAGAGAAAAGTGGTTTGGATTTGACTAATGTTTAATAATATTAATAGAATGTTAATTGTTTTCGAATGCACCCGGTCGCGGCGGTTCCGTAAAGTGCATTAAAAATGTTTGCGTTTCATGCGCCGACAATGCTGACGACGCATCGCGCGCGTAGGTAAATTGTGTGTTTGGTGTTACACCGAACACGGGGCTTAAATGAAAAATATGAAGACAGATGAGTTAGGGTTGGTACTTTTTTTCTAGCTACCTCGTGTCCTAACGACACAATTTGATATGTGACTATGTGAATAATCTTTAAATGTAAATAAGTTTAAATATATATAAGTCAATATTATCTCAGCTATGTGGCTCCCATAGTACAAGTTTGCTTAGTTTGGGGCTAAATGTTGTTGGGTGTTAATAATTTTGTTTTCTTTCTTCTTGATTTTCTTCTATCTTGATTTAACGTTCAGTCTTGCTGGCTGGCTTTCTGTCATCTTTTTGAAAAAAGACGCTAAGTTATAGATTAAGATAAAATTGTGTCGATTTCGTGGGCATTTACGTTACCTTATCGTTGGACCTAAAAATCTCAAAACCAAACTAGGATAGCGCTATTCTTGATGTAAATCAGTATATTAAATGTTCTTCCTATCAGGAGATGGTGCTTTCTCTCCCAGGGAGAGTTAATGCCATAATGCACCACGCTAGCCTAGTACGGGATGGTCGATGCCGTGTGACTTTTCATGCCTGTTTCGACACGATATTTTTCCGTTACCATTTTACTTCACTAAAATTATGCAGATCACTTCAAAAAGACTAAAATGGATGTGGGATTTGAATTAGGGGCTCCGGATTGGCTGTCGCCGTTCTTCCAACTAGATTTGTCGTGACTTCTTCTTTGTAGAATTTAGGATTTGTTATTGTGTCCGTGTTATACCTACTTATACGCATACGTCATATTGTTGTATGGAATTTTAAGCTGCACTACTTATCTTATGACGATATTTAGCTGTTCGTTACCCTTAAACACTGTAATAACTGGACGGGTTTGGACGATAGTATACATATTGTTTATCCATAAGACAATAATAATTATATAAAACTATTGTTTATGCCGAAATAATTTTCAAATGATAGATAGTTAGGTAAACTCTTTATTGCACTCAAAAAAACAGACAATCTTAAAATGCAATACAGATGTTAAAAAAATAATTTGAATAAAACTTAGAGCAACACACGTGTATTATGTACGTATTTTAAACAAGTATATAAATCAAATTAGTAGATAACATGTATCAGATTATAAGTAAATTAGTACAATAGCTACGTGGCATTACCTATGTACTGATTAGATAAACCACAACTTTAAAATACTGCATAAACAAGATTTAATTAATATTGGTTAATGATTTATAAATTATTATTTCAGGAATATCTTAAGGTACCATCCAACTGGGTCCATTTAGAAAGAAATTATCTGCCTAAAAAGTGGAGTGGAGAACAGTAGAAAAGATAAATTTAAATTCATCATGATTTTAATACTACATGAGATTGAGTTAACATAGGCAGACATTTTATTTACCATCAAGTGTCCGTCTTGTCCTTATTTACTCTCCATCTTTAAAAAAGTCGTTTTAAATCTAAACATCGAATTGTTTGTTTAATTTTAACTGTTGATGCATGAATTTTTAAATACGCAGCACTTATGTAGTCACTATTCATTGTGTGAATCAGCGATTTGCATAAACACCGATTATGTAATAAACTCGAGCTCTAAAGGGTTGGGCAGAACGGCTATATAAAGAGAAAAATGTGTGCGCTTAAGACCGTACGGCAGACGCAGAAGTGAAAACTAAAATAAGAAATAGTTATATTTAAATACCACTAAACAATATTAATAATTAAAAATACAAGTTATTAAGAAATTGAAAATTAGTATACACCTAGTAAGCACAGCAACACAAGAATAACATGTGGCGAAATATCTATGACCAAGAATAAATAAAAATAAAAAAAATTACGCGTTCGGAAATAGGGTTTGACGTTTGACTAACAATTTTTTTAGTATTTCGCTAAAAATGCATATAAAATATACGTTGTGTTTAAAGTGTATGTGTAAGTGCTGTGATGAAAATACGTGTTTACGTAGTGTAAGTGCTGTGATAAAACAGTAATACGAGTATATTACAACAAAAACTTTTTTGCAATGGATGTGAAATGCAAATTTAATATTTCGTGACAAGTTCAATTAACGAATTTAGTGTAGTAAGTACCTAGAAGTTAATGTCGGTATAAAAATATACAAGTTCACAGGGACTATATTATCTTTTTCACTCTGACGCGCTTGTTCACTGTATTTTGTTTCTCACTCTAGCATCCCGAGTTCATCCGGAAATTATCATACCCGAGCGTGAAACGGATAAATTCATTTTACAGCCCACGAAAATTTTGTCTATAAAAATACGTATTGCCTATAGCACTCAAGAATTACGTCGATATCCAATGGTGAAAGAATTTTTGAAATCGGTCCAGTACTTTCTGTGATTAGCGCGTAAAGACAAATAAACTCTTCAGCTTTATAATATTAGTTTGGATAAGTTTGAGTCTAAGCCTAAGTACGAGTACCTCCGTGTCAAAATGGTATGTTATTAATTAAATAAAAAATTAAATTAGTTTTAATGAAAAAAAATTGGGAGTCATACAGACTACCGAATGAAAACTTATAACTCAGAATTTGATAGCACACTGTGGAAACTACGCGGGTGAAACCGGAGAGCGTGGCCATTGGTGTGCCATTGGCCATCTAGAAATGATGCCGCATTTCTAGATTGGCATGGTTATAGTCCCTAATTTACCCGAAGATTTTTTTCATTCCTGAGCGTGATGCTTGAGATCAATTCACAGCCCACGAAAAATCTATCTGTGGTGCGCCAAAAGAAGTTTTTACTTGAAAAACTTAAGTAATTTTTTTTCAAATAGATCGTTACAAAACTACATACTATATCGCAGTTATAATAATTTTGTTGTTTCTTCTCATTGTCATCTTTTTTTTTTCATAGCACGCCAAACTGTAGATAGTACTAATCATCACACCATTTTAATATATGGATACAGTTGATATAAAAAAAAAAATGTTGTCTTCTTTGTTCTGTTTTGCTCTGCTTTGTTATATCCGACTTAGAGCAAAGAGCAACCGTTGTGTATAACCTTAAATAGCTTGAATCAATACCAGAAACTGTCAATAAATAAACCGGCCTTTGAAAGATTAAGCAAGTCGTGATTTTTATATGATTACTCAATAAAATAAACATTTATAAAAGCCCTACCAACTGCATATTAGGTCTGAAATGAGTTTATAATGAGAAGTTTTCAAAATGCAAATATTGCAATTTTGCCAAAGATGACGTAATTTGTTTCATTTTGATAAATTTGTCTGACAAATTGTAACAATGCCAGGAATAAAAGCGCCATCTCTGATGAAATCATTCTTTCACATACATATGTATACTAATATTATAAAGCTGAAGAGTTTGTTTGTTTGTTTGTTTGAACGCTAGGATCTCGGGAAGTACTGGTCCGGATTGAAAGATTATTTTTCTATTGGATAGTCCATTTATCGAGGAAGGCTATAGACTATAGAAAATAACGCTATACTATTAATAGAAGCAGAACATGAATCAAGAATGTAACAAAATCGGGAAAAAAATCAATTTTGAGAGTTTTCGTACGTTTCGTGCTTTGACATGACACATGACAGCATGTGTCTAAGATTGCGTCATTGAATATCACAGATTACGTACCCCCTTGAATATAAAACCTTTGCTAATCTCTGAGTTGGTACGACCAATTTCCGACAGGTGGCGTAGCAGGTAGCTGAAGAGGTGTTTTGTTTGAAAGCGATATTCACAGGAATGACTGAACTGATTATAGTAATTCTTTCACCGTGGTATATGTACGGGATCCTGATGAGAACTATATAATGTACCACGGGCAACGTCGGGGCGGACATCTAGTAATATATATTAGCTATTTTCGTTCTAGAAACGTCTGATTTCCAAAAAAAGGAGGAAGGCATTTGCTCCGTTTAGTATTTTCACCAAAACATATTTTACAAGACAACATAATTAAGTATACCTACTTGTTTGAAAGATGTCTGGATATTACATCAAGTTGCTTATGTAAAGAAATGTCACATCTATAAAATTATCTTAATGATAAGCTTGATAAGCTGTTTTTCCAGTTACAGGTTTTTGGTATTAATTTTTAGTAGTTCAAATTTGTTTTTTTTAATAGAGCAAAAACGTTATTGATTTTTTTTAACTTAATAGTAAATTAAAATTTTGAAGAAAATAAGAAATGATACGTATTAGAAATCGTTATTCGACCGATTTCTAATCAGTTTTTATGTAAACGCTAAACTAAAAATAAATTAACTAACACACCGGACATACTGTACCTACGGGCGCCACAGTGGGAGAAAATTGGGCAGATATACAACTTCAGTTCTTATTCATTCAGTATAGGATGCTTTTTATTGTTTCTTATTTCATTAAAGAAAATATCCATGGGAACCTGCTAAACAACAAAATAGTTTATGAGGTTATTATTGTATTCCAAAGAAAAGAAAGCAAGAGCTGTCTCATAGCATTTTTAAATGATAACTGTTCAGTTTGAATTTCATCAAACACACAGATAAAAAAGTGTACTATTTCATTTGCTAATCATCTGTTAAAATTACCCAAAAAGTTTACTTTTACTACAGAAACCATAAATGCCGTGTATTTATTTAATATGTGTAATAACCACGTTAGTTTTCATACTAGAAGCCATAAAAGCGACACATAATTGATCAGAATAACATGAAACGGACTGAAGAAATTATGCTTTTGTCACAGAAGGCACAAAGACGAAAAGAGGTTTTTAGACCTGTTGATAGTAAAGAATGTTGGTCAAAACTCAAGCCGTCAAGGCTTATTTGTTACTGTTTCTTTTGAAAAGTGGATTGCTTAACCGTTTTTGTATATTTTTTATGAGACCTTCTTAAATATACTTTCTATCAAACAATATGTTTTCGAGAGCAGCGCCATCATACTATTTTGGGTACATTGTATTTAATTATAACTACGAGTTTTTAAGTACATTCAATCAAAAGGTTAAATTTCTAGAATAATTATACATAATAATTATTATAGTTTTAGGCAAAAACAATAGTTAGATCTAGTATTTTAGTAATCTAGCATCTAATCTAATCTAATTTACTGGTGTGCATAATAAAGAGTTTCTCGTCTGTCATCTAGGTGACATACATAAAAAAATGTGTCGAGTTCGAAGTTCTTTTTTCAAAGCCAGAAGAAACTTAAAAAGTGAAAGCATAAAATCGATTACGCCAATAAAACAATCAATAGTAATTTTATAAATGATTTGCGACATTATTATAAAACTTGTTAATATCTCGTTTTGTGGATGTACTGTGCCAATCATTATTTACGTAAAAAATGTTGTGTTCGGATACAGCCGCGTATGTGTGCTCGGTGTTTGTGCGGATCAGGGTCGTCCACTTTGAGAATTAAATTAAACTTTAAATTATTACACGCTTTTATTTATATAAATTTATAACTTTGAGTAAATTCATTGTCATTTCACGTGATGTAATGTTGATATTCATGTAAAGAGCTGTTTATGCCGATTAAGTGCATGTCCGTTGTGTGAGATTTTTTTTTTAATTTATCGCCACGATGATTATTATATATTCATATAGAAAATATACATATATATACAGATGCTACTTTTTGTCCAAACATATTTATGTTGTTATTGTTACCGTACAATTAGATAACGGGTAAAATCGAACGAAACCAATAGTCCTAGAAAGCGATTTAATCAATTCAAATTGAAATTAATTTTTGCTAATATTAGCAAATTACGGTTATTAAAAAAAAACTAAAAGTAAGAGTGTGTAGACAATTTAGCATGAAATGAAATCACTCCATATCAAATCATTTTAATATCGTAATCATCATCAGAATATCAAACATGTATATAGTTTTAGTCGGATACATAACTCTGGATTAAATTAATAAACGATAATTTAACACAAAATTGTAGCTTCGCATAGTTTCTGATTTATGTTCATTTTAGATATTAAAATACTTTTTGGTTTTTTCATTTGCATACCTGCCACCACGAAGCCTACATTTCTGTAGTATGCAAATGAATAACTACACACACATAATGAATAATGATTACGCTTTGCTAAAATTCAACAGTTAGTCGTTATCATAACTGCTGTAGGATTTTTAAAACGTCGTGTTATGTTTTAGTTTAAAAAAAAAATCAACTATTGTGGATTTTTTAAAACAAATATACAAAATATCATTTTGGTGACAAAAATTTGTAAAGGGTCAGCCCTAGACCTTGTGCGAGTGGGTAAGAAATACAGAGCAACTCTACGCACACAAACACACAGACTCGTTCAGACCGCGCGCCGGAACGGTTGCGTCCATGTTGTCAAAATGACTTCCCGCGCGCGAAATTCGACTTATTTTACATAAATGTACGCCATATTGTTTTGTTGTGTTCATTATTTATCAAAATAAAACAAATTAGAATTAATCCTGCAAATTACCAGTGTCATTTAACGGTTGTTGTGATAGTGATATTTAAGAGTAAATGTAAAATTTTCTATTGTTGTTGTCAATAGACAATTTCATTACTTGTGTATTTTGCGAGATTGACAAAAGAAATGTGGTGAAAATACGTAGAGGTGTACTGCTTAGTTTTGTTGAAATGTGTTACTTGAAATTGAATTGAGAATACATTTGCCATTGTTATGAGTGTTGAATTGAGTGCAGTGATAACTTCATTGGATTTTACGAACCTTTGGATTTAGACATGGAAAAACCGTCTTTCAAGGTTAGTTCACCGTTTTTAGTGTCTTCAATTGCAAAGTCATGAAATTCATTTTATAATGCTATTCAGTATTTGCATTAAATTAACAAATTAATTATTCCGTGCGTTTTTCTCGAACCAGCTTACATCGTTTTAAAAAAAAAAATTTTAGGTACATAGGTATTGTATTTTAATACTGAAGTGACGTCATCGCAATGTCAACACAATCTGAAAGGCAATTAAAACAAAGCTGCGCTAATTTCTAATCTATATAGACTCCCCTTATTACAATCGATCATTATATGTATTACAAATGATTAAAATTAATTGATTTGTTGTCAATAAAGCGTAAAACATGCTGGAAATTAAAAATCATTTGTAGTTATTATTATTACCACTGAACCGCCATATCAGCATGGATAGTGATGCGGTAAAGTTGACGAAGTGGTGATATCGATATAATAATATGAATTTAATTCGATATTTAAAATGTTAATATACTTCGTAAAGTATTTTAAAATATAATATGGGACATTTAATGTTTTTATTTTGTATAATTATCAACCATAAAATTTTAATTAAAATACTTTTAGTTAATAATGCTTATAATATAAAGTATTTTAGGTTGTAATCGTATTATACGTTTTATGTTTTATTGTGGCCACATTGGCGATAGCCTAATGTTTGCTTTAAAAATATGGCTTTTATGAATAGGGCCTTTTCTAGACTTACCTTGTTAGTAATCAATGACATATTATCTGTGATAAAAAAAAACAATTTATTACTTTCTTGTTCCTTATTTTATAATGTAACTGTAGGATAGTACAAGTATTATGTATCTTATTTAACGTGATTAAAATTATATAATTATGTATACATTTACAACTGTGAATAATGTTGGGGCCCATACCATGACCGTTGACATAGTTCAAAGCATAACCAACAAAATATTATTATACTACCGTAATATTGTAAATATTACCAGTTTTTAATAATTTTTTTAATGGTGGATTTTATTGCAATCTGCCAGTATTTAAAATTTTATGGCGACATATACAAAAAAAACGACACCATAATCGAAATCCAGGAAATAATTCAAATTAATCGAATATTAATTGAAGTAAAGATGTGTCTATTGGTTACGCAATCATTGCGATAAACTTTAATACTGGCGCTTCACTTGGCGTTTTTCTGTAGCATTGTTACACTATTTGGCCAAAGATGTTGGTGTGAGAGGCAAATAAAGAGTAAGAGATACGAAGAGTGAGGAGAGTTATGGTGTGTGAGAAAGAGAGAGAGAAAGAGAGTATGATAGGGAGACGATGCCACTATGGTATAGACAGACATGTAGATATTAATATCTATAATTTATTTTTACATATAAAAATAAAAAACGAACATCCCATCAGGTGCATGTCTGGGCTCGTCCCGTCACTCTATATTATTATAAATAAATAATTCTACAGGCGGCGTTATCGAAGTAAGCGATCGCTTCTAGGCGACCTACGGATGAAGATGGTTTTCGAAATTAAAAAATAGCTATATTTTAAAGTATTTTATTGTAGGTTTTAGTAGTAATACCGAGTACCCATGTTTTTTTACGCTACATCTGTTTCTAATCTCTACAGAAAGACGTGACAAAATACTAAATTAAAAGTTATTAAGTTAGAGACTTGGCGGCAAAATATTGGGAACCCCCCGGACTACACCAACTGAAGTGCCAACATTTGGCAACAGTTCACAAGACAATTAGATTGCCCTATTTCTTATCACCTCGGTCGCTTTGTGATTGTACGTGTATGATAACGCTTATCATTTTTATCTCGTGTACAAATTTTAACGTTTTATTTTTGATTCGTGACCCAATGAATAGAGATAGAATATAAAAGAATGGGTTTATTTTTTCGGATACATTTCGGAGAGTGCGCCACTGATCTGCACAATAATAAATAATAATATGTAAATATTAGTGGGCAATTCACACACAACCCCATCTGACCCCAAATAATAATCTATTACCACTTTGCCCTATTTTATTGAACTGCTCGTAGCGCGAAAAAGCAACATCGTTTCAAGTTTTTCACTTCAAGTCTCGAAGTTATGATATTCGTAGGAAGAACATCTAAACTGTGGAAGTTGTTCCCTGAGGTAGCATTCTCTGATTGATTATAATGTCAAATCGAGAGTGATTTTTTTGTTGTTGTTGTTAATAAAAGTGTTCCTTCGTAGACCGCACGCGTAGTTACTCAACATCAGGCGAGAAGGCGGTCAAGTACAAATTTATTATCGATAATGAAACAGATTCACTCTCGATTTGGAGACTACCAGATACATAATTTATTTACGGGTAACTCGTGTGATATGGTTGGTTCAGTGCGACTTAGGTATCAGTCGCATTCGGAGTCCTTTTTAAGGAGAGTGGATGCATGCGACTATTGTTTGTTTGGCATTAGTGCCTATGAATTTGTATTGTATATTGGTGATAATCGTATTTATATTGTTAGAACATGAAAAACGCAGCTCACTAAATGTTTCCACTGGTGGGACAGGGGGCCTTCTCTCATGAGGCTCTCCTTTTTATATGTATGTCCTGCTCGCATCGTCACACTACACTTTAAATTAAAAAAGATTCTTCACGATGTTTTCCCATTACCGTCCATTCCCATTAAAGTCAGTGGTGCAAGCGGAATTGGAACCCACGACCACACAATGGTGTATACTGTAGCCCCAAGGCCACGGCTTTTTTGGCTCGACGTCACATTACGATAATCTAAACAACATTACAATACATCGCACAACTGTAACGAAAATCGATAGTTTCTGTCGATATTTACCCCATGCCTATAAAGTCGCGCAAAGCATTGCCAATTGCCATTGCCCATTTCAAGGAGATTTTAAACTAACTGGAGGTCGTACGGTTGGTTGAGTTCTGTACGTAGTAGTTAGTCCTAATGAGTTTATATAATTACTTTGAGTTCGATTTTTATAAAAAAAAGTATAAAAGAAAATGTTGTGTACTAGTATCGCGCCGCGGGTTCACCCGCGCTGTTCCCATTCTCGTAATTTTGCTCTGGATTACAGTCAACATAATTATACATATGTATTATTATTGTTCATCATATATAGTCATAGATAGATTCAACTGAAATTTGGCATTTGACATAAGACCATAATACGAAATATATAAATTCAAAATAATACACGTAGAATGTACAAAAAAAAAAATTCAGCTGTTTAGACAAACATATTGATTGAGCAATAAACGCACACATGCACACTTCACATTTGTAGTAACTGTAGAACATGTGTATAAAAAAAAACAAAAGAAACAGAGTACTTGGATACTAAGTTTAGTATATTTTATAATGCAGTAATTACTTATAGAAGTAAAGAAGTAAGTAGACATGTGTCAACCCGCACTTGGTAAATTATTTATGGCATTTATTCTCACCTTGTGATGCCCTGAGTCCCAGATGTGGGAAAACTTAGTGGGCTGCATCACAAGGCTCACAAAACATAATCGTTAATGCAAATTCGTTTATTGGCAAAAAAATAGACAATTATTTCATCCACTTCAAGTGTTCTATTTTATAAAGCCACGACGCATTTGTGCCTGCAATGAGAACTGAAACTGGGCTTTTTTTCACTAAAATAGTGGCGAAAAAAGTACCAACTCCAGTTTGTATAAAAACTCCTTGGTTACGTTTCCCAACGCGGGAAGCCATTTTGTTTTTATTTTCGAAGTAACTTTAAATGTAATTTACTGCGCTATTCCAAAATCTTTAAGGTTTTAGGTAATGATTTGGACTCTTCGTGTTCCAATAGCTGCGTAACACTGTGCTGTTATGGGCAGGCTTGTTGCTTACCGTCAGGCATATGTCCTGCTGAACATATCACTCCTTTATACCTACTAGAGGTAATATAAAGCTTAAGAGGTTTTTGTTTGAATCTCAGGAACTATAGGACCGATTTTAAAAATTCTTTGATCGTTGAATAGATATGCACCTACTTGATCCCTGAGTGCCACAGGCAGGGATGTATAAAAAAACAGGCATGGACGTATAAAAAAATACCGTTTTTGTTTTAGCGAGACTACGTCCGACTACGTAGTCTCGCTAAAACAAAAACTGTGTCCATCAAGTCGGCCATATACGTAACATGCACGTGTGCGCTGTCACATACAGGCTGACTCGCACACATCAGTGGTTCATTACACGCGCTACTTGTGTATATGTGCGTGTCATCCTATCAGTGACAACGCACACATGCAAATGTGGCCGACTCTAGTGACACAGTTTATGTTTCAGCGAGACTACGTCCGACTTTTTTATACGTCCATGGCTACAGGCTATATATTATGTACCACGCTGCCGTCCGTAAGCTATAACGTCATAAAGTCATATTTTATATAATTTGATGCCATCATATTAAGAAAACAAAATCTTTATCGATCCATCTAATCAGTGCCTTCCTAGCAGCTCTAGTTATTGATTTAGAAATATGAAAAACGTCAAATTTTTCACAAACATTTAACCACTTTGGAAGTCTCGCGCAAACTATGCAGTTTATAAAAAAAAAAGAGTTTCAGTACTAAGTATGAGACACCCCCAAAACTTATTGTGTCTTTCTATTTGTTGTATAAAAATCTTAATGCGGTTCACAGAATACATTTACTTACCAAGTTTCAATGGTATAGTTCTTATAGTTTCGGACAAAAGTAGTTGTGTCACAACGGACAGACAGACATGACGAATCTATAAGGGTCCCGCATTTTGCCATTTGGCTACGGAACCCTAAAAAGACTGCTCAAAGGTAGGTAGGTAACTCCAGGTAAAGGCTTGCCAAATATTTGAGGAAAGTGAATCTGTATAAAAATAATTGTGAAATTGTTTGTAATGTCGACACTTTTTAACCGACTTTTAACTTCACTTTGTTTTGGATGCTACGCGATAATTCCGCCGATTGTGAAACGATTTTGATGATAATTTTTTTTATTTTAAAGATCCTGTTTTAGAAGTGGTCCCAAACAAATTAAAAAAATTGGTTGTCTGTAAAGTCGTTTGGTTTACGGCCGATAGTTTAAACGTGACAACGTCATAAGAAAACAAAACGTAACGGGACAATGAGCGTAACGGGACATAACGTGACACATTTTCGTGCATGCAGCCGGCGTTCATCGATTTATTAGACGTTGTCACGTCAAAAAAAATAGTTTCCGTTATTTTCTCGCGATAAAAATTAGCTTACATGTTATTCCAGATTATAATCTGTGTTCTAAATTTCATCCCGATCCGTTCAGCCGTTCCGACGTGATTGAGCAACTAACATACAAACTTTCTTATATAGTAATATTAGTCGATATGCATATTATTATTATTAATTCATTTATTTCAAGTATCATAGACTCCTAACATAATCAAATATAAATTAATTTCGTCACATTACATTTAAAAAAAAAACACAATTCAATAAAAAATATTTATGCATTCATGTCACATAGAAACAAATAGATAGATAGGTACACATACAATAGCAAAAATAATAATAATTCACAATGTCATACCTGGGCAGGCTCGACTCAATAATATTTTTGACGGTGCTCAACATGCAGTCTACAGGAGTGGTTTACAAGAACAAAATTAAAAATGTTGACTAATCCCCGACTACCTCGGATTTGTTATCTGTACAACATTCTACTAGTCAAGCCCTTTCATTTGATGCCCATATTAAGGGAGTTGTGAAAAAAGAAATGTATTTCGCCGTTTTTTGGTAGCGGCCATCTTGGATTTGTAATTTGTCATAGTGCAAAGTATTCTACTAGTCAAGCCCTTTCGTTTGATACCCATATTGAGGAAGTAGTGAAAAAATAATATAATTCGCCATTTTGTGGTGGCGGCCATCTTGGATTTGATTTTTTTGAAGTGTATAGTATTCTACTAGTCAAGCCCTTTCATTTGATACCCATATTGAGGTAAGTTGCGAAGAAATATTTTGTCCGCCATTTTGTGGAGGCGGCCATTTTGAATCGATATTAACAAAACATAGCTAAGAACACCCGCACGGATATTAACCTTCAAATAAAAAAACAGCATCTAATTCGGTCCATCCGTTTGAGCTCTACGGTGCCACAGACAGACAGACAGACATCGACGTCAAACTTATAACACCCCTTTTTAACCCCGACAAAAAAGGGGTGTTATAAGTTTGACGTCGATGTCTGTCTGTCTGTCTGTCTGTCGGTCTGTCTGTCTGTCTGTCTGTCTGTCTGTCTGTCTGTCTGTCTGTCTGTCTGTCTGTCTGTGTGTGTCTGTCTGTCTGTGGCACCGTAGAGCTCAAACGGATGGGCCGATTTCGATGCGGTTTTTTTTATTTGAAAGTTAATATCCGTGCGGGTGTTCTTAGCTATGTTTGGTTAATATCGATTCAAAATGGACGCCTCCACAAAATGGCGGACAAAATATTTCTTCACAACCTACCTCAATATGGGTATCAAATGAAAGGGCTTGACTAGTAGAGTACTAAACGCTATAACAAATTTCAAATCCAAGATGGCCGCCACCACAAAATGGCGAATTATATAATATTTTTCACTACTGCCTCAATATGGGTATCAAATGAAAGGGCTTGATTAGTAGAATACTTTGCACTATGACAAATTTCAAATCCAAGATGGCCGCTACCACAAAATGGCGAATTACATTTCCTTTTCACAATTCCCCTTAATATGGGTATCAAATGAAAGGGCTTGACTAGTAGAATGTTCTACAGATAACAAATCTAAGGTAGTCGGGGGTTAATCAAAATTTTTAATTTTGTTCTTGTTTGGTCGGGGGTTAAAAAGTACGGATTGTCGAGGCTCCCCGCGAGCGCGGCCAGCATGCTGTGGGGGCTCCGCCGCACGTGTTGTACCAGTGACGTAGTAGTAGATACAAATCCGTTTATCGTTAAAAAAAAAAATCATCATCATCGTCAGCCTGTCTTCGTCCACTGCTGGATACATGTCTCTCCCATAATACGCCACTCAGCCCTATCCTCGGTCTTACATCCACAACCGCCACCAGCTGGCATTCGTAGACAAAATAATTGGCAGACATAGCACAGTAAAATACATTATAATACATACACAGTAAAATACATACAGAATTTGATAGCTCACTTTGGTAACTACGCGGGTGAAACCGGAGAACGCTAGTCCGGAATAAATCTAAAATCTAGACCATCTCTAAATTAATTAATTGATTACATTAAATAAATAAATGGGTTATCATGGTGCGGAGTTCACACGAAGATGTCTTGGGGCGCCGAAAGAAGTGTTCCTTTCAAACATGTATAAACATTTAGTTATGATTTCATCTACTTATCGTTTCTATATAATACAGATTATGACGTCATTCGTCCATAGAGTCTAAATTACGGCCTGTAGGCTTCTAAGTCCATAGATAATACATATACATATCATACCAATCTTAAAACATGGGAAAATAGCGTGCTTTTGTAACTTTGTTTACTTGTGAAGTGGAATAAAGAGTTAATCTATCCATCTCTCTACCGTATTGTAATAGTGTCACCTAAGTCGACCGAACATTAAATTTTAATGAAAAAAATGCCACATCCATTTCGTTTCGTGTTTCGTGTCGTTTTCCTATTCTCGTAATCTGTACTCGAGGAGGACACTGATACGTAAACTGTGGAATGGATCACAAGTACGGCCAGCGACAAAAGTGATTTCGACTAAATATTTTTATTGTTTTTTGGAGTTTTTCTTTTGACGTGGTAGGGAAAAAATATGAGAGTATTTTTTTTACGACACGGGTGCGCATTGTCACGCAAAACCGACCTGAAGTTCTTAGTTAACATTTTAATATATTTTGTGTAATTCATTAGAAGCCATTTTTCTTTTTGATAGATTTTTGTCATCATCATCATCAGCCGCAAGACGTCCACTGCTGGACATAGGCCTCCCCCCTAGATTTCCACAACGAACGGTCCTGCGCAACTTGCAACCAGCGGTTTCTAGCGACCTTTATGAGGTCATCTGTCCATCTAGTGGGAAGCCGTCCAACACTGCGTCGGTTCGGTTCGGTTCGTAGTCGCCACTCGAGAACCTTTCTTCCCCATCGGTTGTCAGTTCTGCGAGCGATGTGGCCTTTGTGGAGATTTTTGTAACGATAATAATTTATTTAAATTTTCATCATCGTCAGCCCATGTTCGTCCACTGCTGGACATAATCCTTTCCAATATTGTGCCACCAAATCCGGTCTTCGACCCTACGCATTCGCTTCCTACCAATCTCTTCAGGTCGTCGGTTTTTTCAAGCTTAATATTTGCAAATTCGTCGGTTTTTTCAAGCTTAATATTTGCAAATTATGTCATTAAAATTAATAATTTGACAAGCGTATTGGCTTGACTGTAAGTATGTTTAAAGGTTATGATTCTAATAAATAAATAAGTAAATATTTGAAGTATGTTTTTATTTTATTTATTTATTCATTTATATCAGACTACAGTCCATATGAAATACAAATTAAAAATTATTTGTTATGTCAAAATAAAATTAAGTTAAATATACGCAGACAAAACTACACAAAACCTTCAACACTATTTATCTTAATCAAAATTTTGGTTTAGATCCGAAATGCTCAATTAAAGTTTTAAGTAGCTATGATATTAATATTAATAAATAAATAAATATTTGATGGTTGAAGTTAGACTCCCTAGCACGAGGAATAAATAAAAAATAAAAGTATTAACGTTTTGCGTGCGTTACATAAGTAAACATACACACACTTTTTTTTTTTTGTATTTTAATTTCACATACAATAAAGAACTATAGAAATATCTAATATTATAAATGCCAAAATTTGTATGTTTGGTGAATGTATCGTGTTGAAATTTGGAACACAGGCAATTTATAGTATGATATAGTACATAGGCTACTTTTATCACGGTAATGGGAGCTACGCGGGTAAAACCGTGGGGCGGTGCTAGTTAGTAATATTTTGTCTTCTCTCGTCAATTCCATTCATTTTCTAGAACGGTGACGTCATGTCACGACATTAATATTTCGTGCGGTATGATCGGCGTTAAAAGTGCTCGGTAAAAAATTGTTTGCATATTTTTATTGTTGTTTAAAAATAAATCATTAATACAATTTGGAAATATGTACTATTTTGTATCACAATCGAGTCAAGAAAACTACGAAGAAATGAATACGTCAACTAAATTTCAAACAAGCTGCCTCGGGCTGCTGCCAGCGCAAGTGTTCTTAAAACGCTGGCTGCGTTGCCACGCTGTATGGCGACGGCCACTCTTTGGACCACAAACGATCCGGAGCGGAAATCGCCATCCTGATAACGTAAACAACGTCCAATCTCAATAAGTGATAACCTGAACCTAGTTACAATGTATACTAAAATGTCGACTAGCTAATTTCAGGGTGTTGTATTTTCGTAACGGTATGCGCTCGCATCGTACAAATTTACTGTCCTTATTTTGACGTGACTAATAAATCGATGAACGCCGGCTGCATGCACGAAAAAGTGTCCCGTTATGTCCCGTTACTCTCATTATACACTTGTGACGTATCTATCAATGTTGTGTTATGACGTTGTCACGTTAAACTATCGTCCGTAAAACAACCGACTTTACAGACAACCAATTTTTTTTCATTAAGACCTTAATTACATTTAATTTATTTAAGTATTGATTCGATAAATTTGCATTCAATAATCTAGCATACTAAATTCAGAAGCGAGTATTGTTTGATTTTAATTTGATTCTAAACTTGCTTCGGAATTCAGTCGACTAACCTTGAATCTGAAATCAGTCACTAAAATTAGCCAAGAGTAGTAAGGGCTTAACGCGCCAATACAAATTATAACTTCAAAATTAAATGTCTGACGATTTTGACGAGGCACTTTTGTTGCTGTCAGTACTTAGGTATTTTATACCTACTGGTTTGTTATCGAACGAAGACTCCGAGCCAAGGTTAAAATGAAGGTTGTTGTTTTTTTTTAACTGGCAATTATAATTAAATAATGCTAGTTACGTCTCGTGGTTTCGCTTACTGTTTTGGAGACTTTTTTTTTTAATATTTTTTTTTTAATAAAGCTGACGAGACGAGCTGTGCATGTACCTGATGGTAAGCAACATGCCTGCCACATAACAGCACAGTGGCACGCAGCTATTAGAACATGAAGAGTCCAAATCATTGCCTTGCACTGCACTGCACTGCGCTCGTAACCCAGAGTTCTCTAAACCCTGTAATTTCTCTGGAAAAATTGCCGTTCAAACCGGAACACAGTAATGTTTGCACATTACGGTAGAATAACTGGCAAAGGTGTGGTACTTCCCAAGGCGGACTCTGCTATATATTATAACTAGCGGCCCGTTCCGGCTTCGCTCGGATATTGTCACATAAAGCCCATTAATCGAAATAAAAACTATCCTATCTTTTAAGTTGGATCAATCTACACACGGTGTCCAAATTTGATTAAAATCGGCTAAGTAGTTTAGGAGTCCATCGCGGACAAACATCGTGACAAGAGATTTATAAATATTAAGATTGTTTTTATTATCATCTCAGACTATGTATTGTCCCAGTTCCGAGCAAATGCCGATCTCTTCTCCCTCTATTTGCCATGGTCCAAAACAAAACAGAATTCCAATCTTCCCTAAAAATGTGGAAGTTCGGTCCGCCAACTCTCCCCTGGGTCGCCCGACCGGTCGTAAATAATGTAAGATCCGACTTTAAAAAAAACATGTTTGTTAATAGTTAATATCTTATCATTCACTGCATTCTCAGTCGAATCACGTTTAATTACGAGTAGCTAGTAACCTAATCTTATTATTAAGCTAACAAATACTTACGCACACACTTAAAGCATAATACGGAATGGTTAAGGTATATTTTACGCACTAGTGTACTAGTATACTTATAGTAGTTTAAAGTGGATATGACCGGATATGACACATCATGTAAAAAAAAATCTATCCTCAAAAATTTTGAGGTTAGTTTTGGTAAAAAAGCGCGGGAGCAGAAAAAAAAACTAAGTAGTTAAATAAAAGAATTGAATTTGTCTTAAAATAATTCTTAGGTCACGCTAGATTGCTAGATTGCAGAGCTAGATTACTATTAAAGCTATATTTTGATAATACGTGAAACGAAAACACCATTTGTTCATTTGAGTATGAAATTTCGTACACTTAAAGATTACAATTATAATATTTATAATAGAGAAGGATTAATAATGCATTTTTTTAAGTGATAACCTCTTTTGGCGCGCCTAGATAGATTTATCGTGGGATGTGAATTGAATTCTAGCGTCACCCTCCGGTATGATAAGAGATATAGTCCATGTGTCCCTGTGTTTATTATATAATTTATGTCTTTTTATCAGGACATTAACTTCCAGGTACTTACCACATTAATTGAACTTGTCACGAAATTTAAATTTTCATTTCACATCCATTGCAAAAGAGTATTTGTTGTAATATATATATTAACTGTTGTAACTGTAAACACACAAAATTATATCGGTTTTCAGTACACATCCACCTATAACACAACATATTTATGCATATATAAGAAATACCTACAAAATCAATATAATTATAGCAAATACTAAAAAATTTGCGAGTCAAACGCTATTTCAGACCCGCGTAATTTTTTATTTGGCCATGGATACTAGGTATTTTGCCGCATGTTATTATCGTGTTGCTGTGCTTAATATTCAATTTATAAATCGTTTTTATTTTTATTATTAAGTAAGTATTTCTTATTTTAATTTTAACTTCTGCATTGCGGTCAAAAATGTGTGCGGTAAGCGCACACTTTTTTTTAAATTATGTGTAAAAGTACTAGTTACCTACCAAGTTTTAGACAGGCTCGTTTAATACAATAATTTAATATTGGTGGACATTTAACACAGCACCATCTAGCCACAGGCTAATTCATTGATTAAGTCTGTGGTCAAATTAAAAATTGATTTAATATTGCTTTTTAGCTTTATTTCGAACACTAACTTGGTCACTTCTAGTATATTATAAATAAATACAAATAGTATAAAATGATGACGTTGTTTGTATACCCAGTTATCTTTTTATGATATAAAATATTCATGGCAGTTGGGTAGACGCTCGCACGTACTGTGCCAATGAGACAGCGAGATTTCGGAGTAAAAAAAATATCATCGATGTGTATTACTTAATAGGCGAGATGACAAAAAAACCTACTTAATTAGTCCGTGACTAAAATTATTAAAATACTAGTGGCCAGTCCCGGCTTCGCTCGGATAGTAACCAAAATATCAAATGCAGTGCCATCTGCCGGGATGATTTGTAAATCTAAACCATCCAGGGCCCTACCCAAGCGTATACAAAAAAATACATTCAAATCTGTCGAGCCGTTTAGAAGGAGTTCACTTACAACGAAAAGTGGCATTGATTTTTATACTATATATAGATTAAAATATAGGGGTTGGTGATAAAAGGGTAAAAATGTAGGGTTGTATGTATTTTTTAATGCCACATTATAGAAAAATAAAAACAAAAAAAAATTGTCCAAAAATTAAAAAATATTTTTTAAGGGTGAACAACCCTTATCACTTAGGGGAGTGAAAAATAAATGTTGGCCGATTCTCAGACCTACTCAACATGCTCACAAAATTTCATGAGAATCGGTCAAGCCGTTTCGGAGGAGTATGGCAACGAAAACTGTGACACGAGAATTTTAAATATTAGATAGTATCTGTATGTCTTTTTTTTTTGTTTAAAAGAAATGAACTATTTTTGTTTTACAAAAAAGCGACGTCACAAGTCCTCTTCAGAAGTTTGAAGATTTAAGCCGTTGTCGATTTTCAAAAATTATGTAATAAAACAAAAAAGAACACAAGTGTACAATGCGGCTTGTCAATTTTCTGGAATGGACTTGGCTGGCCACACTGCCGTGTGTCTAGATGAACATTATGTGAATATTATTGCGCATTCTAGCGGGTAGACTAATTACAATTCTTTATATTGGACCCAACGGCATCCCAATTTTTAGATTTTATTGTTTTTTGGAGTTTTTGTTTTGGCGTGGTAGGGAAAAAATATGAGAGTATTTTTTTACGACACGGGTGCGCATTGTCACGCAAAACCGACCTGAAGTTCTTAGTTAACATTTTTAACCCCCGACCAAAAAAAGGGGTGTTATAAGTTTGACGTCGATGTCTGTCTGTCTGCCTGTCTGTCTGTCTGTGGCACCGTAGAGCTCAAACGGATGGGCCGATTTCGATGCGGTTTTTTTATTTGAAAGTTAATATCCGTGCGGATGTTCTTAGCTATGTTTGGTTAATATCGATTCAAGATGGCCGCCGCCACAAAATGGCGGACAAAATATTTCTTCACAACCTACCTCAATATGGGTATCAAATGGAAGGGCTTTACTAGTAGAATGTTGTACGGATAACAAATCTGAGGTAGTCGGGGGTTAGTCAAAATTTTTAATTTTGTTCTTTTTTTATTGTAGTTTTTTTTTTAAAACCGTTCGAGTCGATATATATAGTCCGAGTTCGATAAAAAAATTAAACCTTTTGAAACTGGTAAGCAAAGTTTAGTTTATTGTTGATGTTCCAATAACCCATAATGGGACCACCTCTGAAGTATTATTAGCCGCTAACCAAAAAAAATATTCTCAAAATCGATTCACAATAGGGCGTTTTCAAGATGCAAAAAGACCTGTCAAAGTCAGTTCTCAATTTCACCGTAGGTGGCGCCAATGTTCTATTTTGTTTGAGAAACTTCACAAAAATAAACAGTAGCGCCACACTTGGCAAAATTTAGAACTATTTTTGACAAGACAATTTGCATCTGGGAAATCGCCTCATTGGCGGAACTAATGCGTAACACACATAAACATTCCAAAAAAACTTTCAACAGCACTGGAAACAGCCTCCGTTTTTGAAGTCGGTTAATAAGTAAATAAAACTAATATACTTTTTAACCGACCGGAATAGTTAATAATACTAGAACATATCAGGTGTGAATCCACCCTAACGTACAGCCGTCTCGCTCGCACGCGTAACACCTTCTCGCTCTAGGGGCTGTTTCAATTTTGTACTTATTGATTCAAAGGTCGCGCATGTTATTGTACTGATTGCAAAAAAAATACTAAATATTAATAACTAAAGAACTATTTTTTCTCTTTTATTTCTATTATAATCTTTTTTTTTTGTGCAATTTTAAAGCACAAGAAAATAAATACTCGAACACAAAATTAAATTAAGAAACAAAAAGATGGTATCAAATACACTGAGATACCTAATATGTTTAAAAATAAAATAACGTCATGGACATAAAAAGATAGATTATATCTAAATGAAATCAAATCATATCGCGGGAAAATAACGGCAAAGGGGAACTCCGCGAATAAAACCAGGAAGCGCTGCTAGTTTTACCATTAATTGATTTAATACTAGTAGGAGGAAGTAAGATATTATTTATTGAAATGTTAAAATCATACATTACAATTTAATAATAAAATACATTCAATACCATTCGCTTAACATTAGTATTTAATATAAATAAATAAAATGATAAAAATATTGGTGGACAATTCACACGCAACACCATATGACGATCTGAATCCAAACTAAGAAAAAGTTGTACTTTGTACTAGGCATACTTTTACTATTTTTCATAAATCTCGTCATATGAAAAATATAATTAATTGCGTTGGAAATAGAAAATAACGTGTAATACAATTCATAAAACGCTGTAAAGGGAAGGATTAATTACTATAACTTATTTCCATACATATATTATTATGCACCTTATTATATAAATGTACAGTTTGTTGTTTTGTTGAAATTACAGGGCATAGAGATAAAACATCTTATATCTCTAAGTGACGAGCGCAGTGCATTTCTAGTCAATAATTTGGACTCTTCACGTTCCAATAGCTGCGTGTCAATGTGATGTTATTTGGCAGGCATGGTGCGGCACATATCCTGCTCGTCTCGTCACTCTATCGTCTATCTTCGTCGTTTTTTGGTCGGGGGTTAATAAAAACACAGCTCTTCATTATAGTCAGTAGTTCTATTACTGGACCTCGCTAAAAAAATCCGCGGTATCCGAACCCCACCTAAAACTACTTGCCGGCCCCTGCTCTATACTATAAAAAATTAACTTGTTTTGCTGTCGGTACCTCGCATAGAACCGTAGCTATGCGGTACTGTGATTGTTGCTAACTCGTCCTAACTCTACCAGTGGAGCATCGACTGCAGCTCTGCCGTCGCAAGAAAGAAGGGCACAACTAACATTTTTTCCGAAATTGAGTTACATACATATTCGGAATCAGAAAAAAAAGGCTTATCTGCTCAATTTTTTGTGAAATGCTAGGAACAACCATACACGAAATTACGCTAAGCTCAAAGGGCACAACTGAACCATTTCTTGTATTGTAGTTTGTAAAAAGAGCATATCTGACTTAGGGCACGTAAAAAGGTCACATATATGTAGTTGGTACTTATATTTTATTTAAATATTTTTAAATTGACTAATTGAAAAGGCACAATTGTCTTACATTAAAATATTCAAGGCTTATGTGACAAACTTGGTCTTTTTTTTTAATTTACCATAGCTTTTATTTAAAAAGAAAAAGCATATCTGCCAGTTATGTCTTTACTATCTAAACTACAACATAATAATGTGTTTAAAGAAACCACATTGGCTGTTATGCCTTTACAACCTAAACAAGTTTGAGTGGCGGTGAAGTGCGGGTACGAGGTACGTAGTGAACTGCGCCAGTTGTGCCTGACATATCACGGCGAGACTACGCTTGTCAGCGCGGCGCTCCGGTAAGTTTATTTGTGTTTGTTTTTAACAGTGCTTAATTCCTAATTTTAATGCGCGAATGATCTAGGCTGGGTATGTATGGCATCGCATCAGTTGACGCCCGCACGACACACAATATTATATTATAACAAAGTGGTTGTGCGACGCGCGTCGTGGCGTGTGTTTTTTAATTCTTTTTCTACACTAAAAATAATTACACTATTGTGATCACGAAAATGAAAAGAAATCTATAATAAAATTTTATTAATATTACGTATGTTAAGCTAGACTTTATTATTGTACTAGATTACTTTTTATTTTCGTGATCACAAGGTACCTACTACATGTGGCGTCGCCATATTTTCTACACTTTTTGGTTGGGGTTATTGATGATGTTTGTGTTGAGTGCATTTTCTTGAAATTCCTCGCCAAATAATCAAATTGAAAGCAAATAACATTTTTTTTTTCAGCAATATGCAGTCACGTGCCTCAAAATTAGTGAATGCTGCTTTAGGAATTGGTGATAATGCAGTAGACGAATGGCCACCCGGACCGTCATCAAGTGGGATTCAAAACTCACTGCTACCACCGTGCTCACAGGATATTTGGTCTGATTTTGATTCTGATGATTCAGCATTGGACAAAAATATTATGAACTACCAAAAACACATGAAAAATGGATAGTGATGATACTGATTCGGAATCTGACTATATACCATGTTCACAGCCAGTTTTAGAAAGAACCATTTTAGAATCACCAGAACATTCAGATGAAGAAGCAAATCACGTTCAATTGACAAAGAAAGGAAGCATAAGAAAGCGACAAACATATAACATTAGTCTTAAAGATCGAAAGCGACAAAAGAAAGAGGAAAAGATATTTAATAAATATTTTGTTAAGCCTGGATGTCATGAAAATGTCTGTAAAAAAAAATGTTCGGCGGGCTTTTCAGAGGAGTATCGCAAATCAGTAAATCGTAATTTTTGGAAAATGTCTTGGATGGAACAAAGATATTTCTTTATGAGTAACACAACTCAAAAAAACCAGAAAGACCAAAGAACAGAGAAAATGATGCTAAGGAAGGTCGTAATTACGTACGGTCTAAAACTATCTCATATTTTTTGGCAAATGAAAATGGTGACAAAGTTTCTGTGTGTAAAACCTTCTTTCTCACCACTCTTGGCTATAATAAAAATAATTGCAAGGCAGTAAGAAATATACTTGACAGTAACACTACTTGTGACCAAAATGCTTACCCAGCATCCCTCGTTGATCGTCGGGGCCACAACCCAAATCCTAGAAAAATTGACAACACTAAAATTAAGGAGCATATACTTTCATTCAAACCTGCTGTGTCCCATTACAGACGGGAGCACGCGCCTAACAAGAAGTATTTACCATCAGACCTTAATATTCGTATGATGTACGACAATTTCCGTGAAACGAATCCCGAACCCCAGGTTTCCTATGGTTTTTATAGGAAACTTGTAAGAGAACTAAAAATTTCATTCACGAAATTAGGACATGAAGAGTGTGAGCTATGTGAAAAGTTCACCATTCACAACCCTAATCAAGAAATCAGGCACAGACTGTGCAAAGAATGTAAAACATATGAAGAACACCATGAGAATTATATTGTAGCTCGAAAAAGTATGAAGAAGACGCGGATAACCAGACGCAAAAGAAAATAGCCCTGGCACGCTTATTTTTGCAGCAGATCTGCAAAAAGTCATCATGTTACCCCGAATGGAAGAGTTCAAAACGGTGATGTTTTGCCCGCGGCTTATTGTTTTCAACCAGAGTTTTGTGCCGATTGGAGATAAACAGAAACACGAAACGGGTAACATTTTGGCGGTTTTATGGCACGAAGGAACATCTGGTAGAAAAAAAGAGGACATTGTGAGTTGCTTCAGGGCTTTTTTCATGGAAGTGCGAGATCTTCAGCACGTAATTTTGTGGCTGGACAACTGTGCAGCGCAAAATAAAAATTGGACACTTTATTCGTACCTTGTATATCTAGTCAACTCTGCAGAAGTTAATTTTGAAACTGTCACCTTGCGCTATTTGGAGACCGGTCACACATTTATGGCTGCTGACGAATTTCACCACAGAGTGGAACAATCTCTGAAAACAAAAAAGCGTGTATACGATTTCGAGGACTTCTGTAAAGCTGTATCCGATACTGGTTCTCGTACTTCTGTAAAGAAAATGGCTATTCATGATTTTTGTGATTTTGAAGACTGCTCTTCGACATTTAAAATAAAAAATTGCAGCCCTAGAGCTTATATGAATAAAATTTCTGAAGCTAATTTTCGAAGAGGATTCAAATCACTGTTTTATAAAAACAGCCATGGCACTGATGATTATTTGGAGCTAGATTTTCTAAAGATAAAAAATGTTAAGCAAGGTATACCGCCTCCATGTCCAAAGGTTGCTCCGAGGGGTATTGCGACTGAAAGAAAGTCTACCATACTAACAAAGCTTGGTCCACTTATGCCTAGTAACAGAAAACTTTTTTGGGAGACTTTACCTGTAAATGATCAATCAGTTGATCTGACTCTTTACCATGAAGACTGAAAATAAGACTACTCTTTGTTTTGATACTCGGTTTATTCAAAAATAATATTAAAATAATAAGAATATGGTGCCTTAAGTTTGTTTTTTTGTTGATTATGTATGATTGAAGTTAGATATTGAAATTTGTGATTATAGTACAAGATAATTATTGTGATTTTATGAATACTGTGATTTTAAGATTAAAATAACATAAGTACAAATTAAGGTAAGTTAATTGCTAAGGTAATATGAATGACAGTTCCTATAAATATCTTGTCAACACAAGTTTTAAGAAGATTTTATCTGTTAACATTTTATAATAAAATTGTATGTCCTAATAACAGTTTTTTTATTTCCGTCAAACTAAATGTGCAATAATACTGACAGCTTCAGTACAAAGCATAGGCACAATTGAATAAATATGCCTTTTCAATATAATGCTCAACTTTTTTTTCGCAAATCATCACATTAAAAGGTCACATCTGGTTATTTGTGCCTTTTAAGCGTAATATTACATAGTTTTCTTGATTTTTTATGCTACGTTGAAAAGATTTTTTTCAGTTATATATTATATACATATGAAATACATAATATTATATTTATAATCTATTAGTAATGGTTAAAATCCTGTAATTTTCATTCAAACATTTTCGAAAAATCTATTTAGCGGCGTATTAATTGACCAAACATCAAAAAATTTTTAAAGCAGTTTATCTCGAAATTTACAAAATGTAAGATATGCCTTTTTTTGTTACGACGGCAGAGCTGATCGTCAGCTCTGATGGCTACTAGGTGAAGCACGCGGTTCCACCCGCATCTTAAAACTCATAGTTTTGAAGTTTGGAACGTCTTTTGGAAGTATTATGAGAGTGTTTTTTGGTAGGCTGCAGAAATGAATTATTGTCAATTTGATTAGTTCTATGATTTTTTGTATTTGTGTTAGAAACTACTAATAATTATTGTGAATCAATTTTCATGATCGAAATTTGCATATATCACTGGAAAATTGTATAAACGGTCAGATGTAGTCCAGCTACGTCAGATTACAAACGCATTTTACCACTTTGGAAGAGTCTCTCGCGCAAACTATTCAGTAGAAAAAAAAAAATTGGTTGCCTGTAAAGTCGGTATACGGGCGAAAGTTTTACGTGACAACGACTTTGAGTGGTAAAATAATTTTACGGAAGGGACGCGTGCCTTTCACTTTTTATGTCTGTCTCTCTCGCTCTTAGGCGGGCTAACCATGCCCGAGTGGAAGGGACGCGTGCCTCTCACTCGCTCTCGTTGTGAGCGCATAACGTGAGCGGAGCGTAACGCAGTTTCTTGAAGTGTCACCCGGCAAACCAATTTATAAGACGTTGTCACGTCAAAAAACCTCAATATCATGATCATTACCTCAAGGTCATCGTATCATCGTCGTTATCGTATGTATTTTATGGAAAAAACCTTTTCCAGTTCTAAGTTTTGTAGTGGTAGGACTCTTGCCAGAGTCCGCCTGGGGAAGTACCACACCTTTGCCAGTTATTCTACCGCCAAGCAGTAATGTGCAAACATTACTGTGTTCCGGTTTGAAGGGCAATGTTTCCAGAGAAATTACAGGGCTTAGAGATATAAGATCTTAGATCTCTGGGTGACGAGCGCAGTGCAGTGCTAGGTAATGATTTGGACTCTTCGTGTTCCAATAGCTGCGTGTCACTGTGCTGTTATGTGTCAGGCATGTTGCTTACCATCAGGCACATGTCCTGATCGTCTCGTCACTCCTTATTTAAAAAAAAAAAAAAAAAAAAGAAGTATGGGACACACCCAAAATTTATTGCTTCTTCGTATGAAAACGATTCACAGAATAATACATCTAATTACCATGTTTCAATAGCATAGTTCTTATAGTTTCTGTGACACACGGACGGACAGACAGACAGACATGACGAATCTACAAGGGTCCCGTATTTTGCCATTTGGCTACGGAACCCTAAAAATAGATCTTCATAATGTATATGTATGTACGCTCATAACTTGAATGACTGCACCAAATTGGATGATTCATTGTTTAATGTATTCGTTTATTGCCGGGTCAAGGTGTGTATCATAGCAGAAAATGACGACGAAAAAGTATACAAATACAAAAAATCTTTATTGCTGTTCGCAGGTAAGATAAGGTGATAAAAAACATTTCAAAAGTTGACCCATACAAACTGGCCACTTCTTCTAGAGGCATGCAATATGTCTGGCAACAC